>CM053027.1:317194302-318476802 GCA_028564925.1 Lithobates sylvaticus
GCAAAGCAACTTCTCATCTAAACCTATACAGAGGTGTGCTAGTTCCCAATGAGTATACCTGAGTGGCAGCAAAGTCCATAAAACAAGAGTCCATGAAGGCAAATACTCCACATAGGTAGCAAGTATCCTATAATTAGCAGTAAGGCTATAAGGGTGATAAGTCCAAAGCTGGCAGCTAAAAGTCGATAGATTCCTCAGGTCCCCAGCCTCTCGGGGAACCCTGACTGCCCCCCCCCCCCCCCCCAACAGTCCAGTAGCATAACAGCATACATTTTAGCAGTATTTTCCAGGCAGAGCTCTCAGGGCATTTCAGTGAGCCCTTTTCATGTGGATCAGTAGAAAATTTACATGGAAATCTAGCCAATCAATTCCTCAGATCCACCACACATCTGCACTGTAACAATTTGCACCTGCCTGGCTCAGTTAACTTGTGGACATGAACGCAGATAGGAAAAACAGAAACGCAAAGGAAAGAAAAAAACGCATTACCCCTGTTAAATAAACCTTAAAAAGACTAAAGAGATTGCCACCTAACTTTTCTTTTATAGCCCACAATAGGTTAAGAATCCTGCTCAAAGTAAAATGTTGTCATCCTAAACCACTCAGATGGGGGAGTGCTATATGTTCATTTCCTGTCCCAAGTTGTAAACATTAACATTGTGCCACTGAATTTGCATGTCCCTTTCCAGGCCTGCAATTTGGATCTCCTTGTTACAGAGAAAACTGCATGCAGCCTTCTACGCATACTAGCATTGTAGCTAGTTAGATATTGTTGGTTGGGGAGGGATGTGCAGTCTCGTGTCTGATAGCAATACCAAAGGGCTATGAGCAGAGTACACTGAGCACCCGTAGAGGAAAAGCTGCAGCCATTTGACCAAAACTAAAATTGTCAAAAATGTATTGTTCCATTGGGGAAATTAAAGCAGTTGTATACTCGCACATCTGCACCGCATACTAGCTCATTATGAAACACTTACCTTAGATTGAAGGCCCCGTATCGCAGCCCGGTCCACACCGAGGGAGCTGACAGCTGGCAGCCTCTGCCGGACCTTCAGCCGGGCATTCAGAGCACATGCGCTGCTGAAGTCAGCGGCTGCATGCAAAGTGAATATCTCCTAAACCGTACAAGTTTAGGAGATATTCATTTTACCTACAGGCAAGCCTTATTATAGGCTTACCTGTAGGTAAAAAATACAAATGAGGGTATACAACCACTTTAATACATGGCAGGGCTTTCTATGTGTATTATGTGTATTATTTAACTTTAGTCAAGGCTGCACAGTTTGTTTTTATCTACAGAAGCCCCTTATCTGCATAGGCAGTTTTGTGGTAAAGCTGAACTAACCCTTTAAGAATAGTTTGAAACAGTATGCTTAGAGTATTTATTGATGCCAAATAATTACCGTATTTTATTCTATGTTCTTTTAGCTTTCATTCCTCAGAAGTATAAACACATATACTGTGATAGCAGATGTTGGAGAAGCCATTGTTCTGTTTGGTGAAGCACATCACTGTAACATTTTGCTCAGAATTATAGTCTAAACCCTATTTCAGGTTACACTTTTTTTTGTGATGTGTCATTTTAGGATTTTTTTTTAACAAGAAATATTTTGGATTATACTTTAACTATTATGTTCCTACTCTTTCACTAATCTCTATTCCAAAATAAATGCAAAGAATATACAAAATATTGGTTTTGCTGCAAACGTTTGGGACAAATAAATCATCTAGAGCTGGTCAGTCTGATTTTTTTGACTGAACAATCTTCTTTCTTTGTAATCCTTACCTAAAACTGAATGTTTATGAATATGAATATGAATATGTTTAATCTAATTCAACCAATCAACAACCAGCTTTTAATCTGTTGGTCCCCTGAGCACTGTGGGGACTAACATAGGCGGTGGAGTGCCACAATGTTGTGAAGTAACACGGGCCTTGACATATTAATATATACACTATATTACCAAAAGTATTGGGACACTGTCCTTTACACACACATGAACTTTAATGGCATGCCAGTCTTAGTCCATAGGGTTCAATATTGAGTTGGCCCACCCTTTGCAGCTATAACAGCTTCAGCTCTTCTAAAGCCCCATACACACGGTCGGACAATCCGAGGACCAGGTCCGTCGGATCATGTCCGTCGTACTTTGTCCGATGTTGGTGTTGCGTACACACGGTCGGACAAAGTTGTCGAAAAATCCGATCATTCTGAACGTGGTGACGTTTGTTGCCTACGACGGGACTACGTAGAGGCTAGTAGCCAATAGCTTTGGTCTTGTAATGTGATCTGAGCATGCGTGGCACTTTGTCCATCAGGAATTCGATACACACGATCGGACTTGGTGTGATCGGACCGTGTTGACGGCAAAGATTTCCAGCAGGAGATAAGACTTTGTCCGTCGGACAAACCGACGAACACTGTCTGATGGTGCATACACACGGTCTGATTTTTCAACAACCTTGTCCGATCGGACAGAATCCATGAAAAAGTCCGACCGTGTGTATGGGGCTTAAGAAGGCTGTCGACAAGGTTTAGGAGTGTGTCTATGGGAATATTTGACCATTCTTCCAGAAGCGCATTTGTGAGATCAGGCACAGATGTTGGACGAGAAGGCCTGGCTCACAGTCTCCGCTCTAATTCACCCAAAGCTGTCCTATCGGGTTGAGGTCAGGACTCTGTGCAGGCCAGTCAAGCTCCTCCACCCCAAACTCGCTCATCCATGTCTTAATGGACCTTGCTTTGTGCACTGGTCCAAATCATTTGGTGGAGGGGGGATTATGGTGTGGGGTTGTTTTTCAAGGGTTGGACTTGGCCCCTTAGTTCCAGTGAAGGGAACTCCTAAGGCGTCAGCATACGAAAACATTTTGGACAATTTCATGCTCCCAACTTGTGGGAACAGTTTGGGGATGGCCCCTTCCTGTTTCAACATGACTGCGCACCAGTGTACAAACAAGGTCCATAAAGACATGAATGAGCAGGTTTGGGGTGGAGGAACTTGATTGGCCTGTACAGAGTCCTGACCTCAACCCCATAGAACACCTTTGGGATGAATTAGAGCGGAGATTGCAAGCCAGACCTTCCCGTCTAGATCAGTGCCTTACCTCACAAATGCGTTTCTAGAAGAATGGTCAAACATTCCCATAGACACACTCCTAAACGACTGGGATGCCATTAAAGTTCATGTGTGTGTAAAGCTAAATATTGTGACCTGATAAAGGAAACATATATACATGTAATTATGTAAATATCAAAAACTGAGGCAGATACCAAAGTTTTAGTGCTTGTGAAAATATACACGTGAAAAATATCAATACACAATAATAAAATAAAATAAATCTGTGAAAATGATTCAGAATGTACTGATTACAACACAATGGTGTGTTGGATCACAGTCCAAAGAAGCCAAGTCCATAAGAAGTGGAGAGAGATGTTATTCCCTCATTCCTAAATGGGCTGGGATGTGTACTCTTCATAGACCGGATGGTATGCCTATGGATACTTGTGCAGGTTCTATGGCAGAGAGTCAAACAAGCTCGAAAATCCTCCATTCTGGGAGATGTCACGCGGGATGCAATGAAGGATGTACATCTCCAAATCGTATAAACAACAGGTAATAGGCACCCCGCAGCCAGATGAGTCCAGGACAATCCAGGAGGTAGAGGTGAATAAGTGATCAGCAGAGCCCAAAAATGGAAGGAAAAATAGAAGAGGGCTCCATATGGTGCAGGTCAACCAGGGATGGTTTATTCAAATATACAAAATCTTACAATGATATGCAAGATACAGAGTATAAAAGTGATCACAAAAATCGATAAAAAAAATCTAAAAGCAATGTAGAAGACATAGAAATGCTATTCCAAAGCGTTTCGACAACAAAAGGTCTGCAACAGGAGATATCCACATGATTGGTTCTCCATATAACCACATTCACTTGCAGTTATAGCTACAAGAACATTAAATGATCCCATAAGAAAGAAAACCCCTTTCCTACAGGGTGGAAGATAAACATTTATCAAAAGGAGAAACCTAAGATACAATGCTATGGAAGAGTGGCATTAGTGCTTACCAGGGGCAATGATTTACAGACACCACATTCAATGTCAATGTTCTTATTTGCTAAATGTGTGAGGAATGTAACAGTTTGTTGCATGAAGCTGACAACTAATTGACTTCATAAAACCTATTATATTTTGATAGCCCATTAGCAGATCCGAAAACTAAAAGCTGGTCTTAATGATGGCCCCAAGGCAAAAGCATTTATCATCAGAGCAAAGCTGGGGCAATCATTAAAGAGAATATGTAGTATTTTATATTTTATCATGTAAACATTTAAAATAGATAATCTTGAAATAAATGAATATAGACTGTAATAATATATCTACATTGGGGTAGTCCTATTTGCTGACTAAATGTCCTGCTGCACAATGATTAAGTTTTCTGCTCCCACAAAAAAGGTCTATTACTAGAATGTGTACATGAGTTTTCTGCTCCTTCTCTCCTTCTCACCAACTGTTTTTTTTTGGGCTTTATTTACCAAAGCAATAGGGACTGTTTACTCTACATTTTCCTTGTGTTCTATTAAAAACGTATCACTTCTATCTGTAGACACTGTTTAAACATAGATCTTATGTTTTCCTGTTCAAATGTGTTTAAAAAGAAATGAACCTTTTTCATGGGATGTACTTACCTGTTCACATGATTGTATGTGATCAACCAATGGTCCAAAACTATTATCCTACCTGAAATGTTCCGAAATGGCTCCATTTACATACAAATGGGGTGATATCAAGCATTACTGATTTCTCAGTAGAAGAAGAGTAGAATGAAGAATGTCAATCCTGTCTGGGGCTAAACTCTGAGTCGCTGGGTCAATGACCCAATCGCCAGCCTGTGACATGAGAGGAACTGGTTCCTTCGCACCTAGAGATACTGGGTATTTTCTTCACTCCCAGAAGTAGAGAAGCAAAGGAAAAAGTAAGTTTATGCTGCTAGGAATGACGGAAGCTGCATTGCCCTAATGCATAACCTGTTGCATGGCTTATATCCATATTTGGAAAATGACTTGCCACTGGGCAGGCAGAGTCTGATGGGGAGCTGGGAGACTAGTTTGCCATCAGGTCTTCTTTACCTTTAATCCTTTGGATGGGTTCAATAGTATCTATTGGACTGTATCCATTTACCTGTCGGTGACCAGTACATAAATTGGGCGCAAGCACCAACAGTTTTGATGCTGCACCCCAACGGAATTCTAAAGGGTGTTAATGTCTCTCTTAACGAATTTCCCATAATATGCCTTTTCTTTGGACACTAAACTCTAGTTCCCTGTCCCTATGATCCCTAATGTTTTCTTGCATATGTATTTTACATTTTCATTGTATTGCAATATTTGCTGTATTAAAGCTTTGTTCTGTTTCAAATGCCGCTTTATGCATGGACATACCTCCTTAGACCCAGTCTGTCTTGACAGTATAGTCTCCTGCTAACTTAGCACCATCCACCGGCAATCCAATTCTTCAATAAGACATTAGCCATTTTTTTTTTTTTAATGTTTGATGCTAAGATATGTTTATTTCTGTACTATTTAGAATAGTAGATTGTACCAACAGATTTTAATCTGTGTGGCTACCTTAAGAAGTCCATAGGGTTCTCCTGACCTGGGAACACTCGTCTCCATTTTTACAGGAGTGTTGTACTTAGCATTGATACTGCCTTAGATGTGGTGTGGATATATGGCTCCTCAACCAGCATTATCAAAACTAAGATGAAGTTTGATTGGCTGCTATTAGTTACTACACTTAGCACATTGTTGTCGCAGTTTGTGCCACCCTGAGCTCATAGGAGTTAGGTGAACTATATATAAACTTTATAGGCATTTAAAGTGTAAAATGCCTATTAAAAAGTGAACATCCATATTTAGTACAGTACAAAATAATCAAACCCTGCAAAATATGCAAAATTATGTTGTTCTCTGTTATGATCTCAAATAAGACACGTAACATACATTTATCTGAGTTTCCTATTAGAAACTGTTGACAATTACGATGTTCTGACAGCTGTTTTCTAGCCAATGGTTTTTTGATTTGACATTTTTTGCTAAATGTATTCCTTTTATTTTCATTCTTTTTATTGCTTTTAGAAACCAGATCTGATTAAGTGTAAAAAAGGAGCTGGTTACTTTCTAGAGAATCATATAGCAACCATCCATGCTAGCACAGTTCTCAGATCTCAAAAGTGCAAATTCTGAATAAAGCTAATCTTACAAGGTAAAACACAAAAGAAATAATGCTTTTCCCTGCTGATTAATGATGATTTTTTTATGAGCATATGAACTCTTCTGGCTGTTTTTAAGGTTCAGGCCTGCAAGATGGGTTTGCTGAATAAATAATAATTGTAAACTAAAATACAGTTTGTTATACTTCTCTTATACAAAATGCTTGAAAACAAAAAAACATCAGTATGTTGAAACTTGCCAAAAACGTGTTATTTTTTTCTTGCACTCCCAAACTGTGGAACCGTAGATTTTCCAGATGTATAACTGAATGTCCCACTTACTCCCTGTTCCTGTGACACCCTACAGGGCAATGTGACTCATGTAATCAGCCCCCTCGTGGGGTAGAATTCAGGTAATGAGCTCTCAAGTATAAAACCTCCCCCCTGACTTACTAATGAGAGTCTCTAATTAGAGTCAGAAAAAAACATACATTATTCATATTTAGCTTCATTATAACCAGTTTATACTGTTAATGTAATAAAAACCCCTGTGGTGAAACACCAGTTCAGTTACCATAACTTAGTTTCTAAAAGGAAATTAAAAAAACATAAGGGAGAAAATATGTGGCAAGTACAGATAGAATGGTAAGACTTAAAGTAAAGATCTGAGGATATATTCCAATGATGCATGCATATAGGCTAAGCTTTGTGGCCTAGTGGTATTTACCACACAAAATCTAGAGAGACCCTAGTTGGTTGAACCAGCTTCTTTTATGTCTTGGATACTCCAATAATGAGACATAAATCTGAAACTGTTCCTGTCTGCTTGGGAGTACAGGATGTTTCTACCCATCTTTGTGAGTCCCAGTTCCTCCTGTTGTATTCACCAATAGTATAAATAATTATTCCAGCAGGGAAATTGGGAACCCCTCATAATGGCCTACAGCAGTTGTGCTGAAACAGAAGAGCCAAGCGCAGATATCACACAAACAAAAATCCAAAAGGTACAAGAAATGATCCTTCATTAAATACACAAGCAATAGATTTGCATTAATATGTGATGTTATTATGGGATTATGTTTATTATATGTCACTATTGTAAATGTGAAGTTTTGGACATTGTTGAAACTGATAGTTTGGGATCATTTGAATTATTTGTTCAAAGCGATCAATATATTCCTGTGTCATTTAATAGATCAGCTTTTACTAGTTCCTTGGATTAAATGGTCTACTTTTGCTCCAATTTTCTTTGTCTATGTAAATCAGCTCCACTGATGTGGAATAGCAGCAAGAGCATGACAAGAAACTGACAAATTACTTAGTTAAAAAATGGTTAAAATAATCTTTTCCTGAGAAAAACATGCAGGCTGCCATTACTGATTTCTCATTCTTCAAATGCTATATGTCTGGCTGACATACTGACTTTCTAGCCTCAATACTTTGAATTTCTGACTTAGATAAAGTATGTAGATCTATTCCACTTGCTCTACTGTATATCCTTACAATGGAACATCTAGCTAACATGCCACATAACATACCCAACATTAGGGATTAGCCGAACACTCATCCCCCCCCCCCCCCCCCCCCCCAGTTCGGTTCGCAGCAGAACATGCGGACAGGCAAAAAATTTGTTTGAACACGCAAACACCGTTAAAGTCTATGGGACACGAACATGAATAATCAAAAGTGCTAATTTTAAAGGCTTATATGCAAGGTATTGTCATAAAAAGTGTTTGGGGACCCGGGTCCTGCCCGTGTATCAATGCAAATAAAAGTTTTAAAAATTGAAATTTTTTCGGGAGCAGTGATTTTAATAATGCTTAAAGTGAAACAATAAAAGTGATATATTCCTTTAAAGTTCGTACCTAGGGGGTGTCTATAGTACAGTCCAAAAGCAAAATTACATTTCTAAAGGAAAAAAAGTCATTTAAAAGTATGGCTATAATGAATTTTCGGTCTTGGCAATACACATAAAAGTCATTGAAAAAAATGGCATGGGATTCCCCCACAGTCTATTACCAGGCCCTTTAGGTTTGGTATGAATATTAGGGGGGACCCCGAACCAAAGTAAAAAAAATAAAAATTGCGTGGGGTTCCCCCCCGAATTCCATACCAGGCCCTTCAGGTCTGGTATGGATATCCCCATCAGATGAATCACCAAACTCCCCTTCAACAACACAACCATCCTCTGTCAGCAACAGCCCAGCCAAGGCATGGATGTGCCTGGATTCTGGCACACAGCCTCATGAGGTAAGCCCTGCTTTGGAAACTCTCATTACACAGCAGGCCCAGCCATCTCCAATAGCAGCGTTTCCCACATCCAATCAACCAGTCCTAGATACCACTATGAAGGAGATGCTTATGTCTCTGCACAGCTCGCTTCATAATGACATATCCTCTGTGTTCTCAAAATTTTAATCAGAAATGAACTTAATGGATCAGAAAGTATGTCATATTGAACAACAAATGAGTTTCATGACTGAAACTGTAAATGATTTAGTATATGCCCACGACCATACCCGCGAAGAACAACAATGGGTTAGAGCCAATATGGCAGACTTGGAGGACAGGTCGATATCTACACTCCTGCCTGACCTGACACCAATGGAAACTACCATAGACCGCATACACCATCTTCCCAAACCTCCCCATCTTCCCGCAGGGACCCAATGGGATGTTTTGATAAGAATCCACTTTTACCACACAAAGGACATCTTGGGTAGCTACCAACACCATATGCAAATTTGCAACTATATGCAGATCTCTCCCAATACACTCGTCAACAGCGACAACAACTGAGCACAATCACTAAACCTCTCAACAACCACAAAATTCCATACCAATGGGGATTCCCAAACAAACTTATTTTAGTAACCAAAAATGGAGTGAAACACAATATAAAACACAATATAAATACGGTTGAAGAGGGCATACATCTGCTACGCACCAGGGGAATTATACCTGAAGGGGTGGCATCAGTACGGCCAATCCTCAAGGAGAAGGAGCACACCTCTGTGAATAGCCATCATACAATTAACCAGGTTAGTGGTGCCAATCCATTTATACCAATGTTGCACTCCGACTCGGTACCTGCTCGATGCAGTTAGTTCACAAACGTATACCCTCATAACATCCAACAGTTGCCTTAGACCACTGCTGATCTTTGTTACCTCTTACCCCTACTGTTACTTTTGTCTTAACCACAGACTTATTGTTTACCTCCTTACCCACCTTCCTCTCTAAGAGCACAAGAGGATGCCCAGCTAAGATCTACCAGCACCAACAACTCAACAAACCCACCTACCCTAAGGAAGACCAAGTTCAACATCTACTAGACTGAACTGCATACCCACCTAACGGTAAGTACTGCATACTTAACACAGATACAGCAACCTACTATCCAAGATGCCAAAATTCTAATCGCTTAATACAAAAGGGCTGAATCATCCAGCTAAAAGAACATGCATGTGGCGTACAGCACAGGACTCTCACAGCGAAGTCTTATGAATTCAAGAGACTCACTTTAAACTAAAGGCAGAACCCATATGCACCAATAAATACTTCACCCAAATATTCCGAGCATCTGGACCCTCAAAGAAAAACGGGGTCATGGTAGCCAGTAAAAGTACAATCACATAATCAGATTACCAACAGAAACATTAATAGCAATCACTCAGCTTAATTTTAGGTGCTAATGAAAGCAACACCATAGATACATAGATTACATGTAAAGGAATAGAGAAGAGATGTTCAAATGAGGCAGAGCAGAAGTGTCCACTTAATCAAAGAACCCCATTTTATTGAAAAAAGCCCAGCCTATGGGATCCCAGCATGTGCCTACTTTCCTTATGCCATAATCAATGGCCTGCTTAGTTAGAATACTACCAATTATCACATTACCTACAATCTCCAACACCACTGGACTCACCACCAGACCCCATACGGATTTTGAAAAACTGCATATACACTCCAATAAGCCTAAAAATACAACCTCTCCTGTTTACAACTCACCACTCAAACAAACTCACCAACAAGCAGCCAGTTTCATTGCTAAATTGGAAAGAGAGCATGGTATCACCCTCAAAGAGTCGGACAGGGATAAGGCATTAATTTATACTCACAAAAGGTCTGTAACTTCCAGATTGCAAAAACTCAATTATAAGATCTTATCCAGTTGGTATCAGTGACCAGTGATTTTCTATACATTTGACCCCTCTATTCTTGATACCTGCTGGAAATACCTGTCAACAACTGGGATAATGTCACACATTTGGAACACTTGAAGCCTTACAATTATAACATACTTTCTGCACCAAAGTAAAGCCAGCCATAGATGGGTGGAATTTAGAAGGAAAATTCTTGTGAAAAGAAGGTCCTAAGAAAGTTTGTTAATTTTTTCTAATCATTAGTAAGTTAAATTGACATTCATTTTGGAGCACAGTGACAAAAAGTTTTTGAAGGAACAGGATGGAATTGTTTACTAGAATAAACACATTTCTAGCTGTGTATTTGTTTTTTGTTCAGCAAAGTCTATTTATTCCAAAATCAAATATTAAAAGCAAACAATATCTTTTTTTTTGTATTTTTGTTAAATTTTTTACAAAGGAAAGGTTACAGAAAGTTTAAATTCCAGGAATAAACAAAAAGTTGAAAAACACAGAAGAAATGTCCACAAAGGCAGAACACAGGGGTGGACTGCACATCTCAATAGAAAGAGTATACATCAACTCATAAGCATAACAAAGGAATATTACAGAGGTCATGCATGCAATGAAAAGCTGATTTAGGGTATACAAGTATGATCAGGAAATTCTAGGGGGTACTAATTTGGTGTAAATCTGGGAGGAATGGGAGGGGGGAAGGTCCCTGTAAATGAATTCAGAGTGGAAAACGAACATTTCAGGACTCAATCGACGGCAATTGCGTCCCATATTCCGACCTGTCCCAAGGCTCCCAGATTTTGTCAAATTGGGGAATAGTATCATGTACAGTGGCCATCAAATATTCCATTCTTCCAGTCTCAGCAATAAGCTGGAGAAGTCTGGACCGTGGTGGGGGAGTGTTGGATAGCCAGCACAAAGGAATAAGTCTCTTAGCAGCAAGGAGGATGTAACAAATTAGCCGGTTGTATTTTTTAGTAATACCTGAGAAAGGGAGGCCCAGTAAGTAATGTAGTGGGTCAAGTGGTAGAGATACCTCCACCACTTTCTGTATTAGTAACATTACTTCATGCCAGAAGGGCTGTATCAGAGCACATTGCCAAAAAATATGAAATAGAGAACCCAGAGTCAGCCCACATCTCCAACAATTAGCTGAGCTTGAAGGGTCATACTTATGTATGACTTCAGGGGTCTTATACCAATGCATGAGGATCTTGATGGATGTCTCCCTCTGCAAGAAACATTTGGAAGACTTAAAAGTGGAGGACCAGATCAGATGAGCCCATCTTCTCATATATAAATGCGTGAGCTCAGTGAGAGGAGTTGACTCCTGGAGGATGTGGTAGATAGAGGAAACCAAATGTAGTTGGTGAGAGCCCTGTGCACATATGTATTCAAAGAAGGTGGGTTTTTCAAGAGTCCGAAGAGGGGACTGAGAGTGAAAGAAATGCCTAATTTGCAGATAAAAATGTAACAAATGTGAAGGTATGTCAAACTTTTCGCAGAGGGAATCAAAAGTATGAAGCCTACAGGAGATTGGATGGACCAAGTTTTAGAGTTGAAATAAGAAATTATTTATCCAAGGGAGAATACGTCCCAAGGATAAACTATTAGGTATAGACAGATTAAATAACACATTCATAAGAGGGGAACACTGGGAGGAAAGAGAGAAGTTCTTAAGGCATTTACGCCATATGGTTAGTGTGAAATTAATTAGTGCAGTACATTGACGTCTAAAAATGGGGTCTATACGTCTATAGGATTCCTTGAGCTGAGATAGGAGAGAAGGTGGTATGTGTAGAGAAATAGCTTCGGTTTTTGTAGGGTTTACCTTATAACCAGAGGGAAGGGACAATAGCAGATTTGTGATAGTTAGTAGAATGTCATCCGCAAACAGCGATAGCTTATACTCCCTTTGTCGCATCACCACCCCACGTATATATCCGGATGTAAACGGATGGACTCGGCAAGGGGTTCCAAACACAAGATAAAAAGTAAGGGGGAAAGGGGACACCTCTGCCTAGTACCATTAGTCATGGGGAGACTAGGCGACAAAAAGGATGACATCTGAACCTGAGTCGGGACTTGTGAGTATAGAGCCTTCAAAGCTTTGAAAAAAGGGCCTTTAAATCCAAACGCTCGCAGGGTGGAGAACATATAAGGCCAGCTCAACCTGTCAAAGGCCTTTTTTGCATCCAGGCTCAGAACAAGCGCCTAGCGGGGTGATCTATTCAATAGATCGATCAACTTTATAGTGTGACGAGTGTTGTCCCCGGCATGTCTATTTGAAACAAAACCCACTTGGTCACTGTTAATCAGTTTAGGAATATGTTTGGAGAGTCTAGAGGCAAGAATTGTTGTGAATATTTTGTAATCCGAGTTTAGGAGAGCTATAGGCCTATCATTATTTGAAATGGAGGGGTCCTTACCCGTTTTTTGGATAACTGAGATATAAGAATGTGAAAACTGGGGGTGCAGGGATTGTCCTTTGAGCATAGTACCATAAAGAGTTAGCATATGGGGGCAAAGGATGTCAAGGAAGGTACATAATAAAAATAGGGTAACCCATCCGGGCCTGCCGATTTATGCAGTGGGAGATCCTTGATTGTATTTAGAAGTTCTTCTGCAGTTATGGCTATGTTTAGGTTGGTCAGGTCGGAGGGGGACAATTTTGGAAGTTTAAGACCAGAAAAGAACTTGTCAATTTTGCCTGGGTAAAGTTAAAATGATTATCAGGGGTAAGGCAATTACAAACATTATCTTTTAAACAACAAATGAATGTTCTTATTTATTACAGGTACTTATATTAATTTATGCAGTGCTTTACATATATATTGTACATTCACATCAGTCTCTGCCCTCAATCTAAGGTCCCTAACTTAAATTCGTACACTAGGGCCAATTTAGACAGGATCCAATTAACCTACAAGCATGTCTTTGGAGTATGGGAGGAAACTCATGCAGGCACAGGGAGAATATGCAAAAACTCCAGGTAGGGAGTGTCGTGGTTGAGATTCAAACTGGCAACCCAAGTGCTGCTAGGTGTAAGTGCTAACCATTTAGCTACTGTGCTGTTCTGAGAATTTTCTTTCAAAATTCTATCCATCTATGGCTAGCTTAACTCATTATAGTGTATTCAATATCTCTTGAATTGCTTGCCATGGTCTTAAAATTGTAGCCAGGTGCTGGGCTGAAACAACAAAAGGAGACATTGCTCTATATTTGCTTCTCTCCCTCTACATGAATATCAATGATATGCTACACCATCCTCCTCCAGCCAGCAGGGGAGAGGGCCAAAGCCGAGCAAACCCATAGACTTTTCTGCAGAACGCTGAGAATCCTGGGAGCTGCAGTTAAGAATGGCAGCCATGTAAATGGCTATACTATAATGGTTACACTACAGATCCCAATATCAACTGTGCAGTAGGTGGAGTAGGGAGATGATTTTTATTAAACTGTCCAGTATAATTCTTCCTCTTGACACTTTGGAGAGAGAGCACCACTGTCTGGATATTCACCTGCCAGCGAGAGACCACACTAGAGGAGATCCGAGCCTGAGACTGGGAATGATGACACTCGGGGACTGCGCAGCACCGTCCACATCACAGCACCTGCACCACTGCTGCAGGAAGACTTGAGCATTCACTCATACTTTGCTTCCAACCACTGATCACCAGAGGCTTTTGAAGAAAAGGGGCTGTCAGATTCTGATAAGCCCCCTGCCCGCAGACCCCCACCACCACTGCCCAGGGTTGAAGGAAAGAGGCCCTTATCCCCATCAACATGGGGAAAAAGACATTGTGCTTTGCCCCAAAGTACCCTCCATGGTTTGGGCATGTGGCCTGGTATGATTCAGGAGGGGGGCGCTCACCCTCCCCCTTTCCTGGCCTGCCAGGCTGCATGCTCAGATAAGGGTCTGGGTTTTTTTTTTATTGGCGTGGGGTCCCTTTAAAATCCATACCAGACCCAAAGGGTTTCACATTTTTGTATTGCCGGCAATGTTTTTTTTTTTTTCAAGAAAGCTTGCAGCCGGAAAAATAAATTTAAATGTCTTTTTTTTTTTTCTTAGTATTTGTCAGTTTTGCTGCAGCAGGTTCTATACACAGTACAGATGTGCTACTTTAGAGGCTGACTTAGGGGACCCCCAGGCACGATATATAAAGGAATTTTTAATTTTTATTGTTTCACTTTAAGCATCATTAAATTCACAGATTCTTTAAAAACAATTTTTTAAAGAAAAAATGTTTGAGTTAATAGATGTTCCCCCAGGGCAGTACCCAGGCCCCCATACCCTTTTTATGGCCAATAACTTGCGTATAAGCCTTCAAAATGGGGACTTTAGGTTTTTCAAGTTTGTGTCCTATAGACTTTATTAAGGTTCACGGTTCGGGACCGAACTTTCACCATGTTCAGGAGTTCTGGTGTGAACCAAACTAGGGAGGTGTTCGGCCCATTACTAAACTTTATTACTACTCGCTACTGAACTTGAGATGGCCTTGCTTCTGTTTATGCTGATCTGGATGTCAAATGTCATCTTATCGCTATTTCTTACTGTTAATTACTTTGTAATTAACTATTAAATTAATTGATTGAAATCTACCAGTTTATTAAAGTATTAGAAGAAAGTATGGCAAAAGGAAAACCCCACCCTATTACATGATAATAGATAAAGGCATATTAAGGTATTGTTTTTTTTCTTTAAAATAACAAACATGTTATACTTACCTGCTCTGTGTATTTGCTTAGAGCAACTCAGATTCTCCTCTTTAAGGGTTCAATGCCAGCGCTCCTGGCCCCTCCTTCCTGCTGGGTGCCCCCACTGCAAGCTGCTCCCAAGCAGGGGTGCTTCTGCCCCAAGGCTCTGGCGTGTCTATTCACACATGGAACCGTGACTCAGCCCACCCCCTCTGTCTCCTGATTGGCTCACTGGCTGTGATTGATAGCAGTGGGAGCCAATGGCTCCCGCTGCTGCCAAAAGACAATCAGGAGTGCGGGTCCCTGGAGAGACAAGGCTCTCGTGGACATGATTGGACCGAGAGGGGCTCAGGTAAGTATTGGGGGGGCTTCTGCACACAAAAGGTTTTTACCTTCATGCATTCTATGTATTTCTAAGAAAATCTTGTGCCTTTACAATCACTTTAATGATACGATGAATGATATAGAGTGATAGAGAGTGAGATTAAAGGGACTGTCAATTGCTACTGACAACTAAGAAATTAATTTATGGGTTGGTTAAGAGAAATGATGCTGAAGCACCAATTGATAGTGACAAAGATTCTCCAACAGGACAAACAACCAAAAACTCTAAAATAATAGAGGAACAAATTAAAGAACTCATCACTACAAATCAAGATTTAAGAGATCAGCATTCAAAAAATAACCTGTTTTATCTGCTAAGACACCTCAATGTAATAACTTTAAAATTGCTGTTCATTCGGTAAATGGTCACAGAAAGACGGATTGTCCTAAACTAACCTCATCCACCAAACTGGTGTAGGATAACAGAGAAGGTACTCTGAATCAGAGATTGTAGAAGCCATAAGTCCTGTTTAAAGTCTTAAGCCCCGTACACACGATCAGAATTTCCGACGGGAAATGTTTGATGACAGGCTGTTGTCGGTAAATCCGACCGTGTGTATGCTCTATCGCACAATTGTTGTCGGACTTTCCGCCAACAAATGTTGGCTAGCAGGTTTTCAAATTTTCCATGGACAAATATGTGTTGTCGGATTTTCCGAGCGTGTGTACACAAGTCCGTCGGACAAAAGTCCAAAGTACAAACACGCATGCTCGGAAGCAAGGATGATCCAGAAGCGGTCTGTCTTGTAAACTAGCATTCATAATGGAGAATTAACATTTGTGACGTGACAAATTATGAAATCTCCAAATGCAGCGCACAATTCTCTTCTTCTTTAATGGGATAATAATTAAGCTGCTTTGCTGGTGATACTGATCGAGTTATTGCAAACAAATTTTCAAAGACTTTTTTTTTCTAGTGATATCAAGAATAATATTACTATGCTTTTTAAAAAAAAAATTTTGGGCAAGTTACCACATCACTATTATCACTCAGCAGTTAGGAAAGTCCCACAGTCTGCCATTCCTGTGGCATGGAAGGGAACTGTGGAGTGAAACCAGAAAAACAAATTAGTCACTTTGCACATAAACATTGCAAGCAGATTAGACAATCAACATCTTGGAACAAGAGCATTGTTTAAAATTTGAGGCTGGAAAGTATTTGCACAGAAAAGTAGAGGCTCCCCTTCACAGATTAATCACCCCCCATCAATCCCCCCACTTCTGATGGGCCATTGCCAATAACTAGGGTTTTGGGGGGGGGGGGGTTGGACAGGTAACCCTCTGCACTTCATTGATTGGCAAATGGCTTAATAATGTGTGCTAGTTTGGCCAGACCCTCACTTAACACTATTGGCAGCCCCCAGGAAAGCTAAAATAACATTTCAAACCCCCCCCCCCCCAAAAAAAAAAAGGAAAGCACATTGTGACATTCTGAAATTACCAAGCAAGCTAATAGGAGGGAAAGAACACAAAAAAATAGGAAATGGAAAGTATGGAGGCAGCCCTTGCACTACATGCTTTGCAGAATTCATCCCTAAAGATGCCCACTATAAAGAGGTAGGTATATAGTGTGTATTGACCTTGGGAAAGCCAGCAGATAGAGTAGAGGATTGGTACCATCTGACAGAGCAGTTGGGGGAGGGGGTTCCTAATGAGTTTGCCCCCCCCCCCACAAAAAAAATAAAAAAGGGGCTCTACATGAAGTAAACCACACAGCAAACATTAGTGCATATTTTAGGGGGTGTTTGGGGGCAAACAATAATATGCAGCAGACAAAATACATTGCTTAAGTGACTAGGCCATAGGTGTCTATTGGGGCAGAAGAGCATGCTGGGGAGGTAAGTGAAGGGAAAAATGCATGAAGGAGAAAAGGGGCACAGCATATTAGAGCATATTGCAATCATGGTAATTAGGGAAGGAGGTCAAAAATAGAAGACATTAGCAAACAGAGCATACATAGAAGGGAATAGTAAAGTAGAAATGTTACCTTAATATAGTCCTCCTGCAGGACCTCGATGATGGCAGAACAGGTCTCTGGAATAATGATTCCCAGGGCCTGGGGAGAGATACCTGAGGAGAACTTCAGATCCTGAAGGCTTCTCCCTGTCGCCAAGTACCTCAACGTGGCAACAAGCCTCTGCTCTGGAGTAATGGCTTGTCTCATGCAGGTATCCTGCCGGCTGATAAAAGGGGTCAGCAAAGCCAAAAGACGGTGAAAATCGGGGTCCGTCATCCGGAGAAAGTTCCTGAAATCATCAGGATTATTCTCCCGGATCTCACAAAGCAAAGGCATGTGCGAGAACTGATCACGCTGAAGCAACCAATTCTTGGTCCACATACTCCTCGTCGCTCTGTTCATGGACGGGTCTTGGGTCAAAGCTAAAAGCCCGACACCAATTCCGCGTACAGCACGAACTCGGCGACGAGTACACACGGGAAACATCGCTCACAAGGTCACAAAAGGTCGGCTGGTCAGAACGGACAAACAGAAAGCACCGATAAACAGCAAGGCCTGAAAGAACGAAATGAATACCAGAAACGAGCAGACAATAAGCAGTGCAAATCAAAGCGTCCTATATCAAGATATAGGCCGCAATGACCAACAAATGCGAACTGACTACACGCACTAATAAACAGATACGCACGACAAGCACAAACTGAAGAGCAGTAACGATCTGAGTCAGAAAACTGAGAAGCGCGAATCTTAAGTCACCAAACTTCGACTAACTCGCGATAAACACGGGATCAGCAGAAGGAGCCCAACGGGTGCCTGACGTGGTGCTGAACTTCCCTTTTCTAGTCTCGTGGAAGACGACTTACGTCACGACGTTCTTGCAGACCGGATATTTCCGACAACGTTGTCCGACCGTGTGTACGCAACAACAACATCGGACAAAGTACGACGGACAGGATCCGACCGACCTGGTCCGCGGATAATCTGACCGTGTGTATGGGGCTTTAGAGGCATGCTTGAAATTTAGAATGAGTTGACTCTAGTTCAACTGAAAAAAAAACTCTAAAAAAATCACTGCAAGAAGGGAATGCTACAGATTTGTAGCAAAAGCTGATTATTATCTTACAAGATAGCAGAGAAACACCTTGGAATGTTCGGTTTGAAACAATTGTATTGAAAGATCATCTCCTATTTGTTTCACAAAGAGACGGCTCAGATGAACACTTTGGAACTGGGCTGACAAGTGACCGCATCAAGTTTCAGCTAAAGCAATATTTTGATGACTCTTCTGTTTCAGGTGAGCTGCTCATTGAAAATTAAATGAAGCTGCTAATATAGAGATTGAAACAGAACAAAAAATAAATAAATCTCAAACCAGCAAACAGATGAAACTGAATCCAATAATTTATATTGTCCTCAACAGCCAACTGCTATTACAAACACAACACAACCTTCATAGTATCACTGACCCAGTCACAAAAATGAAATTACACAACAAATACAGAATACTGAGCCTGATCTTGGAAAATTTTAAATTGTCTAATATTTGCAAAGCCCCAAGACTTATCCAGAAGGACAACACACCATCCATTCAAGCAACTCTTCCATGTTTGCAAATAGGGATAAGCTGAACACCCCCCCCCCCCCCCCCCGTTCGGTTTGCAGCAGAACATGCGAACAGTCAAAAAATGTATTTGAACACACAAACACCAATAAAGTCTATGGGACACGAATGTGAAAAATCAAAAGTGTTAATTTTAAAGGCTTATGTGCAAGTTATTGCCATAAAAAGTGTTTGGGGACCCGGGTACTGCCCCAGGGGACATAAATCAATGCAAAAAAAAAAGTTTTAAAAAATGCTGTTTTTTTTGGGAGCAGTGATTTTAATAATGCTTAAAGTAAAACAATAAAAATGAAATATTCCTTTAAATATCCTGCCTGGGGGGTGTCCTTAGTATGCCTGTAAAGTAGCGCATCTTTCCCATACTCTGCAGAAAATTGGGCATTAGGTGTTGGTGGTACCAGAACAAAGTAAGCCCTCACATTTACTCTTGTTGGGCACAGGAATGTGCCACCTGAAGTGTATTAGAAACAGTACACAGAATGCACTGTAGATATAGGCTACACTGGATGCAGAGTATATATATATATATATATATATATATATATATATATATATATATATATAATAATAGACTGTATATATATATATATATATATATATATATATATATATATATATATATATATATATAATACACAAATGTTATTGGCGCACTCCAGCTGGGGCTATATACAACTAAAATTTCCTAGTAAAATGGTGATATATGCAAAGATATATAGTACATAAGTCCATAATAAATGAATCCATAAGTAAATGTAACTGACACCTTTAATGGCTACTGGCTCCAGTAGGAGCTAGAAGGGACTCTGGGAACACAAAGGACAGAGAGGGCAGCGCCATCTAAGTGCAGGAGTGTAAGTCCTTAACATCCAATGCATTTCAGCTGTCCGTGGCATTCCCCTTGGTTGCAGTTGTTGCTGCTAAGGGTCTCCTTCTCTACTCATGCCAGATGTCACCCTCCTGTCCTGAAGGACAGAGAGAGCAGCTCCATCTAAGAGCTGTATAACCGCAATTTAATGTATAAAAGGTAAGAAATACACTCACAAGGTTAAAAACAATTCCAGCATAAATGATGAATGTGTTGTTCATCCGCTCTACTCTCAGGTGGTAGTCGCTGGTGTGTCGGTGGCCAGAGGTCCAGGGGTGCTGGTGACTCCCATAGCTTCCTGGTAAACTCTGAGACACTCTGGGGCACCGATGACATCACTTCCAGGTACATCAGATGAACACCACATTCATAATTTATGCTGGAATTGTTTTTAACCTTGTGAGTGTATTTCTTACCTTTTATACATTAAATTGCATTCATACTGCACTTAGATGACGCTGCTCTCTCTGTCCTTCAGGATAGGAGGATGACAGCTGGTGGGAGGGGAGGAGGATGCGGGGAGGGGAATCAGCTGAAATGTCATTGGTTGTTAAGGACGTGGCCGCTACTTAACAACAAATAATTGCCCGCATTCTTTCTTTACATTTCAGCTGTTAGTGGGGAATTCCCACTAACAGCTGAAAGAACCAAGCCAGAAGGTATCGATTTTGAGTATCAGCGCATTTGCTCAAGTACCGATACCCGCGCAAATGCTCAGTATCGGCGCAACCCTAGTTATAATGTCTTTGAAGATGCCATTAATGGCTTGGTTGATATACTAAGAACAGCATTGGCCATATCAACAAATAAAGCAGAAGTCAATAGTTAAGGAATTCTATGCAATTACATTAAAAAAAAACATACCAAAACACAATGTACTATTTAAAAGTTATGGGATCCACAAAAATCTCTAGAGCACCTCACTACAGAACAACAGCAGGTAGTTGGAAAGATGTTAAAGGAAGAACGCAATGCTTTTGCAAACTATGACTTTAAATGTGTACTTTCCTTACAGTTATAGATTCATCACTAAGACTACAAACCTGCAGGGAGAGACTAAATGTCTGTACCAAAATCACTGCATGAAGTAATGACAGCCAATATTCATATTCTTCACCCATTGTACTGTGTGTGTGTGTGAAAGAAAGATGGCAGGTTAGGGCTCTGTTGTGACTATAGAGAGTTAAACGTCATTACTGCCATTCATCCAATTCCAAAGGGTCTAGACATGCTTGATAGTTTAATTGGGAGCTTCTGGTTCTCTGTGCTAGGTCAAAGCAATGCATATCATCAAAGATATGTGGAAGAATCAAGCTGACCTTTAACAGTCTTTATTGGGGTAAGACCAAATGGAGACCAAAGGGTATGAATGGAACAGCATAACCTTTGTCTTAGCTCAGCACCTGCAGAATTCCAACAAAGTATGAAATTAGGTTATAACAGGCCTGAGAGATGACATTCTAGTCTACAGCAAATCATTCCATAACATGCAAAACCTGTATGAGTAGTACTTCAATGTTATCAACAACACAAAGTCATGCTAACTGCCAGAAAATGTGAGCTGACAAAGTCAAAGTCCTAGGCAAAGTTGTTCATCTATTATACCTTCTGATATTCATGGTTCTGGTTGTGACCCCTGTCTGGCATGTTCCTTTTTTTTAATGACATGCTTACCTACAGGGCCTTGCAAAAGTATTCAGCCCCCTTGGCATTTTTCATGTTTTGTTGCCTCACAACCTGGAATTAACATGGGTTGTTTGAGGATTTGCATATTTTAATTTAGAGAACATGCCCACAACTTCAAAGATTTTTTTTTTTATTGTGAAGCAAACAACAAATAGGACAAAATAACAGAAAAAGTCAATGTGCATAACTATTCACCCCCCTAAATTCAATACTTTGTAGAGCCACCTTTTGCGGCTATCACAGCTCCAAGTCACTTTGGATAAGTCTCTATGAGCTTGCCACATCTTACCACTGGCATTTTTGCCCATTCCTCCTTGCAAAACTGCTCCATCTCCTTCAAGTTGGATGGTTTGCACTTGTGCACAGCAATCTTTAAGTCTGACCACATATTTTATATTGGATTGAGGTCTAGGCTTTGACTAGGCCATTCCAACACATTTACATGTTTCCCCTTAAACCACTCAAGTGTTGCTTTAGCAGTGTGTTTGGGGTCATTGTCCTGCTGGAAGGTGAACCTCCGTCCTAGCCTCAAATCATACACAGAGTGGTACAGGTTTTGCTCAAGAATATCCCTGTACATCCCTGTATTTAGCACCATTCATCTTTCCCTCAACCCTGACCAATTTCCCAGGCCGACTGCTGAAAAACAGCATGATGGTGTTCTTTGGGTGATGTGTTCGGTTTGTGCCAGACATAGCGTTTTCTTTGATGGGCAAAAAGTTTAATTTTAGTCTCATCAAACCAGAGCACCTTCCTCCATACATTTTGGGAGTCTCCCACATGCCTTTTCGCAAACTCAAAACATGCCATTTTGTTTTTTGCTGAAAGTAATGGCTTTCTTCTGGTCACTCTGCCATAAAGCCCAACTCTATGGACCGTACGGCTTATTGTCGTCCTATGTACAGATACTCCAGTCTCTGCTATGGAACGCTGCAGCTCCTCCAGAGTTACCTTAGGTCTCTGTGCTGCCTCTCTTTTTAATTCCCTCCTTGCTCGGTTCATGTGTTTTGGTGTGCGGCCGTCTCTTGGCAGGTTTGCTGTTGTGCCATGTTCTTTCCATTTGGTTATGATAGATTTGATGGTGCTCCTAGGGATCATCAAAGATTTGGATATTTTTTTATAACCTAACCCTGACTTGTACTTCTCAACAACATTGTCCCTTACTTGTGAAGAGGAAGGCTTGGAATACTCTAGTTTAGTTGTACCTCATCCCGATTTGAATGGTAAGTGAATGGACAGGGATAGAGACAGGGTGTTAGGTACCTGAGTGGTGAGCCTGACTTCGCTGGGAGAGGGCCTCTCTTACGGCTCTGGTTCAGGGCCCACTGGAGTGGAGACAGTGGTCCCGTGAGCACAGCGGGGTAGGAGTGCCTGGAATGGATGCTGTGGGAGACGTAGCTGATCAGTAGCGATCTCCTGGATGTTGAAGCAGCAGAGACTGGCAGGTAGCGGAGCAGGGTCCGGATGTAGGGTGACCCCGAGATGGCGTCAGCAACTCTGGAAGTATGCAGCATGCAGGGAGCAGGCAGAGGGGTCGTCAGGCAGGCCGGGTCTGGATACACTTTGGCAGGCAGGTAAGTGGGCACAGGCAATGGAGAGGTCAGACAGGCAGGAGATCAGCGTTCAGGTATCAGTCCAAAGCAGAGTCAACAGGCCGGAATCAGGAGTGGAGAAGGCAGCAGAGTCAAGTGGAAGCCGGATCAGGTAAACAGGAGTACACAACAGAGGCAGGTTAAACAAGGGGCAAACTGCAGACGAACAGCACTTGACATGTGCAGCTGTCATTCTTTTAAAGGCCAACTGGCGCCAAACAGCGCTAACGCGTCACGTGTGCGCCCGCGACGCACGTGCCCGCGCTCGCTGCGCACGCGCGCGCGCGCCTGAGGAGTACGACGGCGCGTACCCTCGTTTCGACGCCCGGACGAATCAGCGGCGCGTGTGCGCATGCGCGCGCGCCGATTCGACCGTACGTCGCAAGTGGAGCCCTGACATTGCCCCCCCACAAGGGGCAACCTCCGGGTGCCCAGTTGGTCATCCTTCTCAGGGTGTGAAATGAAAAAAGCACGAATTAGTCTTCCAGCATGTATATTGTCCTCAGGTTCCCAAGAATTGCTTTCTGGGCCGAAGCCCTTCCATTTGATTAGAAACTGTCTTTGCCCTTGTCGCCTTCTACAGTCTAGAACAACTTCTACCTCGTACTCCTCGTTTCCATCCACTAGGACAGGTTCAGGAGGCCCGGACTCCCTATTGGGGAAGGGATCGGGTACCGAGGGTTTCAATAGAGAGACATGAAACACAGGATGTATCTTCATGGTGTCTGGCAGGGACAGTTCATAGGACACCTCATTAATCCTCCTCTTTACAGGAAAAGGGCCCAGGAACTTGGGTGCCAACTTCTTAGAGGGACAGGTTAACTTTAAATTAGAAGAGGAAAGCCATACCTGATCCCCGATTTGCAGATTCAACTCTCCCCTCCTCTTTTGGTCAAAGGCTTTCTTACTGTCCGCCTGGGCCTTGGTTATGGCTTCCTGGAGGATTTGGTTGTTGCGGCTTAGGAAGGTCACTGCGTCCTGGACCGCTGGAACTGAGGACTCTGTAAGAAAATCTGGTAGAAATGTTAAATGGAACCCATAATTGGCGAAAAACGGGGACTGTCCCGTGGTCGAGTGGCTGGCGTTGTTGTACGCGAATTCTGCTAAGGGCAGCAGAGAAACCCAATCATCTTGCACAAATGAAGTGAAACACCTAATATATTGTTCGAGGGTCTGGTTTGTGCGCTCAGTCTGCCCATTAGTTTGAGGGTGGTAAGCTGAGGATAGGGCCAGCTCAATCTTTAGACTATCACACAGTGCCCTCCAAAACCGCGAGGTGAACTGGACTCCCCTGTCCGAGACTATATTCTTGGGTACCCCGTGTAACCTAACGATCTCTCGGATAAAAACACGGGCCGTCTCTGCTGCAGATGGGGTTCCCCTTAGGGGTAGGAAGTGGGCCATCTTTGAGAGTCGGTCAACGACTACAAAGATGGCCGTGTGATCTTCAGAGGGGGCAGCTCGACTATAAAGTCCATCGTTATCATACGCCAGGGTCGATCAGGTGCAGGTAGAGGCTTGAGTAGGCCCCAGGCCCGGCCCCTAGTAGTCTTGCTTCGGGAGCACACTGGGCATGAACTGACATACTTGGAGCAGAATTCCTTCAGACCAGGCCACCAGAAGGTGCGCTGCACCAAGTCAAGAGTCTTTCGGGCCCCAAAGTGTCCTGCTAGTGGGTGATCGTGGAGGAGGGCCAATACTTTAACCCGGATGGGTTCGGGAACAAACACCTGGCTGTCCTTCCAGAGAAGCCCCTCTCTACGATTTAGTGAAAGTCCTGGGGAAGGAGCGGGTTCAGGGAGGCCTCCCTGATCTGGGACAGTAAATCCGGCTGTAGTAGAAGGAAGTTGCTTGCAGGGAGGATGGTATCAGGAGGTGTGGAGTCTTTAGGGCAGTCGAACATGCGTGAAAGCGCATCTGGCTTTACATTTTTAGATCCAGGCCGGTAGGTAATGTGGAAGCTGAAACGTGAAAAGAAGAGGGCCCAGCGGGCTTGTCGTGGTTTTAGACGTTTTGCCGTCCTTAAGTACTCAAGATTCTTGTGGTCCGTGTAAATTAGTACAGGGTGGACTGCTCCCTCCAGCAAGTACCTCCATTCCTCCAGCGCTGATTTTATGGCTAGCAGTTCTCGGTCACCGACATCGTAGTTCCTTTCTGCGGGTGAAAGTTTCCGGGAAAAGAAGCCCACAGGGTGCATTAGGTCCTTATTGCCCTGGCGTTGGGAGACCACGGCCCCCACTGCTACCTCAGAGGCATCCACTTCCAGGATGTATGGGAGAGATGGGTCAGGGTGACTGAGGATGGGAGCGGATGTGAATCGCTCCTTGAGTTTCACAAACGCCTCCTGGGCCTCTGGACCCCAATGAAACCGTACATTCTGCCTTGTTAGCTGTGTGATTGGTGAGATGATGGCCGAGAACCCCTTGATGAACTTTCTGTAAAAATTAGCAAATCCGACAAAACGCTGCACACCCTTCTTGTCAGAGGGTGGCGGCCAGTCCAGCACAGCCGTTACCTTCTGCGGGTCCATCTCGATGCCTGCTGGGGAGATCTGAAGACCCAAGAATTGGATGCTCTGCTGCTCGAAGGTGCACTTCTCTGCTTTCGCGTACAATCCGTGCTGACGAAGACGGAGTAAGACTCGGCCCACATGCCCCCGATGCTGCTCAAGCGTTCTGGAGAAGATTAGGATGTCATCCAAGTATACAATGACAAAAATGTCCAGGAAGTCCCTGAAGACCTCATTTATGAGGTGCTGGAAAGTAGCCGGGGCATTACAAAGGCCGAAGGGCATAACTAAGTATTCGTAATGCCCAAAACGGGTACGAAATGCAGTCTTCCATTCATCACCTGATCGGATGCGAACCAGGTTATAGGCCCCTCTTAAGTCCAGTTTGGAGAATATGGTGGCCGCTCTTAGTTTTTGAAACAGTTCCGGTATTAAGGGTAAGGGATAGCGATTTTTAATTGTAACTTTATTTAGCTCCCGGTAGTCCACACAGGGTCGGAGTGACTGGTCTTTCTTGGTTACAAAGAATATGCCGGCCCCTGCGGGTGAGGTGGAGTGACGTATAAACCCCTTCTTTAGGTTCTCCGAAATGTAGGCCTTCAGGGCCTCTTGTTCCTTCTCGGAAAGGGGGAAGATACGCCCGAACGGAATCTCGGCCCCCGGCAAAAGTTCTATGGGACAATCATAGGTGCGGTGTGGGGGTAGGGTGTCCGCTCCCCGTTTACTAAAGACGTCTAAGAATTCATGGTATGGTTCCGGTACCGCTTGGATCAGGTCAGTATCAGAGTCCAGACAAAGAAGCGTAGCGGGTTGTACCGGAGCTTCGTGTAAGCAATGTTCCAGGCAGTAGGGGACTGGAACTTGACCTCCCCTGTGGACCAGCAGATGGTCGGATCGTGTGCCTGCAACCAGGGGATGCCCAGGATCACTGGGAACAGGGGGGACGAGATTACGTCCAAGGTTAACAGTTCCTGGTGGTGGAGAGAAGAGATAGTGAACAGAGGTTGGGTCTCCTGGACAACTTGGCCCGATTTAATGCGGGAACCGTCAGCCAGGAAGACGGATAGTCCGCGGGCCTTCCTCTGAAGAGGAATGTCGTGCCGGCTGGCAAAGGTGGTATCGATGAAACAGCTGCAGGCTCCTGAATCAAGGATGGCGTTGGTGCGAATCGTCCTTCCCAGGAACTGAAAAGACAGGGGTAGAGAGATGTGGGTGGCATGGACTGGTAAGTGAGCAGAGTTGATTGACACAGACGAAAGGCACTTACGCAGCTTGCTCGGGCAACTGTTCACAAAGTGTCCGGGCCCACCACAGTACAGGCACAAATTTAGTTGACGGCGTCGGGCACGTTCCTCCAGAGACAGAGTGGGTCGCATGAGACCAAGCTGCATCGGCTCGCCGGCATCGGGAAGAGGATGGGCAGGGGCCATTGGCTGAGCGGGCATGTAACGGCCAGCCGGTAATGGAGCCCTTGCGGTCATCCAAGCCGGACGGTGGACTTGAGCGGATCTCTCGACTCTGCGTTCCCGGAGCCGACGGTCAATTTGTATGCTCAAAGTTATCAGGCCCTCCAAAGTGTCTGGGGTGCCCACTCGGGCAAGTTCATCCTTTAGGCCTTCGGAGAGGCCCATGCGGAACTGATGCCTTAAAGCCGAGTCATTCCACTGGGTGTCTGCGCTCCATCGTCTAAAGTCTGTCACATAGTCCTCAGCCGTTCTGCGGCCTTGCTGGAGCGCAGATAGAGCAGACTCGGCTGTGGTGGTTAGCTGGGGGTCCTCGTAAAGTTGCGCCATGGCTTCCAGGAAAGACGAGAGGGACTGCGTCAGCATGCTATTTCCCTCCAGCAGGCGATGAGCCCAAATCTGAGGTTCGCCCTGCAGCAGGGAGATTACGAACCCCACTTTGGTGGCCTCTAGGAGAAGGTTCTGGGTTGAAGAGCAAAGTATAACTGGCAGGCGTTGCGGAAGACACGGAATTTGGAACGATCTCCGGAGAAGCGATCAGGAACAGGTACTCTGGGTTCAGGAGGCAGCATCACCACCGCAGGAGGAGTAGCAGGTGTTGCAGAAGGTTGCGGAGATGTAGGAGCCGCAACATTGGGGTCAGCAAGTTGCTGCACTCGACCTTCCAGTCTGGTATACCCTTCTTGCAGGGATTGCACCGCCTGAGTGAGGGCTGCCAGGTGTGAGCAGAACTCCTTCATGGCAGAGGCTTCTCCCGCAGGCTCAGTCATGGCTGTTCGTACTGTTAGGTACCTGAGTGGTGAGCCTGACTTCGCTGGGAGAGGGCCTCTCTTACGGCTCTGGTTCAGGGCCCACTGGAGTGGAGACAGTGGTCCCGTGAGCACAGCGGGGTAGGAGTGCCTGGAATGGATGCTGTGGGAGACGTAGCTGATCAGTAGCGATCTCCTGGATGTTGAAGCAGCAGAGACTGGCAGGTAGCGGAGCAGGGTCCGGATGTAGGGTGACCCCGAGATGGCGTCAGCAACTCTGGAAGTATGCAGCATGCAGGGAGCAGGCAGAGGGGTCGTCAGGCAGGCCGGGTCTGGATACACTTTGGCAGGCAGGTAAGTGGGCACAGGCAATGGAGAGGTCAGACAGGCAGGAGATCAGCGTTCAGGTATCAGTCCAAAGCAGAGTCAACAGGCCGGAATCAGGAGTGGAGAAGGCAGCAGAGTCAAGTGGAAGCCGGATCAGGTAAACAGGAGTACACAACAGAGGCAGGTTAACCACTTCAGCCCCGACCATTTGGCAGCCAAAGGACCAGAGGTCTTTTTTCAATTTCGCACTGCACTACTTTAACTGGTAATTGCGCGGTCATGCAATTTTGTAACCAAACGAAATTTGCGTCCTTTTCTTCCCACAAATAGAGCTTTCTTTTGATGGTATTTGATTGCCTCTGTGATTTTTTATTTTTTTGCGATATAAACGGAAAAAGAGCGAAAATTTTGAAAAAAAAAGAGATTTTCTACTTTTTGTTATAAAAAAAATCTAATAAACTCAATTTTAGTCAAACATTTGGGCCAAAATGTATTCAGCCACATGTCTTTAGTAAAAAAATGCCAATAAGCGTATATTATTGGTTTGCGCAAAAGTTATAGCGTCTACAAACTAGAGTACATTTTCTGGAATTTACACCGCTTTTAATTTATGACTGCCTATTTCATTTCTTGAGGTGCTAAAATGGCAGAGAAGTACAAAACCCCCCCAAATGACCCCATTTTGGAAAGTAGACACCCCAAGCTATTTGCTGAGAGGCATGTTGAGCCCATTGAATATTTTTTTTTTTTAGTCCCAAGTGATTGAATAAAGACAAAAATAAAAAAGATTTTTTTTTTTTTTCAAAAAAAAGTTGTCACTAAATGATATATTGCTCACACATGCCATAGTTATATGTGGAATTGCACCCCAAAATACATTTTGCTGCTTCTCTCTGAGTATGGGGATACCACATGTGTGGGACTTTTTGGGAGCCTAGCCGCGTACGGGGCCCCGAAACCCAAGCACCGCCTTCAGGATTTCTAAGGGTGCAAATTTTTGATTTCACTCCTCACTACCTATCACCGTTTCGAAGGCCATAAAATGCCAAAATAGCACAAAACCCCCCCAAATGACCCCATTTGGAAAGTAGACACCCCAAGCTATTTGTTGAGAGGCATGGTGAGTATTTTACAGCTCTCATTTGTTTTTGAAAATGAAGAAAGTAAAGAAAAAAAAAAAATTTTTTTCTTTTTTCAATTTTCAAAACTTTGTGACAAAAAGCGAGATCTGCAAAATACTCACAATACCTCTCAGCAAATAGCTTGGGGTGTCTACTTTCCAAAATGGGGTCATTTTGGGGGTTTTTATGCCATCTGGGCATTCCATGGCCTCCGAAACTGTGATTGGCAGTGAGAAGTGAAATAAAAAAAATTACACCCTTAGAAAGCCTGAAGGCGGTGATTGGTTTTTGGGGTTCCGTACGCAGCTAGGCTCCCAAAAAGTCCCACACATGTGGTATCCCCGTACTCAGGAGAAGCAACAGAATGTATTTTGGGGTGTATTTCCACATATGCCCATGACATGTTTGAGCAATATATCATTTAGTGACAACTTTTTGTAAAAAAAATATATATATTTTTTTTTTTTCATTATTCAATCTCTTGGGACAAAAAAAAAAAAATATTTAATGGGCTCAACATTGCTCTCAGCAAATAGCTTGGGGTGTCTACTTTCCAAAATGGGTCATTTGGGGGGGGTTTGAACTGTCCTGGCATTTTATGCACAACATTTAGAAGCCTATGTCACACGTCACCCACTCTTCTAACCACTTGTAGACAAAGCCCTTTCTGACAGTTTACATGAAAACATATTTTTTTTTGCAAGAAAATTACGTTGAACCCCCAAACACTATATATATTGTTAAAGCAAAGGCCCTACTCATAAAAAAAGGAACACTTGCAACTTTTTAGTTGTACCTCATCCCGATTTGAATGGTAAGTGAATGGACAGGGATAGAGACAGGGGACTATAGCGGTACTCATTTTTAGTTATTTATTATTCAACATGATTTTAAACATACAGACATAGGGAGGGCAAAAAATACACACAGAAACTAAATAAAATTGGTCCGTTAGTCAGACCGAGTCCAACTTAGAAATGGGGAAGGAGGACTCTGAGGTGACTGAGGAACCAAGCACATACAATATTGGCTAAAGAGTAAATTAAAAAGGTCTATACTACTGTATAGATCATAGGTACAATGGGGCTGTTTAGATGGAGATGACTGACATGTTTCGCCAAACAATGGCTTCTTCAGGGTCACTGAGTCACTTTGTACCGATTAAAGGGTAGGTCTATTGAAATGCAAAAAACAGAAATTATTATGTGTGATAAACAATGTGTAACATTGTGGCCTGTAAACGCTCTAAACACATGTCATTTTTGGGCTATACTGGTGGCCACACCCACACATAAGACTGAGCCGACCCGTCCCGGCAGAGGGCAGCGATACGTACCACAGAGCAGCAACAGCACCAAGTCAAATCGCAAGTATAGTCATGTACAAATTCCAAAAAAGCGAGGGACTGCCGAGTGCCTATAGGGAGCCTGGTAAAGAGCAATAAGTAAGATAAATACGTATTACAAAAATAGCATCAAACTAAGTTGATTGCCATGCATGGCTAGCATAGCCTAGAATTTCCAGAACTTACCAATATATATGAAGGAATTAATCATAAATGGGGAGCGCCAGATAGTAGGGATCACAGTGGGATCTATATGGCATAGTTAGGGAACCGCTGGTTAAGGCAAAAGAAAAAACAGTGAAGAGTGAGAAATTTAGACAAGCTCAAACAGAGGAGCTAGATGGCTAGAGCTAAATATAAAGAGTGAAAAAATCACCTGAGGGTAATATGCCTGCACTGTTTAAACTGAGCAGGAAAAGCCTCAGACAGGGCTATTAGGGATGACAATGATTATAGGATAGATCTAATCCTAGAATAGGTATAAGCCCATAGCTATAGGAGGAAAATAGAGATATATAAGCTAGTTCAAAGTTCAACATTTATGGTTCAAGGGTTGTATAGAGAAAAAAAATAAAAAGCAATGATAACAGACCTGATATGGCAAAGATCCAAATAAGCTGGCGCTCCTGTGTCCATCACCATGAAAGGTGTGGATAAGCAGGCTATATAGGTCCTCCACACCTGATCACGGTGAACCGTGATCAGGCGGCGGGCAAACGAGCCTCCCGCGCATGCGCACAGGCAAAGGCGCGCTTGCCTACAACACCCATAATGCTCGGGGATCGGTGGATGCGTGCGCCGCTCTCTGTGCGCGCATCACAGGCAGATCCTAGATCAAAAGCCACCCTGAGGACAAGGTGAGTACTGAGGGTAAAGCAGCAACATAGGTCCGTACGACCTAGTGCGCTGGATCCAATGAAAGAAGTGGATTTAACCAATTGTTTCAAGGGAGAAAGATGGAATCAGAGCTGACTGGTACCAGATGGAAAAAGAGCGAAAGGGAAGTTAAGGCTTGGAGGCTAAGTGGGCTGCAAATATATATTCGCAGCCCTGGGGTGCCCAAACAGAACCCAATGCGATGAGGAAATGGCACGACTAATGGTGGAAACAGCGAGGACATGGAAGCCAACAGCAGAGCTATACATACCGCCAACCTCATGCCAAGGGACAGGGGGGGAAAAAACAGTCACATGCGATTAGGCGGGCGGAGGGAGCCGGGTCATGTGACATATGCCAATTTATTGCAAACTCCAAGGTTACTCAATTACCCAATGGATCTTTTCATCAAATCTCACACCATGTAAATTGCAGAACAATAGGAGTTGTATATCTTGCTACTTGTACTTGCGGATGCTTCTATATCGTCAAGACCAAACGGCCCTTTCAAGTTCGAATCGGTGATCACATTAAACCTACCCTTAAACGTATCATCACTACAGCCATTAATAGGCATCTTGGCCAGGTACACAACTTTGACCCCCAACACATATGCTTCTCGGCACTTGAACATGTTGAGACGCATATTAGAGGAGGGGGTATCGAAGAAAAACTCTTACAACTTGAGACCAGATGGATACACAATCTCAATGCTGTCAAATACCCCGGCCTCAATGAATATATTAGCTTCAAATCTTTTCTATGACATGTGATTGCATAGAATGTTATTGATCCTAATCGAACTATTGTGCCATACATGTTCTATTTTATATATACCATTTCATTGTCTTATCTCATGAATATTTGTGACCCTTCCCCGTCACGCCTCTGGTCCGAACCATTTGCGTGGCTGGCCCCCTGGGGGCGTACAGCCTCAACTTATGACCTATTGTATACGTATTTGTTTCTTCCCATTTTTTCTGTATATCTTTGTCATAACCATTAAATGTTGCTCATACATATATTCCTGTATGTTAACTACTATGTAAATTTAAATATCTGACCTCTTGGTCTGTATTGAACCATTAGACCCTTACACATAATGTATTCTTCTTGGTTTCAAATTTTCTGGCTTAACTACATATTTACTCTGTTTGAATATACCTGTCTAATTAGATAACTAATTGTTGGCCCTGTGTCCTGTTTGCTCTTCCGCTTGTCATTTCAATAGGGACCCCACTAATAATGGGGCAGTTCGGGTCCCGGCTCCCTCCACCCGCCTAATCGCATGTGACTGTTTTTTCCCCCCTGTCCCTTGGCATGAGGTTGGCGGTATGTATAGCTCTGCTGTTGGCTTCCATGTCCTCGCTGTTTCCACCATTAGTCGTGCCATTTCCTCATCGCATTGGGTTCTGTTTGGGCACCCCAGGGCTGCGAATATATATTTGCAGCCCACTTAGCCTCCAAGCCTTAACTTCCCTTTCGCTCTTTTTCCATCTGGTACCAGTCAGCTCTGATTCCATCTTTCTCCCTTGAAACAATTGGTTAAATCCACTTCTTTCATTGGATCCAGCGCACTAGGTCGTACGGACCTATGTTGCTGCTTTACCCTCAGTACTCACCTTGTCCTCAGGGTGGCTTTTGAGCTAGGATCTGCCTGTGATGCGCGCACAGAGAGCGGCGCGCGCATCCACCGATCCCCGAGCATTATGGGTGTTGTAGGCAAGCGCGCTTTTGCCTGTGCGCATGCGCGGGAGGCTCGTTTGCCCGCCGCCTGATCACGGTTCACCGTGATCAGGTGTGGAGGACCTATATAGCCTGCTTATCCACACCTTCATGGTGATGGACACAGGAGCGCCAGCTTATTTGGATCTTTGCCATATCAGGTCTGTTATCATTGCTTTTTATTTTTCTTCTCTATACAACCCTTGAACCATAAATGTTGAACTTTGAACTAGCTTATATATCTCTATTTTCCTCCTATAGCTACGGGCTTATACCTATTCTAGGATTAGATCTATCCTATAATCATTGTCATCCCTAATAGCCCTGTCTGAGGCTTTTCCTGCTCAGTTTATACAGTGCAGGCATATTACCCTCAGGTGAGTTTTTCACTCTTTATATTTAGCTCTAGCCATCTAGCTCCTCTGTTTGAGCTTGTCTAAATTTCTCACTCTTCACTGTTTTTTCTTTTGCCTTAACCAGCGGTTCCCTAACTATGCCATATAGATCCCACTGTGATCCCTACTATCTGGCGCTCCCCATTTATGATTAATTCCTTCATATATATTGGTAAGTTCTGGAAATTCTAGGCTATGCTAGCCATGCATGGCAATCAACTTAGTTTGATGCCATTTTTGTAATACGTATTTATCTTACTTATTGCTCTTTACCAGGCTCCCTATAGGCCCTCGGCAGTCCCTCGCTTTTTTGGAATTTGTACATGACTATACTTGTGATTTGACTTGGTGCTGTTGCTGCTCTGTGGTACGTATCGCTGCCCTCTGCCGGGACGGGTCGGCTCAGTCTTATGTGGTGGTGTGGCCACCGGTATAGCCCAAAAATGACATGTGTTTAGAGCGTTTACAGGCCACAATGTTACACATTGTTTATCACACATAATAATTTCTGTTTTTTGCATTTCAATAGACCTACCCTTTAATCGGTACAAAGTGACTCAGTGACCCTGAAGAAGCCATTTTTTGGCGAAACATGTCGGTCATCTCCATCTAAACAGCCCCATTGTACCTATGATCTATACAGTAGTATAGACCTTTTTAATTTACTCTTTAGCCAATATTGTATGTGCTTAGTTCCTCAGTCACCTCAGAGTCCTCCTTCCCCATTTCTAAGTTGGACTCGGTCTGACTAACGGACCAATTTTATTTAGTTTCTGTGTGTATTTTTTGCCCTCCCTATGTCTGTATGTTTAAAATCATGTTGAATAATAAATAACTTTGCTAAAATTCCTTTACAAAAAGTTGCAAGTGTTCCTTTTTTTAAATGAGTACCGCTATAGTCCCCTGTCTCTATCCCTGTCCATTCACTTACCATTGTTCCTTACTTGTTTGGAGAGTTCCTTGGTCTTCATGGCAGTGCTTGATTAGTGGTGCCTCTTGCTTAGGTGTTGCAGCCCCTGGGGCCTTCCAAAAAGGTGTGGATATGTAATGACAGATCATGTGACACTTAGATTGCACACAGGTGGACATCATTTCACTAATTATGTGACTTCTAAGGGTAATTGGTTGCACCAGAGATTTTTATGGGCTTCATAACAAAGGGGGTGAATACATACGCATATGCCAATTATCCGTTTTTTATTTCAGAAAAATTGTTTTATGTATATATTTTTATAATTTTACTTCACCAACTTAGACTATTGTGTTCTGATCTATCACATATAATTCAGATTAAAAAATCATTGAACTAAAGGCTGTAATGTAACAAAATAGGTAAAAAAACAAGGGGGGTGAATACTTTTGCAAGGCACTGTACCATTTATCGTCAAATTGTTGATCAGGTTTGTCTTTTCAGGGGTCAAATATAAGGATTTTTTGGCTACTATATTGGGAAAATAAAGCCTCTATATATTTCCCATATATTTGGATAATCCCTATGTGTGGACTTTCAGTGTAATTTTTCTTGTATACATCTTGAGGCTACTATATTCTACATTGAAAACAAGAAAGTGGATCCAGAAGTAGCTCTTTCTAAACAAAACATGTTGATCTACCTGTCATCTTTCAGCAATTAAATTGTATTTGTACTTCTCTGACTGGATGGTAGCTGATAACATATGGTTTTTATTCTGTGACGATTTTAAAGTGGTTGTAAACCATCCTATGCATTAAGGTAAAAAAACTTCTGACAGTGACCAGCCCCCCAACGCCCCCCCCCCCCGTTTTACTCACCTGAGCCCTTTGATCCCTCAGCGAAGACGTGCTGTACCTCTCTGCCCTGGGTTCTCGGCTCTTGACTGGATAGATTGATGGCGGCACAGCCATTGGCTCCTGCTGCTGTCAATCAAATCCAATGATGCGGGCGCCGGGGGGGGGCGGGCCCGGGGGGGGGCGGGCCCGAGTCCTGCATTCTGCGTCTATGGGCAAAAATGCTGGACTCGGGAGTGTGCCCACAAGGTAACCCTCCGGAAGAGCGCTTCTCCTAGGGGGTTATACGATGCTGGGAGTAGCTAATAGTGCTGCCGGGGGACCCCAAAAGAGGATGATCGGGGGCCACTATGTGCAAAGAGAACTGCACTGTGGAGGTAAGTATGACATGTTTGTTATTTAAAAACAATCACTTTAATGCAACATTAAAATTGTATTTTTAATGATATTTTATTTTTACTTTTGATATTTTGGCACATATAAATCCCCATTTCCCTCTGGTCCCTGGTGGGATAGCGCAAACCTGCTATTTAATACTTTGATTGTTCTTAAGGGGAAGGTGCCTGATCATTGTCATTGCAAGTCCCCCACAAATTATATACACCCAAGAATATTCCTCTTCTTCTAATGTGGCCTAGGAAGGTCAAAAGGTTGGACTCCCCTGTATTTCATCCATTTATTTTTTGTTTACAAAGATAATTAATGTTGGTTTGCACTAGTATAAGGGAATTACATACGCTATAGTTTGGTAGAGCACAGCTAGTTCTGAAGGACAAATGCTCACAGAAAAAGCCTCTTATAGTGCATACCATCACCATTATGATAGTATGTGATTTCACAGAAAACCACTGTAGCACCCCTATGGATTCTATTAATGCTTTATAAATAAATAATAGTAGCTGCAGTTACAAGAGGACAGGCTGAAGGCAGATACGACTTTGTGTTTTCTCGTATATTCGTCATCACTTTTCTGCCACATTCTTTTTGATTAATTCCCTTCCTGCCATATGCACAAGGTTATTGCATGCTTCAGGCACTTTCTTATATACTCTGTGGTCTTCAAAATCCATACTGACTTATTCTTTCATCCCTATGAACATTTCTATTGTTAAATGTTTTTCAACTGTCTGATTTAGGTAATTTCTCCCATGTAGAACCAGTAGCTGTGTAAACCAGTAGTACATTGGTTCTTTACAACTGATACAATGCTATTTTTCTCTGTCCTATAAATGTACTTCAAGTAGGTAGTGTTAAACTATGTTATGTTATGTTTTTTTTTCTACTTGTAGCCCTTACTATATAGAAGTTAGCAAGCTTTAAATTAGTTCCAAACCCCTATTTGGATGTTGTTTAGTTTATTATTACTATTATTATTTAGGTAATAATTAATTATTATTAGGTATGTAGAAAGTAGTGTTTAAAACTTTTTAATCTTTTTTTGCATTTTAGTTTCCCTGGTCTCCTTCAACTTCTATGCAACCACTTCTGTCTACATGCACCTGCTACAGTGGTGGCTGTATGTCATTACATTGAACTAGCTATCTGCAAGTGCCAGTGGCAGACCATGCTTGTTCAATGTGTGCTGGCAGGGCTGTTTATATTTTCCACCAAAAGCGCATGAGATAGGGTGTCAATGCAGGAGAGCAATTAGTAGGCAGGGACAGAGCATTGTCAACTTATAGAAAGAAGTGCCTGAATAAGGACCTCCATGGCGACGTTACTGGGTATTATTTTAAAGATTACCTAAATTACCAGTGTTGCTCATGTTTTCTATGTGACTGATATTTTTGCCATTTTTTAATTACCATGCCTTGTTCTGCTGTTCTGCCCTGTGCCTCTGTGTGGAAGTGGTCATTGGTAGAGGCTGGACTTTGCTTTCTCATGTCATGTCCTCATGATTTGATGAATAGTGGGGGAATATTCAAGAAGCATCACAAGAGATGCAGAAAGCACAGATCCAGAGACTTGCTGAAGCAGTAGCAAGACTATCCTTGCAGGTACTCTGATACAGCTTCCTCTCTAGCAAGAACAGTCAGACCAAAGCAGCAATATCACCAACTCTCACTCCAAGTTTCAAGACACTAGCAGTCAGAGGCACCGTGCATTCGATTTATTTTAAAAAGTATCATTAAGACTCACTAGCCTCAACACTTCAACAAGCTATCAAAATATAAATGTTTCAACCCTTAGAGATTACATTTGCTCTTTTTAAGTATATTCAGTTAATTTGGCATGTAGTAATGACTCACAAAATGTTTTCAATTCCTTTTTATTTTTCTTCTTCCCTGTTCTGTTCTTTTACATGGCAGCAAACTTCAACAGTTACAAAAAGAACTATAGCTTGCACTTGGCTTGTCCTAAGGCAAGAAATAAGACAGGTGTTTTCAATATCTTTAACACCAGTAGATTTGATTTATCCAATGTCATTTCAGCTGACGGGTATACTATTTGATGCATAAAGCTGACATAAAAAATCCCAAGTAGTATAGAGACCTACAAAACACAGGGACAGAGACCACCCACAAATGTTAGTTGCTCAAAAATGTGTGTTCCTGTTGGACTAGGTTATTTCAATATGTACTAACACAATGTGCTATTTGTGCATAAGTAATGAAAAGCTTTTTAGGATCTTTGTCATTATTCAGATGGTCAAACCAAACATTATTTAAATGTGCATGTCATAATACAGCAAATAAATTATTACAATAGTGCATTTTTACAGAATTTCTTTTAACAATCATTTGTGTAATTGTGTTTAGCTATGAGGTATTCACACACTGCATATATTTTTATTTCTCAATAGAACATGTGTGCAAATTCTGGGATGGTAGCTTTTGCTCCTTATTTATCTTTCAGACCATTAAGGCTGTGTTCACACTTGAGAATGCAGTGGCTCACAGCAGGTGTCCGATGCATCTCCATTCACCTTTTCAGGTCAGATTTCAGCCTGAATTTTTGGCTGAATTCAGACCTGAAACGGACCAAAAGACGCACAGGGCTCCTGTGCAATTTGCACCGGAGCCGTTGCGGATATGTGTGAACCAGCTCCATAGAGAGCCGGTTACAATCTCCTACTGTGCAAACTGGATGCGGGAAATCCCCCATCAAATTTGCAGTAGTATGAACCTAGCCTTAGGTTACACATATGATGTAATGCCAAGCTACAAGCACCGTCACATATATCCTTTGTGAGGATGGTCATACCTCAAAAAGATGTGGTAGTTGTGATGGCACTGTATAAAGTTCTGTTGGGAGGGGGCTTCTACAATCTCTATGTATTTTTGAAATCAGTAGATTTAAGGTAAAAGATATATATTTTAATATAACTCATTTCCATTTATTTAACTTAAAGCTGAATTCCAGATATAGATTTTTTTTTTGCTCTACCGAACAACATCCGCATGGAAGAAAACCATCAGGCCTTCAGGAAAAAACTCAAGACCCACTTCTTCTAAACATGGCATCACAACAAGAGCAGACAAGTGCCTTGAGGCGATTCAGTTCGCAGTTGCAGCGCTATACAAATCATTCATAGTTACATTGGTCATGCTTGGACGTAAGTATGCATATGCCATACCCGTGGGACTGCTGTAGAAGTGGAGAATCACTGTAGTAGTCACCACTACTACAGTAATCGCACCTGTATTCTGGGTCCTGTGCTGAGAGGCTGTCCTACTACCTAGTGAACACAGGGATCACTTGGTACGGGCACCATTCACAGAATGCTTTGTTTTTTTTCTATAAATGCAAAGTGTTCAGTGATTGGAGGTATAGATCGTGATGTCACTACTCTGCTTCTTCACAAAATCCAATCAGAAAATGCATCGCATTCCTTGAGAAAAAAAATTAAGGCAACTGTCTCCAATCAATGTAACTGAGCAAGACACCAAACTCAAATAAGAAGCTATTAAAAATAGCTGAATTGGAGACTGCACACTAAAAATCCCTGGTGCAACCACAAGCTCTCTCAGGGAGATTTGACAATGGCTTTACTCATGAATATTGCTCAACATACAAGCTACCCAAAAGAAATTGAAATGCCATATCCAGGGGCATAAAGATAAACCAGTGTAGTACCCTCTAGTGTGGTATCAGTGTAGTGCAGGAAAATGTATGTTTTTTGGCTAATGCTAAAATGAGTCTTTGAATCTGGGTCAAAAGTTTACTCCAGTTCAGGGCTGCATGACTCATATAGGCAGGTCTCTGGTACCTCCAGCTAGTTCTGGAAGGTTGGAGAGCCTTATTGAAATGGGAGGGCAGAGGCCAGGAGGGTTGATCTGCATACTTAGCGGAGTTTGGTCAATCACCAGGCAGTGGGCCTGGCATAGTGGCTAAGCCACCCCTTAAATATGAATGAGGCATGCTGGCAGAAATTCGGTAGGAGTGCTGAGCATACTGTCGGTGGCCCTTGAGGAGAACCCCTGCCAGGGGGGGTGGGGGAGGCTCTGCCTCAGGCTTAGGCTCGGGCTGGCTTGAGAGGATCTTGACAGCATCATGATTTGGAAGGAATGTTACTTAAGAGGAAGCAAGAGCAAAGAGGACAGTGTGAGTACATCAACATGATCAGGAACGTCCAAGGGAAAACACTGTCACATGTAATAAGCCTTTCTGGAAGACAGCGTTGGGCTTAAGTCTTTCCTTTACCTTGCCCTGGGAGATTTTCTGTAGCAGCCAGGTGGGCTAATGAAGAAGCAGCCAGGTGGGCTGGTAGTTCCTGCAGTCAGTATAACTGGGATCATTGTATACGTTGGAGTTACTCATGTATGCAACTTACAACATTTTGTGCTGCATTTCAAAGGGACTGAGAGTTCCTAGTCCTTAAGGGGATTTTGTTTTTATATCAGAGACTGTCAGCAGTTGGGAGTGAGATCAATCTGGAGTTGTACATAGAGAAGAAGAAGAGACAAATCAGAGTTATACATAGGGAGGAAGTTGTCCCTGGCTTTGTTGCTATCAAGTTGGGCATCCAATAATCCATATTCCCCATCCAAGTTATTACCCCTAATAAAACATAAAAAACAAGCTCAAAGACTGTTGCTTGTTTCTGGAGAAAGTGTGGAGAATAATTGTTGCCTGGCTGTGCAGGAGTGGGGAACCCAATGACCAGCGGTTCATTTGAGATTGAGCGCTACACCAGGAAGAATGTCGGCTGATGCCCTGAAGCAGACAAAATGTTGTTACTATATCCTACACATAGACCCATATGGTGGAGGAAAGAGAGCTTTTAAATCCTCTGATATCATCCTCTGCTTTAAGAACTACTATGCAGTATTTAAAAGTATTCTGTTCAATCCCTCTCCCTCTCAAGACTGTCCTATACCAAGGACTTGGGTCTCCCACAATTTTCAAGAGTCACAGAAATGCCATGGATCACTCTTTTACTGAATATGAATTCATAACTGCCTTCTTATCCATGAAGCCACACTAAGTCCCACAAAGGATTTTCAAGACAGTATTATTAACCACTTTCCGCCTGGCCTATAGCAGAATGGCTCCATTATCCTGACTGGACATCATATAATGTCTTTCAGTATAACAGTCGGCACGCCCCATAAGGGCACAACTTGACGTTCGGTGGTGTGGCGTGTCAGTCTGACACACCGCAACACCGATCTCAGTAAAGAGCCTCTGATGCAAGCTCTTTAACACATGATTCGCCATGTACAATCACGGCTGATCACAGTGTAAACAGGAAAAGCCATGTATTGGCTTTTATTCCCTCGCATCTGACGGATGTGATTAGAGGCAAGCCGATCAGCTGCTCTCCTGTCAGGGGGAAGGGGGTCAGCTCCCCCCGTGGATATTTGTTGCACAAAAAATAAAAACACTAACAGTTATCAAATACCACCAAAAGAAAGCTCTATTTCTGGGAACAAAATGATAAAAAAATGTGTTTGGATACAGTGTAGCATGACTGTGCAATTGTTATTACAAGTGTGACAGCGCTGAAAGTTGAAAATTGGCCTGGGCAGGAAGGGGCAAAAGTGTCTGGTATTGAAGTGGTTAAACATTTTGGTAATTTCTCACCTGAAAATTTGTTAAATCATACAACATCCTAGAGATAGGAGAGATCCCTTCAGACACATTTCTGTCATTTGCAACCTATATGAAGACTTGACAGTATGCTCTAATTATTGACTGATCTCTCTAGTCATAAATTTAAACATTTTCACAAAAATATTGTAGAACTTCTTGCTCCCACATCTTTCCTTACTGTACTTACAGACCCAGACCAAATATTTTTTTTTACCCCCAAGAAAGGCCAAAGATAATGTAACACAATTTGGCTTTGAAAAATCATATATGTAGGCTCAACATGCAAGATCTATTGATGCTAAGAAAACGCTTGATAAAGTGAACTGAAGTTCATGTTTGTCTCTGCAAAAGAAACCATTTTAGACAATTTTACCCAACATAATGGTACAAGCCAGTGTTGTCCCCTATCTCCTTTAATATTTTTTCCCACCTTAGGACCACTGTTGCATCATATTGGATGCAACATTAACATTTCTGGATACCCCTCCAATCCCGGTCATCACAAACTAGCAGCCTGTGTGAAGGATCTATTTTTCTTTATCACAAATCCTGAAAATTGGGCCTACCAAATGATAGACATACAAAACCTGTGGTAAACTAGCATATTTCAAGGTAAATATACAGAAATTGCAAGCGATGAATATCCCAGTCCTTGATTATCAACTGGCAACCATTCAAAGATCCTATGCATTTAAATAGACAAACACAACAATTACATACCTGGGGAAAAGTTGGCCCCAAACATTTAACTGATAAATGGGATGACTTGGATCCCCAGTTGTTCCTCTGTATGTACAGACCGACAACACTGGGTCAAAGACTACTTCTCTTGATTCAACAAAAATGTCGAGCAATGTCTTAAATTAACATCATCCATCACCTCCTATACTTAATACAAGCCATATCTATTAATATGCCAAAACACTTTTTATTGAGAATTGGTAAAGAATCACTCAAATTTATCTTGAAAATCACACTACATCTATAAAACCTTAATACCTCTCCCGAAATTAGTGTTTTGTTCACAGATCAATGCCTTTACTATGTTTCAACCTATAGATTGATGCACAAATGCAACCACTAAAGAATAGGTGGCTATTGAACAGGACTTCTCACCTCGCTCGCTAGCAGCATAACCTTGGCTACCTTGCTTGTCCCTATTCCACCTTTCAACATACCCTGACCTCCCATCTGTAGCTTCTTAGAAACATTCTCTTCCAAATCCTGAAAGCTAATATCTTCTTCTCCCAACTCTGGCATACTCCCAGTTGGAAGAAACCCAGTTTGCCCCATACTTTTAGGATTGCTCATTCACAGCCTATGTATCCTAGGACACTTTAGACTATGCAGTTTTACAACAGAAGGACAGGTTCAAGTCTATCCTGGAAATTCAAAACATGATCTCTTCCACTTGATTTTTCTAGAGCTATGCAAATTCCCTCTTTTACTGACTGCAGGGGACACAACCATTCAACCCACTGACACCCTTCAAGTGAATATGTTCCAGCAAAGGTAAAGTCACAAAGCTATGTGCTTCTTACTTTCCCTGCAGACAGTTATACCCCACTGTACATAACCCACACAACAAGTGAGAAAATAAACTGGGTTTCAAAGACCAAATGGATCATATTATTCATTTCATTCATAACACTTATATAGACAATAAGAAACAGGGTATGAAGTCCTTTCTAGATGGTATTATGTCCAACCAAACTACACAAATTTTTCCCCACCACCTTTGGTGGCATTTTAGTACCACAGTGGGAGCTGTGATGCACACTATAATATGTTTTTTGAACCTTCCTAGCTACAGTATATGTTCTTTTTGGAATGTGATCCATGAAATCCATGATCCAAGAAGATTACAGATACTGACTCAACTAGATATCTACTGTTTAACTGTTATGTAGACTACATCCTACTGTATGTAACGTGTTCAGTATTGCATTAACAAAACTGCTCATATGATTGCACCTCGATTGAAGTTCTTTACATTGCTGCTGTGCGCAATGATCATATTGCTTTGAATCTTGTGTTGCAAAAACATTGTTAAATGAAGGATTAAAGAAACAATGTTTTTTCAACATTTAACTACAATTTAATGTCTATGAGAAGCTTATTACTATCACAGAGGCTAGAAAAAATAGATAGTTATACATAACAAATACAATTGTAAAATGAGCAAAATGAAAACATACATTTTCTTTTATCAAAATTAAATTTTAGTACCCTGAAATTTCTTTGCTCTCTCTGTGTTTCTGCACCATCTGCTACTACCCATTGTTTTGCACTTTTATTACACTTGAACTATGCAAATTCCATTTGCATAGTTGATATATTTTGTATTTGTTATTCATTGGTTACTTCTATCAGTGTTCTTTTGTATCAGTCTTCTTCTCAATCCTGTATTATCTGTGCTTCCTACATCATTATTCTCCTGCACATTCCTGTTTAATTCTTTCTTTGTCCTTTTTTATTAATCTTTTTTTGTCTGTCTATATTATCCCATTGTTCCTTTTCTTTGACTGTACGGATATATTCCTCTTGATACTCCCACTCTTCATTACTGCTTGAGGTCAGATTAACCCGCACAGTTCATCCCCTTCTCTACCAGTTGCTTATCCCTGATTCATTTTGCCAGAATAAAGAAAAAAGGTTTGCTTGAGCGATAAAAAGAAAGAAAGATTTCAGCTCAGGGACAAGGCACGTGCCTTCTTCACATTACACTTTCCAATCATCTGACGTTCTTATCCCCTCAGAGAGTCTGAGATGCAGCACTCCTAGCCCTCTCTGACGGACAGCTCCATCTGCTGTGTCAATGCCTTGGTGTTAGAAGTGGCTATGACTGACGTCAGAAGATAGACAGAAAAGAAGGGCACATGAAAAAAAACACATTCGCATTGAATTTAGCAGAAGGAAGACAAAGTTTGTTTCATCTCACTGCCGACAGTTAAAACATGACCAAAGTCATGAACAACAAAACATCATTAGGATCTGAGAGATTTATAGTTACATGGCATCAAGAGGCTTCTCAGCTTCCCTTACCATGAATATCAGTGAGAAAGGCATCTAATAAAGGTGAAATGCCAGTGCTCTAACCCTAGCATATTAAATATTAATACAATACATTGTGACAGTGAACAGATTAATACAAACAATGCATAGTTCTAAAAAAAGACACCCCATGTGGGTAACAGAATGCAACATGAATACCAGTAGAATAAGAGCTTTGGAACAAGATCGCACTACAGTCACAATAGCTGCTAATTTTGAAAAATTGGTTTATATATAATTCACAAACTAGGCAAATCTTTCCTGCCAGCCAACCTTGCCTGTAGGGGACTGAATATACTTTGCCATATTCTCTCTTACTGTAAGAGCACTTATTTGCCCTACCACTATGCAATTAAACCTGTTCAAGGTCATTTTGTAACATGTCCTCATAGAGGTAGCCATCCTTCTCCCTAAAGGAGAGCACAGGTTGCCTTGATGAGTTTTGTCACATTTTCTGTTGTCATCTGGAAGGCTATAGGAAGTATACACAATGTGTTAGCACTCAACCATCCTGTGGGCATGCAAAAGTCTGCAGTTAAAGATCAATTTCATATGGCTTAAAGACATTGGGAAAAGGGTTTTCCCCAGGTATGTAATTGTTGTGTTTGTCTATCAAATGCTTCCTGTAAAATGTGGCATATTCTTTTTGTGTTAACACACTTTTTATTAAATAGGAATTCACATAACACAGTATAAATGAAATGATTGTATTCCAGAAAGACACATAAAACCAATCAGGTACCTGCTGCGAGTGAGGAAATAAAATGTTTACATTGCAATAAGAACAAAGTCAACAATATATTCTTAAGAAACTCATGTACAAAACAGTATAGGGTACATACAACATAAAATGCAGTCCGAAAATATCGAACATCTAAAAGGTAAAAAAGAGACACAAGTATCAAATCCGAATGGGTATAAGATGTACACATTAATCTGAGGTAGGAAGATGGTACAAAACAGATTGGAGCCAATTTTTCACAAGTCCAAAAAGATGCGCTCAGGAGAGGCACATCCATGGGAACAGGAGCTAGAGACCAGTGGGTAGATTTAAAAGGGGGTATAATACTACATAGTAAGCAGTTTTCCGGATTGTCAAAACCTAGCGAATTTACTCATTATATCTAGCATATTTTCCCACTTCTGATCCGTGAATTGTGTCTCACTATCTTCTTCCCATTGGAACATATAAGGGAGCTTATCAACAGAAGCTGCATTAGATAGAAAAGTATAGTGTGATGAGAGCAAATCTTTACTCTGAGGAGTGGTGTGACAGATACAATCATACAGCGTGGGTGGAGCTACGGGGGAAAGTACATAATAGGTGATATAAAAATGTCTAATTTGCAAGTATCTTAAATATTTAGACCTCAGAATTTACTTTAATGATTGAAGTTTAGAATAAATTATAAAAGCAGAGATATCCTGAAAACTGTAAAGGGATGTCATGGGCTGTGATCTCCACCAGGAAAAATCTCTGGGCTGACAAAACGCAGCTACAAATTTAGGGTCCCCTAAATATAAGGTCCAAAGGAATATTTTGGAAACCATCGTGAATTTGTTCTTGTGAAGAGTCCAAAGTTTGAGAAATTGAGCAATCAGGAGATTGTGAGATTGGACTAAAGGAGTCCTGGAAGGTAAAAAGGACATATAGAAGTACTCTCAGTCACGATCAAGCTGACGGCGCACAATGGGGTGGGACGTACTGACGTAGAACGCAGTACGGAGGGAGGGGCCTGATACAGCGGGCGGATGTGTGTAGCAGAGACGGCGAGGAGAGGGGAACGCTGAGGTTGCATGGAGAGTGAGAGTCTCCGAGACCGCCAGCGCCGCCTCTCCGGATCAACGCACAGCCGATGGTGAGCCGCGCCAACACATGAGATCACGGAGGGACGGGATACGTTGGCTGCGCACTCAGCTACCTGTCCCACGCACCAGCATCTCTTCCTCCGACCCTCAGCCAGCCTGGATCGCTCTCTCCCCCCTACGCCAAGCCCAGGATATTCCTAGGTAAATGCCTCAAGCCGTGAGTATATCCCCTCTCTGCAAGCCTAAACGGAAGGATGAGGTAAGCAAATGTCTTTTCTCCAACGTGGTCTGCATTTCTTGAACAATCTTCCCTGCATTCAAGCACTCGTCCTGATGTCTTTACAAGTCTGGCAGTATCTCCTTATCTGCTAAACCTGTGATCATTATCTCTATGAACTGAGTAATACTACGAAGTGATTATTTGTATTTTTTTTTGCTCATCCCTGTGTTGGGAGGGGGGAACAGAAAAGAAAGGAGTGCCCGGTTAGTGCCTTGTCTACCTGGATTGGAGTGGACTTCTAATGAAGCATAGACCAATCCCTCGGTTTTCTTTCCCATTGCCACTGAAGGGGAATATATCAGAAGGAACATTGGGTGGGCCATATCACACTTAATTAATAGTCTCTGGTTTGGTGTCCTTGCCGGGACCTGGTGGTGTACGTGGGCTGCAATTTTGATGCCCAAGTGAGAGAGACGTACGGCAGGATAAAGGATCCCTCTCGCCCCTCGGAAGTGGCAGCCGGTCAGAGTCTCTAAATCAGGCAGACTGATCAGTACCACTTTCTCTTCCTTGTCCGTTTGCTCTCCCTGGACAGCTGGTTAGGGGGTGCAATAGGGCGAAGCCACAGAGCAGAAAACCAATACTGAAAAGTCTATAAAAAAAAAAAAAGGGACACATACATCTGTTGCGACACGAACAAAATAGCACACCTGAAAGGGGAGAGTGCTAAGGGACAACTATTACAGCCCCAAGATAAATGGGGGGATCTCTTGCCTTCCTGCATACATAGGGGGCTAGAGGGTGTCCCATAAGACCCGGTATATTTAACCATTAAAAATCTTACTGTTACTCCCGAACATCAGCTTGCGAGCAACAAACCTATTTACACAGAAGACAAGATCTATCTAAAAAAAAAAAAGGAAAAAGCAAGGGGAGAGAGGGAACAGTAAGTTTCTTACTAGGGACCAAACAGATAACAACCTGGGAAAGAGAATTAGAAAGGCCCGTGTTGGAAACATGAGCAAAGTCCCCAAGAAGGGCCCCCCCAAAACCCCTAAAACAACAGTGAGAACTATTAAACAATATTTGAAAACAGGTTAAAGCCCACAATTAAACCATACGGAGATCCATCCAGAACCAACGATGGAGCGAAGGACACCGAAGGATAAGAAAGCCGACGGCCAGTCTGCCCAATCTACACCCAATCAAACGTTGGAAAACGAAGTAGATGTCAGTAGGATCGATGAACAGGGGGGGGAGAGTGCATCTCCCTACAAAAAACGAAATGGAAGAAATGCTTTTAAAAATGGAAAATGCGATCAAAGGGGACTTCCACCTATTCAGAGAAGATCTTGGGCATCTATTGGCAAGAGTCGAATCCGCTGAGAAAAGAGTGGACTTACAGGAACAAGAAATGCATATATTAAAAGATCAGTTAAGATCCATACAACGAACCCAGCGAGACACACAATATAAACTTGAAGATGCAGAGAATCGGAACAGGCGACAAAATCTCAGCGTAAGAAATGTTCCGGAAAAAAGGGGAGAAGATTTAAGGATGATAATAACAACCATATTTAATCCCCTCCTGGGTAAAGAACAAGAGGAGTTCCCCAAATTAGAACGGATTCATCGAGTGGGTAGACTCTTAGAACCTGGCGCACATAGACCACGGGATATCATAGCTAGATTCCGTTTCTACGAGGACAAAGCCGAAATCTGGGAAAAATTGTACGGGAAAACTCCCCTGAAATATGAGGATTCCGAGATCCAGATCTACGCAGACTTAGCCCCCCAGACGTTGGAGAGGAGAAGGTTGCAGAGACCTCTACTTGAGTTGATGCAACGCTCAAATGTGAAATATACATGGGGCTTCTCCCGCGTGTTTAATAGGCACAAAAGATGGACGTTCGGCCAGATTAAAATTTCCGGAAGACCTGAGTGAATTCTGCCAAAAGCTGGACTTACAAGTTCCGGACTTACCAGGATGGGAGATGGTGGCGGGGAGCGCTTAACTCGCCCGCTGACCCCCGATACTCTGAAGCAATCAGGGTTCGGGTAAGACATAGCTGCCGATCAGAGCCCCACCTCACCTGAGATACAGTGAGAACGGAGGGGAGCCGCAATTGGATGGCCCCCAACGTCTCTAAGACCTTAGAAGGGGTCAGGGAGGGAGGAGGTGGGATAGGGTGGGGGAGATGGGAAAGGCGGAGGGAGGGTGGATGGGGACTCATGGGAGGGAATAAAGAGTATGGGGGGGCTAGGAGGGAAGGGAATGGGGGGAACGAGCTCCTGCTTCGCTGTGATCCTACAATCTTCAAACCTGAAGCATCATCCAAAGGGCCTCGATGACTAACATTAAATTAATATCTTATAATGTAAAAAGACTCAACCTACCCAATAAACGAGCTAAAATCTTAGACGAACTTAAAAAATACGGAGCAGGTATAGTTTTCCTTCAGGAGACACATATCTCACACGGGTCCAATATAAAACTCTTCTCTAGCTTTTATCCAACTTGGTTCTATGGGGACATGATAATGAATAGATCAAGGGGGGTGGCCATAGGTTTCTCTAGAGATACCTATTTCAGTTTAGAGAACAGACTTGTGGACCCGGAAGGGAGATATCTGTTTCTTAGAGGTTCTATTGGACAGACAAAATACACGTTTGCAAATATTTATTCCCCCAATACTAGGCCAGCACAATATCTGAGGGGGATCCTTGCCAAACTGAGGGATTTTAAAAGGGGATATGTGATTCTGATGGGAGACTTAAATTTTCATATGGACCAGGACTTAGACTTCACGTCCCATGTACGGGGGACAAGTAATGTTGTAAAACAAATGATCAAACAAAAATTGCTCATCAGCCAATTGGTAGATATTTGGAGGGTTCACCACCCCAAAATAAGAGATTACACATTTTTCTCCCCCGTACATGGGACGTACTCGCGCCTTGACTATATTTTACTAGACCACGGCTTGCTTGACAGAGTCCTAGAGACTAAAATAGAGATCATCTCGCTGTCTGACCACGCCCCAGTCTCGATGAGGCTTCACTTTCCAGATATACAGGCACCATATAATAACTGGAGACTAAATGAGGAACTTCTTAGGGACAAGGAGACTGTAGCCCAGATTAAAGTAGAGATAGAACAATACTTCAATAGCAATGACAATGGGGAGGTGCAGGGATCACATGTTTGGGATGCTCATAAAGCATTTATCAGAGGGACTTTTATTTCAAAGGGAGCCTGGAAGAAAAGAGAACACCGTAAAAAAATTGAGGATTTGAAAACAGAAATTGGTCTGCTCGAACAGGAACATAAACAGCTACCGGGCCAAAACAAGGAATTATTGCTAAGATTAACCGCTAGGAGAGACGATTTAAGGGAACTATTCGAACAGGACGTAAAGCAAACTTTTAATAGAATAGCAAAAGAAAGATACCTATGGGGAGACAAAGCAAGCAAGCATTTAGCCAAAACTTTACAAAAAAAAAGGCAAGGAATTATATCGAAAAAATTAAAAATAAGGCAGGAGAGGTTAAATATCTTTCGGGCGATATAGCAAATTCCTTTAGAGAATATTATGAGGGAGTTTACGCGGCCGAGCAAAACATCCAGAGAAAAGGTGAAAAAATAAAGAAAATCAAAGCCTTCTTAGATAAGGCCGGTTTGCCTAAGCTCCCTCTGGACGATATGGAGGCCCTAGAGAGACCATTTTCTGAAGAAGAAGTAAAAAAGGCTTTGATGAATTCTCCGTCCGGGAAAAGTCTGGGCCCGGACGGATTCACTGTTTCATATTATAAAACATTCCATGAGCCATTGATCCCTAGACTATGCACCTATTTTAACGGATTGGGTTCAGAATATAAAATGAGTGAAGACTCCCTAATGGACAATATTACGGTTATCCGGAAGGAAGGGAAGGATGGATCGGTGTGCTCAAGTTACAGACCAATTTCGCTACTTAATGGCAGCAAGGGTCAAGCTGTACTTGAGCACACTGGTCCACCCCGACCAGGTAGGCTTTGTGGCCGGAAGAGAGGGGCGGGACAACGCAGTCCAAACATTGCTGTTGCTCCAAAGAATTAGAGAAGCGGGGTCCCCAGGTCTATTCCTGTCAATAGATGCGGAGAAAGCATTTGACAGGGTAGACTGGGGACTCATGTTCCAAACACTAGCTCACATCGGCTTTGGACCAAAAATCTTACAAAAAATCGGGGTCTTATATGACAACCCTAAAGCTAAGATTAAAATCAATGGAGTAACATCCTCCCGGTTTTGTATGGAAAACGGGACGAGACAGGGATGTCCGCTGTCCCCCCTCCTTTTTATTTTGTCCCTGGAACCCCTCCTGGCGACAATCAGGAGGAATCCAGACATTGAAGGTATTGCTGTGGACGGTGACGAACATAAGATAGCTGCTTTTGCGGACGATATTTTATTTTACATAAGCAACCCACAAAGAACTCTCCCTAACTTAATGCAAATTTTGAAACAATATGGTGGGATCTCTAACTTTAAAGTAAATACCTCAAAATCTTTTATTTTGAATATAAACATAACTAAAAAGGATAAAGAGATTCTACAGGAGAAATTTGTTGTTCCATGGAAAAAACATATTAAGTATTTGGGAATTCATTTAGAAAAATCAATGAAGGAAATATACAGAACTAACTACATCCCGCTGCTAGACGAGATAAAAAAAAAAGCAAAGACTATTCTACGAGACCTCTTTCGTGGCTGGGTCGTATTAACACAGCGAAAATGACTGTTACCCATAATCACATACAAATTCCAAATGCTCCCAATCCCCCTATCTCAGACGTATCTTAATAAACTAAAATCCCTCATAATGAATTTCATATGGAAAAACAAGAAGCACAGAATCGCACTCCACATATTGAAAAAGGAAAAAAAAAGAGGGGGCTTAGCGGTACCCGACGTGGTAAATTACTATTATGCAACGGTCCTATCTAGAATCCCTGACTGGAGTAATAACAACAGTACAAAAAGATGGGTTAACTTGGAAAAAACTCTCAGCAATTCACAATTAGGAAAAGATATTTGGAACCCCCCAAAGTATAGAACACTGAGTGAAGGCACCAACACTATGACAACAAACACACTAAAAATATGGGATAAAATTCATAAACTTCTTAATGTTAAATATAATTCGCCTTTAATGGCACTTAAAAATAATGAATATTTTGCACCAGGGAACAAATTAGTGGGAGGGGAATGGATTAAAGATGACAGGGCACAACTCAAAGATATTTTATATAAGGAAAAAATTCTTTCACTAAACGAATTAAAGAACAAGGGGGACTTATTTGATATGAACGGGTGGAGGTATCTCCAGCTGTCTCACTTTGTCAGAAGTTTGCTGCAACCAATTAGGGTGAGTGAGGGCCTGACCCGTCTAGAGCAAACTTTTACAGCTCGCGAGACAAAAGGGTCAATTGCGAAGATCTACAAGCTTCTGTGGGATGCGGACGGAATGGAGTTACCCCCATTCATTCAAAAGTGGGAGAGGGAACTGGGCACAAAAATTGACACACACACACTGATGAAAATTTTTAACTTAACCTATAGTTCAGCAGTAGATTCTAGGGCCACGGAAACGAATTACAAGTGTCTATCAAGATGGTACATAACTCCATCAAAATCATGCCAATTTCAAAAAGGGGGCCCGGCCGAGTGCTGGAGAGGCTGTAGGGAGAAGGGGACGATGGCACACCTATGGTGGGATTGTTATAAGATAAAAGCCTACTGGAGGAAAATAATAGATTATATCAAGGATATTACTGGAATAAACCTCGAAAGCGACCCGTGGGTGATTTTATTCCACGGCACTAAAGAAGCTGTCAAGCACTATCAAAGGTCCCTAGTCCCGCACTTACTCAATGCCGCAAAGCGACAGATAGCGAGGAATTGGAGGAAACAGGAGGGGCCAGCTATATGGGAGTGGTTAGACCTATTCGAGAATACTCGAACGATGGAGTTTCTTAGAACTAACATGGAAGAGGGAATGGGAGGTCTAGCAGAGAAGTGGGATATGTGGAAAAAGTTCAAAAAGACGTGGAGTTACGCAGAAGCCGTACGTGGGTAGGGTAAAGGTTGAAGTCCTTGAACCCAAAATCGAGTGCCCAAATCGTTGATGGCTAAACCAAGCGAATGGACACAGCGAAGCGGAGCGGGGGGAGGGATCGGGTGGGGGGAGGGAATTTAAAAGTAAAACCTGTAAAGTAAAGGACTGTGGTTTTTGTCGATTAAAGATTTATAAGTTAATAAAAAACGCCACAATGATGTGAACACTAAAACGGACGAGACGAACAGATAAAGCTGAGTAAGGTCCGCTTGAAAGTTGAACTGAGATGGCAAAAAATAAAATAAAAAAAAGAAGTACTCTCAGCCTGAGTCCACTATGTTTCATTGTGCTATTTAAGGGAATGCTACATAATAAAGCCATACCTGAGGGATGCCTAAGCCACCATGCCAGTGGAATTGATATAGGGTAGTTCTAGCAAATCTTGGGGGTTTATTATGCCATACAAAACTATTGATCTCTGATTGAACCTGAGTAAATAAGGTTTTAGGCACATTAATTGGGGGAGCTCTAAATACATAAAGCTGTTTAGGAAGGCTATTCATTTTAATGGGTGTTATCCTACCTAAAACAAAGATACAAGTTACGATAATGCCACGTACACACGATCGGACTATCCGGCGGACCAGAGTCTGCTGGACAATCCACCCGTGTGTGGGCTCCGGCTGACTTTTTCTTCCCAAAATTCCGGCGGACTTAGAAAGAAGTCTTGACTCAAAATTATCCGCTGGACTCGGCAGTCCGGCGGACAATCCGCCCGTCTGTGTGCTAGTCCGCCGGACTTTTGAAATGAACGGACTTGCCCACACACGGAGTAAAGTCCGTTAATTTTGAACGTGACTCCAGGTAGACGGGACTAGCGAAGGAAGTACATTTTTGCCGCCTCTATTGGGGAGATTGACACCTTGCTAGTCCCGTTGTCTGGTATGGATTTAAAGGGGAACCCCTACGCCAAAAAAACGGCGTGGGGGTCCCCTCAAAGTCCATACCAGACCCTTATCCGAGCAGGCAGCCCGGCCGGTCAGGAAAAGGGGTGGGGATGATCAAGCGCCCCCCCCCTTCTGAGCCGTACCAGGCCCCTTCCACTTAACATGGGGGGGTGCTTTGAGGAAGGGGGGCCCCGCGGCCCCCCACCCCAAAGCACCTTGTCCCCATGTTGATGAGGACAAGGGCCTATTCCCGACAACCCTGGCCATTGGTTGTTGGGGTCTGTGGGCGGGGGGCTTATTGGAATCCAGGAGCCCCCTTTAATAAGGGGGCCCCCAGATTGGCCCGCCCCCCCCCCACCCTATGTAAATGTGTATGAGGTACATGGTACCCCTACCCATTCACCTGAGGGAAAAAGTGTTAATAAAAAAAACACACAACACAGGTTTTTAAAGTAGTTTATTAGACAGCTCCGGGGGTCTTCTTCCGACTTCGGGGGTCTTCTCGCCGGGCTCCTCCGCTATCTTCTGCTCTTTTACCGCTCTTTTACTAGCGGAGGAGCCGAGCTTTCTCCTTTGTCACTGCCCCCGTCCGGGGGTCTTCTTCCGACTTTGGCGGTCTTGTCCCGCTCTTCTGCCGGGCCTCCGCTATCTACTTGCAGCTCTTTTACTATCGTTCTTCTGGTTCATCGCTGTCGCCGCTGCCTTGTTCTTCTTCCTTCTTCTTCTCTTCTTCCGATGTTGACACAACGCTCTCTCCGCCTGTAATGGCCGGGAAGCGTTGCGCGGCGACTTATATAGGTATAAGGGGTGGGGTCACCGGGTGATGTCACATGGTGACCCCGCCCCTTATGATGTCACAGTCCCAGCATCCCCCGTAACTCATGCACCATAACTCATGCACTGCATGGCATCTTTTTGCCTGAGTGCTTGCGTAGCCCCTTGAACGCTTACAGAGCACCGATGGTTCAGAGAACAAATCTGCAGAAGAGGCCATAGAGGAAGAAGAAGAGGAGGGGGTGGAGGAGAGAGCTGTGGCAGAATCACTGCTAGCATTTTAGAGGTGTGGTGGCATAACAAGCTCCAACAATACTGAACCCTGTCCTGCATCCTTCCCAGCTGCCAGCAGAGTTACCCAGTGCGCCATAAAGGAAAGGTAACATCCCTGCCCATGCCTGCTAGACCATGAGTCAGCGGTAATATACACCTTATTGCTGACAGCCTTATATAGTTACATAGTTACATAGTTAGCTAGGCCGAAAAAAGACACAAGTCCATCCAGTTCAAACATAAAAAAAAGAAATAATAAATAAAAATAAAAAATATCGTACAATCCAATATACCCAATTCTATACCCACAGTTGATCCAGAGGAAGGCAAAAAAAAAAAAACCCCAGCAGAGAATGCTCCAATCTGCTACAGCAGGGGAAAAAAATCCCTTCCTGATCCCCATAGAGGCAATCGGATTTTCCCTGGATCAACTTTACCTATAAATGTTAGTACCCAGTTATATTATGTACATTTAGGAAAGAATCCAGGCCTTTTTTAAAGAAATCTACTAAGTTAGCCAGAACCACCTCTGGAGGGAGTCTATTTCACATTTTCACAGCTCTTACTGTGAAGAAACCTTTCTGTATTTGGAGATGAAATCTCTTTTCCTCCAGACGTAAAGAGTGCCCCCTTGTCCTCTGTGTTGACCATAAAGTGAATATCCCCCCTTATTCTCCTCTTCTCAAGAGTGAATAAATTCAGTTCCTCTAATCTTTCCTCATAGCTCAACACAAATCATATCTGAGAGATATTAAATCTCAAATATAGTATACGGGAAAAAGACTGCATGGGATGTCGTCATATGTCTGGTCAAGCATGTGGTGCCCAAGCGGCTGCTGTTGTGGCCATGCTTGATCCGCTGCAGACATAGGTTGCAAACAGCAGCGGTGCAGTCTGCTGCACACGTGTCCAAAAAGGCCCACAACAAGGAACTTTTCAAAATCAGCGGGGAGTCAGCAGCGCCCTGCACCTGCGAAGCTCTGCGGTGTGATGCAGTAGGGTGGCTGCCCTTTAGCTGCCCCCTAGAGGACATCCTGCCTCGCTGGAGTTGTGCCTCCTCCTCTATTCTATCAGGCACCCAAGTAGAATCAGTGACCTCATCATCTCCTCCCTCATCGTCACTGGAGCAAACTTGGCACTATGCTGCAGCTGGGGGAACATGACTGCTAGTTTCTTGGCCTTCTTGGGCACCCCCTCTCTCTACGCTCACGTTACTCCCTTGCTCAACCTGGGAACCAACATCGAAGCCTTCAAATCGCTGCGCATCCTCCAGTAGCATGTACCCAACACTGTGGTCGAATAGTTTGGGGGGATTCCTCCGTGCATGATGGTTGGGCTATGGAAGGAGTGACTGTGGACAAGGAGTCAGTGGAATAGGCCACTTTGGCAGCTGCATAGGAAGGAAAACTACTCTGAGCCTGGGTGACAGAGGATGAGGACGGCTTTATTATCCACTCCACCAACTCTTCTGCATGTTCTGGCTCAATAACACGGCCAGCATCAGAAAAGTGTGCCCCATGGTCACCGGCAGAGTATGCACCATGTCCATGACTAGCACTGTTGACTGTAGACACAGAGCCTGCTTGCCCTCTTTTAGTGGCCTCTGAACATCTGCCTCTCCTTGGTGGCCTTCTGGACATGATGTATATTTTGTTTTGCAACACCGCACTACACTGTATTGTGTACTGTGTACACCACCAGAAAAAGTAGTAGCAACTGCACTACGGCTGCACTGTATTGTAATTACAATTTTTCTAAATAATCTAATATTTCACAGTAGGACCCGTTCCTGCGCCCAACAAGAGTATCTGTGAGGGGTTACAGTATTGTGCCACCACCACCACCACTACCTAAGACCCAATTTCCCCCTGTTTAACAAGTTCGTGTAATTACAATTCTTGATATAATATTTTGCAGCAGGGCCCGTTCCAGCGCCCACCAAGAGTAACTGTGAGGGCTTACAGTGTTCTGTTACCACCAACACCTAAGGTCCAATTTAACGCAGAGTGTATACGGCAGGCTGTATAGTATATACAGGCGGTCCTCTATTTTCAAACATCCGACTTACAAACGACTCCTACTTACAAACGGAGGGAGACAACAGGAAGGGAGAGGAAATCTACCCCTAGGAAGGGAAATTCTCTTCTATAAGAGTTAATATGGGAAAAAGGTGTCTCCACTGATGCTTTATCACCAATCCTTCTTTCCCTAATAACCCCAAATTTTCAAAATCCAATTGTCATTGGGACAGAAAGTGAGGTGAAATCTTCTGAACAAGGGCACAGACAGCAAAAAAAACGTTACAGGGGTGATAGATTTTGGGGCTGGAGAAAAATGTACCTGTTCCAAATTACAAACAGATTCAACTTAAAGAGGTGGTCCACCCGATTTTTTTTTTTAAAAGTCAGCAGCTACAAATACTGCAGCTGCTGACTTTTAATAAATGGACACTTACCTGTTCCAGGTTCCAGCGATGTCGGCAAAAGATCGCTTGTCTCTCGGCTGCCCCGCCGCCATCCTCTGTCAGGGAATCAGGAAGTGAAGCTTGCGGCTTCACTGCCCGGTTCCCTACTGCACATGCGCGAGTCACGCTGCGCGTCTTTATTGGTCCCTGTTGTGTCCTGGGAACTGTGTGTTTCCCAAGACACAACGGGAACCCTCGGATATGGGCAGGCATCCTCGGATAGGGGCGGGGCAGGTAGTCCCGGAACTTGGTGCAGATACCTGTATTATACAGGTATCTGCACCCCCCTCCCCCCTGAAATGTGCCAATTGTGGCACCGGAGGGGGGGGAGGAATCCGATAAGCGGAAGTTCCACTTTAGGGTGGAGCTCCGCTTTAACAACAAACCTACAGTCCCTATCTTGTTCATAACCCGGGGATCGCCTGTACACTGCTGTTCAGAATATATAGAGCCTGGGGCCCCCAAGCCTTTTTTTTTATTTGGGTGCAGGGTTCCCCTTAATTAAGGGGCTGGGGGGGCAACATTACATTACAGCCGCAAGCAGTTTTAAATGACTTGTTTACCTTTAGAAATGTCATTTTGTGCAAGAACTGTTCTAAACACAGTAAACACGTGCCACTTTACAGGCATACTATAAACACTCCCAGGTACGATATTTTAAGGAATATTTCACTTTAAGCATTATTGAAATATCTGCTCCCAAAAAAATGGCAGTTTTTAAAACTTTTTTTTGCATTAATACATGTCCCCTAGGGCAGGACCCGGGGGGTTCGGCTCATCTCTAGTCAGAGAAAGGGAGAAGGGGGGGACTTTTGGACTTTTTAGGCACCGTACAAAAGGTATTGTTAGCTAAATTTATTCATTAAAATGAGAAGAAGTGCATAAACAACAATATACATTTTAAAACGGAACACACATATCTGTTCAAAAAAAGATCGGTAGAATAGAGAGCCACACGTATAGCCTAAAGTATCAAGCCTAAGGGACACCAACATGGACCAGCAAATACTGTTGGCTTGTCTAGTAAAGGTAAGGTGTCCACCGATGAGGCGAGGCTGCGGTGAGGCGGGGGTATTCGTGACTGAAGCTCTACATGTTTCGCGTTTCCATTAACGCTTCATCTGGAGCATGGAATTACAGTAACTGACAGAAAAGGTATGGAATTAAAAAACATAATGAGTACATATACAAAATTCTCACTTCTATATAGCATAACATCGTTGTCAATCTATATTCAATGTTTAGGTAAAGATATAGCATGTATCTGCCCCTGTTGGCTCAAAGGTTACGCCAAACCACCAGACAGAGCCGCAAGTGTAAAGGCCAAAGGTCCGTCACTCAGTGGGGGCGTGCATAATATGATATATTGTTGCATTAAAAATAAAAGATAGCACTTACTGAGAATCTCAGGTAGATAGTGTGTAGGGAGATAAACCCCTCAAATCCCAAAAGGCCGTATAGTGGTGTAACAACTGCTGCTGGGAAGTATAGTGTTCGGAATAGACCACAGATCAAATCCTAATGGGCAATTGAACATATAGACAATATGTATTGTAAAGGCACAAACGTATTAGTATCACAAGGCATGTGTTAAATTGCCACGTAGGCAAATGGACTCACCTAGGTAGATAGTACACAGCTACAAGGGCCGGTAGCCGATGGGGTAGTCTAAATTAGTATATACCATGACCATTCGTTGGAAAATAGAATCATTGGTATGATCCAGTGTCCAATGCGTTGGCAAAATGTGTCCGGAAATTGCTACTGTGTATGGTCAAAGAGGTAATCTATAAAGTACAAAGGGTATAAGTATGTAGGTCCACCGGCTTGGGACAGTGCACAAAAAGCATGACCAAAGGATAAAGATGGGTCTTACCTATACCCAGGTGGGGTTTGAATAGAACCAGCAGCGTTGTGGCGGCCAAGTGGTGGGGGACGCTAACAAGGAGCACACCTATGTGTGCTTATATGCACGTCCCATCCGTAGTCAACTTCCAGCGTGGTGGTTTGGCGTAACCTTTGAGCCAACAGGGGCAGATACATGCTATATCTTTACCTAAACATTGAATATAGATTGACAACGATGTTATGCTATATAGAAGTGAGAATTTTGTATATGTACTCATTATGTTTTTTAATTCCATACCTTTTCTGTCAGTTACTGTAATTCCATGCTCCAGATGAAGCGTTAATGGAAATGCGAAACATGTAGAGCTTCAGTCACGAATACCCCCGCCTCACCGCAGCCTCGCCTCATCGGTGGACACCTTACCTTTACTAGACAAGCCAACAGTATTTGCTGGTCCATGTTGGTGTCCCTTAGGCTTGATACTTTAGGCTATACGTGTGGCTCTCTATTCTACCGATCTTTTTTTGAACAGATATGTGTGTTCCGTTTTAAAATGTATATTGTTGTTTATGTACTTCTTCTCATTTTAATGAATACATTTTGCTAAAAATACCTTTTGTACGGTGCCTAAAAAGTCCAAAAGTCCCCCCCTTCACCCTTTCTCTATTACTAAATATAGGACGTGGCACTTGACTACTATTATAGTGTCTGCAGCACCACACTGCTTTGATACTATCCTCCATTTTTCTCATCTCTAGTCAGGATGACTAATCAGATTAATGGCCATAGCCAACAGTTTGCTAATGCAAATAATAAGGGTACACCCCAGTCTCATACCCCATCCCAAGGGAAAAAACTCAAAATTACAGCCTGGCAGTTTAATACACATTTTAGAAGATTGGTATAAGGGCTGGAATCCATGAAGGAATTCACCGCTTAATAAATAGCACCACAAGAGCGATGCTAAATATTGCCAGGTGACACTATCAAAGGCCTTGTGGATGTCAAGACTAAGTAATAATGCTTTACAGAAGTGGAGATTGGCATCTTGAATTGCATTAGTACCCAAAAGAATATTGTCTGCAATTTGTCTGTTGGGAATGAATCTGGACTGATTAGGTGAAATTAATATAGAAATAATAGAGGCTAATCTGTCTGATAACAGTCTGCTGAAAATCTTAAAATCATTGTTAATAACTGATATTGGCCTATAATTTTGTGGCAATGAATTATCTTTGTTAGGTTAAGGTAATAAAGATTTATTGGCTAACAAAATCTTCTCAGGGAAGTTATTTCTTTGGAGTGTGTAATTAAATAGCAGTGTTAGTTGTGGGGCTAATAAAGGAGACAATTTATTATAATAAGCAGATGAATAGCCATTCGGACCAGGGCAGCTAGGATTTCCTCTTTGGTACACGGAGCATTGAAAGTGTTTCATTGGGTTAGAGAGAGAGTGGGAATTGGAACATTTACAAACCATAATGTGTCTGGGAGGAATATTTGATTGGGGTGGGGACAGCAATTTGGAGTAGAATTGTTAAAAAAAAGTCAAGAACATCTTTCGGAAGATTGGTAGATTAACCAGTGGAATTATACAATTTATATACATCATGGGGTCTCAAGAATTGATTAAATTTTCAAGAAAACATAGAAGAAGAAGAGTTACTGTGTAATAAAAATTTGGTCTTAGACCATCTTAAAGCTTTTTCGGCTTTATGTGATAGCAAAGACTCTAATTCCAAAAAAATTTAAGAAATTGGACTGGCCATAGAGGAAAAACAGGTATCAGCATGTGTTTTATAGAGTTGTTCTAATTCATTTGTAGGGAAAAGTAAATGTTTCAAATTTTCCATATTACGTGTAGAAGCGATGCCAATAAGTCTACATTGTAACATCGCTTTATGTGCAATCCAGATTGTAGTGATAGGAATCTCCAGAGTAGAATTAAGAGAAACAAAAAACTCTGTTATAGCTTGAGATAGTTTAGTTTCAATAATAGGGTCTCCAAGAAGTGATTCAATTAGTCACCAAGAGTATGGAGTAGCAGAAAGGCCTATCATTACAACAGTCAATAAGGTAGTTTGAATGTCAGACCAAGAGCAAGAGTGCATATTAACATATTTGGAGTTAGAAAAAATCATCAGAGTACAGGAAATATAGTCCAATCTGGCATATAAATTATGAAGGTGGGAGAAGAAAGTGTACTCTCTAAGCATGATGTTGTGAGCCCTCCAAGTTTCAATCAGTTGTCAAGAGTGTAGATAATTTATCAAAGATTTAGGGAACATTTTTGAAGATGGAGTGGGGTTGCTTCTATCAAGCGAAGGATGGGCCACCAGATTAAAGTCTCCCTCTACATACATATGAGGGGAGTAATATTGGTCGAAGATTAAAAAAAATGTGTAAAAAAAAGAAACCTTGAGATTCACTGGGGGCATAGATATTAACAATAGTAACTTCACGTTCTGTCACTAAACCTTTAAGAATTAGAAATGTACTATCTTTATCTCTATAAATGTGTTGTACTTCAAATGGAAAGGTGTTGTGGATAAAGGTGGCCACCCATCTGCTTTTGGAGGAATATAAAGTGTAGAAAGCTTAGTTATAGGATTTGTGAAAAACTTAGGACAGTTAGAACTCGCAAAATGTGTTTCTTGCAATAAAACTATTTAAGCACCAAGGTGCTAACTTTGAAGAAATGTTTTCTTCCTTTTATGTAGGGAAAGAAATCCCTGAACATTGTGTAGTGCTACCCCTGAAGGAGCCACTTAGTAATTGGGTACTTTGTTCTGAGCCTCGACTTTAATAACAACCTCAGTCCCTCTGGCACACCTGGTTGAGTGAAAGTTTACTGCACACACTTAAAGGAACACAAGTGTGGATATCTTTAACTTGACTGTATGGAGGATTTTTTTTGAGTATAGCCTCATATAATAAGGGTCAAAAGGAAGTAAAAACGTGTCCTCATCCAATTTGAAACATTGAAAGGTAGGAAGGTGAAAATGTGAGGACAGTTGCTGATGCTGACCAATACACAAGGACACCCAGACAGGCTAATGGACTATCACGACACTGATACACAGACCCAAGGTTTATGGTAAAAAATATACATTTTAATACAATTCAACCAAAAATAATACAAACATATTAAAAGAATACCCCACACATACACTAACTCCCAACGGGTACCCCCCGTGAGGCTAGAGTTGAGGTGGAGTATGCAAGGATCCTCTACCGGTTTTGCGGTATAACCGCTTCTTCAGGAGGAGATTGTCTACAGAATAAGAGTTACATTTAAACAAAGCATACATTTATTTAATTAGCAGATTACATGTCAGGATTAGCGGCTAGGGAGACCAGACATGTAGCTACACAAGGGAACTGAGACCAAACAAAGGATATATATATTAACCTGTAGCTGACCGCCCACTGTCAAATGACGGCGTGGCGGTGCAGCTCTTGTGGCGGGCCGCCGTCATATGATGGCGCTCGCTTTTTGGCCACTAGGGGCGCGTAGCTGGGGACCCGATGCGCATGCCCGGTGGCCGCAATGTCTGCCAGGCACCTGCGATTGCCCGGTAACTGAGCAGGACGTGGATCTGTGTGAGCAAACACACAGATCCACGTCCTGTCAGAGGAGAGGAGACCGATGGTGTGTCCCTTGTACATAGGGACACCGATCGATCCCCTCCCCCAGTCAGTCCCCTCCCCCCACAGTTAGAATCACTCATATAGGGAACATATTAACCCCTGCAGTGCCCCCTAGTGTTAACCCCTTCCCTGCCAGTCACATTTATACAGTAATCAATGCATTTTTATAGCACGGATCCCTGTATAAATGTGAATGGTTCCAAAAATGTGTCAAAAGTGTCCGATATGTCCGTCGCAATGTCGCAGTCACGATAAAAATCGCAAATCGCCGCCATTACTAGAAAAAAAAAAAATAATAATAAAAATGCTATAAATCTATCCCCTATTTTGTAGACGCTATAACTTTTGCGCAAACCAATCAATATACGCTTATTGCGATTTTTTTTTACCAAAAATATGTAGAAGAATACGTATCGGTCTAAATTGAGGAAAAAATTTGTTTAAAAAAAAATTGGATATTTATTATAATAAAAAGTAAAAAATATTGCGTTTTTTCAAACTTGTCCCTCTTAATTTGTTTATAGCGCAAGAAATAAAAACCGCAGAGGTGATCAAATACCCCCAAAATAAAGCTCTATTTGTGGGGAAAAAAATATAAAAATTTTATTTGGGTACAGCGTTGCATGACTGCGCAATTGTCATTCAAAATGCGACAGCGCTGAAAGCTGAAAAATGGCTTGGTCAGGAAGGGGGTGTTCGTACCTGGTAGGCAAGTGGTTAAAGTGATATTTATTTATAGTGAAACACAGCAAACCATTAACACAGCAAACACAGCACACAGTAAATGTGAACATAAACAAACCCAAAAGACAAATAACAAAGGAACCTAACTACTAACTATATACAAAAAAACATCTAAAGGACAAGGATAAGGGAATGCAAGGTTGCAAGGAAGGGGGATCTCAACAGGGTACTCGAATAGGAACACGGCAGCGAGGTACAGACTGGATCAAGCTAGGCACAGCCGGCAAGGAAGGGACCAGAATCGTGACATGCCGGGGGAAGGGAGGAGAAGCTTTAAGTAGCCCCCAGGCAGCTGAACATTAATTAGCCTGATTACACCAGCCTGCTGGTTCCTGGGTGACACCTGCTGGTGGACACTGGAACTGCAGCAAACAGCCCAGAGCAGGATAGTGCCACCAGCAGGCAAACTTAATCCTAACATTACAGTTCAAAGTGAAAATGGAGAGATGCTCACCCGTCTGGACACGATCAATGGCGAGAGGACAGACGGGTGAGCATCTCTCCATTTTCACTTTGAACTGTAATCAGCAACTGTCCTCACATTTTCACCTTCCTACCTTTCAATTTAACTTGACTGTGAACTACTATCAAGAAATAGATACAAGACCATTTAATGGAAAATTAAATCAAAATATTGGTATAGGTTAGAGTAAATGGTGGTTTGAATATAAATGAGTATACAAAAGGTAGGTTCAGACACAGTCTGCTAGACAGTATAATCACTATGCCAAAGTAACTTAGACTAGAGTTCTGTATCACTAGAGCAGGACTAAAGTGGTTGTAACCCTACAAAAAAAATGAGCCTGTTTCTTTAAAGCACAATATACAACATAGTGCTTGTGCAGAGTCATTTGTCTCTCTCTATGCTGTAAAATACCTGGTTGATCTTGCCTGTTCCTGTGTCCCCCTGTGTGTGCTGGCCATGATAATGGCTGCAGATCCATGATACTGTGGTCAGTTTACGTGCCTCTGTCAGCCCGCAGTCTCCTCCTCTCCTCCTTGCCTGTCAGCTATTGAGTTAGTGTTGATCTGCCCCCCACCCCTCCCCTCCTGCTGCTATTCTGTGTAAAATAACTCTGTGTAATTACTAGAATCCCCTTTGTTATATGCAGCTATGTTGCACAGTGTCTTTGTTTTATAAAAATGATGCAGCTCAATATCTTATTGCAGTGCACCGCTGTGCGGTCACTTGACCATGCTCCAATCTCTCTTCTCCTCCCAGATGACATCAGAGAGGAATCTCAGCCCCTCCTGCTATAGTCCTTAGATCGGGGAAGGAGAGCGGTGGGATGTTACGTGACTGCACAGCAGTGCTTTGAAATAAGGTATTGCGCTGCATCAATTTTATAAAACAAAGTGCAACATAGCTGCATATAACAGAGGGGGTTCAAGTAATTACACAGAGTGACTTTACAACCACTTTAACTCATGAATCAGCAAACTCAGCAAACTCAGCAACAAACAGTGCATATAAGAATTAACTTCAATGTAAATAGTAATACTATAACTAGTCTAGAGTGCACTCCAGGAGTATGACTAGGATATAGAGCAATGTCCCCTGAGAGGTACCACTTACTAGAAGTTGTAAAAGGACAGTCTTTAGTCCTAACTTTTCAGCCAGTTAATGTTAGGGCCCATTTCTACTGTTGGTGCACATGAGAAAAGTCCCAGTCAAGTCAGGCAGGAATAAGGCTACTAGATGGCTGTATGGTCAGTTCCCAAAGGGCTCAATTTCTCTAGCAGCAGACAGTAAATACTCACTGCAGCAGCTCAGCAATCCCAGCGATATTACACCTTACCATCCAAACACAGAGATTAGTCCAATCTTTACTCCGTATCCAGGTGACTCTGGCTGTTGGCACACCAACACTCAGAACTTTGGATCCTGCTCAGGCCACCGATATGCAGCAGTGGTGGTGAATGCTGGACAGCGATGTACACTCTCTGGTCCCCCTCACAGCAAAAGGAAGCTGTTATGTACAGCCTGAGAAAATGCAGCTCGTTCCCCTTCTACTGGAAATCTCTATCTGGGAAATGCAGGTCAAAAGCTCTTGATTACAGCAGAGTCTCTCTCCTCTGGGCTACAGTTCCCACAGTGCAGCGCTGCTTGACTCAGTCTATTGAACTCTTTTTGCTGAGCAGCTCCCTCCTTTCACTGATGCAGCTGTTAGCCAGTTCAGCATCACAGGAAAGCAACCACAGAGACCATCTGCAGCCAGTGTTTCTCTCATTCTCCACTCCTAGCCAAGCACCTAGCTACAATTATGTGATATACATGTAATTGTCATAGGAATTTGGATACTTTCAACACATCAGATAATTGAGAGAGCTGAAAATAAGAGGATATAAAAAACAGCAGAGAAAATATTTCAACCATAAGCAGGGGGAGGGGAGCCATCCACATCCACATATTATTGCAATGCATTGCAAAAGATAGTGCCACGAAGCAATAAGTGTAGTAGTACCACACATCATGAGTTTCATTATCAGAAAATACCAAAAATACAAAGGAAACAGAATAAAGTAGTAAAATGAAAGAAAACAGAGCAATATCAGTACAGAGTCAGGATCAAGATCAGGAAAAATGTGAAAACATGACAAAAAAAAAAACAATTACAGAGGTATATAAGAATCCCGGGCTTACTCTAGAGTACCATAAAATGCAAAGAACCAAAAATATACAACAAATCCTGCAGGTCTTTAAACCAGGTCCAGGGGTCCACAAAAGAATGGTATAAAGGACTGTGAAGAAGCATTGCAAGGACACCCAAAAGAAAAAGAATCTGGAAGGTATATTGTACCACTAAATATAGAGATCGAAATAGCCCTGAGAAATAAAGCCAAAGAGCATGGAAAGCCCTGAATAAGCCCATTGATGCTTTCGCAGCACAGAGGGGAACCTGCTTTGTAATTATTTAATGCTGTATTTATATTTTTAATTCTTTTTTTATGATAGTTAAAAATATTTATGGCCCTTTAAATATACCAAAAACAATTTTTTAATCCCCCTTTACCCTATAGGATCCTTCAGGGTTGTGGGCGCTTTGGCGGCTGACTTGATGTGGTTCATGCTGTCCCTGTCTTGGTTTTCCTCTGGTCTGGGAGCTGCAATGCGCACTGTGGGCATTCCCTCCCCCTGTTTTCTTGGAGGAGGTGGGTGTGCGCGCACTGCGTGTCCACGTCACACTTTCTATGCGGGGTGGGCGGCGCCAGTTTCTGTGGCCCCGCGATTATGCTATCTTCGAGCACTATGGGACTCGGTTTTGCATCAAACCACCAGGCGGCTCTTCCGCATTGGTGATGGCATCTCCCCTTCCCTTTGCTCGCATATGTGTGACGTTGATGGGTCTTTTGCGGCGGTGCTCCTTTAGGCGCCATCTTTGGATGGTTCTAGCATTTGGACTCTGCTTCTTCCTTAAGACGCCGTACTCAGCCTACCTCCCCTTTTTGGTGGGTAGGCTACCTTTCCCCCATATCATTCCTTCTGCATCCCACTTTTCACTTTATGGTCCTGTTAGTTCACCTTTGTGGGTGCTCTTTTACCTCTCGCACACTTCCCTGCTTTTCATCACCCTTCTCCCTTTTTTGTGAAATTACATGACCTTCATGCGATTTTTCACCTTTCTATTTTCTCCCCCTTTGTGGTGTGTTTTTTTTTCTCTTCGAACTCACCACACCCTTTACTTTTCTAGGCAACAATGGGTGCTGATTTTCTATCCATGATTATATATGGGAGGAGCCCAGGGAGTGTTGGGTGTTACTTATACCCCCACTGGGAGTCTTGTTCACATTCTGGCTTTTCTCTTCACATATGCACCTCACCCCCCGAATGTGCATGTTTCAGAGCGTGTCTCTGTATGATATCACGAGGTAACTATTTCTGATTTCCTCTCCATCACATAAACTGCACATCTTTTTGTTTCCTCTCACTCTTTTCCCCTCACGGTATTGCATGGTTTTCATGCGATTTTTCACCTTTTTTTATTTCTTTTGATTTGGATCATTTTCACACACCTTCTTGCACTCAATTTTCCTATTCAGTTTATTTAATACTCATCACTCACCTTTTTAATTCTATTTACTGTCTACAGCCCCATTTTGGTTTTTGTGATCACACATGCTTACTCACACATCACAGCCTGATACATGACCTACCCTTGGAGGGTTGCCTGTTGGGCAGGCTGTCGCTTAACATAACATGTCGCTTAACTCAGCTCCCAGAGGAGATGTTCCCCATGTGAGGATATTTATGACCCTCAATGCCATACCAATTGCACATGGATGCCCTGTAAGTATCATATATTTCCTTTTATATTTTTTCACACCTGTGACTATAATAGACCAACTAGAAATGCACAATATATATACGGTTAGCCATGGGGAAGTCCCCGTGCGTCAGAGGGGGCGGGGTCACCCGGGAACGTCACTGCGTGGCCCCGCCCTCAGTTATATAAGAACTGTCAAATCGAAGACACGTCAAACAGCGCGTGCCTCCCATGGAGGTCGGTCGCGGATTTGTTTTTTGTTTATTTTTTGGTCCATCGGCGGAGCAAGAGAAGATGAATGGACTTTGTGGGACATTTAAATTTTTTTATTTTTTAATAAATAAATGACTTGTCCCAAGCTGTGTCTTGTCTTTTGTACCATTTTGACACTCTTTTCATGAAATGGTAGGGGTACATTTGGATCTAAAGGGGGGCATCCAGATTCCGATAACCCCCCACCCGCAGACCCCCACAACCACCGAAAAATGGTTGTGGGGATGGAGCCCTTGTCCCCATCAACATGGGGACGAGGTGCTTTGGGGGGCTACCCCAAAGCACCCTCCCCATGTTGAGGGCATGTGGCTTGGTAAGGTTCAGGAGGGGGGTACTCTCTCGCCCCCCCCCTTTTTTCCAGTGGCCTGCCAGGTTCTGTGCTCGGATAAGGGTCTGGTATGGATTTTTGGGGGGAACCCCACGCCATTTTTTTTTTTAATTTTGGTGCGGGGTTCCCCTTAAAATGCATACCAGACCTGAAGGGTCTGGTATGGATTTTGAGGGGGAACCCCCACGCAATTTTTTTTTATTTTGGTTCGGGGTTCTCCTTAATATTCATACCAAAGGGCCTGATAATGGACTGGGGGATCCCATGCCATTTTTTTCAATGACTTCTTTTATCTGTACTTTTAAATTACTTTTTTTCCTTTAGAAATGTCATTTTGTGCAGGGACTGTTCTAAACACGGGAAAAATGTGCCACTTTACAGGCATACTATAGACACCCCACAGGTATGAAATTTAAAGGAATATTTTACTTTTATTGTTTCAATTTAAGCATTATTAAAATCACTGCTCCCAAAAAAACTGCAGTTTTTAAAACTTTTTTTGCATTGATACATGTCCCCTAGGGCAGGACCCAGGTCCCCAAACACTTTTTATGACAATAACTTGCATATAAGCCTTTAAAATTAGCACTTTAGCCTTAGCAATTAGCACACCCCCCTGTTCGGTTCGCACCAGAACCTGCGAACAGACCTAAAGCTCGTGTGAACTTTAGAACCCTATTAAAGTCTATGGGACTCGAACGTTCAAAATCAAAAGTGCTAATTTTAAAGGCTTATATGTAAGTTATTGTCATAAAAAGTGTTTGGGGACCTGGGTCCTGCCCCAGGGGACATGTATCAATGCAAATTTTTTTTTTAAAAACTGACGTTTTTTCAGGAGCAGTGATTTTAATAATGCTTGATGTGAAACAATAAAAGTGTAATATTCCTTTAAATTTCGTACTATAGGGGTGTCTATAGTATGCATGTGAAGGGGCGCATGTTTCCCATGCTTAGAACTGTCCATGCACAAGTGTCATTTTTGCAGGAAAAAAAGCTGTTTAAAATCACTAGCGGCTAATGAATTGCCGGCTCCCGTAACACAGAGAACAGTCATTCATTGAAAGTCATTGATAAAAAAAAAAAAAAGCGCGGGGGTCCCCCCAAAATCAATTACCAGGCCCTTCAGGTCTGCTATGGATATTAAGGGAAACCCCGCTTCAAATTTAAAAAAAAAAATGATGTGGGGGTCCCCCTAAATATCCACACCAGACCCTTCAGGTCTGGGATGGATTTTAAGGGGAATCCCGGCCAAAAAAAAAAAATGCCGTGGGGGGTCCCCCTCAAAATCCTTACCAGACCCTTATCCAAGCACGCAACCTGGCAGGCCGCAGGAAAAGAGGGAGGGACGAGAGCGCCCCCCCCCCCCCTCCTGAACCGTACCAGGCCACATGCCCTCAACATTGGGAGGGTGCTTTGTTTTGTGCATGTTGATGGGGACAAGGGCCTCTTCCCCACAACCCTGGCCATTGGTTGTGGGGGTCTGCGGGCAGGGGGCTTATCAGAATCTGGAAGCCCCCTTTAACAAGGGGACCCCCAGATCCCGGCCCCCCCCTGTGTGAAATGGTAAGGGGGTACAAAAGTACCCCTACCATTTCAGCAAAAAAGTGACAAAATTGTTAAAAATGACAGGAGACGGTCTTTGACAATTCCTTTATTAAAATCTTATTTCTTCTGGTCTTCCTTCTTCCTTTCTTCATCCTTCGGTTTCTTCATCTTCTTCTTCCATCTTCTTCCATCTTTTTCTATCTTCAATCTTCTTCTTCTTCCTCCGATCCGCTTCTTCTTGCTCTGGTCTTCTCGTCCGGCATCTTCAAAAAAAATTTGCATTGATACATGTCCCCTGGGGCAGGACCCAGGTCCCCAAACACTTTTTATGACAATAACTTGCATATAGGCTTTTAAAATTAGCACTTGAGATTTCTCCCATAGACTTTTACAGGGTGCTCGCGGCTTTTCGAATTTGCCGCGAACACCCCAAATTGTTCGTTGTTCGCTGAACAGGTGAACAGGCAATGTTCGAGTCGAACATGAGTTCGACTCGAACTCAAAGCTCATCCCTACTACTGGCTAACATGTTTAATGACTATAACTAAAAATACATTACAAATGACAATTTCTTTACTGAAAAACTTGCTAATGGCTTTCGTAAGTAAAGAAAAGGAAGGATGTCTTGCATAATTTTTATGACTTGTGGCCCCATTTAGCTTAGTCTATTTCCTGTATTTTTTTTTTTGTCCATCATTTATTATGTGGGGCATGTGAACTAAGGTGCATGACAGTTTTACCCTGTAATAAAATATTTAATGTATTAAGCTTCATCTTTATAAAAGTAAACTGTAATACTTTTTCTCTTGGTGCATTAACTACTTCTTATCATTAGTCTATAATGGATCATAGTTTATGTATTAAACGTTTTATTAAAATAGCATATCAGTATAGTACTGTCATAATCAAGATATTTTAGAGTGCTGCTGAACTGGTTATACTGAAAAATTGACAGCAGTAAAATTTAGATACAAACAGGCATGAAAACCTGCATAACAAGAAAGTTAGGTCATGTTCAATGATCAGATTCTTTATTCTGTAGTTATGAATCTTAAAGTGGACGTTGCATTAAAAATCTAGGTCGACTTATCTTGTTGAACCCCATCACCCATGTAAAAGGCACAGTTAAATTAAAGGAAAAATAATATTAGCATAAAAAATATTACCAACGTTACACCCTGGCCTGTGTGTGTGTGCGTTTTTTTTTTATTTTATTTAACTGTGCTTTTTACATGGTGGTGGAGATCTACAAGATAAGCAGACCTTGCATTTTAATGCAAGCTCTGTTTCTAAGCTACTCTGTCACTAAAATCAAAGTGCCCATAAAGCGGTCTCTGTAAAAGAAGACGGTATATACTTCTTGGCTGGGTCCCCGAATACCACTCTCATGCAGAGAAATCACCTGCTAAAGTCTTTTCAAAAATTGACACTCACAAGAGTGTCAAATTCCTGGTTCCCTGCTGCACTCAGCAGTTCTTCTCACCGACCCCTATATCACTATTGTGCCCTGCATCAGAGCGGTGTTTAGTAATGTGAGAAGCAAGAGTGGTGAAATGTATTATCTTCTTTTTCAGAGACAGCTTTTTAGGCACTTTGATTTTAGAAAAATGTTTCCTTTACCATTATAAAGCATGCTGCAACCCATTCTTTTGCACATATGATGTGTTTACCCTAATATGTACACAGCAAAGGGATAAGAAGGGTTTTTCAATAGGGTAATAGCATATATATGGGCAGGCATGGACATGAATAGAATTAATCCATGGGTTGGTTATTGTTCTTAGTTCTCTATACCTGTTGTTTGTTACAGCTTTGGGTCTTTTCCCTGAGCAATTGGGAACCAATTAATGTGGTTCTTTTTTTTAATCAGAAAAAAATAATTATAAGGAAGCAAACACACACACAGATATTTGGATTACATACAACACAAGTAAAGACCTTGCAAACATAGTACAATTTACAGTACATAACCGATGTCCCCAAACCTGTATATCATTTTATCAAATATAACTCCAGTACTCTAAAGGGAGAACTGGTATACAAAAGCAAGCAAAAGAAAACAGACAACCATCAACCCAGAGAGCGGCACACCTGGTGTGCACTCTTCTTCCTAACAAGCAGAGCAAATGTTCCACATGTACGTCCCACCCCATGCAACACCTTTCCCATGAATAATCTGTTAAGTACAAGCTGTGGGGGGGCCACCCATGGGGACTCCAACCATTCCTGACAAATTTGTTCGGCACCTTCCTGTACTGATATGTGTGTTTCTCCCTAATAAGTATCTTATTAACCTCCTGAATCCATTGTTGGGATGTGGGGGCATAATGGGTATATCCAGTATTTTGCAATCAGTTTCCTGGCCAAAATAGCAGCCTCAGTATTGCTATGTATGTATGGGGGGTTATAGAGGTTCTCCTCCAGTCCGCCCAGTAGGCAAATGACTGGATCAAGTTGCAGTTGCGTGCTATAGGTAGCATTAATGATGGCTAGTACTGCCTGCCAATATCTAACCAGTTTAGGACATCTCCAAGGCATATGGATTACTGTTCCATGGTGTAACTGACAATTTGGAGAGAAAGAGGATTCTCTTCTACCCTATCTGTGCAGTTGCAGCGGTGTCCTATAGGAGTGATGCAAAGTAAACATGTGTACATAATGTGTACATATGTGTCAAATTTTGGGCAGCTGATACAGAGACAAGTGGACCGGTTCTTAGTATTTGATCCCATCTATTTCCATCTATTGGGCCTATATCGGCTACCCATTTTTCTCTACAGGTCAATAGATCAGGAGCTTGGATATGGGTAAGTAAATAGGCATAGATGTGGGAGATAATACCTTTCTTGTCTGTAGCATCAAATATGGACGTAAGAAAATCAGTCATCCAGTCATAGGTTTGAATCCCTATCCTGTTCCACTAATAGCATGCCGTAGTTGTAGGAACATAAAGTATTGGCCAGCCAGGGAGGGATACTCTCCCCGTAGCTTATCAAAAGACTTCAGTGACACCCCATCATACAATTGTACAAGGTATTTGACTCCAGCCAATGGAGTCTCTCCATTGGCAGCCACTCTCAGCCAGGCAGGATAGAGCATTTCATAGGTGACATCAAAACGTCTCAGGTGCCTTTTTACCTCCGTAAAGGGCATTTCATAGGTGACATCAAAACGTCTCAGGTGCCTTTTTACCTCCGTAAACTTTGCTCTTTTGCATTGCAGATCAGCAGAGAAGTCAGGGTAGAAGGATACACAAACATTATCTATCTTCATAGCATCTCCCCTGATGCAGGCTTGGTATAGGGCAGTATTTAAAGTTTAAGAATTTGAAAAGGAAAGGCCTTGGCGGTTCTCCCGGGCGTGGGGGCCCACCAGGCTCCCGGTGCGCACGCTCCACTGCAAACATGGGGGAGAAAACTTCTCTTCCAAAGACCTCCACTAGCCATTGCTCAATAAATGTGACAGGGTTCTTCCCCTCCACCTTCTCAGGCATGCCCACCACCCTCATGTTGTTTTGTCTTAGCCTGTTTTCCATGTCCTTCAGGTGAGCAGCATGACTAAAGAACAGACTGCACTTGTCGCAGTTCATGTTGTAATGGTGCCACCTCATCCTCCACTATGCTCATTCGGCCTTCCGGCTCTGATGTATGGTCTCTAAGTTTCTGCATGTCCTGGTGGACCAGCCCCTTAAATTCAGAGGTTAGGGTTGCCAGAGTGGTATGGCAGGTGGTGGCTGCTGCAAAGATTTGTCTCAGGGTGGGCTCAGGATCCTGCAATTCAGTGCCAGAGGGGTCAGTGTTTGATACAGGGATGGAAGGGTTACTCACTGTGTCCCACATGGCGGCATCCACGGGTCTTCTGGCCAGTCTGGCCCGCTGTTCTCATCCACTGGGGAGCTGAGTGCAGGATCTACAGGCAGTGGAGTCAGTTTAGCCGGTATAGCTTCTGTGCGGCCACCTTCGCTGAGCGGGGCGCTAGGCTGCCATCTTGAGCCACATGGTCGGGTCCTGGGTAGAGATCTTGGCCTTTTTTAGACATAATGGCATTCGAGTAGCACCGCCGGAAAGACACTGCGGGCTTGTGGATGAGAGCGTGGGTCAAGATGAGCTGTTGCAGAGCAGAAGAGAGGAGATAGTCTTCAATGTGTCTTACTCCATGCGCCGCAAGCTATGCAACCATTAATGTGGTTCTTGATCTTGTGGCCACCACAATAGCCAATCATGGTGATCACATGCAGGCTGAAAGTTTTTACAAACAAACCCCTCTAGCCTGTAGATGTCACTTTAGTCTGAATATAGTAGCTTCCCTTTGTATAATTGTTTAATAGTGTAACTTTGATATTCATATACAGAGAAGAAAGAAAAAACAAGTTGTAGAAAACAGGAATAAAAAGAAAAAAAAAAGGAGCATAGAACACACAAATTATCTAAGAATGTTAAATTGTATATATATTAAAGATAACAAGAATAATCATCAGAATTATTTCAGAAAATATCTATCAGCATAATGTAACGAGTAGAATGAGCCAGCGTGAACAAACCCAGAGATTCAGAAGGAAATAATGTAAAGAATGCTTAAAACAGAAGTAGTCTCATGTAAAGTCACTAAAAAGTTCATTCAGCAGGGAAAATGCAGAAAACCTGGGACTACTGATATCTATACAGATAATCATTCATGAATCTCTAAAAAAAAAAGAAACTGTTTCTATATTCCATTTATTTTGAGACAAGTAAGTGAAACAGATGTATCCATAGGGCTGCTAACGCTGTAGATTTTAACAGAGTTGCGCTAATGCGGGTTGAATAGATACACCAAATGTAAAGGGATCCAATAAAGGCCACCACTATGGATGAATTGCTTGCTTACCAGCTCCCATAGACCTCCTATCACAGAAGGTCAAAAGCACTTGTGGCTATAAAAGCCAGGGCCTCGCAGCATTGTCTTTCAATCCTCTTGTGGCATTCCAATCGGTCATCCAAGTACAGTTGTGCTCATAAGTTTACATAACCTGTCAGAATTTATGATTTCTTGGCCATTTTTCAAAGACTATGAATGATAACACAAAAACTTTTCTTTCACTCATTGTTAGTGTTTGGCTGAAGCCATTTATTATAAATCAACTGTGTTTACTCTTTTTAACCACTTCAATACAGGGCACTTAACCTCCCTGGCGGTATGATTCTGTCTGGAATATTGTGCTGAAAGCGGAAAAAATTAATTTGCATGGAAATTTGGCATTTTTTTATTGTAGGCATGCAATTCTTATGAATAACTCACTTAAATCGGTCCGAACAAGAGTCTAGTAGACATCCCGGTTATGATAAAGTTTGAAACACAAAATCATAAATTATAATAAAATAAAAATATATATAAAAATGATTCAATAATGTAATCAAATCAAAAACACTGAAATTTGCTCAGTTGCAGAATAGTCGCTGTCATTAAATTTAGTGTTTGATGATAAATTGTGATTCTAATTTTTTATCAGTGTTTTCTAGCTGGTCTAAAACCACTTTTGACATAAAGGGACACTTTTTGGTTGCTATGGACAATCTCCAGTTTCCAGGCAGAAAAAAATCTTTTTATTATATAAAATGACATGCAGGGCACTGGACAGACCACTAGGGACAAAGGGGATGTGTATTTTTTGTATACAGTACTGTAATCTGTAAGATTACAGTACTGTATGTGTACTGTGTTTTTAAACTTTTTGGAATTTGGCGCCGATCTCCGCTCCCGTGCATCTTAATGTCGCAGGGAACGGAGATCAGCGGCACTCTGCACTGTGTGAATAGAGCGAGCAGGCGGCTCGCACACACAGCGGGGAGACATCGCAGGATCCAGGGGATAAGGTAAGTAACCCCCCCCCTGTACCCTGCAGCGCAAGCCCAAGTCTGGCTTCGGGTTACCGCTTTTGGTACTGAAGTTCCTGCCCCAAGCCAGACTCGGGATTACAGCCAGGGAGGTTAAACACTTTCCTGCCCAGACCAATTTTGAGCTTTCAGCACTGTCACACTTTGAATGACAATTGCGCGGTCATACAACACTGTACCCAAATGAAATTTTTATCATTTTTTTCCCACAAATAAAGCTTTCTTTTGGTGGTATTTGATCACCTCTGCGGTTTTTATTTTTTGCTAAACAAATAAAAAAAGACCGAAAATTTTGAAAAAAAATATGTTTTTTTTTGTTTCAGTTTCAAAACTTTGTAAATAAGTACGTTTTCTCCTTCACTGATGGGCACTGATAGGTCTGCACTGATGGGCACTGATAAGGCGGCACTGATGGGCACTGATGAGGTGGCACCAATGAAGTGGCACTGAGGTGGCATTGATGGGCATTGATAGGAGGCACTGATGGGCGACACGGATGTGCACTGATGGGCGACACGGATGGGCACTGATGGGCGACACGGATGGGCACTGATGGGCGCCACAAATTGGCACTGATAGCTGGCACAGATTGGCATGGATAGGCGGCACGGATGGGCATGGATAGGCGGCACGGATGGGCACTGATAGGTGGCACGGATGGGCACTGATAGGCAGCATTGTTTTTTACTGATGGATGCCAATCAGTGCCAAACAATATTGCATGCCAATCAGTGATGCCCATTGTGGGCACTGATTTTCATCAATTGTAGGCACTGATTGGCATCCATTGTGGGCACTGTGTGTCATCCCTGGTGGTCTAGGGTGGCATACCTTTTGATGGGCATCCCTGGTGGTCTGGTGGCATCCCTGGTGGTCCAGTGTGGGCATCCTCGGGGGGGCTGCGCTGATAATCGATCAGCACAGACCCCCCCTGTCAGAGGAGCAGCCGATCGGCTCTCCTCTACTCGCATCTGACAGACGCGAGTGAGGAAAAGCCGATTACCGGCTTTTCCTATTTACACTGTCACTGAAACCCCGCAACAACGATCGCCGCAACGCCCCCCCCCCCCCCCCCGGGGGCGCGCAGCGGCTCAAAATCCTGAGGACGTCATATGACGTCCTGTCAGGATTTTACAACCACTTTGCCGCCGTCATTTGACAATGGGCGGGCGGCAAGTGGTTAAATCATAATGACAACAGAAAATACCCAAATGACCCTGATCAAAGGTTTACATACCCCAGTTCTTTTTTTTTTATTCTTTTTTTTTTTTTATCCAGATTTATCATACACAACAAGGAAGTAAAAAACATTTTCCCCACTCTATTGATATACATTAACACATTTTATTTCCAAACCTTTATCTACTCTTACCCTCCTTCCTGCCCCTCACTCCTAGACCCTTTTTTCTCCTCTTCTCTAAGTAATCTTAATCTCACTATATTTCTTTGTTAATTTAAACGTTTTCCACTTTTCCCATCTCTTAATGAATCCCTCTCTAGTATCCTCATGGCTATATTTTAGATTATTATTAGTTCCATGTTATATATCTCTTCTATTTTATCAAACCACTCTCTAATTTTTGGGCTCTCTGCTTCCTTCCATTTCCTTGGTATTAAACTTTTTGCAGCATTCAACATATGTAAAATCATTGAGTTTCTATATTCTTTTGTCAGACTATCTACCCCATGAAATAGACATGTCCATAGTTCCTCAGGTATATCTATATTAGTAATTTCCTTAATATAACTCAGTATTTCCTTCCAGTACATTTTAATTTTAGGGCACCCCCACCATATGTGGGCCTTGGTTCCTTGGAGCCCTGCCAACACTCCATTATTTGTCCTATTTGATATTTCCCTAGTGTTTCTGGGGTTCTATACCACTGGGTTACGCACTTATAGTTCATTTCCACCATCCCATTATTTACTGATGATCCATGTACTTGTTTTAGGATTTTTCCTACTTCTTGGTTCCTTCCTCGTTTCCCCAATTCCCTCTTCCATTTTTTTTATAAATGTCGGAATTTCCAGCTCTACTTCTATCAAGGTTTTATATATCCTAGATATATTCCCACTTGTTTTTTTGATGGTACATAGTCGCTCTATCAATGTAAGTGCTTCTCCTTCTCTTATTGGATGAGGAGGTGCTGCTATGAAGTGTTTGAGCTGAAAATACCTCCATTCATTCATCTCCAACACATCTTTCTTTATTTTTAATTCTTGTAAAGTGCAAATTTTTCCCCTTGGTGTTATATCACGTAGTTGTGCATTTTCTTTTTTAATCCAATTCCCCCCTATCGAACCTTTCCCAGGTGCAAATAGAATATTTTCCTTTAGTGCCATCAATGGTGAATTATATTTCCATTTATTTTTCTTGTATAGTGCATCCCAATTTTTTCAATACCATCTGTGTCAATGTGTGTGTATTTTCTCCCAATGTCCTATAGTGTGGTGGTATCCATATATTCCTCCCTAGTTGTGTATTAGCCATTATGTGTTCTATATTTACCCACCTTTTTCCAATTATTTGATTTAGCCTATTCCACCACGCGTGTTAACAGAACCGCCTTGTAGTATTTTTGAAAGTCAGGAACATTTAATCCCCCTTGGCTTTTTACTTTCTTAAGAGTTGCCAGGGAGATTCTAGGTTTCTTATTGTGCCATATTAGTTTAGTGATTAAAGTTCTTAATGTTCTAAAATATGCTGGGGGTATATATATGGGGAGCATCTGAAACTTGTACCTTCGGAAGTATTATCATCCATGGCCCATCCATGATAAGGGGCGTGCTGCTATCCTGTTTATTTCTATTTTTATCTCCTCTAATAATGGGATATAGTTTGCTTGATATATTTCCTCTGGCGATGCCATTAGTTTATTCCCAAGATATTTCATTTCCGTCCTCCTTCAAGGGAATGGAAACTCTTCTTGTAGACTCTGTTCCTCTTTCAATTTCATGTTTATATTTAATATTTCAGATTTACTCGGGTTGATCTTAAAATCAGATAGATTTCCATATTCCTTTAATGCTTTCATAAGATTGGGCATTTTAATTCGGGTGTTTGATATATAGAATAATATATCATCTGCGAATGCAGCTAATTTATGCTCCTCTTCCCCGACTTTGAAGCCCCCTATGTCCGCATCCCCCCTCACTGTCGCCAGGAGAGGTTCCAGCACCAGCACGAACAGGAGCGGAGACAGGTGATAATGTTTCATTTACTTTCACCATGGCTGTAGGACAGGGGTCTCAGACTGGTGGCCCTCCAGCTGTTCCAAAACTTCAAGTCCCATGAGGCATTGCAAGGCTGACAGTTACAAGCATGACCTCCACAGGCAAAGGCATGATGGGACTTGTAGTTTCACAACAGCTGGAGGGCCCCAGTTTGAGACCCCTGCTGTAGGACCTTAATGTTTGTATCCACTGAATTATCCTTGGGCCTATCCCCATGCTCTCTAGAGTGCTTATCATGAATCCCCAGTCTACCCTATCGAACGCCTTTTTGGCATCTATCGACAGGAGTAGACCGGGGACTCTCCCTTCTTTTATTTTTTGAAGTAACAGAAGTGTTCTTACCCCATTATCCCTCCCCTCTCTCCTTGGTACAAAGCCCACTTGATCAGGATGGACCAACTCTGTCATTATATCTTTCATCCTTGTTGCTAGTATTTTTGCTAATAATTTTGTGTCCTTGTTTAACAATGATATAGGTCTATAGTTTGAACACTTAGTACTATCTTTGCCTTCTTTTGCTATAATAGTAATTGATGCCAATAAGGCCTCTTTACTCATCTCATACCTTCTTCCCAACTAGGGATGAGCCGAACACCCCCCCCGGGTTCGGTTCGAACCAGAACCTTCGAACGGACCGAAAGTTCGCGCGAATTTTCGAACCCTATACGTTATAATGGACGCGAACGTTCGAAATCAAAAGTGCTAATTACAACGGCCAATATGCATGTTAATGTCATAAAACAGGTTTGGGGACCCGGGTCCTGCCCCAGGGGACATATATCAATGCAAAAAGAACTTTTAAAAACTAACGTTTTTTCGGGAGCAGTCATTTTAATGATGCATAAAGTGAAAAAAAAAAAGTGACATTTTCCTTTAAATATGGTACCTGGGGGGTGTCCAAAGTATGCCTGTGAAGTGGCATGTGTTTCCCGTGTTTAGAACTGTCCTTGCACAAAATGACATTTGTAAAGGAAAAAAAGAAGCCATTTAAAACCACTTGCGGCTTTAGGTTTGATCTTAAGTAGAATCTGAACAGGTACATTATGAAGTGTAGCTCCATCCCAAAAAAATCTATTTTTAAGCTTTTTGGAGAACATAGGGAGGGGTTATCACCCCTGTAACATTTGCTGTCTTTGCACATCTGTTCAGAACATGTCACCTCACTTTCCGTCCCAATGACAAATGTTTTTGGAAAAGTGGGGTTTTAATTGAAACAAGGATTGGTGATAAAGTATCAGTAGAGAGGAGATACCTTTTTCCCAAATTAAATCTAACAGGATAGAATTTCCCTTCCTAGGGGTAGATTTCCTCTCACTTCCTGTTTTCTCTTTCCATTTGCAAGTAGGAGTCGTTTGTAAGTTGGATGTTTGAAAGTAGGGGCCTGGCGTATATACTCTGCAGAAATTTGTCCTATTAGATGTTGGTGTAGCCACAAGACTGGTGGGCACAGGAATGGGCCCTGCTGTGAGTTAATAGATCAAGATTTGTAATTGCATGCACCTGTTGAACAGGGCAGAAAAATTGGGGGTGGTGGTGGTGGTGGACGGTTTTGCCACAAGACTGTAAGCTCTCACAGTTACTCTTGGTGGGCGCAGGAATGGGCCCTGCTGTGAGTTATTAGATCAAGATTTGTAATTGCAAGCACCTGATGAACAGGGCAGAAAAATTGGGCCTTTGGCGGTGGTGGTGGACGGTGTTGCCACAAGACTGTAGGCCCTCATAGTTACTCTTGGTGGGCGCAGGAATGGGCCCTGCTGTGAGTTATTAGATCAAGATTTGTAATTGCAAGCACCTGATGAACAGGGCAGAAAAATTGGGCCTTTGGCGGTGGTGGTGGACGGTGTTGCCACAAGACTGCAGGCCCTCATAGTTACTCTTGGTGGGCGCAGGAATGGGCCCTGCTGTGAACTATTAGATCAAGATTTGTAATTACCCGCCCCTGTTAAACAGGGGCTGAAAAATTGTGCCTTAGGCACTGGTGCTGGTGCCACAACACTGCAACCCCTCACAGAGACTGTACTTGGAGCACAGCAGTCACACGTGTTGCGAAGCATTTTTTTAAAAAATTGTAAGTACACGCCCCTGTTAAACAGGGGCTGAAAAATTGTGCCTTAGGCACTGGTGCTGGTGCCACAACACTGCAACCCGGCCCTCACAGATACTGTACTTGGAGCACAGCAGTCACACGTGTTGCGAAGCATTTTTTTTAAAAAATTGTAAGTACACGCCCCTGTTAAACAGGGGCTGAAAAATTGTGCCTTAGGCACTGGTGCTGGTGCCACAACACTGCAACCCGGCCCTCACAGAGACTGTACTTGGAGCACAGCAGTCACACGTGTTGCGAAGCATTTTTTTTAAAAATTGTAAGTACACGCCCCTGTTAAACAGGGGCTGAAAAATTGTGCCTTAGGCACTGGTGCTGGTGCCACAACACTGCAACACGGCCCTCACAGAGACTGTACTTGGAGCACAGCAGTCACACGTGTTGCGAAGCATTTTTTTTTAAAAATTGTAAGTACACGCCCCTGTTAAACAGGGGCTGAAAAATTGTGCCTTAGGCACTGGTGCTGGTGCCACAACACTGCAACACGGCCCTCACAGAGACTGTACTTGGAGCACAGCAGTCACACGTGTTGCGAAGCATTTTTTTAAAAAATTGTAAGTACACGCCCCTGTTAAACAGGGGCTGAAAAATTGTGCCTTAGGCACTGGTGCTGGTGCCACAACACTGCAACACGGCCCTCACAGAGACTGTACTTGGAGCACAGCAGTCACACGTGTTGCGAAGCATTTTTTTAAAAAATTGTAAGTACACGCCCCTGTTAAACAGGGGCTGAAAAATTGTGCCTTAGGCACTGGTGCTGGTGCCACAACACTGCAACACGGCCCTCACAGAGACTGTACTTGGAGCACAGCAGTCACACGTGTTGCGAAGCATTTTTTTTAAAAATTGTAAGTACACGCCCTGTTAAACAGGGGCTGAAAAATTGTGCCTTAGGCACTGGTGTGGTGGCATGGATCATTGAGGAGGAGGAAGAGGATAGTCAGTGAACATAAGAGGACAGTCACTCAGCATCAGCATAGGCAGTCTTGAAGGGATGTGACATTAAAAATTATTCGGTTATATCCGCCTCAGGTGCCTGGTAGCTGGTGGTGATCCAAGACTGATTCATTTTGATGAATGTCAGTCGATCAACCGAGGCGGTGGACAGGCGCACCCTATGATCAGTCACAAATCCTCCAGCAGCACTGAATGTGCGTTCGGAAAGAACGCTGGAGGCAGGACAGGCCAGTAGCTCAATTGCATACTGTGCAAGCTCTGGCCAGTGATCCATCCTCAGGACCCAGTAAGCCAGAGGATTTTCGGTGGGAAAGGTGTCCAAGTCTGACCTTGCCCCAAGGTATTCCTGCACCATGTATATCAGACGCTGGCGATGGTTGCTGGAACCGATCATACCTTGGGGCTGCGGACTAAAAAATTGTCTGAACGCATCGGTCAGACGTCCACCTTCCCCACCGCTCCTTCTGCCACTGACCGAAGCCTCAGCAACTCGTCGCCCAGGACCAGGAGTTTGTAGCCTCCCAGTTTCTGGGAACGCGTTGCACAGACCTTTCTGCAAGGCCTCCCTGAGATGTCTCATCCTCTGCTCCCTCTGCGACGGCAAGATAAGGTCCGCAACCTTACCCTTGTACCGCGGATCAAGGAGAGTGGCCAGCCAGTAATGGTCCCTCTCCTTGATCCGAAGAACACGAGGATCCTTCCGCAGGCTTTGCAGGATCAGGGAGGCCATGCAGCGTAGGTTAGCTGAGGCATTCGGTCCGGAGTCTTCTGGGTCACTGAGGATGACATGATCGCCAGCCACCTCCTCCCAGCCACGTACAAGTCCACTGGCTTGTTGGGACTGTACATCATCCCTAAAAGACTGCTGCTGCTGATGCTGAGTGCCAGGCTCCACCTCCATGCTCACACAATCCTCCCTCCTCCTCCTCCTCCTCCTCCTCCTCATCCTCTTCCTGTGTGATGGGTGGGACAGAAGGAACACTGTCCGGATAAAGGGGGCCTTGAGAGGCAAGGAAGTCCTCCTCTTCCTGCCTCTGTTCTGCCTCAAGTGCCCTGTCCATTATCCCACGCAGCGTATGCTCCAACAGGTGGACAAGAGGGACAGTGTCACTGATGCATGCACTGTCACTGCTCACCATCCTCGTGGCCTCCTCAAATGGTGAGAGGACAGTGCATGCATCCCTGATCATGCTCCACTGACGTGGGGAAAAAAAACCAAGCTCCCCTGACCCTGTCCTGGTGCCGTAGTCGCAAAGGTACTCATTGATGGCCCTCTGCTGCGTGTGCAGTCGCTGCAGCATGGCCAACGTTGAGTTCCACCTGGTGGGCATGTCAGATATTAGGCGGTTCTTGGGCAGGTTCAGCTCCTTTTGCAGCTCAGTCAGCCGAGCACTGGCATTATAAGATCGGCGGAAATGCACACAGACTTTCCTGGCCTGCCTCAGGACATCCTGTAAGCCTGGGAACCTGCCCAAGAACCGCTGCACCACCAGGTTGAGGACGTGAGCCATGCAGGGCACATGGGTGAGCTGCCCCTGTCGCAGGGCGGAGAGGAGGTTGGTGCCATTGTCAGAAACGACCATTCCTGGCTTAAGCTGACGTGGCGTCAACCACCTCTCGGCCTGCCCCTGCAGAGCTGCCAGAACCTCTGGCCCAGTGTGGCTCCTGTCCCCCAAACACACCAGCGCAAGCACGGCATGGCATCTTTTTGCCTGCGTACTTGCGTAGCCCCTTGTACGCCTACGGAGCACCGCTGGTTCCAAGGACAGAGCACTGGAGGAAGAAGAAGAGGAGGGGGTGGAGGAGAGAGGTGTGTCACAACCAGTAGCAGTAGTCACGTTTTGGAGGCGTGGTGGCGGGACAACCTCCAACACTACTGCACCTTGTCCTGCATCCCTCCCAGCTGCCAATAGAGTGACCCAATGGGCCGTGAAAGAAAGGTACCGTCCCTGTCCATGCCTGCTGGACCATGAGTCAGCGGTAATATGCACCTTACCGCTGACCGCCCTGTCCAGCGAGGCATGGACATTGCCCTCCACATGCCGGTAGAGAGACGGAATCGCCTTCCGCGAGAAAAAGTGGCGTTTGGGAACCTGCCACTGAGGAACCGCACATTGAACAAACTCACGGAAGGGGGCCGAGTCTACCAACTGAAAAGGCAGCAGTTGAAGTGCTAGCAATTTAGCAAGGCTAGCATTCAACCGCTGGGCATGTGGATGGCTGGGAGTGTACTTCTTTCTACGGTCCAGCAGCTGGGGCAGGGAAATTTGCCTGCTGCATTCGGACGTCGGTGTACTGCAAGTACTTGGTTGTGACACACCGAATTCTACACCTTCAGTCCTCTCAGAGCAGCTTTCAGAGAGGACTGAAGGTGTAGTGGGGATGGAGATCCCAGCTGAGGAGGAGCAAGGAGAGGTCCGCTTAGTTCTTTGGTGTGGGTCTTTTATGTGTGCCTGCCAACGAGCTGCATGGCAGGTCGCCATATGTCTGGTCATGCTTGTCGTGCCCAAGCGGCTGATGTTTTGGCCACGCGAGATACGCTTGAGACAAATATTGCAAATAGCAGTGGTGCGATCTGCTGCACTCGTCTCAAAAAAGGCCCACACCAAAGAACTTTTCTGATAACGTGCAGAGGCAGCGCCCTGCACAGGCGGAGCTCTGCGGTGTTGTACAGTTGCTGTGCTGGCCTCTACCTGGCCTCCAGGGGGCATCCTGCCTCGTTGGACATGTGACGCCGCATCCTCCTCCTCCTCGTCCTCCTCCTCATCCTCTCTCCCTTGAGGCACCCACGTGGAGTCAGTGACCTCATCATCCCCTCCCTCTTCACCACTAGAGCAAACCTGGCAGTAAGCTGCAGCTGGTGGAACTGTACTGCCAGATTCCTCAAGCTGGGTATCGTCATCCGAGCCTTCGAATCGTTGGGCATCCTCCTGGAGCATGTACCCAACACTGTGCTCAAAGAGTTCGGGGGACTCCTCAGGAGGACATGGTGGGTCTAGGGAAGGGGTGGCTGATGATGCTCTGTCAGTACCCTGAGCCTGGGTGAGAGAGGATGAGGAGGATGAGGAGGGCTTGGTCATCCATTCTACCAAGCCTTCAGCATGATGCGGCTCCACATGTCCAGCTGCCGAAAACAAAGACGCGCGTGTCCCATGGCCACGTGCTGATGACGATGCACGACCACGTCCACGTCCACGGCCACGTCCACTAGAAACAGAGCCTGCCTGCCCTGTGTTCTTGGCTCTGCACGCTCTGCCTCCCCTTGGCGGTCTTCCAGCCATTGTAGTCGGTAGTCCTGTGGGTGCTGCTGAGAAGAAAATATAGGAGCTCTGTGTGATGCCACTAACACACTAGAAGTCCTATGGGTGCTTCTGCAAAGAAAATAGAGGAGCTCTGTGTGATGCCACTAACACACTAGAAGTCCTATGGGTGCTTCTGCAAAGAAAATAGAGGAGCTCTGTGTGATGCCACTAACACACTAGAAGTCCTGTGGGTGCTTATGCAAAGAAAATAGAGGAGCTCTGTGTGATGCCACTAACACACTAGAAGTCCTGTGGGTGCTTCTGCAAAGAAAATAGAGGAGCTCTGTGTGATGCCACTAACACACTAGAAGTCCTGTGGGTGCTGCTGAGAAGAATATATAGGAGCTCTGTGTGATGCCACTAACACACTAGAAGTCCTATGGGTGCTTCTGCAAAGAAAATAGAGGAGCTCTGTGTGATGCCACTAACACACTAGAAGTCCTGTGGGTGCTTCTGCAAAGAAAATAGAGGAGCTCTGTGTGATGCCACTAACACACTAGAAGTCCTATGGGTGCTTCTGCAAAGAAAATAGAGGAGCTCTGTGTGATGCCACTAACACACTAGAAGTCCTGTGGGTGCTTATGCAAAGAAAATAGAGGAGCTCTGTGTGATGCCACTAACACACTAGAAGTCCTGTGGGTGCTTCTGCAAAGAAATAGAGGAGCTCTGTGTGATGCCACTAACACACTAGAAGTCCTGTGGGTGCTGCTGAGAAGAATATATAGGAGCTCTGTGTGATGCCACTAACACACTAGAAGTCCTATGGGTGCTTCTGCAAAGAAAATAGAGGAGCTCTGTGTGATGCCACTAACACACTAGAAGTCCTGTGGGTGCTTCTGCAAAGAAAATAGAGGAGCTCTGTGTGATGCCACTAACACACTAGAAGTCCTATGGGTGCTTCTGCAAAGAAAATAGAGGAGCTCTGTGTGATGCCACTAACACACACTAGAAGTCCTGTGGGTGCTTATGCAAAGAAAATAGAGGAGCTCTGTGTGATGCCACTAACACACTAGAAGTCCTATGGGTGCTTCTGCAAAGAAAATAGAGGAGCTCTGTGTGATGCCACTAACACACTAGAAGTCCTGTGGGTGCTTATGCAAAGAAAATAGAGGAGCTCTGTGTGATGCCACTAACACACTAGAAGTCCTGTGGGTGCTTCTGCAAAGAAAATAGAGGAGCTCTGTGTGATGCCACTAACACACTAGAAGTCCTGTGGGTGCTGCTGAGAAGAATATATAGGAGCTCTGTGTGATGCCACTAACACACTAGAAGTCCTATGGGTGCTTCTGCAAAGAAAATAGAGGAGCTCTGTGTGATGCCACTAACACACTAGAAGTCCTGTGGGTGCTTCTGCAAAGAAAATAGAGGAGCTCTGTGTGATGCCACTAACACACTAGAAGTCCTATGGGTGCTTCTGCAAAGAAAATAGAGGAGCTCTGTGTGATGCCACTAACACACTAGAAGTCCTGTGGGTGCTTATGCAAAGAAAATAGAGGAGCTCTGTGTGATGCCACTAACACACTAGAAGTCCTGTGGGTGCTTATGCAAAGAAAATAGAGGAGCTCTGTGTGATGCCACTAACACACTAGAAGTCCTGTGGGTGCTTCTGCAAAGAAAATAGAGGAGCTCTGTGTGATGCCACTAACACACTAGAAGTCCTATGGGTGCTTCTGCAAAGAAAATAGAGGAGCTCTGTGTGATGCCACTAACACACTAGAAGTCCTGTGGGTGCTGCTGAGAAGAATATATAGGAGCTCTGTGTGATGCCACTAACACACTAGAAGTCCTGTGGGTGCTTATGCAAAGAAAATAGAGGAGCTCTGTGTGATGGGACTAACACACTTCAAGTCCTATAGGTGCTTCTGGGAAGAAAATATAGCTCTGTGTGTGTAATGGGACTAACACACTTCAAGTCCTATAGGTGCTTCTGGGAACAAAGTATAGCTCTTTGTGTGTAATGGGACTAACACACTTCAAGTCCTATAGGTGCTTCTGGGAAGAAAATATAGCTCTGTGTGTGTGATGGGACTAACACACTTCAAGTCCTATAGGTGCTTCTGGGAACAAAATATAGCTCTGTGTGTGTGATGGGACTAACACACTTCAAGTCCTATAGGTGCTTCTGGGAAGAAAATATAGCTCTGTGTGTGTAATGGGACTAACACACTTCAAGTCCTATAGGTGCTTCTGGGAAGAAAATATAGCTCTGTGTGTGTAATGGGACTAACACACTTCAAGTCCTATAGGTGCTTCTGGGAAGAAAATATAGCTCTGTGTGTGTGATGGGACTAACACACTTCAAGTCCTATAGGTGCTTCTGGGAAGAAAATATAGCTCTGTGTGTGTAATGGGACTAACACACTTCAAGTCCTATAGGTGCTTCTGGGAACAAAATATAGCTCTGTGTGTGTGATGGGACTAACACACTTCAAGTCCTATAGGTGCTTCTGGGAAGAAAATATAGCTCTGTGTGTGTAATGGGACTAACACACTTCAAGTCCTATAGGTGCTTCTGGGAAGAAAATATAGCTCTGTGTGTGTAATGGGACTAACACACTTCAAGTCCTATAGGTGCTTCTGGGAACAAAATATAGCTCTGTGTGTGTGATGGGACTAACACACTTCAAGTCCTATAGGTGCTTCTGGGAAGAAAATATAGCTCTGTGTGTGTAATGGGACTAACACACTTCAAGTCCTATAGGTGCTTCTGGGAAGAAAATATAGCTCTGTGTGTGTAATGGGACTAACACACTTCAAGTCCTATAGGTGCTTCTGGGAAGAAAATATAGCTCTGTGTGTGTAATGGGACTAACACACTTCAAGTCCTATAGGTGCTTCTGGGAACAAAGTATAGCTCTTTGTGTGTAATGGGACTAACACACTTCAAGTCCTATAGGTGCTTCTGGGAAGAAAATATAGCTCTGTGTGTGTGATGGGACTAACACACTTCAAGTCCTATAGGTGCTTCTGGGAACAAAATATAGCTCTGTGTGTGTGATGGGACTAACACACTTCAAGTCCTATAGGTGCTTCTGGGAAGAAAATATAGCTCTGTGTGTGTAATGGGACTAACACACTTCAAGTCCTATAGGTGCTTCTGGGAAGAAAATATAGCTCTGTGTGTGTGATGGGACTAACACACTTCAAGTCCTATAGGTGCTTCTGGGAACAAAATATAGCTCTGTGTGTGTGATGGGACTAACACACTTCAAGTCCTATAGGTGCTTCTGGGAAGAAAATATAGCTCTGTGTGTGTAATGGGACTAACACACTTCAAGTCCTATAGGTGCTTCTGGGAAGAAAATATAGCTCTGTGTGTGTAATGGGACTAACACACTTCAAGTCCTATAGGTGCTTCTGGGAAGAAAATATAGCTCTGTGTGTGTGATGGGACTAACACACTTCAAGTCCTATAGGTGCTTCTGGGAACAAAATATAGCTCTGTGTGTGTGATGGGACTAACACACTTCAAGTCCTATAGGTGCTTCTGGGAACAAAATATAGCTCTGTGTGTGTGATGGGACTAACACACTTCAAGTCCTATAGGTGCTTCTGGGAAGAAAATATAGCTCTGTGTGTGTAATGGGACTAACACACTTCAAGTCCTATAGGTGCTTCTGGGAAGAAAATATAGCTCTGTGTGTGTGATGGGACTAACACACTTCAAGTCCTATAGGTGCTTCTGGGAAGAAAATATAGCTCTGTGTGTGTAATGGGACTAACACACTTCAAGTCCTATAGGTGCTTCTGGGAACAAAATATATCTCTGTGTGTGTAATGGGACTAACACACTTCAAGTCCTATAGGTGCTTCTGGGAACAAAATATAGCTCTGTGTGTGTGATGGGACTAACACACTTCAAGTCCTATAGGTGCTTCTGGGAACAAAATATAGCTCTGTGTGTGTAATGGGACTAACACACTTCGAGTCCTATAGGTGCTTCTGGGAAGAAAATATAGCTCTGTGTGTGTGATGGGACTAACACACTTCAAGTCCTATAGGTGCTTCTGGGAACAAAATATAGCTCTGTGTGTGTGATGGGACTAACACACTTCAAGTCCTATAGGTGCTTCTGGGAAGAAAATATAGCTCTGTGTGTGTAATGGGACTAACACACTTCAAGTCCTATAGGTGCTTCTGGGAAGAAAATATAGCTCTGTGTGTGTAATGGGACTAACACACTTCAAGTCCTATAGGTGCTTCTGGGAAGAAAATATAGCTCTGTGTGTGTGATGGGACTAACACACTTCAAGTCCTATAGGTGCTTCTGGGAAGAAAATATAGCTCTGTGTGTGTAATGGGACTAACACACTTCAAGTCCTATAGGTGCTTCTGGGAACAAAATATAGCTCTGTGTGTGTGATGGGACTAACACACTTCAAGTCCTATAGGTGCTTCTGGGAAGAAAATATAGCTCTGTGTGTGTAATGGGACTAACACACTTCAAGTCCTATAGGTGCTTCTGGGAAGAAAATATAGCTCTGTGTGTGTAATGGGACTAACACACTTCAAGTCCTATAGGTGCTTCTGGGAACAAAATATAGCTCTGTGTGTGTGATGGGACTAACACACTTCAAGTCCTATAGGTGCTTCTGGGAAGAAAATATAGCTCTGTGTGTGTAATGGGACTAACACACTTCAAGTCCTATAGGTGCTTCTGGGAAGAAAATATAGCTCTGTGTGTGTAATGGGACTAACACACTTCAAGTCCTATAGGTGCTTCTGGGAAGAAAATATAGCTCTGTGTGTGTAATGGGACTAACACACTTCAAGTCCTATAGGTGCTTCTGGGAACAAAGTATAGCTCTTTGTGTGTAATGGGACTAACACACTTCAAGTCCTATAGGTGCTTCTGGGAAGAAAATATAGCTCTGTGTGTGTGATGGGACTAACACACTTCAAGTCCTATAGGTGCTTCTGGGAACAAAATATAGCTCTGTGTGTGTGATGGGACTAACACACTTCAAGTCCTATAGGTGCTTCTGGGAAGAAAATATAGCTCTGTGTGTGTAATGGGACTAACACACTTCAAGTCCTATAGGTGATTCTGGGAAGAAAATATAGCTCTGTGTGTGTGATGGGACTAACACACTTCAAGTCCTATAGGTGCTTCTGGGAACAAAATATAGCTCTGTGTGTGTGATGGGACTAACACACTTCAAGTCCTATAGGTGCTTCTGGGAAGAAAATATAGCTCTGTGTGTGTAATGGGACTAACACACTTCAAGTCCTATAGGTGCTTCTGGGAAGAAAATATAGCTCTGTGTGTGTAATGGGACTAACACACTTCAAGTCCTATAGGTGCTTCTGGGAAGAAAATATAGCTCTGTGTGTGTGATGGGACTAACACACTTCAAGTCCTATAGGTGCTTCTGGGAACAAAATATAGCTCTGTGTGTGTGATGGGACTAACACACTTCAAGTCCTATAGGTGCTTCTGGGAACAAAATATAGCTCTGTGTGTGTGATGGGACTAACACACTTCAAGTCCTATAGGTGCTTCTGGGAAGAAAATATAGCTCTGTGTGTGTAATGGGACTAACACACTTCAAGTCCTATAGGTGCTTCTGGGAAGAAAATATAGCTCTGTGTGTGTGATGGGACTAACACACTTCAAGTCCTATAGGTGCTTCTGGGAAGAAAATATAGCTCTGTGTGTGTAATGGGACTAACACACTTCAAGTCCTATAGGTGCTTCTGGGAACAAAATATATCTCTGTGTGTGTAATGGGACTAACACACTTCAAGTCCTATAGGTGCTTCTGGGAACAAAATATAGCTCTGTGTGTGTGATGGGACTAACACACTTCAAGTCCTATAGGTGCTTCTGGGAACAAAATATAGCTCTGTGTGTGTAATGGGACTAACACACTTCAAGTCCTATAGGTGCTTCTGGGAAGAAAATATAGCTCTGTGTGTGTAATGGGACTAACACACTTCAAGTCCTATAGGTGCTTCTGGGAAGAAAATATAGCTCTGTGTGTGTAATGGGACTAACACACTTCAAGTCCTATAGGTGCTTCTGGGAAGAAAATATAGCTCTGTGTGTGTAATGGGACTAACACACTTCAAGTCCTATAGGTGCCTCTGGGAACAAAATATAGGAGCTCTGCCTGCCTGCCACGAACACACTACAAGTCCTATAGGTGCTTCTGGTAACAAAATATAGGAGCTCTGCCTGCCTGCCACTAACACACTACAAGTCCTATAGGTGCCTCTGGTAACAAAATATAGGAGCTCTGCCTGCCTGCCACGAACACACTACAAGTCCTATAGGTGCTTCTGGTAACAAAATATAGGAGCTCTGCCTGCCTGCCACTAACACACTACAAGTCCTATAGGTGCTTCTGGTAACAAAATATAGGAGCTCTGCCTGCCTGCCACGAACACACTACAAGTCCTATAGGTGCTTCTGGTAACAAAATATAGGAGCTCTGCCTGCCTGCCACGAACACACTACAAGTCCTATAGGTGCTTCTGGTAACAAAATATAGGAGCTCTGCCTGCCTGCCACGAGCACACTACAAGCCCCTCTTTGTCAATCAATCTTTGTAACTGAATCTATCTAACTCAATCTCTGCAAGTGAATCTCTCTAACTATCTAAATGCAGCAGAGTGTCACAGAAACAGCCTGCTCAATCTGCGCCGGAACAGCATGTGACCGGCGCAGACGGCGTGGCGGCGTTTTATAGGGGGGGGCGTGTACTACAGCCCCTGAGCTGTAATTGGCTACAGGCGTCCTGCCTGTAGCCAATTATGGCTCTTCGAGTTTCCGGGGCTGTGATTGGCCAAGCATGCGGGGTCACAGTGCATGCTTGGCCAATCATCAGCCAGCAATGCACTGCGTCGGCCGCGCCGGCCGCAATGCATTGCGGGGCCGCTCGCATCACACGAACGTGATGCGAGCGGCCAAAATAGTTCTGGGCTCGCCGAGCGAGCGAACGCCCGGTGCTCGATGCGAACGTGGGTTCGCATCGAGCACCGGGCCCATCCTTATTCCCAACCCATTCATATATGTGCACAGCTTTGGGGTCAGGATTTCTTTGAAACTTTTTAAGTATAACGTATTGTATCCATCTGGCCCTGGACTTTTTCCTGGCGCTGATTCTTTTAACGCCCGATTAATTTCCTCCACCATTATTGGTGTTTCTAGGGATATTGATCTTTCCTCTGTTATACGGGGATCCAACTTTTTTAAAATATTATTTTATTCTTTCTTTTTTCCCCTCATACCATTGACATACCCCAGTTCTTAATACCATTTATTGCCCCCTTTAACATCAATGACATCAATGACAAGTCTTTTGTGGTATTTGTGGATGAGGCTCTTTATCTTTTTAGATGGTAAAGCTGCCCATTCCTCTTCGCAAAAATCCTGTAAATTCTTGGGCTGTCTTGCATGAACTGCACATTTGAGATCTCCCCAGAGTGGCTCAATGGTATTGAGGTCAGCAGCCTGAGATGGCCACTCCAGAACCTTCACTTTATTCTGCTGTAGCCAATGACAGGTCGACTTGGCCTTGTGTTTTGGATCATTGTCATGTTGCAATGTCCATGCAAATGTTCCTCCAGTATATTTTGATAACATACTGCATTCATCTTTCCATCAATTTTGACCAAATTTCCTGTGCTTTTGTAGCTCACTCATCCCCAAAACATCAGCGATCCACCTCCATGTTTCACAGTAGGAATGGTGTACCTTTCATCATAGGCCTTGTTGACTCCTCTCCAAATATAGCGTTTATGGTTGTGGCCAAAAAGCTCAATTTTGGTCTCATCACTCCAAATGACATTGTGCCAGAAGGTTTGAGGCTTGTCTCTGTGCTGTTTGGTGTATTGTAAGCGGGATACTTTGTGGCATTTGCGTAGTTGGTAACACTATAGGATTGCATGAATTTTGGAAATGCCTTAATAACAATCAGTTAAATTTGCATTTTTCAATTGAGCATGATGCTTTCAGTATTAACTTTTTAGACATCACCCTAAAGGGTAATCCAACTACAGGTGATGTTTCAACATGCACCTATAGGAAACCATGCTCTGGTAACACTACACTTTTTGCAGCTAGTTGTCATCCATCCCACACCATCAATGCCTTATGAGGAGTTTATTTGAGCCAAACTTAGACCTTGAGACACTGCTTAGACCTTGAAGAAGGGGACACACCCCGAAAGCTCGTCCATGAAAAATTATTAAATAAAAAAAGTATCACGGACAGTACTCAATTTTCTTTGAGCCAAACAAAACTGTTCAACATACTCAGCCTTTGAGCTGGAATGCAAGGTCATTCATCAGCGCTTACTGGACCGAGGTTATAACAAATCTGTTATACACCAAGGATGGAAAGGGTTTTGATAATGGACAGAGAGGAATTACTGTCAGATAAGCCCAAATAAGTATAAAAATAAGAATAAACCTTACAACTCTAGAAATAGAAGAACGGGCAAACCTATTACGTTTGTAACTACATTTTCCCAAGAATATCATCAAATAGTCAAAAAAATAAAAAAGAATCTGCCAATACTGTATACAGATAAAGATTTAAATGGGATATTGCAAGCAGGTTGCCATTTTTCTAGCCGACGTGCACCCACATTAGGGATTGCACCTAGTCTTTTCTCATCTAAACAATGTCAACCCACCTGGCTCTCCTATACTAGAAGTTACCCTTGTAATACAAAAACCTGTAGGTACTGTAATTTGTGTCTTTTGGGTTAAACGTTTGTTGCCACAGATGAAGAGTTCATTATACAGCAATACATCAACTGTGGCACAAACGATGTAATTTACCTGATTAACTGTATTTCATGCAGCCTCCAATATGTAGGTTGTACTACACGTCCTTTGAGAGCCCGTATGGGGGAACATTACTGTGACACAAATAATCCAAATGCTAGAAATATTTTGAATGCAACATGTCAGAGAATGTCATCAGGCCGATCTTTCCTCATTCCACTTCAGAGAAATAGAACGGTTGTCTCACTTGCCCAGAGGAGGTGATAGGGAGAGAAGGCTACTGGCGAGAGAAGCATGGTGGAGTTTTAGATTAAAACTAGATCGCCTCAGGGGATCTGGACTTGCACTTACATTAGGAATGCCTCTCCCCAGAGCCTCCTCTCCTCTCTATTTTATCCTTTCTCTCTTCTGCGGTCTTTTTTCACATACCTAAATTGTTTTGTGTGTATGTAGATGCGTGTGTGTACATACATGTACATATTATCACCACGAGGTGTGTGAACATTAGTGGCTTACACATGGATCACCCTATATGTATTGCAGCTGATTCTCTTTTTTGGATAGTTGCCTGCGGTCAATTAAGACAATTAATGGGTGGAGCCTGTGATCTTTAGAGCTACTATTTTTTCTGAGTTTTATTAATAAAATATTTAAATAAATATTTAAAAAGGGCACCAATATTTAAAAAGGGCCCATAATACATCTCTGGGAATTACAGACCAGTTAGCCTAACATCAATAGTATGTAAACTCTTGGAGGGGATGATAAGGGACTATATACAAGATTTTAGTAATAAGAACGGTATCATTAGCAGTAATCAGCATGGATTCATGAAGAATCGTTCTTGCCAAATCAATCTATTAACCTTCTATGAGGAGGTGAGTTGCCATCAAGATAAAGTAGGCCCGTAGACGTGGTATATCTGGATTTTGCAAAAGCGTTTGACACAGTTCCCCATAGACTTTTACTGTGCAAAATAAGGTCCATTGGCATGGACCATTGGATGAGTACATGGATTGAAAACTGGCTACAAGGGCGAGTTCAGAGGGTGATGATAAATGGGGAGTACTCGGAATGGTCAGGGGTGGGTATTGGGGTCCCCCAGGGTTCTGTGCTGGGACCAATCCTGTTTAATTTGTTCATAAACGACCTGGAGGATGGGTAAACAGTTTAATCTCTGTATTTGCGGATGACACTAAGCTAAGCAAGGCAATAACTTCTCAGCAGGATGTGGAAACCTTGCAAAAAGATCTGAACAAATGAATGGGGTGGGCAACTAAATGGCAAATGAGATTCAATGTATAAAAATGTAAAATAATGCATTTAGGTGGCAAAAATATGCATGCAATCTATACACTGGGGGGAGAACCTCTGGGGGAATCTATATATACAAAGTAATACTGACATATAATCACATACATAGGTTGGACTTGATAGACTTGTGTCTTTTTTTCAACCTCACCTACTATTTAACTATGTCTGTAATGTGGTTATGACTAAGGCCTTATAGGCTGAAATGCGTTAACTGACTTAATCTGCATTTGTTCACTGTGGCTATTCAATAAAATGAAGACATTTTAAGAGCAACAACCGGAGTGCGGATCATTTTTTCCACATACTCAGCCAGCGACTGTGGATCAAGCACCTGGGAGCTCTGCTATCTATGTGGTGTATGGGTAGTAGCACTGACTTTTCTGTTTATAATTTGCGTAGTAATGGCTTTCTTCTGCTGACTCGACCATGCAGCTCATCTTTCTTCAAGTGCCTCCTTATTGTGCATCTTGAAACAGCCACACCACATGTTTTCAGAGAGTCCTGTATGTTACATAATATTATTTGTGGGTTTTTCTTTGCATCCTGAACAATTCTCCTGGCAGTCCCCTTTCCCCTTGACTCAGAATCCAGAAACGTCAGTGCAGCACTGGATGGACATTGACCTTTTATACACTAATTACAAGCAAACAGATCACAGGTGAGGATGGTTACCTTTAATAGCCATTCAAACCCCTTTATGTCAACTTGTGTGCATGTTATCAGGCCAAAATCACCAGGGTATGTAAACTTTTGATCAGGGTAATTTTTATACTTTCTATTGTCATTATGATTTAAAAATAGTAAACACAGTTGATTGATAATAAATGGCTTCAGCCAAACACTAACCATGAGTGAAAGAAAAGTTCTTGTGTTATTATCATTTTCTCTGAAAAATGGCCAAAAAATCATAAATTCTGTAAACTTATGAGCACAACTGTATTGCGGTCATTGATAGTGCCCAAAAATATAAGAAGCTCCACATGGCATTAAATCCCTAGAAACTTTTATTAATAGACCATAAATTGCACTTGCATCAAAAGAATCCCTGGACGATGTCAACGCATGAAGAAACACGTGGGGCGGAGTGACGTGCTGACGTCACCACGATTGTTCTGCACAAGTCCTGGACAGGCTGTTGTTTGCGCTATTTGTCTGTCGGCATATGTTTTTAACTGCGAGTTTTGGATTCCTTTGAGGCACTATCAATGACCGCAATACTTGGATGACCGATTAGCATGCCACAAGGAGGTGTTATGGACTAAGAATATGTATCACTATATTATTTGTGGACTTTATTGGATCACTTTACATTTGGTGTATCTATTCAAACCGCATTAGCGCAACTCTGTTAAAGTTTACTATTTCTATACTGTGTTTATATCCCACATGAGAGTTGCTGCTCATACTATGTACTTTGATTTTGGTCATTAGCACCGTTTCTTTCTCTCTTTTAGAACACTGTAGATTGCTGTCAGTGCGTGATCTCTTCCAAGGCGTGAAAGTATATAAAACGAATGCATCTAAAGGGATGCCGATGCTGCAGCTTACCGATTAAACTGTGCACAATCTCCTCCAAGCTTCCCACCACTTTCCTGGACACAGCTCACTTACTGCTAGAATTGGTGCTTTATTCATTTATTTTTTGAACAGAAGATAATTATGCAGTGGGGATTATTGAGTGAAATAGGGGATGCTGGGGCTACTGCTGATACTATGGATGGTATATGCAGTATAAAATTACACATAAATCTAGGTCTGTGTTTGCACCCCTTTGTGTCAGTCTAAAGTAGCCATGCCTTATTATGATTACTATTGTAGAAATTATATTTAATTACAATTATTACTTAAATTAATAATGAATATAAAAACAAATACATACTTTTAAAAATAACAAATTAATAGTATTACTATGCACATTTAGCATTTTGTTAAAATACTTTTACACTCATGATGTTCTTATGTTTGTGGTGACCCTGGGTAGCTACTATAAATGCAATCTCCTCTACCTAGCTGGCTTAACAGCAAAGAAGTTTCTAAAGATTAGGTAATAGGGAATAATGGTGTACAAGTAGGATATATAGTATAAAGAATTTAGATGCACAGATATGATTAACTTATTATAGAGACTATTCATACTAAAGACTCTATTGCCTATCTGAGTTGGAGGGAATAAATCTGCTCCTATGGATATAAAAGGAGGGGGCTTAATAAGATAATAGTCTGTTTAAACCATAGAAGATAGTATTCCATCCCATTATGCAATGTTGGGAGTTTGAGAACTGACAATATGCTGTACTGTATTAATTCCTCTGCACACAATTTTATAACAGCATGAGTTCATGGCACAATGTAGCCTCCTGGAGATTCTCTTTCTTATGTGCCCCTGCATTCATCCCAGTACATTTTTACTGATTGTACATCCTTGAATTTGTAATTACTTCAGTATGTATTTGTAACACACAGTAATGTATATTTAGAATATGCATTGATGCATATGTTGTTATTACATTGTAATATTGTTGTTATTTATTTGTACATGATATTTATATAAAAATTCTTCTCTATATTGAGTCATAAATTGTCATCAATTGCTCTCCTGGGGAAGCAGCGTCCATCCGAGAAACACATTGAGAGCTAAAGATATTCAGTATATTGTAAGTACCAGTAATGCCGCGTACACACGATCGGAAATTCGGCCAGCAAAAGACAGATGAGAGCTTTTGGTCGGAAAATGCGACCATGTGTATGCTCCATCAGACTTTTGCTGGCCGAATTTCCACCAGCAAAAGATTGAGAGCAGGTTCTCAATTTTTCGGTCATCTGTAGCAATTCCGACGCGCAAAATTCCTACGCATGCTCGGAAACAATTTGACGCATGCTCGGAAGCATTGAACTTAATTTCTCGGCTCGTCGTTGTGTTGTACGTCACTGCGTTCTTGACGGTCGAAAGTTCAGCAAACTTTTGTGTGACCGTGTGTATGCAAGCCATCCAAGATTTTTCAGACAGAAAATCCGCTCGTGTGTACGCGGCATTATTCTTTGCAATCTAAGATTAAATATATCAGTACATGTAATCCTCTGAAATATAGGGCAAAATATAAAGAGTGCTAGGACATTCTGAATGGAATACATATATATAGTAATTGTTTCAGGGAGTACATATATAAAACATTTTAAATTGTGTTACCATTTTTTAAAGTGATATCAATAAAATTGTTATAGTTTTTAAAACAATGGTTTTAAAGTCTAGGTTCCTTGTGATATTCTTCTCGCAAGAATATTCAGTTGGTTCTGGGCCCAGCAGTTTTTCCTCTGTGTCTTTCTATAGTGTACAAGACAGAGCCAAGAATGCACAGAGTTGCAGATCTTATGCCCCTCTTCTCTAAGTCTCATTTAATTAAAAATGTATCTCCTTGTGAGCAGCATGGTTGGACAGTGATAGGGATCCTCCCACAACCCTGGACAGGTCCCGGTTCTGCTGATAGTGCTCTGAGAACTGAGCCTTAGAGCCAACGGGGGCTGATGCTGCATCCACCTAGGTAAGTATGATTTAAAAAAATAAATAAATCTGAACTTCTCTTTTAAATAAAACTACAAAACCAAGCAGTTGTGTACACTTACTCCACTATAAGGTACTGTACAAATTAAGAAACTACATTGAACAGCACTTAATCCTAAAAACAGTGAAACAGTTGCCTGAAATACAGTATGTATACATAAATGAATGTATCACTTAACAAAATAAATTAAGTATAGACCATTGCCTTAAGTCATATGCTAAGAATATTGGGTGCATAATTTATAATTAACAACCACAAAATGTAATTAAAACCAAAGTATAATATAGAAACTGTGCTAAACAAACTCCTGAAAAGTTTGGTGAAATAGTACCAAACTTTTAAGAAGATGAAGTAAATTCCGACAGAACTGTGCAATAATGTGAAAATGCTCCAGTCAAAACTGAATATGTTTTTGCTGAGAACTACCACTCTGCTTCTCCACCCCCTGTGAACAATATACACTACCACATATTCATGCATTTAATGTTTAACCAACTCAATACTGTACACTTTTACCCAATTCCTGCCCAATGCCCAGGCCATTTTTACATTCTTAGCACAGCCATAATTTGAATGACAATTACTCAGTCATACAACACTATGCCCAAATGAAATGTTTATATTTTTTGAGACAGACAGAGCTTTCCTTTCCCTTTTTGCTAAATAAAAACAAACATTTTGAAAAGTTTATGTTATAAACTATTGCAAGGAAGTAATTTTTCATACATTCACGCCAAAATGTATACTCCTGTATTTCTTTGGTAAAAAATAACCCAAATCAGTGTATAATAATTACATAGTTACATAATTAGTAAGGCTGAATAAAGACAATTAAGACAATAGTCCATCCAGTTCAACCTAGTCTATGTGAAAGTTAAAGCACAAATATCCCCAAATAACCCCTTTTTGAAAAGTAGACAGTCCAAGGCATTTAGTAAGAGGCATGGTAAGTTTTTTGAAGTTGTAATTTTTTTACAATTTTTTGGAAAATGGAGAAATGAAAAGAGAAGTATGGGTTTAGGGTTTTTTCCATATTCATACTTACCTAGGTGGATGCAGTCTCTGTCCAATGCTGCATCTGTCCCCCAGAGCCTCTACACTGAGAACCAAACGATCGAACATCACAGATGGCTCCAGCCAAAGCTCATTCCCCTCCTTTTAAGTAAAAATGTTTTCACCAATTTGTCATTTTAACAAGTTATGTCTCCACACAGCATAGGCATATTTAGAATTACACCCAAAAACACATTCTTCTATGGGGATACCACATGTGTGAGACTTTTTCACACCCTAGCCACATATAGGGGCCCAAAATCCAAGCAGCACTTTTGGGCTTTTAGGCCCCTTTCACACCTAAGCGTTTTTCATGCGGTGCAGCGCTAAAAATAGCGCCTGTTCACCGCATGAAAAAATCCTGCCCCTTTAACTCCAGTGTGAAAGCCGGCGGGCTTTCACACTGGAGCGGTGCGCTAGCAGGATGACAAAAACAGTCCTGCTAGCAGCATCTTTGGAGCGGGATAGGAGCGGTGTGTTCACCGCTCCTATACCGCTCCTTCCCATTGATTAGAATGGGACACCGCGGTGAAACCGCGGCAATACCGCCGCAAAGCGCTGCTACGGTGGCGCTCTGCGGGGGGTGTTTAACCCTTTTTCGGCCGCTCGCGGGGGGTAAAACCGCACCGCGAGCGGACGAAAACCGCGGTGAAAACGACGGTAAAGCAGCGCTAAATATAGCGCTGCTTTACCGTCACCGCGGCTCACCGCCCCAGTGTGAAAGGGGCCTTAAGGAGCATAAATTACATGTAAATTATGCATCCTATTTCCTGACTACCTATCACATTTTTGGAGTCCCTGGAGCACCAGGAAAGTGGAAACACCCACAAAATGACTCCAAGGTCTTTTCTAAGAGGCATATTGAGTCTTTTGAAAATGTAATTTTTGCATTTTTTTTAAAATGCAGGAAATAAAACTGATTTTATTTTTTTTTTTTTACATAAGGTTGTCAATTAATAAGGTATTTCTAACACACATCATAGGCATATGCAGAATTACACCCCAAAAGATATCAAAATCCAAGGAGCACCTTCTGTTTTTCTAAGCCTGAAGCCTAAATTTATGCATCAAATTCCCTGACTAACTATGCCCTTTTTACAGGCCCTGGAGCACCAAGACATTTTTAGAGAGGCACAGAGAGTCTTTTGAAGACTTAATTTTTCAGCCACAGGTTTTTGGAAAATACAGAATGAAAATGAAATTTTACTTTTTTACACAAAGTTGTTAATTTAATAAGATATTTCTCACATACAACATGGGTATACTTAAAATTACAACCCAAAACACATCCTGCTACACCTTCTGAGTAAGGTGATACCATGTGAGAGAATTTTTCACTATCTGGACTGCTTATGTACTGGGCATTGTATCTTGTGTATCAGACAAATCAACCAATGTACTGTAATGGTTGCCTCTATACAAGTGTCCAGGGAATATAGCTTAGTGTATCATCAGCTATAGCAGTCCCAGTCCCTATAAGCCAAGCAAGCTTAGCCTACATGGTCAACATATGGGCAAAGGATCCATCCAGGCAACAGGCAGAAATGTGATTAATAAACAGGTAAATCAGGAACACTGATTCTAGCTACACTGTGGCTGGTATGGTGGTGATCAGGGAACTGTGACTGGTTAGTGCTCCTTCACACGTGAGGTTTGGGACAGTAAAACCTCACAGTTGACCCACAGTTTTACCACCCCTCAACCACTGCCCCCTTTAGCTACAGAGACAGCGGCTGGGAGTGTACACCTCCCATGGCATAACTTTGCAGCTGTGGCAGAAATTATACCTCCCGTACGTTCCCCCATTTTGACTTATTCAAGTGAATGAGTTTGCTGGTGAGGGGTCCAAGGGGTTACAGCAGGTGGAGAGGAGGCAATACAATGCTTACTCACTGCCTGTAAAATGCTCTCTGAATAGCAATCCAAACATGGATAGCTCGTCAGAGGGTATCACAAATGTGAACAAGTCCTTATGGTGACACAATGCGGTTGATTTACTAAAGGCAAATAGACTGTGCACTTTGCAAAGTGCAGTTGCACCCTGCAAGAGCTGCTGCTCCAGAGATTTGAAAATGAGCAGAAGCTCGGCTGACTTCCATCATCCAATCATGTGCCAGCAAAAATGCTGTTTTTATAAATTTTCTTTTCACTTGATTGGGTATTCTTTGCAAAGTGAAACTTTACCACATTTACTAAGCTCTGGAACAATTGCACTTTGCAAAGTGCACAGTCTAATTGCCTTTAGTACACTGTGAGACACTGTGACTGCTGTGGCAGTGATCAGAGACACTGTAACTAGTGTGGCGGTGATCAGGGATACTGTAACTAGTGAGGTGGTGGTTCTGGATACTGTAACTAGCGTGGCAATGATCAGGGACACTGTAATTGCTGAGGCGGTGATCAGGAATACTGTAACTGGTGTACCAGTGATTAGGGATACTATAACTGGTGTGGCAGTGATCAACAGGACAGGAATACTCTAACTGGTGTGGTGGTGATCAGGGACACTAACTGCAGTGGTGATTATCAGGAACAATATGGCAGTGATTACAGACACTGTGACTAGTGCAGCAGTGATTGTGGACACATGTTTGTATCTCTCTCTCTCTCTCTCTCTCTCTCTCTCTCTCTCTCTCTCTATATATATATATATATATATATATATATATATATATATGATTTTTTTTTTTTTTTTAAATACTGTCACCAGAGTAGTCCAGTGTCACCATAGTGACAATTCCACTGGGAATGGGCTTGTACTATGTGACAACTGTGGTCGACCCCAGAGATCACAATAGTAGGCAAACTGTCATGAATGGCTGCCATTCATAACAGTTTTGTTTACATGTTATCATGTGATCGCTGTGATTGGAAAAATTTCCTGCAAAAATATGTATTATTTTTGCGAAAGTTGGACTTTAAAAATCATTTCTAGTTCACCAAAAGATGCATCTGATCTTCTTTTGAACTGATTAATAACATGGTGTTGAGTTTTAAGTTATCCAAATGTGGTTCCTGTTGCTCTCTGCAATGCATGTTTGTGTGCAAGCAGATCAAGTATAGAAGTGTTTCTTCAAAAAAATGAATAAAGAGAAAACACATCAACTGTAATATCGTTGATTGAATGCTGTGAATCACAAATTTTTACTTTGCAAGGGAATTTTAGATAATAAATGCCAGATGTTATATTCCAAGGCCCTGACCATTTTGTCTCCCCTCTAATTATTTTGAAGGACCAAATACAAACTAACCATGGTGACAAATATCTACATAAGAACAGACATATTTTGGACACATTGGAGTTGATTTACTAATGCAAATAGGAAGTTCACTTTGCAAGGCAATATTTCCTCAGCTTATTGAAAGAGGTAAAGCTCTGTTGACTTCTCTCATCCAATCATGTACAGTACAAGCAAAAAAGCTAATTTTATATTCTTTTTTTTTAACATATATTTTCACAATATCAGTATATAACATAACAAAAAGAGAGAAAAAAAAAAGGAACAACGGACCACACAGGGTCTCACAAAGAGTACAAAATTGATACACACAAATCCAAAATAATGACTTCAGTTAGTTCACACTGGGCAGCCTCAAAGTTGCACGACTCTGAAGTCACCCCATACAGCACGGCTTGCAAATGACTGCTGTAATAGAAGTCAATGCAAGCCAGTCCGGAGTCACACCCAAGTAGTACAGGAACCTTAAGTCACTCTGATTAGAACGGTTCCATTGGACTGCATGCACCAGGACTAATAGGACAGTTCACTCTAGTACAAGAAAAATGGAAAAAGTATTGCAATTACACATACAGAATAAAGGAATAAAAATCACTTTTTTTCTTTCAAGAACCTGGATCCAGAAAAGCTAAAGTGTGAGGACTAGAGATCCATCTACCCCACAATTTGTCAAATAATTTAGGGTTCTTTCACAGTTCAAAAGTAAGTCTGTATTAGGGATGGGTATTTCCTGTAACCTGTCTTGTGTCCTTTTGTTTTTACTTTTTGTTGCTATGTGATGTTCAACATTTTTTTTGGAGGGTTAACAGGAAAGCTGTGTTTAGAAAAAACAGAACCGACTGAACTTGGTGACACATTTAAGGATCTTGAATCAGTTGTGTCAGGAAATTTCAATTGAATATCTGAAGCTTCTGGTGAACTGAAGTTCGCTCTCGTATCTGTCATCAATCCTGGTCTCCTTTTTAAAATTGATGTTGACAACGTAAGTTCGACTCGAACATCGGGTGTTCACCTGTTCACCGAACAGCAAACATTATGCAGTGTTCGCAGCAAATTTGAAAGCCACGGAACACCTTTAAAGTGGGACATTAACATGAAAAAACAAAAGTGCTCATTCTAAAGGCTTATATGCAATTTATTGCCATAAAAAGTGTTTGGGGACCCAGGTCCTGCCCCAGGGGACATGTATCAATGCATTTATTATGCAAAAAATGGTTGTTTTTTGGGAGCAGTGATTTTTAATAATGCTTATAGTGAAACAATAAGAATTAAATATTCCTTTAAATAGCATGCCTGGGGGGTGTCTATAGTATGCCTGTAGAGTGGCACAGTTTTCCCATGTTTAGAATAGTACCACAGCAAAATGACATTTCCAAAGGAAAAAAAGTAATTTAAAACTGATCGCGGCTGTAATGAATTGTCGGGGTCCCAGCAATATATATAAAACTCATTGAAAAAATTGCATGGGTTCAGTTCAGTCCAGTCCATTACCAGGTCCTTTGGGTCTAGTATGAATATTAAGAGGAACCCCAAACCAAAAATACAAAAAAAATTGCGTGGGGGTCCCCCTAAAATTCATACCAAGCCCTTCAGGTCTGGTATGGAAATTAAGGGAAACCCTGTGCCAAATTAAATAAAAAAATGGCGTAGGGGTCCCCCAAAAATCCCTACCAGACCCTTATCTGAGCACGCAATCTGGAAGGCCACGGGAAAAGAGAAGGGGACGAAAGAGCGCCCCCCCTCCTGATCCGTACCAGGCCACGTGCCCTCAACATGGGGAGGATGCTTTGGAGTTATCCCCAAAGCACCTTGTCCCCATGTTGATGGGGACAAGGGCCTCATCCCCACAACCCTTGCCTGGTAGTTGTGGGGATCTGCGGGCGGGGGGCTTATCGGAATCTGGAAGCCCCCTTTAACAAGGGGACCCCTAGTTCCCAGCCTCCCCCACTATGTGAATTGGTAATGGGTACATTGTACCCCTACCATTTCACAAAAAAAGTGTCAAAAATAGTAGAAAAGACAGGAGACACTTTGGGACTCCAAAGCATCCTCCCCATGTTGAGGGCATGTGGCCTGGTATGGTTCAGGAGGAGTTCTTTTCCTGCGGCCTGCCAGGTTGCATGCTCGGATAAGGGTCTGGTATGGATTTTGGGGGACCCCCCACGCAATTTTTTTTTTACATTTTTGGTTCAGGTTCCCCTTAATATTCATACCATACCATTAGTAATCTTAAACCATTGGGAGAATGATGGTCAAATTTTATATTCTAAACGAATCTTTGCTAAAAAAAAAAAGAATTTCCAAGTACATTAATGAATCTGTACGTAAATGTTTCTATATGAGAAACATGACACAAGAGTACTTTCCTTAAATAATTGTCCTTACTATTGTATTGTAAAGGTATTTTGTCCTATAAATGAAATGGTCAAATTATTACAATTTCAGAAACACTTTGTATTAGAAGGATTCTGTTGTCATTATTCCTCTACATTGTAAGGTGAGATTCAGATTCCAAGTGCTAGAAGACATTTGTGGTGGATCTATTCATTGGAATAGGTTTGACATATAATGGATGACTTGTATTCTACTTGTATTATGTTTAAAAAGGATGTATAACTTTCACCTATTGTATATTTTGCTATAAATGTCTTCTGGTTTTCCTTTTAGAGCCAGAGTTCTGTAATACTCAGATTGGTTGTACTCAAACCGTAAATACAAAAACGAGAACAAAAGCAATGCACTTCTAACTGCGCAGAACAATGTAAATCAATAAGCAACTTCATTCACTGCAGTAACTGAAACAAGTGTTTATTTTATTAGTATCATGTCACTCTTTCTTTTTCAAACTGGCTGTCAGTAAAGAGATTTTCCAGTTTACAATATTTTGACTTTGCAGTGAGATCTAATACTCTAATTTCCTTTTTTGCTTAAGGGCTCTTTCACACCACTATATATACTCTGCATCTCACTTCATTATTGTCCTGTGATCAAGGCGGTTTTCCGAAACATGTCAGCCTTTTTGTATACTCTCTTCATGTAACAAATAAATCTTTTATACAGATTTGGAGTTGCCAGCTCACTTACTGGATTTGTTAATATGTTTTTTTATTCTACCTTCAAATTGACTTAACACAATTAACCACTTTAGCCCCGGACCAATTGTCAGCTTAAGGACCAGAGGTCTTTTTTCAATTTCGCACTGCACTACTTTAACTGGTAATTGCGCGGTCATGCAATTTTGTAACCAAACGAAATTTGCGTCCTTTTCTTCCCACAAATAGAGCTTTCTTTTGATGGTATTTGATTGCCTCTGTGATTTTTATTTTTTGCGATATAAACGGAAAAGGAGCGAAAATTTTGAAAAAAAAAGAGATTTTCTACTTTTTGTTATAAAAAAAATCTAATAAACTCAATTTTAGTCAAACATTTGGGCCAAAATGTATTCAGCCACATGTCTTTAGTAAAAAAAATGCCAATAAGCGTATATTTATTGGTTTGCGCAAAAGTTATAGCGTCTACAAACTAGAGTACATTTTCTGGAATTTACACGGCTTTTAATTTATGACTACCTATCTCATTTCTTGAGGTGCTAAAATGGCAGGGAAGTACAAAACCCCCCCAAATGACCCCATTTTGGAAAGTAGACACCCCAAGCTATTTGCTGAGAGGCATGTTGAGCCCATTGAATATTTTTTTTTTTAGTCCCAAGGGATTGAATAAAGACAAAAAAAAAAAAAAAAAAAATTTTTTTTTCATAAAGTTGTCACTAAATGATATATTGCTCACACATGCCATGGTTATATGTGGAGATGCACCCCAAAATACATTTTGCTGCTTCTCCCGAGTATGGGGATACCACATGTGTGGGACTTTTTGGGAGCCTAGCCGCGCACGGGGCCCCGAAACCCAATCAACGCCTTCAGGGTTTCTAAGGGTGCAAATTTTTGATTTCACTCCTCACTACCTATCACAGTTTTGAAGGCCATAAAATGCCAAAATAGCACAAAACCCCCCCAAATGACCCCATTTTGGAAAGTAGACACCCCAAGCTATTTGCTGAGAGGCATGTTGAGTACATGGAATATTTTATATTTTGCCACAAGTTGCGGGAATATTACAAACTTTTTTTTTTTTGCCCAAAGTTGTCACTAAATGATATATTGCCCACACATGCCATGGGCATATGTGGAATTACACCCCAAAATACATTCTGCTGCTTCTCCTGAGTACGAGGATACCACATGTGTGGGACTTTTTGGGAGCCTATCCGCATACGGGACCCCGAAAACCAAGCACCGCCTTCAGGATTTCTAAGGGCATAAATTTTTGATTTCACTCCTCACTACCTATCACTACCTATCACAGTTTTGAAGGCCATAAAATGCCAAGATGGCACAAAACCCCCCCAAATGACCCCATTTTGGAAAGTAGACACCCCAAGCTATTTGCTGAGAGGCATGTTGAGCCCATTGAATATTTTTTTTTTTTAGTCCCAAGTGATTGAATAAAGACAAAAAAAAAAAAAAAAAAAAAAAAAATGTATTCAAAAAGTTGTCACTAAATGATATATTGCTCACACATGCCATGGTTATATGTGGAATTGCACCCCAAAATACATTTTGCCACTTCTCCTGAGTACGGGGATACCACATGTGTGGGACTTTTTGGGAGCCTAGCCGCGTACGGGGCCCCGAAACCCAAGCACCACCTTCAGCATTTCTAAGGGTGTAAATTTTTGATTTCACTCCTCACTACCTATCACAGTTTCGAAGGCCATAAAATGCCAAAATTGCACAAAACCCCCCCAAATGACCCCATTTTGGAAAGTAGACACCCCAAGCTATTTGCTGAGAGGCATGTTGAGTACATGGAATATTTTATATTTTGCCACAAGTTGCGGGAATATTACAAACTTTTTTTTTTTGCCCAAAGTTGTCACTAAATGATATATTGCCCACACATGCCATGGGCATATGTGGAATTACACCCCAAAATACATTCTGCTGCTTCTCCTGAGTACGGGGATACCACATGTGTGGGACTTTTTGGGAGCCTATCCGCATACGGGACCCCGAAAACCAAGCACCGCCTTCAGGATTTCTAAGGGCATAAATTTTTGATTTCACTCCTCACTACCTATCACTACCTATCACAGTTTTGAAGGCCATAAAATGCCAAGATGGCACAAAACCCCCCCAAATGACCCCATTTTGGAAAGTAGACACCCCAAGCTATTTGCTGAGAGGCATGTTGAGCCCGTTGAATATTTTTTTTTTTAGTCCCAAGTGATTGAATAAAGACAAAAAAAAAAAATAAAAAAAATTTATTCAAAAAGTTGTCACTAAATGATATATTGCTCACACATGCCATGGTTATATGTGGAATTGCACCCCAAAATACATTTTGCTGCTTCTCCTGAGTATGGGGATACCACATGTGTGGGACTTTTTGGGAGCCTAGCCGCGTACGGGGCCCCGAAACCCAAGCACCGCCTTCAGGATTTCTAAGGGTGCAAATTTTTGATTTCACTCCTCACTACCTATCACAGTTTCGAAGGCCATAAAATGCCAAAATAGCACAAAACCCCCCCAAATGACCCCATTTTGGAAAGTAGACACCCCAAGCTATTTGTTGAGAGGCATGGTGAGTATTTTACAGCTCTCATGTGTTTTTGAAAATGAAGAAAGTAAAGAAAAAAAAATTTTTTTTTTTTTTTTTTCAATTTTCAAAACATTGTGACAAAAAGCGAGATCTGCAAAATACTCACCATACCTCTCAGCAAATAGCTTGGGGTGTCTACTTTCCAAAATGGGGTCATTTGGGGGTGGTTTGTGCCATCTGGGCATTCCATGGCCTCCGAAACTGTGATTGGCAGTGAGGAGTGAAATAAAAAAATTACACCCTTAGAAAGCCTGAAAGCGGTGCTTGGATTTTGGGGTCCCGTACGCGGCTAGGCTCCCAAAAAGTCCCACACATGTGGTATCCCCGTACTCAGGAGAAGCAACAGAATGTATTTTGGGGTGTATCTCCACATATGCCCATGGCATGTTTGAGCAATATATCATTTAGTGACAAGTTTTTGTAAAAAAAAATATTATTTTTTTTTTTTTTTCATTATTCAATCTCTTGGGACCAAAAAAAAAAATATTTAATGGGCTCAACATTGCTCTCAGCAAATAGCTTGGGGTGTCTACTTTCCAAAATGGGGTCATTTGGGGGGGGTTTGAACTGTCCTGGCATTTTATGCACAACATTTAAAAGCCTATGTCACACGTCACCCACTCTTCTAACCACTTGAAGATAAAGCCCTTTCTGACACTTTTTGTTTACATGAAAACATATTTTTTTTTTGCAAGAAAATTACGTTGAACCCCCAAACACTATATATATTGTTAAAGCAAAGGCCCTACAGATTAAAATGGTGGGTGTTGCATTTTTTTTTTCCACACAGTATTTGCGCAGCGATTTTTCAAACGCATTTTTTGTGGAAAAAATACACTTTTTTTTATTTTAAATGCACTAAAACACACTATATTGCTCAAATTTTTGATGAAATAAAAAATATGATCTTAGGCCGAGTACATGGATACCAAACACGACATGCTTTAAAATTGCGCACAAACACGCAGTGGCGACAAACTACATACATTTTTAAAAGCCTTTAAAAGCCTTTACAGGTTACCACATTAGATTCACGGAGGAGGTCTACTGCTAAAATTACTGCCCTCGATCTGACCTTCGCGGTGATACCTCACATGCATGGTGCAATTGCTGTTTACATATGACGCCAGACCAACGCTTGTGTTCGCCTTTGCGCAAAAGAAGGGGGGGCAGGGGTGCTTTTTTTTTTTTTTTTTTAGTTTTTCTTTTTATTTAGCTTTTTTATTTTATTTTTAAACTGTTCCTTCCATTTTTTTTTTCTTAGTTGTCATTTTTATTGTTATCGCAGGGAATGTAAATATCCCCTATGATAGCAATAGGCAGTGACAGGTACTCTTTTTTTGAAAAAATTGGGGTCTATTAGACCCTAGATCTTTCCTGTGCCCTCAAAGCATCTGACCACACCAAGATCGGTGTGATAAAATGCTTTCCCAATTTCCCAATGGCGCGGTGGGTATGCCCACCATTAGAATACCTCCCTTCATCCACCCACTTCTAATGATGGGCATACATGCACCATTTATATATGCCGAAGCATGGGGGCATCCTCCCGCAAAAAAAGTTATGCCACGTATACATGGTCGAACTTTTTTCGACCGTATGTACGTGGCATTAGGAGCAAAATCGCTCCTCCGCCCTCTGCTGCCCCCATGCTTCGGCATATATGCTCTTTTTTTTAACTGTGGTGGTGAAATCACCTCCTACAGCATTGGAGTCGCGGCTTTATGTATCGTGGGAGCAAACGCTGTTGCTGTCAAGATAAATAAATCCACGCTGCAACTGAATGGCGTACCTGCTAAGCAAATAATGGTTAACATTAAAACAAAGTAACATTACAGTATAACAGTAAGACCTTACCATACCATACCTGCAAAGCAAATACCAAAAAAAAAACATAGTAAAAAATAAAACATTTTGTTAACGCAACCGGTGCCTAAAATATATATATGCCGAAGCATGGGGGCATCCTCCCGCAAAAAAGTTATGCCACGTACACATGGTCGGACTTTTTTCGACCGTATGTACGTGGCATTAGGAGCAAAATCGCTCCTCCGCCCTCTGCTGCCCCCATGCTTCGGCATATATGCTCTTTTTTTTAACTGTGGTGGTGAAATCACCTCCTACAGCGTTGGAGTCGCGGCTTTATGTATCGTGGGAGCAAACGCTGTTGCTGTCAAGATAAATAAATCCACGCTGCAACTGAATGGCGTACCTGCTAAGCAAATAATGGTTAACATTAAAACAAAGTAACATTAGAGTATAACAGTAAGACCTTACCATACCATACCTGCAAAGCAAATACCAAAAAAAAAACATAGTAAAAAAAAAAACATTTTGTTAACGCAACCGGTGCCTAAAATATATATATGCCGAAGCATGGGGGCATCCTCCCGCAAAAAAGTTATGCCACGTACACATGGTCGGACTTTTTTCGACCGTATGTACGTGGCATTAGGAGCAAAATCGCTCCTCCGCCCTCTGCTGCCCCCATGCTTCGGCATATATGCTCTTTTTTTTAACTGTGGTGGTGAAATCACCTCCTACAGTGTTGGAGTCGCGGCTTTATGTATTGTGGGAGCAAACGCTGTTGCTGTCAAGATAAATAAATCCGCGCTGCAACTGAATGGCGCACCTGAAAACAAAAAAATGGTTAACAATAAAACATACCTGAAAAGCAAGCATGATAAAACATAATAAAACATTGCAGAATAGAATAGAGTAAAAAAGAGCAACAATAGAGAGAGAACAATAAAACAACAACTATTTTTGGTTTTTTATTTTATATTTTTTTTGGGGTTTTTTTTTTTTTTGTACTTTTTTATTTTTTTTTTATTTTTTTTTTATTTTTTAAACTTTTTTTTTAAAATATAAATATAATTTTAACTGTAACGGTCGGGTCTCAAAATGCGATGGCATTCTTGAGACCCTGTAACTATAATTTGAACTGCAACGGTCGGGTCTCAAAATGCGATGGCATTCTTGAGACCCTGTGAAAGTGTATCCTAGCCTGTGAAATGCTGTACCCTACGCTAATACCTCACTAGTTCGTGGTAGCGTTCAAAGCATTCACCAACGCAGAGACCAGGATTGTCAGGACAGCGTGGACAATAATAACGGGTGTCACGCCTAAATCCGCGCTTGCTACAGACACGACATCTTCTTTGGGGGGCTCGTTGGGTAGGGGTACTCTGGAGGACATGAGGATAATGCCTCTCATGCAGCCGGCTTACTGCATTTGGTAGGGGATGGTGAGGTGTGGAATCGCCTGGATACAGGAGTTCCATGACAACCGCTCCCTGGAATTCAAGGAAGGGTAACGTCCCGCCTGAAGCTCCGTATAGCACATGAGCATTCAGCAAAGCCAATTGGAATAAATAAATAGACACTTTTTTGTACCAGCGTCTAGCCTTACGGACAACTAGGTACGGCGCCAACAACTGGTCGTTGAGGTCCACCCCCCCCATATTAAGGTTGTATTCGTGGATACAGAGGGGTTTCGTCACAACACCAGCCGCCGTACGAATTTGGACTGTCGTGTCTGCATGAAGGGAGGTAAGAACGAAAACATTCCTATTATCCCTCCACTTCACAGCGAGCAAGTTATTACACTTCAAGCAGGCTCTCTCCCCCAGCCTAAGACGGGAATCTACAAGCCGCTGGGGAAAGCCCCGGCGATTAGGTCGCACGGTGCCACATGCTCCAATCTGATGATCAAACAAGTGACTAAACAGTGGCACGCTCGTGTAATAATTGTCCACGTACAAGTGGTACCCCTTTCCGAATAAGGGTGACACCAAGTTCCACACTATCTTGCCAGCGCTCCCTATGTAATCTGGACAGTTCTCCGGCTCTACGTGACTATCTTTTCCCTCATAAACCGAAAAGCTCCACGTATAGCCTGTTGCCCTGTCACAGAGCTTGTAGAGCTTGACCCCGTATCTGGCACGCTTGCTGGGAAGGAACTGTTTGAAAGACAAGCGGCCAGAAAACTTAATCAGGGACTCGTCAACGCAGACAACTTGATTGGGCGTAAACAAGGCTGCAAAACATTGGTTGAAGTGGTTTATGAGGGGCCGAATTTTGTAGAGCCGATCAAATTCAGGGTCTCCACGAGGACGACAAAGTTCATTGTCACTGAAGTGCATGAACCGCAAGATCTGTTCGTATCGTGCCCTGGACATGGAGGCAGAGAACACGGGCATATGGTGGTGCGGTGAGGTGGACCAATAAGACCTCAGCGTCGGGAATTTGTGTATGCCCATGTTGAGGGAAAGGCCCAGAAAGGTCTTAAATTCGGAAACCGTAATTGGTTTCCAATCTCTGGCAAGGGAAGGCACTTGGGGATTAGCGGCGATGTGTTGACCAGCGTATATATTACTTTGGTCCACAATAGATCTATAGAGATCTTCCGTGAAAAACAGCGAATAAAAATCGGATGGCTTAAAATCAGCTGTTTCCACCTGAATACCGGGTTGGCCAGTGAATGGGGGAAGTACGGGTTCTGCAGAAGTGGTGGGCACCCAATCAGGATTGGCGAATTCTGCAGGAAGGACACTATGTGATCGACGGGCCTGCCTTTGTCTTCTTCTTGGTGGCAGCGGGACACTACTTGTGCTTGCCACCTCGCCAGCTTGAACTGCACTTATGGGACTCGCCACGTCACCAAGTGTTACTGCAGTGCTGGTTTGACTACGTCCAGGGTGTACTAGGCCGCTGGTGCTTGCCAGTTCACCAGAAGGAATAGCGGCGCTAGTACTTCTCTGCTCCATACGAGAGACCTGCGGTTCCTGCACCTCAACAACATCAGAAGATCGGGATCGGGTACGCCTGACCTTAGCAGGGACCACACCTTCGTCGCCAGAGCTATCTGTCATGGAGCCGCTGTCGTCTACTGGATCGTATTCTGAGCCTGATTCTGACAGATGAGTGACCTCCTCTTCACTATCTGACATACTCAGAAACAAGTAGGCCTGTTCACTAGTGTACTTGCGATTTGCCATTTTGGGCTCTAAATTTAGTAGTACACTAGTGAGATTCACAGGAAAAAAAGCTCCTAGGCTGCTGGCGAATGAATCAAAACGCTACCAAAAAAACTGTTAGCGATCGCAGGGATCAGGCTTGACTCTGCGAACGCTGCAGTTATGTGTGCTTAGTGTTTTGGAAGTGACAGTGATCGATCGATACTGCACTTGGGTGGGCTGGGCTGGGCTGGGCGGAGGGGGAAAACGCAGGTGCTAGCAGGTATCTGGGCTGATCCCGCTAACAATGCGTTTTTTGGAACCCTAAACTGCTGGGACGCTAGTATAGATCTGATCAGATCAGATATTGATCTGTTCAGATACTATACCACTAAGGGAGGTGTATGCTTTGCGCGTGGGTGTTTGCGGTACTGGCACTAACCTGGGGCGACGCAGACCTTATTTGACCCTAACACCTAATTGATATCACCCGCCGGGCGATCAGGGGGTTAAACCGATAGTTGGGTAATAAATGGCGGGTGCCCTGACAGTATAAAAAAACAAGCTAACTAACCAGCGTCACCCGTAACAGTTATACGGTGATCACTGGTGAAAGGGTTAACTAGGGGCAATCAGGGGGTTAAAACCTTTATTAGGTAATATATGGGGGTACCTGACGATATATAAAAAACCTGACGGGGAACCTAAATAACTAAATAACTAACTGGCTAACCAGCGTCACCAGTGACACTTATACTGTGATCACTGGTGAAAGAGTTAACTCTAGGGGCAATCAAGGGGTTAAAACCTTTATTTAGGTTGTAATATGGGGGTACCTGACCTATAAACCTATTTATAATCCTATATAAACCTGGCGGTTACCTAAAAAAAAAACTGGCTACCTAGCGACAGCAGTGACACTAATAGAGCGATCAAAATAAACGATCGCTTAGTGACACTGGCAAAAGGGGGTGAAAGGGTTACCTAGGGGGCAATCAAGGGGTTAAACCTTTATTGGGGGGGGGTAGGGGGCTACCTTGGACCTAAAGGGGCCTAAAACTAACTGCCCTGACAGTTATTGCAGTCACACTGACACTAAATGCAGTGATCAGTAAAATAAATGATCACTGCAATCAGTGACACTGTGACAGGGGGGGCAGGGGGTGATCTGGGGGGTGATCAGGGGGTGACAGGGGGGTGAAATGTGTGCCTATGTGTACCTGGTGTCAGTGTAGTGTTTGTGCACTTACTTGATGTCTTCTCCGCTCGGCGTCCCGGTCAGAAAGACCGACACGAGGAGCGTGACATCACTTCCCCTTGCCTGTGTTTACAATTACACAGGAAGGGGAAGGAAGCGGACGAATCCTATTGGCCAGAGCGATCGGGAGGGGGTGGCCAGAAACGACTGGCCGTTACCTCGTCCCGCATCGCTTCTGAAGCGATCCCGACCGTCCCCGCCGGCGGAGGGGGGTCCGATCGGACCCCCCAACCGCCGGAAGAATGTCACGTACAGGTACGTGATTCTGCCTGTACGTGCCATTCTGCCGACGTAAATATACAGGGGGCGGTCGGGAAGTGGTTAAATGTCTTCACAGCTTAGCGACAAGTCTGACCTTTTTACTAAGGTTGACAACGTTAAATCTGGTTCAGTTTATTGTGGCTAAGTAAGCTCTTTGCCCAGTGTCTTTGCACTCTGCACTGTAGTAATAAATAGGCATGTTTATGGCAAATTCACACTATATATTAGCCAGAACAAAGGCCAAATACACCCTTGCCTGTAAAAATTTAGTCCAAGTATTCCCTAGTAATAACCATGGCCAGATCTAAGGGTGAGCTGGGGTGGGCTGCCCCATCCAAATTTCAGTTGTGTCCCCCTTTCAAAGACATTGTGCCTGGCCTGCTTATCTCCTTCTCCCATCCCTGTACTCAGGTCTGGGAGACCCAAAACAAGGGGGGGGGGAAGCCTGGTGCAGTGAAGTCCAGACAGGAGAAGTGACAAAGAGGAGGAAGCAAGGAGGGGGTATGGCTGTACTGTGCTCTTCCCCTCCTGCCAGTTCAGCACACACAGGATCACTCTTACAATTGGACTGTACATGGTTTGCTTACTGCACCTACCCAGATTTCATGCTGCCTAGAGATAAGCAGTTCTTGGAAGAGATGGGGGGCAGGTAATCAAACCGTGTATAGTCTGATCTAAGAGGGATCTTGTGTCTGCTGTATGGAGGAGCGCTGTTATGGTAGAAAAGGGGCAGAACAACACAGCTTGCACCTCCTTCCGGCTCTCTCTTTCTCACTAACTTTAAGTTCCTATCTGTGAAGGGAGGGAGAATAATTAAACTGGAAACTTATTGAGGGGAGGGGGTAACAATCATTTGTGCTTGGAATGAGTGGTTTGTGGCGGGGAGGTGGGGAAGGGGTATTTGTGCTGGGAAGGGTAATTGGGGGGGGGGGGTAATGTGCTAAGAGGCAGGATTGGGGGAATTTGAGCTGGGAGGCAGTATTTAGGGGCAAAGATTTGTGCTGGGAGGGGGAATTTGGACTGGGAGGAGGGGAGATTTTTGCATTTTTGTTTGGGGAGAATTTTGGTTTGCAGAGGACATGTATGATTAGGAGGTGAGCATCCTGATTAATGCTATTTCTTTTTTTTTGGGGGGGGGGGGATTTCTGTTTAGACATGATACTCATGCAAGGCGGGGGTGCAGTTTGTCATCTTTGCCCTGGGAGCTGGATGACCTTGTCCCAGCACTGCCCACACTTCACACAGGGCACTTCCACAGCTTTCCTTAGGCTACATTCACAGTGTGAATTTTAGTAGCAGGAATCTCCTCTTTACTGCGACTAGGTGCAGCTGCCAGTCCCGTACACTTTAATGGCAGGTCACTGAAGACTTCTGTTTTCTGCCATACTGCGCTTTGTCCTCTGCACTGCTGACCCCTGTCCTCCATCCTGCTGACCCCTGTATACTGCCCTGCTGACCACCTTTTCTCTGCCTTTGGGACCACTGCCCCCCGCTGACTCATCCTCTGCTCTGCTGACCCCTGTTCACTGCCCTGCTGATACCCTGACCTTTGCCTAGTGACCCCTGTTTTCTGCCTTGATAACCCATGTGCCCCGCCCTGCTGACCCCTGTCCTCTGTTTTGCTGACCCCTGTACACTGCCTTGCTGACCCTCTGACATCTGCCTACTGACCCTTATCTTCTGCTCTGCTAACTCCTGTACACTGCCTTGATAACCCACTGTACACTGCCCTCCAAGCTAATGACCTTTGTACACTGCCCTACAAACTGCTGACTCTAGCCTCTACCTTGCTGACTCCCTGTACACTGCCCAGTTGACTCATATATTGCACCCCCACATCAGATAGGCTAGATCCGGCCCTGGTAATAACTGTAGGGATGTGTTACCTAACAGCCATGCTGTGTTTTGTTTTGCTTTTACTTTTGCAGGTTAGCCTGCCTGTTCTGTCAGCCGGCCAATGCCTAATGAACTTGTTATTAGTTTGTTGGACCAAAGTTTGACATAACAAGATAGCAATGTTCTGAAAGGGTCTTTTTTAGCTCTCGGGGAACAGGAGGTCCTTTTCCTATTTACCTTCTTGGGAAAGGAATTCCTCTGTTAGCCCTTCCTCAAAGCGGGGTTCCACTGCCTACAACATTTTAATTTTTTTTTTGTGACAATGTCAAAGATGCTGTGATTTAAATATCTAAATCAATTGTTCCGTTTGCTGTAAGATGTCAGTTTTCTGGGAAAAAATAAACTTTTAAAACTTCAGACAGATGGTTCTCATCTTGCCTGTGGGCATGTGAAGCCCACAGGCATCCTCTTCTGGGATACTGTGCCGCTAATCGACCAGCATGCACCGCCCGTTGTATCCCTGATCTCGCACATGCGCAGTAACCTTAAATCAGAGCGCCGTCAACAGCTCAGGTTGCCATCACAACGGGCGCCCCTGTCCAATCACGGCTTATCACAGTGTAAACAGTGTTACATTAAACCGGGTATTGGTACTTTTGGCAATGTGGGCAGGTGCAAAGTCCTGCTGGAAAACTAAATCAGAATCTCCATAAAGCTGGTCAGCAAGGGGGAAGCATGGAGTGCTCTAGAGTTTCCTGCTGAGCTGAATTTGAACTTGATAAAACACATTGGACCAACACCAGCAGATGACATGGCAAATTATCACTGACTGTGGAAACTTTTTCATTTCATTTGAAAATCAAGGCCCCAGAGTCTGGAGGAACAGTGGAGAGGCACAGAATCCAAGTTGCCTGAGGTCCAGTGTGACGTTTTCACAGCCAATGATGATTTGGCGGCAAGTCCAAGTTGGAGTCCATCCATACCAAAATCGATGGGATATGAGAAATCCATCCATATGAAAAACATAAAAGACCTGGTTTCCTTTTGTGATGTTTATATATCCCTGTCTGTGTGACTCATTACCGTAAGGTACTTAGGTCCACACTCTCTGGTAAGCGTACCCATACTATGTGTGGTGGTGGATATTGTCACGCCGGTGGATCATCACTCCAATCACTTTTGTGGACTTATATTTTGCATGGGTACATTAATGGTGCCTCTGTGTGGACATTGTATGTATGCATTTTGTTTGAACACTACGTTTTTGGGACTTTTTTCTTCTTTTCACTTGGTTTTTCACATATGTATTTATTAATCAAAACTCAATGTATGGATTATTTAGTGCAGCACTTTGATTTCTGATGTTATTCACAATATTTGTCAATTGTGGCGCTAGTAGCTCTGCACAAGTTCACTACCGCAGTAATTATTTCTATACAATATATTTTAACGTTGTTTACATTCATTAGCAGTCTTTTTGTGTGTCTTCCAAGCCTAAAAAGCACTGTATTATTATCTGAGCTCCAGTCTTTGTACATCGACTCTTTCTGCTCTGTTGGGATCACAGACAAATTGAATGGATTGAATGGATAGAGAAAAATCATTCTTCTAGAAGATTTCTTGGATAACCAATCACATTTGGCTAAACATAGGTGAATCTTTTAGCCATTGATTTTTCATGAGCTTTTTGTGTTTCTGTGCAGGCATGAAACTACAGCAATTTGGAGAATAGTTACAATCACTGGCACCTCTGTGCTTACCACATTGCACTCTGAGTTCTAATAATGCCTCTCTTCTTAGTACAGGCATATCCTTTTTTGTAAAAATATAAAAGTAGCTTTCTGGCATTTCGCCTTCGTTTCCAATTATGTACGTCTTATGACGTAGCTCCTGTTGAGAGATTTACTGTATTTAAGCGTCAGAGCATTTTTAATTTGAATTTATCTACAAACTCTTCAACAGTTAAATCTATATAACATGCATTTTCGGGATGCTTTCACTCTCTATCTCTCTGTACTCTTCTGTTTGCTTCAGAACACCGATCAACAGAGAATCTACTAGCCTAGACTGCTATTTATTAATCCTGATTCTGCAATACTGCAAAATTATTTATTTTTTATTATAAGAAGAGTGTTTATATGGCTTCTCTATTCTTTCATGTTGTTTGAAGCTACTAAAGCCCCATACACACGCTCGGACAATCCGCGGACCAGGTCGGTCGGATTTTGTCCGTCGTGCTTTGTCCGATGTTGGTGTTGCGTACACACGGTCGGACTACGTTGTCGGAATATCCGGTCCGGAAGAACGTCGTGACGTAAGTCGTCGTCCACGAGATTACAAAAGGGAAGTTCAGCACCACGTCAGGCACCCGTTGGGCTCCTTCTGCTGATCCCGTGTTTATCGAGAGTTAGTGGAAGTTTGGTGACTTAAGATTCGCGCTTCTCAGTTTTCTGACTCAGATCGTTACTGCTCTTCAGTTTGTGCTTGTCGTGCGTATCTGTTTATTAGTGCGTGTAGTCAGTTCGCATTTGTTGGTCATTGCGGCCTATATCTTGATATAGGACGCTTTGATTTTCACTGCTTATTGTCTGCTCGTTGCTGGTATTCAGTTCGTTCTTTCAGGCCTTGCTGTTTATCGGTGCTTTCTGTTTGTCCGTTCTGACCAGCCGACCTTTTGTGACCTTGTGAGCGATGTTTCCCGTGCGTACTCGTCGCCGAGTTCGTGCTGTACGCGGAATTGGTGTCGGGCTTTTAGCTTTGACCCAAGACCTGTCCATGAACAGAGTGACGAGGAGTATGTGGACCAAGAATTGGTTGCTTCAGCGTGACCAGTTCTCGCACATGCCTTTGCTTCGTGAGATCCGGGAGAATAATCCTGATGATTTCAGGAACTTTCTCAGGATGACGGACCCCGATTTTCACCGTCTTTTGGCTTTGCTGACCCCCTTTATCAGCCGGCAGGATACCTGCATGAGACAAGCCATTACTCCGGAGCAGAGGCTTGTTGCCACGTTGAGGTACTTGGCGACAGGGAGAAGTCTTCAGGATTTGAAGTTCTCTTCAGGTATCTCTCCCCAGGCCCTGGGACTCATTATTCTAGAGACCTGTTCTGCCATCATTCAGGTCCTGCAGGAGGACTATATTAAGGTAACATTTCTACTTGACTATTCCCTTCTATGTATGCTCTGTTTGCTAATGTCTTGTATTTTTGACCTCCTTCCCTAATTACCATGATTGCAATATGTTCTAATATGCTGTGCCCCTTTTCTCCTTCATGCATTTTTCCCTTCACTTACCTCACCAGCATGCTCTTCTGCCCCAATAGACACCTATGGCCTAGTCACTTAATCAATGTCTTTTGTCTGCTGCATAGTATTGTTTGCCCCCAAACACCCCCTAAAATATGCACAAATGTTTGCTGTGTGGTTTACTTCATGTAGAGCCCCTTTAGAAATTTTTTTTTTTTGGTGGGGGGGGGGGGGGGGGGTGGCAAACTCATTAGGAACCCCCTCCCCCAACTGCTCTGTCAGATGGTACCAATCCTTTATCTGCTGGCTTTCCCAAGGTCCATACACACTATATACCTACCTCTTTATAGTGGGCATCTTTAGGGATGAATTCAGCAAAGCATGTAGTGCAAGGGGCTGCCTCCATACATTCCATTTCCTAATTTTTTGTCTTCTTTCCCTCCTATTAGCTTTCTTGGTAATTTCAGAATGTCACAATGTGCCTGCCTTTTTTTGGGGTGGGGGGGGTTGAAATGTTATTTTATCTTTCCTGGGGGCTGCCAATAGTGTTAAGTACAGAGGGTCTGGCCAAACTAGCACACATTATTGAGCCATTTGCCAATCAATGAAGTGCAGAGGGTTACCTGTCCCCCCCCCCCCAAAACCCTAGTTATTGCCAATGGCCCATCAGAAGTGGGGGGATTGATGGGGGGTGAGTCATCTGTGAAGGGGAGCCTCTACTTTTCTGTGCAAATACTTTCCAGCCTCAAATTTTATACAATGCTCTTGTTCCAAGATGTTGATTGTCTAATCTGCTTGCAATGTTTAAGTGCAAAGTGACTAATTTTTTTTGCTTGTTTCACTCCACAGTTCCCTTCCACGCCACAGGAATGGCAGACTGTGGCCTCCCACTTTGCCAGCCGTTGGGACTTTCCTAACTGCGGAGGGGCAATTGATGGGAAACACGTCCGCATTGTCCCACCGCCCAACTCGGGGTCCTACTATTATAATTATAAAGGGTTTAATAGTGTAGTGATGTTGGCGGTGGTGTCGGCAACATACGAGTTTATGTATGTGGACGTGGGGATGAACGGCCGGATCTCGGATGGTGGTGCCATTACGCACACGGAGTTCTACTGGCTTCTCCAAAGTGGCAGTCTGTGCTTGCCACCTCCAGAGGAGAATGCCGAAGGACTCCCCTTCGTCTTTGTCGCAGATGAAGCGTTTGCGTTGACTCCCCATGTGATGAGGCCGTTCCCGATGAGGACCCTCACCCCGGACCAGAGGGTCTTCAACTACAGGCTGTCCAGAGCCAGAAGAGTGGTGGAGAACACTTTTGGCATCCTGGCCAGCCGCTTACGCCTGTTCCTGACGGCATTTAACTTGGCGGAATACAAACTGAACCACATAGTTCTTGCCTGTTGCATATTGCACAACTTCCTCAAAAGACATAACAGGAACTATGTGGTGCCCGTTGGCCCAGATGTGGAGGGCCCTCCAAATGCGGACCTCACAGCCCTTCAAGTGGCACGTCCAGGCTTGCCCCCTCTAAATGCCCGCGTGGTCCGCGAGCAATATATGGCGTACTTTGTGGGTAGGGGGGCCATTGCTCTGCCTGACGATGTGTGAGAGGCATTTTTTAATAAATCTGATATTTTAACCAACCTCTGATTTCTTGTCATTTCAGTCTTCTTTTTAGCTTATTTAACTTTGACATTTTTTCCCTTTGCCTTCGACAGTGGGAATGCACTTTCTGGGCTAAAGGAGGTAACAGTCTCTTCTTCCCAAAAAGATTATTCTCATGTTGTGTGTTTGCTACCTAATCTTTGGTCTAGAGAAGGTTTGTCCTGCATAACTGACAGACAAAATACTCCTTTTCATCACCAGGTCTGACATGTGTGTGTATTCTCAAAAATGCTGTGCTCCGTGTTTTCGTACAAAGCACTGTGGGTGTCATTTACATAAGTCAAATCCGCTATGCTCTACAAGTGCATTGAAAAAGTTCCCTGGGAAAGGAAATTGCAGTGCAAAGTGGATTTGCCTTTAGTAAATAACACCCATTGCCCCCCATATCCTTTACATTTTACATACATAATGCATTGTTTTTTAAATAAGGAAGCCACACATTTAGAAAAATAAAAAAGTTTACTTGGAAAACATTCACAAGTGCGTTTACAATCTTCACGCCAAAACTGACAACATCTTGGTTATTTACAACATTATTTACAAACATTCCGCAATTGGTAAAACCAGGCATGGAGCTAACCAGAACCTATGAACTAGGAAAGTTCAACTTTGTAAAGTGAAGACAAGATCAGACATGACTATATGTTCAAAGTGTGTTTGATCTTGCCTTCATCACATGGGGGGGTCACCCCCGAAAAGTGGAAATTTCGAACATGCACACAATTTGGGACTGAAAATGGTCATTAGATGGTAAAACACATGCCTAGAAGCTTCAAAAGTGCCATTTTCCATCATGGGGATGAATGGACGTTTTTTGGGGGTGCAACCCCTTCACCACAACCACTTTCGTAGTTCGTAAAGTGTTTGCACCCCCAAAAAAACGTTGGCATTCATCCACCATGATGGGAGCTAGTACATGTGGACACAATGTGTGCATGTTCCAAATTTCACACAGTTTTTAAGTTGCAAATGTGTTCAGAAGCTGGCACAAATGTGTGTTAATTACTTGGTGCGTTTTCATATTTTTCCTAAAACATCAATGATGTTCTTCAATTTTTGTTGAACATCATTGATGTTTTGCTTTATGTAATCTAGATCTCTATTGCAGACCATTATCTCTCCGATGAGTACGTGGGCACTCTCTGTGGTAAAGTGCGATTTTTCTTCTACAACATCCACGTCACCTAAAAACCACAAACAAACAAAAATGGGGTGTTGGAAATGAGGCAGCCATACATGGATTAGCTTACCAGTAGCTGTGTTCTCCCACACTCACCTGTTGTGGTGACAATTTCTCCAAGTTCGATGATCTCTCCTTCCTCCTCCTCCTCCTCTGCTTCTGCTCTTTCCCCTTTTTTGGGAGGTGTTGGTTTGGGGGTTTCCTCAGACGGCCCAAGTTTTCGCTCCCCTATGAGAATGTACAAAAGGAAGATTTAGCAACACAATCTATTGAGGGCAGAAATAGGAAATGACAAACATTGGTTGAAAGTGACGGACACTATTTTAGTTTGGCCAGTTACAAATGCCAACTACATGAATGTAGTCACTTTGTAAAGGTGCTAAACTGACTAGCTTTTTGGTAGAAGTTTGTGTGATGGAGACACCCCTCTAGTATCCACTGGAGCACATGTGTGGAAAAGCCTAATAAAAAGGGGGTTTGGGTGTCCCAGCACTAGTGCTCTAGAGTCCAGATGGGTAAACAGCTACTGGGTGACCTCTCCTTTACATTGAATAAATTGGCTTTACATTCTTGATGACATTTCTAGTGAGAACAAACTTCCTTTCCCCCAAAAAAACACCAAACATCGTATTATAAGTGGCCGAACGATCGAGGTTGCGTACGATCGAATGGACACACACACACGACCATGACAGTGGCAGAAAGATCGAGGCTGAGTACGATCGAATGCACAGACGAACCTGAAAGTGGCCATTTTGGAATGTACAACTTTGTAAAAATCAAACCACAATGGAGCAGTATGCAAGCAAGAAATCAAACACAAAACACAACTACTTACTTTTTTGAAGAATTCGCTTGATCTTTCTGTACTGATCGGCCTCCCTCAGTTTCAGGTCTGACCAGCGTTTCCTCAGTTGCTCCTTGGATCGTTGTACCCCAAACTGATTGTACAGCCTCCTCACAACTTTAGACATGATCTTGGCCTTGCGGACATTGGGGTTGAGGTAAGGCCCATACTTCCCATCATAGTCGCTCCTCTTTAATATGTCCACCATCTCCAACATTTCTCCAAATGACATATTGGAGGCCTTGAATTTCAGGCTCCGGGATCGGGACGTTTCTGCCTCCGGACTTTCCTCGTCCTCCTCCTCGTTGGTGGGATATTTGGGGCGCACCTGCTGTGTCCACGCCATGTGCTCTCCCCACTGCGCCGTAAAGAGAAGGGGTGGGGAATAGACGAGAAAGATCGTCAGGGGCGGGCGGAGTTTGACGCATGCGCACTGTATATAAAACGTCACACGCCTGTGTCGTAGCCACGATCTGGGAGACGAGGGGAGAGAAAACTCACACGAGACGATCGCTACAAACGAAGGTACAATTTGACGTTGGTACATAACTAGCCTAGACTGATTTGAACTTGAGGCTTCTTTATGGAGAAGATTAGGAGAGTTTAGCCTGACATAATTGAGAGGGTTTTGTGTGGTGTTGTGTCTTGCAGAGATTATGCAGGGATTCAACGACATGAGTTTTCTCCCCCTCTTCATTGCCAAATTCAGGGAATTTCCCGTTTTATGGCAGGGTAAACACCCACATTACACCAACAAACCAAAGAGGCACGCAGCCCTGGAGGAACTTGTGGAATTTGTCAAGCCAAGGTTCCCCACGGCAACTGTTGATGATCTAAGAAAGAAAATTGGCAGCCTGAGGAGTGCGTATATCAGGGAGCGGAAGAAGGTCGTGAAGTCTGAGGAAACTGCAACTTCAGCAGATGAGGTCTATGTCCCCAAGCTCTGGTACTATCAGAGTCTCCATTTTCTGAAAGACCAGACTGATGTCACGGAGCCAACCTCGACTCCTCCTTCCACGCTTCCTTGCGCGCAGCCCACCCCTGTTGAGGCTTCCGAGGAGCAACCTGGGCCTTCCAGTATGGAAGAGGTGGAGGAGCCCAGCTTGTTCCAGGTATAGTAGTTTTGTTACCATTTCTGGGAATAATGAATGATGTTCACTTAATTCAGGATCCCCAATTGCTTAGTTCCTAACGTGTTTGACATATCAACTGACAGTAGTGTTGGAGACATTTGGGGCCAGAATCTAAACTGCAGGGCTGAGAATTGTATGGTTTTCTATTTGTAAACATTTTGCAACAGTCACAAGATGAGAATTGTGTGTGTTTGATGAACAAATAACTGAAACTATGTCCCTTTTTCATACACAGGAAGACCTCAGCCAGGAGGTGGCTGTGGAAGGTGGCAGTCAGGAGGAGGCAGGGGTTAGTGGCAGCCACCAGCTGGGTAGTGGCAGCCAAGAGGGGGCTAGGCCGCGGAGCCTGACTGACACCCAAACCCCTCCCCTCCGCCTTCCGTACAAAAGGGCGAGAAGGGGGGGTTATGCGGCACAGTCAGCGCTCCGCATGATCAGAGAGGCTTCAGACTCCCTACATGCCACACCCGCCGACGAGGAGACCTTTGGCTCGGTGGTTGTCACAAAAAATATGGGTATGGAGGTGAGGCAACGCAACATGTGTGAGGGGCTCATCCTCCATGTCCTAAATAAGGGTAGGGCTGGGGAGATGACCCCAGTCACACATGTTTGCCATAGCTACCATGCTCCGCCTCCTCCTCCTCCTCCTCCTCCTTCTGCCACCCCACCAGCACGACAGCCACAGCGTGCAAGGAAGCGTGGAAGGAAGACCTGAGAGTGACGACCTGCAATCAGTCTGGTCTGAGAGAAGATGGAGCCTCTTGTAGTACCAGAGCCTGGGGACCTAGATGGCATCTGCTGCAGTTCCGGATACTTTGGACTTCACGACCAGATTGCACTCCCCTTAATATACGTACTCCTCAGGCCCCCAATTTTCTACGCTTGAACAATGATGGTTGCCGTGGGGGGCCAAGACTTTGCAAATTCCCCAAGTTTCACCATGGCTGCGTTCCTCTTTGGTTTGTTGGTGTGACCTAAATAAAGGTTTTTTTGATTTGAAATAATCATTGACTATTGTGTTTTACTTTTCTACAATGACAGTTTTTCTTTGACTAGGCAGGTACATTTCACTAATCCTAAAGTAGAATTAACAAGGGGCACCAACAACAAACAACCTCCTAGTAAATGTAAGCAAGAAATACAAATGTTAATAATGTGTTTTTGGTAATTTGAGACACACAACCCCCCTCAAAAAAAAAAAAAAAAAAAAATTCCAATATGTATTCCCCAAAAAAAAAAAAAAAAAGACAAATCATGGTAAAAAAATAACAAAGATTCTTTTCCGTTCACAGTCAAAATAAACATGTAGTGTATAAATGCTGCAAAGTAATAAAGAAGTAAGTTTGTGAGAAGTGCGGGTGAATAGGAGCAGCTAAAACATGTCATTCTTGTTGCATTGTAAAGAAAAAGAGAATGCGCTGCATTAAAGACATTTTAACATTGCAGCGTGACGAATGTGCTGTGTCGATTAGGAAAGGTAGTTTTACCTGACCGAGCGCTTCCGTCACAGAATTTCTTCTGAGCATGCGTAGCACTTTGTCCGTCGGACAAGCGTACACACGCTCGGATTTGGTGTGATCGGACCGTGTTGACGGCAAATCTTTCCAGCAGGAGATAAGACTTTGTCCGTCGGACAAACCGACGAACACTGTCCGATGGTGCATACACACGGTCTGATTTTTCAACAACCTTGTCCGATCGGACAAAATCCATGAAAAAGTCCGACCGTGTGTATGGGGCTTTACTTGTTCAGGGGTTGTGTGAAAGTCTTTAGCGCAAACTCATTAAGTTCCAATACCAATTAAGAAATTGAAAGCATGCTTAAAACATGCTAAGCTGGTCTTTAAATCAGTATTATTATTCAGTATGTAATTTTAGCTTGCCTGTTGCTCTATTGAGTGAGCCTCTCAAATTATGTTCTATGTTCCCTCTAATAAAAAATATGTGCTGCAGCATTTTTTGTTAGGTTGTTTGCACCATTTTCCCTTAGGCCCACCAGACATGGTTCAAAACTCGACCAGTTTAGCAGGAACCAGCCGAGATTTGAACCGTTAATGGCCAGGGTGAATGTAGCAAGTTAATCAATCAACTTTGGTACAACCAACCTGCCAGATTCTCTTGAGATTATCACTAGTGGCTGCTATAGTCACTAAAGGATTTGAAAAAAGACTAATAAGTATCTTTGATCCTGAACGCTACATAACCTGGCAATCGTCCTTTCAGAATGCAATCAGAGGCATGTATTTGTTGTGCAGTAAAAAGATGGACCACTTGATCAAATAGCTTGGAAACTAGTCTGCAGAGCACACCAGATAAATCAGTACAATAAACATACATTACCAAGAGACTGGCCTTAAGATGGTCTGAGACATATTTGATGAGTGTTATGGTTCAATGGAAGCAATAGAAAATACACTTTTCAAAAATACTCGATAGCTTTCCCAAAATACCCAACAAGGACTATTAGTTGATAGCAGCCCAAAGCCCCATACACACGCGCGGATTATCTGAGGACCAGGTCCGTCGGATCATGTCCGTCGTACTTTGTCTGATGTTGGTTTTGCGTACACACGGTCGGACAAAGTTGTCGGAAAATCTGATCATTCTGAACGTGGTGACGTTTGTTGCCTATGACGGGACTACGTAGAGGCTAGTAGCCAATAGCTTTGGTCTTGTAATGTGATCTGAGCATGCGTAGAACTTTGTCCGTCGGAATTCGCTACACACGATCGGATTTGGTGTGATCGGACTTTGTTGTCAAAAAATCTATCCAGCAGGAGATAGGACTTTGTCCGTCAGACAATCCGATGGAAACTGTCCGATGGTGCCTACACACGGTCGGAATTTCCGACAACATTGTCTGATAGGACAGAATCCATCGGAAAATCCGACCATGTGTATGGGGCTTAAGCCTGACTCCATCCAGGCCATGCCTCCTAACATGTTTCACCCCACCCACAGGGCTTAGTCATTGAGGTCCTTGATGACTAAGCCCCATGGGTGTATGGAAACATGTTGAGGGGTGTGGTCTGGATGAGACTGCTATCACCTATTACACGCTGGGCTTGTAAAGTGTGTGGTTGCTGAAATTTTTCTCTACTTTTTCTGTGGATTACATGGAGTCAGGGTGGACTCCTATCCTGACCTGCACCTTCAGTGGAACACACTGAATGGGGGACATAGATGCCGGAGCGAAGACCCTAAAGTCGGATTTGTTCCACAATCTTGATGATTAAAATAACACATCTTTAGCCAGCTCAACCTTCTTTAATATCTTTAGCTTTTCAAACCCCAACATTCCTTACTCCTTAAAAAATTGTGACCATCTATAGACTGAAACATTCCTGCCCTTACCAATTCTTATTGCATGCAACCAGATCGTCAATTAAAGATTTTAAATCCCCATACCATTTGCATTGATTCATCACTTACGTTTGAAATGCATATCTCATCTGATAGCAGAACTTGAACATCAGTCTCAGATTATCCTACACCTTGGGACACATTTGCTATGAGTTCACAAAGTGGGAGCTCAAAATAATGTTCCCTTCAATGCACCTTATGCCCAGAAGTTAGACCTAAGTTGAGACATTATATGAGATGTCTGTCTAGGTAGCATGGACAAATCAACCTATGTTAACATTATGCGTACAAGTACACTAGAAACGGACACCCCTTTATTTTCCAGCCACACCACAATTATTTCCTCATAAAGGAATTGCCATGCACGTAACAGTGACAATTTACAGAGCACAGTCTAAAAACAAAGGATGATGACAAAGTGGATTATTGAAGAAAAACTTTTCTTAGAAATAATGAACCAGGAAAAGTGAGAGATAACACAAACAGCTGGGACCACCATGTTGATGCCTACCTAATAACTGAGAACAAGTAATGAAGGGGTTTTCTTCCCTTAGATGCAATCTCCAAAGTATGGCAGAAATGAAAGAGCACTTATTTTCTTTAATGAAGAGATCGAAAATTTTGACATACCTCCACACGACAAATGATGGTGCTCGTGACAGATTCAAGCACCTGTTAAAAACAAGTCCATAGTGGACCATCCACCCCCAGTGCAGGTAAGTATCAGTGGCTCAGCTTTGCTTCCTACCTGAGAACTGTGCCTGTCACACAGACAAGTGCAATGTCTGAGGAGTTGAGCGGTTTGGTGGATGAAGCCTAATGGAAAGGCTGAGATGCTAGTTCCCCATCAGGTTTGCCTCATTTATGATTGAGGTGGACCTGATGGGGAATTCCAAGAGAACAGTTCCCCATCTGCCTTCTTGGTGATTGACAGCAGATGGCAGTAAGCCTAATGCCGCGTACACACGAAGGGACTTTTGCCGGCGGACCTAAGTCCAGCGGACAATCCGCTGGACTTTGCAGCTGAGTCCGCTGGACTAAAAAGCGAACGGACTTGACCACACACGATCACGCAAAAAGTCCGGCGGTTCACGCGATGACGTACAGCACGTACGACGGGACTAGAAAAAGGAAGCTCGAGATCCCAAACGACACCCTTTGGGCACCGTCAGCTGATCTCGTGTGTATCGCGTGTTAGTTGACGTTTGGTTAGAGACGATTCGCGCTTCTCAGACTTCTGCTTAATTCGCTCGCTTCTGCCGTTCAGTTTGTGCTTGTGAGGTTTGTATCTGGCTTTCAGTGCGTGTGGATCAGTTCCTACCTGTTCTCAGGCCGTTCTGGTCCGCTCGTTCCTGTTTTTCAGGTCGTTCTTCATAGGCCTTGCTGTTCTTCAGTGCGTTCGGTTAAGTTGTTTGTTTGATCAGCCGACCGTTTTGAAGCCATGGAGTGTGGACGTACTCGGGAACGAGTTCGTGCTGTGCAGGGGTTCGGTGTTGCGGTTAACACCTTGGCCCGAGCCCAGTCCATGAACAGGGTGAGGAGGAGTTCATGGACCAAGAATTGGTTGCGCCAGCGTGACCAATTCTCGCATATGCCTTTGCTCCGTGAGATCCGTGAGAATAATCCTGATGATTTCAGGAATTATCTCCGGATGACGGACCCCATTTTTCACCGTCTGTTGGCTTCGCTGTCCCCTTATATTACCAGGCAGAATACCTGCATGCGGCAAGCCATCAGTGCGGAGCAGAGGCTAGTCGCCACGTTGCGTTACTTGGCGACGGGGAGAAGCTTGCAGGACCTCAAGTTCACGACAGGCATCTCCCCCCAGGCTCTGGGGCTCATTATTCCAGAGACCTGTTCTGCCATTATCCACGTCCTGCAGGAGGAATACATTAAGGTAAGTCTTCTCTTTTAAAATTACCTATGTCTTGTATGTTTGCTAATGTAGTGCATCAATGTCATCATTAGCTAATTGCCATGATAGGACTATTCTATGAATGTCCCCTATTCCTGTATTTTTTTTAATTTTTGTTTTTTGTCTAGTATTTTATGGTTGACTTATCGAAATAGCTTGAAGAATGTATTATTTAGTGGGTCACATGCATATTTCCTTGCACCAACCTCCCCAGCATGGAATCTTGGCCCCCTAAACACCCCTAGCCTAGTCACTTTCTTTGGTTAAAAATGTATATTACCAGCTCCATTGTACTGCTTTACTCACCCCCCCTTTCACCCCCCTTGCCCCTCACCCCTTTCACCCCCCTTGACCCTCATTTTTAAATTGATTGCATGTGGTTTGGGTCAGCTTGTAATTAACCCCCCCCCACACACACACACCCTCTTTAATTAATTGCATGTGGTTTGGGTCAGCTTGTAATTAACCCCCCCCACCCACACACACCCCTTTAATTAATTGCATGTGGTTTGGGTCAGCTTGTAATTAACCCCCCCCCCCACACACACACACCCTCTTTAATTAATTGCATGTGGTTTGGGTCAGCTTGTAATTAACCCCCCCCACACACACACACCCCTTTAATTAATTGCATGTGGTTTGGGTCAGCTTGTAATTAACCCCCCCCCCCCACACACACACACACCCTCTTTAATTAATTGCATGTGGTTTGGGTCCGCTTGTAATTAACCCCCCCCCCCCCACACACACACCCCTTTAATTAATTGCATGTGGTTTGGGTCAGCTTGTAATTAACCCCCCCCCCCCCACACACACACCCTCTTTAATTAATTGCATGTGGTTTGGGTCAGCTTGTAATTAACCCCCCCCACACACACACACACCCCTTTAATTAATTGCATGTGGTTTGGGTCAGCTTGTAATTAACCCCCCCCCACACACACACACCCTCTTTAATTAATTGCATGTGGTTTGGGTCAGCTTGTAATTAACCCCCCCCCACACACACACACACCCCGGTAATTAATTGCATGTGGTTTGGGTCAGCTTGTAATTAACCCCCCCCCCACACACACACACACCCCTTTAATTAATTGCATGTGTATTGTGTGACCTTACAATTAATTACTCCCCACCCACATCCCCATTATTATCTTCTCTGGGCCATCAGAGGGGTCATCAATCAGAGATTTGTCCCTTATCCTTAATCTTTTGGCTTTATTTCAAGGACTTACAAAATAAATACATATGTTGTTCCAAATTGTTTGTTAATTTGTTGGATTTAGTTTGGTGTTTTGCCTGGTTTTTAATTCGAATTGTATCTTTCTGTTTGACTTCACAGTGTCCTTCCACGCCACAGGAATGGCAGACTGTGGCTTCCCAGTTTGCTGCCCGTTGGGACTTTCCCAACTGCGGAGGGGCGATTGACGGCAAACATGTGCGAATTGTGCCCCCACCCCATTCGGGGTCTTACTATTGGAATTATAAGGGGTTCCATAGTATAGTGTTGATGGCGGTGGTGTCGGCACAATATGACTTTCTTTATGTGGATGTGGGGAAAAACGGCCGGATGTCGGATGGAGGAGTCTTCAACCACACGGAGTTCGGCCATCGTCTCCAGACTGGTGGCCTGGAGCTGCCACCAGATGAAGATAATGTGGAGGGACTCCCGTTCGTTTTCATTGCCGACGAGGCGTTCGGTCTGGGTGACCACCTGATGAGGCCATTTCCACAAAGATCCCTCACCCCTGAGAGGAGGATTTTTAATTTTCGGTTGGCCAGAGCAAGAAGGGTTGTGGAAAATGCCTTTGGTATTATGGCCAACCGTTTCAGATTGCTGCTTACATCCATACATCTGGCAGAGTACAAACTGAATACTATTATTCTTGCATGCTGTGTAATGCACAATTATTTACGCAAACATTCTGGAAGCTACACATTACCAATGGGGCCTGAGGCCGGAGTGGAAGGCGACATGACAGGGCTGGATAATCGCCGTCTTGGTTTGGCCCCACAATCAGCCCAGCAAGTGCGGGACCGTTATTTAAATTATTTTAATGGTAGGGGGGGCCATTGCAATGGCAGCAGACCCTTAAAACCTCTTTTTTTTTTGAAAGAATAAATACAGTTATTTATGTTTGAAAGATTGGTTTTTTCGTATTGTTTTGCTTTTAATTTTGCCTGTTTTATATGTTGTCCTAGTGCACTTCTTAATAGTGGCAAACTTGGTTTGCGTTTAGTAAATAAGCCCCTTTGTCAATGAACCACAACATGTTTTGGTCAAACTGGTAGTATTTAAAAAGAAGAAGCCACACATTGTTTAATTTGTGCAAACATTTTTTTTTTTATTCTAGTGCACATCCAAACCTTTTTATTTATTGATTTTTTTTGGTTTATTTTTTTATTTTTTTTTGGTCTTTTTTGTTAATATGTTTTTATTTTTTTTTTTGTTTTTTTTTAACAACATATTTTTTTTTTTTTTTGTTATTTCTAAAAAAAAATTTTGGTCTTTTTCTCACAACATATTTTTTTTTTTTTTGTGATTTATTTTTTTAAACAAACATAAAAACATGTTTTAAAATTGTAAAAATTTTTGGGTTAGCATTTGAAAATATTTACACAATGTAAAAGTCGAGAACTTACAAAGTTCAACAGGTAACCCATGAACAGTAGAAGCCAAATTTAGAATATGCACACTAATTTAACATGAAAATGGGTAATGTCAACATGTGCTATGTTCCATCATGGGGAATCAATGGACGTGTTTTTTGTGTGAAACCCCTTCCCTCTCACCTACTAGCATTAGGGGTTGCAAACACCAAATGCGTCCATTGAGATCCCCTGATGGCACATAGCACATGTTGACACACCATGTGCATATTAAAAATTTGGCCTCTAAAATTTTAAAACAATAGCGCATCAAAAGGGGAATGAAGGACATGATTGATGTTAGGAAATGGAAAAGGGGTCTTTAGATTCTCCCCAAAACATCAATCATGTCCTTCATTCCCTGCTGCATGGTGGCCATCTCCTTCTGCATATTTTCCAGCTGCAGATTCCAGGCCATGATCTGGCCAATAAGCCTGTGGGCACTGTCTGTGGAAAATGGCTCCGCAGCTTGTCCTTCCACAAACAGATCAGCATCACCTAAAAGTTGGGTAGATAAAACACAAGAAAAAAAAGTGTCAAAAACATGCAGACCTTAATTTATTAGCTCAATCTGTGTTCTGAGACACTCACTTGGTGGGGTGCAGATTTGATCCACTTCAACCACCTCTTCCTCCACATCCACACGTGGGCTTGGGCTAACTGCCCAATTAGTCTGGTGAGGCCAGGAGGTCCTCGTAGGTTCTGATTGACGTCTGAGTCTTTTGCCCCCTATGGTAATGGAACACAAAAAGGTACACTTTTAATCACACTGATATTTGAGTGCCAAAATATGATTATTAAACATTGTTTAAAAGTGTTGTCCAATTATTAGCAGTTTGTTAGAAGATCCTACTTGAAGACAGAATTGAAATGTCTATCTAATGAAACTCCAATACTTAAACCGCCCTTCAACCCTAAAGTTGAACTTCCGCTCATTGTATCCCTGCACCCCTGTGGTGTCTTATTTGGAACCTTTTAGGGGGGAGGGGTTGCAGATACCTGTGTAAGGCAGGTATTTGCACACACATCCGGCCCTAGACTCCCACAGAAGTATACGCCACATCCCGTCCCACCGTGCTGTCTGCTGGGACACACAGGGGTCCCCGAGCTCGCGCGGACCAGTCCTATTGCATTGCGCAACTGGCACATGCCCAATAGTGACCCGGGAAGTGAAGCCGCAAAGATTAATTTCATGATTGCAAGATCAGAGATTGTAGCTGCACCATCCAAGGGACAGGTGAGTGTACTTCTTTAGAAAAGTCACCACCTACAGTATTTGTAGATGATGAGGATTTTTCGGGAATTTGGAGCTTGACACCCTGCTTAACAGATTTATCCCCCCCCCCCAAAACAGCTTCTGGAGTCCCTGTGTAAGTTACCCCTAAAACCCTTACTACAGCAGTAATAGTATAGATAGTGACAATAATAAACAACCTTACAACTCCAACAACCCAAAGCCAGGTAAACAGAATAAACGTTATGAAGACAAACGGAACTTTCATCAAGTCTGCGCAAGTTTCACGTACGAATGGTAATAACATGTGCGCAAGTTTCACGTACGAATGGTAATAACATGTGCGCAAGTTTCACGTACGAATGGTAATAACATGTGCGCAAGTTTCACGTACGAATGGTAAGAACATCTGCGCAAGTTTCACGTACGAATGGTAAGAACATCTGCGCAAGTTTCACGTACGAATGGTAAGAACATCTGCGCAAGTTTCACGTACGAATGCTAATAACATGTGCGCAAGTTTCACGTACGAATGCTAAGAACATCTGCGCAAGTTTCACGTACGAATGGTAATAACATGTGCGCAAGTTTCACGTACGAATGGTAAGAACATCTGCGCAAGTTTCACGTACGAATGGTAAGAACATCTGCGCAAGTTTCACGTACGAATGGTAAGAACATCTGCGCAAGTTTCACGTACGAATGCTAATAACATGTGCGCAAGTTTCACGTACGAATGCTAAGAACATCTGCGCAAGTTTCACGTACGAATGGTAATAACATGTGCGCAAGTTTCACGTACGAATGGTAAGAACATCTGCGCAAGATTAGACATATCAAGTATAACCATAGTAGCGCACGTGCTTGACTTACTTTTTTTGATGGCTTTTCGAATTCTCCTGTACTGATCGTGCTCCCTGGATTTGATGTCGGACCATCGCTTGCGCAGTTGATCCTTGCCCCTTCGTACGCCGAATTTATGCTCCAGGGTGCTGACGACTGTAGTGAGAATCTTGTCCTTGCGCAAGTTGGGTCGAGGGTACGGGCCATTTTCCCCGTCGTAATCTTCCCTTTGGAGGATGTCCACCATCTCCACCATCTCTTCAAAGGCCATATTGGTGGCCTTATATCTGCTGCTGGATGCAGATGTGTTCGCTTCTGGGCTTTCCTCCGCGCTACTGGCTGAGAATGTGTCCGCCATCTTCATGAATTTATTCACCCACAATGCAACGAGGGGAAGCGGGGCGGGGAATACTCGTCAGGAGGAACGTCATGGGCGGGCGACGCGGAGGACGCAGGCGGACTTCGACGCGTGCGCAGTGTATATAAGGCTGTTTGAGGGCCCCACGTGTTCCCGGACGGAAGTAGCGAGCGCTCTGTACGAAGGTAAGTGTTTTCTAGGATGCATTACTGTGGTTTATTGGGTTTTGGGCCTGCATTTTTTAAGGATATGTGTGTGTTGCTGCCTGTGTGTAGGGGTTGCTGCCTGTGTGTAGGGGTTGCTGCCTGTGTGTAGGGGTTGCTGCCTGTGTGTAGGGGTTGCTGCCTGTGTGTAGGGGTTGCTGCCTGTGTGTAGGGGTTGCTGCCTGTGTGTTTGCTGCCTGTGTGTAGGGGTTGCTGCCTGTGTGTAGGGGTTGCTGCCTGTGTGTAGGGGTTGCTGCCTGTGTGGGTGTGTTGCTGCCTGTGTGTAGGGGTTGCTGCCTGTGTGGGGGTGTGTTGGTGTGTTGCTGCCTGTGTGTAGGGTGTGTTGTGTAATGTTTTGTTTGAAAAACTGGATGTGCGTTTTTAGTAACATTTGTGTTTTTGGTCTTTTGTATTGCCATTACTAACAAAACAGAAACAAACATGTCAGCAGCCCAGTTAAATCCATTTAAGGACCAGGAGTTCATGTCGGAATTCATTGCGCTGTACCGTAAAAATGCCAACCTGTGGCAGCTCAAGAACCCTTTATATGGAAATAGGGATGTCCGGAAGGTAACACTGGGGCCACTTTTGGATTTTGTGAAGACTCAAGTCCCCAACGCAGACATCAAGTTTGTTGAAGCCAGAATTTCAAGTTTAAGGCACATGTACAAGCGGGAGCGCAAGAAGATTGAGGAATCAGTCAGATCAGGAGCAGCAGCAGAGAATGTTTATGTACCCAAGCTGTGGTACTACAACCAACTGGCTTTTCTAGGTGACCAGATGGAACCCAGGCAATCACTGTCCACTCTTCCCTCCACCCTTCCCTCCACTCTTCCCTCCACCCCAGCTGAGGCTTCCACGGAAAGAGAAGACCCCTCCACCTTGGAGCAGGCTGATGCGCCCAGCTGGAGCCAGGTATATATTTTGTAGCCTAAATAGTGATTGGGTGAATATTAATGATGTCAACGTAAAAATGTGAAACAATTAACACCCTGAACTCAGAATTGGGAAAAAAAACAGCCAAAAATTGCGCACACTTCGAAAAAGTGTTGGTGCTACATATATAGTGTATACATACATCCAGTAGTGGCAAAAAATGCCTTATACAACATTGGTGATCTGCTTGGAAAATGCAGGGGTCCAAATGATAGCCTTTTGTATCTTTTTTTAAATTTATCTGCTCGTTCATAAGTTTACAATTGGATGATTGAGGAGGCCATAAACCAAAAAACAGGTGTTTGATTTTTGTTTTCATTTCCACACAGGATGAGCTGACCCAGGATGATGCCGGGACAAGTGGTATGGAGGAGGAGGACATGACCAGCGAGAGCCAGGAGGTGGCTGGGCCCAGCACGAGCCAGACTGTCAGCCAGACTGTAAGAAGTCTACCTCCACCCCTGCCCTTACCCCCAAGAAGGCCCAGGAGGATGACCATAGTTGAGGAGGAATCACTCAACCTTATTCGGCAGGCGAGTGAGATTCTCCAAAGACCCCCCATTCCAGAAGAGGCCTATGCCACCTACTTGGCCAGCAGGTTGCTGTAAATGGAGAAGGGCCAACGGCACCTGTGCGAGGGCCTCATTTTTGAAGCTATTAAGGGGGGTTTGAGGGGTCAATTAAGAGAATCCACCCGCCTGACACATGAAGGCCCGACAGCAACTTCTCCTCCTCCTCCTCCTCGTCTTCCTTCTTCTCCTCCTCCTCCTCCTCCTCCTCCTCCTACCACAAGTCAGCCTCCAAGGAAGCGTGCAGGGAAGACTGCAGGGAAGAGTGCAGGGCAGCGTGGTGGGAAGAGTCGGAAGTGATTGCCTGGCTTCAGTCTGGTCTCACAGAAGACACAGGCTGTTGTAGTGCCACAGCTTGGGGACATAGATGTCATCTGCTGCTGTTCCTGGTCTGTGTGATTCCTGGTCAATCTTCTTGTGCTCCCTATATTGGATCAAATATGCCCAAGCTTAATTTTTGGCTTCACAAACTTGATGTCTGCCGTTGGGGCAAAAAGTCTTCTCAAAATCTCAAAGTGGCTCCAGTGTTGCCTTCCTATTTTGTTTTGCCTTGTTTGTTTAAACCACAATAAATGGTAATTTGATTTCAAGAAAATAATGATATACGTGCTTGTTATTCAAAAACATAGTTTATTTAGGAGTAGGCAGGTACATGTCTAAATTATATGGAGGGCATTTCCAAAACGCACATTCATTTGACAATACAAGTGTAAAGTGCAACTTCAATGGAACTGCAAGTGCAGTCGCTGGAAAGGTGAGGGTTAAGATCTGAATTAAGGGCAAGCTCTGCTGACTCCACAATTGTATCATGTGTAATAACAAATCCTTATATATATTTTGTTTACTATTGAGATATATAGATATATTTTTAATTTGGTGATTTGGATATATATCTATATCTATATCTATATCTATATCTATATCTATATATATATATATATATAGAGAGATATAGATATAGATATACAAATATATAACTTCACTAAACAATGCTGAAGAAAAAACGTTCGGGAGTACTCTGCGTGAATATACAAGTAGCAAGGCAAAATCATTCTTCAAGTACGATAACATACAAATTCCGCTGTCAGAAAATACCAAAAAAAGATCAGCAGCGTGACGATTGTGCTAGCTTCAAAATGAAGGCTAGTTTTACCAGACCGAGCGAGTCCGTGACATACTTGCTACTGAGCATGCGTCCTTTTTGGTACGCCGGACCATACTACACACGGCGGGATTGTCCGCCGGACTGCCAAGTCCAGCGGATAATTTTAAAACAAAACTTAAAACTTTAGTCCGCCGTACTTTGGCCAAAAAAAGTCCGCCGGCGCCCACACACGAGGGGATTATCCGCTGGACTTCGGTCCAGCGGATAATCCCGCGGGATAGTCCCTTCGTGTGTACGCGGCATAACACTGTGTTGTTACTGCCTCTTTAGAAAAACACTTTGTCAAATGGTAAATCATAATACTAGATTTGCTTTTATTTTAGGATTGGTAATGCTGGATGCAGTTTTAACGTTGACTAGAGGGCCCCCAGTCTCTTTAAATTCCAAGCATTTAGCTTTTAGCACTTAGCAATATGCCTAGGCAGACTTATTTTTCTTTTTTCTTTTGGTTTCCATGGCTAATGAAAGATATACAATTCGAATATAATTATAATAATATAATTATTCTATCTAATACAAAATAATTTTATACCTGTGCTATGCAGCAAAATTTTTGTAGTTACATAGATAATCATTCTGAAGAAATACACACCAACAAGTCCATCATGTTCAACAAATAGAAAGTAAATAAATGAAAAACACATATTTACAGAAGTCTAAACCCACAGTTGATCCAGAGGAAGGCATAAAATCATAGAAAACATAGTCCAATTTGATTCAACATGGACAAATTTACTTTAATCCTGTACAGCAGTGGTGTCTAAACTGTGGCCCAGGGGCCAGATACAGCCCTTTGCTTGTCTTTATTTGAGCCTTGGGACACTATTTCTCCGGCTGATATAAGACACTATTTCGCCTCCACTGATACCAATGATGGGGCAGTATTCCTCCCCGTAATAATAACATGGGGCACTATTCCATGTGCTGATGCCAAAGTTTGGAGACCCCTGCCCTAAAGCAAACAGTGGATCAACAGTCTGAGTTGTTGCCTGAACATTTAGAAACACATCCAGATTTTTATAAGCCATCTACTGAGCTGGCGAGAACTAGCACCTGAGGAAGTCTATTCAATATTTTCACAGCTTTTAATGTAGAGAAGGGAACAATAAACCTTAAAAAAGGCTATTATCCTCTGAGTATTCATAAGCACCAGTTGCAGTCGTACAGTATATACACTACTGTGTAAACGTTTTAGGCAGATGTGAAAAAAATGCGGTAATTAGAAATGCTTTCAGAAACAAAAGTGTCAATAGTTTATTTGTATCAATTAACAAAATAGAAAGTAAACAAACAGTAGAGAAATCAAAATCAATATTTGGTGTGAACACTGTTTGCTTATAAACCAGCATTAATTCTTCTAGGTACACTTGCACACAGTTTTTGAAAGAACTCGGCAGGTAGGTTGTTCCAAACGTCTTGGAGAACTAACCACAAATCTTCTGTGCATGTAGGCTGCCTCAAATCATTCTGTCTCTTCATGTAATCCCAGATAGACGCAATGACATTGAGATCAGGGTTCTGTGGGGGTCAAACCATCACTTCCAGGACTCCTAGTTCTTCTTTATGCTGAATATACTGTGGGGGTGATTTACTAAAGGGAAATCCACTCTGCACTACAAGTGCACTTGTAAGTCACTGTAGATCTGAGGGGAAGCTCTGAAATTAAGGGAAGCTCTGCTGATTTTATCATCCAATCATGTACAAGCAAAAATGTTGTTTTTTTTCTTGCATGTCCCCCTCAGATCTACAGTGACTGCACTTTCAGTGCACTTGTAGTGCAAAGTGGATTTGCCTTTCGTAAATAACCCCCTGTATGTATTCATGACATTGTCTGTATGTTTGGGGTCATTGTCCTGCTGCAGAAAAAAATTAGGGGCATTCACCTGCCTCCCTGATGGTAAGGCATGATGGATAAGTATCTGCCTGTATTTTTCAGCATTGAAGACACCATTGATCCTGACCAAATTTCCAACTCAATTTGCAGAAATGCTGCACTAAACTTGCAAAGAACCTCCACCATGCTTCACTGTTGCCTGCAGACGCTCATTATTGTATCATTCTCCAGTCCTTTAGTTTAGTGGACAAACCACCTCCTGCTACAGTCAAATACTTATCAGTCCAGAGCACCTGCTGCCATTTTTCTGTACCCTAGTTCCTATGTTTTTGTGCATAGCTTAGTCGCTTGGCCTTGTTTCTATGTCAGAGGTATGGCTTTTTGGACATAATTCTTCCATGAAGACCAATTCTGGCCAGATTTCTCCAGACAGTAAATGGATGTACCTGGGTCCCACTGGCCAGTTCTGTGCTGATGGCACTTCTGGACATCTGATGGCAAAGGGAAGTATGCATTATGTGTCTTTCATCTGCTGCATTAACTTTCCTTGGCCGGCCAGTGTGGGTTATTTACGAAAGGCAAATCCACTTTGCACTACAAGTGCAAACTACAAGTGCAAAGTGCACTTGAAATTGCACTGGAAGTGCACTTGGAAGTGCAGTCACTGTAAATCTGAGGCGTAGATCTGAAATGAGGGGAAGCTCTGTTAATTTTATTATCCAATCATGTGCATGCTAAAATGCTGTTTTTTATGTTCCTTGCAGGTCCCCCTCGGATCTACAGCGACTGCACTTCCAAGGGCAATTTCAAGTGCACTTTGCACTTGTAGTTTGCACTTGTAGTGCAAAGTGGTTTTGCCTTTCGTAAATAACCCCCATATGCATCTACAGTCTTCAGTTTTGCCTGTTTCTTTGTACATTTTCAAAAGAGCTTAAACAACACATCTAGAAACCCCAGTCTGCTTTGAAATCTTTGCTTGGGAGAGACCTTGCTGATGCAGTATAACTACCTTGTGTCGTGTTGCTGTGCTCAGCCTTGCCATGGTATATGACCTGTGACATGAAACTGTCTTCCATGACCTCACCTTAGTAGTAGAGTTTGGTTATCCCAGTTTTAAGTCTCCTACACAGCTGTTTCTATTTCAGTTAATGATTATGTTTCAACCTACATAACAAATTGATGATCATTAGCACCTGTTAATTGACATTGGTCAATCATACACTTGACTCTAATCCTACAAAATCCCTGACTTCACGCAAGTGTACAACTTGTGCAAGTGTAAGAATCAATGCTGGTTTGAAGCCAAAGGGTAGTCACACCAAATATTGATTGGATTAAAATTTATGTACAGTTCACTCACTTTTGTAAATTCACATTTGTAAATTAATAAAAATAAACAATTCAAATATATACAACACAATCTATATACAATAGATTTTCCAAAATATATAATTGGATCTGAAAGTTAAAATGCTTCATGTCTGCTGTTGTTCATTCCTTGTGATAGCAATAAAGTTCAACCAAAAGAATGTAAAGGTACATTGTGGGGGTGACATGTTGGGGTCCTGTTTACTTGGTGTAACATAATCTTTTAAAATTTCTCAAAATTGGGTATTATTGCAACAACAACCATTATATTCTACAGGACCTCTACTTAAAAATATGTAATGTTTGGGGATTCTACATAATTTTCTATCAAAAAATGCATATTTTTTATATGTATGAGAGAAATGTCAGAATTGGGCCGGACTGGAGGTGCTTAATTAATTATTAAATACCATGGTTTTGGGTGCATATTTTTTTTTAGGTATGGACCTTTAATTTATTAGAACACAATATTGTGCAAAAAAAATAGAGGGAACCCCTGCATAAGCAATTGTATGAACTATTGGACTAGCATTCACTTATAGGTGACACAATATGATTTCAGCCTATTGCCCTGTACACACGGTCGGACTTTGATGGAAAATGTGCGATCGGATCGTGTTGTCGGAAAATCTGATCGTATGTGGGCTCCATTGGACTTTTTCCATCGGAATTTCCGACACACACAAAGTTTGAGAGCTGGATCTAAAATTTTTCGACAACAAAATCCGATCATTTAAATTCCGATCGTGTGTAGACAAATCTGACGCACAAAGTGCCACGCATGCTCATAATAAATTAAGAGACGAACGCTATTGGCTACTGGCCCGTTTATAGTCCCGGCGTACGTGTTGTACATCTTTGTGCGACCGTGTGTATGCAAGACAATTTCGGCCCAAAATCCGTCGGAAAAAATCAGACGGATTTTGTCGTCGGGATGTCCGACCGTGTGTACGGGGCATATATCTTATCTAAAAAAAACGTCATATGACTACCTTAGGTTTAAGCGGTGAAATCTGAATGATGCCTACAGCTACAGGCTTCATTTAAATATTCGTGTTTTTAGACAGCCCCTCACATGAAAAAATCACCTTAGGGGCTATTTAGCTACAGGCAGCAGGAAAGGATGTTACCCCCACCCTCGGCATCCTCAGGTTGCTTTCCGGGCTCTCCCGTGTTATCGGGAGCCTGGATTAATGATCCGGCAGTGGAGCTGGATTACTATAGAGCTGGGCATGGACTGGATGGTCCCTGGCCATCTGTATGATTTTGGGAGGCCGGAAGCGATGTCATGACGTCACTTCTGGCACTGGCAGATGTAAACACTTTTTTACCTGGAAAGCAGAGATCAAATTTTTTTTTTTTTATCTCATGTTTTCCAGGGTAGAGGACATATCGGGGGGTCTCATTGACCCCAGATCTCTCCATTAACCACTTCAGCCCCGGACCAATTGTCAGCTTAAGGACCAGAGGTCTTTTTTCAATTTCGCACTGCACTACTTTAACTGGTAATTGTGCGGTCATGCAATTTTGTAACGAAACGAAATTTGCGTCCTTTTCTTCCCACAAATAGAGCTTTCTTTTGATGGTATTTGATTGCCTCTGTGATTTTTATTTTTTGCGATATAAACGGAAAAAGAGCGAAAATTTTGAAAAAAAAAGAGATTTTCTACTTTTTGTTATAAAAAAAATCTAATAAACTCAATTTTAGTCAAACATTTGGGCCAAAATGTATTCAGCCACATGTCTTTAGTAAAAAAAATGCCAATAAGCGTATATTTATTGGTTTGCGCAAAAGTTATAGCGTCTACAAACTAGAGTACATTTTCTGGAATTTACACCGCTTTTAATTTATGACTGCCTATTTCATTTCTTGAGGTGCTAAAATGGCAGAGAAGTACAAAACCCCCCAAATGACCCCATTTTGGAAAGTAGACACCCCAAGCTATTTGCTGAGAGGCATGTTGAGCCCATTGAATATTTTTTTTTTTAGTCCCAAGTGATTGAATAAAGACAAAAATAAAAAATAATTTTTTTTTTCTTCAAAAAGTTGTCACTAAATTATATATTGCTCACACATGCCATAGTTATATGTGGAATTGCACCCCAAAATACATTTTGCTGCTTCTCCTGAGTATGGGGATACCACATGTGTGGGACTTTTTGGGAGCCTAGCCGCGTACGGGGCCCCGAAACCCAAGCACCGCCTTCAGGATTTCTAAGGGTGCAAATTTTTGATTTCACTCCTCACTACCTATCACAGTTTCGAAGGCCATAAAATGCCAAAATAGCACAAAACCCCCCCAAATGACCCCATTTTGGAAAGTAGACACCCCAAGCTATTTGTTGAGAGGCATGGTGAGTATTTTACAGCTCTCATTTGTTTTTGAAAATGAAGAAAGTAAAGAAAAAAATTTTTTTTTTTTCTTTTTTCAATTTTCAAAACTTTGTGACAAAAAGCGACATCTGCAAAATACTCACAATACCTCTCAGCAAATAGCTTGGGGTGTCTACTTTCCAAAATGGGGTCATTTTGGGGGGTTTTATGCCATCTGGGCATTCCATGGCCTCCGAAACTGTGATTGGCAGTGAGAAGTGAAATAAAAAAATTACTCCCTTAGAAAGCCTGAAGGCGGTGCTTGGTTTTTGGGGTTCCGTACGCAGCTAGGCTCCCAAAAAGTCCCACACATGTGGTATCCCCGTACTCAGGAGAAGCAACAGAATGTATTTTGGGGTGTATTTCCACATATGCCCATGACATGTTTGAGCAATATATCATTTAGTGACAACTTTTTGTAAAAAAAAATATATATATTTTTTTTTTTTCATTATTCAATCTCTTGGGACAAAAAAAAAAAATATTTAATGGGCTCAACATTGCTCTCAGCAAATAGCTTGGGGTGTCTACTTTCCAAAATGGGGTCATTTGGGGGGGGTTTGAACTGTCCTGGCATTTTATGCACAACATTTAGAAGCCTATGTCACACGTCACCCACTCTTCTAACCACTTGAAGACAAAGCCCTTTCTGACACTTTTTGTTTACATGAAAACATATTTTTTTTTGCAAGAAAATTACGTTGAACCCCCAAACACTATATATATATTGTTAAAGCAAAGGCCTACAGATTAAAATGGTGGGTGTTGCATTTTTTTTTTTCACACAGTATTTGCGCAGCGATTTTTCAAACGCATTTTTTTGTGGAAAAAATACACTTTTTTTTATTTTAATGCACTAAAACACACTATATTGCTCAAATTTTTGATGAAATAAAAAATATGATCTTAGGCCGAGTACATGGATACCAAACACGACATGCTTTAAAATTGCGCACAAACACGCAGTGGCGACAAACTACATACATTTTTAAAAGCCTTTAAAAGCCTTTACATGATACCACATTAGATTCACGGAGGAGGTCTACTGCTAAAATTACTGCCCTCGATCTGACCTTCGCGGTGATACCTCACATGCATGCTGCAATTGCTGTTTACATATGACGCCAGACCAACGCTTGTGTACGCCTTTGCGCAAGAGAAGGGGGGGCAGGGGTGCTTTTTTTTTTTTTTTTTAGTTTTTTTTTTATTTATTTAGCTTTTTTATTCTATTTTTAAACTGTTCCTTCCATTTTTTTTCTTTGTTATGATTTTTATTGTTATCTCAGGGAATGTAAATATCCCCTATGATAGCAATAGGCAGTGACAGGTACTCTTTTTTTGAAAAAATTGGGGTCTATTAGACCCTAGATCTTTCCTCTGCCCTCAAAGCATCTGACCACACCAAGATTGGTGTGATAAAATGCTTTCCCAATTTCCCAATGGCGCGGTTTATATCCGGGAGGGGGGACATTCCCTCCTACTGCTTGTAAAAGCAGTCTAGAGGCTAATTACCCGCTAGAATTGCTTTTACATGAAAGCCGATCACTGGCTGAAAAGAATGATACCAAGATGATACCTAAACCTGCAGGCATCATTCTGGTATAACCATTCAAAGTCCAGCAACATACTGGACATATATTGTAATCTTTTTCCGCGCTGCAACTGAATGGCGCACCTGAAAACAAAAAAATGCTTAACACTAAAACACAGTAAACAAAATTACATACCTGAAAAGCAAGCATGATAAAACATGATAAAACATAATAAAACATTGCAGAATAGAATGGAGTAAAAAAAGAGCAACAATAGAGAGAGAGAGAGAACAATAAAACGACAACTATTTTTGTTTTTTTTATTTTTTTGAGATTCACAGGTAAAAAAGCTCCTGACTGTTAGCGACTGAATCAAAACGCTACCACAAAAAAAATGTTAGCGATCGCAGGGATCAGGCCTGACTCTGCGAACGCTGCAGTTATGTGTGCTTAGTGTTTTGTAAGTGACAGTGATCGATCGATACTGCACTTGGGTGGGCTGGGCTGGGCGGAGGGGGAAAACGCAGGTGCTAGCAGGTATCTGGGCTGATCCCGCTAACAATGCGTTTTTTTGGAACCCTAAACTGCTGGGACGCTAGTATAGATCTGATCAGATCAGATATTGATCTGTTCAGATACTATACCACTAAGGGAGGTGTATGCTTTGCGCGTGGGTGTTTGCGGTACTGGCACTAACCTGGGGCGACGCAGACCTTATTTGACCCTAAAACCTAATTGATATCACCCGCCGGGCGATCAGGGGGTTAAACCGTTATTGGGTAATAAATGGCGGGTGCCCTGACAGTATAAAAAAACAAGCTAACTAACCAGCGTCACCCGTAACAGTAATACAAAAAAAAACTGGTTACCTAGCGACACTAATGCAGGGATCAGAAAAACGATCGCTTAGTGACACTGGCAAAAGGGGGTGAAAGGGTTAACTAGGGCAATCAGGGGGTTAAACCTTTATTAGGTAATATATGGGGGTACCTGACGCTATATAAAAACCTGACGGGGAACCTAAATAACGAAATAACTAACTGGCTAACCAGCGTCACCAGTGACAGTTATACAGTGATCACTGGTGAAAGGGTTAACTCTAGGGGCAATCAGGGGGTTAAAACCTTTAGGTTGTAATATGGGGGTACCTGACCTATAAACCTATTTATGAACCTATATAAACATGGCGGTTAACCTAAAAAAAACTGGTTACCTAGCGACACTAATGCAGCGATCAGAAAAACGATCGCTTAGTGACACTGGCAAAAGGGGGTGAAAGGGTTAACTAGGGGCAATCAGGGGGTTAAACCTTTATTAGGTAATATATGGGGGTACCTGACGCTATATAAAAACCTGACGGGGAACCTAAATAACGAAATAACTAACTGGCTAACCAGCGTCACCAGTGACAGTTATACGGTGATTACTGGTGAAAGGGTTAACTCTAGGGGCAATCAGGGGGTTAAAACCTTTATTTAGGTTGTAATATGGGGGTACCTGACCTATAAAACTATTTATGAACCTATATAAAACATGGCGGTTAAAATAAAAAAAAAAATGGTTACCTAGCGACACAATGCAGCGATCAGAAAAACGATCGCTTAGTGACACTGGCAAAAGGGGGTGAAGGGGTTAACTAGGGGCAATCAGGGGGTTAAACCTTTATTAGGGGGGGGTAGGGGGCTACCTAGGACCTAAAACTAACTGCCCTGACAGTTATTACAGTCACACTGACACTAAATGCAGTGATCAGTAAATAAATGATCACTGCAATTAGTGACACTGTGACTGGGGGGGGAGGGGGTGATCTGGGGGGTGATCAGGGGGTGACAGGGGGGTGTTTTGTGTGCCTAACTGTACTGGTGTCAGTGTAGTGTTGTGCACTAACCTGTACATGTTCGCCGCTCGGCGTCTCCGGTCACATAGACCGGCGCACCGAGCGTGACATCACTTCCGCCTTCCTGTCTATACAATAGACAGGAAGGGGAAGCTTTTCATTCGCCAGGAGCGATCGCGAGGGGGTGGCCAGAAACCACTGGCCGTCCCCTCGTCCCGGATCGCTCCTGAAGCGATGCCGACCGTCCCCGCCGGCGGAGGGGGGTCCGATCGGACCCCCCAACCGCCTAAAGAATGGCACGTACAGGTACGTGGTTCTGCCTGTACGTGCCATTCTGCCGACGTATATCTACATGGGGCGGTCGGCAAGTGGTTAAGAGGTCCTGTCACGCCTCATGCCTCACATCATGCAATGTTTAAATTTCTTGTAATAGAAATAAAAGTGATCAAAAAAAAAAAAAATGTATATAAAAAAAATAATAATAATTAAAAAAATGAATTTAAGGCTCCCCTGTCCCCTCGTGATCACACGCAGAAGTAAGCGTATATGTAAATTGCGCTCACATATATAAACAGCGCAATTTGTGCATTTGCGAGTGTGCACAATTTTACAGAGTGACATGTTAGGTATCTATTTACTTGGCATAAAATCATCTTGCACATTATACAAAATAATTTGGGTAAATATTGTGTTTTTTATTCATGAAAAATTCATGAAAATTTGCTGCGCAAATACCGTGTGACATAAATTGCAAAGATCACCATTTTATTTGCTAGGGTCTCTGCTAAAAAAAATAAAAATATAACGTTTGAGGGTTCTGAGTAATTTTTATAGCAAAAAAATATGATTTTTACATGTAGGAGAGGAATGCCAGTATGGAAGTGGTTAAAACAATATAGTTCCTGTTCGCTTAACTATAGATTATATGGATTGATTAAAAGGCCCTTGGACTACATTGTTGTTAGTAAAAGTAAAGAAGATTGCAAAGAGGTGATACAATCAGACTGCAATGTGTGTGGTAAGGATTAGTAAATTTAATGCATTGGAAAATAGTATCTAGGGCAGTAGCTGAAGTGCTAGCAGGAAACAGATCCAATGCTACAGCATTGTTTTTATTTCTTTATTATATCTTGTTTTTTTTCTTGAAGGTTTCCTATTTATCTATACTGATCTACAGTATAATATAAATCTTGTTCTAAAGTTTCACATGTTAATATATGTTAATTGACTCCTGGTTAATAGTGATAACTTTATAAAGTAGTAGACTCAGATCACTGCTTTGATTTACAAGCAAAGCTCTGTGTTTATTGCTGTCAAGGAGCAGTGTGTAAACAGGCAAAACATACAGTATAGGTGTGTTATACTGACGGTGTGATACAAATTAGCACACAGAGTACAACTGTAGTCACCTTCTCATATATGCATGCAGCTGGCATCTCCTAGGCAGATATAAATATTCATAAACGTGCATGGTAGTGTAAACAGCCCAATTACTTGAAAAGCAAATGCTCACTATACTTATCAGAGCTATGCTGGCCCTTAAAGCGGTTCTGCACACACTTTTTTTACTAAATCTCATTGCCTTCCAAATCTGGCAGAGTACTAAATGGCCGTTTTTTTTTTTTCTTACCTTGTACCTCGATGTCCGCAAATCTCGCGAGATTTCGGGTCGATGGCCACAAATCTTGCGAGATTTCGGGTGGGATTTGCGGACGTGCTCCTTGTAACAAGGAAGTGACTGCTTGTGGGCTTCAAATGCCCACAAGCAAGATGACATTGGCCGACAAAGATTTTATAAACTATGGATTCTATATCAAAATGGACAGAGATAACGGGCAGCGTCACTACAAGTAAAGATAGTATTATCAAGACATCATTTTTAAACATTAGCAAAAAAAAATTATTAAATAACGTCAGTGCAGAACCGCTTTAAGAAATGTGCCACAGATTCACTCAAAGTGTTTGAATTCAATTTATTTAAATAGTTCCTGCCATGATATTTTTATAGGCGCATGTTGCACTTTTCTCAGGAAAGGAATATGGGAAAAAGCAGCATATATGTCAATCTAGCATGCAGCATATATGCAATGCAATATTAAAAAAGAACTCCGCTAAACACTGTTTACATATCAACTGACTGTTTAATATACATATATGTAATTTCTGAAATGACATATATGTATAATATACATATGTAATTTCAGAAAGCAAACATTCCTGTAAAAAAAATTTTTTTATTGAGCCTTAGGCCCCTTTCACACGGACGGACCGTCTATCCGTTTTTCTTCCATCCGTCGACGGACGACAATGCATTCCTATGGGCAGACGGATGAACATCCGTCACCATCAGTTAACATCCGCTTCCGTTTTTATCCATTTTTTTAAACGTACAAGGATACGTTCAGATCCGTCAAAACGGATATTAACTGACGTTGACGGACATCGTCCGTCAACGTCCGATCCGTTAAGATCCGTTAACATCCGTTTTGTGTTTATCTGTGAACTCAACCTCTTAAAGGCACAGGCACACATATAAACGGAACAAAACGGATGAAAAAACGGATGAAAAAACGGACGTAAACGTGTGCATTTACGGATGTAAGCGGACAAAAAACGGATGAAAACGGACATTAACGGAACGGATGACAGATGAAAACGGATGAGACAACGGATAAGAACTGATACGTTTTTGACGTGCCTAAACTGACTGCGTCCGTGTGAAAGGGGCCTTAATGTCTTATGTTTGTGAATGGCGCTTAACACGCCCGATCTGGGAAACTGTAAACAGCGATCCCTAAAGCCTACCTAAGCAGGTGGAGACTGTGGCCATGTGAATACAGCATTAAGGTGATTCTCCTACCTAGAATTGAGCAACGCATTTGTACAGATAATTCATGTACAAATGCACTTCACAGCGATTCATACTTTCCAACTGTACAGCCGTGGCCAAAAGTTTTGAGAATGACACAAATATTAATTCTCACAAAGTCTGCTGCAATTTGTACATACTCCAGAATTGTATGAAGCGTAATCAGATGAATTGCAATTAATTGCCATGAAAATTAACTTAAACCCCCCCCCCCCCCAAAAAAAAAAGTTTCCACTGTATTTCAGCCCTGCCACAAAAGGACCAGCTAACATCATGTCGGTGATTCTTCGTGTATAAAAGACAATTAGCGCTACCTACCTAAAGTATAAATAAACTATAAAGTTTACTAATTAGTAGGGATAAGACACCTGTTCGACTCGAACATTGGGTGTTTGCCTGTTCGCCGAACAGAGAACATTATGCAGTGTTTACAGCAAATTCAAAAAGCCGTGAAACATCGTTAAAGTCTATGGGACACTAACATGAAAAAACCAAAAGTGCTCATTTTAAAGGCTTATATGCAAGTTATTGCCAAAAAAAGTGTTTGGGGACCCGGGTCCCGCCTGAGGGGATATGTATCAATGCAAAAAACATTTTCAAAAACTGATGTTTTTTTAGGAGCAGTTTTTAATAATGCTTAATGTGAAACAAAAAAATGTAATATTCCTTTAAATATTGTGCCTGGGGGTGTCTATAGTATGCCTGTAAAGTGGTGCATTTTTTCTGTGTTTAGAACAGTACCACAGCAATATTATGCCATGTACACACGATCGGAATTCTCGTCGCAAAAAGCTCTGATGGTTTTCCAGATGGAATTCTGACGGAATTCCGCTCAACCTGTCTTGCCTATACACGGTCACACCAAATTCCGACCGTCAAGAACGCGGTGACATACAACACTACAACGAGCCGAGTTCAATGCTTCCGAGCATGCGTCAAATTATTTACGAGCATGTGCAGGAATTTTGCACGTCAGAATTGCAACAGACGATCGGAATTTCCGATAGAAACCTTTTCCGTTGGAAAAATTGAGAACATGCTCTCAATTTTTTGCTGTTGGAAATTCGCCCAGCAAAATTCCGATGGAGCCTACACACGGTCGCATTTTCCGATGAAAAGCTCTCATCAGTCTTTTTCTGTCCAGAATTCCGATCGTGTGTACGTGGCATTACATTTCTAAAGGAAAAAAAGTAATTTAAAGCTGTAGTGAATTGTCGGGTCTCGACAATATAGATAGAACTCATTGAAAAAATGGCATTGGTCCCCCTCCAGTCTATTACCAGGCCCTTTGGGTCTGGTATGAATATCAAGGGAAACCCCAAACTAAAATGTAAAAACAAAAAAAAATGGGAGTCCCCCCCCAAAATCCATACCAGGCCCTTCAGGTTTGGTATGAATTTTAAGGGGAGCCCTGCGCCAAAATAAAAAAAAAATGGTGTAGCCCCCCCCCCCAAATCCATACATACAGAGTAAAAACGTATTTATATACAAAGGTAGTTTATTAAACATATTATAAAAAAAAGTTTTCACATATAACATAAGGAATACGTTTATAAAATGTTCACACAGTATACAGTGATTTTGCACCCAACGCATTTCAGAGTACAAGTATCTCCTTCCTCAGGGGTGAGTATTAGCAAGAGAGGTTTCTATTCTAAAGTAAAATATATTAAAGAGAAGAGGATAAGCATATATAACATCACGTATGAGTAATAGTCCACAGACAATTTTTACAGAGTCCACTTAGGTATTTATGATGAATTGTTGAATTAATATTCCATGGTATTTAAAAACAACAAGAGTAGGTGTGCCAGGTAGATTCTCGGCTCCAAAAGCTCTTAGTGTAATTGTTTTAAAGGATATTTTACATCCATGCCAGAACAAAAGGTTTTTTTTTATAAAAAAATATATAAAAGTAATGAAAAAGCCCAAAACTCTCTTTACCCCCCCCCCCCCCCCAGCATAGGCAGGGAATGGCCTGAGGATTCACTGGGGCCAGATGGTGGATCCTGTAAAGAACACAACAAGTACTATATTTTTTCTGATTTTAAAGAGGGAGAATTTTTTGTAAATGAGAAAGGTGTTTATCTTGTATAGTATTTTGAAAAAACATTCATTTTTATAAATTATAATGTACCAGAGAGTGGCAGTAGACAAGTCAGCAATCAAATGGTGGCAGCATTTAAAAGTTATAAGTGGCTGCATTTGACGGGCACAAGTGGCTGCATCTGATGGGCACAAGTGGCTGCATTTGTTAGGCACAAGTGGCGGCATTTGTTAGGCACAAGTGGCTGCATTTGATGGGCACAAGTGGCTGCATTTGATGGGCACAAGTGGCTGCATTTGATGGGCACAAGTGGCTACATTTGACGGGAACAAGTGGCTACATTTGACGGGAACAAGTGGCTGCATTTGATGGGCACAAGTGGCTACATTTGATGGGCACAAGTGGCTGCATTTGATGGGCACAAGTGGTTGCATTTGATGGGCACAAGTGGTTGCATTTGATGGGCACAAGTGGCTGCATATGATGGGCACAAGTGGCTGCATATGATGGGCACAAGTGGCTGCATCTGATGGGCACAAGTGGCTGCATTTGTTAGGCACAAGTGGCTGCATTTGATGGGCACAAGTGGCTGCATTTGACGGGAACAAGTGGCTACATTTGACGGGAACAAGTGGCTACATTTGATGGGCAGAAGTGGCTGCATTTGATGGGCACAAGTGGCTGCATTTGATGGGCACAAGTGGCTACATTTGATGGGCACAAGTGACTGCATTTGATGGGCACAAGTGGCTGCATTTGATGGGCACAAGTGGCTGCATATGATGGGCACAAGTGGCTGCATATGATGGGCACAAGTGGCTGCATTTGACGGGCACAAGTGGCTGCATTTGACGGCACAAATGGCTGCATATGATGGGCACAAGTGGCTGCATTTGATGGGCACAAGTGGCTGCATTTGACGGGCACAAGTGGCTGCATTTGACGGGCACAAGTGGCAGCATTTTACGGGCACAAGTGGCTACATTTGATGGGCACAAGTGGCTACATTTGATGGGCACAAGTGGCTACATTTGATGGGCACAAGTGGCTGCATTTGATGGGCACAAGTGGCTGCATTTGATGGGCACAAGTGGCTGCATATGATGGGCACAAGTGGCTGCATATGATGGGCACAAGTGGCTGCATTTGACGGGCACAAGTGGCTGCATTTGATGGCACAAGTGGCTGCATTTGACGGCACAAATGGCTGCATATGATGGGCACAAGTGGCTGCATTTGATGGGCACAAGTGGCTGCATTTGATGGGCACGAGTGGCTGCATTTGACAGGCACAAGTGGCAGCATTTGACGGGCACAAGTGGCTACATTTGATGGGCACAAGTGGCTACATTTGATGGGCACAAGTGGCTGCATTTGATGGGCACAAGTGGTTGCATTTGATGGGCACAAGTGGCTGCATATGATGGGCTCAATTGGCTGCATTTGACAGGCACAAGGGGTTGCATTTGATGGGCACAAGTGGCTGCATTTGATGGGCACAAGTAGCTGCATTTGACTGGCACAAGGGGCTGCATTTGATTGGCACACGGGGCTGCATTTACTGGGCACAAGTGGCTGCATATACTGGGCACAAGTGGCTGCATTTGATGGGCACAAGTGGCTGCATATGATGGGCACAAGTGGCTGCATTTGACGGCCACAAGTGGCTGCATTTGACGGGCATAAGTGGCTGCATTTGATGGGCACAAGTGGCTGCATTTGATGGGCACAAGTGGCTGCATTTGATGGCACAAGTGGCTGCATTTGGTGGGCACAAGTGGCTGCATTTGATGGGCACAAGAGGCAACATTTGACGGGCATAAGTGGCAGCATTTGACGGGCACAAGTGGCTGCATTTGACGGGCACAAGTGGCTGCATTTGATGGGCACAAGTGGCTGCATTTGATGGGTACAAGTGGCTGCATTTGATGGGCACAATTGGTTGCATTTGATGGGCACAAGTGGCTGCATATGATGGGCACAAGTGGCTGCATTTGATGGGCACAAGTGGCTACATTTTACGGGCACAAGTGGCTGCATTTGATGGGCACAAGTGGTTGCATTTGATGGGCACAAGTAGCTGCATTTGACAGGCACAAGGGGCTGCATTTGATTGGCACAAGGGGCTGCATATACTGGGCACAAGTGGCTGCATTTGATGGCACAAGTGGCTGCATTTACTGGGCACATGTGGCTGCATTTGACGGGCACAAGTGGCTGCATTTAATGGCCACAAGTGGCTGCATATGACGGGCACAAGTTTCTGCATTTTATGGGCACAAGTGGCTGCATTTGATGGGCACAAGTGGCTGCATTTGATGGGCACAATTGGTTGCATTTGATGGGCACAAGTGGCTGCATATGATGGGCACAAGTGGCTGCATTTGATGGGCACAAGTGGCTACATTTTACGGGCACAAGTGGCTGCATTTGATGGGCACAAGTGGTTGCATATGATGGGCACAAGTGGCTGCATTTGACGGCCACAAGTGGCTGCATTTGACGGGCATAAGTGGCTGCATTTGATGGGCACAAGTGGCTGCATTTGATGGGCACAAGTGGCTGCATTTGATGGCACAAGTGGCTGCATTTGGTGGGCACAAGTGGCTGCATTTGATGGGCACAAGAGGCAGCATTTGACGGGCATAAGTGGCAGCATTTGACGGGCACAAGTGGCTGCATTTGACGGGCACAAGTGGCTGCATTTGATGGGTACAAGTGGCTGCATTTGATGGGCACAATTGGTTGCATTTGATGGGCACAAGTGGCTGCATATGATGGGCACAAGTGGCTGCATTTGATGGGCACAAGTGGCTACATTTTACGGGCACAAGTGGCTGCATTTGATGGGCACAAGTGGTTGCATTTGATGGGCACAAGTAGCTGCATTTGACAGGCACAAGGGGCTGCATTTGATTGGCACAAGGGGCTGCATATACTGGGCACAAGTGGCTGCATTTGATGGGCACAAGTGGCTGCATTTACTGGGCACATGTGGCTGCATTTGACGGGCACAAGTGGCTGCATTTAATGGCCACAAGTGGCTGCATATGACGGGCACAAGTTGCTGCATTTTATGGGCACAAGTGGCTGCATTTGATGGGCACAAGTGGCTGCATTTGATGGGCACAATTGGTTGCATTTGATGGGCACAAGTGGCTGCATATGATGGGCACAAGTGGCTGCATTTGATGGGCACAAGTGGCTACATTTTACGGGCACAAGTGGCTGCATTTGATGGGCACAAGTGGTTGCATTTGATGGGCACAAGTAGCTGCATTTGACAGGCACAAGGGGCTGCATTTGATTGGCACAAGGGGCTGCATTTGATTAGCGCAAGGGGCTGCATTTGATGGGCACAAGTGGCTGAATTTACTGGGCACAAGTGGCTGCATTTACTGGGCACAAGTGGCTGCATTTACTGGGCACAAGTGGCTGCATTTGACAGGCACAAGTGGCTGCATTTGACAGGCACAAGTGGCTGCATATGACGGGCACAAGTGGCTGCATATGATGGGCACAAGTGGCTGCATATGATGGGCACAAGTGGCTGCATTTGATTGGCACAAGTGGCTGCATATGATCGGCACAAGTGGCTGCGTGTGATGGGCACAGTGGCTACGTTTGATGGGCACAGTGGCTGCATTTGATGGGCACAAGTGGCTGCATTTGATGGGCACAGTGAGGCTGCAAATGATGGGGGGGGGGGGGGTTCAGTATTTTTCAGTTTGTTTACACCCCCTCAGCCGCCACTGACGCCCAGTAACCATAGCAACCGATGAAACACAGCTTAATAACATGGCAATACTATCTTTTAGAGAACATGGCAATACTATCTTTTAAACAACATGACAATACACTAAGGTCGTACTGTCTTTTAAAAAACATAATGACAATATTATCTATAAAAACACAGCATAATAGCGCGGCTGTAATATGGCATTATCTACCACTACTTAACAACTATAAACTCAATTACCATACTTACAACAGATGACCAATGCAATCATGATAGTATGACATTATATCTATGAAGAATAAAAATAATGATTTAAAAATGGTAAATTAAAAAATAGGAAGACAACCTATAATATACTGAACTGTACTGAACTATATTGGGCTATATTAAACTATATTATGAGTCTTGTATTGTGTACAATGAACCTGCATTTATACTGGCATTTATTAAAAAGATTTGAATGACCATAAAATCTAATCATTTATCAATGCATTCCTTAAAATAATAATAATAATTTATTAATCAATTAACCCATAAATAATAATATTACATGGGACTAAGAGTGGGGAGGGAGAATAGACTGGACTAAGAATACTTCCGATATCTCCTGGTATAAACTAAAATTAGAACTAAAATTAGTTGGGTGGGGGAGGGTGAAGGAAAATAAAAGGGGAAGGGAGGTGGGGGGATGGGAGGTGTACTAAATTGGGGCAGTTATTTTTTGAGAATATTTGTTACCACATGTCAATATTAGTAAGTTGTTTTATATCATGATTTTTGTCATGATTATTTACAATGATTTTTTAGTGGTGGACCCGTAGCAACATCACTATGAGGTTGCAATAGGAACACGTAAATCACAGTAAAATATTACAGTAAAATATTGATTTCAATGCCCTCATTAAGACCTCCGGACAATACGCTATCTAAGGTATATATCCAATAATTTTCTCACATAACCGTTATAACGTTCGGCGGTGGGGAATGTGTTCTATCACCCAAACACGTAATCCTAAAGATGACTGTTTATGGAATTCTTTAAAGTGTCTCGGAACACTATTTTTGTCTATGCCCTTTTCCAAAAAATTACAATGCTCACCAAAAGGCTTCTGAAGTGTGCGTATGGTGCGACCTACATTAAGTAGGCCGCATGGGCATGTCAAGCAATATACTACATATTCGAATCCACAATTAAAAAAATCTGGTATAATGTACTGTTTCCTTTTATGGGAGAATTCTTTCTGCCTATGTGTCACATGAGCACATGTGAGACAGGGATTTTTTACACTGGTACATCCCTTTATTATAAAAAAAAGGTTAAAGGAACCCTAGCACTAGGACGTACTGATCTTATTTTACTTGGAGCTATTTGCACTTTTATATTTTTTGCTCGTCTATATGTGACTAGTGGTCGATCGCTTATTGTGGATTTTAAATTAAAAATAGACCAATGCTTAACAAATATGTTTTCCATTTTCCTAAATGTATTGTGAAATTGCGTAACAAATCGAACTGGTTATGTAGTATCCTCTATTCTAGCTTCTCTTCACAGTCCCAACATTATTGTGAAGATAATGTTGGAAGGCATCCTCAACAATATCTTCAGGATAACCCTTTTCTCTAAATTTCGTTTTCAATAAATGACCATGGGTGTAGTGATCCTGTACTCAAGTGCAATTGTGTTTAAGATGGCAAAATTTACTTTTGGGAATATTATTTACCCATCGTGGATGATGACAACAGTTGAAATGTAAATAGGAGTTACCTGAAGTGTGTTTGATGTAGTTCTGTGCGCAGATGGTGTTACTATGATGGAATAATTCCAGATCCAAAAAGGCAAGTTTATTACTATTAGATACTGAGGTGAATAATAGACCCATGTAACATCCGTAAAAAACTATATGTGACACATATAGGTTATTTTGCTGTATATGGTGGTGTTTCCCAATAACCCATGGTTTGGTTTGCATAGCTGGGGGCAACATTTTCCCCCATAGCTGTGCCTTGGGTCTGGATATAGAAATCCCCATTAGATTCAAAGTAATTGTGTGTGAGACAGTATTCCAAAGTTTCCAACTGAAAATGTATCTGACGTGTAGTGGTTCATTGTTAAGGAAATACTGTATTCCAATGTATACTTGTAGTCCAACGTTATGCAGAATAGACGTATACTAAGAGACAACATCTAATGAGAGCCAATGATACGTTAGTTCCCAAGAATAATGTTGTAACATATTAATGAGATGGATACTGTCTTTGATGTATGATGGCAAATTTTGTACTATAGGTTGCAGGAAGTGGTCAATGTAGATGGAAAAATAGCTCGTAACACTTTCCATAGCTGCAACTATAGGTACCAGGGGGATGTAGTGGGTCTTTATGTATCTTGGGGAGTCAATAAAAATAGGGCCTATTGTAAAAATCATGTTTAAGAAATGCAGACTCTGATGCTGCGACAATGCCATCTGCTGTGTCTCTATTGACTAGTTCATGCACTTTGATAGAGAACTTGGGTAATGGATCTCTAGGAAGTTTGTGATATGTTGAATTATCTGATAGGAGCCTAGTCGATTCTGACTGGTAGTCTGTACGATTTTGAACCACAATCCCTCCCCCTTTATCTGCTAACCTTATAACAAGTTGTTGATTGTCAGTAAGCTGTTTTAAGGCCGTGCATTCTGCAGTAGTCAATTTCGATGATGAATGTGTGTGTATGGTAGACTGTTGACACATACGAATAATGTCAGTGTAGACAACCTGATAGAAACTTTGGACATATGGGCCTTTGGTGAATGTAGGGTTAAATATGGATTTTGGTCTGAATTTTGTGTGCTGAATTGGTGGAGAAGTAGATAAATGTTGGGTCAGTAATTCTACATAGTCATCTTGGTCTTCAGTATATAGACCCTCCAAATGGTCTCCGGGTCTCAGTTCTGATGGCCCAAGAACAGATGAGTCCTCTATTGCTGTACTGGGCCCTGGGATGCTAGTGTTACTATCTAGATCAATACTGCATTTTTTGGTGGCTTGGATGTTATAGTAATGTTTAATGGTAATGTTTCTGATAAATCTGTTTAAATTGAGGAAAAGAGTGAATGGATTAGGAGATGCTGTTGGGGCAAAGGAAAGACAGTGTGCCAACAGTGACTTTTCGGGCATAGACAAAACATGATCAGAAAGATTAAAGATTTTTATAGTCTGCGCACTTTCTCTCTCCTTTTTGTGTCTCCGTCTCCCCCCTTCCCTGCCTCTTTGATGAGCTTTCTTTTGGGGCAGGCTACAGGGGTGATCACTAAAAAAGAGGAAGTGGAAGGTAAAGGTTCATCTATTGGAATAGGGCTTAGGTGGACTGTGGAGGATGACAGATCTGCTGTAACGGAACTAGTGCTGAGATGGACACTAGGCTTCTTTTGTACCTTCTTAGAGGTTATGGGTATAATATTCAGATTTGAAATACCAAAATCTAAAGCTGGCAAGAAGGAACTGGATTCAATATTAATTTCCAATGCAACAGTGTCAGAATCTAAAATAGATATAGGGACAGGGGGAGATTACTTTTATCAGTATTCTTTTTAACTTTCTTTTTAGCTGGAATTTTTGACTTGGTAGAGGGATGACCCTGTATAAAAGAACAGGGACGATTAATATGATTATCAGGCAAAGGAAATGGCCATTGAGATCTGAGATGTGGTAATGGTTTAGGGTGACTAAGCATATAGTGATTATGCATATCAACTGAGGAGTGGGAAGACATGGGAGAGAGAGGGAAAGGAAGAGTTGACCTCAGTTCACAGTTCATCAAAGGGATAGGGCCCTCATACCTAGTTGTGTTATAATAATCCTCATGTGCTGTATACTATGTCTAGGTTTTTTCCAACAAAAGATCCTCTTAGTATTATAGTCATCAAAATCTCTACGGATCTTTTGTAATTTTGTCTTAATAAGGCAATCTTCTTGGAACTTAGTAATAAGCTTAAGTTTTCTGTACCAAGATATAGGTAAAGACGTGATATGTGATTTAAGATTATGAATTAGGTCTGTGACTGCACAAAAGTACATTATATTGGATATCCCTTTGCTTAATGATGATTTCCATCCATTTTTGGATACAGAACTCTGATATAGTGGACCACTCTTGGGCCAATTCTGTACCCAAAAATGAGCATGTTTTTTGATTTCTAAGTCCTCTAGGAGAAATTTTACAAGTTAAGTATAAGTCCAGAAAAAATGTATCCCACCATTGGTGATTTACTGCATTAATAGCATCTTCTATTTTGCGGAACTTGGCATATATATATATATATATATATATATATATATATATATATCGATCTAAGAACTGATATGGACGGAAGTAAGAGACTATCTGGGAAATATGCGTATAGTTCATCCAAGATAGTATATTTTACAGATTCTATATTCTTTATTATTTCCATAGATTATATCAAAATTCAAAATCAAAAAATGTTGAAAAGTAAAAAATCATAAGAATACAGTGAATGACTGTGAAAAATATATGCCAGTGATGATCCAAACATATGTCATATATAGAGTTCATAAACTAAATAAACAAGTCCACATTAGTGCTGTGCAGGATCACTGATCAAATTAAATTGATATCCGTGCAAGAGTGACTTCATGTGAATGATCCCACCACCATCCAGATTTTGTGCTTACCAGCTGTCAGAAATAATGCACCTGTGGCTATAGCCCAGCCGAGGCCTTTTCCTCCTTGTTTCCTCCCCGTCTGGCAGATCATTCCGTCTGTGTCGGTTCCAACACTAATCGATTGTTCAGAGCCACCAGGCACTTTTACCTCACCAGGTAATATATCCCAGAAACCAAAAAGGAAAAAAATCAGACCATGGGTGCTGGCGTGAATTTCATTAGATTCCCTAGTAATAGAATGAAAGATCCTGTGTCTCAACCATGGGAGCCAAACTCCTCTATGTGGGAGAACTGAAGGCCTTCAGAAATAAGCTAAAATATATCTTCCACATGCTCCGGAAAATTACAGGCCTTCCCATACAGAAGTCTCCCCAAATAGCACTACTCAACTTCCCAATCCCTAGGGGCCCCCAAATTGGTTAAACGCCTTAAGCCCCATACACACGGTCGGACTTTTTCATCAATTTGGTCCGATCGGACAAGGTTGTTGAAAAATCAGACCGTGTGTATGCACCATCGGACAGTGTTCGTCGGTTTGTCCGTCGGACAAAGTCTTATCTCCTGCTGGAAAGATTTCCCGTCAACCCGGTCCGATCACACCAAATCCGAGCGTGTGTACGCTTGTCCGACGGACAAAGTGCTACGCATGCTCAGAAGAAATTCTGTGACGGAAGCGCTCGGTCAGGTAAAACTACCTTTCCTAATCGACACAGCACATTCGTCACGCTGCAATGTTAAAATGTCTTTAATGCAGCGCATTCTCTTTTTCTTTAAAATGCAACAAGAATGACATCTTTTAGCTGCTCCTATTCACCCGCACTTCTCACAAACTTACCGTATTTATCGGCGTATAACACGCACTTTTTCCCCCTTAAAATCGGGGGAAAGTCGTGGGTGCGTGTTATACGCCGATACCCAAAAAAAAAATGACAAAAATCGGTTGCGGCGCCGAAAAATGGCGACCGCGGCCGAAAAAGGCCGAACCGCGGCCGAAAAAAGGCCGGAAAAAGCCGAAGCGCGGCCGAAAAAGACCGAAGCCGGCTGTTCAGCTCCGCTCGGAGTCCCGCCTCCCTGCGCTCGCGCCCGAAACAGCAGGGTGGGGGGACTCCGAGCGGAGCTGAACAGTCGGCTCGGTCTTTTTCGGCCGCACTTCGGCCTTTTTCGGCCGCGGTTCGGTCTTTTTCGGCCGCGCATGCGCGGTATTTCTCGCGGCGGGAAATTTAAACGCTGGCGAACTTCAACTGACACTAGCAAGCTGCAAATGACGCCGGGCAAGCTGCAAATGACGCCGGGCAAGCTACAAATGATGCTGGGCAAGCTACAAATGACGCTGGGCAGGTTGCAAATGACGCTGGGCAGGTTGCAAATGATGCTGGGAAAGGCTGCAAATGACGCTGGGCAAGCTGCAAATGACGCTGGGCAAGCTGCAAATGACGCTGAGCAAGCTACAAATGACGCTGGGCAAGCTGCAAATGACGCTGAGCAAGCTACAAATGACGCTGGGCAAGCTGCAAATGACGCTGGGCAAGCTGCAAATAACGCTTAAATGTAAGTTTTTTTTTTCCCTAAACTTCTCTCCTAAAACTTTTTTTCCTTAAAATTCCCTCCTAAACTTGGGGTGCGTGTTATACGCCGGTGCGTGTTATACGCCGATAAATACGGTACTTCTTTATTACTTTGCAGCATTTATACACTACATGTTTATTTTTACTCAGATCGTAATACAATCTTTCTTATTTTTTTAACCAGATTTTTTTTTTTTTTGGGGGAATACATATTTGAAGGAGGTTTTTTTTTTTTTGGAGGGGGTTTGTATGTCTCAACTTAGCAAAACCACATTATTAACATTTGTATTTCTTGCTTACATTTACTAGGAGTTTGTTGGTTGTTGGTGCCCCTTGTTAATTCTAGGATTAGTGAAATGTACCTGCCTACTCAAAGAAAAACTGTCATTGTAGAAAAGTAAAACACAATAGTCAATGATTATTTCAAAGCAAATAAACCTTTATTTAGGTCTCAGCAACAGACCAAAGAGGAACGCAGCCATGGTGAAACTTGGGGAATTTGCAAAGCCTTGGACACCCATGGCAACCATCATTTTACAGACTTAAACAATTGGGGGCATGAAGACTACCTATCTAAATAATAAGGGAGCGCAATCTGGTCCTGAAGTCCAAAACATCCGGAACTGCAGCAGATGCCATCTAGGTCCCCAGGCTCTGGTACTACGAGAGGCTCCATCTTCTCTCAGACCAGACTGAGTCCAGGTTGTCACTCTCTTGTCTTCCTTGTACGCTTCCTTCCACGCCGTGGTGCTGGTGCTGGTGGGGTGGCAGAAGGAGGAGGAGGAGGCGGAGCAAGGTCACTCTCGCAAACATGTGTGAGGGGAGTCATCTCCCCAGCCATCCCCTCATTTAGTATTTTGAGGATGACCTCCTCACACATGCTGCGTTGCCCCGCCTCCATACCCGTAAATTTACTTGTAACCAAGGAGGCAAAGGCCTCCTCGTAGGTGGGTGTGGCATAGAGGGAGGCTGAGGCATCTTTTATCAGCTGGAGCGCTGACTCTCCCACCTCCCCCATGTTTTTCGCCCTTCTGTAGGGAAGGCGGAGGGGAGAGACTTGGGAGACAGTCAGGCTCCTACGCCTACCCCCCTCTTGGCTGCCACTACCCCCTGCCTCCTCCTGACTGCCACCTTCCACAGCCACCTCCTGGCTGAGGTCTTCCTGTGTCTGAAAAAGGGACATAGTTTCAGTTATTTGTTCATCAAACACACACAATTCTCATCTAGTGACTGTTGCAAAATGTTTTCAAATACAAAACCATACAATTCTCAGCCCTGCAGTTTAGATTCTTCCCAAAAATGTCTCCCACACCACTGTCTGTTGATATGTCAATCACGTTAGGAAATAAGCAATTGGGGATCCTGAATTAACTGAACATCATTCATTATTCAACAAACTGGTTCCAAAACTACTATACCTGGAACAAGCTGGGCACCTGCACATATTCCTGACTGGAAGGCCCAGGTTGGTCCTCGGAAGCCTCACGCGGGGTGGCGTGCGTGGAAGGACGCGTGCAAGGAAGAGTCGAGAGTGACTTCCTGACAGTAGCCTGGTCTTTGAGAAAGTGGAGCCTGTCATAGTACCAGAGCGTGGGGACATGGACATCAGCTGCTGCAGCTCCAGATGCTTGTGACTTCAGGACCTTATTGCGCTCCCGGAAATAGGTAGTCTTCATGTTGTTTATCTTCACTTTTAAGTTTGCGACGGTTGCCATGGGCAGGGTAGGCTTTACAAATGCCACCAGTTTCAGCAGGGCTGCGTACCTCTTTGGTCTGTTGCTATAATCCCTGTGTTTTGCCTGCCATAAGAGGGGGAATTGCCGGTATTTATCAATGAAGTGTGGGAGAAAGCTCACGTTGTAGAACGCCTCCATCACCTCTGCAAGACACAACGCCACACAAAACAATATAAATAATGTCAGCCTAAACACTCCTAATCTTCTCCATAAAGAAGCCTCAAGTTCTAATCAGTCTAGGCTAGTTATGTACCAACGTCAAATTGTACCTTCGTTTGTATCGATCGTCTCGTGCGTGAGCTTTCTCTCCCCTCGTCTCCCAGATCGTGGCTACGACACAGGCGTGTGACGTTTTATATACAGTGCGCATGCGTCAAACTCCGCCCGCCCCTGACGATCTTTCTAGTCTATTCCCCACCCCTTCTCTTTACGGCGCAGTGGGGAGAGCACATGGCGGGGACACAGCAGGTGCGCCCCAAATATCCCCCCAACGAGGAGGAGGACGAGGAAAGGCCGGAGGCAGAAACGTCCCGATCCCGGAGCCTGAAATTCAAGGCCTCCAATATGTCATTTGGAGAAATGTTGGAGATGGTGGACATATTAAAGAGGAGCGACTATGATGGGAAGTATGGGCCTTACCTCAACCCCAATGTCCGCAAGGCCAAGATCATGTCTAAAGTTGTGAGGAGGCTGTACAATCATTTTCCAAGGAGCCAAGGAGCAACTGAGGAAACGCTGGTCAGACCTGAAACTGAGGGAGGCCGATCAGTACAGAAAGATCAAGAGAATTCTTCAAAAAAGTAAGTAGTTGTGTTTTGTGTTTGATTTCTTGCTTGCATACTGCTCCATGTGGTTTGATTTTTACAAAGTTGTACATTCCAAAATGGCCACTTTCATGTTCGTCTGTGCATTCGATCGTACTCAGCCTCGATCTTTCTGCCACTGTCATGGTCGTGTGTGTGTGTCCATTCGATCGTACGCAACCTCGATCGTGCGGCCACTTATAATACGATGTTTGGTGTTTTTTTGGGGGAAAGGAAGTTTGTTCTCCCTAGAAATGTCATCCAGAATGTAAAGGCAATTTATTCAATGTAAAGGAGAGGTCACCCAGTAGGTGTTTACCCATCTGGACTCGAGAGCACTAGTGCTGGGACACCCAAACCCCCTTTTTATTAGCCTTTTCCACACATGTGCTCCAGTGGATACTAGAGGGGGGTCTCCATCACACAAACTTCTACCAAAAGCTAGTCAGTTTAGCACCTTTACAAAGTGACTACATTCATGTAGTTGACATTTGTAACTGGCCAAACTAAAATAGTGTCCGTCACTTTCAAGCAATGTTTGTCATTTCCTATTTCTGCCCTCAATAGTTTGTGTTGCTAAATCTTCCTTTTGGACATTCTCATAGGGGAGCGAAAACTTGGCCCGTCTGAGGAAACCCCCAAACCAACACCTCCCAAAAAAGGGGAAAGAGCAGAAGCAGAGGAGGAGGAGGAGGAAGGAGAGATCATCGAACTTGGAGAAATTGTCACCACAACAGGTGAGTGTGGGAGAACACAGCTACTGGTAAGCTAATCCATGTATGGCTGCCTCATTTCCAACACCCCATTTTTTTTGTTTGTGGTTTTTAGGTGACGTGGATGTTGTGGAAGAAAAATCGCACTTTACCACAGAGAGTGCCCACGTACTCATCGGAGAGATAATGGTCTGCAATCGAGATCTAGATTACATAAAGCAAAACATCAATGATGTTCAACAAAAATTGAAGAACATCATTGATGTTTTAGGAAAAATATGAAAAATCACCAAGTAATTTACACACATTTGTGCCAGCTTCTGAACACATTTGCAACTTAAAAACTGTGTGAAATTTGGAACATGCACACATTGTGTCCACATGTGCTAGCTCCCATCATGGTGGATGAATGGCAACGTTTTTTTGGGGGTGCAAACACTTTACGAACTACGAAAGTGGTTGTGGTGAAGGGGTTGCACCCCCAAAAAAAACGTCCATTCATCCCCATGTTGGAAAATGGCACTTTTGAAGCTTCTAGGCATGTGTTTTACCATCTAATGACCATTTTCATAACCAAATTGTGTGCATGTTCCAAATTTCCACTTTTCGGGGGTGCCCCCCCCATGTGATGAAGGCAAGATCAAACACACTTTGAACATATAGTCATGTCTGATCTTGTCTTCACTTTACAAAGTTGAACTTTCCTACTTCATAGGTTCTGCTTAGCTCCATGCCTGGTTTTACAAATTGCGTAATCTTTGTAAATAATGTTGTAAATAACCAAGATGTTGTCAGTTTTGGCGTGAAGATTGTAAACGCACTTGTGAATGTTTTCCAAGTAAACTTTTTTACTTTTCAAAATGTGTGGCTTCCTTATTTAACTAAAACAATGCATTATGTATGTAAAATGTAAAGGATATGGGGGGCAATGGGTGTTATTTACTAAAGGCAAATCCACTTTGCACTGCAATTTCCTTTCCCAGGGAACTTTTTCAATGCACTTGTAGAGCATAGCGGATTTGACTTATGTAAATGACACCCACAGTGCTTTGTACGAAAACACGGAGCACAGCATTTTGGAGAATACACACATGTCACACCTGGTGCTGAAAAGGAGTATTTTGGGTGTCAGTTATGCAGGACAAACCTTCTCTAGACCAAAGATTAGGTAGCAAACACACATGAGAATAATCTTTTTGGGAAGAAGAGACTGTTACCTCCTTTTGCCCAGAAAGTGCATTACCACTGTCGAAGGCAAAGGGAAAAAATGTCAAAGTAAAATAAGCTAAAAAGAAGACTGAAATGACAAGAAATCAGAGGTTGGTTAAAATATCAGATTTATTAAAAAATGCCTCTCACACATCGTCAGGCAGAGCAATGGCCCCCCTACCCACAAAGTATTCCATATATTGGTCCCGGACCACGCGGGCATTGAGAGGGGGCAAGCCTGGACGTGCCACTCGAAGGGCTGTGAGGTCCGCATTTGGAGGGCCCTCCACATCTGGGCCAACGGGCACCACATAGTTCCTGTTATGTCTTTTGAGGAAGTTGTGCAATATGCAACAGGCAAGAACTATGTGGTTCAGTTTGTATTCCGCCAAGTTAAATGCCGTCAGGAACAGGCGGAAGCGGCTGGCCAGGATGCCAAAAGCGTTCTCCACCACTCTTCTGGCTCTGGACAGCCTGTAGTTGAAGACCCTCTGGTCCGGGGTGAGGGTCCTCATCGGGAACGGCCTCATCACATGGGGAGTCAGCGCAAACGCTTCATCTGCGACAAAGACGAAGGGGAGTCCTTCGGCATTCTCCTCTGGAGGTGGCAAGCACAGACTGCCACTTTGGAGACGCCAGTAGAACTCCGTGTGCGTAATGGCCCCACCATCCGATATCCGGCCGTTCATCCCCACGTCCACATACATAAACTCGTATGTTGCCGACACCACCGCCAACATCACTACACTATTAAACCCTTTATAATTATAATAGTAGGACCCCGAGTTGGGCGGTGGGACGATGCGGACGTGTTTCCCATCAATTGCCCCTCCGCAGTTAGGAAAGTCCCAACGGCTGGCAAAGTGGGAGGCCACAGTCTGCCATTCCTGTGGCGTGGAAGGGAACTGTGGAGTGAAACAAGAAAAAAAAATGAGTCACTTTGCACCTAAACATTGCAAGCAGATTAGACAATCAACATCTTGGAACAAGAGCATTGTATAAAATTGGAGGCTGGAAAGTATTTACACAGAAAAGTAGAGGCTCCCCTTCACAGATTACTCACCCCCCCATCAATCCCCCCACTTCTGATGGGACATTGGCAATAACTATGGTTTTGGGGGGGGGGGGTGGTGGACAGGTAACCCTCTGCACTTCATTGATTGGCAAATGGCTCAATAATGTGGCCTAGTTTGGCCAGACCCTCTGTACTTAACACTATTGGCAGGCCACAGGAAAGATCAAATAACATTTCCCCCCCCCCAAAAAAGGCAGGCACAGTGTGACATTATTAAATTACCAAGCAAGCTAATAGGAGGGAAAGAAGACAAAAAAATAGGAAATGGAATGTATGGAGGCAGTCCCTTGCACTACATGCTTTGCTGAATTCATCCCTAAAGATGCGCACTATAAAGAGGTAGGTATATAGTGTGTATGGACCTTGGGAAAGCCAGCAGATAAAGGATTGGTACCATCTGACAGAGCAGTTGGGGGAGGGGGTTCCTAATGAGTTTGCCCCCCCCCCCACCAAAAGAACAAAAAAAGGGGGCTCTACATGAAGTAAACCACACAGCAAACATTTGTGCATATTTTAGGGGGTGTTTTGGGGCAAACAATACTATGCAGCAGACAAAAGACATTGCTTAAGTGAGTAGGCCATAGGTGTCTATTGGGGCAGAAGAGCATGCTGGTGAGGTAAGTGAAGGGAAAAATGCATGAAGGAGAAAAGGGGCACAGCATATTAGAACATATTGCAATCATGGTAATTAGGGAAGGAGGTCAAAAATACAAGTCATTAGCAAACAGAGCATACATAGAAGGGAATAGTAAAGTAGAAATGTTACCTTAACCACTTCCCGACCGCCCCCTGTATATTTACGTCGGCAGAATGGCACGTACAGGCAGAATCACGTACCTGTACGTGACATTCTTCCGGCGGTTGGGGGGTCCGATCGGACCCCCCTCCGCCGGCGGGGACGGTCGGGATCGCTTCAGGAGCGATCCGGGACGAGGGGACGGCCAGTGGTTTCTGGCCACCCCCTCGCGATCGCTCCTGGCCAATGAAAAGCTTCCCCTTCCTGTCTATTGTATAGACAGGAAGGCGGAAGTGATGTCACGCTCGGTGCGCCGGTCTATGTGACCGGAGACGCCGAGCGGCGAACATGTACAGGTTAGTGCACAACACTACACTGACACCAGTACAGTTAGGCACATATTCCACCCCCCTGTCACCCCCTGATCACCCCCCAGATCACCCCCCCCCCCCAGTCACAGTGTCACTAATTGCAGTGATCATTTATTTACTGATCACTGCATTTAGTGTCAGTGTGACTGTAATAACTGTCAGGGCAGTTAGTTTTAGGTCCAAGGTAGCCCCCTACCCCCCCCTAATAAAGGTTTAACCCCTTGATTGCCCCCCAGGTAACCCTTTCACCCCCTTTTGCCAGTGTCACTAAGCGATCGTTTTTCTGATCGCTGTATTAGTGTCACTGCTGTCGCTAGGTAACCATTTTTTTTTTTTTAGGTAACCGCCATGTTTATATAGGTTCATAAATAGGTTTATAGGTCAGGTACCCCCATATTACAACCTAAATAAAGGTTTTAACCCCCTGATTGCCCCTAGAGTTAACCCTTTCACCAGTGATCACTGTATAACTGTCACTGGTGACGCTGGTTAGCCAGTTAGTTATTTCGTTATTTAGGTTCCCCGTCAGGTTTTTATATAGCGTCAGGTACCCCCATATATTACCTAATAAAGGTTTTAACCCCCTGATTGCCCCTAGTTAACCCTTTCACCCCCTTTTGCCAGTGTCACTAAGCGATCGTTTTTCTGATCGCTGCATTAGTGTCGCTAGGTAACCATTTTTTTTTTTTAGGTAACCGCCATGTTTATATAGGTTCATAAATAGGTTTATAGGTCAGGTACCCCCATATTACAACCTAAATAAAGGTTTTAACCCCCTGATTGCCCCTAGAGTTAACCCTTTCACCAGTGATCACTGTATAACTGTCACTGGTGACGCTGGTTAGCCAGTTAGTTATTTCGTTATTTAGGTTCCCCGTCAGGTTTTTATATAGCGTCAGGTACCCCATATATTACCTAATAAAGGTTTAACCCCCTGATTGCCCCTAGTTAACCCTTTCACCCCCTTTTGCCAGTGTCACTAAGCGATCGTTTTTCTGATCGCTGCATTAGTGTCGCTAGGTAACCAGTTTTTTTTTGTATTACTGTTACGGGTGACGCTGGTTAGTTAGCTTGTTTTTTATACTGTCAGGGCACCCGCCATTTATTACCCAATAACGGTTTAACCCCCTGATCGCCCGGCGGGTGATATCAATTAGGTTTTAGGGTCAAATAAGGTCTGCGTCGCCCCAGGTTAGTGCCAGTACCGCAAACACCCACGCACAAAGCATACACCTCCCTTAGTGGCACAGTATCTGAACAGATCAATATCTGATCTGATCAGATCTATACTAGCGTCCCAGCAGTTTAGGGTTCCAAAAAAAACCGCATTGTTAGCGGGATCAGCCCAGATACCTGCTAGCACCTGCGTTTTCCCCCTCCGCCCAGCCCAGCCCACCCAAGTGCAGTATCGATCGATCACTGTCACTTACAAAACACTAAGCACACATAACTGCAGCGTTCGCAGAGTCAGGCCTGATCCCTGCGATCGCTAACAGTTTTTTTGTGGTAGCGTTTTGATTCAGTCGCTTCAGTCAGGAGCTTTTTTACCTGTGAATCTCAAAAAAATAAAAAAAAATAAAATAGTTGTCGTTTTATTGTTCTCTCTCTCACTCTATTCTCTCTCTATTGTTGCTCTTTTTTTACTCCATTCTATTCTGCAATGTTTTATTATGTTTTATCATGTTTTATCATGCTTGCTTTTCAGGTATGTAATTTTGTTTACTGTGTTTTAGTGTTGAGCATTTTTTTGTTTTCAGGTGCGCCATTCAGTTGCAACGCGGATTTATTTATCTTGACAGCAACAGCGTTTGCTCCCACGATACATAAAGCCGCGACTCCAACGCTGTAGGAGGTGATTTCACCACCACAGTTAAAAAAAAGAGCATATATGCCGAAGCATGGGGGCAGCAGGGGGGGGGAGGAGCGATTGGCTCCTAATGCCACGTACATACGGTCGAAATTCCGACCGTGTGTACACGGCATAACTTTTGCGGGAGGATGCCCCCATGCATCGGCATATATAAATGGTGCATGTATGCCCATCATTAGAAGTGGGTGGATGAAGGGAGGTATTCTAATGGTGGGCATACCCACCAATCAATCTCTTTTTTTCGTTCAGCCAAGAGGCTGCATGAAAAAAAAAAGATTACAATATATGTCCAGTATGTTGCTGGACTTTGAATGGTTTATACCAGAATGATGCCTGCAGGTTTAGGTATCATCTTGGTATCATTCTTTTCAGCCAGTGATCGGCTTTCATGTAAAAGCAATTCTAGCGGGTAATTAGCCTCTAGACTGCTTTTACAAGCAGTGGGAGGGAATGTCCCCCCTCCCGGATATAAACCGCGCCATTGGGAAATTGGGAAAGCATTTTATCACACCAATCTTGGTGTGGTCAGATGCTTTGAGGGCAGAGGAAAGATCTAGGGTCTAATAGACCCCAATTTTTTCAAAAAAAGAGTACCTGTCACTGCCTATTGCTATCATAGGGGATATTTACATTCCCTGAGATAACAATAAAAATCATAACAAAGAAAAAAAATGGAAGGAACAGTTTAAAAATAAAATAAAAAAGCTAAATATAAAAAAAAAAAAAACAAAAAAAAAAAAAAAAGCACCCCTGCCCCCCCTTCTCTTGCGCAAAGGCGTACACAAGCGTTGGTCTGGCGTCATATGTAAACAGCAATTGCACCATGCATGTGAGGTATCACCGCGAAGGTCAGATCGAGGGCAGTAATTTTAGCAGTAGACCTCCTCCGTGAATCTAATGTGGTATCATGTAAAGGCTTTTAAAGGCTTTTAAAAATGTATGTAGTTTGTCGCCACTGCGTGTTTGTGCGCAATTTTAAAGCATGTCGTGTTTGGTATCCATGTACTCGGCCTAAGATCATATTTTTTATTTCATCAAAAATTTGAGCAATATAGTGTGTTTTAGTGCATTAAAATAAAAAAAAGTGTATTTTTTCCACAAAAAATGCGTTTGAAAAATCGCTGCGCAAATACTGTGTGGAAAAAAAAAATGCAACACCCACCATTTTAATCTGTAGGGCCTTTGCTTTAACATTATATATAGTGTTTGGGGGTTCAACGTAATTTTCTTGCAAAAAAAAAAATATGTTTTCATGTAAACAAAAAGTGTCAGAAAGGGCTTTGTCTACAAGTGGTTAGAAGAGTGGGTGACGTGTGACATAGGCTTCTAAATGTTGTGCATAAAATGCCAGGACAGTTCAAACCCCCCCCAAATGACCCCATTTTGGAAAGTAGACACCCCAAGCTATTTGATGAGAGCAATGTTGAGCCCATTAAATATTTTTTTTTTTTGTCCCAAGAGATTGAATAATGAAAAAAAAAAAATATATATATTTTTTTTTTTACAAAAAGTTGTCACTAAATGATATATTGCTCAAACATGTCATGGGCATATGTGGAAATACACCCCAAAATACATTCTGTTGCTTCTCCTGAGTACGGGGATACCACATGTGTGGGACTTTTTGGGAGCCTAGCTGCGTACGGAACCCCAAAAACCAATCACCGTCTTCAGGCTTTCTAAGGGTGTAATTTTTTTATTTCACTTCTCACTGCCAATCACAGTTTCGGAGGCCATGGAATGCCCAGATGGCATAAAACCCCCCAAAATGACCCCATTTTGGAAAGTAGACACCCCAAGCTATTTGCTGAGAGGTATTGTGAGTATTTTGCAGATGTCGCTTTTTGTCACAAAGTTTTGAAAATTGAAAAAAGTAAAAAAAAATTTTTTTTTTCTTTACTTTCTTCATTTTCAAAAAACAAATGAGAGCTGAAAAATACTCACCATGCCTCTCAACAAATAGCTTGGGGTGACTACTTTCCAAAATGGGGTCATTTGGGGGGGTTTTGTGCTATTTTGGCATTTTATGGCCTTCGAAACGGTGATAGGTAGTGAGGAGTGAAATCAAAAATTTGCACCCTTAGAAATCCTGAAGGCGGTGCTTGGGTTTCGGGGCCCCGTACGCGGCTAGGCTCCCAAAAAGTCCCACACATGTGGTATCCCCATACTCAGGAGAAGCAGCAAAATGTATTTTGGGGTGCAATTCCACATATAACTATGGCATGTGTGAGCAATATATCATTTAGTGACAACTTTTTGAAAAAAAAAAAAAATCTTTTTTATTTTTGTCTTTATTCAATCACTTGGGACTAAAAAAAAAAATATTCAATGGGCTCAACATGCCTCTCAGCAAATAGCTTGGGGTGTCTACTTTCCAAAATGGGGTCATTTGGGGGGTTTTGTACTTCTCTGCCATTTTAGCACCTCAAGAAATGAAATAGGCAGTCATAAATTAAAAGCGGTGTAAATTCCAGAAAATGTACTCTAGTTTGTAGACGCTATAACTTTTGCGCAAACCAATAAATATACGCTTATTGGCATTTTTTTTACTAAAGACATGTGGCTGAATACATTTTGGCCCAAATGTTTGACTAAAATTGAGTTTATTAGATTTTTTTTATAACAAAAAGTAGAAAATCTCTTTTTTTTTCAAAATTTTCGCTCTTTTTCCGTTTATATCTCAAAAAATAAAAATCACAGAGGCAATCAAATACCATCAAAAGAAAGCTCTATTTGTGGGAAGAAAAGGACGCAAATTTCGTTTGGTTACAAAATTGCATGACCGCGCAATTACCAGTTAAAGTAGTGCAGTGCGAAATTGAAAAAAGACCTCTGGTCCTTTGGCTGCCAAATGGTCCGGGGCTGAAGTGGTTAATATAGTCCTCCTGCAGGACCTGAATGATGGCAGAACAGGTCTCTGGAATAATGATTCCCAGGGCCTGGGGAGAGATACCTGAAGAGAACTTCAAATCCTGAAGACTTCTCCCTGTCGCCAAGTACCTCAACGTGGCAACAAGCCTCTGCTCCGGAGTAATGGCTTGTCTCATGCAGGTATCCTGCCGGCTGATAAAGGGGGTCAGCAAAGCCAAAAGACGGTGAAAATCGGGGTCCGTCATCCTGAGAAAGTTCCTGAAATCATCAGGATTATTCTCCCGGATCTCACGAAGCAAAGGCATGTGCGAGAACTGGTCACGCTGAAGCAACCAATTCTTGGTCCACATACTCCTCATCACTCTGTTCATGGACGGGTCTTGGGTCAAAGCTAAAAGCCCGACACCAATTCCGCGTACAGCACGAACTCGGCGACGAGTACGCACGGGAAACATCGCTCAGAAGGTCACAAAAGGTCGGCTGGTCAGAACGGACAAACAGAAAGCACCGATAAACAGCAAGGCCTGAAAGAACGAAGTGAATACCAGCAACGAGCAGACAATAAGCAGTGCAAATCAAAGCGTCCTATATCAAGATATAGGCCGCAATGACCAACAAATGCGAACTGACTACACGCACTAATAAACAGATACGCACGACAAGCACAAACTGAAGAGCAGTAACGATCTGAGTCAGAAAACTGAGAAGCGCGAATCTTAAGTCACCAAACTTCGACTAACTCTCGATAAACACGGGATCAGCAGAAGGAGCCCAACGGGTGCCTGACGTGGTGCTGAACTTCCCTTTTGTAATCTCGTGGACGACGACTTACGTCACGACGTTCTTCCGGACCGGATATTCCGACAACGTAGTCCGACCGTGTGTACGCAACGCCAACATCGGACAAAGTACGTCGGACAAAGTCCGACCGACCTTGTCCGCGGATTGTCCGAGCGTGTGTATGGGGCTTTATTATGTTTATTCTCATTGCAACTAAATTAACAATCGCAGGAGCCTGGAAGCAATCTCATGTTTCATTCATTGTGGTCAAAAGGAAAATCTACTGGAATATGGCCTAGGAAAAAAAAAATAGTTAGCACTTTGCTAGACACTACTAAGAAATATGAGGCCATATGGGAACCATGGACCCAATATATGCAACTGAAGCTCACCTCATAACCTTGCCCATACTCCTGGTGCAGGAGCAAGACTCATTTGCACACTAAGCCTTCTTTTATGTTCCTTTTTCCCCACTTGTCTGTATCACTCTTAAATCCATAGCCATCCTATCCTGCCAAGGAATTTTCATACTATTTTCATACACAATGGCTTTATATGTAATACTTTCTTATTATTGGTATCTATACGAACTAATTGGTTCAGATCCATGGAAATGGCTTTCATAAATGCCAGAATATTATGACTCCTATGATGCAACTCAATGTTGTGGAAGCTTTTATATTGTCAACGAATGAGGCTCTCACTATCCTGGCTCCCCCTTTCCTGGAAGATATATGGTACCACACACTTGTTTCTACACTCACCGTAATCTCAAGCAGCAGACTGAACATATATCCCTCATTAATAGTTACACTAACTCCTTGAGCTAGTACATACTTATATTAGATGTTGACATGTTCAAGCCTTGTCTTATTGCCGTTATTAAATTTCATACAGTTTTCACTACAATAATGGTTTGTTGAATGTAACCTGTGGGCTGGATGTTCTGCCTCCCTCTCCATGACACAGCTAGTACCCATTAGGGGTGTCTGCAGATAGGGGACATCTCCCCTCCTACGAATACATAGTTTGTTGTATATGATTATTACTTTGCTAACTGATATTTTATATGTTACTGTACTATAGATTTACTGTTTCAATGTACAACATAATGTACCAATGTTTCTTTAATCTTTCTGAAAGACTCAATCAAAATCGATTGAAAATAAAAAACAAACAAAAAAAAATCATTACCTGCTAGTGATTCAAAATGCATCGTGAATTACACACAAATTCTAATTTCCCATCAAAGCAGAGATCTTCTTTAATGTTAATTTGCATTCTCACATGACTTGTCCACTTCAGAATTGGTATAATAAGGATCTCTATTGTGGTTACAAACTACAGTGTTAAAGTTATTTTCTGTAGAATTGACGCCTCTTTAATTCCTAGCTTAAAGCTTCAAAAATTTTGTTTTATGGCACGATTGTATAAACACACAGATAACTCTTTATATGCATTCAACTTCATTTTCAGCTATACATACTTTGGTATAAGAATTTGGCATCAAACTGCTTTTACGACGTGTTCTGAGCTATCAGATTGGAAGAAGCAATCCAGTGCAGGTGCTTATCGAATGGTACTTAATTCATGAATAAACTATATAAAAAAGATGGGAAAGGGAACCAGGTTACAAAATGTGAGTAAAGCTATACACCATCAATAAAGAAACATTGCAGCATTGTAAAAGGAAATGGTAGCAGAACCCATGATAAAAGAACTGAGATATAGGAAGAATGAGTACAGCAGAAAAAAATGTTAACGTATTTGGCAGCTGCAGTGAGAGGGAATGTTGAACCATATGGGGTTATAAAAGCACATTAAGCATACATTGGAGAAGAGTGATTCATATTAATATTGCAATCTTCCAGGATCAATGAGCCTCTGGCCAACTGTTTCAAGTGTGTGTTTTATAATTGTGTTTTTAAGATATATCTTATTTTTCCAGCAGATAATACACTGCCCAGGAAACACTGTGAAAGTACAATTAAAGTACATTCAGTATTTATTTTAAGATATATCATTTCTATAGTACTTGATTTGATATTACTGTAGAACATAGGACACCTATTTATTCCCCCTCCATAATTTCTCAACAGTGGAACGAGAACACAGTTGAGTGTTTGGGGTAAGGGGGAGGGAGCACTTTTACTTATTCAGTCCCAATTAAGTGGAATTATTCCTGTTTTTTATTCACAAGTACATTATTAAATATAAAAAAATTAAAGTAATAATAAAAAATATAGACCACAATCTAGTATTGCTCATATGTTTGGTGATTTGGGCCTTGTAACAATGAATATGCAAAGAAAAAATCAGAGTACATTTCTGATAAGCAATGAATGCCTGGTACACAAGAGTTGGCTCAATACAGACACCACTTGGTCAGCATTTTCTTTGTTTTGTGATGCACTGTGTTAAAATAATGTGGGGTCTGCCTGATACAGCAGCAACCGTATATGCATTTTGTTTCTCCCGGCAGCCCCAAGACACCCTCCACCCCTTTGTAGGCAGAACACCAGCATAGCCATAGCATGGGCACCTCCAGCATGGGTATATAATAAGCCAGACACCAAAATAATACATATGCATTCACCAATAAATATGCAATATTCATACAACCAATGTTTACAAAGTGCTATTCGGCCAACGGTATACTGTACCAGCAAGTAAAATGCAAAACCTAAGGATGGACACTATGTAAATTTAAGCAATTTAGAAAACAACACACATCTTTTCACGAGTACACAGGAGGCTTTCAATGTTAGCAATGGTTGAGGGGGGAGATAAAGTTCTCAATAAAAGCATGTTTTGATATCACAGCAAAGATGAAAGACATGCTTTGGAATAAAGGGGTTAATGGAAGGCAGCCTTAGATTGAAGCCTGCTTTACACTTTATATAAGCAGCTCACTTTACCAATGTATTCAGCCCTCATTATTTTTAAACTAGAATTTAACACACAGTTCTCACAATCTGCTGTCAGTCTGACAGTAATTGGTGGGTAAAATATTTGGCCATACAAACAGGACAAAAAAGGCTCAATTACACATAACACTCTCAGTGTTAGAGCTTATTAGGCGATGCAAAGAAACTCTGACAACTAAATACAGTATCAGCAGTGATGAAAGAATCCAGGGTCATTTGCTCATCTTTTTCTTTTGCTATCTGTTCATACAGCCACAAAAAACACTGGAATATAAAAATAGAAGACACAAATGCTGATGGCATCCCAGTCTTAGTCCAGTAGGGTTCCATATCGAGTTGACCCACCATTTGCTACTCTAACAGCTTCAACTTTTATGGGAAGGCTGTCCACAAGGTTTAGGAGTGTGTCTATTCGAATGTTTGACCATTCTTCCAGAAGCACATTTGTGAGGTCAGGCACTGATGTTGGATGAAAAGGCCTGGTTTGCAGTCTCCACTTTAATTCATCCCAAAGGTGTTCTATCGGGTTGAGGTCTGGACTCTGTGCAGGCTAGTCAAGTTCCTCCACCCCAAACTTGCTCATCCATGTCTTTATGGACCTTACTTTGTGTACTGGTCCGAATCAGTTGCTGGAGGGAGGATAATAGAGTGGGGTTGTTTTTCAGGAGTTGGGCTTGGCCCCTTACTTCCAGTGAAGTTCTTAAGGAGTCAGCATACCAAGAAATGTTTTTGACAATTTCATGCTACCAACTTTGTGGGAACAGTTTGGGGATGGCCCCTTCCTGTTCCAACATGACTGTGCACCAGTGCACAAAGCAAGGTCCATGAAGACATAGATGAGCGAGTTTGGGGTGGAGGAACTTGACTGGCCTGCACCTCAATCCGATAGAATACCTTTGGGATGAATTAGAGCAGAGTCTGTGAGCCAGGCCTTCTCGTCCTCATGAGTACCTGACCTCACAAATGCGCTTCTGGAAGAATGACCAAACATTCCCATAGACACAGTCCTAAACCTCGTGGACAGCCTTCCCAAAAGAGTTGAAGCTGTTATAGCTGCAAAGGGTGGGCCAACTCAATATTGAACCCTACGGATTAAGACTGGATGCTATTAAATTTCATGTGCGTGTATAGGCAGGCATCCCAATACTTTTGGCAATATAGTGTATGTATATATCTCAGTATTGTATTTAGAGGTACAACTGTAGATTTAGTAGAGCTGGTAGTGGCCTTTGTAATGGTTTCCAGGTTGGTTTTCTAGTACCTTCATTTTCTGGTCAAGGTTGCTGTCAGGAACAGTGTTGTTGCTTGGATCGCCTGCTGGTGTCACGGTTTCTTTCGGCATCAAAGGGTGCTGTTCTGGTGGCCACCAGCGGGGGTCTCCCAGCAGATGAACATTCTGGTGATCAAGCTGCACCTGATGTGGAACTGCTGGGAGTACATAAGACCGTCCTTCACTGAGGCTCAGGGCTTCAGAATTCCTTCCTGCAAGCCTTGTCCCTGCCTGATCTGAGCCATTGCCTGAAACCTGTTCCTGATCCGCTTCCTGCCCTGTCCTGGACGCTGTTTCCTTTACCTGGTTCCTGAGACTTGTCCCCTGATTCCTGCCTTGGCTTCCCCTTGCTTCTGCTTCCTCCACCTGGCCTCCTGTTCCCCTTGTTCTCTTATCCCTGCCTTGTATATATGTGTTCCATTTCCTTGTGTGTATTTATAGTTAGTTAGTTAGATTAGGGTTTTGGGGTGTATTATGTGTATTATTTGCGTTCTTGCTTGTTCGTGGTTTGCTGTGTTTGGTTTTCACGTGTGTCTTTATCCTTTAATAAATATATATTTTTTCACATACCTTTGAGCCTGATTCCTTTAGTGCAGCCCATTGATCTGTTCACTTTGTGCTGGATGCCTGTGTTAGGCATCTCTCTCATGACAGTTGCCTTTTTGTTAAAATTGTACGTTCTGTTCTGTGTCACTCTGAAAGCATTCAGTAAAAAAATAACCAAAGAATTAAAGGAGGGTAGGGTTTGCACTCAAATTTGAAATTATCTCCATTGGGGTTAGTTCCAAAGAAGGATCCTGGATCATTCCGTCTAATTCACCATTTATCTTACCCTCATGGCCTATTTTATTTTGACAAGTGTATGCCCATGGGATTTTCTAAATCCTGTTTTCATTTTGTAGCCTTCTGCACTTTTTTACATAGGGTCTTATCTAAAATAGTCCCTCCAGGTGACATTATTCATTACCTGAATGATTTTTTATTTATATGTCCTGCTGACTCTGCTATTTGCGCTGACATATTATCCTGTTTTTCCAACCTTTGTGAATTTTTTGGCATCCCCCTGGCTCACAAAAAAAAACAGTTGGTCCTATTTCAGTTATTGAATTCCTGGGCATTACCATAGATTTGGTTGCTATGGAATTCAGACTTCCTGGATCTAAGTTATTAAAATCAAGAAATTGGAGGTATTTGATATAATCCGCTATGTATAGCCAAAATCCCAAGGTTAGAAATATCTAAGGTTTTCCCCACAAATGGGCGCGACATTATAGGCATGGACTGTGAGACTTACAAAATGTAAAAGTATATAAAGTATCTTTATTTGGACATAGTATCAAAAAAATGAATATAAAAGAGAAACATTACAACATTTCCTTCATACAATCATGTATTCTAAGCAGTATATGTATACATTGTCTTCCTGAAGTGTTCCCGAATTGAATCGTGCATTCAAAAATCCATATACAAAAATAATCAAAAAACCGATGTGCATTGAAAATCTTCTTCAGGGATAATTCTTTATGCACAAAATGTCTTTTGAAAAGGCAATCTAAAATACTAGAAATAAATACATGTATATATACATTTCCAGTGTAAAAGCAAAAAAAAAAAAAAAAATGAAAAATTAAAATGAATGTGAGCAAACAAATAAAAAAAAAATGAATAAAAAGGGAAAAGAGGTGAGGAGAAAAAAAAATAAAAAAAGAGAAGAAAAGAGGAATACCCATGCCTAAAATGCGGACTTACATATACACTTGAAATGCCAGATATGACCATATGAAAAACTGGTCAAAAACTTGATTGGAAAATGATGTTGTATCTTAAAAATGCCAAAGAGAGTAAAACAGAATGACCCATTCTATAGTTAATATACATTTGATAGGGTTCAATATACCCAGAAATTATATTTTTCCTTTTTATTCCCAGCAATCTGCCACTGCGGTCCCGGTTTGCATCCCCAGGACCTTCCTGATCCACCCTCAACAGTGAGCAGACGGCTTGTCTGCTTGTTCATTCTGTTTTACTCTCTTTGGCATTTTTGAGATACAACATCATTTTCCAATCAAGTTTTTGACCAGTTTTTCATATGGTCCTATCTGGTGTTTCAAGTGTATATGTAAGTCCGCATTTTATGCATGGGTATTCCCGTTTTCGTCTCTTTTTTTTTCTACTCACCTTCCTTCCCTTTTTGTAAGTTTTTCATTTTTCATTTGTTTACTCACATTCATTTTAATTTTTCATTTTTGTTTTTTTGTTTTTTTGCTTTTACACACTGGAAATGTATATATACATGTATTTCTTTCTTGTATTTTAGATTGCCTTTTCAAAAGACATTTTGTGCATAAAGAATTTCCCTGAAGAAGGAGTACAATAAGACTCCGTAACGCGTATGTATTTTCAATGCACATCGGTTTTTCGATTATTTTTGTATATGGATTTCTGAACGCACGTGCTCAGCACGATTCAATTCGGGAACACTGTGCCTTCAGGCAGACAATGTATACATATACTGCTTAGAATACATGATTGTATGAAGGAAATGTTGTAATGTTTCTCTTTTATATTTATTTTTTTGATACTATGTCCAAATAAAGATACTTTATATACTTTTACATTTTGTAAGTCTTACAGTCCATGCCTATAAAGTCCCGCCCATGTGATGGATCTAAGTTATTAAGAATGAGGGCAATGATAGCCTTATTTTTGTAAAATAATAAAGTTTTTCCCAGAGATGTTCAGTCATTGTTTGGGCTTTTTACTTTCGCAGCTAGGGTTACCCAGGTAACCAGAATTCTTTCACGGAGATTTGCCCTCGCTACCAAGGGTCTCAAGAATCCTTTCTCCCATGTTTCAATTACTCATCAGATTAAGGAGGATTTGAAAGTTTGGGATGAGTTTTTGGTCAGCTTTAATGTTTCCACTATATGGCAACACGATTTTATTAAGGATTTGGATATAGGCTTATATACTGATGCATCTGGCTGAGTAGGACTTGGTGCCTTACTCAATGGTCATTGGTGTGCAACCAAATGGCATGACTCTTGGAAGGTTCCTGAAATTTTACGCAATTTGGTATTATTAGAACCTTTTCCAGTTGTCATTGCCGTTGTAATTTGGAACGAACACTTAAAGGCTAAGTTCACCTTTTTTTTTTTTTTTTCTAAATTCCTGTACTTTTTTTGCAAAAATATCAAAGCTTTCCATAAAACCTTGCTGTCCTACATCCATGATTCAAAACTTATCTATTGCTACTTACATCTTTACAGACTGTAGGTCATGACACAGGAAGGAGTTGACCAGCTGACCTCATTAGTACACACCCTGCATCATCCACCCACCCACTCACAGCTGCATGTTTTTTAAATGAAATGCAATTAATCACTGATCACCCTTCTCACTAAATACACAATCAGATTGCATAGTGTATGGCCATCTTTATACAAATATGTAGGAGGTAGTGGACAGAAACACTCAGCTGTCAAGTGTCAGGCCCCTATCACATCTCTGCATAGCAGGAACTCGCATTCCCACATGCTTTATTTTATTTTTTATTTTTTAGCGAGGTGTTTTGGAGCATTTTCACTCATCACACACAGGGAAGCCCATCCACCTGAATGTGCTGCCCTACACGCAGCATTCACCCCAAAGAAGCTTCAGAACTTTTTTTTAGAGTGGAGCTTGGTGTGTTTTTTACTGCAATTTTTGGTGCAGCGTATTTGTGAAATGCAAGGAAGTACACAGATAAATGGAGCGTCAAACCCGTCGTCAACCCGTTGTTTTGTGCATTGTGTGTTTTTTACTGTGCGTTTTGCAACATTTGCCATTCGTTTTTTTCACATGGAAAAATGTGTGTTTGCTTTTGTGTTTGGTGTGCCGTTACCAATTAATGACACTGAAAGCGCAACTAGAAATTTTAGGTGTATAAAGGTGGCCATACACTATACAATCTGATTGTAGAATCTCCTTTAGATTTACCAAATTTATATAATAGGAGGAAACCCCTATCTAGCCAATCACTCTGTATCCAATCAGACAGGCCCCTGTACTACATAATTGATGGCAGATCTAAAGGAGATTACTATGTGTGCTTTCAGTGCCATTAATTGTTAACAACACACCAAACACAGAAGCAACCACACATTTTGGCATGTGAAAAAACAAATGGCAAATGCTGCAAAACTCACAGTAAAAAACATGCAACCCACAAAACGCCAACATGTCCCATAAGCCACATATAGCACGGCCCATTTAAATCAACAGGCTGCCCTATGCGTGTCACAGGAAAAACGAGAAACAAAACATTCACTCCCATTATGCTAGATGTGAATGGGGCTTGAAAGTGAAATTGGTGCGATAACACAAGCACAATGTGGCTCCATTCATCTGTGCATTTCCTTTCATTTCATAAATGTGCTGCACCAAAAATCGCAGTAAAAACACAGCAATCTGATTGTGTATTTACTGATCACTGATTGATTGCATTCATTTAAAAAACGTGCAGCTGTAAGTGGGTGGATGATGCAGGGTGTGCGCTAATAAGATTAGCTGGTCAACTTCTTCCTGTGTCATGACCTACAGTCTGTAAGGACATAAGACAGAAGCAATAGATACGCTTTGAATCATGGATGTAGGACAGCAAGGTACGTATCTGTAGATTTTATGGAAATCTTTGATATTTTTGTAAAAAAAAGTACATGAATGCTATACTGGTGCATAGGGGAGCTGGAATTTAGAAAAAAAAGCCTTTAAGGAACCAACATGTTATTTTACACAAAAAAGGAAAAGAAAGGCGTCTCTAAGTGAAGTATGCAAAATTGAATAAAGCGGGTTAAAAGCACAAGATCGTTGAGTGTTAAAAAACATGATAAAATCAGGAGTCGTCATCTGTGGCATGTATCCATCCTCAGCACGGTGGTAGAGAGCAGTGTACAGCCGTCCAGAAGCTGTAAAGTGTTTGCGTACGTGCTAGAGCAAGGAGGCAGCAGGGAAGCCTGTGTTCTGGGTTCACTGCAGGACACAGAAGGCTGATGGTGTCAGTGGGCAGAAAGGGGCGGTAACACGTTTCGGAGCATGTGTCCTTCGCCAGACCTCCCCTTTCTCCCCACTGACACCATTAACCTCCCTGGCGGTATGATTCTGTCTGGAATTTTGTGCTGAAAGCGGTACAATTTTTTTGCATGGAAATTTGATGCTATGTATTATAGGCCTGCAATTCTTAATAATTACTTACTTAAACCTGACCAAACAAGACTCTAGTAGACATCCCAGATGTGATAAAGTTTGAAACACAAAATTATGATTTTGAATTTTTTAATAATATAATTTTATTCAATAATGTAATACAAACTAAAGAAATTTGTCAGACAAAGAAAATTCAATAAACATCCTGAGTGTGATAAATTTTAAAACAAGGTACAGCACACAGTCCGACGTCACAATCCGGACAATAGAACCAGCTTTCTTTTCCCTTGTCATCTCTGTTTGAACAGCAAACCACGCACATCCTGGTAGGTGCTGCCTTTTTTGTGGTTGGCGGTATATAGTCCATAAAGTGACGACCTGTTAGGCCTTCTGGGTTGGCAACACCAACAGCACGTCCTCCAGGTCTGTTCGCATCTACTGATGGCATCTGGTGTTTGACGAAAATCTGCTCAGCCACCTTCCAGATAAAATCTGAATGAACAAGAGGCTTGTCACTCCCTGCTCGGTACAAGATGTATGCATTCCAAAGGCATTGTTCCAGAAGATGGATGTAATATTTTTTCTGCTGTTTCCGCATAGTCGGATAAAAGGTCATTGCCTGATCGGCTCGGTCGACACCTCCCATAGTGCAATTATATCTATCACGACTTGCGGCTTCAGCACATCTTTCCCACCTTTTGTGTGGACCGTGGCAGTGGAGGTATTGTGCACAGTGCTCATGAGACACACGTCCTTCTTGTCTCGCCAAAGTATTGCCATCATCTTACCCTTCTGCCAGGCAACAATTTCACCGGTTTTTAGTTTTTTCTTGCCAAACATAGATGGCATGTCACGTTGGTTAGGCCTAACCGTACCATCGGCATCAGTCTTGTTTTGGATCAAAACCTCAAACAGTTCCGGTGACGTATATAAATTGTCCATGGTTACACAATATCCCTGGTTCAGTAATGACTCCAGCAGTGTTAGGACAGATGATGTGGCCATCCCATAGCCCATAGCCGCTGTACCTGGGGTTGAATTTTGTGCCTTTACCGGTGTAAATGACCGAGTTCCATATGTACCCAGTGGATGACTCGCAGAGCATGTATGATTTGATGCCAAGCCGCGCTCTTTTGGATGCAATATACTGTATCCAGCTTAGGCGTCCCTTGTAGGCCATCAAACTCTCATCCACACTGATGTCCCTTTCTGGCACGTAGGCCCGCTGGAAATTGTTCAAAATAATTTGGCATACCTCCCAGATTTTTTTTTAGCTTGGGCGCAGGATGCGTGGCCTCATCAAACTCTTCATTGTTAGTGAAGTGAAAATATTTCATGATGAGGGAAAAGCGGTATTCGGACATCACAGTACCAAAAAACGGAGCGGCCAGTAACTTGTTGGTGGTCCAGTACCATTTCTGGAGCGGTTTTCCCACCACCCCCTGAAGAATAATGAGTCCGAGAAACAGCCAGATGTCCTCTTTAGTCACCGGTTCCCACCTTCTGCTTCGGGAAAACCTGGCATGCAGCGTAGCGGATTGCTGCTCTTGGTAGCGATTTGTCTCTGTGACAATTTTTTCAATTACCTCCTCTGTGAGAAATAATTGCAGGTATGCCAGAGGGTTGCCATGCTCAACTTCGACCTTCATCCCAGGTGATCCAGTGAAGGGAAATATTGGGGGGCGCTACCTGGTCCGTATCGCACTCAATAGGGCACCAAGTTCTGATGTCAGGTGCAGGATCATCACCGCTGTCACTTGTCAGATCAGTGTCAGACGACAAATCTCCCCACGACTCACTATCGCTCAGTTCTGGGAGCAACTCTGTGTCGCTGTCATTCAACTGCTCCAAAGGCGATTTTGTAGCAAAATGGCGCTTTTTGGATTCCATCTTCTCAATATTTTATTGGAGGCAAGGGGCACTGGGGCAAGGGGCACTGTATCAGTGAGATCTGAGATGATACAATGTAATCCTCTCAGATTACACTGTATCACCTCTTTTTATATGTGTGTTTTGTGTTTGAACTTTTGAACTTTTTGAATTTCCCGCCCAGTTCCACTCCCGTGCGCCGCTGCTGCTCGCAGGGAACGGAACCAGGAAGTGAGATGCGGTGATCGCGCTGGCGATCACAGCAGAGCACAGCCGAGGACAGTGGAGGGCATCACTGGAACCCAGGAGAAGGTAAGGGCTCCGCTCGATGCTCTGCAATGTTACCCCGAGCGAAACTCTGGGTTACCGCTCCTGACAGAGAAAGTCAGACCCGAGTCACGCTCAGGATTACCGCCAGGGAGATTAACCATGATGTCTGAAGCGGATCAAGCATAGACAGAACAGCAGCTTGGGCACCACATGCTTGACCAGACATATGACGACCTGCCATGCAGTCCATTGGCAACAGCACTCGAAAGACCCACATCAAAGAAAAAGGTGGACTTCTCCTTGCTGCTCATCTTGGATCTCCAAACCTACTATACCTCCAGTCCTCTCAAAAACCTGCACTGAGAGGAAAGAAGGTATAGCAATAGGTGTCCCAATTCCTTGCAGCCAATCTGCTAGCATCAATGCCACTGGCCGCATTTATTTACGTAGTAATGCCGCCACTATTTACATATGAATGCCGGTTATTTACATCTAAACACAGGGTCTGCAGGTGAGTCATCTGTACACAACAAAAGGGCAGAGCTGGGCAGCATTAGTACCAGCACTTCACACTGAGATATTGGGACACAGTACAGGACTAAAACTTCAAGGGATAAGGGAATTTAAACTGGGATAGTTGGCAAGTATGAGGCAGCTGCTTTGGCCCCCACAACAATGACAGGGCCCAGTGCAGCTGCCCCTTTTGCCCTGCCTTAAAGACGGCCCTGGGTCTATAAGACCCCACATCTCTCCTCCAGGCTGGAAAGCATCAGATCAAAAGAAAATAAATAAAATTGACGATCTGATGCTTTTCTAGCCGAGATCCCGACTTTGTTTACTTGTGCGGCCCAGAGGTGACATCATAACATCGCTGCCGGGGACCATCTTTTCCTTGGAAATCTCTATGCCTCTCTGTTCCGGTGCCGGCTGATTCATTCTCCGGGTCCCCGGTCACACGGGAAAGCCCGGAGAAGCACCGAAGGGCAGTGGGAGGGGGCAACATCTCTCCCGTCACCGCTAAGAATGATCAAGTGGCTAAACAGCTGCTCTGATCTTTCTTATTGTGCTCAGAATTGCCAGCTCTAAAAAACAATATCTGGATGAGGCCTGTAGCTGAAGGCATTATTCAGATATCTCCACTGAAAGCCAAGGACGTCATATGATGGCCTGCGGTATGTTTAGGTTTGCAAATCATTGTAGAAAAACATTGTAGAAAAAAACACGGCATTGGGGGGGCCTCAGCCACTCAGTTTCTGAGTGTCTGTGGCTGTTGGGTTGTCATCCAGTCTAGTTCTGGATGGACAAGGTCATATTATTATCTTGGAATAGTTTATGGTTGATCTATGCCTTCAATGCAAGAAAAACGCTGTGGCTAATTTAGCCCATTAAACTTATATATGTGTCAGTCTCTTTATTTATGTTTATGATTATGCTCCTTTGTGCTGCCCCATACAGATTAAAGACCAAGTGCCTATAGCTTTAAAAACAAATTAGTGAAGGTAGTCCCCACTTTCCTTACAGATATCCTTAACCACTTGTCGTCCACGCTACAGCCCAATGACGGCCACAGCATGGACCGGAATTTCCGGGAGGCCGTCATATGACAGCCTCCCCTTTGCACGCTCCCTGCGTGCCCCCTGCGCTGTGATCACTGAGTCACCGAGACTCGGGTGATCACAGATCTGAGTAAGGGGCCGATCTCCGCCCCTTACCACGTGATCACCAAAAGAAAGCTCTATTAGTGGGAAAAAAACCCCGATAAAAATTTAATTTGGGTACAGTGTTGTATAACCGCACAATTGTCATTTAAAGTGCGACAGCGCTGAAAGCTGTAAATTGGTCTGGACAGGAGGGGGGTTTAAGTGCCCAGTAAGCAAGTGGTTAAAGTATAAGCCAGTGCTACCAAATAGTTTTTTGTAGATGTTATCAACAACAAGAAAACAATGAGAGGTTCAGGCTTCACATTTTTTTTACCTGTGCCTGGGGGAGGTTAGCTATGAATGAGGCATGTCATCTAAGCCTTGTATTTCCACCCCTGAGCTACAGATTCATTGCTGCACTGTCAATGAGCATACTAGATATCTAATTCCTTGTTTACTATGCTTTGCTTTATGATGTGCACAGTGTGATTCTGAACATTACTATCTGACAGAAGATGCAAATTACATTATTTTTCATGATGTGCATTAGGAACAGGCCAGGATTTGAAAATGAAAGTATGGTAATGCTGCATTCATTATGCTGCATTTCCCTGTAAATCCTGAAATCCCTGTTTAATACTTTCAATCCGTGTGTTCTGTAAGCAGCAGGATGAAGCAGGTAATTATGTACCTAATGTTGATGTTGGTGGTAGGTGGAAAGGACCTTCATGAACATTTTTCCTACACCACTGATGTGAGTGCAGTACACAGGGACAGATAACATACAGTACCTCCAAACTTTTTGATATGGGAAAGTGGGACACATTTTAACATGAGGTATATAGGCAAATGACTCACCCCTGCTAAACCTCTGGGAACCTGAACCATTACGATTTTAAAACACCAAATAGAAGAATGTAAAGGTTACATATAAGCTTTAGGCCCCTTTCACATGTGCGGACCGTGCAGATCCGCCTGTCAGGTGGATCGAAACGGGCTCTCCATACATCTCTATGGAGCGTCGGATGTCAGCGGTGATCCGCCCCGATCCGATCCACCCTGCAAAATCCAGATGGATGTAAACCCTATTTTCCATCCGTCTGGCGGATCGGCTCAGATGAAAACAGACAGGCGGTCCGTAATAATCCGATCCCCCCATAGTGTGCAGAGACGGACTTGTCATCTGCCGGCTCAGCGGGGATCAACGGAGCAACCCCCGCTCAGCAAGCGGATGCTAAATACGGACAGCCCAGTGCGAAAGGGGCCTTAGTGCAATAAAACAATTTTGATGGTTAAAGGCATTGATTTACTAAATGCAAATCCACTTTGCACTACAGGTGCACTGCAAGTGCACTTGGAAGTGCAGTCGCTGTAGATCTGAGGGGAAGATCTGAAATTATAGAAAGCTCTGCTGATTTCATCATCCAATCATGTGCAAGCTAAAATGCTGTTATTTTATTTTCCTTGCATGTCCCCCTCAGATCTACAGCGATTGCACTTGCAGTGCACTTGTAGTGCAAAGTGGAGTTGCCTTTAGTAAATAACCCCCAAAGTGTTACTTAACCATGGATGCTGCATTCACTATATCTGGTCTCCCACAGTACACAGAACATGGACTTTTAATAAAAAATGTCCCATAGAAATCCTTATATTAGGCCAAGAAAGGGACAACTGAGGAAGAAATAGGGATAGAGGGATTTGGCTCCAAAAGAGGCCAGCCACTCCAAATGAAAGGCAGTTATATTTATGAGATAAAGAACCAATTATATGAAAACATAAGTTTAACATGACTATAGCTCTGTCTACAACTCTATAGATCTGTTTGCATTTATAATTAAATGAAGTAAGTAGACAATTGTGTCTTCAGCTGAAGAAAATGACAGTGAAACCAGTACATATTGTACAGTATTCTGACAAACTGGGGCACAAATGGCTGCCCTCTTCTTCGGGAAAACTGGCTGCATTGCTTTTAACAATTTTCCTTTTGCTATAAAGAAAAGTAATCCCAACAATAAGTACTGTTAACTTTGTAATGAGGAAAAAAATCTAATGAAAAATATATTTTTATGCAACCATCCTGCAACTTACAATTAAAACAATTAGGCCCCTTTCACACTGGGGCGGTGAGGGCGTCGGCGGTAAAGAAGCGCTATATTTAGCGCTGCTTTACCGTCATTTTAGCGGCGCTAATTGACCGCTAGTGGTGCGGTTTTAACCCCCGCTCCAAAGATGCGGCTTGCAGGACTTTTTTGACCGTCCTGCAAGCGCACCTCCCCAGTGGGAAAGCCCTAGAGCTTTCCCACTGGAGAGACAGCAGCGGCTGTTTCAGGGCACTTTGCAGGTGCTATTTTTAGCGCTGTAGCGCCTGCAAAGTGCCCCAGTGTGAAAGGGGCCTTAGAAATTCTAAAAAGTACTTTATATCTGAATGTAGTTAACTGAATGTTAAACGTTGATGTTGGTCAAAAGTCCTCACAGACACAACAAAAAATGATTTATGCGTGTGAGAACATTCAATAAAGAATTTATAATTGTAAGAGCTATTTAAGTGCAGTAACTCATAGCAGCAGATCAGAATTCACTCTAATAAGGAAATACTAGTATAAGATGAGGTACTGCAAACTTAAAGCAGTTAGAAAGCCTTAACATTTTTAACTTTAACATTTTTGTACCTTAATGCATTCCTTGTGTTAAAGTGAAAAATGTTTAGACATCAGTGTTCACCCTAATAAATGAAAAGATCTTGCGAGCTGCTGAATACATCAACAAACTATATAGTGTATATGCTGTGAAAAAATGTGTGTGTGTGTATATATATGTGTATATATATATATATATATATATATATATATATATATATATATATATATATATATATATATATATATATATATATATCTATATATATATATATACATAGCTCCCAACTGTCCCTGATTTGGAGGGACTGTCCCTGATTTGGAGCAATGTCTCTCTGTCCCTCATTCCTCCTCATTTGTCCCTCATTTTGGTCTGATCTATATAGATGTATACAGAATGCACTTTTTATCTATCAAAAAGTGTGTTCCAGCGCTAAAGCTTTCATCTGATTTCTAAATTGCTGCATTTGTAAACTCCAAAATCCAATATAAAAGAATAGTGGTTAAAAAAAGGAGGGGGAGATTTACTAAAACTGGTGCACTCAGAATCTGATGCAGCTGTGCATGGTAGCCAATCAGCTTCTAACTTCAGCTTGTTCAATTAAGCTTTGACAATAAAACCCAGAAGCGGATTGGTTTCTATGCAGAGTTTCACCAGATTTTGGACTTTCCAGTTTTAGTGAATAAACCCCAAAGTGGTTGATAACTAATGAAAGACCAGCTGCTAACACTAATCACATCCCCTTTAGGGATGGGCCGAACACCCCCCAGTTCGGTTTGCACCAGAACATGCAAACAGGCAAATAAATTGTGCGAACATGCAAACCCTATTGAAGTCTATGGGACACGAACATGAAAAATCAAAAGTGCTCATTTTAAAGGCCTATATGCAAATTATTGCCATTAAAAGTGTATGGGGACCCGGGTACTGCCCCAGGGGACATGTATCAATGCAAAAAACAGGAGCAGTGATTTTAAGAATGCTGAAAGTGAAACAATAAAAATGTTATATTCCTTTCAATATTGTGCCTGGGGGTCCCCTAAGTCTGCCTGTAAAGTGGCTCAGCTGTCTGATGTGTTTTACAGTGCCGCAGCAAAATTAAATTTCTAAAGGAAAAAATGTAATTAAAAATTATTCGCACCTGTCAATGTTTTGCTGGCTCCTTTCAGGTCTGGTATAGATTTTCAGGGGAACTCCACGTCAAAATGTAAAAAAAAAAATGGCATGGGGTCCCCCTCAAAATCCATTCAGATCCTTATCCGAGCATGCAGTCTGGAGGACAAGATGGGGGCGAGCGAGCGCCCCCCCCAAACCTTACCAGGCCACATGCCCTCAACATGGGGAGGGCATGGGCCTCGTCCCCACAACCCTGGCCATTGGATGTGGGGGTCTGCAGGTGGGGGGCTTATCGGAATCTGGAAGCCCCCTTTAACAAAGGGGCCCCAGATCCCACTCCGCCTAAGTGAATGGGTATCGTGTACATTGTACCCCTACCCAAATGCTGCATTAGGGTAAAAACACACCCCAGTACCTTTCTATGCCCCCTGTCCCTGAACACTTATATGTGGCCTATGTTTACTGATGCCAGGTCCCCACAATGTGCATTCTTTCAGGTGCAGAGGAGGTTCACTGTGTGTGTCGGTGTGTCTATGAAAGCACACAGCCCTGGCCAAGACCATATATGTATGGGTGTCTTCACAGCTGACATTTCCAACCTTGGGGAAAAAGCCACCTGTTGAGCCTGCCCAAGTCACACCACTATACTGCTAACGAGCATACTCTTGTGAGTGCATTTTAAATTGTTTGTTTTGACTGTACTACACTATAGGCATATTTGCACTGCGTTTTCTCTTCCCTTGATTAGAGTTGTTATTCTTATAGTGAACTTGTGCCCAAACTATGCACAATAAAGTATTTCCATAAGCACTTTTGTTTCATTAGACCTTCAATGGTGAGGTCCCCCGGAAATGGGGACGGGTATATGTCAAAAACAGGTAACTGCTCCCCCCTGAAAGGTGCCAAATGTGTCAGGAAGAAAACAAGCAGAGCTTTCTCTTTTGGGTGGAGCTCCGCTTTAAGTTTAGTGTGGAATAGAATCCTTTTTGTCAAAAACTAGTTGACTTGCAATGCATTTAAGCTCCATAAATATTTTCCAACAGTATACCCCACAAAGTCTGCAGTAAATAACATTGACTTTGTCTCTCATCCATTTACTTCCCTTAACTACGTTGCATTTACTTTTATGTTTTGGGAGTACTTTATACCTGGCAATCTATAGCTCACCTTTAAATCAGTCCTGGTATCATTCCTAAACATGTCACAGATACAAATTGCCAAGCATACACTGCATTCTCTGTGATAGAGTACAGATGAAAAGAGAACAGCTCATCCTATGAATTGTCCAATCAGCTGTGAAGGAAGCTTTGAGAGGTGCCAACAGCCCCCAGGGAGGTGTAACAGCTCGGTGACATCTCCTTGTCACATCCAGCAAACCAGAAACTAGGATCAAACCTATTACACCCAGATTGAAGTAACACTGCTCCCAGCTGTGTCAGGTCCATGAACAAAAATGTAAAAACCGCTTAGAAATTGAATATTAACTCCAGTTCTAACGGTTGTTTAAATATTATTTTTATCCATAAAGGGCTAGTGGCTGCTCCTGATATGGTTGGCTTGTAGCCTGCCGTTATTGAAAAATGCACGCTTCATTTTTGAAGTGTCAGGATTTATCAAGAAGGGGATTACTGAGCTGTTCGCTGTGATTGGCTGACATGCTATTTGCTACACTGTACACGCATAATATCTTTCTCCGCAAAGCATGTCGTCTAAGCATCTGTCACAAAAGCCAATACACAATTGGCTCAAAGAGTCCTTTGAAAGTGCTATTTTTAGAACTGGCTTATACATGTTTAATTTTTACACAAACTCAGTTTGTCTTTAGTGAGGTATTTACTAAGCCGGCTTTGTTGTCTATTACAGTGTAAAGGTTATCTTCACATCATAAGAACACTAATGAACTATTTTTATTTCATATCCATCACCATAAATGTTACTATATTGTATACAGACTGTTTGTCTCTAGTCTGAACTTCAGTTATGTTATTTAACTCCAGGCTAATAGCTAATTACATACAGTACAAGGGAGCTATTTTATCTGCTAAAGGATTTACATTTCTGTCCACAAAGTTCAGAGATTTGCACTGATCTGCCACGCAACATATCCCAGTCTAGTAAAGTAGGAGATATAATTTTTTTTTCTGCAAAAGTCAATTAATACTTATAGGTCTTCCCTTCACCAACCTGTGACTGTACAGTTAAAGGAGAAGAAGAAAAGTTCATACCTTTGTCACACTGTTCTCCCTAAATAAATTCGTCCGGTTCCTGCTGAACAGACAGAATTTTGATCCAAGTATGGTCTCTGTGTTTGAACAGAAGTCAATCTACCTATTGACTTTTGTTCAACCGCCCTGTAAGAAAATGTCTGCTCATTTAGTGCTGCAGGCTATAGCCAGCAGCATTCATTGGTGTATTCTGATAGTGAGAAAGTCTCCCTAATATCAGAATACAAAGATATAGCACAGTGCAGAGGATTTCCCCATCCAGTTCAAATGTGTGGCTGGGGGAATCAAGTCAGTTATTTCATTCAAACGGAAAAAATTGACTTATCTATGGCCAGTCTGTTTAAGTTTCCCTGGATATTGGCATCACACATCCCAGGAGTATTCAGGCAATTCCAGCCTCACTATGGATGCACCAGAAAAATCTCTGTGGCACTGCCCTTGTGCAAGGAAATGTATGTGTCCTTGCATCATATGCTGGCCTCCCGATGATGTCACATGAGAAGATGTGGGTGCAGGACCCAAAGCAGTGGCTTACACCAGACAATGCTGGATTCAGTGGGTGAGTATGTATTTTGTGGACAACCCAGCATTATGAGTATGAGCATATTAGTCACAGGGAAAAAGAGAATAAGGGGGGGGAGGGGGCAGAAGCTGGATCAGGTTATATGTTCCACCCTAAATATAGGTGGAACATGTAACATGTTCCAAAAGGTGAACTTAACCTTTAGGCTGGATTCACACGATTGCGAATTGGATGTGGGTTTCCCTGCATCCAATTCACAAGTCAGGAGCCTGGGACCAGCTCTCAATGGAGCCGGCTCACACAGCTCTGTGACAGCTGGAAATCGAATTGCACAGGAGTCCTGTGCGTCTTCTGGTCTGTTTCATGTCCGAATTCAAACAAAAATCGGACCAGGAAAAGCTGAACAGGGACACACCAGACCCCTGCTGTGAGTCGATCCGCACAGAGATGTGAACCCAGCCTGAATGGTGAGATGCAATGCAAAATTTGCACATTTGATTTTACACTGATCCTTTAGGGCAGGGGCCATCAACCCCTTGGCCATGGCCTTCTGCTGTACCGTGGCCTGTTTGCACCCAGGCCGCAAAGGATGCACTGTCTGACGGTCAGCAGAGCAAGCAGAGAGATGACATCAACTCTCATTGCCCGCCTGCATCACCGCTCTTCCACGCTCACAGCAGGGCTGCTATAATGCTGAAGGTGAGGCGGGGGAGCAGAGAGATGAGATCATCTCTCACTACCCGCCCGCATCACTGCTCTTCCGCCCACACAGGCAGAACACTGCTACACTGCTGGAGATGAGGCAGGGGAGCAGAAAGTTTAGATCATCTCTCACGCCCACCCCCCCATCACTGCTGTTCTCCCTCACTACCCACTACTCCAGGCTTGCCTCTGAACTAATGCACACGCCTGTGCTGCCACCATTGCAGTGACAATCTTCATGTGGTAGCAGGTGACAATCCACATCTGGTGGCAGGCGATGTGGCAAGTGACAAGCTGCATCTGATGGCAGGCGATGTGGCAAGGGACAAAACACATCTGGTGGCAGGCGACGTGGCAAGGGACAAAACACATCTGGTGGCAGGCGACGTGACAAGTGACAAAACACATCTGCTGGCAGGCAACGTAGCAAGTGACAATCCTCATCTGGTGGCAGGCAACGTAGCAAGTGACAATCCTCATCTGGTGGCAGGCGATGTGGCAAGTGACAATCCTCATCTGGTGGCAGGCGATGCGGCAAGGAACAAAACACATCTGGTGGCAGACGACGTGGCAAGGAACAATCCGCATCTGGTCGCAATATTTGCATTATGGTGAGTTGACCTATTCCATTTTACAGCATATTACCATGTAATAATAGAAATAATGCGCTTAAATCATCCTGACACCATGGTTGATATGGTGTCAGGATGATTTAAGCGCATTATTTCTATTATTACATGGTAATATGCTGTAAAATGGAATAGGTCAACTCACCATAATGCAAATATTGCGACCAGATGCGGATTGTTCCTTGCCACGTCGCCTGCCACCAAATGCGTTTTGTTCCTTGCCGCATCGCCTGCCACCAGATGAGGATTGTCACTTGCCACATCGCCTGCCACCAGATGAGGATTGTCACTTGCTATGTTGCCTGCCACCAGATGAGGATTGTCACTTGCTACGTTGCCTGCCAGCAGATGTGTTTTGTCACTTGTCACGTCGCCTGCCACCAGATGTGTTTTGTCCCTTGCCACGTCGCCTGCCACCAGATGTGTTTTGTCCCTTGCCACATCGCCTGCCATCAGATGCAGCTTGTCACTTGCCACATCCCCTGCCACCAGATGTGGATTGTCACCTGCTACCACATGAAGAATGAATGAATGAATGAAGAGCTAACACCAGCCATTGCCCTGATAAATTGTCCGCAAAAAGCTGCATATACCCCCCAGGCCTTGGCACAATTTTCTTCCACAACGCCGATCACCGGTGCCAAAAGGGTTGGTGACCACTGTTTTAGGGTACCACTACAGCTACGCAACAAGCTTTGTGCCAGAGATTTAATTAAACAAAAGTATTTTTTCAAAAATGCTGCTTAAAAGACTGGCTCATTTACTTTATCTCTATTACTTTACTTCACTAGGTGAAGCACACCTTCTCACCAAGTAGATCTTCACACTAAACTGGTGCAACTGGCAAAATTGACTAATGTTATCTTTATTGATGCGATTTGTTATAAATAGTTTTCAATTCAAAGAATTATCTTTTTGTCAAATTGAAATTTTACTTTACCTGATTATGATCCTGCATATTTGTCCAAGGATCAAATAATTTGCGATTCCAGGCATCATTATCTGCATAATAGACAAATCTGCTTGTAAATACATTATTCAAAAAAAAAGAAAAATAAATATTGTGATTATCTAGAAAAAAAAAAGTTAAAAGATGTTATATGATTAATACAGTTTTTGCATTTTTTGATCATGTTTATTTATCAGTTTAGCTTAATCTGCAGCGCTCATTTAAAGAGAATCTATAATGGACTAGAGATCAATTGTACATTTTAGTTTTTTTTTTTTAATTTATACGATTATAAACTGCAGAGCTGTTTGCTTTGAGGCACAATTTGTCTGATTGGAACATTGTCTGATAAAGGATGACACATTGAAATGAGTCACCGCTAATGTGTCTTGGAGATGTGTAAAAAGAAGAGGGTAAAACAAATGGTAAATGGGGGGAGTGAAGTTCCTTTTACTAATGTGACTAATGTGCTTACATGTCCAGTCAGGGAGTACTGTGGTGCACTTGCCCAAATAACATTTATTCCACTGTTCCTGTGAATACCTTTTCGCTACATTACTCCCTTTCCTGTGGAAAGTGTTTAGAGGTTGGATGTTTTTATATTAGGCACCTGTGGAAATCAAGCTTGGTTATGGTATATAGTAATACAAATGCATCATAATTCAATAAAACTACACAAGTAAACAAAAAAAAGCAATCTTTACGGACCAATAGCTCCTTGCAAGTGCTAGTACAAAGGTGCACAGCAAGTTGCAAGTTTTCTCCACAAGATCCTCTAGAAATTTAGCTGTTGCTAATCACAGCTTAATCTGTCGCTAAAAATACACTTCCTCCTAGCAAACTGTTCACTAAATCCACTTGTGATTCAGTAATAACACATAGAACCATTACTGAACGCCAGTACTTACAGTTAGGAAACATATGTATACAAGCTTTTTTTGAATCTACTTTTTCTTAACACTTTTTTGTATAGGTTGCTTGCTGAGCTTGCCTTTGGTAAAGTGGTTGTAACCCTGAAAACAAAAAAAAGGATCCTGTTCCTTTAAAGCATGATCAATAGCATAGTGCTTGTGCAGTGTTGTTTGTCCCATTCTATGCTGTAAAATACCTGGTTGATCCTGCATGTTCCTGTGTGTGCTGACCACAGTAATAATGGCTGCTGATCCATGATACCGTGGTCAGTTTATGTCCTTCTGTCATCCCGCTGTGTGGTCAGACTCTCCCTCTCCCCCTTCATCCTTCCCTTTAAGCTTAGTAGCCTGTGTAGTGAGAGCTGATATCCTCCGCGCCCCTCACCTGCTGCCGTTTTTTCTCTGCAATATCTAACATAATGACTTGTATCCCCTCTGTTTATAAAGACATAAACTACAGTGTTTGTTTTTTGAAAATGATAATACTAAATACCTTCTCTCACACCGCAGATGTTCGGTCACGTGATTTCCCTCTGCTGGCTGGCTGACATCGGAGGGGAATATCAGTCCCTTCTGCTGCTCTCCTTAGATCGGGGAAGGATAGTGGCGGGGAGTCACGTGACCACACAGTGGCGATTGGGGGGGAAAGGTATTTAGCATTATAATTTTCAAAAAACACACACACACTACACTGTAGCTTTATGTCTTTATAAACCAGAGGGGATACCAGTAAGTTATTGATGTGACTTTACAACTACTTTAAAGAAAACCTGTCACAAACCAGAGCTTTCAGTGAAACTTGCATGGCAAAACAGCCGGAACATCCAGAGATACAGACAGCTGAAGATGTATACACTTTCCAGCAGTAATTGAGCTTAGCTCTGCCTCATCCACCTCCTGAACCTATATGTTAGACCCCTTTCATACCTTTACGTTCTGGTGAATTACATTGTAAGGCAAGTTGCATTTGAGTTCATTTTTGTGTTAATATATGCATTTAATCTGCTTTCTAGGCCACACACATCCATCCCCTGTAACTATTTCCTGGCATTAAAAAAAAAAAAACCCTACTTAAATGCCCTTTACTCAAAAATACCTGGCCACATGATTTTATAGTCCCAAGTCTTCTCTTTTCTACCATGCACAGGAGTCCACGTCCTTCTTTGGTTGTCCATGCTGCCATCACCACATTCAGTGTAGGGTTCTACACTGACTTTCACTGTAGGGTTCTAAGGGAGACAGCAGTGATGACATCATATAAGACTGCTTTAGATTTTTTTTTTTCAAAAATGCTGAAATGGTAAGAGGGGGTGTATAGACTGCAAGCATACTCTGATTCTTCTAACAGAACATCCCCAGCTGTAGCACTGATCGGGTGTGTTTCACTACCCCTAGCTGCTAGAGTGAAATAAAATTACACTTCGGCCCCCGCCCCCATCCCCAGTCCTTATATGCCAGCTTGCCCAAATTACTACCTAGTGGATTCTGTCCTCTTTTAAGAATTAGTGGCTTTTGCTGTACCACTGTGACAGATTCCCAGCCAAGATTCCCAGAGATGGGCCGAACACCCCCCTGTTCAGTTTGCAGCAGAAATCCCCAACAGGAACCCCATTGAAGTCTATGGTAGCCTCACAGGAAAATTGACAATTTTGAATGCTTATATGCAAGTAATTGGCCATAAAAGGAGTATTGGGGGTCTGGATACTGCCCTGGGGAACATGTATCAATGTAATTTTTTATTTTATTTTTAAACATTCGTTTTTTTCAGAAGCAGTGATTTTAATGTTGTTTAAAGTGCAACAATGGAAATGAAAAATTCCTTTAAAGTTTAAGTTAACTTTTACAGAAAAATCTGTAAGGTGAACTTACACATGATCCCCTCCCCTCCTCGCCCCCCCCCCCCCCAGTCCTGCTGACCTGCATGGCGGTGATCTGCTGTTATGAGCCCCAGTATAGCCAGCGCTTAGAAATCCCCTCAGCTTTCTCTCTCCTTCTTCCCTACTAAGAGGACGGGCTACGTGGGTTCTGATTGGTTGCGCCACCCATGTGACAGCGCAGACAAATTAGAATGCTCCTAAACGTTCCTCCTGACAGGGTACGTTTAGGAGAGTAAGCTCTGGGGATTTATAAGCCCCAGAGCCATGAGGTGGCTATACCGGGCTCATAACGGCAGATTGCTGCCATGCAGGTCAGCAGGACTGGGAGGGGGGGGGGGCAAGGAGGGGGTCCTGTGTAAGTTCACCTTACAGATTTTTCTTTAAAGGTGAACTTACCCTTTAAATATAGTGCCTGGGGGTTCCCCTTAGTCTGTGCATCTGAAGCAAAAAAATTTGATTTCTAAAGAAAAAAAACGAGTCAATTAACTAATTAATTTATTTAAATTGACTCACGGTTGCAATTGCCGGCATTGAAAAAAAGAAGAAAGAAAAAAACAGCGTCGGGTCCACACCAATTTTTTTTTTAAACGGCTTGGGGTCCCCCCAAAAATCCATACCAGATCCTTATCCGAGCATGCATCCTGGCAGGTCAGGAAAGGGGGGGGGGGGAGTGAGCACCCCTACCCATTCACCAAAAAGTGTCAAAAAGTAATAAAAACACAGAGATAGTTTTTGACAATTTCTTTATTAGAATATAAAAAAACAGTGTCCCCCCATGTAAATCTATCATCAATCACACCGCCCCCTGCGCCTGAAAAGGAAAAAAACTCTGACATCTGTATAGGTAAGGGTGGGGCCACCTGGCAACATCACTGGGTGGCACAGTCCTCCCTTGTGATGTTACAGACCGGTTCATGCTGGGTCGGTGATATAAGGTGGGGCGCACCGCCAGGTGGTCCCACCCTTAGCTATATAAAAATGGTCAGATGACCGAGAAGGCAGTAGGTGGCGTTTTTTTTTCCTTTTCTTTTTTGGGTCCGGTGGGCGGTGCGATTGATGTTGGATTTACATCGGTGGACACTGTTATTTTATTTTTTAATAAAGGAATTGTCAAACACTGTCTCTGCATTTTTATTACTTTTTGATGGTTAGCACATCCTTCTACCTACCATTGTTAAAATCTCTTTCCACTGCTGTAGGCATGCTACCATTACATCCACAAATGGGTCCACAGCTGCTGTTCTTTGCAATGGCAAATTTAATGCAGCACCTCCATTTTTTCACAGTTGCAAATGCTGTAAAGTTTGGTTAAAATGGTCTATTCTGTGCTCTGAAGTATTTTATGTGTGGGGTAATGGAATTTGGGCACCAACAAAAAAAATGTTATTGTTGCTATGTAACAGTTGCAGATATGGTGAATGTTTGTTAAAGTAGCAGGGTCCTTCCTGTGCTTTGCAGCATTTTTTCTGCTGGGTTATGGTGTTTGAGCACCACCAACATCCAAGACCCAATGTCTTTTTTATGGCTGTGTGACCGGAACACAAAATAAAAAAATTGTTTGGCCAGAATTGATCCTCTCATTTGCAAGAATATTCATGTGAGGATAAGCTGCTTTGTCTTTAATTTCTGGATTCACAGATGGAGTATGCCTGCTTCCTCCTCTTGAATTGCTTCTAATGCCGCGTACACACGATCGTACCAGAGTCCGCCGGACAATCCGCCCATGTGTGGGCTCCGGCGGACTTTTTCTGCCTAAAAGTATGGCGGACTTAAGCCTCATAAACACGATCGGACCGTGGACCAACTTTCCCGTGGATTTTTGTCCAAAGGGCGTTGGCCCCAAGTTGGTATTGCATACTCACGGTCGGACTTTTTAGGCAACCAACACGAACGTAGTGACGTTTCAACGTACTGACGACACTTCAAAAGAGGACGTTCGAATACTCCAGCGCCACCTTTGGTCAACTTCTATATTGTTGTCTGATCTTTTGCATTGGTTCTGAGCATGCGTGTTTGTACTTTGGACAAAAGTCCGTTGGTTTTGTGTACACACGGTTGGACTTTGGTCCATCGGACTTTTGTTGGCAGAAAGTTGGTCCGTTCGCACAGCCAACAAAAGTCCGATGAAGCCTGGAAAAAGTTGGTCCGATGGAGCGTACACACGGTCGGATGTTGGTCCAAAACAGCTAATTTGCATTTTGGTTGTCAAAAAGTCCGATCGTGTGTACGGGCCTTAAGAAAGAAGTCTTGACTCGACATTGTCTGCCGGACTCAGCAGTCCGGTGGACAATCCGCCCGTCTGTGTGCTAGTCTGGCGGACTTTTGAAATGAACGGACTTGCCCACACACGGAGTAAAGTCCGTTCATTTTATACGGGACTCCAGGTAGACGGGACTAGCAAAGGAATTAATGTCGCCGCCACCATCGGCGAGATTGACACCTTGCTAGCCCCATCATCTGGTATGGATTTTAAGGGGAACCCCTACGCTGAAAAAATGGCGTGGGGGTCCCCCCAAAGTCCATACCAGACCCTTATCCAAGCATGTAGCCCGGCAGGTCAGGAAAGGGGGTGGGGACGAGCGAGCCCCCCCTCCTGAGCCGTACCAGGCCACGTGCCCTCAACATGGGGGGGTGCTTTGGGGAAGGGGGGGCCCTGCGGCCCCCCACCCCAAAGCACCTTGTCCCCATGTTGATGAGGACAAGGGCCTCTTCCTGACAACTCTGGCCGTTGGTTGTCAGGGTCTGCGGGCGGGGGGCTTATCAGAATCCGGGAGCCCCCTTTAATAAGGGCCCCCAGATCCCGGCCCCCCACCCTATGTGAATGAGTATGGGGTACATGGTACCCCTACCCATTCACCTGAGGGAAAAAGTGTTAATTAAAGTAGTTTTTAAAGTAGTTTTTAAAGTAGTTTATTAGACAGCCCTGGGGGTATTCTTCCGACTTCGGGGGTCTTCTCGTTGGGCTCCTCCGCTATCTTCTGCTCTTTTACCGCTCTTTTACTAGTGGAGGAGCCCGGTTTTCTTCTTCGTTGCCGCCGTCCAGGGTCTTCTTCCGACTTCGGGGGTCTTGTCCAGCTCTTGTTAAGGGCACGCGGCCTGGTACGGCTCAGAAGGGGGGCGCTCACTTGTCCCCACCCCCTTACCTGACCGGCCAGGCTGCGTGCTCGGATAAGGGTCTGGTATGGACTTTGGGGGGACCCCCCACAACGTTTTTTCAGCGTAGGAGTTCCCCTTTAAATCCATACCAGACGACGGGGCTAGCAAGGTGTCAATCTCGCCGATGGAGGCGGTGACATTGACTTACCTCGCTAGTCCCGTCTACCTGGAGTCACGTCAAAATGAATGGACTTTACTGTGTGTGGGCAAGTCCGTTCATTTCAAGTCCGCCGGAAAAGTCCGATCATGTGTGGGCGTGTGTGGGCAAGTCCGCTCATTCGGAAAGTCTGGCAGACCTCAGCTGGAAAATCCGCCGGATTGTCTGCCAGACTAAGCCCCCGTACACACGGTCGGAAATTCCGACCACAAAATCCGTCTGATTTTTTTTTCGACGGATTTTGTCCGAAACTGGTGTTGCATACACACGGTCGATCTGAGCATGCGTGGCACTTTGTCCGTCGGAATTCTCTACACACGATCAGAAAAAGTCCGATCGGATTTTGTTGTCGGAAAATTTGAGAGCAGGATCTCCGCCGGATAGTCTGATCATGTGTACGCGGCATAATGGAAACTATATTCTTTGCAGAAAATCTTTATGATATCTACAACGTAGATAACATGTCATAAAAATAACAGTCTGATTATTGCTGGTTGAAATATAACTTCTCCCTGCATACTAAATTACCTTCTCTTAAAAATTAAATGTTCATGTGAGTTAAATCTGTGAAATAGTTATAGATTGTTTCCTAAAAATATACATGTTTTATTTGATGGCTGAAATAAGATAACTCTCTGTCTCTATATTTGCCTAATTTAAAAAAGGATTAGATTATATATTAAAAATATGTCCAATTTTTGTTATCAGTGCGCACCTAAATATACATAGTTTCCTTTACAATTTCAGGCTCAAATAAGTTGATTTTCTGGGGTTGATTTTCTAAAGGCAAATTGACTGTGCACTTTCCAAAGAGCAGTTGCACTCTGCAAGAGCAATTGCTACAGAGTTTAGTAAATCAGCAGAAGCTCTGCTGACTTCTATCATCCAATCATGTGCAAGCAGAAATTACGTTTTTTTATGTTCCCTACACGTGATTGGGTAATCATTTCATAGTGAAGCTTTCCTCATTTACCAAGTCCTGGAGCAACTGCACTTGCAGGGTTCACCTGCACTTTGCAAAGTGCACAGACTATTTACCTGTAAATTGTAAACTGATTAATCTGGAGGCTGTGAGCAACTTCTAATTAGTGGTAAGCTGACTACAGGCTGAGCAAGGCTGCCTCCTCTGTTACGCTGGGAACCCCAAAGCTGTGAACAGAAAAGAGAGAGGGGCGCCAAGCCAACCATAGTGTAGTAAGCAAGTATATTGTAGATATCAAAAAAGATAACAGCTGAACTTACAAACTAAAGTAGATAAAAGTGTGTCTCTTAAACAGTGTGTGTAATGTGGACATCTGTGAAGATGGAAGACCAGAGCTCAGCTCCCTCCATGGTTGCTTTACCAGAGCTGCTGCAGCCAGGCATTATAGACAGAGGAGGAACCGCCACTGTGGAACAGAAAAGACACCACCGGATGATGTGCTCACACTGCCAGAATATATGTAGTTGCAAGGGCTATCAGGAAATGCATTTTGGAGGCTAGGATCCACCTCCCTTTTCAGTTTTTTTTTTAATCGGGTCATTGGACGCTGTGATCGAATTAAGGACTTGTAATTGTCTACTGTAATTTTTAACATTTTGACACTTTTTTTGGTGAATGGGTAGGGGTACAATGTACCCGATACCCATTCACATAGGGGGGCCGGGATATTGGGGTCCCCTTGTTAAAGTGGGCTTTCAGATTTCGATAAGACCCTGCCCGCAGACCCCTACAACCACCAGGCAAGGGTTGTGGGGATGAGGCCCTTGTCCCCATCAACATGGGTACAAGGTGCTTTGGGGGGACCCCAAAAAATCCTCCCTATGTTGAGGGCATGTGGCCTGGTATGTTTAGGAGGGGGGCACTCTCTCACCCCACCGCTTTTCTGCGGCTTGCCAGGTTGCCTGCTCGGATATGGGTCTGGTATGAATTGATGGGGGGACCCCTACACCATTTTTTTTGGCTTGGGGGTTCCCTTAAAATCAATACCAGACCTGAAGGGCCTGGTATGGATTTTGGGGGGACCCCTACACCATTTTTTAAAAAAAAATTGGCGCAGGGTTCCCCATAATATCCATACCAAACCCAAAGGGCCTGGTAATGGATTGGGGGGGGGGGCCTATGTCGTTTTTTTTTTTTATGATTTTTATCTATATTGCCGGGACCCGACAATACATTACAGCCGCGAGTAGTTTTAACCGCTTCCCGACTGGCGTGCGACGATGTGCGTCGGCATAATGGCACGAACAGGCATAAGGGTATACAGGTACGTCCCTTTGAATATGCCGCCGTGCCATTGTGTGCGCCAGTCGATTCCCCCGTGAGTCTGGTCCCGCAGACTCAACCGTCGTGGGGATACCCGCGATCATATAACGGGGAGGACGAACGGGGAGATGTGGAAGTAAACAGCATCTCCCCGTTCTGCCTAGCAACAAGTGACACTGATCTCTGCTCCCTGTGATTGGAGCAGAGATCTGTGATCAGTAACACACAGCCCCTAGGACACACTTAACCCCTACACTGCCACCCCCTGGTTAACCCCTTCACTGCCAGTGTCATTTACACAGGAATCAGTGCATTTGTATAGCACTGATTGCTGTATAAATGACAATGGTCCCACAAATGTGTAAAAAATGTCCGATGTGTCCGCCATAATGTTGCAGTCACAATAAAAATCGCTGATCACCGCCATTACTAGTAAAAAAAATGTTTTTTTAAAAATTATTAATAAAAATGCTATAAAACTATGCCCTATTTTGTAAACGCTATAACTTTTGGGCAAACCAATCAATAATCGCTTATTGTAATTTTTTTTACCAAAAATATGTAGAAGAATACGTATCGGCCTAAACTGAGGAAAAAAATGTTTTTTTATATATTTTTGAAGGACATTTATTATAGCAATAATGTGTTTTTTTTTTAAATGTCGCTCTTTTTTTGTTTATAGCGCAAAAAATAAAAACTGCAGAGGTGATCAAATACCACCAAAAGAAAGCTCTGTCTGTGGAAAAAATAGGACGTCAATTTTGTTTGGGAGCCATGACGCACGACGGCCGAATTGTCAGTTAAAGCGATGCAATGCCGAATTGTAAAAAGTGGTCTGGTCTTAAGCCAGCAAAATGGTCCGGTCTGAAAGTGGTTAAATTACATTTTTTCCTTTAGAAATGTAATTTTGCTGTGTTACTGTTATAAACATGGGAAAGATGCACTACTTTACAGGCATAGTACGGACCCCCCCCCCCCCCCCCGCCCCCGCCCCCCCCCCCCCCCCCCCCCCCCCCCCCCAGGCACAATATTTAAAGGAATGTTTAATTTTTATCGTTTCACTTTAAGCATTATTAAAATCACTGCTCCTGAAAAAACTTCCTTTTTTAAACCTTTTTTTTTTGCATTGATACATGTCCCCTGGGGCAGGACCTAGGTCCCCAAACACTTTTTATGGCAATAACTTGCATATAAGCCTTTAAAATTAGCACTTTTGATTTTTCATGTTCGTGTCCCATAGACCAGGGCCGATCCTAGGGTCACAGACGCCTGGGTGCAGAAATATTTCTGGTGCCCCCACATGGGCGTGCTAATCTTACTAACTCCTCCTCTTTACAAATGTTTCTATAGCAATGACTCAAACACAGAGATGCTCCCCTAAGGAGTCTTCATTACCCTGGAATTCTCCCATGATCTCTTAACAATAAACAAAATACAGTAAGAGAAGCAGAGTACTCTGTTGGGACCTGGAGGGGGGCCTTTCTGATGGACACAGAGAGGGCTTCTGTTAGAGAGTCTGTTGGAAAGAGCCTGCAGACATGATACAGGAGATGGTCAGAGACTGCAGACATGATACAGGAGATGGTCAGAGACTGCAGACATGATATAGGAGATGATCAGAAACTGCAGACATGATATAGGAGATGGTCAGAGACTGCAGACATGATACAGGAGATGGTTAGAGACCGCAGACATACTACAAGAGATGGTCAGGGACTGCAGACATGATACAAGAGATGATCAGAGACATGATACAAGAGATGATCAGAGACTGCAGACATGATACAAGAGATGGTCAGAGACTACTTAATTGATACCAGAGATCAATAGATAAAATGAATCCTCATCGGTGCCTATCAAATGCAGCCTCATCAGTGCCCACCAATTGCAGCCTACCAGTGCCCACCAAATGCAGCCTACCAGTGCCCAACAAATGCAGCCTACCAGTGCCCACCAATTGTAGCCTTCCAGTGCCCATCAAATGCAGCCTCATCAGTGCCCACCAATTGCAGCCTACCAGTGCCCACAAAATGCAGCCTACTAGTGCCCAACAAATGCAGCCTACCAGTGCCCACCAATTGTAGCCTTCCAGTGCCCATCAAATGCAGCTTATCAGTGCCTACCAGTGCTGTGTCCATCAAATGCAGCCTATTAGTGCCCACCAAATGCAGCCTACCAGTGCCCACCAAATGCAGCCTACCAGTGCCCACAAAATGCAGCCTACCAGTGCCCACAAAATGCAGCCTACCAGTGCCCATCAAAGCAGCCTACCAGTGCCCATCAAATGCAGCCTACCAGTGGCCATCAAATGCAGCCTACCAGTGCCCATCAAATGCAGCTTATTAATCCCCATCAAATGCAGCCTTATCAGTGCCCATCAAATGCAGCCTTATCAGTGCCCATCAAATGCAGCCTTATCAGTGCCCATCAAATGCAGCCTTATCAGTGCCCATCAAATGCAGCCTACCAGTGCCCACCAATTGCAGCCTACCAGTGCCCACCAATTGCAGCCTTATCAGTGCCCATTAAATGTTGCCTACCAGTGCCCATCAAATGCAGCCTACCAGTGCCCACCAATTGCAGCCTTATCAGCACCCATTAAATGTTGCCTACCAGTGCCCATCAAATGCAGCCTACCAGTGCCCACCAAATGCAGATTATCAGTGCCCATCAATGCAGCCTTATCAGGGCCCATCAAATGCAGCTTTATCAGTGCTCATCAAATGCAGCCTACCAGTGCCCATCAAATATTGCCTACCAGTGCCCATCAAATACAGCTTATAAATGCCCACCAAATGCAGCCTAGCAATGCCCACCAAATGCAGCCTACCAGTGCCCACCAATTACAGCCAGCGCGCACAAATTGCAGCCTGCCAGTGTCCTTGAATTACACAAAGCGCCGACGATCTCCTGCTGTCACAAAGCTTGGATTAGAATCTCCCACGCATCCACTATAACAAAGTCCCGCCTCCTAGACTGGCTCGTGGCTTTTATAATACACTGATTCAATTTCACTGCATTGGATCAGTGTTCCCTCTATCTCACAGGAGCCGTCTAGGAGGCGGGACTTTGTTACAGCGCCGTCGGGCATTTCAGACCAAAGCTCGTGCAGTGTAGTAAAGCCGGCTTTGTGATTTTTACCTACAGGTAAACCTATAATAAAGCTTACCTGTAGATAAAATGAATATTTCCTAAACCTGCACTGTTTAAGAAAAAATCACCCTGCATGCAGCCTGTGACATCACCAGTACATGTGCTCTGAAGGGCCGACATACCGTATCGGACCTACAGAGCTTTGTGCCGGAGCCAAGGGCTTCTACGCGCATGTGCGGGAGTGGCGTAATTGCAGCTTCAGCTGCTCCTACAGCCAAAGGCCGCAAACCCAGAAGAGAGACCAGGGGGAGATGGAAGCCCTGTCAGTGTTGACAGCGCAGCACTGGAGGGCTTTGTTCTAAGGTAAGTTTTTCATAATGTGCTAGTATGCAATGCATTTTTAACTGCTGTGGTTTACTGCTGCTTTAAGGCCCCTTTTACACAGATGTTTCGAAGGAGTCCATCTGTCCATTTTTCAGGCGGATCTGATTGGACCATCTATTCTCCTGTGATGTAAATGGACATGTGTCCATAAACACCTGCCTGCATCCAATTCGATCCGCTAACCCTTGTGTCAGGAAGAGGAGCGGCCCCTCCCCCTGAGCACTGCCACACAAAGAGAGGAGGAGGGAGGGGAGCACTCTGGCACTTCGGCGCCCCCACCCCTGCGGCGCCTGGGTGCACTGCACCCCGTGCACCCTGCCCAGGATCGGCCCTGCCATAGACATTAAAGTTGTTCGCATGTTCATACAAATTTTTTGCCTGTTCGCAAGTTCTGGTGCGAATCGAACCGGGGAGGTGTTCGGCTCATCCCTACTTTCGACGTTTTCACGAGGCAACGGTCAATGCGTCTGTGCATCAAGGTCCGTGCTGTGTGGTCCTGTGTACTTTGTATTTGCAATCACTTAAAGCGGAGGTCCACACAATTTTTTTAAGTTAACCTTAATCCCAACCTTGCATATCATACATTGTCAAATGGCAAATGTTTATTTTTTTTTCGTAGTGGGTACCTGTCTAGCTGTGTTTTAGATGTTGTTTCCTGTTTCTGACCCCCGCGGGTATGGGCGGGTATCGTCGTCATCTCCTTCGGCGCACTCCTGGGAGCCAGTGCGGATGGCCGCCTCTAATTCTCGCAAGATCCCAAAACCGTGTTATCTTGGTTGCCATGACAACGGGCCGGGAACTTCTGACGACGCTGCCCGTTGTGATATCAACGTGGAAGTTTACTCAGCGCCGTACAAACTGAGCATGCGCGGGCAGGAGCAGTGAATGCTGGTAGCTCAGCATTCACTGCATCCAGGAAGTTTATGCTTATGGGCTTCACATGCTCACAAGCAAGATGAAACCTGCCATCAACAGATTTTAAAAGTACGTTTTTGATACGGAACCGGACATCGGGGGATATATGGTACCAAACAAGTGAGTGTAACATTGACCATATGTAAGGGTCTGAATGTTTTTTTTTTTTTTTTTTTATTTAATTGTCGGTGGACCTCCCCTTTAACCATAAGAACTTAGTTAAGTGTTCTAATTCCAAATTTCACTGGAATTTCTGAATGCTATCAAAGTGCTTTTTTTTTTTTTTTTTTTCCAAAAATGCATCATAATAAAAAAGTCATGGTTTAACATAATATTATTTATTGTTTCTTGTACAGCTTGCTTTAAATTAGCTTAAAGTCAAAAGTGATTGATTCTATACTTTTATGCCTTTTATGCCTCCGCCCTGTAGGTTCTCTTCTGCACTTGGTGACTTCAACAGGACAAAGCTGAAATGATGACGGGAATAACAGTGTGCTCTTTTCAGCCTTACAGTCTGGAAGATTGGGCAGGTCACTTGCAGGCTAGCAGATACAAGAAATGGTGTGAATCACTGACAACAGTGAATCATCCTGAACTCACAGACTCTATTTGATGAATAGATTTATGGATATAAATATAACAAAAAGTCATTGTCACTGAATATACAAAGCACAGACAAAACATGTTACCTGATTTGGCTGACTTTATGTTATTCATTTTTAAAAGTGATCAGGCAGGTTAGATGACTTTAACTTTTCACGCCATAATTAATTAAAAGTATGTTGGTAAGGTCCTGAGCCAGGCTTGCAGTTTTGTGCCATATTCTAGGTCAGACTGGCCCATTAAATCTATGATTTAAAGACCCAGACATATTGTTCCTGTATATGTTAAATGATTGTAGACAAACAGGGAGAGAGCATACACGCTCATACCCAAAGCAATCACGTCTGACACCAGCCCTATTTTGAACGAACAATGGTGAAAAGCAAGATGATCTCTCAGTCACAAAAAACATACAAAAAACAAGTTAAAAAGCTGACCATAGACATACGTTGTTTTTACTGTTGGTAAATTAACCAATCTGTGAAAATCTGTTACCTTTATCTGCCTTCTTTAATGAGATGGCGTTAAAGGTGGCCATAGACATTAGATGACAGCTATTTGTAAAACAGAAGCTAACTTTTACAAATACTTTCACATGAGCTGCATGTGCTGATCGAGTGAAAATTTACCAGCAGTCCCATTCAAGAGGAGTCGATCATTTAATCAATTCAATTTATTAAAATGGTTTTAAACCACAGGCATGAAATCTGAGCAAAGCACATATATCTGTAGTGTTGAATTATCTCTCTCCAAAGCATGAGTCACTTTTGACAAGTTTTCCCGACACATGAGATACATTTGGGGGGTGGAAAACTCAGAAGACAGCTTGTCTATTCAGACCACAGTGTAACTGCAGCCTCTCTGCCCCTCCTCTTTGCTTCTGTGGGGATATGTGAGGGTTTACAACAGCTTTAACCCCTTCAGCCCCGGGTGTTTTTTTGCCCTGCCCTCCCTTTTTTCCTACAAATAGAGCTTTTTTTTGGTGGTATCACCTCTGCGGTTTTATTTTTTGCACTATAACCAAAAAAAAAACGTGTAACAAAAAAAAAAAAATCACAATACGTTTGTACTGATTGGTTTGTGCAACAGTTATAGCCTCTCTGCCCCTCCTCTTTGCTTCTGACAGATGAAGAAAGATGGACTTCACTGGGGATATGTGAGGGTTTACAACAGCTTTAACCCCTTCAGCCCCGGGAAGGATTTACCCCCTTAATGACCAGGCCATTTTTTTGCGGTATGGCACTGCATCGTTTTAACTGACAATTGTGCGATGCTGTACCCAGACAAAGTTGAGGTCCCTTTTTTCCTACAAATAGAGCTTTTTTTTGGTGGTATTTGATCACCTCTGCGGTTTTATTTTTTGCACTATAACCAAAAAAAACGTCATCAGTTTAGGCCAATTTGTATTCTTATACATATTTTTGGTAAAAAAAAAAAAATCACAATACGTTTGTACTGATTGGTTTGTGCAACAGTTATAGCGTATACAAAATAAGGGATATATTTATGGCATTATTATTCTAAAACATTTTTTACTAGTAAATGTGGTAATCAGCGATTTTTAGTGGGACTGTGACGTTGCAGTGGACAGATCGGACCCTTTTGACACATTTGTGGGACCAGAGCTAAAAATAGCCAATGATCACTGTATAAATGACATTGGCGGGGAAGGGGTTAACACTAGGGGGCAATCAAGGGGTTAAGTGTTCCCTAGGGAGGTGTTTCCAACTGTGGGGGGGAGTGGACTGTTCCTGATCACTAGGAACAGAAGATCTCTCTCTACTCCCCTGACAGAATGGGGATCTGTTTGTTTACATTGACAGATCCCTGTTCTGGCTCCCTGTGGAGCGATGGTGGGTGGCTGGCGGACATCACATCCGCTGACCACATGCATTGGCTGCGGCGCGTGCCTGCTATAGCCATTAAAGGGACCGCCGTACTTATAGGGTGATTTATGCAGCCGAGCCAACCTGCCGCAGTATAACTCCGGCGGTTGGTCGGCAAGCAGTTAAATAACCCAACCGGATGAGATTATATGCTAGGCATAGTACTGACAAATGAGGATCGATTTTCTGCTGTTGAAGATGGAGAACATTTGGGTTCTAGTGATCCCTAATGTCTTTGGTTTGTTAATAAAACAGAACCTGAAAAATCATATACAAAAGTTTTGGATTTCAAAAGGACAAATACTTTTAAAAATCTAAAAAAATGAATTTAAAGGTTGGAGAAAAACATCAGGGGTCATTAATTAGTGGGCACTGTTAAAGTCTACCATCCAGGAGGCAACCAGATTACAGCACATGTCAGGCAAATTAGAAAAAAAAAACAATATAATTGACTAAAGAGGTAAGTAGGATGCTAAAGGAGAAGAAATCAGCATATAGGAGATTCAAGGAAACAGAAAGTGTAGCTGATAGGGAAGTGTATAACAACAGACAAAAGGAGGCCAAACACATCATCAGTGCCACCAAAGCACAGAAAGTGGAGGAAAGGGCTAAATCTATTAAGAAAGGAGAAACATAATTTTCTAGGAACATCAGTGATGGAAGGAAAAAATAAAATGGAATCACTAAAATGAAAACTGGGCACAACACTTATGTTGAGGGAAACCTGAATGTAGCAAACCATTTAAACAAATCTTTCTATTCAATCTTCTCAGAAATAAATGAAAAGTTGGGTAAACATATTGGTTCTAGTAATGGCAGTTCATTTTCAGGATTTCTAGAGACAGAAGCAGCAGTGAAACTGGCTTAATAAAGCAATGGGTCCTGATAGTATTCATTCATTCTAAGAGAACTTAGAGATATAGTTGTTGAACCGTTACTGATCTCTTCAATCAATCTCTTTTGACAGGAGAAGTTCCCCATGACTGGTGGGAAGCTTATATTGTACCTATCTACAAAATGGGTAGCAAGGTAGAAGTTGGCAATTACAGGCCAGTGCGTTTAACATCTGTTTTAGTGAAGTTCATGGAATCACTCCTGAAAAGAAGGATCATTGATCACTTGAATACACACAATTTATTGGATCCAAAGCAGCATGGTTTTACGTAAGCCAGATAATGTCTGACTAATCTGAATTTCTTGACTATGTCACTAATGTTTTGAACCAATGTGGTGCTTTTGTGATCCCTATTCTGATTTCAGCAAAGCATTTGATACAGTTTCACATAATGATCTAATTCAAAAAGTTGTACAAGCTAAGACTTAACCCTTGGGTGGTTCAGTAGATATGCAGCTGGCTAAAGGATAGATACCAGAGTGCGCTATATACAGAGTTCAGAAGTGCACTGCGCACAGAGTGCAGGATTCAGGAGAGTGCTGTGTACAGAGTACAGGAGTGTGCTAGGCACAGAAGGCAGAGTTCAGGAGTGCGCTACATACAGAGTGTAGGTTCAGGAATGCGCTACTTACAGAGTGCAAACATTTAGGAGTTTGCTACGTACAGCGTGCAGAGTTCAGGAGTGCACTAAATACAGTGTGCAGAGTTCATGAGTGCGCTATGTACAAAGTGCAGCGTCCAGGAGTGCACTGCATACAAAGTACAGCATTCAGGAGTGCACTGTGCACAGAGTGCAGAATTCAGGAGAGTGCTGTGTACAGAGTCCAGGGGTGTGCTACGTACAAGGTGCAGGGTTCAGGAGTGTGCTACATACAAAGTGTAGAGTTCCGGACTGCGCTACTCACAGAAGGCAGAGTTCAGGAGTACGCTACGTACAGAGTGTAGAGTTCAGGAGTATGCTATGTACAAAGTACAGAGTTCAGGAGTGCACTACCCACAGAGTGCAGGTGTCAGGCCACCTGAGGCCAGGTGACAGATGCACACCATTGGGATCAGGAGTGCACCGCAAGGCTGACTGCTGCGGATGAGAGTCAGGGTGGTAAAGAAAGGCAGGGCTGCTGGAACATCAACACGGATCCCACTGGTGTTAGAGCGTAAGATTCCCTAGGGCACGGAGTCTAAGAGCCAGCAGGTGTTCACCAGAGCCTCTAGTGGTGAGGATGGACTGGGCTGCAACTGGCTCCAGGTCGCAATCCCCAGGGTGCCCTAGCACACACCCACAGGAGGATAGGGATAGTAAGGGAATAAGCCAAGGTTGGGGCAAATAGCAGACAAGAACAACAGAGTACACACCAAAGGTTCAGGGTCACAGGCAAACAGGTATAGTCGGGGACACACCAAAAGGTCAGGGTCACGAGCAGACAGGAATAGTCGAGAACACACCAAGGTCGGTAACAGAGACAAGCATAGAGCACACGGCAAGCAGGAAACAGGAAGCCAAACACACAATGGTTGATCAGCAGGACTGGCCTGCAGTGCACAGGTTAATATAGAGTTCTCTGATAGGAGCTGGGGTGGAGCCATGCTAGAGGAGAGATTATAAAAGCAGTCAGGTGAGAGGGGCTGGTCTCTAGAGATGAACACATGGTGAGAGGTGAGCTGACAGACAAAACTCTATTGCATAACCATGACTGTACCCCCCCTCTTACGAGGCCTCCCCCTTCCCCGCCTGGGACCAGGTTTAGAGGGAAACTTCAAATGAAACGTCCTCAACAGACGAGGTGCAAAAACCTCAGAAGCTGTGATCCACGACCTCTCTTTAGGACCAAAACCTTTCCAGTGCACGAGGTACTGGAGAATGCCTCTACAGAGTCGGGAATCCACAATTTGTCTAACTTCGTACTCCTGATTATCCTCAGAGACCGCGTTAGAGAGAGGATGAGAGAACTTATTGAGGACTAAAGGCTTCAGAAGGGCAACATGGAAGGAGTTTGAGATTATGAGGCTTTTGGGAATCTGGAGCTTGAAACAAACTGGATTCAGTTTAGAAGTTATGGTGTACGGACCAATAAATCTTGGGGCAAATTTGAGAGAAGGAACCCGGAGTCTGTTGTTCCTGGTGGAGAGCCAGACTTTTTCTCCTGGCTGTAGAGAAGGCGGCTTATGCCTGCGACAGTCAGAAAAACTCTTGAATTTGTTGGCAGCTTTCTGGAGGGAATCATGAACGTCAACCCACATGGAATTGAATGATTCCTGAACAGTAGCCAAAGCTGGAATGTTGGAAAAACAGGTCATAGGAAGAGGGAGTTGAGGATGTCTTCCATAAACAGTGACAAAGGGTGTTTTCTAAGAACTGACGTTGACATGATTATTGTGGGAGAACTCTACCCATGGCAGTAGTGATGCCCAATCATCATGATGAGCCGAGACCAAGGTACGAAGAAGGACCTCCAACTCCTGATTAACCCTCTCAGTCTGGCCATTGGATTGGGGATGGTAAGAAGAGGTAAAATCCAAGGTAATGTTGAGGGATTTGCAAAAGCGAGAAGTAAACTGGGACACCCCTGTCTGAAACGACATGGGGGGGATGGAGACCAGGAAGAGGAACAAAATGAGCCATCTTGGAGAACCGATCGATTACCACCCAAATTACTATATTATTATCCGACAGTAGAAGATCGGTGATAAAATCCATGGCAATGCGAGACCAGGGCTCCTTAGGAATGGGCAAGGGCATGAAAAGACCAGCAGGGGCTTGTGTGGAGGATTTAGACTGAGCACAGACATGACAAGCCTTAATGTAATCTTTAACATCCGAGCGGAGATTAGGCCACCAGTAGTGACGACTAGGGATGTGCTGCCTGTTCGAGTTGAACATGAGTTTGACTCGAACATCGGCTGTTCGAAGAAGATCGAACATTATGGGCCGCTCGCGCCAAATTCGAATGGCGCTTCACGGCCCATAATGCACTGCGTCATCGCAGTACATTGCTGGCTGAGGATTGGCCAAGCATGCACTATAACCCGCATGCTTTGGCCAATCACAGCGCCGTAAGCAAACAGAGCCATAATTGGACAAAGGTAGGGTGCCTTTTGCCAATTATGGATCAGGGGGTTAAGTACACACCCCATACTATATAAGGCTGTTATAGAGAGATAGATAGAGAGAGAGAGAGAGAATGTTCTCCTTTCATTTACTTTGAGCAGGCAGTTTATACAGTTAGCTAGATCTTACTGCAGACCGTTCCTGCTGTACTATTTCTAATCTACTTCAGACAGGCAGTTGATCCAGTTTAGCTAGATCTCACTGCAGACCGTTCCTGCTCTACTATTTCTAATCTACTTCAGGCAGGCAGTTGATTCAGTTAGCTGCAGTGTATTTTGTGTGTATATATATATATACATACACATCCCGGCTTTGTATATATATATATATATATATATATATATATATATATATATATATATATATATATATATATATATATACACTGTATCCAGTTTAGCTAGATCTCACTGCAGATTGTTCCTGCTGTACTGTTTCTAATATACTGCAGGCAGTCAGTTGATTCAGTTAGCTGCAGTGTATTTCATATATATATATATAATATATATATATATATATATATATATATATATATATATATATATATATATATATATATATATATATATAGTCAGTCTAGTATATATATATATATATATATATATATATATATATATATATACACACACTGTATACAGTTTAGCGAGATCTCACACAGCAGCCAAGCCTATACCTGACTGTAGGCCATTCCTGGAGTGCGTGTTCAAAGACACTTTCAGGCAGGCAGGCAGCTGACTCATTGAGCTGCAGTTCATAAAATATTTATCAACTGCATTATAGTCCAGCAAGCCTATACCTGACTGTAGGCCATTCCTGGAGTGCGTTGAGCCACAACATGCAGAAGAGTTGGTAGATAGGATGACCAAGCCGTCCTCATCCTCATCATCCTCTGTCGCCCAGGCTCAGGGTTCTTTGTCTGCCAATGCAGCTGCCAAAGTGGCCTCTTCCATTGGCTCAATGTCATCAGTCACTTCTTCCCTAGCCCTACCATCATGCCCTGAGGAGTCCCCTGAACTATTCGACCACAGTGTAGGGTACATGCTGCAGGAGGATGCTCAGCGTTTTGAAGGCTCTGATGATGGTACCCAAGTTGAGGATGAAGGCAGTAACGTGAGCCCAGAGAGAGGGGGTGCCCAAGAAGGACAAGAAACTGGCAGTCATGTTCCCCCAGGTGCAGCATACTGCCAGGTTTGCTCCAGTGGCGAGGAGGGAGGGGATAATGAGGTCACTGACTCTACATGGGTGCCAAATAGAAGAGAGGAGGAGGCACATCTCCAACGAGGCAGGATGCCCTCCAGGGGCCAGCTTAAGTGCAGGCAACCGAATGCATCACACCACAGAGCTCTGCATGTGCTGGGCGCTGCTGACTCTGCACGTTTTTCCAAAAGTTCTTTGGTGTGGGCCTTTTTTGAGACGTGTGCAGCCTCTATAGCCTCTACCTGTGCAGATTTGTCCTCGGAACCAGTGGTGCTTCGTAGGCGTTCTAGGGGCTATGCAAGCACTCAGGCAAAAAGATGCCATGCAGTGCTTTCTTTGGTCTGCTTAGGGGACAGGAGCCACACTGGGGCAGAGATTCTGGAAGCTCTGCAGGGGCAGGCTCAGAGGTGGTTGACGCCACACCAGCTTCAGCCAGGAATGGTGGTTTGCAACTATGGCACCAACCTCCTCTCCACCCTCCGACAGGGACACTTCACCCATGTTTCCTGTTTAGCCCACATCCTTAATTTGGTGGTGCAGCGGTTCTTGTGCAGGTACTTGGGTTTACAGGATCTCCTGAGGCAGGCCAGGAAAGTCTGTGGGCATTTCCGCCGGTCATATAATGCCAGTGCTCGGCTGGCTGACCTCTAAAACGAATGCAACCTGCCCAAGAACCGTTTTATCTGTAACATGTCCACCAGGTGGAACTCAATGTTGGCAATGCTGCAGCGGCTGCACACGCAGCAGAGGGCCATCAATGACTACCTGTGCGAGTATGGCACCAGGACAGAGTCAGGGGAGCTTGGCTTTTTTCATGATCTCATGGCTCATGATGCCACAAGGATGGGAAGCAGGGACAATGCATGCATCAGTGATACTGTCACTCTTGTCTACCTGTTGGAGCACACGCTGCATGGAATAATGGACAGGGCACTTGAGGCAGAACAGAGGGAGGAAAAGGAGGACTTCCTGACCTCTCAAGGCCCCCTTTATCCAGACAGTATTCCTGCGGGCCTGATGATCTCACAGGAAGAGGAGGAGGAGGAGTATGAGGATTGTGTCAGCATGAAGGTGGAGCCTAGCACTCATCATCAGAAGCAGTTTTCAAGGGATCGTTTTCAGTCCCCAGAAATCAGATTAGGTCGCCCTTAGTGACCCAGAGGACTCTGGACCAAATGCCTCAGCGAACCTACGCTGCATGGCCTCCCTGATCCTGCAAAGCCTGCGAAAGGACCCTCGGATTTGTGGGATCAAGGAGAGGGATCAACACTGGCTGGTAACCCTTCTTGAACCACGTTACAAGGGTAAGGTGGCTTAACTTATCCAGCCGTCGCAGAGGGAGCAGAAGATGAAACATCTTCGGGAGGCCTTGCAGAAAGGTTTATGCAATGCATTTCCTGGTCCTCCTGAACAACGTGTTGCTGAGGCTTCGGTCAGTCACAGAAGGAGCGGTGGAGAAGGTGGCGTCTGACCAATGCGTTCAGACAATTTTTTAGTCCGCAGCCCCAAGGTCTGATCATTTCCAGCAACCATGACCAGCGTCTGTTGTACATGGTGAAAGGAATACCTAGGGGCAAGATCAGACTTGGAGACCTTTCCAACCAAAAATCCACTGGGTTACTGGGTCTTGAGGATGGATCACTGGCCAGAGCTTGCACAGTTTGCAAATGAGCTACTGGCCTGTTCTGCATCCAGCGTTCTTTCGGAACGCACTTTCAGTGCTGCTGGAGACTTTGTACCCGATCACAGAGTGGGCCTGTCCACTGACTCAGTTGATTGGCTCACCTTCATAAAAATGAATCAGTCTTGGATCACCAGCTACCAAGCACCTGATGCTGATGTAACCGATTATTTTTTTTTATGAATGTGAGATCCCTTCAAGACTGCCTATGCTGATGCTGAGTGACTATCCTGTTATGCTGAGTGACTATTCTATTCCTCCTCAATGTTCATGTTTAACAGGGGCGTGTAATTACAAATTTTTGCTGTAATATTTTGCAGCAAGGCTCGTTCCTGCACTCAACAAGAGTATCTGTGAAGGGTTGCAGTGTTGTGGCACCACCATCACTGCCTAAGGCCCAATTTTTCTGCCCCTGTTTAACAGGGTTGTGTAATTACAATTTTTGATCACATATTTAACAGCAGGGCTTGTTCCTACACTCAACAAGAGTATCTGTAAAGGGGTTGCAGTGTTGTGGCACCACCACCACTGCCTAAAGACCAATTTGTCTGCCCCTGTTTAACAGGGGCATGTAATTACAAATTTTGATCTAATATTTCACAGCAGGGCCTGTTCCTGCGCTCAACAAAAGTATCTGTGAGGCTTTACAGTGTTGTGCCACCAACACCTAAGGCCCAATTTTCCACAGAGTGTATAGAGAAGGCCATATAGTATATACAGGCGGTCCCCTATTTTCAAAAATCCGACTTACAAACAACTCCTACTTACAAACGGATGGAGACAACAGGAAGTGTGAGGAAATCCACCCCTAGGAAGGGAAATTCTCCCCTGTAAGTGTTAATATGGGAAAAATGTGTCTCCTCCACTGATTTATCACCAATCCTTGTTTCCCTTTCTGTTTGTCTCACAGATTTTCATCCATATTGCCGGGACCCGACAGTACGTTGAAGTCTCTAGCAGTTTTAAATTACTTTTATTCCTTTTGAAATGTCATTTTGTGCAGGGACTGTTCTAAGCACGGTAAACATGCACCACTTTACAGGCATGCTATTGACACCCCCCCGGTACGATATTTAAAGGAAAATTTCACTTTTATTTTTTCACTTTAAGCATCATTAAAATCACTGCTCCCTAAAAAACAGACAGTTTTAACAGTTTTTAAAACTTTTTTTTCAATTTATACATGTCCCCTGGGGCAGCACCCGGGTCCCCAAACCCTTTTTAGGACAATAACTTGCATATTAGCCTTTAAAATTCGCACTTTTGATTTCTCACGTCCGAGTCCCATAGACTTTAATGGTGTTCGAATGTTCGCGCAAACTTTCGGTCCGTTCGCATGTTTTGGATGCGAACCGAACCGGGGGGTGTTCCGAGCATCCCTAGTGACGACTGATGAGCAGGAAGGATCGGAGGAACCCAGCATGACCTGCCACCTTGGAATCATGTCCCCAGCAAAGGATCTCAGCTCTTAGCTCAGTGGGAACAAGGGTCTTGCCAGGTCCCAAAATAGTGTCAAAAATGTCCAATGTGTCCACTATAATGTCGCAGTCCCGATAAAAATTGCAGATCGCTGCTATTACTAATAAAAAAAAAAATAATAAAAATGCTATAAATCTATCCCCTATTTTGTAGACGCTATAACTTTTGCGCAAACCAATCAATATACGCTTATTGCTAATTTTTTTTACCAAAAATATGAGAAGAATACGTCTCAGACTAAACTGAGAAAAAAAATAGTTTTTTTATATATTTTTGGGGGATATTTATTATATCAAAAAGTTAAAAATAATGTGTTTTTTTTTAAAATTGTCGCTTTTGTTTATAGCGCAAAAAATAAAAACCGCTGAGGCGATCAAATACCGCCAAAAGAAAGCTGTATTTGTGGCGAAAAAAAGACGGAAATTTTGTTTGGGTACAACATCGCATGGCCGCGCAATTGTCAGTTAAATTTACGCAGTGCTGAATCGCAAAAAGTGCTCTGGTCAGGAAGGGGGTAAATTATTTCGGGGCTGAAGTGGATAAGGTGAAAAACAAAAAGGAGTTTATTAGCTCCCACTAAAACTTCAGGGAAAGAGGGGTAGGGCACAGGACACCCATGAACTAGCAGACTCCGCAAAAAGAGAGCAAAAATACTCACAGTCCTCGCAGTTAAAGAACCCTGAAGCCGACCCAGCATTCTGTTACTGTAGCTCCTGACTGTAAATCACTTGTTAAATCAGCTGCCAGCACACTGATTAGAAGACACCATACTCCATACTCCAGGTCTCATTTTGTGAAAGGTTCCAGGCAGTGTGCCTATGAAAAATTGCCCTGATTTCAAAATCTAGATGTTGAAATAGAGGTTTCAGAGTTAGCAGATACAATTAGGCTCTTGGGCCTTTATGTTCAGTTCTACAGTACAATGGATGGCACAAAACAATCACCATCAAAACATATTGTTTTGTTAGAAGAAAGCACTGTCATTTGATGTGTATGATAGATATTGCTAATTAGAAAATGTCATGGGCCCATGAGCTCATGTTGCAATAGCGCCCAGAGGATTTTAGCTACACCCCTATTTAAACCAGCTGCCAAACTGGCAGCTATTTTTATGAGCCCAACACCTCTAAGGTCTGAAGCCCGGAAAAACATACTAAAACAGGATCACACTTATGGTTTCAATTTTGGCCCGTACATATAAGATACAAGATATAACCTGCAACACAGCAAGAAATTCAGAGCTGTAGAATCAATATCATTTTGTAAATATTTTATCAAATTTAAAACAGAAAGACACAACAAAAAATGTATGTGACAAGGATCAAATGCAAAGGGATCTATGTATCACAGTTTAAATGGACAGTTGGGTTCCAAAGAGGATCTGTGTCTCCGTAACAAAGACAGTTGGAAGGCATGTTCCTGTAAATAGAAATTCTATTTAAAGCTGCATAGGAACACTGTGTCTTGGCTGGAAACAACATTGGTGCCAAAAGCTTCTACCATCTTCCTAGCGCGGATAATTATTTGCCAAGAAAAAGCTATGCAGCAAAGGCTGTTAATACTAAATGTAGTGCTTTCTGTTTCCTGGCATAGAAAAGAGGTACGTTCCTAGTTTATTCATCTAAAATCATGTGAGGTCTTGCTGCCTGTACAAGTTTAAGAGATAGTTTGGGGCAAAAACATACTATTTCTGCTTTCATTTTTTTAACCTTTCATTAGTAATTGTCAAATTTGCTCAGGTTCGATTCAACAAGGGTTCAACAAATCTTGTTCGAAATTTCAAGCAATTTAGAGATGAAATCTATGGAAGGTGAAGAAAGATTACTGGTAACTCAAGGTAGCCACTATCCACTTCTTTTGAGGGCTTTCTTTCTTGAAAAACAATGCCTGCTGACAAGTGGAGAAAAAAAAAAACAACAAACGCCAGCCTGTCGAAATTTAGGTGTGGGTGAAGAACACAGAAGTTAGCTATAATGTCTGACCACCTGCATTAGGGGTAAGCCTTACACCTTCACATCCATAGTTAGGTGAGGAAGAGGCACTTGTCTACATCAATAGAGATGGGCCAAACGACCAGCTTACACTGCTCCCTAATTGGGCAAAGCATTGCCCAATCAGGGCGCAGAATGATTTGTTCAGCAATTGCAGGGTGTTCGGCGGGGCGAACTGGCAAATGTTTGGCTCAAACTTATGCTCGGACCGAACCCTATTCATCAGTCTGGAAAAAAGTTGCCTTGCCAGGAGGCCCTGCCAAGGTACCCTCCCTATGTTGAGGGTATGTGGCCTGATATGGTTCAGGAAGAGGGGGGGCATGCTTACTGCCCTCTCTTTTCTCACTATCAGGCTGCATGCTTGGGTAATGGACTGGTATGGATTTCAGGAGAGGGACATGCTTCTTCTTTCTTTTTTTTCTGTGGGGTATGGGCCATGCTAAAACCAGTCCAGCCACTGTCACTGCTTGCCTTCGTCTGTTGAATCACTGGCCTACTCTTTCAGTACTATTACTATTATTAATTAGCTGGCAATCAAGCAGAATACTGGAACACTACCTTGGTGTCAGCCTCTTATTTACCACTATAGAAAGATCACACTATTATTTTCACTGAATCTTACTATCTCAAGAAGAGTAAATCAATTCAAATCAAGTAATCTTTGGTTCTGCAATTTTTTTAATTTTTTGAGTTGTGTGTGTGTTATTTGCCACAGTATGAGATCTTTCCCCAATCCGTATTATCCCATGTATCCTAGGAACCAGTTTTGTCCTCCTATTGCACCAGCCATTTAACGGGATGAAATGCAGGGGCATGCTGGTCATATAAAAACCCACCATGCAGCTGGAGAGTGTCATTTGATTCGGTTTGTGGTGAGGGAGAGGATGAGAAAAGGTTGTAGGTGTTAGGCAAGCAGGCAGGTGGCAAAATACAAGCACTTACACTATTTTGTAGAAAGAGAAAAATGCCACTATATTCAAACTGTTAGGCAGGCAGAGGCAGTGGGTGGTTTTAAGGACATTAGTGCATTGACTCACTTTGTTTGCTGAGTAAACCTTTCATTATTGTTTGAGAAAGCATTTTCCAAAATACAATTATTTTCCAAACAACAGCTATGACAGCCTATTTCTATACCCCGGTTATCTATTTCTACAGTTAGATTGTTAAAGTTGTTCAATGCTGTAAACTTTTTGTACTTAAAACTATTTAAAAATAGTTCTAAGTTTTGACAGAGTATATTTCTGTTTTAACATAAGAAATACATTAAGTGCACAAAAAGCTTAAAGAGATAATAAACCCTTACATAAGCCCACTGAAGTGACTAGCCTCAGGTGATACACAACTATGAATTAAACCCTTCTACATACGTTGTATCTGTTTATCTGCAGCCTTGTCTTCTCCACAGCTTTCCAATGTACAAGCCTCACATGCACATTTGAGACTGTCAATCACCTGCTGTGTGCTGAGGGGTTGTCTCCAAGGTATGCCTGGTATGTGGAAAAAACAGTAACCCATGCAGATACAAGAGTAAAGAGGGAAGATGGGATCCACACTAAGTGCTATGGACTGAGGCAAGTGCACACTATGAGAATATGCTTTGTTCATTTTTCATTTCAAAGGTTTATACTATTTGAATTATTTTTTTAGGGAAATAGATATTAATTTCCCACAATAACTAGCTTGTTCAGTTTTTTTTTACCTGAATGTTTGTACCGAAAAGCTGAATTTTTGTAGAGGCCACCTATTTCCACAATAAATCTGACTAAGCTGTATTGTATGGGAATATATTTTGGCTTTATTTATTTGAAGCACAACTTTTTTTGCTCTAATTGTTCCTCTAGAGTTAAAAAAAAATGAACAAAAAAAGACAGCAATACTCACATTTAAGCTGCAATACTCATTCTTAATTAAGATTTGTCCCCTGCAGTCCTATGAGATCCAGACAAAATTCAAATCGTTTTAAAATAGGTTTCAAATAGTGTTTGAATACTTTTTGAACTTGAATAGTTTTCAAATTCGAATTGGAAACGTTTTTCAATTTCCAAAGACAATATAAAAAATAGAAAGTAAAGGAATATAATAGAAATAAAAATAGAATAGAAAAGAATATAACAGAAAATAAAAGAATAGAATATAATAGAGTAAAACAGAACAAAATAGAATAGAAAATAAAAGAACAGAATAGACTAGAATATAATAGAAACAAATAGAATAGAATAACATAGAAAGAATATAACCATATTCTGAAATTCTAATTTCAAATAGAATACATTTGAATACATAAGAAAATAATAGAATTTTTTTAAATTCTATTATTTTCTATTCTATTATATTCCTTTCTATTCTATTCCATTCTATCATATTTTGCTCTGCTTTACTCTATTATATTGTATGCTTTTATTTTCTGTTATAGTCTTTTCTATTCTATTCAATTGTTTTCTATTCTATTCCTTTATTTTCTATTCTATTTTATTCTCTTTGAAAATTGAAAAAGAATTCAAATTTGAAAACTTTTCGAATTTGAAAATTATTCAAAATTGATTAGAAAATCTTTTGAATTGATCCAAATTCGAATTTGAAAATTAGGATCGTTTCAATACGAATAAACAAAGCAAATTCCGAAAAAATTATTAAACAGATTAAACAAATTTAACTAAACAAATTTATGTAAATAACAAATCGAAAATAAACAAAACCATTTTTTTTGTTCTGCATATGTCTAGCCCAGGCAAATTTTCAGCTTTCAGCGCTGTTACACTTTGAATGACAATCACGCAGTCATGCAACTTTGTACCCAAACAGAATGTTATCATTTTTTTTACAAATAGAGCTTTCTTTTGGTGGTATTTGATCTGGGCTTTTTATTTTTTACTAAACAAATGAAAAAAGATCGAAAATTTTGAAAAAAAATAAAAAAAAATTCAGTTTGTTATAAAATTTTGCAAACAGGTAACTTTTCTTGTTCACTGATGTGCGCTGATAAGGCTGTACTGATGGGCACTGATAGGCTGCACTGATGGGAACTGATAGAATGCGCTCATGGGCAACTGATGAGGTGGCACTGATGGGCACTGATAGGTGGTACTGATGGGCAATGATAGGTGGAACTGATAGGCAGCACTGGTAGGTGGCACTGGTAGGTGGCACTGTTAGGTGGCACTGATGGGCATTGATATGTGGCACTGATAGGAGACATTTATGAGGAGGCACTGATTGGAAGCACTGACCGGTACTGATTGGAAGCACTGATGGGCACTGATTGGAAGCACTGGTGGGCACTATTGGGACTGCACTGATAATCAGGACACTGATAGCCAGTGCCCTGACTATCAGTGCTGATGTCCCTTTAACACAAGCCGGTTATAGTTTTTCTTCTTCTTGCCTCCCACTGACAGCGGAAAGAGCAAAAAGTAGGTGACAGGCTTGTGTTGACATCCGTGACCAGCTGTCATTGGACACAGCTGATCATGTGGTAAATGGCTGATGTGATTGGCCCTTTACCCCGATCTGTGATCAGCTGAGTCCATGGGACTCAGCAAACACAAAGTGCTCTGCCCATGCACTACAGGGGGAAGAGCAATCACGAGAGGATGTCAATAGATGCCCTCTCGGCAAAGTAAGCCCATGCTGTAGCCATCTGTCACGTACCTGGTCAGGGAGCCTGACGTGTAGAGGAGGCCACTCGTACAGCTCCGGCTTGTGGGCCACTGATAGTGAGACAGCAGCCACAGGAGCACGGCGAGGAACCTGTAATCAGTCCAGTAGTCTGTGCGGCAGCCGTCAGCAAGTAGATGTGGCAGCAGAGCAGGCTGGTAGTAGATGAGCTTGCACAATCCGTGATGGCAGACTGTAGTAAGCAGCTAGCAGTACCAGATGGAAGCTTGCTGGATTGGGCACTGTAGCAGGCTGGATGAGCAAGATGCAGGGTCAGACAAGTCAGGTCGGTAGAGGCGAGACAGATCAGGCATAGACAGCAGGCAGAAGGATGGTCAGGTAACAAGCCAAGTAAGCACGGGAGATCAATCAAGCAGAAACAGGAGGCAGAATCCAAAGACAAGCCACGATCAGGGTAGGTACCAGACAAACGCAGGTCAGAGGTAAGCCAGAACAAGATCAGAGGTCATATGGAATCAGGAACAACACACAGAAGCTGCAATGAGCAATGAGCCCATACTGAAGCCTGTTTAAATAGCCCGCTTGGCGCCAGCATTAGTGACAGATGCTTGCATAGATGTGAAAGTGTTCATGTGCATGCATATATTAGCAAGTGCATGCACATATATGTGTGCCGAGAGATTCCATCAGCACCACAGAAATGACATTACCTGACATTGTCATTCAGCTATAGCGCGGGCGTTATCAGGTTAAAGCACATTTGATGTTTGTACACGTAGTGGGGCCCAGAATCAATAGTGTGCATTTTAATCCTACCTAAAAACACACTGACCCTGACTTTTGACCCTGATTTTTGACCCTGGACTTAACCCTAACCCTGACACTGACTGAGATTTAGCTATTTTATTTTATTCTATGTTTTTTTTTTGGGTGAGATCCGGAGCTGTCACTCACAGCTCAGTCTCCATGCTGTAAGTATGCTGTATATACAGGCCCACCTCCAAATGTGTGTACGTTTGATGGTAAGGGGTTAAAGAAAATAAATGTTAGACCTTGTTTGGCGAAGGTTCATGCATGGCAAATTAGTGTCACCCATTATGCCACCCAGAAATATGGTAGAGGTAGTCAGTGTTCAAGATGGTGAGGGTTGTAGCAGCAGTAGTTGCCTAACACAGCAGCTGTTCTTTGAATTTTCCAGACATCCCAAAAAAGAAAACAAACCCAATACGCCATCTCAGATTGCTGAGTACATGACTCTCAGAGTTGCTGGGTGATCTTACAGAGTCATCTGCTCTGAGCTTCCTTTTTTGTGCACCCACATTACTACAGACATGTGGATCATATGTGTTTACATAGGCAGAGCTCCATTCTGTGTCTCCTTCCAGAGATCGGCGGGTGCCGGCAGACATCCAGTCCCTGGCACCCGCAGATCGGCTTCTGCTGTGAGTAATATATACGTGATCTCTGCCCAGAGTCTGTTTTATTTTTTCAAAATGGTTCTTTAAGTTTAGACATGTTTGTGAGATTCCCAATTCTGAAACATTAATGAATTAGTATGTTGTGAGGGGTAAGAGTATGGTTTCTATTGATTTAAGAAAGATTCAGAATTCACTGCAATGTAATGCCTCCCAAAGCCTCATCTAGCTTCTACAGTGAAAAAATATTCATACACCTTGACATTTTCCACATTTTGTCACGTTACAACCAAAAACGTAAATGTATTTTATTGGGATTTCATGTGATAGACCAACACAAAGTGGCACATAATTTTGAAGTGGAAAGAAAGCGATAAATGGTTTTAATTTTTTTTTTTTTAATCAATATGTGTAAAGTGTGGTGTGCATTTGTATTCAGCCCCCTCGCCGATGGAGGCGGCGGCATTGACTTCCTTCGCTAGTCCCGTCTACCTGGAGTCACGTTCAAAATGAACTGACTTTACTCCATGTGTGGGCAAGTCTGTTCATTTCAAAAGTCCCGCAGACTAGCACACTAGCCGGATTGTCCGCCGGATAATTTTGAGTAAAGACTTCTTTCTAAGTCCGTTGGACTTTTGGGAAGAAAAAGTCAGCCGAGCCCACACAGGCGGATTGTCCGATCGTGTGTACGCGGCATAACATTTCACATCACCCTGGACACACCATCCTCATATTGTGGGGATGCTTTTCTTCAGCAGGGACAGGGAAGCTGGTCAGAGTTGATGAGAAGATAGATGAAGTCAAATACAGGGCATACTTAGAAGAAAACCTGTTAGGCCCCTTTCACACGGACGTAGTCAGTTTAGGCACGTCAAAAACGTATCCGTTCTTATCCGTTGTCTCATCCGTTTTCATCCGTCATCCGTTCCGTTAATGTCCGTTTACATCCGGTTTTTGGTCCGTTAACATCCGCTTACATCCGTAAGTGTACACGTTTACGTCCGTTTTTTCATCCGTTTTTTCATCCGTTTTGGTCCGTTTACAGTAGTTATATGTGTGCCTGTGCCTTTAAGAAAATTACCCAGAAGGCATTGCTCCTCCCATGCTGCATTGCAGTTACAGTGACTGAGTTCCCCTTGCTGTGTGCTTCCTTTGTCCTTGTGCCTGTGTGTGCTAGCAGCATCGAGCAATGGATTGCAGTATTTTTTGGGACAGCGTGACAGTATTTGTCCTATTTGCGTACATGAGGAGCATGGAGAGGAAGAAAAAGACGATTATGCCTAGGACACGTCGATTTTGGACCCACCCCATGCTATTGAAGCGGCCTTCGGAAGGATTTGTGGCTTTGCATTATGCACATCTACGCCAGTATCCAACAAAGTTCTTTAACTTTACCAGGATGACCGTACCCACATTTGACTACTTACTGGCCCAGCTGCACCCACGACTGGAGCGCCGACATACCAATATGAGAAGATGTGTGCCTGCAGATGAACGTCTCCTAGTGACCTTGAGGTAAGAAGTCATTCAATAATAACTGTTTTATTGCCTACCCCTGGTCTACTGTGTGTATACAGTATGTATAGATAATAAATATCTTCTACTTCTTCTTCTCAATTTATGTGGCAATATAAATCTTTTTTACTGATCTTTATTTTATTTTTTTTTTCTAGGTTTCTTGCAACTGGCCAGTCCTACACATCTCTCAATCATTACTTTCTACTGGGCATTTCAACTATTTCAGAGATAGTTCATGAAACATGCCTAGCCATATGGGAAGAGCTGTGTCCATCAGTGATGCCGTCACCAGAGGTAAACATGTGGCAAAGAATCGCAGAAGGGTTTTGGAATCGAGCCAACTTTCCCAATTGTATCGGGGCACTAGACGGAAAACATATCCGTATCCAAAAACCTCCAGGTTCTGGGTCTCGATTCCATAATTATAAAAAATATTTTTCTTTGGTCCTCATGGCTATCTGCGATAGCGATTATAAGTTTATTGCTGTGGACATTGGGGCATATGGCAGCAGCTCAGATTCAAGAGTTTTTCGTGAGTCATTAATGGGTCGAAGACTGCGACAAGGGCGATTCAACATACCATTTGATCGGCCTCTGCCTGGAACTGAAGGACCAGACCTACCTTTCGTCCTTGTCGCAGATGAGGCGTTTGCCCTATCTCAACATCTTCTTAGGCCGTATGCCAGAAATAATCTTGACGACAAGAAGAGGATCTTTAATTATCGGCTGAGCCGGGCAAGACGACTCATAGAATGTACATTTGGTATACTGTCTAGTAAATGGCGTGTTTTTCAAACACCTTTGCAGCTCAGTCTGGAGAATGCTGAGTTGGTAATTAAGGCCTGCTGCATTCTACACAATATTATCCGTGAAAAGGAGGGCATCCACATTGAGGAAGAAGAAGAGTTCCACCTGCCCTCCGTACAATACAACACAGTACGTGCAGCGAGAACAAACATTGCCATGCGAGAAAAATTTGCTGACTATTTTCTATCTCCATCAGGAGAAGTTCCATGGCAGTATCAATATATGTAACTAAATTTAGTAGTTACTCAACTTTTTTTTTTTGTTTTTAATGTTTTTATTATTCAGAATCTGTTTATACAAAAAAATTTTTTGGTTATAGTTACTAAATGTTTTTTATCGAGCATACCAAAAGGACAAAAGCACATTATGTTCAAAATGTTTTTATTAATCTTCATCCGTTTATAATAAAACTTTTTTTTTTGATTAATAACTGCTTATAGTCTTTATCAAAGTAAGAACAAAGCATAACATACATAACATAGCATAAAATATGCCAACCATTGCAAACAATTGTAGTTTAACATAAAAACAATAAAAAGCAGCACTGCAAAATGGAACGTGGCGCTATGTTTTGTTAGAAAAAAAAACATAGTTTTCACTACATGGAAATAGAATATATATTGCTCCAATACTAAAAATAAATAAATAAATGTAATAATAATAGTAAAAAAATAAAATAAAAGAGAGATTTTTACACAATATAGATATATATCTATCTATCTATCTATCTCTCTATCGCTCAATAATGCTTCAGCAGGTCAAGAAAAATGTGGGTACAGATATATATGTACCCACATTTTTATTGACATGCTGAAGTAGGAGAGAGAGAGAGAGAGAGAGAGAGAGAGATCATTACTTTCTACTGGGCATTTCAACTATTTCAGAGATAGTTCATGAAACATGCCTAGCCATATGGGAAGAGCTGTGTCCATCAGTGATGCTGTCACCAGAGGTAAACAACATGTGGCAAAGAATCGCAGAAGGGTTTTGGAATCAAGCCAACTTTCCCAATTGTATCGGGCACTAGACGGAAAACATATCCGTATGCAAAAAACTCCAGGTTCTGGGTCTCGATTCCATAATTATAAAAAATATTTTTCTTTGGTCCTCATGGCTATCTGCGATAGCGATTATAAGTTTATTGCTGTGGACATTGGGGCATATGGCAGCAGCTCAGATTCAAAAGTTTTTCGTGAGTCATTAATGGGTCCAAGACTGCGACAAGGGCGATTCAACATACCATTTGATTGGCCTCTGCCTGGAACTGAAGGACCAGACCTACCTTTCGTCCTTGTCGCAGATGAGGCGTTTGCCCTATCTCAACATCTTCTTAGGTCGTATGCCAGAAATAATCTTGACGACAAGAAGAGGATATTTAATTATCGGCTGAGCCGGGCAAGACGACTCATAGAATGTACATTTGGAATACTGTCTAGTAAATGGCGTGTTTTTAAAACACCTTTGCAGCTCAGTCTTGAGAATGCTGAGTTGGTAATTAAGGCCTGCTGCATTCTACACAATATTATCCGTGAAAAGGAGGGCATCCACATTGAGGAAGAAGAAGAGTTCCACCTGCCCTCCGTACAATACAACACAGTACGTGCAGCAAGAACAGACCGTAGACCGTAGAGAGAGAGAGAGAGAGAGAGAGAGAGAGAGAGAGATATCTATCTATCTATCTCTCCATCGCTCCATACTGCTTCAGCAGGTCAAGAAAAATGTGGGTACAGATATATCTGTACCCACATTTTTCTTGACCGGAGAGAGAGAGAGAGAGAGAGAGAGATATCTATCTATCTCTCCATCGCTCCATACTGCTTCAGCAGGTCAAGAAAAATATGAAAATCAATGTACTTCGAAATGTTGTCCTGAAAGTCATGGATGTTAGACCGTAGAGAGAGAGAGAGAGAGAGTGATATCTATCTATCTCTCCATCGCTCCATACTGCTTCAGCAGGTCAAGAAAAATATGAAAATCAATGTACTTCGAAATGTTGTCCTGAAAGTCATGGATGTTAGACCGTAGAGAGAGAGAGAGAGAGAGAGATATCTATCTATCTCTCCATCGCTCCATACTGCTTCAGCAGGTCAAGAAAAATGTGGATACAGATATATCTGTACCCACATTTTTCTTGACCGGAGAGAGAGAGAGAGAGAGAGATATCTATCTATCTATCTATCTCTCCATCGCTCCATACTGCTTCAGCAGGTCAAGAAAAATATGAAAATCAATGTACTTCGAAATGTTGTCCTGAAAGTCATGGATGTTAGACCGTAGAGAGAGAGAGAGAGAGAGAGAGACACACATATCTATCTATCTCTCCATCGCTCCATACTGCTTCAGCAGGTCAAGAAAAATGTGGGTACAGATATATCTGGGGTTGTAACATCAAAACCTTGTTACAAATCCTGATAAAAAGAGGTGTGGGGTGGGGAATAGGGAGTGGAAATTTGGGAAGAAGAACCAGAGCTGGTTTGGCTATTACCTTGAGAACCTTCAGCCGAATTTACGCTCGTATTTACACTCTGAGGGTATGTTCCCTGTGAGGAAGGAGCAGGAGACGAAGCATAAGGCCTCTGGGTATTGGGCATTGAACTGTATGCACGCACAGGGGTCTGTGGATATGGCGATAGATATGGCTGGGCAGGAAGACATGGTGACTCATAGGGATATTGACGGTATGACCTCGGAGGGGTTTCATACTGGCTAATAGTGGGCATTGGCATTCCTAACTCTGCAGCTCTAACACATGCTCCTACATGATTATATATGGCCATATGGATGTCCATCTGCCTATCTGCTGGTGCTTTTAGAATTGCATGATATATTGTACGCAGGAAGGATGCATTAGAGTTGGTTGGATCACAGAATGGATCTTTACTCTGTATAGACTCCTGTCTTTTAAATGAAGTCATCTCGTCCATAAAGGACTTCATGGCTTTATCCATGTCTTGACATTCTGCCCTTTTGTTACGTCGCGAGGACCGTGATGTTGTCGGCCTGTCATTACTAACCTGTAGAGAATAATAATATGCCGATTTAGAAATGAAATGTTACCTTGGGGTACAACAGATACAGTATAGTAATCAATAGTATCCTTACATTTACGGATCTTTGGGAAGAACATGGACCTGCAATTGGACGTGCTGTCTCATCCACAGACTGGGACTGCTGGGACTGCCCTTCTCCCTCTTGTGTGTCTTGCGTGGCTCGCTCATCTTCCTGCACTGCTTCGGTATGATTGTCAGTGTTCTCCTCACAGTCTGTCAGGTTTGATGATGTACTACAATAAAAAGGATGAACATTTGCTCACAAAACCTTACTATATACTATATGGAGACCTACTTTTTAGATGTAACATCCAAACGAGACTTACGGTCTAACATCCATGACTTTCCTTAGGAAGGACAACATTTCGAAGTAGATTAATTTTTTCTTTGTGGTAGCTCCGGAACCACTTGCAACCTGTGCCTCATCATGCAAATCTCTCCGGAAACGGTCTCTCAGAGAACGCCACCTTTTGTTAATGTCAGTTCCTGTAAACACATGTAGCAAAGAAAATTTCAGTATTTTTACATTACAAAGATTATGGAAACATGTGAGTACTGATTAGTCTCTCACTGCAGCAGAGCCAAAACATGTGTCACTATGCTTTGTATGTAATGCATGCAAATAACCATGCCCTCTCTGCTAAACATTGTCTTAAAAAAATGGCAGTGTTTGCAACATTTTTTTAATACAGGCATACTATAGTGAAATAATGACATTTTTTATTATAAACAATAGAAACACATGCAGCAAAGAAAATTTCAGTATTTTTACATTACAAAGATTATGGAAACATGTGAGTACTGATTAGTCTCTCACTGCAGCAGAGCCAAAACATGTGTCACTATGCTTTGTATGTAATGCATGCAAATAACCATGCCCTCTCTGCTAAACATTGTCTTAAAAAAATGGCAGTGTTTGCAACATTTTTTTTAATACAGGCATACTATAGTGAAATAATGACATTTTTTATTATAAACAATAGAAACACACTGTCAAGAGAGCAAGCTGCAGTTGGGCATCACTTACCACGTTGATCACGCTGTTTGGGAGTCATGGAGGACCAATTTGGTGTCACCAGCTTTGTAATTTCTTCCAATAGCTGTTGTATTTTAACTCTGTCGCTGTGGTCCCGACAGCTTGAGTCCCATAAGCCAGGCCTTTCGTGCACCAGGTTGATCAATTCCTCGTGGGAAACATCTCTTGCCATGCTTGTTTGTGCTTCCTCTTAAATAAAGTTACAGGGGATGTACTTCCTGTTGTCCAACTACTGCCGGGTCATAGGTTGAGTTCACAGATGAACTCAATTTTTTTTTTTTCTTGCAAACGGATCTTAACGGATCGGACGTAAACGGACGATGTCCGTCAACGTCAGTTAATATCCGTTTTGGCGGATCTGAACGTATCCTTGTACGTTTAAAAAAACGGATAAAAACGGAAGCGGATGTTAACTGATGGTGACGGATGTTCATCCGTCTGCCCATAGGGATGCATTGTCGTCCGTCGACGGATGGAAGAAAAACGGATAGACGGTCCGTCCGTGTGAAAGGGGCCTTAGAGTCCACAAAAGGCTTGAGACTGGGGCAGGGGTTCACCTTCCAGCAGGACAACTACCCTAAACATATAGCCAGAGTTGCAATAGAATGGTTTAGATCAAAGCATATTCATGTGTTAGACTGGCCGAGTCAAAGTCCAGATCTAAAACCAATTGAAAATCTGTGGCAAGACTTAAAAATTGCTGTTCACAGACGCTCTCCATCCAATCTGACAGAGCTTGAGCTATTTTACAAAGAAGAATGGGCAAAAATGTTACTCTCTAGATGTGCAAAGCTGGTAGAGACATCCCCAAAAAGCCTTGTAGCTGTAATTGCAGCAAAAGGTGGTTCTACAAAGTATTGACACTTTTCAGATATTTATTTGTAAAAAAAAAATTGAAAACCATTTATCATTTTCCTTTCACTTCACAATTATGTGCCACTTTGTGTTGGTCTATCACATAAAATCCCAATGAAATATATTTATGTTTTTAACATGCCAAAATGTGGAAAATATCAAGGGGTATGAATACTTTTTCAGGGCACCGTATGCCTGAGGATCTGTTTTTTTTTGTGCAGGTGCTGCGGCTAGACAGTATAGTAAGTGGTACTGATATTTAAGGCCTTATGCAACCAGGGACAAATGCCTAGAATGCAAGACGTCTGCGGGGTGCATAGGGCACTAAAAAGAGTACAACTTGGTACAGCACTCAGCCCTGTAAAGTTGCAGCAAATTTCAGCCTGCCATTTATTTTGACTGGCTTCAGGCAGCAGGGATAGATACCTGTGCCGTCCTAGCATACACAAATGCTTGGATTGGAGGTACAGAAATTTGATGCCCTATATGGAAAGGGACTGTACAGATGAAGGCCCCATGCACACTGGGCTTACAAAATTGAACTTTTACAGGCATTTGGCATTTTTTTTAGCCTGTAAAATTACCTCTATGTAAGCCCATGCTCATATAGGCATTTACAGGTTTTTATTAGAAGAAAAGCGTTTACACCAAAAGTGCATTCAGGAGAGGAGTATCTTTCTACAACAAATCATTTGGAAAGTTGTGATTAACTCCATATCATTAGAAATGCTATTTAATCACAAAATATATGTGTACACTATATAAATAAAAAAAAAAAAAAAGGGTGTGTTTGGGTTTGACGTGAAGAAAAGGTGGCAACTCTAACTACCTTGGTCTTGAAGGGAATGGATGAACATTTAGAGACGAACAGCTCTTATGTAGGCAAAATATGGTCCAAGAAAGGATCACTGCCTGTTCCACACCCAGTTCTCTATAACATGTTATTCTTTTCTTTAATATGTGGCATTCAGAAAAAGAACCGATACAGGTAAAATGCTTTTCATTGTTTGTAATATTGTTATACAATTTTTCAAGGTTTCCTCATGTTTGTTAATGCTCTGGAACACGTGGTGTAATGCCCCGTACACACGGTCGGAATTTCCGACGGAAAATGTCCTATCGGACCATGTTGTCGGAAAATCCGACCGTGTGGGGGCTCCATCGGACATTTTCCATCGGAAATTCTGATGGAAAAAATTTGAGATCCTGCTCTCAAATTTTCCGACAACAAAGTCCGATCGGACTTTTTCCGATCGTGTGTAGCGAATTCCGACGGACAAAGTGCCACGCATGCTCAGATCACATTACAAGACCACAGATATTGGCTACTAGCCTCTACGTAGTTCCGTCGTACGCAACGAACGTCACCACGTTCAGAATGATTGGATTTTCCGACAACTTTGCAACACCAGTGTCAGACAAAATCCGTCGGAAAAAATCCGACGGATTTTGTGGTCGGAATTTCCGACCGTGTGTACGGGGCATTAGAGTTTGCATTTTATAGATGAAAAAAATAAATAAAGATTATATACAAAAAAAATATTACAGAATACGTAACAATGAGATATTTGATATGGTCTTAGACATCTGTTGTTTTGTAGAGACCAGGAAAATACATTTAATAATTTTCTGAAAAAAATACTGTTTAATTGTTAGCAAGACAAGGAAAAACGGAAAATTGTATACTCACCTTTCCGTAATTTTCCTTTCCTGTTGCATCACATGGCAGCATACACATATGGGTTGTGGCTCCGCCTCCGCAACCTGATAGGACCGCGTAGCTATTAAACCTTGAGAGGGTCCCCGCCCCAGTATTCTCAGTATCTATATACCTCACCTCAGACGGGTGGGTAATTGTATGCTGCCATGTGATGCAACAGGAAAGGAAAATTACGGAAAGGTGAGTATACAATTTTCCGTTTTCCTGTCGCATCATGGCAGCATACACATATGGGGATTAACTCGCCAAACTGGGTGGGTCTGAACAAAATATTTTATTTACAAGGAATTGAGGTATTTGAGCAGATAATTGCCCTCCCAAATTCTACCGTGGACAATCTGGCCGAGTCCACTTTGTAGTGCGTAATAAAGGTACTCTTGGAGGACCATGTGGCTGCCTTGCATATCGTTTCCGAGGATACTTTGCAGAAAGCTGCCCAGGAGGTCGCCATTGCCCTTGTGGAGTGTGCCCTTATGCCTTGAGTTTGACTGGAAGCGTAGGTTCTACTGATGGTTTTTACCAGCCACGCTGCGATAGTGCGGGATGTTGCTGCTTGTCCCTTCCTAGGGCCATATGGAATGATTAGGAGATTCTCCACTTTCCTTAGGTCACTGGTCATTGAAAGGTATGCCAGGATGTTGGTTTTTAGGTCTAGTGGATGTGGATTCCCCTGTTCCGTGGTTAGAACGGGAAGACAAATTTCCTGATTGAAATGGAAGGAAGACACCACTTTGGGGATGAATCGGTCCGATGGTTTCAGGACTATCTTGTCTGGGTAGACTGTCAAGTATGGTTCGGTGGCCATCAAAGCGTGGATCTCCGAAACTCTTTTAGCTGATGTAATTGCGATATTCCTTCAACTGGAAAGAATGGTTCGCGACACAGGGCATCCAGTACCACTGAAAGGTCCCAGGTCGGGAATGAAGGTTTTCTGGGAGGCCTTATTTTCAGACAGGCCTTCTGGAATTGCTCGATGAGTGGCTCCCTTGCCCATCTTACGCCCGTCATGGCAGATAAAGCTGACACGTGTACCTTTAGGGTATTTGCCCCAAGACCCTTGTCAAGACCTCGCTGCAGGAATTCCAGAATCTGTGCCACTGTTGGAGATGTTGGATCCCATGCTTGTGTTTGTGCGACCGCGAGGAATTTTTCCCAGATTCTCCTGTAGGTGTTGTTGGTGGAGACTTTCCTGGCTTGGAGGAGAGTGTCTACCACTTTCTGTGAGCAGCCCTGTGCTACGAATCTAGACCTCTCAATCTCCATGCTGTCAGGTGTAGTCTTCCTGGACATGGATGGAGGAGTTGACCTTGGGACAATAGATCCGCTGATATGGGCAGCGGTAGTGGGTCCGCTGTATTCAGCTGGAGGAGAGTCGTGAACCATGGGCGTCTCGGCCAGAAGGGAAGGACCGCTATCACCGTGGACCCCGAGTTCTTGAGTCTGAGTAGCAGCCTCGGAATAATTGGTATCGGTGGAAACACGTAGCCCAGGTTGAAGTCCCAGCTGTGTTGTAAGCAGTCCGTACCTTCTGCTGTCGGAAAAGGTACCCTCGATAGGAACCTTTGACACTTCGTGTTGGATGGAGTTGCCGCCAGGTCTATTTCTGGTACTCCCCAAGTCTTGGTTATCAGGGAGAATGCTTGTTGACTCAGAGTCCATTCGTTGTTGGACACGAAACTCCGGCTCAAGGTGTCGGCTAATTGATTCTGAGTTCCTGGCACGTATGCTGCCCGGAGACCCAAAAGGTTCTGTTGTGCCCACTCGAAGATTGGCCGGACTTCCTGTAACATTGAGCGACTTCTGGTACCTCCTTGCCTGTTGATGTAGGCGACTGCTACTCGATTGTCCATCTTTAGTAGAACTTCTTTCCCCCTTAGGAAGTGGCTGAAGGCTAGAAGAGCTTTGAATGCCGCCCTCATTTCCAATATGTTGGATACTATATTGTGTGTCCTGAACGGCCAGCACCCCTGGACTGCGAGGTGTTGATAATGTGCTCCCCATCCTTCCCCACTGGCATCCGAGGTGATTACTTCCTGGGAGAGAAGGACTATGTTCTTGCATTTCATTTGGTTGTGTGGCCTGGTCCACCACCAGAGTGATTGTTTCACTTCCTCTCTGAGCACAATTGGTTGGGACATTGATACGCCGTTCCACTGTCTTAGAAATGACACTTGAAGAGGTCTTGTGTGCCACTGGGACCATCGAACCATCGGGATGGTCGCTGAGAATGAACCCAGTATGCTGAGACACTCCCTGGTGGGGATCGAGCTGGCCGAGAGCAGCCTTCTTGCCTTCTGGATCAGAGCAGGCACCTTCTCCCTCGGAAGTTCTATAGCAGTGGTCTCAAAGTACCGGCCCGCGGGCCATTTGCGGCCCGCGGACTGGTTATAAATGGCCCGCAGCGGCGATCCCCAGCACACAGGGGGACCCGGACAGCAGAGGGATCGGAGCGGCGGCGGGGGGAGAGATCAGAGTAATCAAAACAGAGAGAGAGAGGCAACAGGCAGCTTTTGCTGGTGCAGAAGTTTTTAATAAAATAAATGCTGAAAAACTAACAGTCCACTCACTCTCCATGTCACAGCTGTATATGTCAGTCTGTGACGTCGGCTGTCCCATCCTCCTCTCCGATAGTGATACATGCTGCTCTCACTGATATCTGTGGAGGAAGCCCATAACACAGAGCTGCGGGGAGACTGCAGTGAGCTGTCAGTCTGGGATGCTGTGACCAATCAGAGCGTTCTGGAGGCTTAACCACGCCTCCATCATCAGAGGCTGAGAGTTCACATGAGTTTCCCGCGGCTCTCTGTTTGCTCCACAGATATCAGTGATAACAGCAGCATGGAGAGGAGGATGGGACAGCCAACGTCACAGACTGACATATACAGCTCTGACATGGAGAGTGAGTGGACTGTTTGTTTTTAAGCATTTATTTTATTAAAAACTTCTGCACCAGCAGTTGCCTGTCGCCTCTCCCTTATGTTTTGACCCTCCTGTGTATGTGCCACCCCCTCCTGGGTATTTGCCCCCCTCTCCTCTGTAATTGTCCCTCCCTCCAGTGTATTTGCCACCCCCTCCAGTGTATTTGCCACCCCCTCCACTGTATTTGCCACCCGCTCCTGTGTATTTGCCACCCGCTCCTGTGTATTTGCCACCCGCTCCTGTGTATTTGCCACCCTCTCCTCTGTAATTGCACCCCCCTCCTCTGTAATTGCCCGCCAATCTCTGTAATTGCCCCCTCCTCTATAATTGCTCGCCGCTCCGAACCCCCTGTGGTCCGGGCCTCCCTGTGTGCTGGGGCTTCATGATACCCCCTGTTGGCTGCCATCGGTGCTGGGTTAATAATGCGTTTTGCTGACATCAGTGCTGGGTTCAATAATGCGATTTGCTGACATCAGTGCTGCGTTCAATAATGCGATTTGCTGACATCAGTGCTGGGTTCAATAATGCGATTTGCTGACATCAGTGCTGGGTTCAATAATGCGATTTGCTGACATCAGTGCTGCGTTCAATAATGCGATTTGCTGACATCAGTGCTGGGTTCAATAATGCGTTTTGCTGACATCAGTGCTGGGTTCAATAATGCGTTTTGCTGACATCGTTGCTGGGTTTAATAATGCGTTTTGCTGACATCGGTGCTGGGGGTTAATAGATCTCAGAAGGGAAACTGTAAGCTCAGCACACAAATATACACACATTGGGGGTTATTTACTAAAGGCAAATCCATTTTGCACTGCAAGTGCACTTGGAATTTCAGTCGCTGTAGATCCGAGGGGGACATGTAAGGAAAAAGTTTGCATGCGGCCCCCATGGGATATGAAAACTTGTCATGTGGCCCTCAGGTAATTTCAGTTTGAGACCCCTGTTCTATAGTATTGAGGCGGGTATCCAGTTCTGCCCCTAGAAAAACCATCCTCTGTGTGGGATTTAGGTTGCTCTTCCCCCAATTGATCAGCCACCCGAATTTCTGCAGGGTGGAGATTAGGATCGATCGATGAATGAGGAGGGACTCTTGATTGTCTGCGAGTAAAAGGATATCGTCCAAGTAATGGTGGACTCTTAGACCTTGTTCCCTCAGAAGGGCTATCACTGGGAGCAGGACCTTTGTGAACGTCCTTGGAGCGGTGGAGATCCCGAATGGGAGGCTTTGGAATTGGAAATGTTGTCTGTCTACCGCAAAGCGGAGATACTTTTTGAATGAGACGTGAATGGGGATATGTAAGTAGGCGTCCTGTAAATCTATAGAGAGCATCCAGTCCCCAATGTTTATGGCCTGAAGAATTGACTGTAGGCTTTCCATCCTGAACGTTTCTACCTGGATCGTCCGGTTTAGCTTCTTTAAGTCCAGGACTGGACGGAGATCCCCTGTCTTTTTCTTCACCAGGAATAGGGGTGAATAGACCCCTTTCCCCCTCTGTGATAGTGGAACTTTTACTATCGCCTGTTACTGGTCTAGGCCTTGAATATATTCGGTCAATAGTAGTTTCCTCTCTTGAGATACCGGTAATTTTGTTATACAGAACCTGCTCCTTGGCCGTTTCTGAAATCTCCACTTGTGGCCGAACTGGACAGTAGCTACTGTCCATGGACCCTTTATTGCTTCCGCCCATACCAGCCTGAATTTCGTGAGTCTGGCTCCTACCACAGCTGGTTGAGCGGGCATGGCGTCAAAAGGATTTCTGATCCCCTGTGCCAGGGTTCTTGGACTTTTGAAATTTGAGAAAGGAAGACTGGGGATTCTTCCAGCTCCTCCTGTACTCTCTGCCGGGTCTGTAAGACTTCGCTTCCCTATATTTGTTAGGTAGGTTCCTTCTAAAGGTGGGTGGTCTTTGTTGTTTTGGCCTTCTATCCGAAGGGATAAGGCCAGATTTTCCCCCGGTGACCTTTGATATGGCCGAGTCCAGTTTCTCACCAAAGAGGTTTGCCCCATCAAAGGGAATCTTGCACCAATTGGACTTTGAAGATGGATCCGCCGACCAGGGTTTCAGCCAAAGTGCCCTTCTGGCCATTACTGAGCTCAGCATTGCCCTAGACGTGGACTTGATTATGTCTACAGATGCTTCTGCGACAAAATCGCCTGCAAGGGATAGCTCCTGGAGTGCAGATATTACTCTCTCCTGCTCCACTCCCTCCGACACTAGTTTCTCGGCACTGGAAGACCAGTTGGAAATAGCTTTCCCTACTGCTGCTAGCGCCACTGCAGGTCTGCATGCGCCCCCTGCTGATAGATATGTTTTCTTGAGATCGAGATCGATCTTTCTGTCCAATACATCTTTGAATGTAACTGCATCTTCAATTGGAAGTGTCACATGCCTGGCAAGTCTCATCAGTGAGGAGTCTACCACTGGCGGGGATATCAGTGGGTTTACGTTAGGTTCTTTTAAAGGATAGAGCTTTGCTAGACGATTGGTAAGACTAGCTTTTTTCTCCGGCTTCTGCCACTCTTCCTTGATTAAGTCTTCCAGCTCCTCAATGAATGGGAAAGTCTCCGGCTCTTTCCTGAGGTTTGGGAAGTATTTCCTCACTTTATGAGGAGTTTCTTTCTCTTCCACCCAATCGATCAATTCCTTGATTGATTTGATAAAGGGTTCAACCAAATTTAATTCGAAACCAGTAGATGTTTCTATATCTTCAGTGTCAGACAGATGTTCTGTCGTTTTTGAAGTGGAAGGAGCAGAGGGTGAGTCTTGTACTGCTCTGCTTAATTCGGGCCCTGCGATTTGTAGGGTCGGTTCTCTCACTGGCTGGCTTAGTTCCATCTCTCTGTCTTTAGTTGCTTCGTTGAAGCATGTGCGACAGGCCAGTTTGTCTGGGAGCGCTATTGCGCCACAAATCCAGCAGGAATTTGCTGATGGACGGAGACTCTGCGCATGCGGGGAATGTCTGCGTGTAGGAGTTCTCCTGTGGTAGGAACGCCCATGTCTGGAGTAAGATCTTGATCTGCTCCTCCTGCGACTTGATCTGCCTTGTCTATGTCTTGATCGGCTTCTTCCACCATCTGAGCGGCTCTGTCTGCGACTTGAGCGTCTGCTTCTTGATCGTCTTGAGTGCGATGATCTGGGCGACCTGGTAGGGCTGTTCCATTGGACAGCGTTAGTGACATGCTCTCTTTTTCCTCTTCTTACTTACCCGTCTTCCCCTCTTACCTATTAGGCTGGCGATGGTCTGCTGGGGCAGCGGCCTCCATGGAAAGTGAGTCCTGTAATACAGGGAAATGAAGAGTGCAAAGAAGCAGGCAAAAAGGATTGCAGCCAGGAAACATAGGAAAGAAAAAAGATTAACTAACCTTAATCTAAAGCAAAGTAGTGCAGAGTATGCAGCTGGCAATGAGTGGTCAGCAGTGGAGAAAAGGCAGTAAAGTTCTGTCAGCAAACTACTAGCGTTCCTCTGTTGCATATGCAGCCACAGAGAAACAAAAACACTGCCTGGTTTTTAAATTTGGCGCCGCCGTCGCCGTAGCGATGACGTCACGCTCGCGCATGTGCAGTAGCGCCGCGCTCCGCTCGTCGCCATCTTGGAAGCTGGAAATCCAGCTAGAGGGCGAGATTCTAGCCTTCTGCACATGCGCCGCCGCTCTGAGCCGCTCGGCCGTCCTGAGATGGGAAGAGGAGGACTAGATAACCCAGCATGTACGTTTTAACAACCAAACAGGTAACCACCTCAGGGATTAAGCTCATAAACATGACATTTGTGGAACATTGTCCTACATACAATACCACCAGGGAAAGAGATCTTAATAGTAGAGGGGAATACTATAAGTCAGTATGGCATCTACAGTATGACAATCCCTGCACAATATACAGACAGATGGGCCGATTTACAGCCCTAATACACCAGTGCATGAGAAGAAAGGTAAGGCTGGAGACCGCTGCTTGTTAAGCCTATTTAAGGCTTGTTTGAGTGAGAGATGCTGTTTACATACCCCTGAGACCATCAGAGTGGGGTTCCTCCATTTAGCTCATTTAGAGGCTGTACAGGTAGGACTTCCAGCCAGGAGAGGCTTGAACCTGGCTGGGGCGATAGCGGTAAGAGGTGCTGTAGTTTTCGGTCTTGTCAGGTGAGGAAAAAAATGAGAATACTGGGGCGGGGACCCTCTCAAGGTTTAATAGCTACGCGGTCCTATCAGGTTGCGGAGGCGGAGACACAACCCATATGTGTATGCTGCCATGATGCGACAGGAAATGCATCTTACAAGAAACTAAGGTTTGAAGATGCACACTTTAAGTAGTGTAGTGGCAAATATAATGAGTATTTGCTTTTTTATAGCAGCTGTAATTTTGCTAGCTCTGATTCTTGGAAATGAAACCAGCCTGTAAAGCAATTAATAGTTAGTTTTTGGTACAAGTAACACTGAAATGGTTAAACCATGGGTGCACACCTGGCTTGTGCCCGAGCAGGAACCCTTGCTAATGACCATTTTCTGCCAGACACAGGGTTTGTTTCTTTCTTTCTCTCTCTCTTTTTAAAATCACATTTTATTTCCACACCAGCTGCTTAGGCTTGGAGACAGATTGGAAGATCAGTTATCACAGCAGTGAATGAATCTAATTTTTCAATATAATTTGAGATAATTCTATATTCATTGTCTATTTTGGAAATAGCTCTGGATCATTGCCAAGGAGTTAACTTTGACTTTTCAGACTTTGGAACATCCTATATAAACAGCCAGTAATTAAAAGCAATTCGTAGATCTGTATCACAGTGTTATATTAAAACGGTTCCAACTTTCCTAGTTATATGAAGGTAATGCATTTGATTTGGAGGGAGCGGAGGTGGAACATGAGTTTGCATACCCAACATATCAAATGGACAAAAAGGGACATTTAAGATTTGTAAAAAACAAACACAAACATTTGCTATGTATTTTTGTCAAGATTAATTGGACACTCCAAACCTAGCCAAGCAGTTTTAATGGAAGTAATTTCTTGCACTGAATGTTCCCAAACCTGTGAATGTGAAGACTTGTATCCAGCACAATTCTGATAGTTAACATGCAAAAGACGAAATCTCCATAACAGAAATGACAAAAAGAATAAGATTAAGGCTGGATTCACACCTATGCATTTTTAGTGCTTTTTGCATGTGTTCCATAGGAAACCATGTTACATGGACTTCAGTGCAGATCTGCAAAATGCAAAGAAGCACTAAAAATGCATAGGTGTAAATCCAGCCTAAGGGCTCTTTCACACGGGGTGGATCAGTGCAGATCCGCCCTCGTGGATAGCCGCTTGCTCAGCGGGGATCGCCGGAGCAATCTCCGCTGAGCAGGAAGATGACAGGTCCGTCTCTGCACTCCGTGCAGGGACGGACCTGTCACAGCGCCGCTCTCCCCTATGGGAGATCGGGTGACGACAGACCGTAGAGTCCGTCGTCATCCGATCCGCTCTGCAGACGGATGAAAAAATAGGGTTTTCCTCCGTCTGCAGAAACGGAGCATAGCGGCGCGGACGAGATCGGGTGTCAGCGGATGCTCATCCGCTGACACCCGCTATCCCATAGGGATACATGTATGTCCGTTTTTCATCCGAAAACGGATGGATGAAAAACGGACATACGGTCGCAATGGTGGGAACCCAGCCTTAAACAATACAAGTAGTACTGAAGAATAAAATAAAAAATAAATCATGTGCTGAGCTACTTTTATTTTTACTTTTTTATTTTTACTTTGCTATTACACAATAGTATGGGACGTGATTAGTGCTGGCAGCTGTCAGTTTATCATTGAGAGAAACTTTATTAGGTAGCTCGCAAGATCCATACATTTGAAGAATAAAATAATACTGAATAATATTAGACCCCTTTCACACTGGGGCCTTTTTCAGGTGCTTTAGCGTTAAAAAAAAAGCGTCTGTAAAGTGCTTGAAAGAAGCCTCACCTGCAATCCCAATGTGAAAGCCCAAGTGCTTTAAGAGCCCTTTCACACTGCCAGAGCCTGAAAAACGATCGTAAAGCGCAGCTTAAACTAGCAGCGCTTTACCAGCGTTTTTCAAGCACTAGTGGGGTGCTTTTAACCCCTGCTAGTGGCCAAATAAAGGGTTAAAAGCGCCCACAAAGCACTGCTGCCAAAAGCACCTTTCAGACGCTTTGCAGGCATTTTGCAGGCACTTCCCATTGATTTCAATGGGAAGGGGCGCTTTAGGAGCGGTGTATTCACCGCTCCAAAAGCGCTGCAAAGAAGCTGCTTGCAGGACTTTTTTTGACACCCTGCCAGCGCAGCGCCTCAGTGTGAAAGCACTCGGGCTTTCACATTGGGATTGCAGATGAGGCTTCTTTCAGGCGTTTTGCATGCGCTTTTTTTAATGCTAAAGCGCATGAAAAACGCCTGAAAAATGTCCCAGTGTGAAAGTGGTCTTAAGGGGGACTATATGTTTTATAACAAAGAGCTTTTAAGAACATTCATAGGAAATTTAACAGAATGGTGCAAAAACGTTCCCGTATATGGAGCACAAATGATTGTAATAGTGAACCTTATATCAGCTTGAAGGAAGCTGTCATATCAGAAGGAAGGAATCCAGCAGGCTGGAAGGTTGCATCAGATATCCTATTCATTTCTGCTGATAAAGCATCAAGAAAATGAGATGTTGCTTCCTAGGCTATAGTGAGGAGATTACCCAGCAAGTATGTTGAAGGCAGGCTTGCTGGAGGATCAAATCCTCAGTTTCTGTACAATCAAATCCCTTTGAATAATGTTTTGCAATATTTTGTATGTAGCACACCCTTGTAAGAGTTTCTGATGTTCAGATCCCCACTGCTGCACAGCCAGTCACTTAGCATTTCTTTCACTTGCTCAGACACAGAAATCAGTCCTTGGCTTGTTTTTGTTTCTTTATTAGAGGGTGATAACTTGGATGGGCTAGAGAAATATGGGATGCCCAACTTAAAAAATGTCCATAACACAGACAAATAGGGAACAACTCCCTCCCTATTTACATGAAGATCCTCTTATTCCTTCCTTGGTTCACTATATACAGTGCCTGCTGATCACTCCAGTTCAGCAACAGTTCAATACAGGCTAGGAACATCCTGTCCTTGTGTGGATAAGGTTTTGTACATTGTGGAGTGAACAGCATTACCTTCTGCCTTCCTGTAGACACTGAGCCCAGTTTTACCATTGCAAAAGACTACCAGCCAACCTGGCTGCTTGCTTCCCCCAGTCCTCCCGACTGGCACACTTCCCCCAGTCCTCCTGACTGGCACACACTCATGGATATTCCCCAAGGCAAGATTAGATGAAGACTTGGAACACCGTGCTCTTCAAAAGAGCACTGTTACTGCTGACAGTCTCTCCCCTTGTCTGTCCCTGCAGTGTGCTGATCTGAGTTGGGAGAGGGAACAAACTTGGACAGAGTGTATCAAAAATAGATATGTACAGTTTTTCTTTCAAAGTATATACACAGCGAAATGTACAGCCTAACTACAGATCCCTGCAGCTAGCAAACACAAACATATTTACATTTGTTTTAAATGGCATATCTTTACCAGAGCACCTCCTCCTAAAGGGAAGCCCTTCCAACAACTGTAGGATACAGGGTTGTTCAAAGAGTCCATGACTTGAGCAGGAGGACAGCCATTTATGAAGACACCAGTATAGAAACAGAGGAAATCCTCACACTAACTTTCTAATGCACTGTACATTCTGTCAGCAGGGGCTTATGATCCTGCTGGCAGAAACAAAAATGTTTTTTCCCAAAGAGTCTCTGAAAGGAGGAACCCCTCCACATGGTCAGTCTCTTTAAAGTAACACTCTAGGCCTTACCACTGCTGTCTTCTCCAACAGTCCCACATCTAGCAAGGATCTAGTTCGTTCAACAGGTGGAAAGTTTCAACACATTGGCTGCCTTGCTTCAGACTGGAATCCAGCTTTAGCCTCTTTTTGCTCACCAGTACATCTCCGGATTTGGCAGTCTGATATCCTGACAACTTCACCGCTGGGACCCCTCTTGGCAATTGAGTCGATTCTGCTGGACCGTCTGGCTTTCACAATGACTACTCGATCCCAATAGATGGCTCTTCCTAGGCTTCATTCCCTCCAGATATCCAGGAACCTGTCCCAGGCATCTTCATTGTGAAGTCCCCTCTGGACTTTAGGAACAGGCAAATAGTCCCAAATGAATTCCTCTTTCCAGCTGGCACAGGAGATCTCAATGATGTCCATGACATCTTGTGGCACATATGGAAAGTCCAATCCCCACTCCAGAGCAGTCCTTCTCTGCAACCTTCCTCTGAAACAGGGAGAACCTTGGAAGCTCCCTGCACTTTCCATTGCTGGGTAAGAAACAGGCCTGTGGGGACCGGGTGATCCACTTCTTGTAGGCTGTGTCTCATGCCTGTAACCTGCCCCTGGTGACAGCTGGCTCTGTCCTGACCAAGGATGGGGCAAGGGCACTAAGGGGTTGTTGACAAGCCACGAGCGAGCTGCTCACTGACTAAAGAGATTGCCGGTCAGGAGAGGGCTGTCTGGCGCCTGCAACACTTGTCCCAGGGAGAGCTCTGATGGAGCCAACTGACAGAGGACACTGTAGTTGTCAGGATAATGCTTTTTGGAGGGCATAGCCTTTAGGAGGCCACGCCCTCTGAAACGCATTATCCTGACAACTACAGCGTCCTCAGTCATCCTGACCTGGGCTTGGATCTCTCACCTCCTGCCATGGCTCTTCCTCCCTGGCCACAGCAATTTTTCAGCTTTTTCCACATGAGTAGTGACAGACACCTAACAGGCTGCAGGCCTGCATGCCACACACCCTTGAACTTCCGCCAGCCAGCCAAGATTTCTCTCTCCACTTCACTCTAATCCCGATGACAGGTTCACAGCATAGGTCACTGGTGAAGGGTTGCTGGGCATCAGCATAGTTAAAGTGATTATAAAATCTCCTTTTTTTTTCCTATAAAAATAATAAACATTTTATACTTACCTGCTCTGATGCAGTGGATTTGCACAGAGCAGCCTGGATCCTCCTCTTCTCGGGTCCCTCTTCTGTGATTCCGGACTGTCCCTCATGTTCAGTGCCCTCACAGCAAGCTGCTTGCTATGGAGGCACCTGAGCGGAGTCACAGCTTCCTGTGTCCATTCAGACACAGAGCCTTGACCTGGACCCACCCCCTCTCTCCCCTGATTGGCTAGCTGACTTTGACAGCAGCGGGAGCCAATGGCGCCAATCAGGAAGGAGAATCCCAGATGGCTAAGACACTCATGGGCATCGCTGGACAGAGAAGGGCCTCAGGTAAGTGTGAGGGGGCTGCTGCACACAGAATGCTTTTTATCTTATGAATAGAATGCATAAAGATAAAAAAACTTCTGCCTTTACAACCCCTTTAAGGTCTCTTCACAGTGCCCATACTTCAGCCAGGCTCTGACCGCTGCTGTAGGTTTCCAGCATTTAGGACACAACATGAACAATTTCTCCATGCCAAGAGCATATATCCCTCAGTGCTCTAGCCGCACCCCAGTGTCCACCATCCAGTACCAGCCATCAGGAATGCTTACAAATGTGTTGAAGGGCTATAAGTAACCCGCCATGATGCACTCCTCCTCCACTCTTAGATGCTGGGTACACTGGGTTTCCAGGAGGGGGCATTGTGTACAAGGATGGGTAATATGTACAGGGAGGGGGCATTGTGTACAAGGAGGGTGTAATGTGTACAGGAGGGGGCATTGTGTACAAGGAGGAGGTAATATGTACAGGAGGTGGCATTGTGTACAAGGAGGGGGTAATAGTTACATAGTTAGTAAGGTTGAATTAAGACACCAGTCCGTCCGGTTAAACCTGAGTCAGTGTGGGTGCGTGTCTACAATTGTCCCTATCCCTGTACATTGTGTCTCATTAAGATCCTCCTCTATTATATATATTATTTACTTAAGGTACCTATTTAGCACCATCAATTTACACAGCGCTCCACACATACAACGCACACTTACATCGGTCCCTACCCTCAATGAGCCCACAATCCAAGGTCCCCAACTCACATTCATATACTAGGGCCAATTTTGGACAGAAGCCAATTAACCTACCAGCATGTCTTTGGAGTGTGGGAGGAAATCAGAGTACCCAGAGGAAACCCATGCAGGCACAGGGAGAACATGCAAACTCCAGGCAGGTAGTGTCGTGGTTGGGAATAGGAACCAGCGACCCTTTTTACTACTAGGCAAGAGTGCTACCCACTATACCACTGTGCCACCATATTTATACAGGGAGATATAAACAGGAAGAGGGAGGGGGGCATGTACAAGGAGTGGGTAATATGTACAGAGAGGGGGTAAAATCTACAGGAGGGGCATTGTGTACAAGGAAGGAATAATATGTACAGCAGGGGGCATTGTGTACGGGGAGGGGAATAATATAAATAGGAGGGGGCTGTGTGTGTACAGGAGGGGGTAACATTAACAGGGAGGGGGTAATATGTACAGGAGAGGGAAGTGTGTGTACAGGCAGGGGGTAAAATGTAGAGGAGGGGGCATTGTGTACAGGGAGAGGAGTGATGTGTGCAAGAGGAGACAGTGTGTACATGTAGGAGGTCAATGTGTGCGGGAAAGGGTGTGCGTAAAGAGAAGGGGGTAATGTGCACCGGAGGGAGCAATGCAAACAGGAAGAGTTTTCTTTCATCAATCTATTGATCAACTTCAGTACAAACAGCCTGTCAGTTTTTGTTTTTGTTTTACATAACTGCCGGTGGCTATAGGCGTTAGCAGTGATCATTGTGTTCCTCCGGCCAGGAAGGCTCCATGCTGCCCGAACAAAATAGCGCTGCAGGAGGGATTCCGCCATCAATACTGACTGTGTTGATGGGGGAATTGGGCAATATATTTCCTTTCAAACACAGTGCAAAGAAAAGAAAATTCTTATCTATAGGCTGCTTAACTCTTTAGCCACTTGAAGTATTATGGCACATGGTGGAAGCGGAGGGTGATAGTGGGGGGACCCCAGATCAACTTTTGCACCAGAGCCCACAAGCTTCAAGCCACGGCTCTGGTCAAAGGTGCTTCAAGCTGGTCTGTGGTTAATCAAAATGTGTCTCACTGCCAGCCACAGATATAAGTCTGACTGTTGTTGCTACTGATGTGCACATTTTGTGGGAAATGAGAGTTGCACCGTGTTCAATATGATTCCCCCATTCTCTCTACATAGTTCAAGGTTCGTCAGAACTCATTATCATTGCAACCTCAACATTGGGGGTTGAACATTTAAGTTCAACTACTGTTGTAAATTGCCTTAGTTAATTCTTCATATATTCGTAAGAAAAATACAACAGGTTGATGCAAAACACTAGGGATCATTTACCAAAGCTGGAGGGTGCAAAATATGGTGCAGCTCTGCATAGAAAACAATCAGCTTCCAGATTTTATTGCCAAAGCTTAACCGCTTAAGGACCGCCTCCTGCACGTTTACGTCAGCAGAATGGCACGGCTGGGCAGATCATCGTACAGGTACGTTGCCCTTTAAGAGCCCAGCCGTGGGTTGAGCGCGCGCCGCTGGCAGTGCGCTCGTGACCCGGTCCTGAGCTCCGTGACCGCGGCCGCGGGACCAGCGGACCCGATCGCCGCTGGTGTCCCGCGATCAGGTCACAGAGCTGAAGAACGGGGAGAGGTCTGTGTAAACAAACCTCTCCCCGTGCTTCCTACACTGCCTGTCACTGATCGGCTGTTCCCTGTCATCGGGAAAGCCGATTATTGATGTCAGACGTAAAGCCACGCCCCCTAGTGTAAAAAAAACACACACACACACTGACGTAACCCCTCCCCGCCCCCTAGTGGTTAACCCCTTCACTGCCATTGTCATTTACATAGGAATCAGTGCATTTAAATAGCACTGATTTCTGTATAAATGACAATGGTCCCAAAAATGTGTCAAAAATGTCCGATGTGTCCGCCATAATGTCGCAGTCACAATAAAAATCGCTGATCGCCACCATTACTAGTAAAAAAAAAATATATTAATAAAAATGCTATAAAACTATCCCCTATTTTGTAAACGCTATAACTTTTGCGCAAACCAATCAATAATCGCTAATTGCGATTTTTTTTACCCAAAAATATGTAGAAGAATACGTATCGGCCTAAACTGAGGAAAAAAATGTTTTTTATATATTTTTGAGAGATTTTTTTTATAGCAAAAAGTTAAAAATATTGCATTTTTTTCAAAATTGTCGCTCTACTTTTGTTTATAGCGCAAAAAATAAAAACCGCATAGGCGATCAAATACCACCAAAAGAAAGCTCTATTTGCGGTAAAAAAAGGACGCCAATTTTGTTTGGGAGCCACGTCGCACGACCGCGCAATTGTCAGTTAAAGCGACGCAGTGCCGAAGTGCAAAAAGGGGCCTGGTCCTTTGGCTGCAAATTGGTCCGGGGCTTAAGTGGTTAATAGAACAAGCTGAAGTTAGAAGTTGGTTGGCTACTATTCACAGGTGCACCAGATTCTGAGTGTACCAGTTTTAGTAAATCTACCCCATTGCTTTATTAAGTGTTCTTGCATAGCAAGACTACCTACTGTTATCTCACATATATATTATTATTAGTGGGAATGCTTCAGCAGCCCCACTATTGTTATTCGTTTTTTTATTTATTAGTGGGAATGCTGCTTCAGCAGTCCCGCTATTGTTATTCGTTTTTTTATTTATTAATCTTTTTATTATTCCGTACGTTTTTTGGCTCTGCGTAACTTCGGCATACTTTTAGCTATTAAAACCATTCAACTTTTAACATGTTCAGCTCTTTCAGCTGATGATGGGACGTCTTCAACTTCTTTTCTACTATTTATAAAAATATAAAAATATTAATCTTAATCTTAATTTAATCTTTTAATCTTAATCTTTTTAAAACTTTTTTTTAACATTGAAGTCAACGAGAGCATGGTTCAAATCCTTAAAATCTTCTTCCGCTCCCAAAAGTTTCAATATTCAGCTATCTGGCTATATCTTTTCAGTTTGATATCTTTTACAGTTTTTTGTAAAAAAGCTGTTTTAGTTTAGTGATCATTTCAGTTCAGAAAAAAAATATATTTTTTGAAAAACAAATCATTTTGGAAAAAAAAAAAGCCACTCCAACCACACAACAGTTACTCAAGCCACTCCACCCAGTTACTCCACCCACTCCAGTTGTAGACTACTGTAGGTGGAGGCAAGAACAATTCACACAATTTCCCAAGAAATTGTAGCTTTTCTAGTTGTTATTATCATTATGAAAGCTATTAAAGCACTAATTGCTTAGTATACAAAATAATTATGGCGTTGAAACTTCAAGCATGTAAATAATAAAACACCAGAGAAAAGGGACCAGAGTGGAGGACATTAAAAATATCAGAGATATGGTAGATAGGTGAGAAAGCAAATGTTGGAGATGATGACTTCTTAACAATAAATGATTGCCTAGAGGAAACCATAGTAGAGACACCTCTTCTTAAGCAGTGAGTTTCAAGGGGCTATATGGGTGGATGGGGAACAGTGCCTTACCTATCCAAAACACAAAAGTGAGAAATTCCACCCAGTTTGGTAATTTTTTCCTTGACGGTTCTGAGGCAAGCTTGATTGGGACATGGAGCTATAAGTATACATTTACATTCCCCAGTTCAATAGTAAATACTCAGATTCAGTGAAAGGTATCTAATATCTGCAGACCCCTTAGATGAAAAAACAAGTAGGGTAGTCATGGTATTACATGCAACGTGTTTATAAATTCAAGTGGGTTAGGAAGCATTTGTGGATGAAATCAGATATATAGTTGTGGTATATTGAAGGTGAAGTATTAATTTGGTCTTAAATTGACAAGAACCCAGGGGTGAGATTGTCCAAGTGGAACAGAAAATTAAGGTCAGGAGGGAAGGGGAGAGATGGGGAGAAGGAGACAGAAGCGTGTTGCAGTAGTCACAGTTATGATGGCAAGATATACAATTTGGAAGCAAGCAATGTGTGTATTTTATAGAAGTTATACACATGAAACAGGAGTGAAACTATACCTAAAGGCTATTTTTTTAGTCTTGACAGTGTGAAGGATTAGAAAAGCTATTAGGTTTTTATTGCTGTCAGTCCCCCCCCCCCCCTATTTATAAAGATTCACCCTCTCTATTTGTCCTATTTAGCATCATCATTAAAAGTCAAAGTAAAAGAAAATCCAAAATGTTGGGTTGTCACCAGAAAAGTAATAGAGGGAAAACCTTCAAATGGGGACACTAGTTCTGGTGACATGGGTGTTCACAAGTAATTTCCTAAATTTCCTCTCACTTCCTGTTTGACTATGGGACAGGAAGTGAAGGGCAATCTAAGCAATGAGACACAGATGATGAAAAAAAAAATATGACATAGGTTATAATCCTCCCTTGCTCTGTCCAAAATGAAAAAAAAAAAAAGGTTTTGCCTATAATTTTACGTTAATGTTTCAGATTTACAGATTAAAGGAAAGGGCTGAGGCAGCATCTTCTTTATCAATGCAAGTTGGTTTTTGAGATGGATAGTGACATTGCTATTTAGAGACAGAGATGTTAGGGAATTGTTTGTAATGTGAAAGCAGTAAGATAATTATTTTACTTTGTCCAGGTTTTAGGTATCTCTCAAATATCAATATAAAAAAAGAAAGAAATGGCTAACAAGAATTAGATCTCGTGTTTGCTGTGTATAGGTGGTATTGGAGGAGAAGTAAGAGATGATTAAACCAACAGTGGTCCTATAGCTAGGGAGAAGTAGATGACCACTGACTGAACCCCTGAATTCTCTTACACAGAGGGAACAGGACTAATCAAGCTGACCTTGAAGAATCAGTCTGTTGTGCATGGAAATAATTGTAAGTGGATATTAAATGATTAGACTGAATTATTTGCCTTCTAATTGGCCCTCCATAGACATATACAGTATAAAGAGATTGCTGGTGACACAATTAACTAACACACAATTAACTAATCTTTCAACATGTTGCACCTAGGTCAAGGGTAGAAGATAATAGACATGTGCACACTGAAATATTTTGTTTCGGAATTTCATTTTCGTACGAAAAATGTATTTATTTAGTTACTCCCGAAATTCGTTTTTATTTATTTTGCTTTGTTAAAAAATGCATTCGTCAGAAAATCCGAAATAATTAAGGTTGAATCTGTCATTGAAGGCTTATGGTGTCTGTCGAATGTTCTAAGAAGATTAGACGGAGCAGCTAAACTGTATGACGCCCCAATCGTACATTTCCGGTTGAATGTTCCGCTTACAAGCTATAGTAGAATTTCTAATGTAGTATGCCACTAGTAATAATTATATTTATTAATTATTATTACTAGTCAACCAACATTAGAATTCTTCTATAGCCTATGGGCAGAGCATTTGACCATAAATGTCTGCTCGCGCCGACTGCTTCATCGAATCTTTATGTCGAATCTTTTCTCTCTATGTCGAATAATCTTTAACTAATAGAGTTAGGTTAGGCACATTCAACCTTTTTTGCTATTGTCTCTATATTGTTGAATCTTTTCTCTCTATGTCAAATCTTTTCTCTCTATGTAGAATAATCTTGAACTAATAGAGCTAAGGTTAGGCACATTCGACCACAGGTTCGATGGACACAGATCACTATTGTCAGCGTCATGTCGAATCTCCTATCTATATCGAAATGTTGTCACAACGAAAATGAAAATAAAGCATTTGTTTATGTCAGATCTTTCGGTTTTCGGATTCTGCACGTTCGTTATACCCGAAATTCGGACGAAAATGCATTCGGACAAAAACAAATGCACATGTCTAGAAGATATGGCCAATATTAAGTACATAGAAACAATCTAGACTTTGCCCCCCCTGCAATTGGGATTGCTGTATTCAATACATAGGACAATTACAACCTAAGACTAATGCCGCGTACACACGGTCAGAATTCTCGTCGGAAAAAGCTCTGATGGTTTTCCCATTGGAATTCTGACGGAATTTCGCTCAAACTGTCTTGCCTACACATGGTCACACCAAAGTCCGACGGTCAATAACACCACGCCTTAAAAAATGTTCGACTGTACTATAAAAGGGAAGTTTAATGCTTCTGAGCATGCGTCGAATTGTTTCCAAACATGCGTCGGAATTTTGCGTGTCGGAATTGCATACACATGATTGAAAAATCCGATAGAAAGGTTTTCCGTCGGAAAAATTAAGAACAGGTTCTCAATCCAAAGTCCGTCGGAAATTCCTACAGAAAAAGACCGATGGGCATACACACGGTCGGAAAATCCGATGAAAAGCTCCCATCGGACTGTTTCCATCGGAAATTCAGACCGTGAGATATATCGGCTTATATATTAAAATCATATGGAATGGGAGTAAATATCAGGTCCATGCAAAGATAGAAGCTTGATTTTACAATATGGTATGCTGTATTATGCCACTGTAATGAAAAATATACAATAAAAAATGGCCCCAATGAGCAGTTAGGCTGAGAATGATTTCTGGTTGTAAATCACCTGAATGAGCTTCTAATGAACGGTTGAAGTTCCATGCAAGGCAGTCACAGAGGGATGAGATAGATTACCAGATGTCTCCCCCTTATTACAGAAGAGGATGAGCAGACGGTAGCAAACTCCTGAAGCTCAAACTTTTCAAATGGTAACCATTCCCCTGCTGTCATAAAATAAATTAACTCATTGATATATTACTAGCACATTAACAACTTCTTCAGCATATCATGCTATGCTTTTAAAAGCAGTTAACTTTATAACCTTTGTGGAAATTTGGAGAATATGATGCAGAAAGGCACTTACTGTATATTATAATTATTGCCATGTCATGCCATGACTAGTGTAGTCCTGATAAGACCCCTTAGCTGAACCCCATAACTTAACTTAATTAATAAATGAGAGACCACACCGGTTATGGAGTTAATTGGCCATAACAGCTATTTATTTTAAATACCAATAATAAGAACTCCAGTTTCTTATTAAACAAATAAACATAAATAACAATAACAATAAACACTTTCAGACCCCCTGCTGAAAACAAAACAGAAACAGGTTAAACCCATATATATGTTGGTCAGTGACGGAGCTAAGTGCTTAAGCACAACCTGATATCAACTGATATAAACACAAGGGGGCACTGCGGGAGATAAAGAAACCCATGGGTCTCTACCGTACCGCCCGATAACCAACATTCCCGCAGTGCACAATACCATTATACATCAACAACGTTTGATGTAACAAGGAGGGGCCATCTATTGATGAGCCCCCCACCCACTTACCACCAGTATACCTGCTGCCGTCACTGACCAACCAAACAACCAACGCTACAGCCTGAAAAGGGGGACAACCTAACCCTTGATGGCACCTCCACACCCGCAGGGCCGCCTGAATACCCTCCTGCAAACCCAATGACCAAAGGTCAATGCCCACATCTGAAAGATGTACACCATCCCTTCTCAAGTACATCCCCACATTAACCTCCAACTCCCGGTGGCGAACAACTAGGCCACCTTGCCACGCCATGAAACGTCCCACCACTTTATTAACCCGGATCCTGGCTTTATTGATCCTGAACACCGACCTGGCCATGCGCCAATTAGTTCTGGCTACCATGTCAGACCAAATTAATATGGTGCCCGGGAATGTGGCCCGGAGGAACATGATGTCCGCCTTGATATCAGCTATCAAGTCCCTCACGGTCCGTACACCCAAATCATTGCCTCCGGCGTGAATCACCAACACTTCAGGTGGTCGGTCCAGCCATGCGTACCTTTCAACCTCCGGGACAACTCTGCCCCACATCATACCCGGCCTACCCAACCACCGGATAACTGCCTCCCTCCTGGAGATGCCCAGCTGTCTCCCACCTGGTCTCACGTCCCCCCTCCTGGCTCCCCAGCAAACGTAGGAATGGCCAAGGATCCATACAAGGAGTTGTCGCCCTGCATCTGTAACAACAAGTACAACGTACAACGTTACACGCTCAACACCCCACACTACCTTGACATTATGCAGTACTCCTTCATACCAATCAATACTTATGTTATACGTTACTTATATTAATAACCAAACCCCCCCCCCCCCCCTTTTTTTTTTTTATTCACACACCAACTGTGGCCTAACATAACTATGGAATCGCTGAGATTCCCATCTACCTAACTTTTGCACATCCGCTTCATCCAACCCACACCTGGCGGCTTCTGTAGCTGCCCCAATGCGGAAGGAGTGTGAAGCGTAGGCGTGACTATCCAAACCCAACCTCCCCAAACACTTTCTTAGCACCGCCACAAACTGAAACTTGGACAAGTACCGTCCGTCCGCATGCAATAACAGCGGACCCTCCCCCCCTGGTCTCACTGCCAGAAACTTTCTCACCATCATTAAAGGGCACACCCCGCACCCCTGTACCGCAAACAAACTCACCTGCGTCCCTCTTCCACTTTGGTCCGTTTTTGATCTTCTCACCCTGACTGTAACCCTGTCGTCCCTTACTTCCACATCCTGAACCATCAAACCCCCAGCCACCTCTTTTGAAGGGCTAACCAATTCCCCAATACGGAACGCTCCAAAGAATGCCAATGCAAACGCAACTGCAAACAACCTCACTTCATACTCTGACTGACACACCCCTTCTAGCTGTGCACCGATATCTAACAAGTTCCCAAATGTGATGGGGCGCCGCTTGTCCCTACTCCTATGCGACTTACGATAACCCTTTATGGCTTGCTTTACCCAGAAATCCTTCGTCAGATCCTCTCTTCTCCTTAATTTGAACCAAAACGCAAGCCCCGCCATCCTTTTCTCAATTGCTGACACCGATTTCCCTGTTTCCATATCCCTGGCCACCAAATCGAGCAACAACAACCTGTCTCCAGGGTTCTCCCCCCCGGAACCTGCCGTATCCCGAAGGTCAGTCCATTCCTTCCACACTTTAGAATAGGCCAACCATGTCGACTCACTTACGGACCTCCGAATCCACTCTGCCGTGGTTCCAATGCTAACTCCCACATCCAGCCCGGGCATGGAACACCCTCCGCTCGTGCTTTCGGCGCCAGCTCCCTGAACTTGTCCCACTGAAAGCGAGACAAGGCGTCAGCTAGAGTGTTCTCAACACCAGGGATGTGAACAGCATACAAAAAGATGTTCAACCGCATGCAACGCAACACCAGATGTCTCATCAATCTGATGACAGGAGGTGAAGCCGCAGACATGTTGTTAATCACCTGAACCACCCCCATGTTATCGCAGTTCAGCCTTAACTTGAGGTTCCTGCATGACTCTCCCCACAACTCTAAAGCCAGCACCACCGGAAACAATTCCAGCAGTACCAAATTTTTCTGAAAACCCAACTTTAACCATGACTGCGGCCAGGGTTCAGCACTCCACTGGCCCTGCAAAAACGCCCCATAACCCGTAGATCCAGCGGCGTCTGTCAGCAGCTCCACATCGAAATTACTTACCGGTCCCGACATCCAAACCGCCCTCCCATTGTATTGTCCCAGAAACTGATCCCATATCCTCAAATCTTCTCTGTGTTCCTTGTTCAGCCTAATGAAATGTGTCGGCATCCGCACCCCTTTAGTTGCTGCTGACAACCGCCTACAAAATATCCTACCCATGGGAATAATCCTGCACGCAAAATTCAACTTTCCCAACAAAGATTGTAACGTGCGCAACTGAACCTTCTTCCAACCACAAACCTCTCCCACCATTTTTCTCAAATCCACCACCTTTTCCTCTGGCAACCTGCATTCCATGGCCATGGAATCTATCACTATGCCTAAAAAACTCAACTCTGTCCGCGGGCCCTCCGTTTTATCGGCTGCCAACGGCACCCGAAACTTCTCCGCAATGTGCTGCAACGTGGACAACAGTATCGCACACACATTGGAAGATGGAGGACCCACGCACAAAAAATCATCCAGGTAGTGGATGACAGAATTGATCCCTGTCACATCCCTCACCACCCATTCCAAAAAGGAACTAAACGCCTTAAACATGGCGCAAGAAATTGAACAACCCATCGGTAGACACCGATCAACATAGAACTCACCCTCCCAGCAACAACCCAATAAATGAAAACTTTCGGGGTGTACCGGTAACAACCGAAAATGCTGATTCCACGTCAGATTTCGCCATCAGCGCCCCTTTTCCGTACCGCCGCACCCAACGCACCGCGGCGTCAAACGACGTGTACGACACCGTACACTCCTCCGGGTCTATAAAATCATTGACCGAGCCCCCTTTTGGGAACGACAAATGGTGAATGAGCCGAAACTTATTCGGCTCCTTCTTGGGTACCACACCTAACGGGGACACCACCAAATCCTCTAACGGCTTAACCTTAAATGGTCCCGCCATCCTACCCAAGCCTACTTCCTTGGAGAGTTTTTCCGACACTACCTCAGGGTGTTGTAAGGCAGATTTCAAGTTCTTGGCCAGTGGCGGAATCACTGACAATGTACACGGAATCTTGAAACCCTCCTTAAAACCCCTGCTCAACAAAACCGCCGCCCCCCTGTCCGGGTATCTATTTAGAAAAGGCTCCATCCTTTCCCACATCACCGGCGTCGTCCCTCTTGTGGCCAGCATCCCCTCCCCGCTTACCTTTTTTAAAACACTTGGCGAGAGTGTGACCCCCCCCCCGCATCCTGAACATTCATGTTTGAATTTACAGGTTCCACCAAATTTACAGGCCCCCTCATTAAACTGCCAACATACCCCCCACTTCTTACCGGCCGAAGGTCCCGAGGCCTGGCTACCTCCGGCCCCCCCTTGAAATGTCTGAGCCGGCGTCTTAGCCGACGCCATCAGCTTCATCCAGAGGCTAATATCTTTATGATCCCACCTTAATGCCGGACGGACAGCCCTTCGCTGACGAAACTGCTCGTCATACCGCAGCCACGCTGATCCGCCATAAACTCTATAAGCCTCCCCAATTGCGTCCATGTAGCAGAACAACGCCGAACAATGTTCGGGGTTCTTCTCCCCAATCACTCCCGCCAAAATGGCAAACGCCTGGAGCCAATTGGCGAAAGTCCGCGGAATTAGCCTATACCTCCTTTTTTCCTCATCATCTTTTTTGCTACTATCCGGTTTCACCCTATCAAGGTTGAATTTTTCCAGGGGGAGCAAAGAGAAAATCTCCACGTACTCCCCCTTCCAAATCTTCTCCCTGACTTCCTGTTTTAAATGGGCCCCGAGCGGTCCTTCAAAACAGACGTAGACCTCACACTTTGCCGCGTCGGCCATACGCACTATATCATCCCTTGTTGTTTGTTCCTTCTCCCCTTTTTCCGTCTCATTTCCCTTATTTGCAGCTACCTCAGCGGTGTTCGCCCCGCCAGCTACTCCAGTCTCCCCTACTCCCACTTCCATACTTACCACTCCTGCTGGAGCCTCCCTCCTCTCACCAAAACGGCCTATCAGCAACTTTAGACCTTCCAACAGTTCCTGCATTTGCCCAGGTACCCCATCTCCCCTCCCGCCCACCGCTCGCGGTTGGTCCGTCTCTGCCAACGACGATGCGAGAGGCAACCCTGGACTCCCCCCACTGTTACCTGTCCCCAATAACGACTGTAAAGCTTTTACAAAAGAACTATTGTCAGTGGACTTACCGGGCTGACCGGGCGGGATTCCCACAGCCGCTGCACGGGCCTCCACCGGCGGGATAGGGCGACTGGGCTCCTCCTCCTCTTCCGACAATTCTCCCTCCGACCGGGAATCTTCCTCCTGTGTAAACGACAAGGAACGCACCCTCGGAGAGGGGGTCCTGTAAGTGTCACGTCCCCGCCTGCCCGTTTCTAACTCGGGCTGCTGGCTGGTCCCTGGCTGATCAGAACTCCCCTGCGCAGGTGGGCCGGTTTGGGCTCCGCTCCTGCTGACTCGATCCGTTGCCGTGCATGATGGTGGCGTCCCGCCATCCCTCGCTCTTGTCGCTGCGTGAGTCCCCCTCCCCCCCCCTTTTTGCTGACCTGCTGACCCTTCTGTCCTCCCTCCCCGACTCGTGCAGAGCCTCCGGGGGGTTCGCTGAAAAGGCACGTCCGGGGGCTGTGACTCCCCTCCTGGCCGTTGCCCGAGTGGCCCTTGAATCCCCTCCCCCCTGCTCGTGCAGAGCTGCTGGGGTGGACGTGGTCCCTGAAGAGCCTGATGCGCCGGCCATCTTCTTCCCTCTTGCCGCGGCCCCCCCACCCCCCTCCCCCAGTGTTCCTACTGCCCCCCACCTCGGGTGAAGGTGCTGGGGCTGTTGAGGCTGTTGCAGCACTGCTACTTGCAATTAGGGATCCTCTTCCTGTTCTGCCCACGGCCCCCCCCCGCTCCACTAGGCCTCTGTCCTGTCTGCCTGTGTGACCCTCCAGCGCTGTCCCTCTGTACTCTCTTGGCCGGGGGGGTCGATCGATCGCCTCTGGGGCTCCTTACCAGTCTGGATGGGCCTGCTATGGCCCCTGGAGAATAGCGGTCTGGCGCCCTGGACACTCGGCCGCGCTGCCCGGCGCCGCCATCTTGGAAATCCAGCGCTGTTGATCGGTCCTCTGTGCCCCTTCCTGCTCCATCCAGCGCTGCTGAGATTTGTTCCATGACCCACTCGGGTCCTCGCTCCGCCGCCGCTGCCCGCACGAATGCTGCAAAGTCACAGCCGTCAGCCATGCTCTTTTAAATGTACAGAGGAGCAGGGAGGAAAACCTGCCTCCTCGTGTTCAGTCTTTCCCGCACTGACCTCCCGGCTCCGCCCCTCCTATTTATATGGCCGCTCCCCCTAGCCCCACAGGGATCTCCACCCCTACTTTGTTAACTCCTTACAAGCCAAAGTGTCACCTGACACACTGTCATGGGCGGACCTGCATGACATTTCCCTGCTGTCCACTATATTCCGGTCCTTACTTTATGTTATACCATGGTATTTCTGAAAGGCTGAGGAAATATATTGACTAGCCATCAGGATGGACAAACAAGGGTAGTAATTTCAGAAAACTGGGCACAGGTCTAACTATATGAATGACATAATATTAAAATGTATCTTTTTTTAGTTTTGGATAGACTGTGGAATAGGGATAAGATTTGTGTTTGGGTTGAACCTGGGTTTGAGGCAAATTTACTACATTCACCATTGGCAGGCATTTGCCTGTCTGAACTTCCGGACTGCTGCAATATAAACACAACACAGACAATCCCCAGAGACATCACTGACCGCATAGGGTCATGGTAATATTTGGTCAATTACATCCTCTGGGATCCTTGCCACTGTATCTACATTATATCATCGCCGGGGATCTGTCATTCAGCGACAGGAGTGTGGCAGGTTAACATTAGCAGGCCAATGTGATTAACACGGATTTACATTGCTGGATGTATTGACTGACAATGGATTTACAGAAGAGGAAATTATTGACATCTTTAAATTGTTTTTTTGTAATGCAAATAAATGAATTTCACAATTGTGTTGTGTCTGGGAATGGGTAATAAAAGATATTAAAGTATCACTGTACTAATTTCCATGGGAGGGGGTGGATATCTGGATGTCTGGATCCTCCTTATTATAAAGTTATTAGAAATTTATAAAAAATATAAATACAAAGTGCATAATTAACTGCATTATGGTGACCTGTGGTGCCATGTCTGCATTTTTCCACACTGTGCCCTACTGGTGATCTGCATTGATCTGGTGCAGAAAAACGCAGCTCATTACAGTATGCGTGAATAAACCCTAACTGAGGTGTTCACTGTTGAGTAATTAATTGAGTTAATCACCATTGAGCTTTTTATTACTGTGATATCATCACCCTGTATAAATATATAAATGGACCATATAAAAAACTATCCAAGTTAAAGAGGTTGTAAAGGCCAATTTTTTTTTCTAAAAAAAACAAACATGTCAGACTTACCTTTTCTGTGCAATGGTATTGCACAGAGCAGCCCCAAGCCTTCTTTACTGGGCCCCCCTGCTGGTGCTGTTGGCTCTTCCTCTTCTGTGTCTGCTCCTATAGCAAACCACTCCCCATGGGCAGATGTTCTGGCTTGCTCCGGAGCCGGGCTGTGTGAGTCCATAGACACACACAGTGCGCCTCTGTCCCTGCTCCCTCCTCACAGGATTTGATTGACAGCAGCAGAAGTCAATGGCTCTCGCTGCTGTCTCTGTGTCCTATGAAGAGCAGGGAATGCATTGAAGTTGTCTTGCCTTCAGAACCACTTTAAGATCACCCTAAAATATACTCACATTCCTCATTATTGGTGGAAAAAAATGTTTTATTATATATGGACTGCTGTGTATTGGCTGGTTGAAAATACCATCTCCATTAGTTCTGTAGGACTATTTCTGGGCTTCAATCTTTTTTAAGTTTCTCTTGGAACTTTGCTACTCACATCATACGTGAAATGTTTATGAATACATGTTTCTTTATTACAATTATATATGTATACACTTTGCACTTTATTAGGATTACAGTTATTTACGTTATATATAGAAGGTTAATGAAGTCACATTTTATATTGGATGAATTCCTCTAACACCATTATATTGATATGCACTTTGCACTTGATTATTTACAGCGCTGCACAATTTTAACCTCCACATAATAAGGTTTAGGGATAAGGGTTCTTTGCTGTAAAAGTTGTGAACAGTCTTCTTCACACATTTCTTTTAGTAGACTTGCTTGACTTAGAAATGTATCTGAATTCATAGATTTGTTAATGGATTGCTTTACTTCTTTATACTTATAGGCTGCTTGACTAGAGTTTTTCTATGTTTCTAACAACATAATTAGTCCCAACTCTATAAAAACAGAAATGGTAGGCGTGTACACTGTCAGGGCTGGGCTCAGCCCTTCCTTCCCAAAAGCTTCCGCTCAGCTGTCGGCTAATTGCCAGCTCCTTTCTCTCCACAGTGACTCACCTGTTGATGATATCCTGCTCATCATTCCTGCCTACTTAAGCCGTCCAGCCCAGATGATCTCTAGTTCAAAATTTTTATTTTCACATAAAAGAACAATACAGAACAAAAAGAAAGACAAAACGATATAGTGCATATATTTACAGTCATATATGGGATATCGTAGTAATCAAATAACAAAGATAAAAGTATGAGTATCTTGTGGTCTAAAGTATGAGGTGGGAACTTAAGATAGAGGAACACTATAGGAAGAGCTTATGTATTAACCTTGTATGTACGAGAACAGCATCTCCGAACCTTACCCAGGTGCTGTAATATCATGCCTCCAGACCACTCTACCACCCCAAATGGGATCAATTAGAAGAATTAGGTACTTTGTTAACCAAAGTATAGAACATACATACTGAAATAGATGTGTAAAGACCCATAATATGTTCATATCTTTAGTATTTACCATGTTCCTATATATATTAGTAGTCTGAAGAACAATCATACTTATTACATAAAAAATTATATGATGTCACAATGAGAACGTCCCATATGGATTATTTCATACATAAAAAAAAAATAAAAGGGGAGAAGGGAGAGAAGGAAAGGGACAGAAAGAGAGAGTCTCTCCAGGTGGTGGTTTGCATAGTAGGTAGCTCACTGAAGTAAGGTGTTGAAATAATTGGTACATTGAGGTAACAGTAATGACTGGTCAAAGTCAGGTGGAAAATAATGTTTACCCAAGGTTGCCAGATCTGCGTAAATTTATTGATTTTATTGTCTTCAATAGCCGACATTTTAGCGTGGGTTAAAGCTCTATTCATTCTGTGTTTGGCTTCTGCTACTATTAATGTTTTGGATTTCCAGGCTTTAGCTATGGTTTGTTTAGCTGCAGTGCTAAGCTGGAGGAATAATTTAAATTGGGAATGTGTTAGTGATGGTGGTTTCAGGTTAAGAAGAGCCATAGCTGGATCGGGAGAAATAGTGCATTCCAGAGCTTTAGAAGCCATATCAAAAATGCTGGCCCAGAATTCTTGGACTACCGGACACTGCCACCATATGTGGAAATGGGTACCTGGGGAAGGGCATCCTCTAAAGCAGTTGTTAGGATATGTCGGGATGAATTTAGCAATTCTGGCAGGTACCAGATACCATCTAGCTAGGACTTTAAAGTTAGTTTCCAAAGCAAAGCAATTCGGAGAGGAGCTTTTAGTAGCTATCCATATATTAGACTAGTCATTAGTGTTAAAAACACGATTCATATCTATAGCCCATTTGTCAGTATAAGAGGGTAATACATCATTAGGAAGAGTAGTAAGTTGATGATATAACAAAGATATTAAACCTCTGATATGAGGATCACTTTTGCAAATACGTTCAAATTGAGTCATTTGATTGAGCGTAGAACCAGTCATGAGAAGAGGAGTATAAAAGTTTTTAATTTGCAAGTATCGGAAGAATTCAGATCTTGGAAGCCCATAGTCATTGCATAGTATTGGGAATTCTAGGATATTAGCGTTATTACATACTTGGTGAAGTCGGGTTAAGTTTGAAGTAGACCAGGCGGAAAATGATTTTGGATACTTCCAGGGCGGGTAGAAGGCTGGATTGCCAAGGAATGAGAGAAGAGGATTGTGTGTAGATTGAAGGTTGTAAGGTTTACCAAATTTGTCCCAAATAGATAAGGAATGCTTCGTAATGGGGTTAGAGATATGCAACCTATCATTGGGATGAATCCATAAAATATTGGCAAGAGAAATAGGATCACAGTCGATGGATTCAACGAGTACCCAAAGGGGTGTTTCAGCTGTAGAATGATATTTTGGGAGAAGTGAGAGTTGTGCAGCAGAGTAATAAGAGGCGAAGTTTGGTAAACCCAATCCTCCCTTCAATTTACTAAGGTATAACGTGGCCTTTGGTATCCGTGGTTTTGTTTTACCCCAAATAAAAGCTAAGACTCTACGTTGTATGATCCTGAGGAAGTATGCTGGTAATGGGATGGGTAGAACCCTGAATAAGTATAAAAATTTCGGTAAGATCAACATTTTTATAGCATTTATTCGTCCCAACCAAGACAGTGGAAGGGAAGACCATTGTTTCATATAATTAGTGACTTGTTTAAGTAGTGGGAGATAGTTAGCCCTAAATAAATCTTTAAGTGAAGTTGTGAGTTGAACACCTAAATAAGGTAATTGAGTAGGAACCCAGTGAAACGGTAGGGTGGATTGGAGATGCAAGAGATCGTTTTGTTCCAAGGAGATATTAAGGATATTAGATTTTGTGGGGTTGATTTTGAGTCCGGAGACTATAGAAAATGTATCTAATGTATTCAACAGATTTGGAGCAGATATGTGTGGGTGAGATAAAAAAATAAGGATATCATCAGCAAAAAGACATAATTTATGTTGGTAACCGCCTAATTCGATTCCTTTGATATCTAAGTTTGATCTGATTAATTGTGCCAATGGTTCAATAAGGAGGGCGAAAAGTAGGGGGGATAAGGGACAGCCCTGTCTAGTACCTCTACAGATATTCATCATGGCAGATTTATAACCAGAGTACTTAATGTATGCTTTTGGATGATAATACAGTGAGGAAATCCATTTTGGAAAATGTTTCCCAAATCCCCATTTTTGGAGCATATATTGCATATATGGCCAGGTGACAGAGTCAAACGCCTTTCTGATATCTAGGGATATGAGGCATGATGGGATACGTCTAGTCTTAGCCGCGTGCATGAGTAAAAGAGCGCGTCTGATGTTGTCACCTGCCTGTCTCTTAGGCATAAAGCCAGTTTGATCTCAGTGGATTAATTGACCTATGATATTATTAAGGCGAGTTGCCAAAATTTTAGCTAATAGCTTGATATCAAGGTTGAGGAGGGATATAGGGCGAAAGTTCATCCATGAAGTAGTATCTGAGTGGGGTTTGGGAATCATTACTATAATAGATGTAAGCGTTTCTGTACGAAAGGATTGGTTTGTAAGGATAGAGTTAAAGGCTCTGGTTAGAATAGGTGCTAGAATATGCGAAAACTGTTTATAATACAGTGCCGAAAACCCATCTGGGCCCGGTCTTTTATGGGGTTTTAAGAGTTTTATAGCATTCAGAACTTCAGGAATTGTTATAAGGCTCTCAAGATTATTGTGCTGTGTCTGATCTAGGGTAGGAAGCATAGTGTTAGAAAATAAGGTGTCTGCTTTTAATGTGTCAAACTCTTGGCTAGAGGAGTAAAGTTTAGATAAATTGGAGTGGAACACATCAAGTATTTTTACCGGGTTGCTGGTATAGCCATCACGTGTAATCTTCAGTCTAAAGGAAGACTGTGCTTTTTGTATTGTTTTTAGGCTACGTGCCATAAGAGTATTAGGTTTGTTGGCCTGTAGATATTGGGTGTGTTGGCGTTTACGCATTAATTTGTCAGCAGAGTCTGATAAAAAAAGGTCTAGGTCTAGGCGTGCCTTATCTAACTTTGTATGGTTTATAGCAGTCGGGGTAGATTGAAAATTTGAATGACATGTGTTAAAAGCAGTTTCCAATTTTGCGAACAAAAGTTTACGCTCTCTCTTAAGTGTTGATGCTAGTTGAATAAAATTAGGTCTAATAACAGATTTATGAGCTTCCCACAAAGTTAGGGGAGAAACATCATCTGTATCGTTAAAAGAGATGTATTCGGAAAGCGCTTGCTCAATTAATGATTTATGAGAAGGATGGGTTAATAAGGAATCATTAATGTTCCAAGTAGTATCATGAGATCTAGGTACCGTTGAGGCAATGGTGGTGAAAACAGCACAATGGTCTGACCATGGAAGTGGGATAATTTTAGATGCAACTATTTCTGGTAATAAACTTGATGGGACTAGGATATGATCGATTCGAGAAAATGATTTGTGTGGGTATGAATAATGTGTATAACGTCTATTGGTAGGGTTAATTTCCCTCCATGTGTCTACTAGTTTGTGTGCTGAAAGCAGGGGCTGTAGGGTAAATTTGTTAGTACTCGTGTTAGGGGCTATCGGAGATTTATCCAAAAAGGGGTATACCGTAGCATTGGAGTCTCCTCATAGGACTATCACACCAAATTTATGCGTATTTACAATTTGAAAGAGATGAGCTAAAAAAGCTAATGGTCATTTATTTGGGGCATAATAGGAGACAATGGTAATAGGGGCATCAGAAAGGTAACCAGTAAGTAAAATGTATCTACCTTCTGGGTCATTCAGTTGGGACACAAGAGTAAATGGGGTGTTTCGATGGAAGCCTATGAGAGTACCCCTTTGTTTAACTGAAGCAGAAGCAACATAAAATTGTGGATATGTTGACGAGAGGAATTTGGGATGGGCATTTTCTTTAAAATGGGTTTCCTGCAAACATATAATGTGGGCTTTTTTAGCGTGGACAGTGCGCGTAGCTTTTGAACGTTTGTGGAGGATGTTAAACCCTTGCACATTTAAAGATAAGACATTTATGGGGGCCATAACTGTGCGACATGTGATAATATAGCATAAAAAGCACAACTTACTTCTAGTTTCGTGTCCACCACCTGGAGAGAGGAGAGAGTAAAGAAAATAGAAGGGAAAAAAATAAAATATGAAAGAAAAAAATCGATCAACCCTATTATAATAGCAAACTAACAATAGAGATGGATAATAAAACAGGGTGTGGGAACGTCTATGTAGCTTAATCATAAAGCTCCCAGAGGTTCCAATGCCATCCGCAGGGACCCGCATAATCCTAGCGGGTATCTGGAGATGGTACGAGGGGCATCAAGAAATTCCTGAGGGGAGAAGAGCAATGGAGGACCACTAAGAGGAAAAAAAAAGTACACCAAAAGTCTATTATAAGCCAAGGCCTAAATGGAGAAAAAGAGATTATTCATGCATAAGTAAATACTTTGATTGAATTACTAATAAGAGTATATTGAAAAAAGAGAGAAAAAATAAAGAAAAAGGAAACTGTGGAGTAGTAATAGTATAGGCCCCGGGTGTTGATATGCAAAAAGCGGGGGGAGAGTCCAGTTTTTAAAGTAAATAGTCTGATGAAGACAGGTAAGTGGGGTAAAGATTTCTTCCAACCAGCAATCCTTGCTGGAAATAGATGTAAGTTGAGCTTTTGAGTTTGTGTATCAGTCCATTGAATCTTCATTGGAGGGGCCGAATTTTCAAACCTTCCACGTTTGTGGATGTGTTGACGAGAAGATGGAGAGGTTCCTTCAGAATTTGTCGCAGTATTTTGCTGAGGAGATTTTGAAGCTGAGTGTCTGCGAGGATGATCGTTAGAAATAGATCTGTTGGCGATACCCATTTCAATCAGGGCAGATTGTAAGTCTTCTGGAGTTCTGCAGACGAATTTAGTTTCCAAGTGTGTAAAGCGTAGGGAAAAAGGGAATCCCCAATGGTAGACAATATTGTGCTGTTGCAGAATCTGTAATTGAGGTTTAAGTGCACGCCGTTTAGCGACCGTGAGGAGAGAGATATCAGCAAAAAGTTGATACGTATAGCCCTGGAATTGTAAGGAATCTTTATCCCTAGCCGCCGCCAGTAATTGCTCCTTGGATCTGTAATAGTGAAATTTAGCAATTTTATCCCTGGGGGGGACGTTTGTTTTGCGAGGGGCTAAAGCTCTGTGCACTCTGTCAAGTTCAAGTCTTTCCACTGGTATGCCAGGTTGTAATTCTTGGAATAAAGCCATTATGGTGGCTTGGAGATCTAGGACTATCTCTGGGATTCCTCTAATTCTCAGGTTCGATCGTCTATCCCTATTTTCCTGATCTTCTAAACGTGACTGTAATAAAAGATTTTCTTCCTTTAAATTTTCCAGCTCTGAGGTGTTTTGCTGAGCATGGCTATTTAGATTATCCACCCTAATTTCTAGGTCGGCGGTTCTCTGGCCCAGTTCTCTAATCTATTTTGTTAATTTATCAGTTATTCTGTCAGAAGTCTTTTTTAATGCTTTTTGTAGCATATTTTCAAATTGTTTAAACATATCATTGTTTATTTCTTGCTGAGAGACCTCAGCATCTGATTCTGACTCTGCAGTATCCTCAGTAGTCTGAGGGGGCGCTTTCCCATAGCGCTGTGTGGGAGCCTGTGAGGTGATTGCCGCCGCCATTTTGGCCGCCTGTCTGGCCGGCGCTGTTTTTGCCAAGGTAACCTTAAATTTAGCTTTCTGGCCCCGCAGGACCATTGTATTATCACCTGGGGTCCTTCGTGGGGCTTTGTATGCTATTTTGTACCGCTCGCGGTACCGCTGTGACCTGTAGTCCTCCGGTTCTCTGTCCCCTCGGAGCGGAGCTCAGGCAAGCATTACCACTCGCTCTGGCATCCGCGCATGCGCCCCCAGCCCAGATGATTTCTATCTTCGCCTTGGTCACATCTCTGGAGACGCTCTTCCTGTGTTCCTGTTAAAGACTTGCTTGGCTGACATTCCTTCTAGCTCCAGATCCTGCTTGCTGTTCTACTATGCTCATCTCTGGCTCCCTGACATTTTGGCTTGTCTGACTATTCGTTCCAGTTCCTGAACTCTGGCTATGTTTTGAATACATTTATTCTGTTTACCTTTTTATTATTGTAGCGCCCTGCTCCTGATGGGCAGACGCTATATGTGAAAATTTAGTTTTGTCTAAGCTGTAGTTTAGCTCAGACTGATTGTGTTAAAAATCTGGTTCTGTTCCAGTTCAGCTGGGTTGCGTGGTTTTCCACTTGGCCCAGGGGTGGCGCTCTCATCGTTGGCCAAGATTGGAAATGGCAACAAGCTGGGTGTATTGAGTGTCTCTTTGCCCGGAAACAGTCAGTGGGAGTGGTCTACCCACTGTGCGTTCTGGGAGAGGGTACTTTAGGGACAGACCCCGTGATAGGGTGTGTGTTCCGACCGGATGGCCCTCCTGGCCTAAGGTGTGCTGCAGCCATTCAATTGTCATGGGGCCGGACGGCCCGAAGCTTCATTACTGAAAGGTAGGCCCAGAAGTCCTGGGGCCTACCAATCCAGGGGTGGTCCTGTGCTGTCTTGCCTGTGGGGAGAAGCCAAGCAGTTGGAGAAACCAGGGGAGGACTCTTTAGAGAGAGAACCGAGCAGTGCGGCTGAAGAGCCTGGAGACTCAATTGGAGGATGCATCCCGGGTCATCTACCTCACAGTATCGTCGGCTCGGCTGAAAGAAACTGGTACTGTGTGACTGTACATTGATTTTACAAAAGTTGTTGGTGAGACAATCCTGTGGCAGAAGATTGTGCAACGGTTCTAATTCTTCAAGTCTGTTGCAGAGACTATGACCGAGCATCGCATCGGCTGCTAGGTCAGTGAGAGAGGCCTATCCGGTGGTTGCTGGATCCAGTTGTGGAGCTGTTTTGTCCTCTGGATCAAGAAGTACCCCTGATCCGCAATTATAAGGTACCTGAATTCCCCTTAACTCTCCATCCCTCCATTTGAACTTTCTTTCTGTCAATAAAGCATTGGAAAAAAAGACTAAGTGTCGGAGCTGAAATCTGTGAGCAACTCTTTAATGGGACCTCTATGACGGACATAGTGGAACGGTGAGGTATTGGTAAGCCCAATCAAATACCAGCAGCTCCTTCGGGGGTTAGTGCTACATTATTATTATTAAACAAGTGTGATTTAACTGTACTTTTGTCTCAGTCTTATTCAGGCGTAGGCGAAGGCCATGAATTCAGAAGATGCAGTTAATCCTCTTGGTAATATTTTTTCCAGATTGAATGAGCAGGATCATCGCATGGATCAGTTTGCCATGGCGTTACAAACGCTCCCACTGTGGCTGCTCTGGTACAACCTGTGTTGCAGGCCGTCCCAACTGCTGCTCCAATCTCTGTGCAGGCACTCGCCTCGAGTATTATCTCTATAAGAGGTATGTCTGGTTTCGCTCCGCTTCCCCAGAGATTGGGGGCAATCCCAGTCCAATGCAGAGGGTTTCTCAACCAGGTTGAGATATACTTTGAGATGCTGCCCCAGGCATTTCCCACGGACAGAAGCAAAGTAGGTTTTGTGATATTTCATGGAATTATTAATAATAAATTGAATTATATATATATATATATATATATATATAGTTGCACTACTGTAAAAATGACAAAATCCATGTCAAAAACCTATTTTCAAAACAAAAAAACTCCATCACAAGCACACAAATAAATAAATAATGATGATTCATTCAAATCCATGATAAATTGCACATTCATTTATATTTAGTCAGATGAATACAGGTGTAGAAACACATAAGCAAAAAAGGATGCAGGATTGATAAGTGGGTCAATCCATGTATCGTCTCTCCATGCCTGAAGTAGCTGTGGGGGTGTGTGGGGGGGGGGGTGTTGTGGGAAATCCACACACTGGGATTACCCGACCCAAAGCTTCAGAAATGCCAGGAACGGGGGAAAACCCCCAACAGTCGCCAGCGGGATCATCCCCGCTGCAGTGCGCCGATCAGTAAACACCCGAAGGCGCCTGATGAGAACAAGTGACATAATTTCCAGGGCAGTAGCAGTGTAAATGTGTCCCCATGAACATGAATGAGCAAAGATAAAAAATTATATTAATAAATTATAATAAAAAATTCAAAAAATAACAAAAAATTCTGGCAAAACTGGACCACAAAAAAATGTATAATAAGTGAAAGAAAAAAAAAATTATGTAATATATTTCTGAAATAAAAATGAAAATGAAAATATTGAAAATTTTATTGCGATGAATTTTGTACAATGATAATAATGATTCCCCAATGTGTAGCAAATAATGAAAATCACTGAGCCCTGGAGGCAAACCCTCTAAAAAAATCTATAAAAGTTTGTTGCTATAGTAATTGGTAAAAAATAGCAACGAGTCATTAAGAACAATGGTAGATTCAAGTAAAAATTGTAATAATAATAATAATAATATATAAATATGCATATAAGAATAAAGATAAAAATTTACACAATAACTTGGATGAAAAAGAAGAAAAATTAAACCAAAGAGACAGGACATGTTGGTATAATGAGCTCCTGGAGGGACACCCACATGAAGGCAAAAAACACAAAACAGAATAAAAACAGAAAGGTGCCAATTTGAGGGCGTGGCTCTTTTTGACACACAATTTTCAATTCTTCCATTCCCTATAAAAGCGCTTGTCCATGGTGCATGAGTCTAGCCTAGCTCTGAGGAAGGGGTGTGCCCCAGAAATGCGTAAGCTGTACCCTGTGTTCTGTGCATGTCCATGCACTGTGTTTATGGCCTTTTGTCATTAGTATTTTGCGAGTACCCACTTTTATACAAAAATTACTTATTATTAAATTATCTATGGTAATGCACTAGGTGTGCGCACCTTCCATTTCTTTCTTGTAGTTCCTTTCGGATTACCCAATCTGAGGAAGGCAGCATCCACCTAGTTTTGGGATACCATATATACCTTTCACACCACCATTTTATCTGACATCTGTTACTCTTCACCTTGGAAGACCTATTAGCGCTGGAAGTGACTGTGTTTTTTGTATCCTAACTATCCTAATGAGACCAGTACAATAGCTGTACGGAAACAGCATTGCAACAAGTTAAACATGTTTGACAAATTGTCTTAAATCGTTTTTTTTTTTTTACTTTCCATGTTTTTTAATGCTTTCCCTTTAAGCTATATAAGTTCTAAGACACTGAAAAAAGGGCAAGTTAAAGAAATGCAGTGAACACATGTGAACACATTCTGGACATAAGATTACAAAAGGAAAGCAGAACACCCTGCATTAATATCTCTTCTAAAGCTGGAATTTATATTGAGGATGTACAGTACCTATATAAATGAATTATATTGTTCATAACAGTCATTCCACCTGTGGTCAATAATTGTTAGCATGTATTCGACAACAAAGGGTTACATTTCATTTTAGTGGCAGTAAGGTTAAAAAATTATAAAATTTTTCCTTGTTTGATTTTCGAGGTCTTACCTTAAGGAGGAGGGATGAGTTTATTGAGTCTTGTCATGACATAGAGATAATACAATTCACCTTGGCTTCCACTGTGACAGTAGCTGTAGCAAGTAACATCAAGGTAGCACAGTGAACTTGGAATGATGACAAAGAGTATGAGAAGAAAATACATTTTAACCACTTCAGCCCCGAAAGATTTTACACCCTCCCTGACCAGAGCACTTTTTACAATTTGGCACTGCATCACTTTAATTGACAATTGCGCAGTGATGCAATGCTGTACCCAAATGAAATTTGCACTTTACACAAATAAAGAGTGACCATTTTGAAAAAAAAAACAATATTCTTTACTTTTTGCTATAATAAATATCACAAAAATGTTTTTAAAAAACAAATTTCTTCATCAGTTTAGGCCAATATATATTTTTCTACATATTTTTGGTAAAATAAAAATCGCAATAAGCGTATTGTTGTGCAAATTTTATTGTATAAAATTTATGTGAACATTTTATTCTAGGATGTGTGTTTTATAAATTGTCATCTATCTCCCTGTGTCTTATTTAATCGAGGAGCGCTTTAGCAGAGCGCACTTGGGTTGAATCGAGACCAGTGGTAAAAACAGTCAGTATGAAAACCTTCTCATGGGATTTGAGTCATGTTCTCTGTGTCTGTGGAAGTTTGTCGGTTTGTAGGTACCAAGCTCAATGCACTGGGCTTCTTGCCTTTAAATGACTATGCACATTAGAGAAGCGAAGTCCGCATAACGAGAGAAACATATTATTTCATCTCTGTGTGGCTATGCTATCCTTTTTGGATACATATCTGCTTTAATAAGAGGACATTGGTATCTGCCTTGTCAGTGTACCCGTACCATATATTGACAACACCAGTAGCAATGTCCCTACAGATTGTCTCAAGCCTGTAAGAACCAGTAGAATGAGCTTACTAGATATTGTTTACTTTGAACAGTATTGGCTGGGCTGCATGCTGACTAAGAGGGGGCGTTGCATGCCCCCTCCCCTTTCCCTTCCTGTGAGTGCCCTCAACTTTACTGTTTTTCATTTCCTGTGATGTCACTTCCCATTTAAGAAGTGATTGGCTGAAACCAGCACTTCTGGTTTGTGAAAGCTTTTGGGATAATAAAAGGCCATGCTGGCTAGTGTGAGTCAGAGATGCTGACCGGCCATGCTGAGATGAGGACGTAAGAATGTGGTAATGTCTGTTTACTGGGGTATGGGGAACCAGGGGAGACAAACGATCAAAAGGAACATTATATCATTATATTGAAGGGCGCTTATTAGAGCAAGAGTGTGGTGGAATATCCACGACATTTAAATGGCGGGCCACGGTATGAGTGAACAGAACCTCCTGCACAATCGGGTCATTAAGCTGTGTGATGTTTTAGGTAAGTTCTGCTTTGCAAATAGAACACATTTTTCGTCTTTTGGTATAATGCTGGAATTTTGATTGTGTGCCTGTGTGTGTGTGGGGGTGATTTGTATTTACAAGTTTGAATGTTTGTGTATGGAAACTGTATGCTGTGTAACAAGTTTGTAATGCATGTGAGAAATGTATGAATTTTGTATGGTGTTTTAATATTGAAGTTGTGTATTGGGGCTGATTTACCAAGATGAATGCGCTGCGCCGGTTCATACCACATACCAGATAAATTATTACTTGAGCGTATGAACCGGCGCACACATAAGCGCAGCACATAATATACCACGAATAGCACACGCTGTTATCATTAACAGTCCATTCACACACGGGCAACATGACTTCCAGCGGGACTGACAACATGACTTTCACTGCGACTTACAACACGACTTGGGGTGACTTTACAACGCGACTTCCAGCGCGACTTACAACATGACTTGGGGCGACTTACAACACGACTATAAGTCGCCCCCAGGCCAGGCAACTTTAATTTTAAAAAAAACGGCATGGGTTTCCCTCCAAGAGCATACCAGGCCCTTCAGGTCTGGCATAGATTTTAAGAGGAACCCCGCACCAAAAAAAAACAAATGGCGTGGGGGTCCCCCTCAAAATCCATACCAGACCCTTTAGGGCCTTCCTGGCATGCCGCAGGAAATGAGGGGGGACGAGAGCGCCCCCCCCCCTCCTGAACCATACCAGGCCACATGCCCTCAACATTGGGAGGATGCTTTGGGGTCCCCCCAAAGCACCTTGTCCCCATGTTGATGAGGACAAGGGCCTCATCCCCACAACCCTGGCCGTTGGTTGTGGGGGTCTTATCGTAATCTGGAACAAGGGGACCCCCAGATCCCGGCCTCCCCCCCTGTGTGAAATGGTAAGGGTGTACAAAAGTACCCCTACCATTTCACCAAAAAAGGTGACAAAAGAGATAAAAATGACAGGAGACGGTCTTTGACAATTCCTTTATTAAAGCCTTCTTTCTTCTGGTCTGCTTCCTTCTTCCTTTCTTCATCCTTCGGTTTCTTCATCTTCTTCCTCCATCTTCTTCTTCCTCCATCTTCTTCTTCCTCCGATCCGCTTCTTCTTGCTCCGATGTTCTTGTCCGCCATCTTCCTCCACGGCGTCTCTTTTTCATTATTGGGCCGCTCCGTGCAATGGGAGGCTCCCGCTGTGTGACAAATTTCAGGCCCATATGGATAAGGTTTAGATCCCTGCAAGGCAAAGCCAGAGCTATAACTAGTGAAGGTTGTAATCCTCAAGGGTCTGGGAATCTGTGGGGATTTAATTTTTTTATATTTCAGCGGATCATGGTTGAAGGAAGTTGGGGTATATTTACTCCTTCTATATGCTGTGATGACGATTGCTTGATTGGATGCGTGACCAGAGCCCGAGCAGATGACCATATCTTCCTCGATGAGACGCCCCGAAGCTCAACCCACGTATAAGACACAGAGGATCCCAGGTCCTCTCTCCTGAAGAACAGAATATACATGTCAAGCCCTGTTTTCCTTTTTATCGACTCATATGGACTGTAAGGACTGATTCATTTCCAGGTGTAAGAAGAAGAAGATCAACACTCATCGAGGGACACATGGGAGCATATGACAAAAAAGGAAGGACTGTTGTGGAAATGTTATTGTATAAAATTAATGTGAACATTTTATTCTAGGATGTGTGTTTTATAGATTGTCATCTGTCTCCCTGTGTCTGATTTTATCGAGGAGCGCTCTAGCTGAGCGCACTTGGGTTGAATCAAGACCAGTAGTAAAAACGGTCAGTATGAAAACCTTCTCATGGGATTTGAGACGTGTTCTCTGTGTCTGTGGATATTTGTCGGTTTGTAGGTACCAAGCGCAATGCGCTGGGCTTCTTGCCTTCAAATGACTATGCGCATTAAAGAAGCTAAGTCCGCATAACGAGAGAAACATATTATTTCCCTTGTCAGTGTATTCGTACCGTATATATTGACAACACCATTAGCAATGTCCCCGCAGATTGTCTCAAGCCTGTAAGAACCAGTAGAATGAGCTTACTAGATACTGTTTACTTTGAACAGTATTGGCTGGGCTGCATGCTGACTAAGAGGGGGGCGCCCCTCCCTCTTTCCCTTCCTGTGAGTGCCCTCCCCTTTACTGTTTGTCATTTCCTGTGATGTCACTTCCCATGTAAGAAGTGATTGGCTGAAACCAGCATTTCCGGTTTGTGAAAGCTTTTGTGATAATAAAAGGCCATGCTGGCTAGTGTGAGTCAGAGATGCTGACCGGCCATGCTGAGATGAGGACGTAAGAATGTGGTAATGTCTGTTTACTGGGGTATGGGGAACCAGGGGAGACATACAATCAAAAGGAACATTATATCATTAGATTTAAGGGCGCTTATTAGCGTAAGAGTGTGGTGGAATATCCATGACAGTATATTGATTTGTTTGCGCAAAATTTATAGCATCTAAAAACTATGGGAAATATTTATGGCATTTTGAATATTTTTTTTTTTTTTTACTAGTAATGGCGGTGATCTGCAATTTTTAGTGGTACTGCAACATTGCGATGGACAGATTGGTCACTGTTGACAAATTTGTTGGACATTGACATGTATACAGCGATCAGTGCTATAAATATGCACTGATTACTGTGTAAATGTTACTGGGAGGGAAGGGGTTAACACTAGGGGGTGATCAAGGGGTTAAATGTGTGTTCTAACTGTATGTGGATAGGACTGATTGGGGGGAGGAGAAATATCGTTGTTCCTACTTACAGGAACAAACAATCTGTCTCCTCTCCCCTGACAGAACAGGGATTTATGTGTGTACACACACAAATGCCTGTGCTGGCTCTCGTATATATATTTTGTACTTTTTGCTATAATAAATATCCCCAAATTTTAAAAGAAAAAAACATTTTTTTTTTCCTCAGTTTAGGCCGATATGTATTCTTCTACATATTTCTGGTAAAAAAAATCACAATAAGTGTATATTGAGTGGCATGCGCTAAAGTTATAGCGTCTACAAAATATGGGCTAGATTTATGGCAATTTTTTTTTTATTCTTTTACTAGTAATGGGATCAGCGATTTTAATCATGACTGCGACATTGTGGCAGACAGATCGAACACTTTTGACACTTTTTTGGGATCAGTGACATTTATACAGCGATCAGAGCTAAATTTGATTACCGTATAAATGTCACTGGCAGGGAAGGGGTTAACACTAGGTGGCGATCAAGGGGCTAACTGTGTTCCCTAGGTGTGTTCTAGATGTGGGGGCAGTGGGACTGACTAGGGGAGGAGACCAATCGGTGTTCCTACTGTTTACACACACAGATCCCGATTCTCGTTCTGTCACGATCGATCGTGGGTGCCCGGCGGTCATCGCACATGCAGTGCGCGCACATCGGCTCCGGGGCGCCTGCTAAAGCATCTTAAAGAGACAACATACAGCTACGAAGGCTCGCGAAGGGGAGCCAACATGGTGCAGTATAACTGTGGTGGCTGGTCTGGAAGCATTTAAAGGGATATAGCAAAAAAAAATGCAGAACACAAAGTGCATAAAAAATGCGTTCAAAATGCATCAAAAACATGGGTTTAAATAACCAAACCGCACCGCCAAACTTGACTGAAAAACGCATCAACCACAATTGCATAGATGTGAACCTAGACTTACATTGCAGGGAGAGTTTTTTTTTTCATTGATACTTACTACCACTTTAAGGAACAAGCCTGTTAATGCATGTCAGCATCTTAAACACTAACAACATATTTAAAAGAACCGCTTTCCAAAGAGGGACTTTCTGGATCTGCTAGAAGTTATTGAAGATTTGATCAGGATATAAAGGCTTACTTAAAGGAGTTTTAAAGGTTTTTTATTCTATGCATTAAGATAAAAAAAAAAAAAAAACTTTTGTGTGTAGCAGCCCCCCTCAGCCCCCCTAATTACTTACCTGAGCCCTATCTCTCTCCAGGGATGTCCATGAATGTCTAAGCCGTCCGGGACACTCCTCCTAATTGGCTGACTGACTTTTATTGACAGCTGTGGGAGCCAATGGCTCCGCTGCTGTCTCTCAGCCAATCAGGGGAGAGAGGGAGCGGGCCGGGTCAGGGCTCTGTGTCTGAATGGACACACCGAGCTGTGACTCGGCTCCAGTGCCCCCATAGCAAGCTGCTGACTGTGGGGGCATTCAATAGAAGGGAGGGGGCAGGAGCAGCAAAGAAGGACCCGAGAAGAGGAGGATCGAGACCGCTCTGTGCAAAACCAACTGCACAGAGGAGGTAAGTATAACATGTTTGTTATATTTATTTTTAAACAAGACTTTACAATTACTTTAAGTACATATAAAAGTATTATTCCCCAAGTGGCAAAGTAATTTATGATTGTTTTTTGCATTGCTCATTTCTCTTGTAAATATATTTTGAAGGAGTATAAACCTTTTATTGGTACTAGACTGTGCTTTGAATAGAAACTTATGCAATCACTAATTTACTTCTGTGGTAACTGAAGGTTGTTGAGTATACAAATCCTAAGCCTAGGTTCACATATATGCGATGCAGGAACCAGCACGACTCCAGCACCGGTTCCCGCATCGCATCTCTCCAGCAGGCAGTTCACACTGCTCACTGTGAACCGCTGCGGATGTCAATACAATGTGAGTGGCACCCACAGATCAGTTCACATATCGCAGTGCGAACTGTGAACTCGCACAGGACTCATTGGCCGCAAAAAAGTCCCTGCACTATTTTCCTGCAAATCCAATGTAATCCAACTGTATGGCTGAACTCGCATTGCACCGATCGGCACCGCAGTGCGGGTGCGAATCACATGTGTTCGCACAAGTGTGAACCTGGGCTCAATGATGATGTTTTGATTTGATCAAAAACATAATATCTATCTATCTACAAACTATGTATGTAATATAGGGCATGACTTCTGTGATAAATTAGCATAAGTGCTGTGTCCCTATATTACACTCATTTATCAGAATGCTAACTACAGTTTTATCACAAAAGGTAGACTTAACAATCTCTTTTCTGCATGATAATTGGAAAATCAAATCAAGGGAATTTGTGCATTCGAGACACTGTCCAACACAAGAAATTGGATTTTAAGAGATTGTTCCTATTAAACAGTCAACTACTAGAACACATGAAACTGTAAAATTGTCAGAGAATATAAAATAGGATGTTGTGATAATGACAAAAAAAGTTCTATTTTATACTCGATGGCTTTAAAAAAAAAAAAAAAAACTTCCTAAAGTACATCTCCAGGTTTTTTAAGTTTGGATAGAGAAAAGAAGAGTTAGAACTTTCGTCAGTTTTTGTGACATTTTGTGGAGACATTTTCTCTTCCTGTATGGATGACAGTGTTGTCACTGGGACTGGAAGTGAGTGGAAACTTCCCAACGAGGTCTCAGACAGTACTTTAAAGAGTATCTTCTCCCAAAGCTAGCTCCCACTGTAAATGTTAGCTGTGGCATGTGCCATTACTTTATATAGCCATGGGGCGAAGAACCGGAGGAATGGAGGAAGAACCGGCAGAGGAAGAAGACATCAGCGCAGCGAGAACCGGAGGGAGAAGAAATCAACGAGAGAAGAGACACTGGAGCTGCTTTAATAAAGGACTTTGTCAAAAACCTGAGTGCTGGTTTTATTTCTTTTACACTTTTTTGGGTGAATGGATAGGGGTACAATGTACCCTATACTCCTTCACATAGGGTGGAGGGCTGGGATCTGGAGGTCCCTTGTTAAAACGGGCTTCCAGATTTCGATAAGCTCCCCGCCCGCAGACCCCAACAACCAATGCCCAGGGTTTGTCGGGAAGAGGCCCTTGTTCCCATCAGCATGGGAACAAGGTGCTTTGGGGTGGAAGGTGAAGAGCATCCACCCCCATGTTGAGGGCATGTGGCATGGTATGGTCCAGGAGGGGGGGCACTCACTCGCTCACCTCCCCTTTCCTGACCTGCCGGGCTGCATGCTCTGATAAGGGTCTGATATGGATTTTGGGGGGACCTCACGCTGTTTTTTATTTGGCGTTCCCCTTAAAAACCATACCAGACGGAAGGGTCTGGTATGGTCTTGGGGGGGGGAACCCTACGCCATTAAAAAAAAAATGGTGTGGGGTTCCCCTTCAAGATCTGCAGAGCAAGTCGCATGCCAAAGTCGATCAGTTAAGATGATGATCCGACTTTAATAATATTCAATGGGCTGAAGTAGGACCAAAGTCAGACCAAAGTAGTGCAGCAAACTTTTTCAAAGTCGGACCGACTTGTGTTGGACCAGTTAAGACGTCATGCGACATGTGCTTCCAAAGTTGGAGCGTATGTCGTACCAGTATGAACCCAGCCTTAGACATGACTTCCTATTGGCAGTATCTCACCATTTTTTGTTGCAGGAGATGCCTGATATCTGACGTGTATCTTAGTGCAAACTTCTGGGAAAATCAGTGAGTAGGGATGAGCCAAAACCGCCCCTCCCCCCGGTTCGCACCAGAACATGCGAACAGACAAAAAATGCAAACACTGTTAAAGTCTATGGGACACAAACGTGACAAATCAAAAGTGTTAATTGTAAAGGCTTATATGCATACGTTATTGCCATAAAAAGTGTATGGGGACCCAGGTACTACCCCAGGGGACATGTATCAATGCAAAAAAAGTTTTTAAAACTGATTTTTTTTCAGGAGCAGTGATTTTAATTATGCTTACAGTGAAACAATAACAATGAAGAATTCCTTTAAATATTGTGACGAGGGGTCCCCTTAGTCTGCCTGTAAAGTAGTGCATCTTTCCCATGTTTATAACAGTACCGCAGAAAAATGACAATTGACATAAGTGGCGTGTGTCCCCCTCCAGTCCATTGCCAGGCCCTTTGGGGTCTGGTATGGATATTAAGGGGAACTCCAAAATGTAAAAAAAAAAAAAAATGGCATGGGCCCACCCCAAAATCCATACCAGGCCCTTATTCGAGCATGCAACCTGGCAGGCCACAGGAAAAGGGGGGATGACATGAGAGCGCCCCCTCCTGAACCATACCAGGCCACATGCCCTCAACATGGGGAGGGTTCAACTCGAACCGCAGGCTCATCTCTACCAGTGAGCCAATCTCACAAGCAGGAAATTATGTTTCTCCAGGTAGCCATATTGCATTGCGTTTCACAGAAAATTACAGAGCTGCAGATTAAAAAAGGAAAGATAATTTTTATTAACATATAGTTACAATATGACTTAAGTCGCAAAAAAAGGCAAAACGTTTTGGGAGGGATTGCAACAGTTAGGGAGATTCACCCTCTCCTTTTGTCTTGTTTACTATTATCATCAAAGGGAAAGTACAAGAAAATCACACATTTTTGGTTGTCCCCAAAAAAGTAATAGAGGGGAAATCTTCCAAAGGGGACATAGTCCTGGTGACCTGGGGGGGGGGGGGGGGGGGGGGAACGGACTACCTTAATTTGCAGGGATTTCCTCTCACTTCCTGTTTGGTTATGGGACAGGAAGTGGAGGGAAATCTCCCCAATGGGACACAGATGACAAAACAAAACTGACAGGGGGTTATACCCTCTCTTCCTCTATCCAAAATTAAAAGAAAAAAAAGTTTTGCATTTAGTTCTACTTTACTTGCAAGTGAGAAAAATCTGCTAATCAACCTTGTTCTACTGTCTGTAGCACTATTTATACCTTATAACTTGATAGACAGAATTACAATTACAGCTTTCACATATACTGTATATTCCAATTGGGTTAGCTTTTCGCCAAGAGAGCCATTTTAATTCCCTGCTCTTACAGCTTTTTTCAGTTCTGTAACATGTATAACTTTAACAGCAGTTTAATGAAGATCCTACATAAACATTTTTGTGTATTAATACAGCTTGATGACAACATGTACTTGCTTCTTCATTTATATTTGCATTCATATTGTCATGTCTGTATCTCAAAACAGAATATTAGAAGTACCAGATAGGAGTCAATAAAAGAAAAACAAAGGGCTAATGATAAATCTCAGCCTTGATTCCCAGATTTGTTCTTTTTATTAGAAACAGTTCCCTGGAGCAAAAGCAAGAAAACAAACACAGCAAGAAACTAAGCAATATAAAAAAAAAGGGGGGGATTTTTTTTTTCTACAAAATTAATTACCTTTGATGATTTCTGTTGAACACAACTTAGATTTTCCTAAGGGAAGCGCAATGCCTGACATGAGACAGTGAGAAATAGATAAAAATGCCTTTAAGGAATCACAAAGGGGAGAAGGTTAATGTAAAATGTCCAGGGCCAGAAAAAAAAACGACCTTATGTTTTAGTAACAGTTGAAAATCAGTTTTATGGGAATCTGGGGAAATGGAAGATTTAAAAACAAAATGAGAAGTTGTTCACGCTGGCCTACAAAAGGATGCTGAATGATCTCCAATCCAGCCTAGAGGAGAAGGCTGGAATTAGAAAACACTCAGCTAGCTGTTTGGGAGAAATAATTTTGTACTGCTGAATATCTGCCTTTGGGGTGAGAAAGACATGATAACTAACCAAAGAGACTAATAGGAAAGATGAAAACTGGTGAAGAGAACACTTGTAGGAAAAAGTGCAAGTTGCAGAAAATAGCCCTGATTTTATAGTGGGAAATAAGATTAATGTGTCATCCAGTAGTAAGGAGATCAAGAAAGAATTTGCACTCACTTGGGAGATTATGTGCAGAACAAGGCTGGGGGTTGTATACCACTATGACAGAAAAAAGAAGGAAATATCTGATTAGAACTTTAAGCTACAGCTTCAAGCAACTAATAATAAAAAGTGTATGTTCTGCACTCCTATCCCCTATTCTCAACCTATACTGTAGCTGCATTGCTCATTTTTTTAAAACAGAATTTTAGAACTTAGTACATTGAACTTTTTATATATATTCTCTAAAATAAATAAATGTGATTTTAAATACAATCAAAACAGCAAATACATTCTCATGACTCAAAAATCCACTCCCAACAGGGGGAAAGTGGCTGACCAGGACTGGTTGAGGGGGCAGGGAAGATGGTGGTCAAAACCACAGAGCAGATACAGTGTGTTTGGCTTGCCTGCTCACTTATGCCGCGTACACACGGCCGGACTTGCCAATGGACTAAGCTCCGTCTGTTCTATACCTAAGTCCGTCGGAAAAAGTCTGATGGGGCATACACATGGTCGGAATGTCAGATGAAAAGCTCCCATCAGAATTTTTTCTGCTGGGAAGTCGGGCCGTGTGTACACGGCATTAGTTAGAACTCTGTAAAGGGCTGAGGCACAGAGTCTAAAGATACCGCCTAGTCTTCACCAAAGTTCCCAGAGTTAGGGATGTTACACTGCAGACAATAGCCAGTTGCAGTCCTCTGACTCACCCAAGCAGGTCACAGCTGAGAGCAGGTGAAATTTCCCTTGCAGCACTGGGGCACTGGACTCACAGTGCAGCAGGGTACACAGGGAAATGCCAAGATAGCACAGGAATACACTGAGGTGACAACAAGGCTGGCTGGAACTCACAGAGGAAACACACTGAGAAGTAGCAAACTGAAGGGCAAGTAGAGACACAGAGGTGAAGGAAGATGGAATACAGGTAGAAGTGCACGGAGAACAGCAGAATACATAGAGGGGGAACTCAAGGCTGGAAGCAGCCTGGAACACTTAAAACACAAAGCTGAGGGGGAGCCTGACTGGCATGTGAGTAAGATGGCCGCGTAAGAGAAGAGCTCCTCACACCGGCCCACTATTCCGAGCATTTGCCTGCTTCCTGCTGTCTCATACCAGAGCCCGTCTGTCACCTCCGCAACACCCGAGTGGCCATGTCACTCAAGAGGAAGGATGATTGGCTTCCCTGCAAGCTGACGGCACATATGTTCCAGCTGTTCCAGATGGCACCACGGTGGGAACAATAACAGATGCACCGATGGCTCTCCTCTCCCTGCAATCCGTGCAGCCCACTCTCTCCCAGGCGAAACAGGACACCTCCCTGAGTGCCAGAACGGAGCCCCCGCTGTCTCCACTGGGAACCCCAGTCTCCAGAAGCCCTGCAAAGGCAAAAGTGTGCCTAGATGCCTCTGCAGTCAGCCATGAGGTGAGCCACATTACTCCATTAACCTCTTCATTGCCGATGCAAAACCCTCAGCCTGACTTCATGGCTGCCTTCCCCACTATGGGACAACCAGTGATGGACACCACGCTGAAGGTGCAGACAACTCAACACCATCACCAAGTCACTGCATAACAACCACATCCAGTACCAATGAATAGCTCCAGCTAAAATCTCCATCGCAACTCCCATGGATCAGAGTACCAAAAGGTGCCAGCAATCTCACCCATTACCACAAAGATCCAACAGAACCCATCAAACCAATTAGCAGATGCAGGAATGTCCGCACAAAGGCGGACCGACATGTTGCTTGCTCACACTCAGTTTTGTGAACTCTTTACCCCCAACCTCGCATTCCTTGGCACCGGTTATGCCTATCCTCAGGAAGCAACATCTAGGTGTTGACCTAGAGCAAGTTTTGTTTTGCTTTTTCTTTCATTTTCCCCTTGTTCTGCCAGCTTACTATAACAAATTTATCAGGTTGCTACGTGTTACCACCTGACGTTTCTTCACCTAAAGAACATCACCTGCTCAAGATATATACCCTCACCTCTGTGCCCCAGTGACCTGGGGTATTCTGTCTGCGCAAGGACCAAGAACAACAATATACTACACATTCTCATCTTCCTATCTGCTACCGCTACTACCTCCACATGACCATCAAGGTCCTGTCAATCAATGCTAACGGTCTCACCCACCCTGATAAGAGATCGTCCCGCTGGAAGATAGCATCACAAACCAAATGTGATATCATATGTGCGTCCAATCCCCCTCCATATACTTACAGTACTTTGCTAACATTTTTATGGCTAACGCCCTGAACAAAAAGAAAGGCACTTTAATAGCCATCGAGAACTCTATCTCATTTTAAGTTCTAAAAATTTTTTCAAAATTTGGCACTGGTGGCTAGCCTCCAATATGGTTGAACAAATAGCTGAGTGAAACAATGACACTGTCAGAAGAGGGAGATAAGTATATATATATCCCATTAGGGAGTATTAATGAGATGAAAGGCCCAGAGTAATGGTTGAAGAGTAGTCTTGTAGGTGCAAACATGGAAGTGTGCGGTTTCTTGGTTTGTTTTATAGATGTGATAGGATGGGGTTATTTGTGGGAAATGTTTTTATGTTTTGTATTATTGTTGAAAAAAACAATAAAAATTATGAGTGAAATTTTTTTTTATTGAAACTAGAAAACACAAGGCTGGAAGCAGGGTGGGATAAATTGAAAACATAAGTCTGGAAGTAGGCTGAAACACACTAGAAACACAAGGGTGGGAGCAGGCTGGGATACACTGGGAGAAAAAGTCTGGAAGCAAGTTGGGACACACTAGGAACACAAGGCTGGAATCAGGCTGGGACTCACAGAAAGCACAAGGCTGGAGGCAGACTGGAACACATTGAAAACACAAGGGTGGGAGCAGGCTGGGGCATACTGGGAACACAAGGTTGGGCGAAAGCTGAGGTAAACTGGGAACTCAAGGCTGGAAGCAAGCTGGAACACACTGGGAACACAAGGCTGGAAGCAGGCTGGAGCACATTGGGAACACAAGGCTGAAAGGAAGCTGGGGCACACAGGGAACACAAGGCTGGAAGGAAGCTGGGGCACACAGGGAACTCAAAGCTGGAAGCAGGATGGGACACACTGGGAACAGGAGGCTGAAATCAAGCTGGGACGCACCGGAAATACAAGGCTGAAAGCCGGCTGGGAAACACATAAAAACCCAGGGCTGGAAGCAGGTTGGGACACACTGGGAACCCAAGGCTGGAAGCAGACTGGGACAAACTGAAAACACAAGGCTGGAATCAGGCTGGGAAACAATGATTGCACAAGCCTGGAAGCAGGCTGGAACACACCTAAAACACAAGGGTGGGAGCAGGCTGGGACACACTGGGACTTTAAAGCTGGAAGCAGGCTGGGACAAACTGAAACACAAGGCTGAAATCAGGCTGGGAAACACTAAATGCACAAGGCTGGAAGCAGGCTGGGATAAACTGGGAGCAAAAGGCTGAAACACACTGGAAACAGAAAGGCTGGAAGCAAGCTGGGATACACTGGGAGCATTGTTAATGTCATTTCTAAAAGAAAACTGTTTCCCTGTTCTTGTTTTTTCTTTATAGCCCAGTATCTTTGTGCCTCCTGCAGTCACTAGATAACCCCATTATTTGGCAATAATCTGAGGTTTTCACCTATATTCAACATAGTGCCAATGATTATTTACCAAAATGAAGATTGATGAGTGGTTTGGTAAGCGTGATATGGCCACTGCTTCAGGTGTAAATGAGTGATTCACTGTTTAGGTTATGTGACATTTATACATTTTTCTACTCAGTTTCAAGAATATCAGCGGTTGCTTCTCTCTGAAGAAGCTTAACTGGACGAAACATGTTGGGACTGTTCAACACCTTAACCACTTTGAAATGAGGACAATTAGACCATATTGAATTTAAACATTGTTTTTATTTGAAATATTTTAATATATGCAACTCAATAAATTCTGTAACAGTTTTAACAGTTTATACTATCTGTCAGTGTTTATGTCAGTGCTATAGTACCTGAAAAATCCCTGTACTATACCTTCTTGTGGGAGCAAAAGGCTGGAAACAGGCCGGGCACACTGGAAGCAAGCTGAGATACACTTAAGACACTGAAAATGCTGGAAACCACCAGAGGCATGAGAAAGAACATGAAGAGAACACAGGGGGGTCCAGTTACTACCATTTGGACACATTGCTTGAACACTGAACAATGCGTATGATAGCCCTTTAGGACAGCGCCCCCTCTATGACCGTCTGGAAAACAGCAGCTGCACACAGAGTGAAAGACCCAGCAATGGAGCATGGAACAGGTCAGTGTGACATAACCAGATCAAACGAATAATCCACCAAGTGCAAATAAAAATAAAAAATGTTCAGTGTCCACAAATATGTTCAACAATACAAACAAATCTAGCATAATAATCTGTACTCTAGAATCCATCAGTCAGTCTGCACTATAAATATGATTAAGCCGGTTGCATGCCCTAAGAAATACTACACAACGCTGTTCTGTAATTATTCCTAAGCTGTATACTTTTTGCTGTATTGCATTTGCCAATAACCATGGTATACTTTACTATTTTTCAGAGAGCAGCAAGATTTGTTTGGCACCTCTAATGGGTTCTATTATTTCTTGACTATTTTGGCATTCTGTCAGTTTTAACCCAAAGTTTGAATGTTTTTGCACACTTGACACTTTATTCCGGAGAGTTGTTTTATACTTTACTGTTTCACTGTAACCATAAAGTTAATTTCCTGTTATTGTTCTTCAGTTTCTATAAAGCACAGTAGCTGTAAAGGCATTTTTTGTTGCTGCAATTCTATTGACTACCTCAGTAAATATATAACCTTCCTTAAGCCCCATACACACGGTCGGACAATCCGCGGACCAGGTCCGTCGGACCATGTCCGTCATACTTTGTCCGATGTTGGTTTTGCGTACACACGGTCGGACAAAGTTGTCGGAAAATCCGATCATTCTGAACGTGGTGACGTTTGTTGCCTACGACGGGACTACGTAGAGGCTAGTAGCCAATAGCTTTGGTCTTGTAATGTGATCTGAGCATGCGTAGCACTTTGTCCGGTCGGACAACCGTACACACGATCGGATTTGGTGTGATCGGACCGTGTTGACGGCAAATCTTTCCAGCAGGAGATAAGACTTTGTCCGTCGGACAAACCGACGTACACTGTCCGATGGTGCATACACACGGTCTGATTTTTCAACAACATTGTCCGATCGGACAGAATCCATGAAAAAGTCCGACCGTGTGTATGGGGCTTTAGAGTGGGTTGTTTATTTGTATGTTTGTCTTTGCCCAGGTTGTCAGTCTACACAGAACCAAAGCATCAATGGTAGTGATCTATTCACCCAAAAAGAAATTTAGTCTAACTTGATCAAATTAGTTGTAAATATTCATAGTCATTTAGACAAACCGATTCACTTACTGAACAGGTAAAGACAGCCTTTTGACCAATAACCCAACCTGCACCCTGGAATATTTAGTCTTTTGACCCATTACCAAACCTGTGCCCTGGCATTTTCAGCTTCCAGACCCATTACCAAACCCATGCTCTAAAATACTCAGCCTTTGGATCCCAAACCAAGCCTGTGCACAGAAAATTTCAGTCTTTGGACCCAAAACCAAGCCTGTGCCCTGACATTTTCAGCCTCTGGGCCCATTTCCAATCTTGTGCCCTGAAATGTTCACCCCTTGGACCTAAAACTAAGCCTGTGCCCTGAAACCCCTTTGCTAGTTCACTACACTGTGTCCTATGCTTAGAATTTCTCATCACTGGTGTATGGTATATTGAGTCAGTTTAGAAAATATGAACAGGCGTCCATGGCCCCTAGTGCAAATGTAAGCATTGAACAGTGGCTTTGTTGTCCAAGATAACTCTTACATGATATTAGAAGATAGACAAAAGTCCAAAAGTATCTACATTTTTTTAATAATGAAAATCACAAAATTGTAACAGAATTTTCATATTATTCCCCACGGTATTTGTTTTTACATTAATCATTGTAGTGCTTTCTTTAACAGCTGTTTAGTGAGCATGGCCCTTGATATCCATGACATCAGTTTCTAAAAATCAGGCCAGTTATCCCCTGGTAAATGCAGAGATAATGTTAATGGTGGGAAAGACATCAATTTAATTACATTTGTATTGACAAGAGTAAAAGCCTTTCTAAAGCTGGAACTTTAATTATTTCAGAGAAATTGGCATGTGCACTATATAGGATCTATCTATCTATCTATCTATCTATCTATCTATCTATCTATCTATCTATCTATCTATCTATCTATCTATCTATCTATCTATCTATCTATCTATCTATCATGCATATATTTTATAGAGAATGTAGGTAATATTTTAATCACATATAAAGGGTTGATGTGACAGCCAGCCAGATGACTTACTCTGGACAGTCAGGCTGATGTATATTCTGTTTATAATGCTTCAAAGAGTTGGCATGTTCACTGTGATCTCAACAGCTCACACAAGACATCAAGATATCCCTCTCTTTCTTGTTCCTGTCAGACCTTGGCCCCATCATGTGATCTTTTACCCTCTCTCTGAATGATGGACATGTCACATATAAACTGTTTTAGTCCAGAGAGCAGAAAGAAAATAGATCTATTAAACTTGCCAACAAAGAATGGAATTGCAACATTATCTCCCTTGTCTGTGTCACAGTCTTCAAATTGTTCTTTTCCAATACTCTGCTTTAGTAACGCAACATTCAATTTTTTTTCCATATAATATTTAACAGGAAAAAGACGATAAATAAAAATGTAAGAGTGGATGGAAATGGCGTGGAACCCATAGCAGTAACCAGTATGATATTGCTATAGATTGAATTATTTTTTTACTATGCATGCAGACTAATCCTATAACTCCTTTTTAAAGTAGATGTAAACCCTAGCCGATTGACATTTAGTTTGCTATTGCACCATAGAAAACTGCAGTTTTTTAAATAAACTTGGTTTCACCTTTTTCATCCTTTGTTCTGTTGATTTCATGCAGCCTTTTTGTGTACACTAACTGTCTACATGCATGCACTCCAGTGATCACTACATGGTAAGATGGTGACAACAGTGGATCATGCTTGCGTAATATGTGTTAGAATGGCCAAATGTACCATCAATCATAAACCCGTGTGACAAGATCACAACACAGTAGGGAAAGGAAGTCCTAAAAGTCGTACATTACAGCAAAACCCTGTGAGGAAGTGTATGACAGCCTCAGCCTAAGCTCCAACAAGGCCAGGCCATGTCCTCAATGCATTTCACTCCGCCCCAGGAGCCTAACCATGGAGATTACTATGATTAAGCTCTGGTGAAATGCATTGGGGACATGGCCTGGTTGGAGCTTGGGCTGAGGTTGTCATAAACTTCCTCACAGTGTTTTGCTGTGATGTGCGCCTTTTAGGACTTCCTTTCCCTACTGGATGTTTTGAGCTGAGACTAGCTCTGTCCCTGTCGGCACGCCAAGTGGTTTGTCATGCAAGAGGACCTGGTGGAGCATTGAGTGGCACCTGTAATTTGTGTTGAGCATCACAACACAGATGTACAACTGGGAAACAGGGACAGAGCATAGTCACGCTATAATAGGAAGTACCCTCATGATAAGATTGCCTTTATTATTATTATTTTTACTATTGATGTTTTTATTTTAAAGAAAGCCGCAAGTTAAAAGGATTGAAAATGATTTTTGAAATTACGTTAACATGTTATCTGTTATCTCTATATGAGATTTTAGTATTTAGGTATACATTTGCTTTAAAAGGTAGAAGTTTCATATGATGAAGAACGTACATACAGTACTAACATAGCTAAGCTCTGTGCAGTGTTTGCATTTATTGTGCATGGTGTTAGGTGGGCAGCTCAATTATCTGCTGTCTTCATTCCAAAAGCTTTATCAGCTGAAATCCTTCACTGATCCTTGCCATCCCTCCCACACAAGAAATACTGTAAAACAGAATTGTGAGTCACTATCAGTGATTTTATAGCTTTTGGAGTGGACTTATTGCCAGTGATGGAGTAAAAAGAGAAAAAGCTGTTGATAGTGTATAAAATTAGCCAGGGGCCTGTTTGTATTGCTATCATCATTGAAATAAGTAGTTAACGTTACAATGTACTTTAATATATGTATACTTTACAAAGATTTTGTTTTGGCACATTTGTATTGCTTTAAAACAGCATGATGTAAGTTGTAATTTACCTATGTAGAGCTCCAGCCAAAGCTGTTTCATTTTTAGTTTGAGATAGCATGGGAAGAAAGAATGTTTCAGTTTTGTTTTTTGCTTTCTTTGTCACTATTGGTCAGGTTTTTTTATTCATATACTGTACAATAAAATCCAGTAGCATTGTTTGCCAGTTACTATCATTTATTTTAAATTGATGTACAGTAATGTTGTAAAGTTAACTGCTGTTGTAGTAAAAGTGCTGGAGTCCTAGATATTAATAACAAGAATGTAAGTACAGGTATAGAATAGCAACTTATGCAGCTGATATGGGACGTGATAACGCTGACATGTAAAGTCAATAGGATTGGAAAGCCAGCTGAAGACTGTGGGGGAGCTTTACTAAAATGTGAGTGTGTAAAATCTGATGCAGCTGTGCATAGAAACCAATCAGTTTCCAGGTTTTATTGTCAAAGCCAAATTGAACAAGCTGAAGTTAGAAGCTGATTGGCTACCATGCACAGCTGCGCCAGATTCTAAGTGATCCAGTTTTAGTAAATCTAACCCCATGCGTATCCTCCAAGGTGAAGATCGACAGCAGTTCACAGTTCTCAGTGGGGGAGGTTTACTAAAGCTGGAGCACGCAGTCTGGTGCAGCTGTGCATGATAACCAATCAGCATCTAGCTTCAGATTTTTCAGTTAAGGCCCAATCGCTCCGTCGATCCCCGCTGAGCAGGCAGATGACAGGTCTGTCTCTGCACACTGTGCAGGGACGGACCTGTCACAGCGCCGCTCTCCTCTATGGGAGATTGGATGAAGACGGACACTAGAGTCCCACTGAGAAGGTGATTTGCTGCTTTATTGAGTTTACAAGTCATTTTTTGGAGGGGGTGATCCCTTTTCCAACTCAGTGATTCTGTTTTAGACTTTTTTTTTACTGGGATGTTATAAGTTGCATACAGCTGGATAAAACAAAAACTGTGTCTGTCTTCATTTCAGGTTGCAAGGCAACAAAATTTGATTATTTTAAAGGGAGGGGGCGATTCTTTTCTATACCCACTGTAAATGCTTGTGAACTAACTGCTAAAAAAAATTAATTCAAATACCCAGTTAGGTTAACATTACTAGAAAATAACCCGTTATCATATCACTTCTGTATATTTTATATCTTCATCAAAGTAACAATTTCAACCATGAAGTTCTGCATTTAATTTGCAAACTAGTAGAGAAGATTCCCATATGGTATTTGCAATATTCATTATACTGTTCATGAAGTGCTTCCATGCTATTCTCTGTGCCCCTGCCATTTGCTTCCTTATGTTTGTAATTCCCCCTGTATAGCACTGTGCACCTGACACATTCTTCAAGTGTATCTTGTTTAATTTGCCTGAACTTCTCCTAGCTTTTACTCCTAATGTACAATTTGGATTGTATTTCTCATAGGAATTTTCAGTTTTTTTTTAGTTTTCTTAATACATTTTAGTTTACTGTAATCCTTCATGGTTCTATCTTTGGTATGTAATGAAAGATAGTGTGCTATATTGCATACTTGTCTATTGCACCCAATACCTTGTACAAGTCTGTTACATACAGTGTATTATGCCTATGTAAGATGACCCACAATAATACTTTATACCCACTAAATACATGCAACTGCTTGTGCTTTAGAAATGTGCATTGTGCACTGCTTAAAATAAAATGGTGAAGTTTGCAATTTTTTTATGTGACACAATATTTTTGCTACTGTCTATAAAGTCTATGAACTATAGTAAAAATACGCTCAAACTAATTTAATGCACACAGACACAATAAAATCCCCAATTTTTTGGCAAAAATTTAAAGATAAAGTCATGCCTAGTAAATATGTATGCAATTTGTCAAGCATCAGAATTGTTCTCACTCTAGCGTGCACTGCATAACCTTATATGTGTAATGTAATTGTTGTTTTGTTATGCGTGTTCATCCCAATGTGCACATTTGCATTAGTATGTGCTTGTTTGGGTAAACATTTTTTGGAATGTTTTTTTTTTTTTTTTTTTTACATAGTTACATAGTAGGCGAGGTTGAAAAAAGACACACCTCCATCCAGTTCAACCTGTGTGTGTGTGTTTATGTTAATAGTACAATGTATACCCATGTATGTTGTGATCGTTAAGATACCCATCTAATATATAATATTATAAATCATTTTGAAATTATCGATGCTCCCCGCTGAGACCATGGCTTGTGGAAGAGAATTCCACATCCTTACTGCTCTGACAGTAAAGAACCCTCTACGCAGTTTAAGGTTAAACCACTTCTCTTCTAATTTTAGTGAATGACCGCAAGTGTTTTTAAATTCCCTTTGAAATGGGAAAAGTTTGTTCTCTATGTTAGGGTCACCAGTATGGTATTTGTACATTGATATCATATCCCCTCTCAAGTATCTCCTCTCTAGAGAGAATAAGTTCAGTGCTTGTAGTCTTTCCCCATAGCTGAGATCCTCCAGTCCCTTAATTAGCTTTGTTGCCCTTCTCGGGACTCTCTCCAGTACCAGTACATCCCTCCTGCGGACTTCAGAACTGGACGGCATACTCCAGGTGCGGCCGGACCAGAGTCTTGAAGAGTGGGAGAATTATTGTTTTGTCTCTGGAGTAAATCCCCCTTTTAATGCATGCCAACATTCTGTTGGCTTTGCTTGCAGCAGCTTGGCATTGCAAGCCATTGCCAAGCCTGTCGTTCACTAGGATCCCCAGGTCCTTTTTCATACTAGATACCGCCAGAGGTTCTCCCCCTAGCGAGTAAATTGCATTCACATTTTTGGCACCCAAATGCTTTACTTAATTTTTTTCAAAATTAAACCTCATTTGCCATGTAGTTGCCTACCCCATCAATTTGTTTAGGTCTTCTTGTAGGCTTTCGACGTCCTGCGTAGACGTTATTGTCCTGCTTAACTTTGAATTGTTTGCAAATACTGAGATTGGGCTGTTTATCCTGTTCTCCAGATCGTTTATGAATAAATGAATAAGCATTGGTCCCAGGACAGAACTCTGGGGGACCCCACTTTCCACACTGGACCATTCCGAGTACTCTCCATTTATCACCACCCTTTGGACTCGCCCCTGTAGCCAGTTTTTAATCCAGGTACTCAGTCTATGGTCCATGCTGACATACCTCAGTTTGTACAGTAAACGTTTTCGGGAACTGTATCAAATGCCTTTGCAAAATTCAGATACACCACATCCACAGGCCTTCTTTTATCTAGTTGGCAGCTCACTTTTTCATAGAAGGTTAATAGATTGGTCTGGCAAGAACAATTCTACATGAATCCATGCAAATTGCTGCTAATGATACCGCTTTCATTACTAAAATCTTGTATAAAGTCCCTTATCATCCCCTCCAATAGCTTGCAGACTATTAATGTTAGGCTAACTGGTCTATAGTTCCTAGGGATATATCTTGGCCCTTTTTAAAATATTGGTGCTACATTGGCTTTTCTCTAATTAGCTGGTACCATTCCAGTCAGTAAACTGTCCACGAAAATTAGGAACAATGGTTTGGCTATCACCTGACTGAGTTCCTTAAGGACCCTCGGGTGTAAGCCACCTGGTCGTGGTGACTTATTCATGTTAAGTTTTTCAAGTCTATTTCTAATTCTGTCCTCTGTTAGCCATAGGGGTATTTCCTGTGACATGCTATGGAAATTAACATTACTGTCTTGGTTACTGTATCCCCCCGTTTCCCTTGTGAAGACTGAGGAGAAGAATATATTCAAAACCTTTCTCTCCGTCTTTTGTAACCAAATGCCCTTCATCATCCTTTACAGGGCCAATATGATCGGGCCTGAGTGAACCAGAGTCTTGTAGAGTGGGAAAATTATCGTTTTATCTCTGGAATGAATCCCCTTTTTAATGCATGCCAATATTCTGTTTGCTTTGTTAACAGCAGTTTGGCATTGCATGACATAGCTGAGCCTATCGTCTACTAGGAACCCCAGGTCCTTTTCCATCCTAAATTCCCCCAGAGGTTCATGTAAATAACCTGCATTGATATGTAAAGAGCAGTGGCATTAATATGTAAATAGCAGTGGCATTAATATGTAAATAGCTTTGGACCAACAGCATTGATATGTAAATAGAGGCGGCATTCATATGTATATCATGCCCCCCTGAGGTCATATTCACCATCACTTATGCTGAATACTGCCCACTGGGGAGATAAAGGGGCATGCAGGAAAGTCTTGCCTACATCTGTGGTTATTGATGGCAAAAGTAAGCAAATTGGAGGTGGAACCCTTTTTCAAAATAACATGGTGCCACAGCCCCCTGAATTTTGGTGCATGTGAAAACGCACATCTCAGCAGATACGTGAGGGTGTCATTAAAAATTAATGGCACTGCCGTGTATCTACTAAAGGGCAGCACATTTCTGTGTGGTCAGGAAAGTGATTTTTCATGCGTTCCCGACACACACAAATGTGAACGCAGGATAAATGTTTCAGTTACATTGGTGGTCAGTGTAAATCTTCTCATTACATTGGGGCTTGGTGTACAATCCTTTCTTTCACACTAGTGGCCAGTGTAAAGGTCCCCCTTACATTGGTGGTCAGTGTAAATCCCTTCTTACATTGGTGGTTACTGTGAATGCTCCTATTACATTGGTGGTCAGTGTAAATCCCCATTACATTGGTGGCCAGTGTAGAAACTCCTTTTTATATTGGTAATCGGTAAAAAAATCTAAACTTACATTTGTGGTCAGTTTTGAATCCTCCCTTATATTAGTGTCCATGTAGAAGCCCTCTTTAAATTGGTGGTGAGTGTAAATCCCCTCCTTACATTGGTGGACATAGTAGAAACCCCCATTTATTGATTGTTGATGTAAAATCCCCCATTACATTGGTTGCAAGTGTAAATTCTTCATTACATTGGTGATCAGTGTACATTTCCCTTTACATTGGTGGTAAGTGCAGAATTTCACTTACACTGGTGGTCAGTGTAAATCCCACTTTATATTGATGGTTAGTGTAAATTCCCCCACACATTGGTGGTCATTGGAGGTGGTGTGCAGGCAGTGAGGAGATAATGTGCTATAACCTTTAGCAACCGATCAGTAACAATGTGCACTAATCTCTTGCAATCAATCAGTGAGTGGTAAGGATATGCAGTAACCTCTAGCAACCAATCATTGAACAGTATTGATGTACAGTAATCTCTAGCAACCAATCAACAAGTGGAAGTCATGTGCTGTAACCTCTAGCAAATAATCAGTGAGCCATAATGTGTGTTGTAACCTCTAGCAGCCAGTCAGTGAGCGATAATTATACACTGTAACCTCTGGCAACCAACTGCAATTGCTGCCTGATCAGATTCAGTAAACTGATTTTAAGTCTAGCTGCTGTTTATTGTATGTCTCAGAGCAGATGAAGAGCAAAATTGCATGGGGGGGGGGGAGGGATAAAATGTTTGCCCAGGGTCCAATCAATATTAAAGAAGGCCCTGGTTGGGAGGAGTGGTTTTTGAAGGAAGAGTCGGTACAGGAATCACTGCTTGCAGGCAGCAAGGTATTGTGGGATATATGGTCCTTAGAAATGGAAAGTATGCAGCAGAGAAAATGCTGCAAATCCATGAGCAGCGGGCAGACTGCACTCATAACATGAAAATAGATTTTTTCAAGAAAGCTTATGTTGCATTGTCAAAAACATCCATTGTTTGTGTTGCTATTCCAATACTAATGCTAAAAAAATGAAGGTGTATTATGTGACTATAGGTCACCTTTAAGTATAAATATACAGTGTCTTTGTATGAACATTCCAAATATAAAATAATGGAAAAGTTCAACAACTACTGAACATATAGCTTTTTTATTATAAGCAGGCGAAACTGAAGATGGAAATTTTCTTCCTTACTAACGTTAATCATGAATATCCTGCTGTAATATTTCAAGTGTTAAAAAAGAATTGAGTCCATGAGCATTTTTATATCAGATAGTTGTGAAGGAGAGGCAAAAATCTCATTAAGGGTTTGGAGCCTCAGTCCTGCCCTCTCTCTGGCTGATAATGCTGCTCGTTCACAATTTACAACCCTGGAAAATGAGTTTTACCCTTGTGCTCCTCCCTTGCTTATCAAATGATCTCCGGCAGTCTGGAAAGAGAGGAGGTGATGGGATGAGGCACCAAAGACTAAACATTATTCTGCTGAAATGCTGATCACTACATGCATCTGCCAAAATTAAGATCATTAAATTCTGCAAGCATTAGTAACCCCTTTTTAAAAAAAACGATGCTTTACAATAAACAGTATATTTGGTTACGCCATATCTTGTCAAAGGAGCAGAGGCCTCTACACAAAACATAGAGATAACATGCCCCTGAAAAAATAATGCTTATTTTTGAAAGACAGAATTTTTCAGGATGTAATGACTTATGCCCCGTACACACGGTCGGAAAATCCGACCACAAAATCCGACGGATTTTGTCTGACACTGGTGTTGCATACACACGGTCGGACAAAGTTGTCGGAAAATCCGATCATTCTGAACGTGGTGACGTTTGTTGCCTACAACGGGACTACGTAGAGGCTAGTAGCCAATAGCTTTGGTCTTGTAATGTGATCTGAGCATGCGTGGCACTTTGTCCGTCGGAATTCGCTACACACGATCAGAAAAAGTCCGATAGGACTTTGTTGTCGGAAAATTTGAGAGCAGGAGATAAAACTTTGTCCGTTGGAAAATCCAACGGAAAAAGTCCGATGGAGCCTACACGCGGTCGGTATTTCCGACAACATTGTCCGATAGGACATTTTCCGTCGGAAAATCCGACCGTGTGTACGGGGCATTAGACCTTGCTTGATTCCTCCATTTTATTGAAACTATAAAAGCATGATCATTATGTATGGATAGATGGCTCCCTGACACTGGTTTACATATCTGTGTTGTATACTAATGTTTATGTTTTTTGCATAACAGCACCCATTTCTGTTTTTATAGGAAATGTGTTTTTTAATAATGATAGGTGCTGTGGATGGCCAGGCAAAGACTGTAATATTGACTTCCGGTTCCGGCGCCGCATGAGGTAACTGCGCCTCCTTCTAGCTCCCACTCCAGGCACCCGAAAATCGGCTTAAAAACCCAGCCTGAGGGCACACACGGCTCACCAACCACCACCGAAGGCCCCCCACCACCCATAAGGCTCGGATGGATCGCTTTGTGGAACGATCCGGCACCCGATCGTACGTGGCCGTCACGGCCCCGCCGGACAGGCCGCAAATCGAGCCCCCGGCTCCGGCCTACTCCCCCGCAGCACAGGCCCTCTCATCTACTGCAGCGGATGCTCAGCCTGCAGACATGGAGGTTAGTGGATGCACAAGTCAGGCAATCCCAGCCTCATATCCCCCAGCACCCCAGGCCACAGCTTCACCACCATCAGAAATATCTCCTCCAGGGAGCACCACCACAGATGTCCCCATCATGGAAGATGGCCAAACGCAGCGGATAGCACAGGCAGTGGCTGCTCTCCTGACCCCTATGATTGCAGCCTCTGTGGAAAAGGCAGTCAATGCAGGCATGACACAAATTAAAGCCCAGCTGTCTGAACACTCCGCCAGACTAAATGAAGTTGAACATCGCCTGTCTGAGGTAGAGGATGAGCTCTATCAGGCACAAGCCACCGAACATTCCCAAGACAAAACCAACCAATACATCATCCAGAAGCTGGAAGATTTGGAGAACAGATCCAGAAGGAGCAACTTGCGATTCGTAGGCGTCCCTGAGTCGCTACCCAATGCGGCCCTCACGGATTTCTGCTCCAAACGCATCCCTGAAGCTATGGGCCTCGTGGGTCCTTTCACTGTGGAACGCGCACACCGGATGGGCTCCCTCAAACCCGATCGCAAATCCCCGCGACCCATCATTGCCAAATACCTGAATTACGCAGACAAATCAGCTCTTCTCCAGGCGTTCCGGCAATCTCCAGCTCTTCAAATTGATGGAGTGAAAATCCTTATTTTTGCTGATTACTCGATCGAAGTTTCAAAAAAAAGGAAGGCCTTCCAACCGGTTTGTTCCGAACTCTTCAAGCAACAAATAAAATTCACCTTGGCCTTCCCTGCGACCCTACGCCTCAAATCGCCAAACGGGGAACAACTCTCCTTTCAAGATCCTTCAGAAGCAGAATCCTTCATCCGATCTCTCCGTCCGGACTCCCTTCACCAGACGCCTTCCAAGTCCGCCACAGGCCTCCGTTCTCTGGAACAAAGAAGCCCCCGCAAAGATTCACCCAAGCGCTTTAGATCTTCTGCTCCAGACCATCGCAACAGAAGCGCTCTCCGCTGAACTCCTGAACTCTTGGATCTGACTGTAATCCTGCCCTCCTCTACTCCAGATCGTATATTCTATATCATATCACTTCCTTCCTTTTTATTGCTCTCTACACACAATCCTCTTGGTCACCCGCCCCCCCTCATCCTCCAGACGACCTGGCTTACTCTGCTGTAGGGTATACCCCTCAGCCGCCTAGAACTGGCCCATACTGTTCCCTGTGGACGCTATCCTGCTCCTACCCAGACTTTCCAATACAGCTCCCAATGTTCCTGCAATTTCACTGGGCACATGCATATATGATTACCATCTCTCATGTATTCTTTTGTTTCTAGTTTGGTCTCATCTTCCTCGCTTAGATGTCCGCAGCCCCCATGGCCCTGGGAGCTTCCGATTGGGGTTTGACTTGAACCTACATTCAAATCCGTCTCGGGCTTGAATCTGGATTTGGGTTCACTCCAGTCAAGGCCACTGTTAGGTCCGCGATCCTAGGGTCATCGGCAATTGTTCATAACGATATTTTTTTTTTTTTTTTTTCTGTATGCTCGGATGTTGTGCTCAAATGCCTTGGTTTTAAGGATCAGAAATGCACTGACGCTTTAATGGCTTTATATACTAACTATCCTTTTTCCCATTTGAATTTGCTGTGCTTCACTCACTCCCTTTTCCAGTATGATTCAGACCTCTCGAGCCCCATGTCACTGGCTCCGGCGCTCTCAGGCACCCATGCTATATCCCTCCTTTATTTAGGGTCCTGTCAGGGGAGCCGCTTGCACAGTGAACTCATGCGGAAAAAAGTGAAGTCCATGACTATGTTTGCTCTACTCTTGTTATGGTTCCATGTTCGGTTCCCTCCACCCTCCCCCTCCTTCCCACTCCTCCTTTGTTGCACCTCCACATGCATCGTATTCACAATAGCTTACAGCTCTCACTCCGTATTTCGTACGAGTCTTCTATACTCATTATTTAACACAATGATCTTGGATCCCCCTAAAAATCCTTTCTTTGACACTGCCTCTTAGGGTAATTTCTTGGAATGTGAAGGGTCTCCGTTCTCCTCACAAGAGAATGAAGATCCTTCGCCATCTTAAGCGGCTAAAAACCGACATAGCGCTACTCCAGGAAACTCACCTTCACGCATCTGACTTCCATCGAATGCAGAAACTGTGGGTGGGATCAGTCTTGGGATCAGAAGCAGTAGGGCGCAAAGCTGGTGTCCTCCTACTGATTCATAGAAACCTACCATGCTCCGTTCTCTCCACTAACACAGACGACCAGGGACGCTTTATCTCATCCCGAATTAGAATCGGCTCGAAGGAGCTAATAATTTCAAACGTCTATGCTCCTAATAATCCAACGAAGTCCTTTTATAGCCTATTGTCCTCACTACTCCTTACCCCCTCCCATCTACCCCACCTGATTGGAGGAGACTTCAATGACATCATGCATCTAACAGATGACAGGTCAGCACTAAAGCCCTCAGTAGTAACTCCCTCTCCTTCCACACCTACCTTGTTCGCATCGACCATAGACTCCCTACGTCTCTCAGACTTGTGGCGACTATCTCATCCAACAGACAGGGCCTTTACCTTTTACTCCAACCCTCACAAGACCTTGACCAGAATCGATTACTTCTTCGGCTCCGACAACCTTATCCCCTATATTTCCGACGCCGGAATAGAAGACATTGCCATTTCCGACCATGCCCCGATATCACTCACCCTTGACCAACTAGATCTCCCACCCCATCCCAACCTCTGGCGCTTCCCCTCATTCCTACACAACAACTCTGACTTTCAAAATTACTTGATGCGCTCCTGGGAAGAATTCTCCTCAGCCAATGCCTTACACTCCAGCGACCCAAACCTCCTCTGGGATGCTGGTAAAGCTTTCCTGAGAGGCAGGATCATATCATATGCCACCACATTCAAAAAGACAGCGCTATCGAAATTCAAGTTGGCCAGCACTAGACTACACAGTGCGCAACTCAAACTTACCACCTCCAACACCTCCACCGACAGGGATGAATGGGCGGCAGCTAAAGCTTCCTTTGACGCTTGGGCAACTACCCTTGAACTTACAAAAAAAGCCCACCTAGACGCCACCTTTCACAAGTTTGGCAACAAGTCCGGGAAACTACTTTCTAGGCTCTGCAAGGGATCTTTCCGCCCGACTCACATCACCTCGCTCCGAGACCACCAGGGGAAAGTTCACTCTACCCCCCCTAACATTAACAAAACCATGCTGAAGGTTTACACGGCCTTATATGGCCCAGACCCTATTGACAAAGACGCTGCTCGCTCCTTCTTAGATAAAATGCACCTCCCTACCATCTCTCCCGCCCAGCTAGAATCCCTTAATGCCCCCATTACAGTACACAAAATTACACTAGCCATTAGAAATCTGCGACCCTCAAAAGCCCCTGGCCCCGACGGCTTCACTAGCGAATTTTATAAAACACTCCCAGATATAACGATACCTATGCTTCATTCCGTATATTCCGGCATTTGGGCCGGTGGCCCCTATCTCCCCACGGGCAATCAAGCAATTATCAAGCTTCTTGCAAAAAAAGGCAAAGACCCCTTAGAACCAGACTCTTACAGGCCCATTTCTCTACTTAATGTAGATGTAAAAATCCTATCCAAAATAGTGGCCTCCAGATTAGCTATAATCCTCCCCGACCTCATCCACCCTGCCCAATCTGGTTTCGTGAAAGGACGTACTGCCACCCTAAACATTCGTAAGGTGCTACTAGCCCTCGAACAAGCCAAACAGGATCCCAAAGGTGATTATGCTATAATCACCCTAGACGCAGAAAAAGCCTTCGACAATGTAAATTTCAATTGGCTAGAACTATCACTTTCCAAAATGGGCTTCAACGGCCCTTTCTGTCACCTTATTAATTCAATGTATACGTCACCCTCAGCTAAGTTAGTTGCAGCAGGCATTCTCTCAGAAGAATTCCGCCTCCACAAAGGTACTCGACAGGGGTGCCCTCTATCCCCCTTGCTATTCAATATTGCTTTAGAACCCCTCTCTAGATTCCTGACTCTTAATGCTCCTATCAACGGCATCACGGTAGGCTCCACGGAACTGCGCACATCACTCTTCGCAGATGATGTCCTCATTTTTACATCTAACCCCCCAGCCGACATGTTAACAATCAAAAGCATCTTTGATAACTTTAGAACTTGCTCGGGTCTCCGCATAAATTACTCTAAAAGTGAAATTCTCCCTATCGGTGATAAACCTATACCCCCTTGGTCAAATAACTCCCTCTTTCAAGTTGCCACGTCCCACATCACATACCTTGGGATCAAGATAGGGAAACTGCCCTCCTCTCTTTACCATCTAAATTACCCCCCTCTATTCAGCAAAATCTCACAGGAACTGTCGAACTGGATGGATCTCCCCCTATCGCTCTTGGGAAGGTGCCACCTTGTCAAAATGGTCAGCTTCGCCAGACTATTGTATCCCATGCAAACTATCCCGCTACTGCTGAGACACAGTGACATCACAGCTCTCAATTCTAAAATTTCCAAATTTCTCTGGCATGGCAAAAGACCACGTATTGCCTTCGGAAAGCTGCACCTACCCAGGAGCGAGGGGGGTATTAGCTTACCACATATAAGACTATATAATCTGGCTTGCTTAATAAGGACTAGCCTCGACTGGCTGGTTCAACAATCCCGGCACTCCAACTTTACACTGGAGACTGAAATGGCTCACCCTTATTCCCTAGTGGCCCTCCTACACTGCAGGTGGAAAACTATTCCCCTCCCGCTTCAACATAACCTCCTACTACGCGACACAGCCCTGGCTTGGAGAGAGGTTAGGAAAATCCTTAAGCTCCCCTCCTACTTCTCCCTCTACCTACCCATCCAAGGTAACCCTGGTTTTATCCCTGGTACACACAGCAAACCCTTTGCCATATGGCAGGAGCATGGCCTGTTAAAATTTTCGGCGCTCTGTGACCCAACGACGGGAAAGATTCTTCCATTCACAGAGGTGGCCACCCAATTCTCCTTACCCCCTTCCCATAGGTTCCACTACAATCAGTGTGTCAGCTTCATATCTAATACCTGCAAAAAAGAATCTCTGAGGTTTAAACAAAGTTTCTTAGATCGGCTGTTGAAGAATGGTCATTTCACAATCTCAGACATCTACAAACCTCTTTTACTTGAAACCTCACCGCCACTTACCTCTACTTCCATAGCCAATTGGGACAAAGATTTCCCCGACCCCAATCTCATTGAAAAAATAATGAAACATGGAGGGAAACTCAGCTAAAAATAACACACCGAGCTTACATTCCCTTCCTCTCACCCAAATCCAAGAAAGATGGAGTTTCATGCCCCCTATGCTCAGCCTCCAAACCTTCACTCGCACATCGATTCTGGTCCTGCTCTTTCATCTCCTCTTTTTGGGATCAAGTCATCTCCTTCATATTCGAAGTCACGCTATTAAAACTCCCCAAAGACCCTCTCCTCTTGATTTTTGGCTTTTGGGACCCCTTACTGCTACCCTGGTCTCCTTCCTCCTCCAATGCCGCTTCCCTTCAGGGGACGGCCCCCAAACCACCCTCTAAAGACTGGATCTTGCTATGCCTACTCATCGCACGAAGACTCATCCTCAGACACTGGATTTCACCGCAAAGTCCACCCATTACCCAACTCAAAAAGGACTGTGTCAGTCTCCTCTACAAAGAACGACTCCTCACAGATTTCAGGAACCCCAAATCTAGATCCCGCTTCCTCAATAGATGGCAATTGTTCATCTCCTCAACTCTCTCCTCAAACGACCAGCTGGATCTTCACACACTTTCTTTCTCCTATGATGAGCCAATCCCGAAGGATCCGTAACCCATACAGCCTTCTTCATTAAAACCTTGACGAAAAAAAATAAATAAATAAATAAAAAATAAAAACCTTTATGATGGGTGGACTTTCTCCGAAGCCCCCTCTCCTATGAGGCTGCTCCCTCTGAAGCCTGCATCTCCCCCCCTCCCCCTATACCTTCCTGGTTACTCCCCCCCCCCCCCAGTTTGTTACCCATTAGGGTTATTACGCAGATCCTTCCGGTCCATTGTTCTGCATTGAATGTTTACTTGACAGCATACATCAGACGGATATTTTCTGTCTAATCTGCTTCACATTTCCTGCCATGTAGAGGTTCCACCCAAATGTTACTCACCAAACCCTTTAGCTTGCATATGTTGTACCTCTAGGTCTCCTATTTATTGGATCTTGTATAATTTCTGTAAAATTGACTTACGATTCTTTGTATGTATGCCTTTCTATTTTGTTCTCTCAATAAAAACATTTTGAAAAAAAAAAAAAAAAAAGACTGTAATAGAGGGGTATCTAAAGTAAAAATCACTCAAGGGTTCTGGTTATAGGTTACAGGTTACATTGGAGCATGGAACACCAGCAGCAGTGGCAGAAAATGGTAATTTTGGCAGGCCAGCAGCAGTGGAAGAAGCTCGTAATGGTGGCAGTAACTTGTAATGTAGTCAGGAGTGGGTAATATTGTCCGATCACCACCAGTTTCCATGAAAGTTGTTTAATCCTAAGCATAAGCTACAAGGGATTTGTACTAACTGCTGATATAGGATTAGTTCATTTGTGTAAAAGTGGTTCGTTCAACTGTGTTAGAGAACAAGCAGAACATTTTTTTTCTGTCAAAAAACATCTGTTACAGTGAATTCCCATTGCTGACAGCCAGAGGGCAAGCCAACAGCTTGATTGTGTACTGGGCAAACTCTGGTTTATGGTCTAGTCTGGACATCCAAAAATGTATTGGATCCTCCGTTCAAAGATTGTCTGCAGCCACTCTGAGTTCCAGGTAATCTAAAATGATATGTTTTAAGCACTGCCTCGGACTGCTGCCGCGCTAATGTATTATAAAGAATGACTTTGAGGCATAAACAGCTCTAGATCCACAGAACCTTTCTTTGTTTCATACTAGCACAAATTCTCATTAACATCCCACTTCTGAAAGTACAGCCATTGAAGCATGGTCAACATCAAGTTCTAGTGCTTGACTGTATTACATATCAAGTGAATGACAGGCAGCTGATGTTGTCACTGGGCATGGCCGCCTGAAGTGGCTGCACAATTTTGGCTTGCCACAGGAAATCATGGGAGGCAGAGTACCTAACTAGTAAAAGCTACACCATTAAGTGGTGGATGTGTGCCAGACAAGGCATGTGTGTAAACGTTTTCTGCTGAAGAGCAGACAGCAGGTAACAAACTTGCAAGCCACATCTAAGGCCTTCCCCAGAAGACAGAATCTTTGGCCCAGTGTGGCTCCCATCCCCCAAGCACACTAACTGCAAAACAGTGTTGTGTTTTGTCTTGGCCACTGCATAGGCTCTTGGTTGCTTTGGGAGTGCTAGTGGGTCTGACTACTCACCTGATGAGATGTGGGTAGAAGTGATTGAGCTGTCGCCATTACCATAATGTATGACACCAGATTCAGTGGTGTTCCCTATCCTGCAACCTTCGCAGCTGCAAGCAAGTTTACCCAGTGCTATGTATAAAAGATTTAACTTCCCTGTCCATGCTTGCTAGACCACATGTCTGTGTTCATGTTCACCCTAATTCTCACCACATGGTCCAGAAACATAGTGACATGGGCCCGCACTAAGGAGTCATTAACATGAACAAATAACACACTTACAACTTCTTTATCTTTTAACATTTTTTATTGAATTCCTTGGTAAATAATATTTGGCCCTGGTGTTGTTTAAAGGGGGTAATCCTCATAAATATTTATAAATTAAAATAAATGAAGCCATCTTGGCTATAACACAATCATCACAATTTATTTATATTTTGTCCATCCAGCCGATGCTGGACGACTAATCCCCAATAAACAACACCCTGACTATTATAATAAAATAAAAAAGGGGGAAGGGGGGGTGGGAGTACCGGTCCTGAGGTACTGTGTCCTTCTAGCGGCCGGACGGCCTCTTTTATCACCTCTGTCCTGCGGAACTCTGCTCCCGCCGAAACACCACCAATCAGCTGCTGTTGCTGCCCTGGCTCCAGCCAATAGCCACCTGTAAACACACAACTGCATTCCCCTTATGCAATCCCATGTCGGCCCTGCACATTGCAAGGACCTGTCATGGGCCCGCACTAAGGAGTCATTAACATGAACAAATAACACACTTACAACTTCTTTATCTTTTAACATTTTTTATTGAATTCCTTGGTAAATAATATTTGGCCCTGGTGTTGTTTAAAGGGGGTAATCCTCATAAATATTTATAAATTAAAATAAATGAAGCCATCTTGGCTATAACACAATCATCACAATTTATTTATATTTTGTCCATCCAGCCGATGCTGGACGACTAATCCCCAATAAACAACACCCTGACTATTATAATAAAATAAAAAAGGGGGAAGGGGGGGTGGGAGTACCGGTCCTGAGGTACTGTGTCCTTCTAGCGGCCGGACGGCCTCTTTTATCACCTCTGTCCTGCGGAACTCTGCTCCCGCCGAAACACCACCAATCAGCTGCTGTTGCTGCCCTGGCTCCAGCCAATAGCCACCTGTAAACACACAACTGCATTCCCCTTATGCAATCCCATGTCGGCCCTGCACATTGCAAGGACCTGTCATGGGCCCGCACTAAGGAGTCATTAACATGAACAAATAACACACTTACAACTTCTTTATCTTTTAACATTTTTTATTGAATTCCTTGGTAAATAATATTTGGCCCTGGTGTTGTTTAAAGGGGGTAATCCTCATAAATATTTATAAATTAAAATAAATGAAGCCATCTTGGCTATAACACAATCATCACAATTTATTTATATTTTGTCCATCCAGCCGATGCTGGACGACTAATCCCCACAGACCAAGGGCAGTAGAGTATCTACTGACTGAGGTCCCCCCAACACTATAGCACCCTCAATCAAATTTTGCAGACCCATATTAAATATATCAACACCAATCACTGACAGGTGAACCAGATCTTTTCTAAACAAGGCCGGAAGGAAACCTTCCAGCTCCATATGGCAGAAAGATAAACCGCCCAAAGAAATTATAAAATTATGGATTGTTCTATTTAGCCGTCTCCTAACCTTATCAAGATAAAATAGGCTTCCACTGGGAGACCAAAGAAGACGGGGGATCATCTCAGAGAATGCCAGAATAGCATTTGGAAATGATAATTTAATATCATAGAAATCCTGTTTTATCTCACAGAGGAGGTCCCAGGTAGGAACCTTACCGATATCGTTGGCACCCAAGTGGAAGACCAAAATATCAGGAGACGGCCAAATAGATGCCAAATAAGCTAAATGACTTCTCAAATCTCGCCAGCGAAGGCCCCGGACACCTTACCATAAAACAGAAAATTCCTGAAAGTCCAAACCCAAATTACTAGAATAACTCCTAGATGCAGCCTGCTTACCAGCCCAGTAGATATAGGAGTGGCCTACAATCCAAACTGTATATTTAGCTGGATCTGAAACAAAAATTATCAGATAAGTAATTCAGGACGGACATAAATTTTATATCTGTTACTAGCCCATCTACCAACCCTCTTTTGGCCTTCCGGATCAAATCCCAGTAGATTAGCAGTTGTGGCTGCCCCGATACGGAATGAGTGCGAAGAAAATTTAAAACCAGATAGGTTAAGACTTTTCAGGCAGGATGAGAGAACAGCCGAAAATTGATGGTTTTTGGGGTCTGGTCCTGGTGGATAAAAAAGGAACCTTCACAAAAAGGACGAATAGACAAGAAATTCTTAACATTAGACAACGGGCAAATCTTTGGGTTAGGGGACCTGGACAAAACCACCCATTGCCCGTTGCCAAGCCCAAAAGTCTTAGATCAACATATAAACAAACGTAAACAATCCTGTTCTAAAACCATATGGCCCAACAAAAGGAAAGAAGAAGCTGTCCTGTTTGGAGACACCACTTCTCCAATCCTTAAGGCGCCAAAAAATATGACCGAAAAAACTGCTCTAAATAAGAGCGTTTCGAACGTGGAGCTGCAAACGATCTCCAAAACCACCAGCAGCTTGATCAATAAGTCCACCGAAATGGGACGCCTGTCATCCTTAGCGGGGACAGACTTACGAAAACCTTTAAGTATCTGACAAACTTGAAAAAAGGAATTCAGAGCTGGATGTCCTGCAAATTTTAGAAAAAATGATACCCCTGCCAAAACTTTACTGACCGAAGCAGGACGTAATTGTGATTCAATCAAAAAAGATACAGATGCTAATGAAACAAAAGCATTCACCTCAAGCATGTCAATATTTACCCTAGCACAAAAGGAGCACCACTTGGCCCAGGCCAATTCGTATTCACGCCAAGTCTTCTGTGCGACAGAATTATGGAGGTAAGTTGATATCAGTCCCATATTAAGCCCCAGAGGAAGTCTGGGCAAGGAGTGCCGTGTAGATCCGCCAATGGAGCCAAAATCCGAAATCTCTCGAACTGCAGGCGAGACAAAGCGTCAGCTATGTTATTCTCCAAACCAGCTATATGGCGAGCTCTTAACCAAATATTGCAACGTAAACAATGTAAGACTAAGAAGCGCAGTAGTTTGAGGACAACTTCAGACTTGGATGAGAGCATATTAATAGCAAAGAGGACACCTTTGTTGTCAGTATGCACTATCACCCTGCAATTAATAAACTGTTCTTTCCATATAACCATCGAGACTACCACTGGGAATAATTCAAGCAGCACTATATTGTGCAGAATATCCTGATGAAGCCAGCTGGGGTGCCATTCAGCAGCACACCAACAGCCATCCAGAAAGGCCCCAAAGCCGGATGCACCTGCGGCATCCGTAAAGAAGTTTAGTTGTAAACTATCTGTAAAATCATGTTGCCATACCGAAGAACCATTAAAATGGACAAGGAAAGTATCCCAAATTCTTAGATCTTCCTTAATTCTAGCCGAAATGCGCACATGTGTGTATGGGTTCTTCAAGCCTTTGGTAGCCAAAGCAAAGCTTCTAGAGAAAACTCGAGCTATAGGGATAACCCTGGCTGCAAAAGCGAATAAACCCAACAAGCACTGTACCTCCTTCAACCAAACCTTCCGTTTGGTTATAAAGAGGGAAATCATGTAACGCATCCGGTGCAATTTCTCTTCCGGCAATCTGAATTCCATTGATGACGAATCAATGGTAATACCTAAAAATTCTATTATTGGCGAAGGCAGAACCGTTTTCTCATTAGCAATAGGCACCCCAAATGACTCACAGATCGTCAAAAATGTATTCAAAGAACTAAGGCAAACATGGGAGTCAGTGGGGCCAATGAATAAGAAATCGTCTAAATAATGCAAAGAACCTCCTTCCGGAAAACACTGGGACAGCACCCAATGCAAAAACTTTGAAAAGGCCTCAAAATAAAAACATGATAAGGAAAACCCCATTTGTCAAAATAGAATTTACCTTGAAAATGCAAACCCAGGGAATTAAAGCCTTGAGGATGCACGGGGAGCAAGCAAAAGGCTGACTTAATATCTGCTTTTGACAACAAAGCCCCCTGCCCGAAACGTCTCAATACTACCAATGCTTTGTCAAAAGAGGAATATGAAACCGGGGCCATCACATCAGACACTTCGTCATTAAGCGAAGAATCTGGTGGATAGGACAAATGATGGATAAGCCTAAAGCTGCCTTGCTCCTTCTTGGGTACAATGCCCAAGGGAGAAACTCAGAGATTTGAAAAGGGGTGGATGGTCAAAAGGCCCCGCAACCCTGCCCTCCAACACTTCCTTATCAATTTTCTCTTGTACAACATCCGGATGCATTCTGGCTGAAAGCAAGTTTTTAACCATAACACATCCAGACCCAGAAAAACCCGGAACCAAGAACCCTTCCTCAAAGCCATCAATTAGTAACCGGGCCATCGTGCGGTCTGGGTATTGGTCTAGCCAAGGCCGCATTTTTGGCAAGCTCACTGGGGTCATGGCTTTTCCCAACCGAATCACCGGGCAATGGGGTGGCCGATAATGCTGTGGTTTTGCGAAAACACCTGCATATATGCAAAAGGCCTGCAGCCAATTTTGAAAAGTCCTAGGAATAGATTTTCGTTTATCATCATCAGCCCTCTCCTCTAATCTCTTATCCACTTTAACCACAAATTCTTTGGAAGAAGGCAGCAATGACAGCAAATCAATAAACTCTCCTTTCCAAATTTTTTCTTTAACTGAGTCCGATAGGTGGAAACCCAGTGGTGAAATGTCACATGGCATGGGTAGCTTAACCACTTTAAGACCAGCCTCGTTTTGGATTTTAGGTGTTTACATGTTTAAAACAGGTTTTTTTGCTAGAAAAAAACTTAGAACCCCCAAACATTATATATTGTTTTTTTTCTAACACCCTAGAGAATAAAATGGCGGTCGTTGCAATACTTTTCTTCACACCGTATTTGCGCAGCGGTCTTGCAAGCGCACTTTTTTTGGAAAAAATTCACTTTTTTTAATAAAAAAATAAGACAACAGTAAAGTTAGTCCAATTTTTTTATATATTGTGAAAGATAATGTTACGCCGAGTAAATTGATACCTAACATGTCACACTTCAAAATTGTGCCCGCTCGTGGAATGGCATCAAACTTTTACCCTCAAAAATCTCCATAGGCGACGTTTAAAAAATTCTACAGGTTGCATATTTTGCGTTACAGAGGAGGTCTATGGCTATAATTATTGCTCTCACTCTACCGATCGCGGCGATACCTCACATGTGTGGTTTGACCACCGTTTTCATATGCGGGCGCTACTCACGTATCCGTTCGCTTCTGCGCACGAGCTTGTCGGGACGGGGCGATTTAAAAACATTTTTTTTTGTTTTTCTTATTTATTTTTCTTGATTTTATTTATTTTTACACTGTTTTTAAAAAAAAAATTAATTGGTTCACTTTTATTCCTATAATATTCCTATAATATTCCCTGTAATAGAAAAAAGCATGACAGGTCCTCTTAAATATGAGATCTGGGGTTAAAAAGTCCTCAGATCTCATATTTGGACTTCAATGAAAAAAAAAAATAAAAAAAAAAATGTCATTTAAAAAAATGACATTTGAAAATTCCTCTTTAAGAGGTATGGGCGGAAGTGACGTTTTTGACGTCGCTTCCGCCCTCCTATGGTATAGAGATGAGTGGTGGCCATCTTAGCGTCACTCATCTCTATGCACAGGAGGGGAAAGGACCCGATCGCCTCCGCCGCTGCCGACGGTTCCGGTAAGCGGCGGAAGGCGCGGGAGAGGGGGGGCACCTCTCCCGCTGCCGATAACGGTGATCTCGCAGCGAATACGCCGCGATGAGCACCATTATCGGAATGCCGACCGGCGCCTGAAGAGATGGATATCTCGGTTGTGGCAGCAGCTGCTGCCGTTACCGAGATATCCCTCTTCAAAAAAAGGACGTACATCGTCGTGCGCCGGTCGGAAAGTGGTTAAAGGAGGATTCTACCACCGTGCGAGGAGAAAGAACAGGCTTAAGCACCTGCTTCCTAAAACTGCTGTCCGCAACGTTTGCATTAACTGGTAATTCAGACACATTGCGCCAGACATGACTGACATCATCCATATTTTGCTGTGTCATATTGTCAATAATTGGAAAAACACTATGCAACCGTGCTTCCCTGTTAATAGCAGGGATACCAGAATTATCTTGAAAAGCACCAGAACACTGTGCCACCTCAGTTTCTTTTAAACCACCACATACACCAGAGTGTAATAACGCACCAGCAAGCTGTGCCCCTAAATTATAATTAGACTGGATATCATGTATAGCACCAGAATACTGTGCCCCCTCATTTAATTTAAAATTATTATTAGCATCATGCAAAGCACCAGAATACTGTGCCCCTTCATATCTATTTACATTAGCGCCAACAGTATGCGCTCCTTTAAGGTCATTAACAATGTTAGATAATGACAATAGAAAAGCATTCAACTCAGGTACAGATAGAGAACATGTCTCACCACTAGGCGAACTCCTGTCATGCACACTGCTGGCAGCTGCTGGCTGTGATGTCCTCTCCTGGCTTGGGGATGTCACTGCTACTGGAATGCTGCGGGCTCTCTCCTCACCTAGCTTAGGAGAAGCTGGGGACTGAAGTCTCTTCTTCCCTCTCTTTGGCTGGCGACGCGGACTGCGCATGTGCTCAGCGGTCTCCTCCATTTTCTCTGTCAGAGATAGAGCAGAAGGGCCAGGCGGAGCCTCTGACTGACCGGCCCCCAGGCATAGACGAAGCCACTCCTCACCGTAGCTACTCCCTACACGTCTTGTTCAAAAGAACATTATCAAGGGATCTTTCTCCCTTGATAATGTTCTTTTGAATGGAACATGTCGGGAGGAGCTACAGCGGGGACTCTATCACACCAGTGGGGTGTCTGCATGTGTTTGATTGTTTTAACCCTTTCATGACTAAGCCTATTTCTGACATTTGGTGTTTACAAGTTAAAATCTGTATTTTTTGCTAGAAAATTACTTAGAATCCCCAAACATTATATTTATATTTTTTAACAGAGAATCTAGAGAATAAAATGGCAATTGTGCAATATTTTATGTCACACGGTATTTGTGCAGCGGTGTTTTAAACGTAACTTTTTGGGAAAAAGATACTTTAATGAACTTTAAACAGTAAAGTTAGCCCAATTTTATATAATGTGAAATATGATGTTACGCCGAGTAAATAGATACCAAACATGTCACGCTTTATAATTGCACGCACTCGTTGAAATGGCGACAAACTACGGTACCTAAAAATCTCCATAGGCGACGATTTAAAAATGTTTTACGGTTACCTGGTTAGAGTTAAAGGGGAGGTCTAGTGCTAGTATTATTGCTCTCGCTCGGACAATCGCGGCGATACCTCACATGTGTAATTTGAACATCGTTTACATATGCGGGCGCGAGTTCCGTATGCGTTTTCTTTGCTGTGCGAGCTCGCGGGGACGGAGGTGCTTTAAAAATAAAAATTTCTTATTTATTTTATTTCATTTTATATAATTAAAAAGTGTTTTCAAAAAAAATTTAAAATGTGATAATTTTTATTGCTGTCACAAGGAATGTAAACATTCCTTGCACTTTAAAGTATTCAGATCACCGAAAATGGCGAATCTGAATACTATATATTTTTTTAAAACCGGCGCCATTGACAGCTGAGTAAACCGGAAGTGTCGTTGTGACGTCACTTCCGTGTTTACATTCAGGAGCCTGGAACTAAGCCGTTTCCGGCTTCGTTCCAGTCTGTTTTTAAGCGCCGGAAGTGACGCATCTCAGATCGGAACTCCCGGTGGCACGGGAGGCCCGATAAGAGCGGCCGCGGGAGGGGGGGATGTCCCCTCCCACTCCTCCGGTATAACAGCCGAGCATCTTTTAGCTGCATCGGTTGTTATACCTGGAAAGCCGATCTCCGGCTCTAAAAAACGGTACTGGAATGATGCCTGCAGCTGCAGGCATCATCCCGATATAACCCCCGAAAGCCGAGTACGCACATCTGCGTACGCTCGGCGGGAAGGGGTTAATATGTGATTTCTACACAAGAGCACTTTTTTCTTTTTTCTGATGAACTTTACTGGATCATCTATGAATGTTTTTTTTTTTTTATACATTCTTATTTATATTTATAGTTTTTTACCTGATTTACTGATTCATGCACTTTATATTGATAGCGCAACACTTTTTTTTTTATCAATATGTATAATGTTTATGTGGACATATTGTGAGTGCAGCTATAACTGAGAAATGTATCTTCTTTTACTATTTGGTGACAATTTTTGCACAACTTATCTGTTTGGTCAAGCCTATGCTTGTCTCAATTTTTCTGGGCACTATACTTATCCTCTCCCCTGCTTGATGTGCAAGGGTTGTTACAAATCCGGGTTTCACCTGGACAGTAAGCGAATACCACAACCGCGAGTGTGCACAGGCTTCATCTGCCCCTTACCCCCCCCCCCCGACCGTCTGTGTCTGCACAGATGGCATATACATCAGGAATGAAAGGTGCCGATGCCTTAGCCTCCATCCTCACATGAGTGAGCTCACTATTCACTGTCTGTGACTGAAGTATCCCCCCTCCCTCCCTTCTCTCTCCTGTCTACGAGCATGTGAGTACACTAAGGTAAGGGGGACCCAGATGTAAGGGATGCTCTGCAAACTCTGATGTAAGGGGGGCTTTGGGAACCCTGATTTAAGGGGGAATTTCCGGAACTCTGATCTAAGTGGGGTCTTTGGTGAGTAGAAACTTCCTTACATCAGTTCTCCTTTACACCAGAGTCCACAGGGTTCCACTTTAAAAAAAAAGAAAAGTTGCGTCCTGCTAAATTTTTGGGGTTTGGCTTGAAGAAATGGTGACAACTCTGTGTGCCATAAGGTTAGCCTCTGTAACTTCTTAGCAAGTTTCCATTCCTATCACTTGAGGCTGCAGATTTTGCAGCAAATATAGATATGGAGATTTTTGTGGATCGGGAGAAGAGAGGGAAAGGAAGCAGTGAGGAGGAGGTAAGATCTCTCTGCCAATTATCAGCATCATTCATGTGCTACTCCCACTACAAACGATATAGCCCACCTCACTGCAGTTCACTGTAATGAACCACGATACAGCTATATATATATATATACACACACACACACTATATTACCAAAAGTATTTGGACACTTACCTTTACACACACATGAACTTTAATGGCATCCCAGTCTTGGTCCATAGGGTTCAATATTGCGTTGACCCACCCTTTGCAGCTATAACAGCTTCAACTCTTCTGGGAAGGTTGTCCACAAGGTTTAGGAGTGTGTCTATGGGAATGTTTGACCATTCTTCCAAAAGTGCATTTGTGAGGTCAGGCACTTCTGGAAGAATGCCTGGTTGAGGTTAGGACTATCAGGACTATCAGGTCTATCAGGTCTATCAGGTTGAGGTTAGGACTCTGTGCAGGCCAGTCAAGTTCCTCCACCCAAAACTCGCTCCTCCATGTCTTTATGGACCTTGTTTGTGCACTGGTGCACAGTCATATTAGAACATGAAGGGGCCACCCCCAAACTGTTCCCAAAATGTTGGGAGCATGAAATCCAAATGTCCAAAATGTCTTGGTATGTTGATGCCTTAAGATTTACCTTCACTGGAACTAAGGGGCCAAGCCCAACTCCTCAAAAACAACCCTACGCCATGGAGGAACCTAACCTGAGTTCTGACCTCAACCTGATAGAACACCTTTTGGATGAATTAGAGTGGAGACTGCGAGCCAGGCCTTCTCTTCCAACAACAGTGCCTGACGTCACAAATGCGCTTCTGGAGGAATGGTCAAACATTCCCATAGACACAGTCCTTAACCTTGTGGACAGCTTTCTCAGAAGAGTTGAAGCTGTTATAGCTGCAAAGGGTGGGCCAACTCAATATTGAACCCTACAGACTAAAGCTGGCCATACACTATACAAAAAATCGTCCGAACCCATTTTCGAAAAACGAACGTTTGGCCGCGAGCGCAAATGATGGTGCCATCATGTAATGGCCGATAAATCGTTCAGTGAACATAAATAAAAAAAAATTATGTTCGTTTTTTTACATATACCTAGTGCAGACAGGTCGGACGGGAAACACATTAACCTTTCAATTTATCGTTCGTTCGGCAGAAAATTTCCAAACTTGTCCTTCGTTTTTTCGGCTCAAAAACGTCCAAATGATTATCGATTTTGTGTCCATTAACTGGCCGAAAAATCGAAAGAACGTTCTTTGACCGAATTTTCGGCCGATTTTTCGTATAGTGTATGGCCAGCTTGGGATGCCATTAAAGTTCATGTGCGTGGAAAGGCTCGCATTATATATATATATATATATATATATATATACACACACACACAAACAGTATATAGTGTATAACTCTATAGCACCGTCTAGCAATGTATAGCAGTAACTATTAATCCCTGAAAACACTCTGGCAGCTGTCCTTATCTACTTCAAATCTCCACGCACACTAAAAAAAGGCTGCAGTGAACTCTGAATTTTATAGGGAAGAGGGCTGACACATTGGAAATGCCTCCATATTTAGTCCTTTTAAGCCAACTGACCACAGTTCAAAGGCCCAGATGTACATCATTGGTAATTGGGTGCTATGGCGAACAATCATATTTGTTTGCTGTTTTCTAAAACAGCAAACAACTTGAGATGGCATCAGGAGATGGGCCCAAGCCTGAAGTGCATCCCTACTTGTGAGCACCTTGTGCTTGGCTCAGCATATACAGTATGCACATACACTTATTGTATATGAGTGCCACTGATGCACATGCAGAGTGAATCAAAGCATCTTTCTAATTTCTCACCAGCTGTTCTTTCAGAAATGTGTCATCTGATAAAGAAGCAGAGAGCAGGAAGGATATCCAGGACTAGGATTTTTCTAAAGCTTCCTGAAGGTAAGAGATTTTGAAAATAGTACCTAGAATGTTAAGATTCATTCCTGGATACTGTTTTCCTGCGATATACTAAAATGTGAACCAGATTAAGAAATGTTATCTCCTGTGGTGGCTGTAGTACACACTATCTTTAACCTACATGCATTATCCCTGTATTGATTTCTGACTCGTTCTTTTAGCTACCAATATCTGTATATAGTTGTTAACAGAAGACATTTCTAGGCTCTCTTGTAAAGGGGATTCTTAGGACTGAAAATCTCCTGTCTGTTGTGGCATAAGCTGTGGGCTACTCCTGCAGCTTCCAGTATTCCCAATACAAAGATCTGTAGTTACAGATTTCACTTCCTTTTTTAAATAAATTGAACTCAATTCACAAGACACATTTTTGTTGCCATCATCCCAAAAATTGGTATGAAGAAAACCTCTAGAGGTGGGACTTTACCGGCAACCATAGAAAACATATAATGCGTGAAATAATTTTTGTAAATTTATTTGTACAAAATTTATAGAAAAAGACATATATAAATTTAAAAAATAAAAACAAGACCGATGTTACAGGATGATATACATATATTGAAGTAGGTGAAGAATTCCGACGCGTTTCCAAATGGCTGATAATATGCCTATCTTCCTCAGGGAATTATAATCACCATCTACAGAATATCAAAACATGTCAATTACATAATGGTCATGTAGAAAGTTCAATACCCCACTTGACATAGAGTAGAAATTCATACATAAATATATACAGATGCTGAGTATATATAAATGATACACTTACATCATCATACAAAACATCGCATATATAGCTTTGCCTCCCATTTACTTTCCGGAACGAATCCCAAAAATGGATGTCCAAATAATGGCAAAAGGGCAAAGCCGCATTCCCATACTCTCTACAAGACGGCATAAAGGAAAAAACTCCATAAATTTGATGGCGTGAAGACCTAAAACCACCAATGGAGAAAAGAGGGAGTCATAACCAAAAACCTGGATATATAATTTGGGAGAGGCAGTGCTCTTGAGATAACACATAAAAACACCCCACTACCCCCATGTTAACTACTCACCCAAGAGGTCCGTATTGAAGGGGTCCCAAAAAGGAGAGAAGTTCCAGGAAGGAGACTCCAAAGATGTCCCAGTGGTGGAGAGCAACTCACACAGCTCAACGCTGTGGAGGGGAATGACGCCATGTGCCGTCTTTGGCGTCCTTATGAAGGTGTGCGTGGCTCTGTCCCGCCCCAGTGGGTGTTACCAGATGACGCCTAACGCTGAAAGCGTCCGGCGTCATCGTGGAACCTCCCGCCCAGTGGGCTGCGTCTTGTCCTGGATGGTTCCATCAGAACCTCCATACAACGGGGGCGGCATGAGTGCACATGCGCCGCCACCTGCAGTGAAAGGTCCGCGCAGTCCACAACGCGCCAACGTGACGTCTTCCCCATACCACATGATCGCGCAGCACTAATTGCGCATGCGCGATAGAAATCCTCGGCCAGGATGGTGAACTGGTGACGCCCCAGGCCATGGGTGCGCAGGCGCCAGGTTACATGTATGGGAAAAAGATGAGACGTCCGCAAATTGAAACCACGCCACCATGGGCACAGGCGACCGCGCAAGCGGCCCAAAGCCAGCCCCTCCGTAACCTCAAATTCTGACCCATTGGGACAGGAAGGGTAGGGCATGGAGAAACAGGACACCTGGGGAGAATAACCCAGATACCCCCAGAAAAGCAGAAAACTATCCTGCGGCTTAACCCACCACCTTTGTGGGACAAGCTGGGGGTAAAGGGTGGTTGGTAGGAGGGAGCCTATTGTTACAGGGAGGTCTAAGGGGGACCCCCCAGTGGTACCCTAAAGCCTAGATTGGGCCCGGGTATATTGGTGGAAGAGACCCCGCCCCCCAAAAATTAGTAACAACAAAGGACTAAAACCACTGGCAAAAAATAGCCAACACATGAGGGTTAGGAGAAAAATTCCTAAACCTCAGGATGGCCACCACCCCAAAAGAACCAGAACTACCTCCAACAAAACCACCCAAAGGTGGGAAAAGGAGGGATTTGGCCCCCAAAGTTCCCACGATGAATATCATTGCGGGATAAAGGGGAGCCTACGACTCAGTTGGGGTTAGAGTGCCAGGTAGAGAGTAATGGGAAAGAAAAGGAAAAACCCCCTGAGCATAAGATAGGACATCCAAAGTTCCATCAGTGTGTAAAACCCCAGGAGGCAAAGCCATTTACAATAGCATAGTAGAAACATAATTACAAATTTTCCATACAGATTTATGGAGTTTTTTCCTTTATGCCGTCTTGTAGAGAGTATGGGAATGTGGCTTTCCCCTTTTGCCATTATTTGGACATCCATTTTTGGGATTTGTTCCGGAAAGTAAATGGGAGGCAAAGCTATATATGCGATGTTTTGTATGATGATGTAAGTGTATTATTTATATATACTCAGCATCTGTATATATTTATGTATGAATTTCTACTCTATGTCAAGTGGGGTATTGAACTTTCTACATGACCATTATGTAATTGACATGTTTTGATATTCTGTAGATGGTGATTATAATTCCCTGAGGAAGATAGGCATATTATCAGCCATTTGGAAACGCGTCGGAATTCTTCACCTACTTCAATATATGTATATCATCCTGTAACATCGGTCTTGTTTTTATTTTTTAAATTTATATATGTCTTTTTCTATAAATTTTGTACAAATAAATTTACAAAAATTATTTCACGCATTATATGTTTTCTATGGTTGCCGGTAAAGTCCCACCTCTAGAGGTTTTCTTCATACAGATTTCACTTCCAACACAACCGGGTATTTAACCACTTGCCGACCAAGGACGTCATATGACGTCCTTGACTTTAAGTGGTGATATCTGAATGATGCGTGCAGCTATTGGCATCATTCAGATATCATTTTTACCGGCCGGCGATTCTGTGCACCATAAGAACGATCATAGCGGCAGTTCCGCCGCCTGATCGTTCTTATAGGCAGCGGGAGGGGACGTCCCCCCCCTCCCGCCGCCATCCGGTGCTTCTCCGGGCTCTCCCGTGCCATCGGGGGCCCGGAGAAAGAATCGCTCGCCGCCGGATAACGAGCATAGAGATTTCCGGTGACCAGATGGTCACCAGTCATCTCTATGACCGTCGGAGGTCCGGGCGCGACGTTATGACGTCACGCCCGGTACCCGGATGTAAACAAAGCCGCGATCGCGGCTGTCAGCATGAGATCGGTAAAAAAAATTTTACCGATCTCATGCTTTCCAGCCTGGAGGAGAGATGTGGGGTCTTATTGACCCCACATCTCTCCATAAAGAGGACCTGTCACATACATTCCTATTACAAGGGATGTTTACATTCCTTGTAATAGGAATAAAAGTGATCCAAAATATATTTTTTTTTTAAAAGTGTAAAAATAAAAAATATTAAGTAAAATAAAAATAAATAAATAAAAAAAAAAAAATTAAAACGCCCCTGTCCCCTGTAGCTCGCGATCAGAAGCTAACGCACACGCAAGTCCCGCCCGCATATGTAAACGCCGCTCAAACCACACATGTGAGGTATCGCCACGTGCGTTAGAGCGCGTGCAACAATTCTAGCACTAGACCTCCTCCGTAACTCTAAACTGGTAACCAGTAAAAAATATTAAAGCGTCGCCTATGGAGATTATTAAGTACCGAAGTTTGGCGCCATTCCACGGTTGTGCGCAATTTTAAAGCGCGACATGTTTGGTATCTATTTACTCGGCGTAACATCATCTTTCATATTATATAAAAACATTGGGCTAACTTTACTGTTTTCTTATTTTTTAATTCATGAAACTGTTCTTTTTCCCAAAAAAAGGCGTTTGAAAAATTATTGCGCAAATACCGTGTGAGATAAAAAGTTGCAATGACCGCCATTTTATTCCCTAGGGTGTATGCTAAAAAAAACGTACTCAATGTTTGGGGGTTCTGAGTAATTTTCTAGCAAAAAAATGATGATGTTTACATGAAGGAAAATAGGCCAAAATAGGCCCGGTAGGCAAGTGGTTAAACACAATGCTATATTCACATGATACCGTAAGTCAGTCATATGTTCTGCTTGTTTGACAATCACTACATACAACAGTGGGGCAGGCAGTCTAATGCTGTTTGACAACTGTCAGTTGAGCATTCTGACCCAGAGAGGCCCCAATCAAGAGCGTTTCTATATTCTAGAACAGGGGCCTCCAAACTTTCTTAAGAAAGGACCAGTTTACTGTCTTTCAGATGTTAGGGGGGCTGGACTGTGCCCAGTGGGAGTAAACAATGCCTAATCTTTTATATTAGAGGGCGAAATAGTTAGTGTCAGTGGGAGGAATAGTGCCCTATTTTTGTTGCCAGTGGAAGAAATGATGCCCCATAGTTGGTGTCAGTGGAAGAAATAGAGTCCAATTGTTGGTGTCAGTGGTATGAATTATGCCCCATTGTTGGTGTCAGTGGCAGGAATAATTGCCTCAAGCGCGATAAAGGCAAGCAAAGGGCCGCAGTTTGGAGACCACTGTTCTAGAAGATCCTTCTTAATCAGATAGGCTTGGGGAAGATGCTACAGCCCTGTGTGTAAAATTCTGAATATGTGATGTTAAAGCATTTGTTACCCCATTTAATATTCCTGATATGGGCCTGCTGTAACATTAGTATCCTGTTTTCTTTGTATTGCTTACTTCCCTAGTGTTCTTGATAGTTCGCTTGCTTTCCTATTAAAAACTGACAAATAGAAAACACGCTGGTGTAACTAGTGCTAATAATAAACACAGATGCTGGCAACCAATAGTAACACAAACTAAATAAACACATATATCCTATATGTTGCCGAGCTAATATAGTAACAATAAATTCCTAAAAAACAAAGTCTATATCAAAGTGAGATCTGGCAAAGGTAAACTGTGTATATGAAATAATCCAAATACAATATGTGTCTTGAGGAAAACACCACTGATATTGTGCGGAGGTCGTGCTACTCCATAAATGTAGTCACCACGTGAGTAGTCACCATTGTAAGAAATGCACTCTTACCAGACTGATATTACCCCACTACAGAGTCTGATTCGCCTGTTGTAAACACTTCCACTGGGAACATTCAGTTCACACCCATTGGTTCCAATATGTTAGACTGGCTTGTTGGCCATATATATATGATCGAATATCCCCATGTAATCAAAGAAAGGAAAACCACATAATGTGAATTGGATAAAAACTTTAATGTAAACACATGACTCACATGATAAAAAGTGGGTAAGCGCATAAAAAGTCAAATTTTCAAGCTGTACAGCAAATTTTCCAACTTCAAAGAAGCGTGGCAGTGTCGCATACGTAGGTTCTGCCCAATCCGCCCAATCCTACGCACGTGATACTGCCAGAAATGAATCCTTTCTGTAGATGTAATACACACCTTCTTTGGAGTCCCATGAAGCTTGTTAATGGTAAGCACTGCCTGCAGGTTTCTCCTCTTTCTTGCATTCGTGAGCCTAGCATTGATAATACAACATAGAACAGGGCCAACACCAAACTCAACCGGGGGTGATTGCAACAGGAATTGGACATTCAAGCACAGGCAAATGACACAGTTGCCAGTTAATTAGTGCTTTCACAAGGAAGACCCTTAACACCCATGGCATAATGGTATTATATTGCAGCAGAGTTCAGTAACACTTTGGAAGCTTGTTTCCCAGACCCCTCAACACCAAACTTATAATTTGGTTTTGACATATTACACAGTGTCCACTGAGCAAAGTTCCAGGTGGGTGTCTTATCCCAGCATGTATCTGTGACTACTGGCAGTACCCAATTGGAGGCTGGAAGACAAGATTACAATATGTCTATCATAGAAGCACACTGCAGGAGTACCTAGACAACAGCCCATTAAGATGCTTCAGCCAGTTGTTAATGGCTCTTGGCAACTGTTTAGTTTACTGCCCTCCCAACTCCAAAATGCTATCCCTGTTTATAGCTATCTATGAAGGAGAAATGTTAATAATTTAAGGTTTACTCATGAAGTTGAAGAAAAGTAGGTCAATAATAAATTTACAAAGCTGAAAATATGTAGGTCAATAATGAATTAAATGCACTCAAAAAAAAAAAAAAAAAGTATTGAAAGTAAATCTGTGGGAAAGCAAACATTATTATTAATAAATAAGAAAAAATAATAATACATTCTCAAGAAATGTACAGCTCATTGCTCAAGAAAGCAGGAAAATTAACAAATATGGCCTACACAATTGACTACTTTGCTTAAGGCCCCTTTTACACTGACGGCCCGTTCAGGTCCGCCTGTCAGTTTTGACGGCGGACCTGAACGGGCGCTCCATGCTAGTCTATGGAGCGATGGATGTCAGTAGAGACATGTCCCCTGACATCCAACCCGGTCCGATCCTCCAAAAGCAGACCGATGGCTCTACGTCCAGATCTTTCGCTGGCGGATCGGATCGGGTGAGATCTGATGAAAACGGACACGCCCAGCTGCACATTCGGGATCCACGCCCCGTGACTGGCCGTGCAATCATCTGGGACCTGTCACGTGTCCCAGATAATTTCCTAGAGGGAGGGGGGAGAGGTGATCTCCCTTCCTGCACTGAGGGAAGTGACGTCAGGAGCCCAGGCACTGAAGGAGGCAGATTTCGAGGGACCACATAGCAACAGGCATTAAAAGGTAAGTAAAAAAAATTTCCAAATGTTTTTATTTTTTTCATGCACATTAATGAAATTATTATTTTTTGGGTGGAACTCCACTTTAAGGTATAAAATGCCCCACTATCTATCCCCCCTGCCCCCCAAACATGTGGCTACAGCGATGTCCCAGCTGCAGCACCGCTACACTCACTTCCTGGTCTCACAAAGACACAGAGCAATGGGAACCAAAAGCTGGGCTTGCTGGAGCTGTTTGTGTCTATGGACGTACACAGCGCTGCTTTGGAGCACCTCCTTTAGATCCTTTTGGCATCTGGCTTTGATAGAGAGGCATCCAGAAGAGGGAAGAGTGGATGGTGCTGTCGGAGTACTGCCAAAGAGGAGGTACAGTGCCTTGAAAAAGTATTCATGCCCCTTGAAATTTTCCACATTTTGTCATGTTACAACGAAAAATGTAAATGTATTTTATTGGGATTTTATGTGATAGATCAACACAAAATGGCACAAAATTATGAAGTGAATGGAAAATGATAAATGGGTTTCAACATTTTTTACAAATAAATATGTGAAAAGTATGGTGTGCATTTGTATTCAGCCCCCTCTACTCTGTTACCCCTAACTAAAATCTAGTGGAACCAATTGACTTCAGAAGTCACCTAATTGGTAAATAGCGTCCGCCTGTGTGTAATTTAATCTCAGTATGAATACAGCTGTTCTGTGAAGCCCTCAGAGGTTTGTTAGAGAACCTTAGTAAACAAACAGCATCACGAAGGCCAAGGAACACACCAGACAGGTCAGGGATAAAGTTGTGGAGAAGTTTAAATCAGGGTTAGGTTATAAAAAAATATCTCAAGCTTTGAACATCTTACAGAGCACTGTTCAAACCATCATCAGAAAATGGAAAGAGTATGGCACAACTGCAAACCTACCAAGACATGGCCGTCCACCTAAACTGACAGGCCGGGCAAGGAGAGCATTAATCAGAGAAGCAGCCAAGAGGCGCATGGTAACTCTGGAGGAGCTGTAGAGATCCACAGCTCAGGTAGGAGAATCTGTCCACAGGACACCCAAGGGATGTGATTTTTCAAATAAAAAGGAGATGAGGAGGAGAAGCCTAAACTCTAGAAAAAGGTTATTCAGAGGCACGTCCCACTGATCTGAGGAGAAATTTAGCTTACAGAAGATTTGACTGCCCACCCACTGATGTTTGTCTCAACTTTTTTGGTGGTTTTGACCTTTCCAACAATTAACGTTGCTTTAATGGGCTTTGCACGAAGGTAAATTCTGAGGTTAGTCTAATGCCTGTCTGGCACTGATGGTAAGAATAAGCCTCTTAGACTAGGTCAGTTTACGGTTTGCGAGTGGCAGGCATTAGTTATTTATTACATTTGGAAACGTTCAATGAAGTTGTAGCCCTGCCTGTTTTCCAACTTAATCAACTTCTGTGTCATTCTTGGGCAAGGAATTGGTTTGTTAATTGGTCGTGTATGAACATATGCTTCTCAGCAGTCATGAGAACCAACTTAATTGCAAATTGCTATTGCATATTTAGAGACACCAAAGTAAATCAGTTAACTTCACAAACTGTATATAGGGTGTTAATTGAAAATTGCCCTGCCCTGATGTCTATAAAGTGAGAAGATTAATTGTCTATAATACCAACACTAAACAAAGACAGTATTCTTTAGTTTAGCATGATTTTAAAATGCCACCATTTTATTTGCTGACTATAACAAAAGCAGACCCCTTATCTCTCTCTGTCCACCACAGCAACATTCATATAAAGCATTGATGTTGTGCACAGAAGTCATCTGTTGTCAGCAGAGAGTATAGAACGAGATGATGAGCGAGTCACACAATAACTGCATTAACAAAGCATCTGTATTGACTAATAATCAATGTGCTGTGCTGGGCTTCTGGCATGTCCCTATGCTCACAGCATATAATTTAATTTTATAACCTTAGCATTGTATTAACAATACAAAGAATAGTTATTTCTGGCAACCCAATATGAGCTTACTTGGAAATTTCCAATGAACCACTTTCAGATTTCAGATGGACGGACTCCGCTAACGGATCCGCCTGCTCAGCAGGGATTCTGTCCGCTGATCCCCGTACCACTTATGCAGAGTGGACATGGACGCAGCCCGCTTTCCCCTATGAGTGGTTGGATGGAAACAGACCGCATGTCTGTTTCCATCCGACTGTCATCCGATCCGATCCACCAGACAGATGGGGAACGGGTGTCAACATCTACCACTCCATAGAGGGAAATGGATGGTCCGATCGCAAAACTCATGAAGATAGCAGAGGAACGAAGCAGCAGACAGAAATTACAATTTTGCTCTTAACCACTTCAGCCCCGGAAGGTTTACCCTCTTAATGACCAGGCCATTTTTTGCGCTACGGCACTGCGTTACTTTAAATGACAATTGCATGGTCATGCAATGCTGTATCCAAACAAAATCAATGTCCTTTTTTTCCCACAAATAGCGTTTTCATTTGGCGGTATTTGATCACCTCTGCGTTTTTTTTTTTTTTGCGCTATAAACAAAAAAAGAGCAACAATTTTGAAAAAAAAAACAATATTTTTTACTTTTTGCTATAAAACATATCCAATAAAAATATGGAAAAAATAAATCAAATGTCTTCATCAATTTGGGCCAATTTGTATTCTGCTACATATTTTTGGTAAAAAAAATCCCAATTAGCGTGTATTGATTGGTTTGCGCAAAAGTTATTGCATCTATAAATGATGTGATAGATTTACTAGTAATGGCAGCGATCAGCGATTTTTTTTTTTTTTTTTTTTAGCGGGACTGAGACCTTGTGGCAGACAAATTGGACACTAAGTGACACTTTTTGGGGACCAGTGACACCAATACAGTGATCAGTGCTAAAAAAAATGCACTGACACTGTATAAATTACACTGGCAGGAAAGGGGTTAGCATCAGGGGCAATCAAAGGATTAAACGTGTTACCTGGGAGTGCTTTCTAACTGTGTGGGGGATGGGTGCACTAGACAAATAGAGAGATCTGTATTCATGATTAGTAGGAACATAAGATCTCTCTCTTTGTCTGTGAAAAAACGAGGATCTGTCTTGTTTACATAGGCAGACCGCTGTTCTGTCAGTTCCCTGTACGATCGCGGGTGGCCGACGGGCCCGCTGATTAGCTCCTGCTGTGTCCAATCACAGCAGGAGTAGGTCGCCAATGGCACGCGAGCGCCCCAGACCAGGGAGCGTGGACAACATACAAGTACATTGTTTTACGCAGCTGGGCTGCTCTGCAGCAGTATATGTGCGGTGGGCAATCCGGAACTGGTTAAATAAGACAAGTACATACTATAGAGGAATATACTTTGTTCATTTTTCATGCCTGAGGTTTACAACCACTTTTAGCCACATGAAAAAGTGGTTTCCCGATCAACTTTTTTTTTTTTGCATTGATGCATTTCTAACTTTGCAGTTACCAGCTACCAATGCACATTTTTAACAATGACTTTTAAATTAGCCTTGAAAAAGACCAGACAAAATATTTGCAAGAATCAGCACCCATAGACTTTAATAGGGTTTGTTGCTATGTTCAAGGTTTGTGGACCTCCCTTTGGGTTTGAACTTTACTTGGTTACTCATCCCTAACCATTAAAAAATTTCATGTGAAAACAAATAAACACTACAAACATTTGTGAAAAAAAAAAAAAAAATCAGAAGTAATGTCAATTCAGTATGCAGAAAAAACTGAAGTGAAAAATCACAAAGTACAATTTGAAGGTACATGTACAAAGACATACATAATAAAAATTGCAGCGCTAAATGATTAAAGTTCAACGTAAATCATTAAAAAATAGTCCATATAGTGCTTGAACACTAAAGTGCATAGTGGCAGATGAAAAGAAAGTCCATTGAAGTAATAGCCAAAGAAATATAATTGTTTAGATGAATATCCACCTGGTGCACTTCCACAACGTAGTCTATGTTTGAACCAACCAGACCAATTGAGCTTATACAAGTCATTTTTATTCTGGGAACTACCCTTTTAACCGCTGATTCACTGGATTGCTGTAAGTGATTAGTAACCTTTTCTCAAATGATTGAAATGCTTTTCTAGACTCCTATAACGTGGAGTCTAGAGTTCTGGTAAGCTTGCATACTGTTTATTATCACGGTGGAGGTGCACCAGGAGGATATTCATCTAAACAATCACATTTCTTTGGATATTACTTCAACAAACTTTCTTTTCATCTGTCACTATGCACTTTAGACACCTTTCACACTGGGATGCTTTGCAGGCGCTACAGCACTAAAAATAGTGCCTGCAAAGTGCCCTGAAAGAGCCGCTGCTGTCTCTTAAATGTGAAAGCCCCGAGGGCTTTCATACTGGAGCGGAGCGCTGGCAGGATGCAAAAAAAAAATCGTGCTAGCAGCATCTTTGGAGCGGTGAAGGAGTGGTGTATACACTGCGCCTGCCCATTGAAATCAATGGGGCAGTGCGGCTATACCGCCGGCATATCGCTGCTACAGCAGCGCTTTGCGGTGGTTTTAACCCTTTCTTGGCCACTAGCGGGGGGTAAAAGCGCCCTGCTAGCGGCCGAATAGCGCCGCAAAATTGATGGTAAAGCGCCGCTAAGAATAGCGGAGCCTTACCGCCGACGCACCCACCTCCTCAGTGTGAAAGGGGCCTTAGTGTTCAAGCAATATATAGACTATTTTTTAATGATTTACTTTGATTTTAATTTATTTAACGTTGCAATATTTATTATGTATGTTTTTGCACAATTGGTTCTGTTGTGATATTGCAAGAAGCTTTATTTCACTTAGGCCCCTTTCACACTGTCGGACCGTTCAGGTCCGCCTGTCAGTTTTGGCGGCGGACCTGAACGGGCGCTCCATGCTAGTGTATGGAGCCACGGATGTCAGCGGTGACATGTCCGCTGACATTTGACACAGTCCGATCCACTAAAAGCAGACAGATGGCCCAACGTTCGCATCCGTCAGTGGAGGATCTGATCGGGAGAGATCTGATGAAAAAACGGACATGCTGTCGACAATCCCCTCCCCGTTCAGTGAGCAGAGCGGGACCTGTCATCCGTCGGCTCAGCTGAGATCAACGGAGAGATCTTCCGCTGAGCTGGCGGACAGAAGCGGACTCCGTGGAAGCGGATCCGCCTCGTGAGAATGAGGCCTTAGGCTATTATTACCTGTACAGTAATATTTTTTTATTTTTTGCAACATATACAAAGACATATTGGCAGGGGAATACTTAGCTTCCTAAGGAATATAAAGTACAGTGAAAAAAGAGAGAAAATTGGGTTCATCCCACAGGGTGTTACAATGGGGTTGATTTACTAAGGAAATTAGACCGTGCACTCTGTAAAGAATAGCCAATCACGTGCAAGGAAAATTAAAAAAAAAAAAATGAATTTTTCATCCTACAGGGTGTTACAATGGGGTTGATTTACTAAGGAAATTAGACCGTGCACTCTGTAAAGAATACCCAATCACGTGCAAGGAAAATTAAAAAAAAAAAAATGCATTTTTTGTTTGCACATGATTGGATGATGAAAGTCAGCAGAGCTTCTGCTCATTCACTAAGCTCTGGAGCAACTGCTCTTGCACAGTGCAACTACACTTTGCTAAGTGCACAGTCTATTTGTCTTTAGTAAATCAACCTCAATGTGTCTCTAATAGGGTCATTGGTGTAAGGTAGGACTCTGATGGGGTCCCTGATGTAAGAAGAGACTCTGATGGGAAGTCTGGTGTAAGTTTTTTTTTTCAACCAGCAAGTATTTGCAATATATCGTATACAATGTGGCCCCCATACTCAAAAGTTTGAAGACCCTAGCTCTAATTAACCACTTGACATGCGTGAATGACGGCCACAGCACGGATCTCAATTCCTGGGAGGCCGTCATATGACGTCCTCCCCTGTGCACGCTCCCTGCGCGCGCCCTATATGGAGCGTGTTGTGATCACCGAGTTAACTGAGACTCGGGTGATCAGCGATCCGAGTAAGGGGCGGGTCCCGGCCCATTACCATGTGATCAGCTGTCAGCCAATGACAGCTGATCACATGATCAAAACAAAAGCTCAGTGATCTTTTTTTTCTCTCCTCACGCTGACAGCGGAGGAGTCCCTAAAATCGGTCCCTAAAAGTCAGAGGCAATTATGCCTCATGTATGCCACCTGTGAATGCCCACAAGTGCCACCTGTCAATGCCCATAAGTGCCACCTGTCAATGCCCACAAGTGCCACCTATCAATGCCCACCAGTGCTGCCTATCAGTGTAACCCATCAGTGCCCATCACTGCCACCTATTGGTGCCCGTCACTGCTGCCTCATCAGCGTACATCAATGACGGACAAAAATTACCCATTTTAAAATTTTTTAACAAAAAATAAAAAATCGCAGAGGTGATAAAATACCACCAAAAGAAAGGTCTATTTATTTTGGGTACAGTGTTGTATGACCGTGCAATTGTCATTCAAAGTGCGACAGCGCTGAAAGCTGAAAATTGGTCTGGACAGGAGGGGGGTTTAAGTGCCCAGTAAGCAAGTGGTTAACCAGCGCAGAATTGACCTGATCTCCTGCACTCCTACTCTGCAAAGTCTTTGAAAGCTTGTGCTTAGGGGTGTGGCTATCACTCAGCTATGATAGCATAGTGCACTGCAGTGTCAGGCAGGGTTTTCACTGAGACAGAAAGCTATATTAAGTAATTTCAAACAAAAAAAGTCACAAATCATAACATGTGGGGGTTCAGGATTATAAAAACATATAAAAAAAAGTCTGCAAATTCAGCTAGACTTTATTGCCGGTTCATATATATTTGATGTGGGAACCAGTGCAATTCCAGTGCAGGTTTCCGCATCGCATGTCACCTGCCAATGGATCACACTGATATCTGCGAACCGCTGCGGGTGTCAATGCAACATTAATAACACCCCCAGATTGGTTCGCAGATCACACTGCGAACTGCCAAATGGTGCAGGAATCAGATCGAATAGGTGTGAACACCCAAGCGATCCGATTCCATTGTGGACCAAAAAAAGGGTCCTGCACCATTTTGGCCAAAATTCTAATTCAGCCATACAGTCTGTATGGCTGAATATGCATCGCACAGACATTGAATGTGATCAGCACAGCAGTGCAGTGCGAATCACACGCGATATCTAACATCGCACAAGTGTGAACCCAGCCATAAGCAGAATTAATTTTATTTAGTTTATAAGTGTTATATTGATGTTAGAAATGTCAATCTTAATGAGACTTTCAATATTGCTTAAGGAAATCATAGGTATCATACACATGTGATACACATTTAATTTTATTGTCATATAGAAATTACTAGCGGTGTGGAGAGAGTTAAAGGAAGCATCGCCACATAAAAAAAGCATTTGCTTTATAGCTGGATATTACCTTGGTGATTTTTTTTACCTATGCCTCACAAGGACTGTGTAATTTATCCTGCCTGTGACAGCAATCAGGTATCTCGATCAAGAAATCATGCTGATTCAAACCTAATGAGCATCTATTTGTGCACACTTTTGAAGAAGACATTCTGAAAAGCCATATAGAAATATCTGCATATTTTCTTAGATAGTATGAAACCATTACGTTACATTAATAATTTGACAGCTTGTTGCTTCTATTTCCCATGGAATGGTTCTCATCAACTTGACAGTCAGCTGACTTCACATTTTAGTGAATGCCACACTTGTAAATATATATATGTCATGCATACACTTTAACATCAGGGCACCCTGCTACTCTGATGAATATACATCCTTTAGGTTCCTTTCTAACAACAAAGTATAATAATTGCCTAATGGCACTATGTACAGAGATAAAAATGCTTACCTTCAATTTGTAAAAAAAAAAAAAAAAATGATGTGGAATCTGTCAGAGCCTTTTACATAAAACTGAATTAGGACTGCTGAAATCATTTGCGTTGCAAATGGAACCATTTCATCCAGTCTATGTGCAAATTGAATTCTAATAAATATGTTTTGTTCCTTTTTTATTTTTTTTTATTTTCACCCAGTAATACTTTTCAGTAAAACATTCCCCATCCTAAGGTTACAATGCTCACTTGCTGTAACTCTATCTATGGAGAAGCAGCTTTGTCACCCTAAGCTGCTCTCCTGATTTAGACTACAAACATCTCCCCCTCTCCTCATTTTCAATTTTTAATGAGAGGAGTTCACTCTCTTACAAAAAGGAGTCATGTAATATGGATCTGGAAAATCAAAGGAATTAATGTGTAGTATTCATGTACAACTTGATCCTTTCAGGTATGTTTTTTTTTTTAACATAGTTACATTGGTCCAGCTTGGACTATGGGGTTGACTTATTAAAACTGGAGAGTGTGAAATCTTGTGCAGCTGAGTATGGTAGCAAATCAGCTTCCAACTTCAGCTTGTTCAATTAAGCTTTGACAAACAACCTGGAAGCTTATTAGTTTATGTGCAGAGCGGCTCCAGATTTTTCAGTCTCCAGTTTTAGTAAATTAACCCCTATGTATATACTATACCAGATCGTTGACCCTGGAAGTTGGAAAGGAAGGGCGAAATGCAAAGCATTCACTGAATGGGGCCTGTGCTGAGCAGCCAAAGGTAGCAAGTGGAGATCACTGGAGTAGCATGTCCACTTCAGTGATTACCAGCTTCCAGGGACATCAACCGGGTATGATATATACATACAGTAGTTTCATTCATGTAACTATGTAAAATTGGAATTGTTCTTTAAATTGTTAAACAGTCACTGTTATGAATAATGATGAACTCTCGATACCACAAGTGGTAGACATGTTCTCCAACTGAGGTGCAGAGTCTAAAAAGAGGCCAATTTTCACCATTGTTTCTTCCCAAATAGAGGATTACTGGGTAGGCTTTCCATCACTGGGACCTGTTGGCACAGAATCATTAACACACAAGTACCAACATTCTTCTAATAATACCTTCTTGCATAGAACGTGTTCTTGTTTTATTGTTTCTAACCTGACTTAGAATATAGTAATAGTGTGTTAGTTAATATGTGACTTTATTTCCACTTACAATAGGGGAAAACATTATGTCTAGTAACTGTGTCCAGGGAAAATCTGCCTGTTTGTTAGCGCACACAGGCACATGTCTACTGTCAATACAGACAAAGGTACATAAAGTCCCATGAAAATTCTGTGGTATCCAAACGCCTATGTGATCAAATTCACCTGTGACTTATATGTGTCTCTTCTTCACCAACACGTGTGCATCCTAGTCCCCGAAACATATTGACCACCATTACGGGTAGTCAAAGACAGCGTGGTTGGATGTATCCACTTGAAGAGAAAGTCAGCCCAGGGCAAGTTGTCACTGGCATTGTTCCTAGATTGCTATATGCTCATAACGGCCCATGTAGAGGTAAAAGAGAAGCCTTCTTAATTTTTCCTTTGTCCTTATATTTTTATGTCAGTTTACTATAGGAGAGCACATACCTTATTGTATTTGTACATTAATCAATACTGAAAACTACATAGTGGAACTTTTACTAGTTTTCAGCATACTAAATTCTTTTTCTCATTTCAGTAAGAACAGTGTCTTTCCATTCTAGATGTCGTTAGCAGTCTCACACCTCTAAAAATCGCTAAGGAAATCCAGTTTTAAAGTCATTAAGAGCATTAAAATAGACCTTCACCTACACGCAGTTTAATCCATTAATAACACGTTGTGTGAAGCAGAGATAATGGAACTTTTCCACTGCGAAATTAAAGGATTGGAAAGGAAAAAAATACAAACTCATGAGACCTAGTGAAAAGGAAAAAAGAAAAAAGAAAATATTTTTTTCATTTTTAAATTATTGCTATTATTGAAAAGAAACAATCAGGTAGCTTGCAGAGTTTTCTGTATTAAAGAGAAATTGTGTCTGAAGCTTATGTTGGGCTTATGCACAGGACTTTAATTCTATGTTCAGACAACCTATACGTCAATATTTCGATTTAGCACCCTCCTAGATAGGTTGCTAGGATGTTAGGTAAATTTTGTTCTTTTTGGCTTCTCTGTAATGATTGGAGCAGCTGTTGATTTGAGCTGTTCTGAACCTCCCAGGGTGCAGGTTTAATTGCTTCCCCCTTCATTCTAGAGGTTTCTGCAACATAATGGGCTGGAGGATTCAGATGGGTTGCCAAAATATGTATTATGCTGCAGCCAATCCCTGGGGGGGGGGGGGGTGCCCAGTAGGTGGCTGGAGAGGTAAATAAATAGTATGAGGCCTGGAGCAGCCCTGGTCTTGTTCTGCTGTAAACTTTTCCAGGTATGGTTTTGTGCTGACAGGGTAACTTTAAATAGTATCAGAATCCATTTTTACTGGTCTTACTTCAGCAAAGAGGAATTTGATTCGTTGCTAGAGGTTATTGTTCTTCAGAATAAGAACCCCTTATTGAATAAGGCTGTTAATATTGTAAACATAAATGTTAGGTGATAGTTAGTTTATTATGTTTGACAATATTGTGTTTCAATTATTATATATATATATATATATATATATATATATATATATATATATATATAAATAAAACACAACCACATTAGTTTTAGTTAGGTTGGACAAAAATATGGAAACAGTACATGATTTGAAGGCGTGAGAGTGACGACATGTTTTGCGTTGAAAGCGGAAGTGGTGTAGCATTAGTTTGCTTCTGCTGAGTAGTGAGACCCCTAGCTAATACCGTGTGCTGCTATTAATATGGCGTCATGTAAGGGCTTACTGAGTTTCAAATTCAAATCAAATTTTTGGTTCCTGCTTAGCTGGTGTCTCTGTCACTGAACTTGCCAATTTATTTGCAGTGTCACGAGGTACAGTATCAAAGGTTATGACGGCATATACAGTTTCAGAGAAAACATTGTCTGATAAGCATAAGCGTGGCCAACAAGGTCAACTGACCGAAAGAGACAAAAGGAAATTGGGGTCACATGACTCATTTGCATAAATTATTACATGCAGTAAGAAAAAAGTAAATTCACACAAAAAAAAAAAAAATATTATGTGGTATTTACCGCAAAATGTAAATATCGCCAAAATACCATGCAATAAGCTCTTAAGTCCAATTCACAAATGGAACAGAGAGTAAAGAATCATTTCATTCCTGGTGGTACAGCATGCAGTATTTGACAGAAACAATGTGCTGGTTGCTAAGGAGTGGGCTGGGGAGCCAGCCGCTGCATCCTTACCAATGGATGACTCATCAGTCAGCGTTCCCCGCTGACAGCTGAATGTAAAGAAAACATGCCGAAATTAAAAATTATGAAAAAAATGCCAAAATTAAAAAAAAAATAGCATGGGTCCTCCCAAAATCCATACCAGAACCTTATCCAAGCATGCAGCCCAGCAGGTCAGAAAAGGAATGGGACAAGCGAGCGCTTTCCCCTCCTGAACCATAACAGGCCACATGCCCTCAACTTGGGGGGTGTTTTGAGGTGGGAGGGAGCTCATATTATTGATGGGGATGAGAGCATCTTCCCCACAACCCTGAGCGATGGTTGTGGGGGTCTGCGGGTGGGGGGGGTAATCAAAATCTGGAAGCCCACCTTTAACAAGGTGCCCCCCAAAAAAAACTCCAGTCCTAATGAAGGCTCCCGCTGACTCCCTGCTCCTCCACCTGACAGCTATAATAGCTAAGGGGAGGAGTCACCCGGTGTCACAGCCGCAGTATGCTCCTGGCTGGTGATGTCACAAGAGGCGGGGCCACCTGACATCCCCGGGTACCCCCTCCCCTTAGCTATTTAAGAACTGTCAGACGGAGGAGCAGGCAGTTGGCTGGAGCCTTCATCTGGGCCGGAGGTTTTTTTCTCTTCTTTTTTTCGGGTCTGGTGGTGCGACGGGCATTGTGATTGGCATTGGATCTATTTCGGGGGGACATTTTTATTTTTTTAAAGGAATTCTTAAAAAAACGTGTGTGTGTTTTTATCTATTTCTGACACTTTTTTGGTGAATGAGTAGGGGTAATTATTTTTTTATTACACTTTTTACTTTTTTTTATTTTTTTTAACACAGTGTTACCATAGGAACACTGTACTACTCTGGGGAAGTGATCAGGATTTTTTTTTACATATTATGTTTGCTTATAGCAGTGAATTTCACTGTTACCAGCAACCATTTTTACTGAATTTGATTCATTCAGTGTTTACTAATCACATGATACAGATGAGCTGTGATTGGTCCTGTCTGTACCATGTGATCACTGTGAGCAATCAGAGAGTTCAACACAATTATACACAATGAATGGCATGAATCAAAGCCATTCATTGTGTACAATTGTCATGTGATCTGCTGTGTTTGGTCAGAGCGATCACATGGTACTGACAGCGGCTGGTTCACTGATCAGTCATCCGCTGTGTCCAGTGACACAGTGGGTGAGAGATCGCTCCGCAGTGTGGCCCGTTCTGGTATGGCGTCATATGGCGTCCACCGGGAATGGCGAGTGTCTTGCCCTGCCATCATTTGACTATAGGCCTGGGCGGGAACTGGTTAAACACGTAAATTACCAGAATGCATATCAAACAAGACTGCAATATGTACGATATGTAATGCTCAAGACTGTGTTTATTATGATGTGCAAAGTTCAGAAACCTATAGCAATCTTCATCTAATGTGTAAGAGCTTGCATATTGAACATGACATCAGTGACATATACACAGGGCTGTGTTTAATAAGGGACCAGGTAAAAATGTTAATAGCATTTTTGTAAGCCAGTTGCACACATATGGTCTGATTCAGTAAAGGGTGCTATTAGTTTGAACATCTTATTTCAGCGTGTTTTCACATGCTGACACATAAGAGTAGTATTTGTGTTAACCTTGCCACAACATAGAACAAAGATCTGCATGAGCCACCAGCCTTTTAAATGAAGCCAAGACGTCTTTTATTGGCTCATTTCTTTTTCCAGTTGTATAATGCAGGCAAGCTGGCAGACAGCATATTTCAACCAGAAGCAAGGTGAGAGAATGACAGTTTGAGTAAACAGAACAGATTTTGCTTCTTTTAAACAAAATAGTGGTGCTAACTTTGTAAAAGTCTCCCATTTAAAATAATGTCACATATAAGCACTGGTGCTTTCTACCAGTTCATCAACAAGCTCAGTAAAGACTATTCATTCTATAAACCACTTTAATGTTTTCATTGTAAGATTATTCAGATGCTCATTTATTCCCCATTTGACAAGCAGCAAAACAAGTACTGTTGGTCTTTTCCCTCTCTACTCTATACTCTCAGTATTTGCCCTATCTGCATGTTGGCATAAAGCTTTCCCTTTGCACTAAATGCGGTATTCATGTACCGCTTCGTCCTGTACGTCTCCAGTGTGTTTCAAGCTTCAAAAGGGTTAAAAATACCTTGGAGACAATCCTCAAGGCCTTTAAAAAGCCTCAGATACCATCTCATCCATCTTCCCCAAGCTCATTCACTTGAGCAGTGCAGACTAACAGAGCATGTTTATAAAAACCTACAGTATAGGAGCCCTGAGTTTGAGTTTTACAGCCAAACAGATTATACTCTGGGTGAATATGTCAGGTTGATTTATCATGCAGCTTAAAGGAGAAAATAAGCAATCCCTATAGAGTTAGGCTCTGCAGGGACTGAGTTGTACTGGAAGAGGAGCCTTTAAGCTGACAGTTTGTTATGGAACATCACTTACACCTATATTCTTTCCTTCTGAGATTGTTTTGTCAAGCTGGAAATTTACAGTTGGATGCACCTCCACATCATCAACATTGTCCCAAGTCATGAGTAGCTGGTCCAGAAACTGAATACTGCAGTGTAGTACTGCAGACCACTGTATGTGCAGTCCACTATATGTGCAGTCTACACATGCCTTCTTTTAAAGTGGATCTGGATTTGTCCCATGAAAACTGTGCCAAAAACAACAAGCAGATGACAAATAATTAGTCACCATCATTGCTTGTGGTCTCCCTGTGGCTTATCTTTTTTTGACTTACCCTGCCTTGTTCCACACTGTGTCCTTGTGTGGTGGTGGACATTTTGTTAGATATAGGGCTTGCTTCCTCATGGTTTAGCTTCCCCACTGGTGGCTGGTGATCTGATAACTGGTGGGGGAAAATTCCAGAACAAGCAGGAGAGATTTAGATAGCAAAAGTTCACAAAATTCATGAAATAAAGGCAGGGAGATGTTGCTACTTCAGATCATAAGCTGCAGTTTCCTCTTCAGCAAGGTTAACAGTGAGAAAAACAGTAGTGACATCACCAAACCTCCCTTCAAATCTCACAAGCCTAGCAGTCATGTGCAGCAGCATATTAGATGATCTCACACTGCAGATATTCAACTATGAGGCCTCATTTACATATTACGTACTTAAGCACATGTGTTTTGTGCATCCCCATTCAGGCAGTGCCATTCTGTGTCTGCATGGCCACACTCCCGCACAGTTGTCATATTGGGTGCAGTATCCATGTCCATGCAGCTGCTGCATCCCAATCGACATAAATGAGACTGACTGCACAGGGATGCATGGAACACCTGTGCATCCCTGTGCGAGTAAACGCGGCACTCCACGGTGTATGCTTTAGTATGCTCATGTGAATGAGGCCTTGGGAAATGCACTGCTATTTTATAGGAGAAAAATTCTAATCTTTCAGGCTACTGCTTGAGCACAATAAACATTTTTAGATGATCCTTATTACACAGTAAAGCCCCATACACACGGTAGGATTTTCCGATGGATTCTGTCCTATCGGACAATGTTGTCGGAAAATCAGACCGTGTGTAGGCACCATCGGACAGTTTCCATCAGATTGTCTGACGGACAAAGTCCTATCTCCTGCTGGATAGATTTTTTGACAACAAAGTCCGATCACACCAAATCCGATCGTGTGTAGCGAATTCCGACCGGACAAAGTGCTACGCATGCTCAGATCACATTACAAGACCAAAGCTATTGGCTACTAGCCTCTACGTAGTCCCGTCGTAGGCAACAAACGTCACCACGTTCAGAATGATCGGATTTTCCGACAACTTTGTCCGACCGTGTGTACACAAAACCAATATCAGACAAAGTATGACGGACATGGTCTGACGGACCTGGTCCTCGGATAATCCGCGTGTGTGTATGGGGCTTATGTCTTCTTTTTTTGGGTACAGGTCTTTAACCTCCATGGCGGTATTCCCGAGTGTGGCTCGGGTGAATTTTCAGTACCAAAAGCGGTAACTCCGAGCAACACTCGGGATCGCATCGCAGGATCCAGGTACAGTTACTTACCTCGTCCCCAGTATCCTGCAATATCCTCCCACTGTGTGCACAAGGCTGTGTCCTCCGCCAGATCTATCACAGTGCCGATCTCCATTCCCAGCGAGCGTTGCAACACACGAGGACAGAGCACAGTGCCAAATTCAAAAACTGAAAAACACACTATACAGTACTGTACATACAGTACACTGTAATCCTACAGATTACATTACTGTATCACATTATTTCACATCCCTTTTGTCCCTAGTGGTTTTTCCAGTGCCCTGCTCGCAGTTTAATATTATATATACTGTTCTTTCTGCCTGGAAACTGGAGATGGTCCATAGCAACCAAAAATCGTCTCTTTACATGAAAAGCGGTTTTAGACCAGCTAGAAAACAGCGATAATAAATTTGAATCACTTGCAGAATTGAGAGATAGTGATTTGTGGGGAAATTCGTCAACAAACACTGAAAGTAATGACAGCGACAATTCTGCAACTGAGCAAATTTCTGTGTTATGGATTTAATTACATTATTGAATCATTTTTATTATTATTATATTTTTATTTGTTATATTTATTTATAGTTATTTATTATATTTTAATTTATGATTTTGTGTTTCAAACTTTATCATACCCCGGCTGTCTACAATTTCTGGAAGAATTAAATTGCAATACCAATAATATAAAATTGACGTGTGAATTCAGTGAGATTTAATATTTATAGACATGGGAATAAATTGGGTACTTCAGTATACTTCAAGCCCACAGACAATAGCTACTTACCGATTCAAAGTGGAAACCACCCAATGTGGCTAAGAAACATCCCAAAGGGACAACTAGCCAGAGTGAGGAGAAACTGCACAAAAATTGAGGATTTCAACTCACAAGCTTTGGTTATTAAGAAAAAATGTGTGGAAAAAGGTCACTCTGAAGGTAATCTGGATTGTATCATTGAGAGTGTAGCCTCAATCCCAAGAGAAGAATTCCTAAAGGATGTGATACATCCTCTAGATTGTAATAACCAGGAATGGAGCTTCATATCAGGGTTTCACTTGCAATACAAGGAAGTAGAGAACATCTTCGGATCCCACTGGCGCATCCTCCTTATGGATAAGGTGCTCAAACCTGCATTACCACCCAAACCTGGATTCATTCTATAGAAGGGCTCCTAGTTATGTGGATAAAATTGTAAAGAAGGTGATAGATCCTCCATGCAGACCACCCTCCTTTTGGGATAAAGACGGGTTCTACGCATGTAGAAGATGCTGTGCATGCAAAGATGTTAGGACACTGATAAGAGCTCTTGATAAATTTGTGTCTACCTCCAATAACAAAGAATTCAGAATTAAGGAGTTTATTACCTGTAATACGGCATATGTGGTGTATGCACTCCAGTGTCCCTGTGGATTAATCTACATAGGCCACACAAAAAGACTGCTTAGAATACGGATTGCAGAACATTTAACTAACATTAAAATAGGTTTTAAGGACCACAACGTATCATTACACTTTAAAATACACCACAACCAGGATCCTTCTGGGCTGAAATTCTGGGGTATATATACCATCTAAAACCTTTTTGGAGAGGTGCTGTGAGACTTTTTGGTCAATACTTTATTGCCCAGAGGGTTAAATTTCAATCTAGACATTAATTGTTTTATTAGTGGCTATTAACAGGCATTTTGTAGTTTTAGTCTTCACTTATTCTCCTGTGCTTCTGACTCATTCTCTTACCTAATTTTAAGTACCATTTCTGCTAGTACTCTCTATTTATAAATATATTTTAAAAGATGCAGATTTTTTAGATATATTATATTTCTTTGTCTCCGAGTATTGGATATCTCTACTCCCCTATATTAATCATGGTTTATAATACATTTAAGGCTGCTTATATCTGGTTCTCTCCTCTTCAAAGTATCATATACACCAGTGGTCCCTATGTATATATATAATTATAACAGTTTGTCAGATATACCCTTATCATTATCTGTAGAAACCTTCCATGGGTGATTGCTTTTATATATATATATATATATATATATATATATATATATATATATATATATATATTAGTCATGGTCCATAATACATATAGTGTATTTTATACTTATATCTTATATTTTATATTCAATTATGATGGTCCCATTATAAGGCTATTACCCTGGCTTTTTTATATTTTATCCACATCTGCTTCTTTACCTAAGATTTGGATATAGTGTGTTTTTATTATTCCAGGCGTGCTCAATGTTCCTGTCATTCAGAGACATTTAGATCCAGAGCTTGGAACATAATTACTTTTTAAATCTATCAATTATATGTTTTTACGCTATTATATATTTATACTTGTATTGTTCTGGATGATTTTCTCCCACCACTGACACTATTTTGTTCTGCAATACACATGTATTGAGGCTGCAATTGATGTACATTTGTTTGTATTTCTCTGCGCTCCTTGAAAAGCATTATGCTGTTTGCGCCCAATTAGGTTGCAGTGACCAGCAATGGTCATCTTTTGCTATGTGACCAGCACGACATCCTGGAAGTGACGCTTGTGCTCCACCATCCATCACCATCTACCAGGAAGTGATTGCGGTGTCTGCAAGGAAACGCACGCTCCATCTTGGATGGCGGAATATGGTGATAGCGCTCTCTGGATCACTTTTTATGCTTGATTGATTTTGCTTTGATGTACGTAGTTAGTATTAAGGGGCCCTCTGATGTATGGGGGAATTATTCATAAATAAACAGGATTAGGTCTTCTCAGACGTGACTCTTCTTGCCCACTTGCCAATAGTGTTCCTAGGGCTCAACACTTTTTTACTAATGGTAAACTCTCAACGTACCAATCCCTCTCCCACTCCTTACCTGACTATCGTGTCTCATTCTTCAACTATTTACAACTCAGACACTTTTTCTTAACCGGTAAGCCCGCCATTCCCTGGCACCATGACTTTACACCATTCGAGTCTCTTTGTCTCCACCATGAACCTCAGAAACATGTAATTTCCTCTACCTATTCAATCCTTTTCTCTACCCATGACGTTAAATCAGACGCCTTAGTTCAAAAATGGAATCAGACCTCGGAATAGACCTCACACCTCAGGACTGGAGTAAAATATATACGCATATTCACAAAGGTTCGTTAAATGTCTCTATCCAAGAAAATCGCTATAAACTGTTTTCTAAGTGGTATAGGACGCCATTGATCCTCCATAAATTCCATCCGAACGTATCCCCCTTATGTTGGCGCTGCAACAATGCCCCAGGCTCCCTTTTACATATCTGGTGGGAATGCCCACACATTCAAGCCTTCTGGACAGAAATACACATACTCATACACCAAATCACCACCTATGACATCCCGTTCACCCCTGCCCGTTTCCTGCTGCACCACACTCCCTCTTCAGTCGGCACACACAAACACTCCCTTAGTATTCACCTTCTTAATGCTGCTAACCAATGTATCCCGGTCCATTGGAAGAGTCCTACACCCCCCACGATTGCTGAATGGACCCGTAGGGTCGATAAGGTGGAGGAAATGGAATGCCTTATACACCAGGCTAAAGATACCCTCACACGCCATGAGCATACTTGGGCTTGTTGGAAACACTTTCGTTCCTCTCCTACACCTGCCCTCCCTGCAACCAGTCCACACCCTTCCTGAATATTCGTTGAATACTTTTCTTCCTGCCGTGTTTCTATAAGTACGGTTCCACATATCTGTATACCATCACGCTTATAAGGTTCTTATACCCAGGAAGTACTCTAAACAGCCGATATAGGCATCACATACTTTATGTTCCCTTTCTCACAGTCCCTCCCCCATTCACAGCAAGTCCCCTTCCGGGGTGAATGGGGGAGGTTTGCCCTCTGATGCCCCTCATATCCATTCTCCTCCCTCCTCTCCTTCACCCCCTTTCACAGGTCTTACTAACGAAGTTATGTTATGTCAATTACAAGAATGTTTTCCACTGCTTCTGTCTATGCTTACGCACCAATGAAGCTTCACATAGCTTGTGTCATATCTCTTACTCGGAACATTGCCTATTTCTACTACTGTTTCTATAAGATTTACCTTATGTTTATTAATGTATTCCTATATCTGCAAAGCATTGGATCTCCATAACCCATTGTAATGTTATTTACCGCAACATGACGGTTCAACATGTACTCTTTTCTTTTCACTGTTTTATCTGTAATGTTTGAAAACGTTAATAAAATCTTCATTAAAAAAAAAAATAAATAAATAAATAAATAAACAGGATTACGCTATGTGCTATCATTCTTGTGTTTAGTCTAGTTTAGTCTAGTGAGTTTTACCCCCTGGGGGAGTGTGCTTCACGAGGTGGAATACGCTTATTGTTCTCTGGTGAAAGATGCACGCTAGGACAACTGTGATTCAACACCTATAACACTTTGAACTGTCCCCACTACCATCTACTACATAGAGACTTATAACTGTGGTGTTGGCCACATGTTCTGATAATTTTATCAATTTTAATTTCATCGCTGTTTTAGTATTTTAATGATCCAGGGACTGGACTGTTTTATTTCCATACTACTGTTTTTATTATGTCTACTAGACTCACTTGGACAGATTTAAGTGTGTTATTCCCTAAGAATTACAGGCCTACAATATAAAACGCCAAATTTCCATGCAAAACATTGTACCGCTTTCAGCATCAAAAATATTACATAATCATACCGCCAGGGAGGTTAACAAGGGGTACAAAGCCTTTTTGAATTGGTAAAACTCAAACACAGAGTAGATTTTAATGGATTATTTTATCCTTTGCAACAAATGGAGAAAGGGAATAAAGAAATTGTCTAAATCTGCTTTACAAATAGGTGAAACTGTTGTAACAAATATTTTCTATATTAAAATAAAGCTAAATATTGATTTTGACTTTTTATTACAAGTCTGCTGTAAGCAAGGCTTATAAATAAATGAATACATTTAAAAGAAATAAACCTACTGGAATTGCTTCTCATTTTAACCTGACTTTGTGGAATTTATAGTTGATATTTGATCCCTGATAATGGGAAATGTACCAAATATTTTGTTTTCCCCATATGTATAATTCCCTGCAAGTTGGGTAAACTGGACACATTTAGGCCCTTTCACACTGAGACATTTTTCAGGCGCTACAGCGCTAAAAATAGCGCCTGAAAAAAGCTGGTCCTTTCACTCCAGTGTGAAAGCCTGAGGGCTTTAACACTGGAGCGGTGCGCTAGCAGGACGGTAAAAAAAGTCCTGCTAGCAGCATCTTTGGAGCGGTGTATTCACCGCTCCTATACCGCTCCTACCCATTAAAATCAATGGGACAGCGCGGCAATACCGCCGGCAAAGCGTCGTTGCAACGGCGCTTTTTGGGGGTTTTAACCCTTTTTCGGCCACTAGCGGGGGTTAAAACCGCCCCGCTAGCGGCCAAATACCACTGCTAAAATGACGGTAAAGCAGCGCTAAATATATTGCTGCTTTACCGCCAACGCCCGCACTGCCCCAGTGTGAAAGGAGCCTTAGAGATTTGCAGAGCTGCAGTATATTCTTGGATCAATCTGTAAAAAGTGGATGGGTAAACCATGAATTATATTTTGCCTAAAATTAAATAGTAGCAGAATGTATAAAATAAAACAATATATACCATATGTCACAGGTTGTGTAGATTCTGTGTGTTTTAAGTGGGTACTGTAAGCTTCCCAGAGGAATGCCCAGGCTAAAAGTGTAACTATGATTAAAGTAAAAAGTATTACATAGTATATGGTGCAGTTAGTATTCTATAATAATACCAAATCATTATTTGTTTATCTGAGTACCCCCCCCTCCCCCACCCCGTAACATTGTTTTATGTGTTGATCCTCCAAGTAGATGCTATGCTGCCATAGCAGCCTGGCTATTATGATTATTATTGATCTTTTGGGTATTTGTTAAACACTGACAGCTTTTCCCGGCCCTCCTGCTAATTCCAGTGTCATCCTCCCTGAGTAAGTAGGCCTTTTAGAGAGCCTGGGTCTTGGGAGGTATGTTTTTTGCATTGAGCAACAATTAAGAAAGAACAGACCTATTCAGTGTCTACGTCCTTCAGCAGGGTGACTATACAAATAAGCTCCAAAATGAGTGAAATGCGTTAGTTTAAGAGCCCTTTCAAACTGATTTGCCACCGGCATCAGCGTTAAAGTGGCGCTATTTTTACAGAGCTTATCCTGTCCATTAATTTTGTACAGCTGAGGCTGCAGAGATGGAGATTGAGGACTGTGTCCTCAATCTCTTTTCTTTGTTTCAAAGATGACAAAATCAGAGGTCTGTTTAGACTCCTGCTATCTCACCCACAGTCCATATTCCCATTGCACATGTTCCTGGAATGAGCTCTTAAGGTACTGGGTGCTATAGCGACCGCCAGCTGGATACTGGAACCTATACGATATGTATATATTCGCCAGCGCACCAAGGATCGTCAATTTCATCCAAAGTTTTTTTTATTCAAGAAATATCACTTCATAAAATGGTGTTGTGCAACTTTCAGAGTCACACAGGACCCCTTTGTCAGGCATTTCTTATTAGATGCCTGACAAAGGGGTCCTGCGTGGCTCCGAAAAGTTGCACTACACCGTTTTGTGATGTGATCTTTCTTGAATAAAAAAACGTTTGGACGAAATTGACGATCCTTGGTGTGCTGGCGAATATCTACATATGATATCTCACTCACCCACCAAGGGGCTCCGAAACATTGTAAAAAAAAAAAATTGTGAAACAATAAATGCGGTAAATAAAATGGTAAAAAGATAAAATAACTAAAATAAAAAAATACTGACACCAGTGGCGGAACTACCAGGGTCCCAAAGGTCGTACTTGCGACTGAGCTCTGGCATTCCGCCACCATGGGGGTGCCTCCCGCTGAGGGTCAGGGGGGCCCTTTATGGTTTCTTGCACCCGAGCCTTGAAGGTTCTAGTTATGCCTCTGGTGACAACCCTGTTTATTGTACATTAAAACAGCACTGGAGATTTAGTTTAACTTGACCATAAGTAAGTGACAAACAAGATAAGTCCCAACTCCAACTAATAGTGTCTAAGCAGTTCTAACACTTTTTTCTCTTAAAGCTGTTGTATACCCATTTTTTTTTTTTTTTTACCTACAGGTTTAACCTATAATAAGGCTTGTGGGAGTTCACCGCTCCAGGATAATTACCTCTCCAAAGGTCAGCTGTCGCCACAGTTAAATAGGGTGCTGGCTCTGTTTGCAAAAGAGATAATATAAAAAATAAATAGCTGGATAGCCGCACTCCAAATATTCACCTTTATTGAAAAGTTAAACTCAAGGCATCAAACATAAGTACAGACTAACTGCACTCCCACTGACCTGTTTCACACTAGGCACGGTGCTTAGTCATAGCTAAAGTTCTGAATATACATACAGATATATATATATATATATATATATATATATATATATATATATATATATATATATATATATATATATATATATATATATATATATATATATATATATATATATATATATATATACATATATATACACCTAAGTAATTAAACAAATAGACAAAACATGTATGCCATAAGTAATATAATGGAACGCACCTGTGAACATCTAAAATCCAAACATTATATATACATTATATATATATATATAATAATAAAGGACATGAACAATCTCTTATGTATGAAAAGACAACGGTGCAACCCAAAAAAGAGACATAACACGTAAAATAATACCGTATGTAATAAAAACTATCATGCACCAACAAAAACACAACGAGGGGAAAGACCAAAACGCCCACCCCCCGTGTATTAATGCTGGTGCATGTTTCAGCGGATTCGATAATTCTGAGTAAGATGATACAGTCCCGCCTCAATATTAATTCATATCCATATTATCGTAGTGACAACGTTTTGGTTACTAAATTATTCTATTTTTCTATTCTCTGCTGTAATTGCACCAGAGTCGCCCCATATAATCGCTAAGGCTAAATCACATATAACCGATAAAGTAGGATCAAAAATGAATGCCAATGTCACCCGGCATGAATTCATAAGGAAACCTAAACAATATAAATATACAGTCAATATATATATATATATATATATATATATATATATATATATATATATATATATATATATATATATATAAACAAAAGTGATCACTATTATGAGAAACACCTGGGAACATACATACATACATACATACATGGAGCACACACACACATATCCACATGGGTACATACCCATATACAAATAGAGTAACTAAAAAGATACATAAATTATATCTGTGGATTACGATAATTGAAGCAATCTTAAATAAATATAAATACGTAAATATAAATATAAAACATTGATCAATAATGGCTATAGCATATATCTAATAATACATGTGTGTAGCTCCAGAAAGATCCCAATCAGGTGAAAAAAATTAAATAAAAAAGGTAGGGGAGGACGAAGGAGGACAATAAATAAAAAGCAAGAAAAAAAATATATATAGAAGAAAGGAAAGAGGGAACATAGCAGAAAAAGAAAAAAATTTGCCAAGCAGAACTAAGATGGAATATATTTGCACACAGCGGACAACCATGACCCCCCATCAAGAAGCATCATGAAAATAAAAATAAATGACCATACCAAGATGGGGAAATTCCATGTAAATCTCAAGCAAAATATACCATTGACGCTATTGTATCAAATGTAGAGCCACTAGTATACAAGGGTATAAAAGTCACTCATATAAGTGTGAGATATCCCACTCAAAATTGAGGCCAATGGGATGCCTGGTATTGAGACGGAATATCCAATAAACCTCTCTCTTGCAGAGTAACCTAAACTTTTTGCCTCCCCTTTTTGATGACATGACTTTTTCAACCCCCTGGATACGTAGGCTACTGACATCTTTATCGTGACATAAACGCCAATGCTTCACTATGTTAGTGGTTTCTAGATATGTCATAAAAATAATCATATAGCCCATCCCTTAGCCTACGGGTCATCATGCATCCCACGTATTGAATGGAACATTGTTCACAAGTGACTACATACACTACATATCTAGTGTTACAAATCTCTATTTAAGGATCTAGAGTGAATCATATCGCCTCGTAAAATGTGTGGGCAACAATTTCCCCCACATCGAAACAATCCTTTAAACTGCAGCCAATGTGAACACTGGAACCTACTTGTATAGAGGCTAGGTGACAATGTTCCACCGATGGTGGGAGCCCTGCGTGACACTGATTTGATGCCCTTAGACAAAATTTGAACATATGTAGCATCGTTATACAAGATTGGCAAATATTTTTTCTATCGTGCTTCTGATTTTATTAAACTCTAAACTGTAAGGGGTGGAAAAAACAAAAACATTGATGGATTTATCAAATCTGTGTTTTCCTTCATCTCTATTTTTATACCTGTTGATATTATCATGGAGAAGGTGGCTTCTTTCAGTCTTATGGGCTACATTGAATGCCCTATCAAGAACAGAGGCTGTGTATGCCCTCTCCATGATCTGTGTCTTCATGGCAGAAGCTTCTTTCAGGAAAGCTGACTCGTCACTACACACACGTCTCAGCCTTAAAAATTTACCCACTGGGATGCCTTTAATGGTGTGCTTAGGGTGACCTGAGTCTGCCCTCAACAGGGAGTTTCCAGCTGATGGCTTCCTGTAAAGCTTAGAGGAGATACTCTCTCCTTCACCTGTTAAAACAACGTCCAATAATTCTATCTGTTTATGGTCCATAATACCTGTAAATTTGAGATTGAGACTGTTGTCATTAAGGTATAGGAGCCATTCATCAATACCACCCACATTCTTGGTACATATAAAGATCAAATCGTCTATGGTGGGGGACAACCATCGCCAAAAATGCGGGACCTCTCCCACCATCCCATGTATAGATTGGCAAGGGAGGGGGGAAATTTAGCGCCCATCGAGGCCCCGCATTTCTGGAGGTAGTGGTCCCCATCGAAACATAAAAAAATTATGTGTTAATAAATACTCTAAACAACATAAAACAAACTCTTGATGTACCAAGGAGTAGTGACTATGATGCTTCAGAAAAAAAGGCAACAGCCTGGAGTCCCAGGGAGTGGGGGATGGAGGAGTACAAACTAGCTACGTCACAGGTGACCCAGACATAATCTGGGTCCCATTTAAGGCCCTGGATATCTGATAAAAGCTGCTTGGTGTCCCTAAGAAAACCGGGTAAAGCAGAAACCAGCCGCTGTAGCTGATGGTCAACCCATTCACCCAATCGCTCATTTAATGACCCAATGCCTGCCACTATGGGTCTAACTAACAATGGGTGACACCCTTTATGTAGCTTTGGTAGGTGATGAAAATGGGCATAATTGGGGCATCAGGGATGAACATCTCTCTCTCACTTGGAGAAAAAATGCCCGCTGTCACTGCTCTATCTAGGGGTGCATTCGGATCCTATTTAAAAGTGGACGTCAAGTCCCTCTCTACTAACTTTTGAAAAAGGTCCATATCTTTACCCCTGGAGTTAATCGGGTAGAAGTCCGACCTCAACCGAAAGGGAATGGTCGTGCGGCCACCCGACACCTCCATAGGAGCAAGTGCAGACTCAATAGCAAATTCCTCCAGATCACAAAGAGCACACAGCTCAGAGAAACTGGGGGGCAGGAGTCACCCAAAGTAGCGGCGGCCGCAGCATCACCATCTCCAACATCTATAGCCAATCCATCGTCTGAATCACCAAAGTAATGTTGTTTTTTCAAGGTAAGAGTGTGCACAAATTTGTTAATATCCAGAATGGTCCCAAATAAATCAAAATGCCTATCTGGGCAAAAATTCAAACTCTTTGATAGTAGTGATAGTTCTGAAGGGCTTAGGGTTTTATTCGATAAATTCACTACATTCGATGTTACTTCCGTGCCCGATCTCTCAGTGAGTAGCGATCCTTGTTGGCCCCATCTGTGTCTGACTGCCCCTTCTTGTTTTCTTATAAACTTTTCCTTTTTCTTTTTGCTGGAGCCCTATGCGCCCTTGTTTAAACTTGAGATATTCGGTGCATTCAACTGATGGTTAACGCTGATCGGCTGACCAGCTGAATCAGGAGAAGAATCGGAAGCAGTAGCAGCCATAGTGTCGATCATACTGTCATTTTCCAAATCAGAGAAACTGACCCGTTTTTTAAGAGAAAGCTTACGGGAGCGATTTGGGAAAGTAGATTTCTTCCATATGTATACACTGCCATTTTCATAATCAATATGATCCCGTGCAAGCTTATCATTTTTCCCAGAGATTAAATTTTTCTCCAGCCTGTCAAGATTTTTATTTAGGCGTGTATCTAGATCAGCAAAATCTTTATGCTGTTGTAGAGATGTTAGACTCTGTTGTATATTGGTAATTTCATCTCGTAATCGGGTAAACTCCTCCATCCTTGATATATAATAAGGCTTACCTGTAAGTAAAATTAATATTGTATGGTTTAGGAGATATTCACTTTGCATGCAGATGCTGCCGGACCTTGCCGGGAAGACTCCCACATGCCAGCCAGGCGTGGACCTGGATTAGATAGCGTTGCGTCGTTCTAAGGTAAATATTTCATAATGAGCATACTAGCTCATTATGCCTTACAGGTTTTTTTCTTTTTTACATTTTTTTTTCTGAGGGTATAAAACCGCTTTTAAACCATATGAATAAAATGTCACTGTTGTAAACACCCCAACTGTGTTATAAGGTTTGTCCCAACCCCTGACACTTATGCTGGACAGCTTACCTTGCATGTAAATGTGGGGGAAAATATGAATAACGGCATGTGAAATTAATAAGAAATTCACATACTGAATATCATTATTGCAGGTATTTATCACATACAGTTACCAGAATACACTCCTGTTTTTTTTTTTTTTAATGATAGCAGACCTCTAAACCTTTTGTAATTTTGATCAGACCAGAAAAAACTTCTACCAGGTTTTTATTGTAGTCTGATTCCCCTTTGCAGATATTTACTATCACTTTCATCCAGTTGACAAGTGTGAATGGGAAATTATGGGTTGTCCCTCTGATGGCCCCATGACAACAACAAAAGCACATTTATTAAGAAGAATGGGGAAGGTAATAATTAAGCACATTTTTAGTGTGTGAAACACGTCTGCCATGCAGCCTGTTGGCAGGGCAAGGGGTGGGCAGGAGGGGTGGCTGCCCTGGGCACAATGGTTTATTGCAGGGATGGGGATACCCTGACCATAACCCTAAGGGAAGGGGGGGCGCAGTTTGGCATCTTTGCCCTGGGCATTGGATGACCTTGTCCCGGCACTGACTGTTGGTGTTTTTTGGTGTCACGTTGGGAAACTCCACTAAAGGATTTTTGGAACGAGCCGTGGTGTGCAGCCATTTCTTCATTTGTTGCATTATATGGAGGCAAGCTGGGGCGAGCACCCACGTACAGTTTCCAATCAGGCTTCCTTGCCTCACCTGGAGTGGTGGGTTGTCTTCATTCATACAGGTAAGAATATCTGCCAGACTTTTATTGCTCTTAAGCCACGTACACACACGATCGGATTTTCCGACGGGAATTGTGTGATGACAGGCTGTTGGTGGAAAATCTGACCGTTTGTACGCTCCATCGGACAATTGTTGTCGGATTTTCCATGGACAAATGTTGGATGGCAGGCTTTAAAATTTTCCACGGACAAATATCTGTTGACGGATTTTCCAAGTGTGTGTACACAAGTCTGTCGGACAAATGTCCAAAGTTCAAACACGCATGCTCAGAAGCAAGGATGAGCTGGAAGCAGTCGGTCTTGTAAACTAGCGTTCGTAATGGAGAATTAACATTCGTGACGTGGCAAATTATGAAATATCTAAATACAGCACACATTCTCTTCTTCTTTATTTAATGGGATAATAATGAAGCTGCTTTGCCGCTGATACTGATGGAGTTATGGCAAACGTATTTTAAAAGGCTTTTATTTTCTAGTGCTATCGAGAATAATATTATTATGCTTTTTTATCCCGTAGTTTTTAAGATCAAAGATACAACTTTCTTGGTGTTCCTTGTCAGTTTTACATTGTATTTTTTTTAAATGTAACTGCCTACTCCCAAACTGTCATTTGAAGTGCAACACACAGCAAAGTATTATTCTACACAATTTTTTTATTGTGCATTAAAAAAAGAAAACAAATAAAATTCGACATGCTTTCTGCCAATAGGAATTAACCAAAAAGTGCATTCTATGCATCCAAAAATATAGAAAATATACCAAATCAAATCATTATTCAACCAAAAAATAAAATAAAAGCCTCGTACATGTGCCCTGCTTCTTAATATAGGGGGTCAATAATGCCAAGAGTTGGTGAAAGCAGGGGTCCGTCAGATAATTTCCGAAAATCATCCAGATTATTCTCCTGGAGATACCGCAGCAAAGGCATATGACATAATTGGTCACGATTAATAAAGCAACCAATTTTTGGTCCAAAAAATCCTTCTGTTCCTGGACTGGGCTTGGGTCAAAGCAATAACTCCAAGGCCAATAATAAATAATGCATTATCTCCTCCCATTCTGCAATATGTCTGGTTGACGAACGGCCGCTCAGAAACAAACTGAAAACCACGAAATGAAAAGCGCAAATCAACACTCACCAAACTTCTACTAACACGACATTAGCAGAAGGAGCCCAAAGGGTGGTGCTAAAGAGCTGAAAAAACACGTAGTACGTCACTACGTTCGCGTTTGTTGGCCAACAATTCCTTGCCGATTGTATGCAAGACAAAATCCAGGCACACGCCTTTGGACAAAAGTCAGAAGTTTTGTCTGAGGAAAATCCGATTGTGTGTACGAGGCTTTAGAGTCTTTCCATCATAGTGACAGCGGTTCCTATTGCATACAAGTAAGGGGGCTTATGAATGGCACCAAGTTTGTAGGCCCTACAAACAAGCAAGTGTTTCGCTTTCTAAAACTCTTAGCTCAGAATTACAGTCTATGACATTGGTTACTGGTAACACAAGGACAGGTGAAAAAACTACTAAATATTCAAGTAAGAGCAAACTCAAAAAACTGATGAAGTTTGGCAGAGATAAAACAGCGTAATTCAGAGCAAGCCAGATAACCCAAGGGATGGGTCAATACATAATACCTAGAGTAGCAGTATTCACAGATCATAGTACAGCTTTAGTAAATAAACCCCATTGTGTACTTAAAAGTGGGGTGTGCCTTTATTGCATTTTCACAAAGGACCAGAAAGACCTTTTTCTTCTCAAAATTTATATAGGCTTTTAGGTGATATTGCATGTATGTTTGAGTCTTTCTTAGCTGCATTCTAAGTTAAAATCCAGCAGATATGGCACAGATATGTTGAGGGACTGTGTCTGGCCTGAGATGAGTGACTCAAGGAATTAAATTGACAACCTTGAGAGGGGACTGGAAGCTACATGGTTGAGCTGAGTAGTACCTGTGAATTAAGTATATGTTGCATTGTTCTGCTTCGCGTTATTGAACTGTTGTATAACACTAGTCAGACAGCTTAACAATAATTCAGAAGTCAAGAAACGTGAGACATCAAATCTGTATGTATTCTTTTTCCGAATAACTTTGTAAAACTACAACATAAACATAAACAAAACATATGTGTCAGTACATTAAAACATTATACAGCAGCTTCACTCTATCAGTGAGTGTACTCACAGACAATTCCACCATTAATCCAGGAATAGATGAGAGCTCTTCTGTTTGCAGTCTGTTATATCATGGAGCAGTCATAAAATGAAGGAAATACAGTTCCAGGTTAAAGGTTACTGCTCTTTACTGTGAAGATACCAGTTCCAGGTTAAAGGTTACTGCCTTGAATGTAAAGGAATTCCTTTTCCTAGTGACAAAATAATAACTAACTCTGGCCACTAGATGGCAACAATGTCAAACCAACATTGCAGTATAATCTGTAACAGCACATAGCACATATTACTATGACAATATGGGCAGAACACTCCCTGTCTGGCATAATTTATTATGTCATTATATAAATAACCACTGCTATGCAGAAAAAACATATAAACAGGAAAATGGAATCATAGCTAGTCCGAGATCAAAACTATAATGTCAGTTACAGGTCTGAGATAAATCCTGGTGGTCTCATTTTTCACAATCTTGACCTCCACCTTTCTGACCTTGCCATCTCTGCTTGGTAGAGCATTGACAATAAGTCCTACGGGCCACTCATTTCTGCCCTCTTGGCTGTCCTTCAACAGAACAACATCACCCACTTTTACATTTGGGCGATCCTCAGTCCATTTCCTGCGGCGTTGCAAATTTGACAGATACTCTCTCTTCCATCTTTTCCAAAAGGTGTCTGCCAAGCATTGTACTTGCTTCCATTGTTTTGCATAAACTTGTGTTGTACTTATGGTTCCAGATGGAGCAGACAAAGAGTTCACCTTTTGAGTCAACAACATTGCTGGGGTAAGGACCATAGGTGTATCTGGGTCTGAGGACACAGGAACTATAGGCCTGGCATTCATAATAGCTGAAACCTCTGCCATAAAGGTGCTTAAAGTCTCATGGGTCAAGTAAACAGGTTTGGTTTGTAGCAACATAGCATCCAAGATTCGTCTGGCAATACCTATAAGTCTCTCCCAGACACCCCCCATATGTGAGGAGTGTGGAGGATTAAAGACCCATGTACATCCTCTGTCTTGGAGAAAGTCTTGCAATTGTGATTCGCTGTCACAAATGTTAAGTTCTTTGCAGGCTCCCACAAAGTTTGTTCCTCTGTCAGAACGGAGCAGTCTTGCTGGGCCACGAATTGAGAAGAATCTCCTCAAGGCATTAATAAAGCTTGATGTTGACATAGCTTCAAGTAGCTCTATGTGTACAGCTTGGGTGGACAAACAAGTGAAAAGAACTGCCCATCGTTTACTGTCTGCACTGCCTCCTCTAGTGCGACGGGTTAAAACAGACCATGGACTAAATACATCTAAGCCCACATTGGTGAAAGGTGGTTGAGCAATTACTCTGTCCTCTGGTAGCTCTGCCATCTTTTGACTTTGTAATCTTCCTCGCAGCTTGCGACGGATGACACATTTGTGTATAACAGCTGATACCAAGCGTTTGCCACCAAGAATCCAGAAACCTGCGGATCTAATTGCACCTTCTGTGATGTGTCGCCCTTGGTGAACTACTTGTTCGTGATAGTACCTAACAAGCAGTGCTGCAATGTGGTGATCATAAGGTATGATGACAGGCTGTTTCTCTTCCTCTGAAATTTCAGCAAGAGACCAACGTCCACCTACTCTCAACAACCCATTCTTGTCTAGAAAGGGACTAAGCTTCCTAAGACGGCTTTGTTTTGGGAATGTCTTCTGTTTTTTGATGCAGTCAATTTCCTTCTGGAAATGTTTGTTTTGAACAGAAGAAATTATAACAGACTTTGCCTGGGCCAGTTTTACTAGATTGACCTGTTCATGGAAACTTTCCCACCTTCTGACTTGATCGCTATTGGTTTCTCTCCGGAAGGTTTTAGCAACATGGATGAGTCTGGCTAGAGTCTTAACTAATATCTTCCAGCAAGAAAATCTATCAAAGCAATGTGGGTGAAGTGTGGCTTCAGAAGCTTTGGTGCTGAAACTCGTAATTTCCGATCTGATTTCAGGGTCAGCTTCGGGCTCTATGAGTGGATAAGCATTAGCAGTGTCTATCTGCTCACAGTGTGGTTGATACAGAAAGGATGGGCCTGAGAACCATATAGAGTTCTGAAGGCATGCTGCTTGAGTAGGTCTAGTGGCATAATCTGCAGGGTTTTGCTCTGTAGATACATGGAACCACTGATCTGTGTGTGGAGATTGCCTCATTTGGTTAAGTTTGTGTGGGTGGTAAACACCAAACATTGGTAGATACCAGTGTTTCCTGTCTGCTTCAAGTGGTCCTGCAACTTCAGCGTAATCGTTGTCTAGCATCCCTTTAATGAATTCAGTGAAATCTCTTTTCACTTCTGGCTTTCTCTGCAGAGTTTTGCTGAGTGAATGCAAACGCTTCATGGCTTGCTCCCTGTTACTAGGCAAAACACGTCTTGGTGTGCGAAAGGGAAGAGGGGCTACCCAACTGTGATTGTCATCTTGGTAAGCCTCTTTATCCATAATCTGCAAGAAGGTTTGATCTTCTATAGAGAGGGCCTGTTTATCGTCATCTTTAGTTTTCTGGAACACTGTAATCCCTAGATTGTCTGTCTCAATGTTGGAATTGACTTCTTCCTTACCATGTAGTGTAGAAGGGTCACAGTGTTGTGTTGGCCTGTCAAAGCTTTCCTTGACAACGAAGCTGTTGTGACAGGGACTGAGAAGGGATGCACGTCCATTTGTTAACACAGACGTCTTCAAAGTGGTAATATTGTCAGGCTGGTGCACTGTCCCCAGGCAAACTTCTCCTACAATGACCCACCCCAGGTCCAGTCTCTGTGCGTAGGGGGCATTATAAGGTCCATTGATTTGCTGGCGCACCTTGTGTACCTGCAGGATGTCTCTCCCAAGTAGTAGAAGGATAGAAACATCTGGCTCAACAGCTGGGATAAGGTGTCTAATTGAGCGGAGGTGAGGGTGGTGATATGCTACTTCTGGAGTGGGAATCTCAGTTTTGTCGTCAGATATCATGCCACACTCTATTAGGGTAGGAAGTGGGAACTGCACTTTCTTATTGAAGGATTCAATGGTAAAGTCAGAAGCTCTTCTCCCTGTGGTTTCAATTGTCCCCGCACATGTCTTCAGAGTGTATGGAACTGCACTTGCCTTAAGATCAAAGATATCAAAGAATTCTGGCTTTGCAAGGGATCTGTTGCTCTGTTCATCTAGCACTGCATACATTTTCACTGCTCTTTCTCTCTTGCCAGTGGGATACACAGTCACTAAACAGATTTTAGAGCATGAACGTGCACTCTTGCCTTGTCCACATACTTTAGTGCAATAAGACAGCACTGAGGAGAGTGGGGTCTCTTGTTGCTCCCTGCCCTGATCTTTCCCGGGTTCTACAGTCTCTAGTGGGACAGGAGCAGGGCCTGGGTGCAAAGCTGCAATATGTCTCTCACTGCCACATTCTGTACATCCTACTTGTATTTTGCAGTCTTTGGCAATGTGATAAGTGGATCCGCAACACTTGAAACAGATGCCGTTCTGTTTAAGGAAGGACATCCGCTCTGCAATGGGTTTGCTTCTAAAGCCTTTGCATTTCTTTAGTGGATGAGTTTTTTTGTGTATTGGGCAATGTCTATCAGGATTTTCTATGGTGTATACCTTGTGGGTGCTTTGATAGTCTGTGACTTCTGAAGGTACAGCTGTTTTGTGTGTGGATACAGAAGTCCTACCGTGAGGTCTGTGAGGTTTCTCAGGTCTGTGTGATTGATTGCCGCTGGTGGTGAAGGCAAAACTGGGATCACTTCGGATTTTCGCTTCCTGTCGGACAAACCTAGAAAACACAGAGAAAGGGGGGAAAGCAACACCATAATCTTCTTTGAATTTACCTCCCACAGACATCCACTTGTCTTGCAGATTTGAGGGTAGTTTCTCTACTATGGGGTTGGTGCCTCTAGCTGTATCTAGATATGAAAGTCCTGGCAAATAGCCATCCTCTTTGGCATATTCTATCTCTAGTAGAAGATCACTTAGTTCTTGTAGCCGCACGTTGTCTCTGTAGCCCACCTTGGGAAAGACTTCAAGTTTTTTCAACAATGCTCCTTCTATTACCTCAGGTGATCCATACGTTTCTTCTAGTCTTTTCCAGGTCATATTGAGTCCTGCTGCAGGGTTGAACAGGTTTGCTCTTCTCATCCTCTTAGCATGCTCTGCTGACTCGGTACCAAGCCATTTTATCATCAAATTAAGTATGTCTGCTGGTGAAAAGTTCAGACCTTCAGTGGCATTCAGAAAGGAGGATTTCCATGCCCAATAGTTTTCAGGACAGTCATCAAATTGGAGAAAGCCTGAGCTGACCATTTCTTTGCGGATGAGATATTTGGTGACATCCACTGCACATTGTTGTTCGCCCATGTAACCTATATGTTGAGGTGATGGGAACACTTGTTTTTTGTTCATAGGGGTTTCTGGTGCTTCATTCTTCATTTGCTGGCAGCCGCTGACCTCATGTGGTTGTTTGGGCCTGCTCAGGGGGGATGTTGATCTCGGCCTGAATTCCTTTGCTTCAGGTTTAAGAGACTGTTCCTTTGAATGCGCATCAGTAAGGTTCTGGATGTACTTACTTGTATGATCTGTAGAGGATAGAGGTTTTTCTGGAACCTCTGGGTCTTTATATGATTTTTCACTTCCTGACCAACTTGTTCCCATGTAGGCAGCGGCCTCAGCTTCAGCAGCTGCAGCAGCGATCTGTCGCTTCAGGATGAGCAATTTTGCTTCTTTTTGTGCTAACTCCTGCATCATCATGGCTTCTTTTTCTGCGTACTGTAGCTGGATGCGGGCAGCTTCTGCCTTGGCACGAGCTTTAACTGCTAAGGAACTTGCTGAGGACATCTTGCTAGCCCGTGAAGATCTGGACACATGCGATTGTGCATCGTCTTGCTGGGCACTGGGAATGTTCTCCCTGCCTTGCTGTCTCGGCGATAGCGTGTCATCAGCCTGGTACTTTGTTCCTTTTTTTTTTTTTTTTAACTTTATATCTTTATTGAGTTATTTTATTATATACTTACAAAACATACATTTCTCTCATACATTCGATCTTTGGAAAGCAATATATCTAAGATAAACAGAACAAGAAAAAAAAAAAAAAAAAAAGAGACCGAAAAAGGGAGATAACCGGGCGGTCCCCTATTTCTAGGGGATCTCCCCTGCGATATTAGTCTCAATTTTTCGTTTTTAGACCGACAATAATCTCTCCCATCATTCTCCCTACTCGATCTCCCATTCATCCTATACTTAGACTCTCTCCCTGTTCTACTTCCTACTTACATATCCCTACGCCTTCTTCTCTATCTGGTCCCCCCTGTCTCTTTCCTGAATCTCTATTTCTTTTATGTGCTCATACATTCACTTTCTTTTTTCTCGCACCATTTTTTCCATGTCTCATCAAATTTCTTAACACATCCCTGCCTAATATATAATGTTCTTTCTTTAAGGATCACCATGCTCATGTTCTGTTCCCATTCCCTACTGGATGGAGGGGTGGAAGACTGCCATCTCTGGGCAATAAGTTTCCTGGCTTGGAAAAGACATCTCAGGATTGCCAAGCTAGTGCCTTTTGGTTTTCCCTTCCCCTCTAGCCACCCCAGTACACACGTCATAGGCTCTACTTCTATGCGTACCTCGAAGACATGGGTAATTATTTCCACCACCTCCATCCAGTATCGGAATAGTTTAGGACATCTCCAGAACATGTGGATCATGTCCCCTTCTAGCCTTCCACACCTTGGACAAGTGGCATCCTGTCTCCGACCGAACAAAAAAAGTTTTTGCGGCGTATAATACGCCCTATATAGTAAAAATAAATGTGACATCCTCTGGGGCGGGGACAGGGAAACCCACGGGGCAAGCTCCAGGGTTCTTTCCCACTGGGTAGGAGTTATATTTCCCACATCTCTTTCCCATTTCCTCCTAGCGGGTGGTTCCTGTTGTTTCTCCTTTTTTTTCCTATTTAAGCTCAAGTAGGTTTTGGATATTAGGCCTTTCGTCGATCTTGATTCAATTATGTCCTGTAATGCCGGTATATCACACCATTCTATTTCTGTATCTCCGAATTGTGATGTCATTGCGTGTCTGACTTGAAGATATCTAAAGAAGGAGTTTCTCGGGATTGCAAATTGCTCTCTCAACTCCTGAAAAGACTTGATTTTTCCGTTTTGATAGAGTTGGTGAATATATTTTATACCGCGCCTTTCCCATTCCTTAATTGGCCCTATTTTCTGTATTTCCCCCAGTCTACCGTTATTCCATAAAGGTGAGTACTTTGTAAACCCTCTATATCCCAGGGTTCCCTTGGCCGTTTCCCATATTTTACCCATTAGTTCAAGAGTAGGGACCCCACGCATTACCTTCCCTGCCTCTAAAGCCTCCACTACCGGCATCTGAAAAAAGTTCCCCAATAGAGTTTTTCTTTGGTCGCTCCTACCCATATACTGGAGCTGGGCCGCTACAAAATAATCAAAAGAATGAGGGAGTGCGACTCCCCCTTCCCCGTTCGGGAGCTGTAATGTTTTTAAACTGATACGGGCTGCTCCTCCCTTCCAGATCAGTTCCCTAAATATAGTGTCTATTTTGTGAAACCATTTTTTGTAAATCCATACTGGGGAGTTGTGCAAAACATATAGGAGTTGCGGCAAAAAAATCATTTTAATTAGATTGCAGCGGCCCGCTGCAGATAGCGGAAGTTTCTTCCAGATTTTTATTTTCTCTTTAAATTTAGTCAAGAGTGGAATTAAGTTGTTTACTAAATATTTTTTTCCGATCCTTTGTGATGTATACACCAAGGTATTTCATTTGATTGACTATCTGAAGTCGTACAGCTTCCTGGGGTAGGGCAGTATCCATCTCATCTATTGGTAGTAGGCTAGATTTTCCCCAATTGATCTTCAAACCCGAGAAACTACCGAAGCTTCCCAATTTTGACATCGTTTCTTTTAATGACCCCTGGACATCTCCAAGTAATAATAGGAGGTCGTCCGCAAAGAGGATTACCTTTTCCTCCTCTATCCCTCTTCTGTAGCCTTTTATCGCTGGACAAGATCTTATGGAGATGGCCAAAGGTTCGATCGCGAGGGCGAAGAGGAGGGGCGACAATGGGCACCCCTGCCTCGTCCCCCTCAGCAATCGGAACCTGGTAGAGTGGTCGTTGTTTATTCTGACCCTCGCCTCAGGTGATTTATACAGCAATTTAACCCAGTTTATAAATGCTGGTCCTATCTGCAACTCCCTCAGAACTCTCCACAAATATCCCCATTCCAGGGTGTCAAAAGCCTTGGCCGCGTCTAAAGAGAGAATAGCTCTCTGCCCCTCCTCATCGGAGGGTATTTGGAGATTCAGATGGACCCGTCTGATGTTTATACTAGTGGATCTCCCCGGGATAAACCCTGACTGGTCGGGGTGTACTAGCCCATCTATCACCCCATTGAGTCTGTTCGCCAAGACTTTTGCCAGAATTTTAGCATCTAGATTAAGCAGGGAGATGGGTCTATATGAGGAGGGCCTGAGTGGGTCCTTGTTCTCTTTGGGTATCACTATAATGGTAGATTGCGTCATAGACACAGGAAGTTCGTTCTTTGTTGCTGACCAGTTGAGAGTCCTCAGCAACTCCGGGAGTAAAACCCCCCCGAAGTGCCGATAGATCTCCACTGGTAGGCCATCTGGACCTGGTGATTTCTGTCCCGCCATTTTGCGCACAGTCTGCTGGATCTCTTTCAGCGTTATAGGGCTATCAAGCATGGCCCTATCGTCTTCTGAGAGACCGGGGACCGTCAAATCGTTAAAAAAAGTATCCATTGAATTCCCCCCTCCCTCCTGGTTGGAGCTGTACAGTTCCTCATAATAGTTTCTAAATCTGTTTACAATCTCGGGTGTATACGTAGATGTCCTGTCCTCAGTTATGTTGATTATTGGTACTACGGATGGTGGTGAATTTGTTCTTACTAGGTGTGACAGCATTCGGCCTATACATTCCCCTTCCCCAAATGCAATTTGTTTGTAAAACATATGTTTGTTCTCTGCTTTTCTCACCATTATAAGACGGTATACTCGTTGTGCTTCTGCCCAGGCCCCTAGATTCTCGGTTGTCGGATCGTTTATATATTGTTCTTCTAGAAGGGTGACTCGTTCTGATGCCCTTGCTTCACTTTCATAAAAAAAATGTTTTAATTTTGAAATCTGTTGGATCAGTAACCCTCGAAGGTAAGCTTTAAGCGTGTCCCATACTACTCCTTGTGGGGCGGTACCGGTATTCAAATTGATGTATTCTACTAGGGCCTCTGATACTACCTGTGGATCTTTGATGAGTTCCAGCCATGAGGGACTAATTTTCCACTCCCGCAGGGAAGTTCCCTCCCCTATATCCAGAGATACTATCACTGGTGAATGATCTGAGAGACCTCTTGACAAGTACTTTACATTATTTACCATTATAGTCGCCTCCTCATTCGCCAGTACTAGATCAATTCTGGACAGGGTGGAGTGTGTGCTGGAAAAGCAGGAGTACCCCTGGCTTTGGGGGTTGTATGTTCTCCAGATGTCTTTCCAACCTACCTCACCCATTACCTGGGATAGACGGTTGTCGGTCGTCCCTCCCCGTTTTGTCCCCTGTGGGAATCTGTCTAGTTTCTGGTCAATGACCGTATTAAAATCACCCACTATCAACAGAGGGACTCCCGGTTTGTCCAGCACAAATTCCATCAATTCGTAAAGAATGTCTGTATTGAAAGGCGGAGGGATATATATGTTGGCCAAAATCATAATTCTATTCTCTATTGTACAGTGTATAAAGATATACCGTCCTTGTTCATCTATTCTACTCTGTAGGCAATTAAAAGGGACCCCCGATTTGATCAGAATACTAACCCCTCGGGAGTAGGTTGTGTGGAACGAATGGAACTGGGGCCTAAACCCCCCCCACCCCAGTTGGGATGTAGTAATATTAGTGAGATGTGTTTCCTGTAGACATACAAGCGTGGCCCTTTGGGTATTTACTGCTGCTAGAACTGCTGCTCTTTTTCCCCTGTCCCCCAGTCCTCTTACGTTCCATGAACATAATGTGATTTTCTTCCGTGTTATCTGTGAAGTTTCAGTCATTAGTGTACTACAAAATTTGTTCTTAGACGTTGTGATTCTAAATATTTCCTAAAATTATTTAGACTTGTGCTTGTGCTAGCTTCCTGTATCGTGCTAGTGTATAAATGGGGAAAAAAAAAAAAAAAAAAAAAAAAAAAAAAGTTGCATAGAAAATTATATTTTCTTTGGTGAACCTATTCCAATCCTCCCTCCACCTTTCATTCCTAATTTCCTTGTTACTCATTGCATTCATTTCATACAAATTCATCTGATCGTGTCGTCCATACTCCCTGTTCAAACCTCGCATTGCCTTACTAGGCGTACCCGGGGACTTCTTATGCCTCGTACACACGTACGGACTTTTGCCGGCGGACCTAAGTCCAGCGGACAATCCGCTGGACTTTCCCGCTAGGTACGCCGGACTAAAAAGCGAACGGACTTGACCACACACGATCACGCAAAAAGTCCGGCGGTTCACGCGATGACGTACGCACGTACGACGGGACTAGAAAAAGGAAGCTCGAGATCCCAAACGACACCCTTTGGGCCCCGTCAGCTAATCTCGTGTGTATCGCGTGTTAGTTGACGTTTGGTTAGAGACGATTCGCGCTTCTCAGACTTCTGCTTAATTCGTTCGCTTCTGCCGTTCAGTTTGTGCTTGTGAGGTTTGTATCTGGCTTTCAGTGCGTGTGGATCAGTTCCTACCTGTTCTCAGGCCGTTCTGGTCCGCTCGTTCCTGTTTTTCAGGTCGTTCTTCATAGGCCTTGCTGTTCTTCAGTGCGTTCTGTTAAGTTGTTTGTTTGATCAGCCGACCGTTTTGAAGCCATGGAGTGTGGACGTACTCGGGAACGAGTTCGTGCTGTGCAGGGGCTCGGTGTTGCGGTTAACACCTTGGCACGAGCCCGGTCCATGAACAGGGTGAGGAGGAGTTCATGGACCAAGAATTGGTTGCGCCAGCGTGACCAATTCTCGCATATGCCTTTGCTCCGTGAGATCCGTGAGAATAATCCTGATGATTTCAGGAATTATCTCCGGATGACGGACCCCATTTTTCACCGTCTGTTGGCTTCGCTGTCCCCTTATATTAGCAGGCAGAATACCTGCATGCGGCAAGCCATCAGTGCGGAGCAGAGGCTAGTCGCCACGTTGCGTTACTTGGCGACGGGGAGAAGCTTGCAGGACCTCAAGTTCACGACAGGCATCTCCCCCCAGGCTCTGGGGCTCATTATTCCAGAGACCTGTTCTGCCATTATCCACGTCCTGCAGGAGGAATACATTAAGGTAAGTCTTCTCTTTTAAAATTACCTATGTCTTGTATGTTTGTTAATGTAGTGCATCAATGTCATCATTAGCTAATTACCATGATAGGACTATTCTATGATTGTCGCCTATTCCTTTTTTTTTTTTTTTTTTTTTTTTTTTGTCTAGTATTTTATGTTTGACTTATCGAAATATTTTTAATAATTTATTATTTATTGGGTAACATGCATATTTGCTTGCACCAACCTACCCAGCATGGAAGCTTGGCCCCCAAAACACCCCGAGCCTAGTCACTTTCTTTGGTTAAAAATGTATATTACCAGCTCCATTGTACAGCTTTACTCACCCCCCCTTTCACCCCCCTTGACCCTCATTTTTAAATTGATTGCATGTGTTTTTGGTCAGCTTGTAATTATCCCCACCCCCCCCACACCCCCTGATAATTAATATCATGTGTTTTTGGTCAGCTTGTAATTATCCCCTCCCCCCCCACACCCCCTGATAATTAATATCATGTGTTTTTGGTCAGCTTGTAATTATCCCCTCCCCCCCCACACCCCCCCTGATAATTAATATCATGTGTTTTTGGTCAGCTTGTAATTATCCCCTCCCCCCCCCACACCCCCTGATAATTAATATCATGTGTTTTTGGTCAGCTTGTAATTATCCCCACCCCCCCCACACCCCCTGATAATTAATATCATGTGTTTTTGGTCAGCTTGTAATTATCCCCACCCCCCCCCACACCCCCTGATAATTAATATCATGTGTTTTTGGTCAGCTTGTAATTATCCCCACCCCCCCCCCACACCCCCTGATAATTAATATCATGTGTTTTTGGTCAGCTTGTAATTATCCCCACCCCCCCCCACACACCCCCTGATAATTAATATCATGTGGTTTTGGTCAGCTTGTAATTATCCCCCTCCCCCCCCACACCCCCTGATAATTAATATCATGTGTTTTTGGTCAGCTTGTAATTATCCCCTCCCCCCCCACACCCCCTGATAATTAATATCATGTGTTTTTGGTCAGCTTGTAATTATCCCCACCCCCCCCACACCCCCTGATAATTAATATCATGTGTTTTTGGTCAGCTTGTAATTATCCCCACCCCCCCCACACCCCCCTGATAATTAATATCATGTGGTTTTGGTCAGCTTGTAATTATCCCCACCCCCCCACACACACCTTTAATTAATTGCATGTGTATTGTGTGACCTTACCATTATATACTCCCCACCCACATCCCCATTATTATCTTCTCTGGTCCATCAGAGGGGTCATCAATCAGAGATTTGTGCCTTTTATCCTTAATCTTTTGGCTTTATTTCAAGGATTTACAAAATAAATACATATGTTCTTCCAAATTGTTTTTTAATTTGTTGCATTTAGTTTGGTGTTTTGCCTGGTTTATAATTTAAATTGTATCTTTCTGTTTGACTTCACAGTGTCCCTCCACGCCACAGGAATGGCAGACTGTGGCTTCCCAGTTTGCTGCCCGTTGGGACTTTCCCAACTGCGGAGGGGCGATTGACGGCAAACACGTGCGAATTGTGCCCCCACCCCATTCGGGGTCATACTATTGGAATTATAAGGGGTTCCATAGTATCGTGTTGATGGCGGTGGTGTCGGCACACTATGAATTTCTGTATGTGGATGTGGGGAAAAACGGCCGGATGTCGGACGGAGGAGTCTTCAACCACACGGAGTTCGGTCATCGTCTCCAAACTGGTGGGCTGGAGCTGCCACCAGATGAAGATAATGTGGAGGGACTCCCGTTCGTCTTCATTGCCGACGAGGCGTTCGGTCTGGGTGACCATCTGATGAGGCCATTTCCCCAACGATCCCTCACCCCTGAGAGGAGGATTTTTAACTATCGGTTGGCCAGAGCAAGAAGGGTGGTGGAAAATGCCTTTGGTATTATGGCCAACCGTTTCAGATTGCTCCTTACATCGCTACATCTGGCAGAGTACAAACTCAATACTATTATTCTAGCATGCTGTGTCATGCACAATTATTTGCGGAAACATTCAGGAACATACTCCTTACCAATTGGCCCTGAGGCCGGAGTGGAAGGCAACATGACAGGGCTGGATAATCGCCCTCTTGGTTCCGCACCACAATCAGCCCAGCAAGTGCGGGACCTTTATTTACAGTATTTTAATGGTAGGGGGGCCATTGAAATGGCAGCAGACCCTTAAACCATCTTTTTCATTTTCAATGAATAAATACAGTTATTTATGTTTGAAATATTGGTCGTTTCGTATTGTTTTGCTTTTAATTTGGCCTGTTTTATATGTTGTCCTAGTGCACATCTTAATAGTGGGAAACTTGTTTAGCGTTTAGTAAATAAGCCCCTTTGTCAATGAACCACAACATGTTTTTGTCAAACTGGTAGTATTTAAAAAGAAGAAGCCACACATTTTTGAATTTGTGCAAACATTATTTTTTTTATTATAGTGCACATCCAAAACTTTTTATTATTTTTTGTTTTTTTTTTTTTTTTTTTTTTTTGGTTTTTTTTGTTTTTTTGGTTTTTTTTTTTTTTTTTTTTTTTTTTTTTGTAACATGATTTTTTTTTTTTTTTTTTTTTGTTATGTTTTTGACATTTTTTTGGTGTTTTTCTCACAACATATTGTTTTATTTTTTGGGATTGATTTTTTAAAACAAACATAAAAACATGTTTAAAATTGTTTAAAAATTTTGTCTTAGCATTTGAAATTATTTACACAATGTAAAAGTCCAGAACTTACAAAGTTCAACAGGTAACCCATGAACAGAAGAAGCCAAATTTTGAATATGCACACTAATTTAACTGGAAAATGGGTAATGTCAACATGTGCTATGTTCCATCATGGGGAATCAATGGACGTGTTTTGTGTGTGAAACCCCTTCCCTCTCACCTACTAGCATTAGGGGTTGCAAACACAAAATGCGTCCATTGAGATCCCCTGATGGCACATAGCACATGTTGACATACCGTGTGCATATTTAAAATTTGGCCTCTAAAATTAGTTAAACAGCGCTTCAAAAGGGAATGAAGGACATGATTGATGTTAATAAATGTAAAAGGGGTCTTTAGATTCTCCCCAAAACATCAATCATGTCCTTCATTCCCTGCTGCATGGTGGCCATCTCCTTCTGCATGTTTTCCAGCTGCAGATTCCAGGCCATGATCTGCCCAATAAGCCTGTGGGCACTGTCAGTGGTAAATGGCTCCGCAGCTTGTCCTTCCACAAACAGATCAGCATCACCTAAAAGTTGGGTAGAGAAAACACAAGAAAAAAAGTGTCAAAAACATGCAGACCTTAATTTATTAGCTCAATCTGTGTTCTGAGACACTCACTTGGTGGGGTGCAGATTTGATCGACTTCAACGACCTGTTCCGCCACATCCACGCGTGGGCTTGGGCTAACTGCCCAATTAGTCTGGTGAGGCCGGGAGGTCCTCGTAGGTTCGGACTGACGTCTGAGTCTTTTGCCCCCTATGGTAATGGAACACAAAAAGGTACACTTTTGAATCACACTGATATTTGAGTGCCAAAATAGGATTAGTAAACATTGTTTAAAAGTCTTGCCAATTATTAGCAGTTTGTTAGAAGATCCTACTTGAAGACAGAATTGAAATGTCTATCTAATGAAACTCCAATACTTAAAGCGCCCTTCAACCCTAAATTTGAACTTCCGCTCATTGGATCCCTGCACCCCTGTGGTGTCTTATTTTGAACGTTTTAGGGGGGATGGGTTGCAGATACCTGTGTAAGGCAGGTATTTGCACACACATCCGGCCCTAGACTCCCACAGAAGTATACGCCACATCCCGTCCCACCGTGCTGTCTGCTGGGACACACAGGGGTCCCCGAGCTTGCGCGGACCAGTCCTATTGCATTGCGCAACTGGCGCATGCCCAATAGTGACCCGGGAAGTGAAGCCGCAAACATTAATTTCATGATTGCAAGATCCGAGATTGTAGCTGCACCATCCAAGGGACAGGTGAGTGTACTTCTTTGAAAAGTCACCACCTACAGTATTTAGAGATGATGAGCATTTTTTGGGAATTGTGAGCATGAGACCCTGCTTAACATATTTATCCCCCCCCCCCAAAACAGCCTCTGGAGTCCCTGTGTAAGTTACCCGTAAAACCCTTACTACAGCAGTAATTGTATAGATAGTGACAATAATAAACAACCTTACAACTCCAACAACCCAAAGCCAGGTAAACTCAATAAACGTTATGAAGACAAACGGAACTTTCATCAAATATGCGCAAGTTTCACGAACGAATGGTAATAACATCTGCGCAAGTTTCAGGTACGAATGGTAATAACATCTGCGCAAGTTTCACGGACGAATGGTAATTACATCTGCGCAAGTTTCACGGACGAATGGTAATTACATCTGCGCAAGTTTCAGGTACGAATGGTAATAACATCTGCGCAAGTTTCAGGTACGAATGGTAATAACATCTGCGCAAGTTTCACGGACGAATGGTAATTACATCTGCGCAAGTTTCACGAACGAATGGTAATTACATCTGCGCAAGTTTCACGGACGAATGGTAATAACATCTGCGCAAGTTTCAGGTACGAATGGTAATAACATCTGCGCAAGTTTCAGGTACGAATGGTAATTAAATCTGCGCAAGTTTCAGGTACGAATGGTAATAACATCTGCGCAAGTTTCACGGACGAATGGTAATTACATCTGCGCAAGATTAGACATATCAAGTATAACCATAGTAGCGCACGTGCTTGACTTACTTTTTTTGATGGCTTTTCGAATTCTCCTGTATTGATCGTGCTCCCTGGATTTGATGTCGGACCATCGTTTGCGCAGTTGATCCTTGCCCCTTCGTACGCCGAATTTCTGCTCCAGGGTGCTGACGATTGTAGTGAGAATCTTGTCCTTGCGCAAGTTGGGACGAGGGTACGGCCCATTTTCCCCGTCGTAATCTTCCCTTTGGAGGATGTCCACCATCTCCACCATCTCTTCAAAGGCCATATTGGTGGCCTTATATCTGCTGCTGGATGTAGATGTGTTGGCTTCTTGGCTTTCCTCCGCGCTACTGGCTGAGAATGTGTCCGCCATATTCATGAATTAATTCACCAACAATGCAACGAGGGGAAGCGGGGCGGGGAATACTCGTCATGAGGAACGTCATGGGCGGGCGACGCGGAGGACGCAGGCGGACTTCGACGCGTGCGCAGTGTATATAAGGCTGTTTGAGGGGCCCACGTGTTCCCGAACGGAAGTAGCGAGCGCTCTGTACGAAGGTAAGTGTTTTCTAGGATGCATTACTGTGTTTTTTTTTGGGTTTTGGGCCAGCATTTTTTAAGGATATGTGTGTGTTGCTGCCTGTGTGTAGGGGTTGCTGCCTGTGTGTAGGGGTTGCTGCCTGTGTGTAGGGGTTGCTGCCTGTGTGTAGGGGTTGCTGCCTGTGTGTAGGGGTTGCTGCCTGTGTGGATGTGTTGCTGCCTGTGTGTGGGTGTGTTGTGTAATGTTTGTTAAGAAAAACTGGTTGTGCGTTTTAAGTAACATTTGTGTTTTTGGTCTTTTGTATTGCCATTACTAACAAAACAGAAACAAACATGTCATCACCCCAGTTGAATCCATTCAAGGACCAGCAGTTCATGTCCGAATTCATTGCCCTGTACAGAAAAAATACCAACCTGTGGCAGCTCAAGAACCCTTTGTATGGCAATAGGGATGTCCGGAAGGCAACACTGGGGCCACTTGTGGCTTTTGTGAAGACTAAAGTCCCCAACGCAAACACCAAGTTTGTGGAAGCCAGAATTGCAAGTTTAAGGCACATGTACAAGCGGGAGCGCAAGAAGATTGAGGAATCAGTCAGATCAGGAGCAGCAGCAGAGAATGTTTATGTACCCAAGCTGTGGTACTACAACCAACTGACTTTTATAGGTGACCAGATGGAACCCAGGGAATCACTGTCGACTCTTCCCTCCACCCTTCCCTCCACTCTTCCCTCCACTCTTCCCTCCACCCCAGCTGAGGCTTCCACGGAAGGAGAAGACCCCTCCACCTTGGAGCAGGCTGATGCGCCCAGCTGGAGCCAGGTATATATTTAGTAGCCTAAATTGTGATTGTGTGAATATTAATGCTGTCAACGTTAAAATGTGAAACAATTAACACCCTGAACTCAGAATTGTGAAAAAAACTGACAAAAATTATGCACACTTCTAAAAAGTGTTGGTGCAACATATCGATACATATATAGTGTATACATACATCCAGTAGTGGCAAAAAAAGCGTTAGACAACATTGGTGATCTGCTTGGAAAATGCAGGGGTCCAAATGATAGCCTTTTGGATCTTTTGGAAAATTTAGATGCTCGTTCCTAAGTTTACAATTGGATGATTGAGTAGGCCAGAAACCACAAAACAGGTGTTTGATTTTTGTTTTTATTTGCACACAGGATGAGCTGACCCAGGATGATGCCGGGACAAGTGGTATGGAGGAGGAGGAGGACATGCCCAGCGAGAGCCAGGAGGTGGCTGGGCCCAGCACGAGCCAGAGTGACAGCCACACCCAATTAAGAAGTCTACCTCGACCCCTGCCCTTACCCCCAAGAAGGCCCAGGAGGATGACCATTGTGGAGGAGGAATCACTGGAACTGATTCGGAAGGCGAGTGCGATTCTCGACAAACCCCCCCTTCCAGAAGAGGGCTATGCCAGCTACGTGTCCAGCAGGTTGCTGGAAATGGAGAGGGGCCAACGGCACCTGTGTGAGGGCCTAATTTCTGAGGCAATTAGGGGGGGTTTGAGGGGTGAATTACGAGAATCCACCCGCCTGACCCATGAAGGCCCGACACCAACTTCTCCTCCTCCTCCTCCTCGTCTTCCTTCTCCTCCTCCTCCTCCTCCTCCTCCTCCTACTCCTCCTCCTACCACAAGTCAGCCTCCAAGGAAGCGTGCAGGGAAGACTGCAGGGAAGAGTGCAGGGAAGCGTGGTGCGAAGAGTCGGAAGTGATTGCCTGGCTTCAGTCTGGTCTCACAGAAGACACAGGCTGTTGTAGTGCCACAGCTTGGGGACATAGATGTCATCTGCTGCTGTTCCTGGTCTGTCTGATTCCTGGTCAATCTTCTTGTGCTCCCTATATTGTATGAAATGTGCCCAAGCTTAATTTTTGGCTTCACAAACTTGGTGTCTGCCGTTGGGGCAAAAAGTCTTCACAAAATCTACAAGTGGCTCCAGTGTTGCCTTCCTATTTTGTTTTGCCTTGTTTGTTTTAACCAGAATAAATGGTCATTTTATTTTCATCAAATAATGATATACGTGCTTGATATTCAAAAACATAGTTTCTTTAGGAGTAGGCAGGTACATGTCTAAACATTCATTTGACAATACAAGTGTAAAGTGCAACTTCAATGGAACTGCAAGTGCAGTCGCTGGAAAGGTGAGGTTTAAGATCGGAATTAAGGGCAAGCTCTGCTGACTCCACAATTGTATCATGTGTAATAACTAATCCTTTTGCTAACCAACAAATAATAAAAAATATCTATATAGAGATATATGTACATATATAATATATAGATATATATATATATATATATATATATAATTTTATTTTTATACACGTATAGATCTATATATCTATATAGATTTATACATATATATATATATATATATGTAGATATCGATATATATTTTTTTGCGCTTATTGAGAAATATAGATATATTTTTCATTTGGTGATTTGGATATCTATATCTATATCTATATCTATATCTATATCTATATCTATATCTATATCTATATATATATATATATATATATATATATATATATATATATATATATATATATATATATACAAATATATAACTTCACTAAAGAATGCTGAAGAAAAAACGTTCGGGAGTACTCTGCGTGAATATACAAGCAGCAAGGCAAAATCATTCTTCAAGTACGATACCATACAAATCCCGCTGTCAGAAAAAAAAAAAAAAAAAAATTAAACAGCGTGACGATTGTGCGAGCTTCAAAACGAAGGCTAGTTTTACCAGACCGAGCGAGTCCGTGACATAATAGCTACTGAGCATGCGTCCTTTTTGGTACGCCGGACCATACTACACACGACCGGATTATCCGCTGGACTGCCAAGTCCAGCGGATAATTTGAGAACAAAACCTGAAACTTTAGTCCGCCGTACTTTGGCCAAAAAAAGTCCGCCGGCGCCTACACACGAGGGGATTATCCGCTGGACTTCGGTCCAGCGGATAATCCCGCGGGATAGTCCCTTCGTGTGTACGCGGCATTACTGTGACCTTTCCATACACACAATATTTGTAGCTTATTAAGTGTAAATTTACTCAAAATTTCCCCCCCTCCCTTTCCCTCCCTATCCCAGCAACCCCATGTACCAAAAAATTTACCATCAATGACAAAAAAAAACACTAACAACATAAAACATCCTATACACCAGAAGAACCTTGGGCTGTGTCCCTTCCATGTCAGCGACACCGTGGCTTAAATAGGTGTAAAAAATTGTTTCTACCCCTGAACAAAGGGCAGAAAAAAGGAAGAGAAAAAAAAAGATAAAAAAAAAAAAAAAAAAAGGAAAAAGGGGAAGACCAGAGGCTCTAAGGGGGGGAACAGGGTCCTCCTAGTTGATAAAGCCATTAAATGTCCTATGTCTACTAGAGTCTCTCCTTGTGGGCCACTAGCCATTCTTCTACCCCCTCCGGGGTGTCAAAAAAGATAGTCCCCCCAAGAGCGGTTAGTCGTAGTCTTGCCGGGTAAAGTAATGCATACGTTAAGTTTTCTTGGCGTAGTTTGCGTTTCACTTCTCCAAATTTTGCTCGCTTCTTTTGTAGGTCAGGGGAAAAATCTGGATAGAATGATATCCTGGAGCCCTTATATAGAATATTACCCAATTCTCTAGCTCTACGGGTAATAGACACTTTGTCCTTAAAGTGTAGAATTTTAACCAAAAGGGGTCTTGGAGGGGCTCCCGACGGGGGAAGTCTGGTGGGGACTCTGTGCGCTCTCTCGATTGCAAAGAGTTGTGAAAAGTTCCCCTGACCAAGCACCTCGATAAACCATTTCTCGAGAAACCCCACCGGGTCTGGGCCCTCACTATGCTCGGGTAGTCCCACTAGGCGTATGTTCTTTCTCCTCATCCTATTTTCCATTTCGTCAATTTTATTTTCTTGTTTAACAAGCTGATCTTTCATAACTTTCATCTCTCGTTTAAGGGGGGCCAGGTCGTCCTCGATCAGTCCCACTCTCCCCTCCAAAGCTGTGGTCCTCTCCTGAACTTGTTGTATATCATGTCTCACATGGGAGAGCTCTTCTTGTATTGTTTTAAGTTGAGCAGTCACTTCCCTCAAGGAGTCTCTACAGGAATTCACAACACGCAGGACCTCTTTTAATGAAGGTTCGGGGTCCACTGGGGCCCCCGCCTCAGATAGTGTCTCTAGGGTTGCCTCTAGCGTTTGATCCTGGGGTCTCCCAATTGGGTCCCCCACCTCCAGTACCATTGGAGGATTGCTCTGCCCTTGGCTTTTCCTTATGGCTGCCACCCCAGATTGTTTATTAATTTGCCCCTGTTGGCCTTGCTGGGGGTTTTTGGGGGGGGTCTGTCCTGGATTGTGGGCATATTTCTCCAGCTTTGCAGCCGTTTGACTTGCCGCTTGGCTTGCTTTGGTGGTACGTTGTGACGGCATATTACCACGCTGACTCATATAGTGTATGCTACAACGTATTATATGCCGCTTAGTTTAAGTCCTGGGCAGTTTAAAGTTTTCCAGCAACCAGGTCAGCCTCAATTACACTCTTCCAGAAAAACAAATTATAGCCAATATAACCAATTATGATCCGCAAACCGTCCAACGATACTGAACAAATATGAGAGGCTTTTTGACCCTAGAAAGCAGAGATATTAAAAAATAAAAAAGGGGTATATTTCTCTTTCCTCCTATTTTTCCCTTCCCCTTTTAGTCGGGCAGAGAAGTTTTTGTCCCAATCCTTTGCTCAAAGATTACTGGGGGGATTTGTATAACATGTTATTTGGCTCACTTCTGTCCACAATGTCTCTCCCTTCTGCTTTTTCCTTAGGCAATTATCTGTAGGGGTGCAAATCGATAGGCAGTATACAAAAAGGTAAATAAACAGCGTCCTTTGCTATTTAAGATTTACCCCAGCTAGGCTTAACCTTCTCTCTTGGTTCAAAGTCCAGTTATCCTTCAATCTGGCTAATAGCTGACCACTTTATAGGATATCTTGGATGTGCAGATTCACTTACCCCTCAGGCGTCCTCAGAGAAGGGAAGAGCCTCTCGCTTTTCACCCCTTAGATGACTGTTGCAGAAACCTTCCAGGATGCCAACCAGTGAGAGAGAGAGAGAGGGGAGTGATCTAAGTTGATAATCCGCAGTTTCACCCCACCAGAGTCAGTCAGACGGCTCTTTTAAATCCCTTTTGGGCTCCAATGTCCATCACTCAGCGAGGTTTTATTCCTTAACCCCCCTTCACCTCCACTTCGTTACGCTCCGCTCTCCACTCGGTACCACAGCTCTCCTTTACCGACAGGGGTTTCCCGACTTCCCGGCGTGTGTGGATGACAAGGGAAAGGACAGCGACCAATCAGATAGCGCCGGGCTCTCTCTCCTTCGCGCCCGGCATCAGCTGTCCGTCGTGTGTGGATGACGGAGAGGGGGAGGCAGCCTATCACACCTCCAAGGTCTCCTCTCCCGTTTGTGTTCAGCAGGTCTTCGAGTTGTAGCTCAGTTCCGCGTCTTCCATTCCTCGCGCCCTCACAAACCCATCACGTGGCACGGGTAAGGTATGTCGGGAATCCAAAGCTCGTAGGCAGATTTACGGATTGCACAGTTCTCAGGGGGAAAACGAGGGAGGCATAGAGAGAGGGATCGGCACCTACACCTGCTCTCTCACGCACACACCCTCCTCCATCCGGTCACGCCCCCGCAAATGAAGGTACTTTGTTCCTGATCTTAGACTCATGCTGCACTAATGGCGTCTCAGTTTATTCCAGACTGCCACGTGGTTGTCTTTTTACTGTTCTGCTTCGCGTTATTGAACTGTTGTATAACACTAGTCAGACAGCTTAACAATAATTCAGAAGTCAAGAAACGTGAGACATCAAATCTGTATGTATTCTTTTTCCGAATAACTTTGTAAAACTACAACATAAACATAAACAAAACATATGTGTCAGTACATTAAAACATTATACAGCAGCTTCACTCTATCAGTGAGTGTACTCACAGACAATTCCACCATTAATCCAGGAATAGATGAGAGCTCTTCTGTTTGCAGTCTGTTATATCATGGAGCAGTCATAAAATGAAGGAAATACAGTTCCAGGTTAAAGGTTACTGCTCTTTACTGTGAAGATACCAGTTCCAGGTTAAAGGTTACTGCCTTGAATGTAAAGGAATTCCTTTTCCTAGTGACAAAATAATAACTAACTCTGGCCACTAGATGGCAACAATGTCAAACCAACATTGCAGTATAATCTGTAACAGCACATAGCACATATTACTATGACAATATGGGCAGAACATGCATAGAATATAAGCATATATGATACAGTGTAGAAAACCTTTCACATCTAGAGACCTCAAAGAGTGCTGAGCAGTGTATGGGGCTATGCTGGACTAGAGCTAATATCAGTCCATATGATAAAACATTCTAAGCCAAACTGAACATAAGGGCCTATTCACACCATTGTTGTGTGGTAACAAAAATAATGCTGTTGGTTATGTGCACTGCATAAGGAAGCCCATGTATTTAAATGTGCTGTCTAATGCACAAAAGGTAGCAAAGAGGTGCATGTACCAACTCTGGCAGCGCACTGCAGTGCATGTTATAACATTCATCAGCAAGGTGCATTGGGGTGCCATTGAGAATGAGTAGCACTTCAGCGCACCAACACATGTAACATGCACTGGTGTGTATTGTGGTAATACGCATGTTCCCTCAACACTATAGTGTGGATGGGCCTTAGTGTTTATGTAGTAGGTTTTCAATGATTTCAGCTCACCATAAGTTTGGTGGCTAGATGCAATTGTCCATCTTTCACCAGAAAATCCTGGGCTTTCAATTTTTAAGTTAATAGAGAATTATATTACCACTGCAAACACCAGAGACCATGCATAAAAATATTTAAACAAAGTATAACTAGTCCATCCAGGCCATAACCCACAATACAAGGGTTCACTGCACATGAACAATGGTCCATCTCATCTTTTTGAAGTATCATAAAGTGTCCACCAGGGTCACTAATAACATTTTGTATGCATATTACAGAGCATTTGCAGCGGAAAAGATGTGTCTATTTTCTGCATATTAAAAATAAACTGTGTACAAGGGGATTTATTACTGTAATAATATTGAGGTACTGACAATGGAACAAGACCCAGCAAAGAAAAACAAGGATCTTTGGCTTTGTTACTTACATCATGAAATAATATTTTTCTGTCATAGAGTTTCAGTCACTGGGCATTACCACCACATACGCAAGAAACTCTCCTTTGCTTTCCATTGTTTTATTGTGCGCTGCCCCATTTTTGCTAGTTTCTGTTTTTTTTACAGTTTTAATAAATATGATTGCACTGCTGGGTTGGTTTATACGTCTTTATACCGTTAAAATTTCTAGTTAGCAGACATTACTAGCTCATAAGGATGGGTAAATTATACCATTCTGTTTTAAATTTATGCATGAAGGAAAGTTAACTGAGGCTAGGTTCACACTAGTGCGAAATGGATGCAGGTTTCCCCACATGCAATTCGCATGACAGGAGATTGTGACCGTCTCTCTATGGAGCCGGATTACACATCTACGTGGTGGCTGTGGAGCGGATTGTACAGGAGTCCTCTGCTTCTTTGGCTTTGTTTCAGGTCCGAATTCAAGCAAAAATTTGTCCCTGATTCGTCCATGAAACTGAGAACAGGGACATACCGGCAAGCCGCATCCGGCATCAGTGTGAACCCAGCCTCACCTTTATTCTAATGCCGCATACACACAATCGAAATTTCCGACAACAAATGTTCATTGGGAACTTGTTGTCGGAAATTCCGACAGTGTGTAGGCTCCAGCGGACATTTTTTGTTGGAATTTCTGACAACAAAAATTTGAGAGCTGGTTCTCAAGTTTTCCAACAACAAAATCCATTGTCGGAAATTCTGATTGTGTGTACACAACTCCGACACATAAAATTCAACACATGCTTGGAATCAAGCAGAAGAGCCGCAGTGGTTATTGAACTTCATCTTTCTTGGCACGTCGTATGTGTTGTACGTCACCGCATTCTTGACGTTCGGAATTTCCGTCATTTGTGCGACCGTGTGTATGCAAGACAAGTTTGAGCCAACATCCTTCGGAAATAAATCCAGGATTTTGTGTCGGAATGTCCGATCGTGTGTATGCGGCATAATCATTATAATGAAAAGAGATGCTGAATGGATCCCAAAAGCTGACTGTTTGCCCCACTTAACAAATGTACATAGACTAAAAACAAGCATAAATGAACATCATCCTTAGCTGCACTGTGGTTAGGGAAATTTTCTTGCTTTTATCTTTTTATTGTTTTACTTTCCGTGCTAGCAGCTGTGAGTGAGTAAGCATCGCTTATGTCAGAAACTCCTACAGTTCATAGATTTTTCCATTTATTTATCTGAACAGCAAGGACAGAGGAGCCAACAGCTGGCAAGTACGAGACCCTGATTCCTTTGCTGTAATTTGTTTGGTTCTCTTTCCTTGGTAAACAATCGCATTATTGCACATAGCATCCCCACCTGAGTGGTTTAGAAGACAGAAAGGACACAGCTGGCAGAGACCACTATCTGCAGAAAGAAGAGCTATCTGATTCAAGGAGGAAGAAAATGCAGGAGCTAGCTTTTATGTACAAATTTCTATTTTATAGCCATGTTCTGGCAGAAGACACTGAATACCCACAATTCCACGAGGACCATTAAGTTTCCAGATTCTCATTATGCTTCCATAAAGAGAGGTACCCCTTAGCTCACAAGGGAGAGAGCAAACACCTCTTCACAATTTAGAACACCGTAAAGCGAAATATTTAGTGCACATTAATGGCTCCTTGCAGATGCAAGTTTTTTACTATAAAATTGCACATGGAACCGAATAATCAGTGACTTAAACTATAGACAAACATGTCCCATTGTTCTTGTATTTACTCCTGAATGGATGAAATCTTCCATACCACTGTAGAAATAGATGACATTTAACAGTTCAGAAGAGAGAGAGCACAACATGCTGAGGAAGATAAAGAACACTAACTTTCAAAGTTTGTCAAGTCTTAAACCAACTATAAAACTTAAAGTGCTTTAAAAACTGCTTCTTTATGATTTTTAGAATTTAAACACTGTTGATTTTTCATATAACTCTAAATGATTGAATGGAATTACAGGTAATTGTACTACTGTATTTTTACCTCCTATTCGTGCAGATTCTGAGTGGCCATATAAGCACATGACTTTTCATGCAAGTATATACATGCATGTAGCTGTGCATCAACTAATATGAATTTGTGTGTGCATTAGAAAGACAAATAAATAGGATAGATTGAATGATGGCATCTAAAAAGGTTTTTGCTGCTCGATCTCTGCTTGCCAGACCTGAGCCTGATACACTATATTACCAATAGTATTGGGACGCCTAACTTTACATGCACATGAACTTTAATGGCATCCCAGTCTTAGTCCGTAGGGTTCAATATTGAGTTGGCCCACCCTTTGCAGCTATAACAGTTTCAACTCTTCTGGGAAGGCTGTCCACAAAGTTTAGGAGTGGGTCTATTGGAATGTTTGACCATTCTTCCAGAAGCACATTTGTGAGGTCAGGCACCGATGTTGGATTAGAAGGCCTGGCTCGCAGTCTCCGCTCTAATTTATAAAAAAGGTGTTCTATCGGCTTGAAGGTTAGGACTCTGTGCAGGCCAAACTCACTGGAAAAGGAAGGGGCCATCCCCAAACTGTTCCCACAAAGTTGGGAGCATGAAATTGTCCAAAATGTCTTGGTATGCTAACACCTTAACAGTTCCCTTCACTGCAAATAAGGGGCCAAGCCCAACCCCTGAAAAACAACCCCACACCATAATCTCTCCTCCAACAAATGATTTGGACCAGTGCACAAAGTAAGGTCCATAAAGACATGGATGAGCGAGTTTGGGGTGGAGGAACATGAATGTCCTGACCTCAGTGAACACCTGGGATGAATTAAAGCAAAGACCAGGCTTTTTCGTCCACATTAGGGCCTGACCTCACAAATGTGCTTCTGGAAGAATGATCAAACATTCCTATAGACACAGTCCTAAACCTTTTGGACAGCTTTCCCAGAAGAGTTGAAGCTGTTATAGCTGCAAAGGTTGGGCCAACTCAATATTGAACCCTAAGACTAAGAGTGGCATGCCATTAAAGTTCATGTGCACGTAAAGGTAAGCATCCCAATACTTTTGGTAATATAGTGTATTATGCAATGGGAAAGAGGGGGATTGGCTAAAGTAACAGACCTAGCATACACGCATTGTGAAAAGTTAGCAGCACAGAGTTTTTATGGGTATGGTTTAGGGACATGTTTTTGATAGTAACAGGCCTGCAGGGGAAACAAATATATATTGTATAATACACAAAACAAACAGTGTTGACTTTTTCACAAATAAACTGATTAAAATACATAAAACAGGCACTTGTAACAATGCACATCCAACAATGTTAACCAAATATGGGTTCAGCAAACAGACATTGGGAAACGACATATAAAAATAAAATCCAGTGATAGCACAGGAGCTCAGTCCCTTACCCACCTCCACTATTCTTTAGTCCAGGCCTTGAGGAAACTGCATGCATGGGTACACTTCTCTTAGTGGCCAGATAGAGGTGCTGGAGGAGGTGAGAGCACACCTTCCTCACACTCTCTCCTCCTCTCCAGCACCAGCTCACCGTTTGAGGCACTGGATAAATCACACTAAAGTCCCTTCTAATGAATTCCTTCCAATCAGTTGCTGAGCTATCGGGAACTCCGGGAGACCCAGTGATCAAACTGATTGGTTTGATTTGCTAGTCAAAGTCTAGAGAGTTTGAGTTATGCTTGTATGCAGGGTTAGTATCCTCTCCCAAGGGTGGATCTAGTGGGTCTGCCCTATATAATATTTAGCAGGAGGAGCCTGGAGAAGAGGGCGATGTGGAGAGGCTACCCTGGTATACTGATATGCAAGTCTGTAGCCTTAGAAAGTGAACCTTTCAGGGTAGACTGGTGACAGACTTGGTTGGAGAACCCACCTATAGGTGAAATGCACTAAGGAGAGTTAACCTGTGTTTATGTTAGAGATGCACTGTGCAGAATATATATATACAGTTAGGTTCAAATATATTTGAACACAAGCACAATTTCAGTTTTTTCAGGTATTTACCAAAATATATTCAAGCTATAGTTATATAGTGGATATGGGCTGAATGTGCACACTCTCAGGTTTAATTTGAGGGTATGTACATCCAAATCGGAGGAAGGGTTAGGTAAATAAACCTCTTAGGAATAGCCACCCCCCCTTTTTTCAAGGGCCCAAAAGTAATTGGACAATTGAATCAAAAGCTGTTTTGTGGCCAGGTGTGGGCTACTCCTTCATTATTTCTTCATCAATTAAGCAGGTAAAAAGTCTGGAGATGATTCTAAAGCCCCATACACACGCTCGGATTATCCGAGGACCAGGTCCGTCGGATCATGTCCGTCGTACTTTGTCCGATGTTGGTTTTGCGTACACACGGTCGGACAAAGTTGTCGGAAAATCCGATCATTCTGAACGTGGTGACGTTTGTTGCCTACGACGGGACTACGTAGAGGCTAGTAGCCAATAGCTTTGGTCTTGTAATGTGATCTGAGCATGCGTAGCACTTTGTCCGTCGGACAACGCTACACACGATCGGATTTGGTGTGATCCATGCGAAAATCCTACCGTGTGTATGGGGCTTAAGTGTGGTATTTGCATTTGGAATCTATTGCTGTGAACCTACATCATGCATTAAAATGAGCTGTCCATGCAAGTGAAAAAGGCCATTGAAAGGCTTCCAAAACTAAACAAATCCATCAGAAAAGATAGCAGCAACATTAGGAGTGGCCAAATCAACAGTTTGGTACATTCTGAGGAAAGAAGAAAGAACTGGTGAGCTCAGCAACATAAAAAGAGGGAAGACAACAGTGGTGGATGATCGCAGGATCCTCTCTATGTTAAAGAAAAACACTCATTCACAACACCCAGACAAGTGAAGGACACTCTCCAGGAGGTGGGCATATCATTATCAAAGTCTACAATCAAGGGAAGACTTCACAAGAGCAAATACAGAGGGTTCACCACAAGGTGCAAACCATTCATAAGTCCTGAAGAATGGAAAAGGCAGATTAGACTTTGCCAAAAAATATCAAAACAGTTCTTGAAAAGCATTCTTTGGACGGATGAAACTTAAACACTCTTGTGCTATTTTCCCAACCACAGTCCATATACTGTGTGTAATATTCTGCAACAGCACATGTAATTTCTCATTTAGTATGTCCACTGTAGATATGGCACAGGGGGAAGCGTTTGTGAGGGATTTAGTATGTTCTGTGCATCTCCTGGGCCATTTAGAGAAGCCGCATGTTTCGGCAAACTTAAAGCTGGAAATGTAGGCCTTGTTAAGAAGTGCTTCATGCTGAAAGGCAGCTGCTCCTGTGAGGGGGATGGGAGCCAAGGGTTTTTGGCACTCAATTTTACCCATAGAGTGCTACAGAATGAGATCCAGCAGGTTCAGCTTATCATGGGCTTTTGGAAGCTGTGAAATCATGGTGGGAGATGAGGAAAAGCAGTGGTGCGGTGGAGCCCCTGGGTTATGCGTCTGTCGTCTTTAACCACTTCCCGACCGCCCCCTGTATATTTACGTCGGCAGAATGGCACGTACAGGCAGAATCACGTACCTGTACGTGACATTCTTCCGGCGGTTGGGGGGTCCGATCGGACCCCCCTCCGCCGGCGGGGACGGTCGGGATCGCTTCAGGAGCGATCCGGGACGAGGGGACGGCCAGTGGTTTCTGGCCACCCCCTCGCGATCGCTCCTGGCCAATGAGAAACTTCCCCTTCCTGTCTATTGTATAGACAGGAAGGCGGAAGTGATGTCACGCTCGGTGCGCCGGTCTATGTGACCGGAGACGCCGAGCGGCGAACATGTACAGGTTAGTGCACAACACTACACTGACACCAGTACAGTTAGGCACATATTCCACCCCCCTGTCACCCCCTGATCACCCCCCAGATCACCCCCTCCCCCCCCAGTCACAGTGTCACTAATTGCAGTGATCATTTATTTACTGATCACTGCATTTAGTGTCAGTGTGACTGTAATAACTGTCAGGGCAGTTAGTTTTAGGTCCAAGGTAGCCCCCTACCCCCCCCTAATAAAGGTTTAACCCCTTGATTGCCCCCCAGGTAACCCTTTCACCCCCTTTTGCCAGTGTCACTAAGCGATCGTTTTTCTGATCGCTGTATTAGTGTCACTGCTGTCGCTAGGTAACCATTTTTTTTTTTAGGTAACCGCCATGTTTATATAGGTTCATAAATAGGTTTATAGGTCAGGTACCCCCATATTACAACCTAAATAAAGGTTTTAACCCCCTGATTGCCCCTAGAGTTAACCCTTTCACCAGTGATCACTGTATAACTGTCACTGGTGACGCTGGTTAGCCAGTTAGTTATTTTGTTATTTAGGTTCCCCGTCAGGTTTTTATATAGCGTCAGGTACCCCCATATATTACCTAATAAAGGTTTTAACCCCCTGATTGCCCCTAGTTAACCCTTTCACCCCCTTTTGCCAGTGTCACTAAGCGATCGTTTTTCTGATCGCTGCATTAGTGTCGCTAGGTAACCATTTTTTTTTTTTTTAGGTAACCGCCATGTTTATATAGGTTCATAAATAGGTTTATAGGTCAGGTACCCCCATATTACAACCTAAATAAAGGTTTTAACCCCCTGATTGCCCCTAGAGTTAACCCTTTCACCAGTGATCACTGTATAACTGTCACTGGTGACGCTGGTTAGCCAGTTAGTTATTTCGTTATTTAGGTTCCCCGTCAGGTTTTTATATAGCGTCAGGTACCCCCATATATTACCTAATAAAGGTTTAACCCCCTGATTGCCCCTAGTTAACCCTTTCACCCCCTTTTGCCAGTGTCACTAAGCGATCGTTTTTCTGATCGCTGCATTAGTGTCGCTAGGTAACCAGTTTTTTTTTGTATTACTGTTACGGGTGACGCTGGTTAGTTAGCTTGTTTTTTATACTGTCAGGGCACCCGCCATTTATTACCCAATAACGGTTTAACCCCCTGATCGCCCGGCGGGTGATATCAATTAGGTTTTAGGGTCAAATAAGGTCTGCGTCGCCCCAGGTTAGTGCCAGTACCGCAAACACCCACGCGCAAAGCATACACCTCCCTTAGTGGCACAGTATCTGAACAGATCGATATCTGATCAGATCTATACTAGCGTCCCAGCAGTTTAGGGTTCCAAAAAAAAAAAACGCATTGTTAGCGGGATCAGCCCAGATACCTGCTAGCACCTGCGTTTTCCCCCTCCGCCCAGCCCAGCCCACCCAAGTGCAGTATCGATCGATCACTGTCACTTACAAAACACTAAGCACACATAACTGCAGCGTTCGCAGAGTCAGGCCTGATCCCTGCGATCGCTAACAGTTTTTTTGTGGTAGCGTTTTGATTCAGTCGCTTCAGTCAGGAGCTTTTTTACCTGTGAATCTCAAAAAAAAAAAAAAAATAAAATAGTTGTCGTTTTATTGTTCTCTCTCTCACTCTATTCTCTCTCTATTGTTGCTCTTTTTTTTACTCCATTCTATTCTGCAATGTTTTATTATGTTTTATCATGTTTTATCACGCTTGCTTTTCAGGTATGTAATTTTGTTTACTGTGTTTTAGTGTTGAGCATTTTTTTGTTTTCAGGTGCGCCATTCAGTTGCAACGCGGATTTATTTATCTTGACAGCAACAGCGTTTGCTCCCACGATACATAAAGCCGCGACTCCAACGCTGTAGGAGGTGATTTCACCACCACAGTTAAAAAAAAGAGCATATATGCCGAAGCATGGGGGCAGCAGGGGGGGGAGGAGCGATTGGCTCCTAATGCCACGTACATACGGTCGAAATTCCGACCGTGTGTACACGGCATAACTTTTGCGGGAGGATGCCCCCATGCATCGGCATATATAAATGGTGCATGTATGCCCATCATTAGAAGTGGGTGGATGAAGGGAGGTATTCTAATGGTGGGCATACCCACCAATCAATCTCTTTTTTTTCGTTCAGCCAAGAGGCTGCATGAAAAAAAAAAGATTACAATATATGTCCAGTATGTTGCTGGACTTTGAATGGTTATACCAGAATGATGCCTGCAGGTTTAGGTATCATCTTGGTATCATTCTTTTCAGCCAGTGATCGGCTTTCATGTAAAAGCAATTCTAGCGGGTAATTAGCCTCTAGACTGCTTTTACAAGCAGTGGGAGGGAATGTCCCCCCTCCCGGATATAAACCGCGCCATTGGGAAATTGGGAAAGCATTTTATCACACCAATCTTGGTGTGGTCAGATGCTTTGAGGGCAGAGGAAAGATCTAGGGTCTAATAGACCCCAATTTTTTCAAAAAAAGAGTACCTGTCACTGCCTATTGCTATCATAGGGGATATTTACATTCCCTGAGATAACAATAAAAATCATAACAAAGAAAAAAAATGGAAGGAACAGTTTAAAAATAAAATAAAAAAGCTAAATAAATAAAAAAAAAAAAAAAAAAAAAAAAAAAAAAAAAGCACCCCTGCCCCCCCTTCTCTTGCGCAAAGGCGTACACAAGCGTTGGTCTGGCGTCATATGTAAACAGCAATTGCACCATGCATGTGAGGTATCACCGCGAAGGTCAGATCGAGGGCAGTAATTTTAGCAGTAGACCTCCTCCGTGAATCTAATGTGGTATCATGTAAAGGCTTTTAAAGGCTTTTAAAAATGTATGTAGTTTGTCGCCACTGCGTGTTTGTGCGCAATTTTAAAGCATGTCGTGTTTGGTATCCATGTACTCGGCCTAAGATCATATTTTTTATTTCATCAAAAATTTGAGCAATATAGTGTGTTTTAGTGCATTAAAATAAAAAAAAGTGTATTTTTTCCACAAAAAATGCGTTTGAAAAATCGCTGCGCAAATACTGTGTGGAAAAAAAAAAATGCAACACCCACCATTTTAATCTGTAGGGCCTTTGCTTTAACAATATATATAGTGTTTGGGGGTTCAACGTAATTTTCTTGCAAAAAAAAAATATGTTTTCATGTAAACAAAAAGTGTCAGAAAGGGCTTTGTCTACAAGTGGTTAGAAGAGTGGGTGACGTGTGACATAGGCTTCTAAATGTTGTGCATAAAATGCCAGGACAGTTCAAACCCCCCCCAAATGACCCCATTTTGGAAAGTAGACACCCCAAGCTATTTGATGAGAGCAATGTTGAGCCCATTAAATATTTTTTTTTTTTGTCCCAAGAGATTGAATAATGAAAAAAAAAAAATATATATATTTTTTTTACAAAAAGTTGTCACTAAATGATATATTGCTCAAACATGTCATGGGCATATGTGGAAATACACCCCAAAATACATTCTGTTGCTTCTCCTGAGTACGGGGATACCACATGTGTGGGACTTTTTGGGAGCCTAGCTGCGTACGGAACCCCAAAAACCAATCACCGCCTTCAGGCTTTCTAAGGGTGTAATTTTTTTATTTCACTTCTCACTGCCAATCACAGTTTCGGAGGCCATGGAATGCCCAGATGGCATAAAACCCCCCAAAATGACCCCATTTTGGAAAGTAGACACCCCAAGCTATTTGCTGAGAGGTATTGTGAGTATTTTGCAGATGTCGCTTTTTGTCACAAAGTTTTGAAAATTGAAAAAAGAAAAAAAAATTTTTTTTTTCTTTACTTTCTTCATTTTCAAAAACAAATGAGAGCTGTAAAATACTCACCATGCCTCTCAACAAATAGCTTGGGGTGTCTACTTTCCAAAATGGGGTCATTTGGGGGGGTTTTGTGCTATTTTGGCATTTTATGGCCTTCGAAACGGTGATAGGTAGTGAGGAGTGAAATCAAAAATTTGCACCCTTAGAAATCCTGAAGGCGGTGCTTGGGTTTCGGGGCCCCGTACGCGGCTAGGCTCCCAAAAAGTCCCACACATGTGGTATCCCCATACTCAGGAGAAGCAGCAAAATGTATTTTGGGGTGCAATTCCACATATAACTATGGCATGTGTGAGCAATATATCATTTAGTGACAACTTTTTGAAAAAAAAAAAAAATCTTTTTTATTTTTGTCTTTATTCAATCACTTGGGACTAAAAAAAAAAATATTCAATGGGCTCAACATGCCTCTCAGCAAATAGCTTGGGGTGTCTACTTTCCAAAATGGGGTCATTTGGGGGGGTTTTGTACTTCTCTGCCATTTTAGCACCTCAAGAAATGAAATAGGCAGTCATAAATTAAAAGCGGTGTAAATTCCAGAAAATGTACTCTAGTTTGTAGACGCTATAACTTTTGCGCAAACCAATAAATATACGCTTATTGGCATTTTTTTTACTAAAGACATGTGGCTGAATACATTTTGGCCCAAATGTTTGACTAAAATTGAGTTTATTAGATTTTTTTTATAACAAAAAGTAGAAAATCTCTTTTTTTTTTTTTTCAAAATTTTCGCTCTTTTTTTTTTTTTTTTTTTTTTTTTTTTTTCGTTTATATCTCAAAAAATAAAAAACAGAGGCAATCAAATACCATCAAAAGAAAGCTCTATTTGTGGGAAGAAAAGGACGCAAATTTCGTTTGGTTACAAAATTGCATGACCGCGCAATTACCAGTTAAAGTAGTGCAGTGCGAAATTGAAAAAAGACCTCTGGTCCTTTGGCTGCCAAATGGTCCGGGGCTGAAGTGGTTAAAGAGGAACTGCAGTCTGCTCACAGAATTTTTAATAAAAACATCTTTGCCATTCCGAAGCTTCCCTCCAACCACTTTGAATATTATTTTATATATACTGTGATTCTGTACTTGCCAAATATGCTGCAGAAATCTCCCTCCACGGAGTCTGGCTGCAACCATTTTAACTGTGGGCAGCTGAAGCTGCTGCCTGTTCACTTCCTGGATTTACACAGACCTACAGAGGCACACCTCTGCAGCCCTGCAGCTCTCATTGGCCCTTTTATTACTCACCCCCCTCCCTTCCTGGCAAACTTTCACGAGAGTGAGAGAGAGAGCTCTGCATGATATCATAAGCCTAGGCTAATGACCAGACAAGAAACAGGAAGTGGGCTGTATAAGGTATTTACTGGCAGGAAAAAAAAATAATTTACTAGCCAAAGTTAAAACAACAAGGGCAGAAGATTTAATAGATGGAAAGATGAAAAAAATTACTGAAATTCCACTTTAACATCTGTGCCGCAAGAAAGAACTTTTTGAAGAATAGATAGTGTAATGCCCTGTACACACGACTGGTTTTGCCGTCGGAAAAAAAACTGAAGGTTTTTTCGACGAAATTCCGATGGAATTCCGCTCAAGCTGTCTTGCATACACAGGGTCACACTAAATTCTGACCGTCCAGAACGCAGTGACATACAACACGTACGACGGGACTAGAAAACGGAAGTTCAATAGCCAGTAGCCAATAGCTTCCGTCTCGTACTTGCTTCAGAGCATGCTTTATTTTTGGTGCGTCGGAACAGCATACAGAAGAGCGGTTTTTCCACTCGAAATTTTTTCCATGAAAAGCTCCCATCGGAATTTTTCTGTCGGAATGTCCGACCGCGTGTACACGGCCTAAGGCTTTTCTTTCAATTTAAGCATAGCTAAAATTTGGCACAGGTGGTCTCTCCATGCTGTGAGTATCGCTAGGATCTCATTATGTAATGTCATATTGTGCCCTTATTTGTTACACTTGTTTATTTCAGTTGCTGTCTAAATGCTAATCCATAAGAACACATTTACTGACAATTATTCATTTTTGATAAATGGCAATATTCTGTTTGTTAATCGACTTTCATACATGATTCGCCATCAGTAAATAAAATTTTCTATTACAGCATCATAAGATATCTAGTTAGTGGTTTGTGCCGGAGTTGCAATATAACTGCATTAACATGTTTTCTAATTACACGGATCATCTGCAGTGCTTGTAAACAAATCGATTTCAGTCCAGACATCCCTCTGCAACACTGCACACAGATTTCTCTAGTACCTTGTTACCATGTTACGTTAGAAACTAGGCAACGTTTCTCTAAAATCACATTTTCCCCTCTGCTTCTGATCAACAGGTAGCATTTCATTGTTTTCAAAGTGAAAATGAAAAATGAAAGCGCTCACTTCAAATCAGCCACCTGCTGAGAGAAAGAAAGGCTAAGAAGTCTGGATGTGAAGGATTAACATGAACAGTCGCAGAAACCTTTCTCCACGATGCAGTGGGTGATTCTGGATGGGAGACAAATTATTGCAGAGGACACTTTTAACTATCACAAAGTCATTATCGGCATACAATGTGATTGAGTGTTTTTGCGGATGAAAATAGTGCACACACACACACAAGATCTCCAATTCTGTTTGTATGATAACTATTTGCCATTTTTAATAATATTGATATGCTAGGGATGATTTTATATTACTGGTGTCCATATGATTATGGACCAGGTACTGGAGTGGCTGTACTACAATGGACAATCCATAAATGACAAGTTAAAAAAGAATATCCTATTAAAATGTGAAATAGCAAAACCTGCCTTTGCTGCAATACAAGCTTAAAGTGTTACTATACCCACACCAGTAAAATAAGTCTGTATATGCAGTAAAGCATGCTTGTTATACTCACTGTGAAACCTTAGGGGTTAATTATATGCATCCTGTAAAAAAGGCTGTTTGATCCTGTATGCACAGTACCTCCTCTTCTTCCACTGACTCCAAAACAGGTCTGGAAAAGACAAAGTTACTGGAGTCAAGCTGCACATGCTCAGTTTGGTGTATATTGCTAGAGAGTTTTTTTTTTCATTAGGAGAGTGCATGTGATCAGCACAGGGCCAATCAGCACTGTCCAGACAGAGTCAGGGGTCCTGGATCCTGATAGGACAGCCAGTGCAGTGTGAAAACTTTAAACCCAAAGATTTCCCCTACAGTTATTTTATTTCTGCCACTAGATGTCCTCAGTCTGATGGCAAGCATCATTAAACCCACTCAGTCCAGGTCATCTAGTACCCTCCTTGTAAGTGGGAAAGGGAAACAGCATGGTTATAGGCTTATTTGTCTGTCACTTAAAAAGAGATGGTATTTCCCACCTCTATGCTGATACCCAGGGAAGATGAAGTATACCTGGAAAGAGATTATTGTCTGCATTCCAAGATAAGTAATCTGTCCCAGATTGTTACACCAAACGTTACTGTATGTGTGTGTATGTATATATATATATATATATATATATATATATATATATATATATATATATATATATATATATATATACATATATACACACACACACAGTGACTGAGCAGGCTGTTCTAAATGAAAGGCTGATAGCCAAAAGCAGCATAGTAGCGGTTAATTGCGTATGCATAAGTGGACATGGATCCATAGCTTATCAGTTTATCAGTAAGAGTGGATTGTCAGTGTTGGAAGGGGTTACGGGAGGGTCTTTTTATGTGTTGCATTGTTATAGCATGTTATAATAGCATTGTTCTATTTTTATGGGCTGGGGGCTGGTGTTCTCTTTGTTTAAATATGTATTGTTTGGAATATTGTCTAAATAAATTGTGATATTACAAATATTGGATAAGGCATGTTTCTGTGTGGTGTCCAGATCCATGTTTTCTTCTTTTTGTATGTTATTATGTATCTAGTGGAGACACCTATTCAGATTATAGTGGGATGAGCACACAACCCATGGTACCTGTCGGTCCTATGTATGTTGATGTTTAAATATAATTTCTCTTACTATAGGCATGCTCTTTGTCAATACAGAAAATAATAGCAGACAGGAGCGTGGGATCAAATTATTAAAGTTATATGCTTTATTTGATAAAAACAAGTGCAGACTTACATTACAGCAGCTAGTTGTCAGCCTGATACCCAGGCAGCACAGTCCAGGCAGAGAGCACAGTGGGGGTTATTTACTAAAGGCAAATCCACTTTGCACTACAAGTGCAAACTACAAGTTTGCACTACAAGATTATAGGAAGTGCAGTCGCTGTAGATCAGAGGGGGACATGCAAGGAAAATAAAAAACAGCATTTTAGCTTGCACATGATTGGATAATAAAATCAGCAGAGCTTCCCCTCATTTCAGATCTACCCCTCAGATTTACAGCGACTGCAATTCCAATTGCACTTTGCCCTTGTAGTTTGCACTGCGTGAATAACCCCCGTTGTGTAAACACACTGTCATAGCCAACTGCTTGTCAGAATAGTACGAGAACAGGAGGGGGCGGGTGATGCATTTTGAAGGTGTACATATTTCCTTGTCAAAAGGTAAACTGATTAGCTCCTTGTGCTGCTTCCACTTCCCAGGCTCAAGGCTTACAAGAGGCTGATACCAAGTCAAAGTCAAATTTTTACACTGTTTGTATTAAAACACATTCAATGGTGTATTCATGATTAAAGAACTGCATTACAGAGGTTCTAAAGTCACAATTGTTTTTTCTAAAATAACCAATATGTTATAATTACCTGCTCTGTGCAATGGTCGTACACAGAGCAATCTCTTACCTCCTCTTCTAGGGTCCCTTGCCAGTGCTCTCGGCTTCTCATCTTCTGCGAATGCCCCCATAGCAAGCTGGCTGCTATGGAGCACTCGTGCAGGCTTGCTCCTGAGCCGGGCTGTGCGCATCCATAGACATACACAGTGCAGCTCTGCCCCACCCCTTGATTCCTCCTCACAGGATTTGATTGACAGCAACAGGAACGAATGGCTCCCACTGCTGCCTCCATGTCCTCTGAGAACAGGGGGAAAGGAGAGTGCTGCTGCACATGGGAACATCACTGGTTCAAGAAAGGACTCAGGTAAGCATTTATGGCAGTGGGTAAGGGGAGAGGCAATACAACTACAGGGTAATGTTTTACCTTAATGCAGGGAATGCATTCATTGCATTTTAAGTTATGCCTTTGTTGTCTGAGACATGTATAGAAATGCACTTGGCCTACCTCATTCGATTCATCCAAATTAATCCAGGGATAATTGTATCTGGTACACAAGCTATCTTGCAATTCAAGGCCCAGCTCTAGCCAAAGCTATTTTTAAGTTTTTGAATAGAGTAGAGATTTTTTAGATTGCTGTCATTTGCCTTTTACTGTACTTCCTGTCCCGTTGACCACACGGGGGGTTGTAGAAAAATATTTGACACAGGCACACAATCAGTGATAAAGATCTGACAGATATGCTAACCCTTCTCAATTTATAATATTAAAAGAGCTTTTATTGCTGTCTGTGTCCCAGAGAGGATCTGCTTATTAGCTGTTCTGGTGACCACACAGGAAGTGGAGTAAATATTCCCAGTAGGAACAATAAGACAACAGTAAAACTAGAAACTTTTTCCCATTCTCCATTCATATCTTAAGTCTGCTATGACTGTGGGGATTGACACTTGTCAGTGGGTTCTCTAAATTTACATTAGCCCTATGTGCTCCACTGAGCTGCTCGCTGTATGAAACAAGCACTGAATATTGGGCTTTATAACGCAAAACATATTCTGTGGCGATTGACACCTAATGGAAAGAGTAAAAATTATATATGCTCTAATTCTAACTTTGTGCTGTGTGAAGAACATAATGTTGCGTGTTTTTTTTTATTTTCATCTACAGCAGGGGTCTCCAAACTTTCTAAAGAAAGAGCTAGTTTACTGTCCTTCAGGCTTTAGGGGGGCCGGACTATGCCCAGTGGGAGTAAACAATGCCCGGACTGTGCCCAGTGGGAGTAAACAATGCCTGATTTTTGGTATAAGAGGGAGAAATAGTTGGTGTCCCATTTTTGTTGTCAGTGGAAGGAATGATGCCTTATCGTTGGTGTCAGTGGAAGGAATAGTGCCCCATTGTTGGTGTCAGTGACAGGAATTATGCCCCAATGTTGGTATCAGTGGCAGGAATAGTGCTTCAATGGCCTGATAAAAGGCAAGCAAAGGCAGTTTGGAGACCACTGATCTACAGTATATGTAACACACCTTTAAGTGTTGACTTTGATAAGTATGTGGGCACACAACCTCTGCCTAAAGCCTAGTACACACTATTTGTTTTTTTTTTTTTTTCAACCCAGCGGGTTTAACGAAAAGAAACTATCAGCTTCGGTCGGAGCTGCTGTATTAACGACCTGAAGTTAGTACAGTGATCTCCCCCACTGAGCTGTTGTGTTCTGACAGGGGATGGCCCCCTTGCCAGGACACTCAGATCAGCACTCTCAGCCATTGGCTGAGAGTGCTGATCGGGAGCCAGTCGGCTGCTGATTTTCCGGCATGCTCATCTGACAAAAGCCAGCCAAACGACCAGATTCTGTCGGACCGGCTGGCATATACACGGGCCGAATGTCGGTCAGTTTATATTGAACAGGTCGATGTTGGACATCATTCAGCCCATGTGTGCGGGGCTTTAGTATGGTGACCTCTATACCCTATACTCTGTGCTCGAAGGTACATAGTCCATATTGTTGTATGTTAAATATTTATAGAATTTGTTCTGTATGTTACATACTTCTGATCACAGCACTCTGTATGCATGGCTGTACACGACTTGCTCCTGACCACTGTACTCTGTGCATAATTGACTCCTGGTTCCTGCACTCTACATGCTATACTTTTATACATACTCCTGACCAAACTGTTAATTATCTCAACAGCTGCTCATTGTTAAGTAGTCCTTTATGTCTCTATTTATGTACTTTATTTCCCATGTCTGTTATTCCCTATAGCAATATTGGACCAAGTAGGAAAGTGGAATCTCTCCTCTTCACTAAAGCCGGCCGCTGGAGAAAACATGTGATCGGACCAGAGCTCCCTCCTCAGAATAGGTAAATACAGACATAATTTCCTTTACATTATAGTTAGAATAGGCATAGAATGGGGTGGGAGCAGGTTTAAGTATAGTTAGCAATCGACTGGAATGCTACCTAATATTCATTCTATTTGATTGAGCGGTGAAGGCTGGAACATCTGTAGGGTTTTTATTGCTGTCTGTACCCCCATTAAGGAGAGTCGACATCTCTATTGTCCTGTTTACTGTTATCACTGAAAGTTAAAGATAATGAAAATCACAAATTATTCCTTTTTTTTGATTCTTTTTTATTGTTTTTCATATTGCAAAAGTTAAAAACATACAGCGTCATGAATTATCATATAATATTGCAAATTTCAAAAACATTATTGTTGTTCTATAGCCTCTCGCCCTCCCTCCAACCCTTCCTAATCCCACCCCCCTACCACACATCGCTCAATAATTATCTGTGCCTGTCATCGTGTCTATTATCTATCTCTATAGCCGAAGAGAAAGAGGAAATCCTCACCATGTGCAGATGGAAGATATATGAAAAAGACCACAGGATAGAGAGGAAAAAGAAAAAAAGAGAAAAGGCGGAGACGGGGGCTTGGCAGCAGGCGGGGGGAAATTTCTTCTCAGCTCGCCACCATCCCCTCATATGGGACATCCCATATCCTGCAGCCAAGGTCTCCATCACAAATTATGGGTTGCCACCATTACAGGAAAAGAGAGGTAATCTTCCAATGTGGGACACAAGTTCTGGTGACAATGAGGGATTCCCTCACTTCAGAGGGACTTCCTATCATTTGATGTTTTAGTTATGGGACGGGAAGGGTAATCCCCCCAACCTTACTGTTTCCAAAATGAGAAAAAACATTATGCCTTAGTACGTTAATATTTTCTACATGCACACCTCTCAAGCGCCAGGTTTTCTCGACATAATTGCTGCTTTATTGAGATGTACGTATGTATCCTTAATGGGATGTCATCACCGATGCAGTTTTTCTTGTCATTTTATGCATGCCATCCTAAAACAGGAAGCCCTGAGTGGTGACAGGTTAGGTGATATTGTTTGAAAGCTTAGTAACACCTTGATACGTTGGTAAATACCTTTGAGCAATGTTTTCTTCTTTTCCAGAAAAGATAGCTTGACTCAATAATACAAGCTGCAAAGTTGTTATTCCTTTGCTGTCTGAACTCAGAGTGTGAAATGCAGAAGCCATGTTGTAGTTACGCTGACATCACCTAAAATAAATGTAATCTTTCACATATTTGCTTGGCCAGGCAGCTTGCGAGTCAGAACCATGCCTACAACTTTATTAATTTTGCACAGATGAGGCAGTCTAAGATTAGATAAATAAATGAAGCAAGCAGCTGCCAAACTGTCAATATTTACATCCATACACATGGTATTTCTTTTTTTTCCATTTTTGTTTTCTAATAGGTAGATAGAATCACATTTGATCCACTGTGAATGAGGCAGCAATCCACAGCCCCCCCCCCCCCCCCCCCCCCTGCTAAATTTCCCATTGCTATCTACTATAAAAAGAGGCTCACATCTACAGTATATATATATTTTGCTTTTGCTTTGATCTTATTTTTTTAAATAAATTAATATAAGTAAAAAGCAACATGCAGCAATCCACCATAGATTCCAATTCCCCACCCCACAAGCTTTTTATTGACAAAACATGGAACATTTTCTGACAGACTGCATTATTTACTGACAACCTAAAATATAACAGAAATTCCATTAGAAACTAGAAGAATTGATGTTTAATCAATATGGATAACATATACAACAAACATTAGCAATACCCATAACAAGTAATCTGCCTGGCTTTACAATGAAAAAGTGAAAAAGGTACCTAATGTAGTGCTACCCCCATGAGGGACACTCAAAGATTCTTTACCCCACTGGTTGCATTGACCTTGCATGTCCTCCAATACCTCTGACACTCTGGGTTCTGGCATTTCTGCTATAAGCAAAACAATTCAAAGACACGCACACATATGCAAAGTAAACCAGTTTGATTTATTTATTGGCAGATTTGTGGCAATGAATTCAGTAATAGGAGTTTGTAACATACAATAGGTAAGACACAGTTAATAAGCTGGTGGCAAATCCAATTAAGGACTAAGCAACTAAAACACTTTAAACATATAAAGAGCAAGGTTTAGTCCTGAATGGAGTTTATGACTACAGCACAAGAGAAGAGGACTAGGCTTCTGTCAAACCCAGTGGCGGCTGGTAGTATATTTTTTGGGGGGGCGGCAAACAATCCACCCGCCAACATGCCCCAGACGGTTGGGTCAGTGCTCTGCGCCCCGAGCCCACCCTTTTCTGAAGCCTCTTATCACATGCTTCTTAAAAATCCCACGTATAGATTAGGGGGCTGGACGCACAGGTTAGGAGGGTGGCCCTGCAATATGGGCCACCACTGGTCAAACCTTTCCCTTTAATCCCCTGACACCACAGTCCCATAAATGTGTAAACTCCAAATTCACATTAGCTAGCACAGTTCTTATCTCTATGCTCTAACAAATAGAGTTCTTGGTTATGGTATGGGCCTAGATAAGCACCAAATGTCCTTGTCCCCCAAGTGGGGGGGGGATACACTGTAGTCCTTTGAAGACAAAGGTTTAAAGGAGGATTTTAGGCCTTCAGCTAGCTCTTTTGAGGTGTGCACAATGTGTTCTGACAAACAAGATGTACACTAGATTCTCCCGGTATGGATTGAAGTATGACTAGGGTCCCTTCTGTAAGCTTGGTAAAGAGAATAAGGCAATGGTGTCTGCATGCAGTGTCCTTTTGTATAGAATGCATGGGCAAGTGCCCGCTCACCAATCCCAGTGACCTATGATGTTAAAGTGTGGCATGGGGGCCTCTGCAGAGTCTGGCTAAAGGGACAGTGCTCAACCCAGCATCGCTCTGCACTACCGTCCACTGAATCTGGTGTGGATGTGATGAGTGTGGCCTCCAGGCTGCTGCCGAATGATCAGATGTTACTTGCAGCAGATGCTCCTGCAGCTGCCTGTGATCACTCTCTCTCTCTCCCTGTAGCACAGGGCATGACTCAGAACAGTCTACCGCAATAGTCACTGCTTGCAGAAGCAGGCTGGGGTCCCAAGAGAGCGATCTCGTCCTCCCCCAGGCTTTATATAACCTCATCCTCATCTCCTCTCCAGCCGGCTTATAGACAATGCCTTCAGGATGTGATGACATAGAGTCCAGGCTAGAGTCCAGTGTCACAGTAGCAAATGCTACAAAGTGTCTTCTAATAATTCAGACAATATTAGCCAGCTCCTGGCTACATCAACATTGGAAGTACCTTAAAAGATGGATGGTTTAATAAAACCGGTGCTTAGTTGCTATATGCATTACATGCCTGTGTCTTTGTACCCACAAAATATTCCTATTTAATGTGCCACAAGTGACAGTCTCACAGACACACATAATCCTCAGGACAGGAGGCAGAAAACCTGGATTCCCTATAATGGGGAACATAGGCAAGGTGATATATGCTTTTTATCATATTAGGGCTGGTTTTAAACATAACCTTGAGGGTGGCACCAATGGTCAGATGATTGCAGACTGCATGGGGGTAGGAATCCCGCAACCATGAGACAGGAACAGGGCTTGTTCCAATGAGACCCGACCCTTGAAGGTCATATGCTTATACCAGTCCAGCACCCTGACCAGATGTGAAGAATGGTAGTAAGACATTGGGTTGGGAAGCCTTTTCTTCTGAATTGTTCAGGCATGCAGAGAGTGTCCACCATTATAGGAGCCTGACAGTCTGCCCATAAAAACTTTAATAATTATTATTTTACCTGGCGCAAAAAGTTAGGTGGAATAACAATTGAGAGCGATTCTTGCAAATGGAGGAAAGCAGGGGTAAAATTCTCTCGAAATGTAGTGGACAGAGATTGGGTTAGGAAAATACCTAAATATTTTAGTTTCCACCCCATTTAAATGAAAAGTTTGACTGCAGGTTACGTAGTTGGTATGAGGGGACCATGACATTTAGGACCTCTGACTTTGAAAAGTTGATTTTACAATTAGAGAGTTGGGAATATACATGAGATTCAGAATTAATGTCTCTGGGGACGTGATTAAAAAAAGTAAGTCATCCGCATAGGTGGCAGCTTTGTGGTGAGCTGCGTTAGCCTGAACACCTTTAATATCTGGATTAGACCATAACGTGTTGAAGCAAGGGCTCCAGGTTCAAGATAAGGTAATATAAGGTAAGGTAATATCCCTGGCCTCTCTGCCAGAGACAAAACCAGTTTGATCAAAGTGCACGATCCTCATCATATGGGGAGAAGCCGTGAGGCTAAAGCCTTAGCAATTAATTCAAGATTAGTTTTGAGCAAGCAAACAGGTCTGTAGCTGGCACAGAGCGAGGGATCCTTATCTGCCTTAGGAATAACAGTGATATGGGCACGAGAGGTTTCTTTGGGGGCAATATTGAATTGAAATCCATCACAAAAGCGAAGCAAGCGAGTGTTGAAAGGCTTTATAGTACAACAAAGTAAAGCCGCCTGGCCCCGGGGGTGTTTCCCCTCAGGATAGCTTTTAAGGTGGAGGTGGATTTTGTCATCCATGAGTGCTTTGTTAAGAGTCATACAATCCCCACATTTGAGCTTAGGTAGAGAGGATTGTGATAGGTATTTGTTTAATAAAGCTGCTGTCACATCTGGGGGTGAATGTTCTAGAGGGTCAATAAGTTAATACAGTCATGAGTAGAATTCCTGAAAACGTTAAGTAATTTCTGTGGGTTTGATAAGTCTCTGACCCTTGGAGGTAATTATTTGAGGTATAAAAGCCTGTGAAGAATGGCGAGTAGTCTGCCAAATTTATTTCTGAATTCATAAAACATACATCTACTATAGAGCCTTTTAGCTTTGACCTTTGACAGGAGCAGGGAGTTTACTTGATCTGTCATCAATCAGATCGCAATAGATTTCTTATGTTGGCCCTCCAGGGAATGGATTTGAGAGACCAAGGAGGACAGTTTCTCTGAACATTCTTTTTTTTGTCTTGTATCTATGCTGATAAAAAAAGTCCCGCATAAACCATTTATGAGCTTCCCAGACAGACAGGGGTTGTGCCTCAGAGGAGATCCATCTGCAGTTCAGTCTGGGTATGGAAATCTTGTAGCGTACTCTCGATAAGGTACCAATGGGCATGTTGAGCTGGATGAATGGAAACCGTAACTGAAGTGTGATCTAGAAGCAATGTGGGTTCAATGGAGGACTTGGTGATGGAGTCCAAAAGTACATGAGGCACAAAAAAGTAGTCTATCCTAGAATAAATTTGGTACACGGGTGAGAAAAAAGTATAGGCTTGAGTATTGTGCTGCTGATAATGTCAGACGTCAATGAGGTTCAGTTCGTAAAGATGGTATTTGAATCTCTTCAAATACAGGTATGAAAAATGTGGTGAGCCCCAGGAGGAATCCATCAGGGGATCAAGGGCAACGCTAAAGATGTCTCCAAGAATAATGGTGGCGAGATCTGCCAGGCAGGACTCTAAAAAAGTCAATTGCGCAGTCTTAGGTAAATACACGTTTCCTAAAGTGACAGTAGGTCCACCAATCTTAACCCCCAGGAACGCCCGGCAGCTGGTCACCTAATATCCACAGCAGAGACCTAGCCAGCACAATAGAAACACCCCATGATTTGGTGTTGTCAGAATAACTTTGTTAGGCTGTAGGAAGCCAAAAGTCCCTCAACTTAGGAGGATTGGTGGGGGGCAAAGTGTCTTTTTTGGAAGAAAGCAACCCGTGCCTTCATTTTGTAGAGGACTTGAGACCTCCTCTTCAGGATGGTAAGGTCTTTGACATTGAGGGATATTATTTTGACAGAGCCCTTATGATAGAGACAAGTGTACCAAATCGACCAAGGGGGAAAAAAACGTGAAAGGGAAAGGGAGGGAGAAGGGGGTGGGGGGTGGAAAGGTGGAGAAGAGGGGAGACAGTGGAACCAAAACTGCCTATTCCCAACCAGGGGGCAGGGTGCCTGAGCTAAGTAGGGTGGGTGGAAAGCTAGGAATGTGAGCAGAGGCCACTCCGGGGCACCATAGCCAGGACAGGCCCCCTGCTGAGATTTGATGCTAGTTTGAGGTTATGTCCCTGTGTTAGGGATCTTAGCTTCATATTTTAAAATACTGCTCTCCTGAACCTTGTTTGCTCCCTTGATGTATTTAAAGGTTTCAATCGTGTCTCCCCTTTCCCTTCTTACCTCCACACTATACACTATTAACTATTAAGTTCCTGAAGTCTCTCCTAACATATTTCATCCCTCAGACCTTTTAACCATTTTTTGTTTTGCCCGTCAAAATCTTTTTGTAAACGAGGTCTCCAGAACTGGTCACAGTATTCTAAATGGTCTACTGACAGGGATGTTTTTTTTTTTTTACTTGAAGCTATTAAAATGTGTGTTCTTCTGGTTTATTTGTTCTATAGATATAATTTTAGTACCTTTATAAAATAGACCAATCCCAGTATAACATTTTTTCTTTGGATGAGTTACACGGTTGGAAATTCAGACGGAAAATGTCCGATCGGACCATGTTGTCAGAAAATCTGTCCGTGTGTGGGCTCCATCTGACTTTTTCCGTCGGAAGATCCTGATCCTGCTCTCAAATTTTCCGACAACAAAATCAAATCAGACTTTTTCCGATCGTGTGTACAGAATTCCGACGGACAAAGTGCCACGCATGCTCAGATCAAATTACGAGACCAAAGCTATTGGATACTAGCAACTAGCTACTAGCAACGAACGTCACCACGTTCAGAATGATCGGATTTTCCGACAACTTTGTCCGACCGTGTGTATGCAACACCAGTGTCGGACAAAATCCGTTGGAAAAAATCCGACGGATTTTGTGGTCAGAATTTCTGACCGTGTGTACGGGGGCTTATAAGCTGCATTAGTACCCAGATTGAAGAACAAATTTTGGTTACAATAAAGTTAATGAAAACCAGGTTCTATTTTACTGTGCTCATTATGACTAAATAACATTGGTTTGCAACATGTCTCCAATTCCATTTAGATTCTCTCAGACCTAAGGTCGATAGAATATGGGTAATAATTCTGTACCCTGCACAGCCTGACTGTTCAAGTTCCATCTCACCTTGGACAATATTATATTATACAATATATAATATTAGAAAATATTATATTTTACAATAGTCTTATTGGAAGATTACTTATGTATTGTGGGTTAGCGCTACACTTGTATGGATACTTTCATATTTTTGACTTGGTTACAAGTTGCCTTATCCTGGCACTGTAGATGTTTATTTTATAAATAATCATTTTTTGTGTAAAAATATAAAATGCAAATTATGAAATATTAAAACAAATAACTCATGTAACATTAAAAGCAATGCAGATAAAGGACAACAAAACCTTTTGGTTTACCAAGGAATATTCACTTCCCTGTCTCTCTTGTTATAGATTTGAGGAACCAATCCACAAACAATCCTGTGTAGTATATTGCTGACATTATAAGCCCAAAGTGCTTTGCCATTTGTACAATATTCTACGGTACTTAAAATGTAATGTGCACAGTGCTGAAAAGGCTAAATTCATAAACAAAATCCAATTTAGTAAGTTATACAGTGCTATAGCTTAGTGATTGCAGACCGCTTATCACCATAAAACAAAATACTGTTACACAATAATCATTGTTATGTGACCCATGATACCATACACGTAATCAAGCTGGCCAATGTACCCATATACAAATTGAGAGGGAAATTATAAAAAGCAAGAAGAGAATACTAGGTTATACACAGTATAATACAAACATGGTGCTATCAGGGGAAAAAAATACCTTACTAACTGTATGTCTGTAGGTATCTGAAACACAGATAATACATTGCCACAGAAAATTTCACTTGTAAAAGAAGCAATTAGCAATTCAATATTAACTGCTGTTTTTTTCTTCAGAAATTGTTCAGTAGGGGAATATACTGAAATTATAAAGAAAATGTGGAATGTTAACTCCTGTGATATCTCCTGTCTGAGGAAAACAATACACAGATTTTGCTAATTTGGCAGTAGAGATATTATTCGATATGACTATACTGTAATTTGATGGCTTGCTATGGGTTACGATACACCATGAATGCTCTTGTTATTGCTTTTTGGAACAAGCCAGAAACTGAAGCATAATTGTCCTTTTCTGGGCAGAAAAAAAGTGCAGGAATATACATACTATTCAATTATTCAGTACATCCTGTAACTTTTAAACTTTGAGTGCAGGTCGACCATAAGTTCATCAAAACCATAGCTGTTTAGGCCCCTTTCACATGTGCGGACCGTTCAGATCCGCCAGTCAGTTTTTTCAGGCGGACCTGAACGGGCGCTCCATACACCTCTATGGAGCGTTGAATGTCAGCAGCAACATGTTCGCCGAAATCCGATCCGCCGGATCCGCTCCGCAAAATCCAGACGGATGCAAACCCTAATTTTTCATCCGTCTGGCAGATCGGATGAAAACGGACAGGCGGTCTGTAATCATCCGATCGCCCCGTAGGGGAGAGCGGACTCTCTGACAGGTCTGTCCCTGCATGGAGTGCAGAGACGGACTTGTCATCCGCCGGCTCAGCGAGAATCAATGGAGCGATCCCCGCTGAGCAAGCGGAGGAGGGAAAACGGACAGCCCCATGTGAAAGGGGCATTACAGTTCGGGAAAATAGCAAACTAATTTGTTTGTTTGCTACCATAGTAACAAGTTATGAATCATGCATTTCCTGCCCTTTGAACTACAGTCAGGTGGCATAGAGGGGCCAACAATATAGGTTTTGCAATGTGCCAGTCCCTCCCTATAAAAAAATAAGGATTCCAAAGAGCCTTTGTTGATTGTGTGTTGCAACAAATATGGAGTAGTTAGGAAAAGCTCACAGAAATAACAAATTATGCTAGTGTAGAGCTGGCTCCTGATGAGCCGGCGCTATTGTTTTTCAAAAATTAAGTTGCCTGAAGCCACAGTTGTGCTTCAGGCTAATTTCTTTAAATTTCTGGTTTCAGTACCAGTCCAGCTGGGTTGCACTGGGTTCTCCTTGACCGCAGGTGTCGCTGTCACTGCCAGCAAGAGTAGAAACGCTGTCTAGCTGGATGCATTGAATGCCACGTGTCTCTCGGAACCCGCCTGGTGGGAGTGTTTTCCTGCTGTGTTTTCTGGGGGGTGGTATTTAAGGTACCAACGCCATGTGGCGGGGGGATTATTTTCTGTCTGTTTGGTTCTGGTGGTCCTCCTGACCCAGCCCCATGGCCCTCCTGGCCTGGGGTGTGGAACTATGCATCCTGTGTCTCTGGCTGGCTGGCCCGAGGCAACGCAACTGACTTTCGGAGCCTACTGATCCAGGGATGGTCCGGTGCCGTCTCATCTGAAGGGAGAGGCCAAGCAACTGAAGGACCCAAGGGGAGGACCCTTTCAGGAGAAGACCGTGCGCAAGGCTGGTTTCTCTGAATGAGCCTGGAGATTTAGTTGAAGGACGCAACCTGAATCAACACTCATACGGTATTGCCTGATCGGCTGAGAGAAACTGGTACCATATGTCAGTTCTTTAAATTCATCCAAATCCCTCAGTAACGCATAAGTGTAACTTACAAGTCTGTGGCAGAGACTTTACTGAGCATCCCACCGGCTGCTAGGCCTAGTGAGAGGTCTATCCGGGGGTTGTTGAATCCAGTTTGTGGAACAGTTTTATCCCCTGGATTCTTCAAATACCTTCACCCTGCAATTTAAGTACCTGAACTCACCCCTAACCCTCTACCCTTTATTAAGAGACTTGGTCTATTTGCTAAATAAATAACCCAAAAGAGGATTCAGTGTCAGTTTTTAACATTCTTTGGGCCACTTTCCACGGAATCCCCAAGACGGAGAAGCAAGCGAGGTAACGGTAAGCCCAAATAAAACCAGCAGCTCCTTCGGGGGTTAGTGCTACACTATGCAGGCTAGTTGTATCCTGAATTCATAGGGACCAGTCTGGTTTCACCAAGGGGAGACAAGTGGCCGATGTTACCAGCCGTTCAATATTATACTGGAATACTAGACTCCCGATTCAGCTTCCCACTTCTCAAAGGAGGCGATTTTGAAAAAAGAAGATTTTTCCTGAAGGAGAGCATAAAATAAATAGTGTCATGCCTCTCAAATTGCTACAATCCACATAAAAATATTGTCAGGCATTCCAGGGGAAAAGACCCCTTAAATTAGATTTATGTATAAGACAATGCTAAATTTGAATATAATAATATTATGAATTAGAAAGATGAAATTCCTGGAGGGTGTACAATAACTGTGGAAGGATTTGCATTTTGAAGGCAGCTAGTCTGACAGACCATGACAATTCATGTTTAGAGATTGGTCTCAAATAATTCAGCATTTTGTGCAAGAATGGAATATCATTTCTTTAAATAGGTGATCAGTAGGGTTAGTCAGAATCACTCCTAGGTAGGAGATAGCTGTACAGTGCCTCGAAAAAGTATTCATACCCCTTGAAATTTTCCACATTTTGTCATGTTACAACCAAAAACGTAAATGTATTTTATTAGGATTTATATGATAGACCAGCACAAAGTGGCACATAATTGTAAAGTGGAAGGAAAATTATAAATGTTTTTTAAAAAACTTTTACAAATAAAGATGTGAAAATTGTGGTGTGCATTTGTATTCAGCCCCCCTGAGTCAATACTTTGTAGAACCACCTTTCACTGCAATTATAGCTGCAAGTCTTTTTGGGTCTAATTTAGGTCTCTACCAGCTTTGCACATCTAGAGAGTGAAATTTTTGCCCATTCTTTGCAAAATAGCTCAAGCTCTGTTAGATTGGATGGAGAGTGTCTGTTAACAGCAATTTTCAAGTGTTGCTACAGATTCTCAATTGGATTTAGGTCTGCACTTTGACTTGGCCATTCTAATACATGAATATGCTTCATCTAAACCATTCCATTGTAGCTTTGGCTGTATGTTTGGAGTCGTTGTCCTGCTGGAAAGTTAACCTCCACCCCACTCTTAAGTCTTTTGCAGACTCTAATGCCGCGTACACACGATCGTAATTCTCGTCGGAAAAAGCTCTGACGGTTTTCCAGACGGAATTCCGAAGGAATACCGCTCAAACTGTCTTGCCTACACACAATCACACCAAATTCCCACCGTCAACAATGCAGTGACGTACAACACTACAACGAGCCGAGTTCAATGCTCCCGAGCATGCGTCGAATTGTTTCCGAGCATGCGTAGGAATCTTGCGCGTCAGAATTGCTACAGACGATCGAAAGTTTCCGATAGAAACCTTTTCCGTCGGAAAAATAGAGAACATGCTCTCAATTCTTTGCTGTCGGAAATTCGGCCAGCAAAATTCCGATGGAGCCTACACACGGTTGCATTTTCCGATGAAAAGCTCTCATCGATCTTTTACGCGGCATTCCAGGTTTTCTTCTAAGATTTCCCTGTATGTGGCTCCATCCATCTTCCCATCAACTCTGACCGTCTTCCCTGTTCCTGCTAAAGAAAAGCATCCCCACAATATGATGCTGCCACTAACATGTTTCACAGGGGGGATGGTGTGTTCAGGGTGATGTGCAGTGTTAGTTTTCTGCCACGCATAGTTTTGCTTTTAGGCCAAAAATTTCAATTTTGGTCTCATTTGACCAGAGCAGCTTCTTCCACTTGTTTGGTGTGTCCCCCATATGGCTTCTCGCAAACTGCAAGCAGGACTTCCTATAGCTTTCTTTCAACAGTGCCTTTCTTCTTGCCACTCTTCCATAAAGGACAGATTTGTGGAGTGCACGACTAATAGTTGTCCTGTGGACAGATTCTCCCACCTGAGCTGTGGATCTCTGCAGCTCCTCCAGAGTTACCATGGACCTCTTGGCTGCTTTTTTGATTAATGCTCTCCTTGCCTGGCCCTTCAGTTTAGGTGGAAGGCCATGTCTTGGTAGGTTTGCAGTTGTGCCATACTTTTTTTATAACCTAACCTTGCTTTAAACTTCCACAACTTGATCTGTCTGGTGTGTTCCTTGGCCTTCTAAGGTTCTCTAGCAAACCTCCGGAATGGGCTTCCAAGGACATCTGTATTTATACTGAGATTAAATTACACACAGGTGGACTCTTATTTACTAATTAGGTGACTTCTGAAGGCAGTTAGTTCCACTAGATTTTAGTTAGGGGTATCAGAGTAAAGGGGACTGAATACAAATGCACAACACACTTTTCAGATATTTGTAAAAAATGTTGAAAACCATTTTCCTTCCACTTCACAATTATGTGCCACTTTGTGTTGGTCTATCACATAAAATCCCAATAAAATACAGTAGACAATTTAGTAGACTTCTCTAAACCGAAATAGAGAACATAAGATTTTGTATCATTGACCTTGTACTACGTAATAGAATGAAATCTATTTAGAGTATCCTGTACCACAGACGGAAGTTTTACCAGGACTGTCTTTCAGGACAGCCACCATAGAGAGACCCTGGCTCCTCCCCTTCCGAGGAAACACCACCTTCCCATACTTTTTAGCCTCAACCTCCCCTCAACACCTCAGTTATGGTGTTTCCTCTGGAGGGGAGACACCACAGGGGGCCTGTGCCGGTCAGCTGGGGAAGCTGAGGCTTGTTGTTTTGTTTTACCTGAAGGAGACAGGGGTCTCTCTATGGTGGTCCCGGGCGTGCGGTCGGATGTTTAGGATGGCCGAACGGATCCCTGGGGGACACAGCGGTGTTCGCTGACGTGTGCCCCAGCCACCCTTGGCAAAGGTGGAGGTCTGGGGAGAGCCGTTCGATGATGCCTAGGGTGGCGCGACAGGTGGAAGCTTCATTCCACCTCATGAGGCGGCGCTGGAGCAGTATGCCGGGCCGGATGACGGGCGACGTCACTTCCGGCAGGAGGCGAACTTCTGGTTCCTGTACATGCGTCTTCCAGTCCCAAGACACGCTAAATTCGAACGGACAGCGCTTGTTCTGGCTGGTGAGATCTTCCTGTGCACCCTGTACAGACAGCAGTCGGAAGACGAAGTTGTGACCACTACTGCCTGGCATGTCGGAAGCAGAGGCTTCAAAAACTGGCCCAGGACAACAGCACCAGCCACTCAAAGGTAAGGTGAACCCTAGGGTGGTGTTCCCTTGCCTTAGTCGGTAGCTCCACCGGTGTATTCCCTCCCTAGTGGTAGAGGGGGGGGGGGGGGTGCATCTGGGACCCTGGTGGTGGTTGGTCCTAGGGGGGGGGGGCACTCCTGGTGGTCCTCTGGTTAAGTGCTGGGGATAGGTGCTTATTACTCCTTGTTTTGTCTGCTTTTTTGTTTCAGAAAGCCACTAGCAAGTCGCCCCATGGCTCTAAGAAGAGGTGCCCCTTGTGTAGGGCGTCCATGGGGGAGTCCTGGACTAAAGCACTTTGTAGAGAGAGTGTATAGAGGGGCTGGTGAGGGAGCAGACTGCAGAGCAGGGTGTGGGCCTTGCTGAGTCGGTTAAGGAGCTCTCTAGCACCTTTAGGTCATTTAAGGAGTTATTTTCCAGCTTTCAGTTACAGTGGTGTGAAAAAGTGTTTTCCCCCTTCCTCATTTCCTGTTCCTTTGCATGTTTGTCACACTTAAGTGTTTCGGAACATCAAACCAATTTAAACAATAGTCAAGGACAACACAAGTAAACACAAAATGCAATTTGTAAATGAAGGTGTTTATTATTAAAGGTGAAAAAAAATCCAAACCATCATGGCCCTGTGTGAAAAAGTGATTGCCCCCTAAACCTAATAACTGGTTGGGCCACCCTTAGCAGCAACAACTGCAACCAAGCGTTTGCGATAACGTGCAATGAGGCTTTTACAGGGTCCTGGAGGAATTTTGGCCCACTTATCTTTTCAGAATTGTCCTAATTCAGTTACATTAGAGGGTTTTCGAGCATGAACGGCCTTTTTAAGGTCATACCACAACATCTCAATAGGATTCAGGTCAGGACTTTGGCTAGGCCACTCCAAAGTCTTCATTTTGTTTTTCTTCAGCCATTCGGTGGTGGACTTGCTGGTGTGTTTAGGATCATTGTCCTGCTGCAGAACCCAAGTTCGTTTCAGCTTGAGTACACGAACAGATGGTCGGACATTCTCCTTCAGGATCTCTTGGTAGACAGCAGAATTCATAGTTCCTTTTATCACGGCAAGTCTTCCAGGTCCTGAAGCAGCAAAACAGCCCCAGACCATCACACTACCACCACCATATTTTACTGTTGGTATAATGTTCTTTTTCTGAAATGCAGTGTTCCTTCCTACGCCAGATATACTTGGACACACACCTTCCAAAGAGTTCCACTTTTGTCTCATCGGTCCACAGAATGTTGTCCCAAAAGTCTTGGGGATCATCAAGATGTGTTGTGGAGAAATTGAGACGAGCTTTGATGTTCTTTTTGCTCAGCAGTGGTTTTCTCCTTGGAACTCTGCCATGCAGGCCATTTTTGCCCAGTCTTTTCCTGATGGTGGAGGCATGAACGCTGACCTTAACTGAGGCAAGTGAGGCCTGCAGTTCCTTGGACGTTGTTGTGGGGTCTTTTGTGACCTCTTGGATGAGTCGTCGCTGCGCTCTTGGGGTAATTTTGGGCGGCCGGCCACTCCTGGGAAGGTTCACCACTGTTCCATGTCTTCGCCATTTGTGGATAATGGCTCTCACTGTGGTTCGCTGGATTCCCAAAGCTTTGGAAATGGCTTTATAACCCTTTCCAGACTGATAGATCTCAATTACTTTCTTTCTCAATTGTTCCTGAATTTCTTTGGGTCTCGGCATGATGTGTAGCTTTTAAGGATCTTCTGGTGGACCTTACTGTATCAAGCAGCTCCTATTTAAGTGATGCCTTGATTGTGAACAGGTGTGGCAATAATCAGGCCTGGGTGTGGCTAGAGAAATTGAACTCAGGTGTGGACAACCACAGTTATAGTATGTTTTAACAAGGGGGGCAATCACTTTTTCACACAGGGCCATGATGGTTTGGATTTTTTTTCACCTTTAATAATAAACACCTTCATTTACAAATTGCATTTTGTGTTTACTTGTGTTGTCCTTGACTATTGTTTAAATTGGTTTGATGTTCCGAAACACTTAAGTGTGACAAACATGCAAAGGAACAGGAAATGAGGAAGGGGGAAAACACTTTTTCACACCACTGTACCTCAATCCCAAGGTAACCTTCCTCCAGCACAGCAGAGTGGTCCACCTGTCCCTGAGCTTATGGTCCCAGTGGGGGATATTCCGGAGGGCTCTAGGGACGAATACGACGCAGATAGTGTCGTCTCAGATTCCCAGGGGGACTCAGATGAGGATGCTTTGGACGGGGAGTCCAAAAAATCCGCTTGTTACAAACTGTCTCTTGAGGAAGTGGAGGAGCTCTTGGGAGCTATTCTCACCACTTTGGGCATTCAGGAGGAGAGAAAGACCTTGTCCTTGCATGACCAAATGTACAGGGGCTTGGGTGAAGAGAAGAGGAGGGTGTTCCCGGTTCATGAGGTCCTAATTGATGCCATCAAGAAGGAATGGCAGGATCCAGAGAGGAAGCCCTTCTTCTCAAGAGCCTTGAAGCAAAGGTTTCCATTTGCAGAGGAGGAGTCTCTGGTATGGAACAAGTCGCCTAGGTTGGATGCGGCATTTTCTCAGGTGTTCAGGCATACTGATCTGGCCTTTGAGGACATGGGGGTTCTGTCTGATCCTATGGATCGACCGATGGATTCGCTTCTGAAAAAGGCCTGGGACTCTGGTCAGGGAAATCTAAAGCCAGCCATGGTGGCCACTGTGGTAGCCAGAAATATGGAGTATTGGCTTACTCGGATAAGGGCCCATATAGAAGCAGGAACAGCAAAGGAGACTATCCTTTCTTCCTTCCCCATTGTACTCAAAGGAGCGGCTTACATTGCAGATGCGTCGGCAGAATCGGTCCGAATGTCTGCAAGGTCCACAGCCTTGACCAATTCAGCTAGGAGAGCCTTATGGCTGAAAACATGGCAGGGGGATAGTGCGTTAAAAACTAAACTTTGTGGGATACCTCTCACAGGTGATCTGTTATTTGGGCCAGGGTTGGAGGCAGTGCTGGATCAGACAGCCGATAAGAAGAAGGCCTTCCCCATTAAAAGAAAATTTGGGATTCAGGCTAAGAGAAAACCCCAGGCCCAGGACCAAAAGAAGGTAGAGTCCCAAAGGGTTGGGAAACAAAAAAGGACCTGGGGACTTAAGGGTAAGGGCCGTGGGGGGGCTATTTTTCGCCCTCCTGAACAGCCCAAAAATAGCCAATGACAGGATCACGGTGGGAGGAAGACTGGGGCCTTCCTCCCACAGTGGGAAATGATAACCTCCAATCAGTTCGTACTGGGGATTGTAAGGAGAGGTTATCGGTTGGAGTTTTCCGATCCCCCTCCACTCAGGTTTCTGGTCACCGAGATGCAAAGGTGTACCGAAAAGTCTTGTGCTCTTCTGTCCTCACTACAGGAGCTAGAACAGCAGGAGGTAGTGGCAAGGGTACCAGTGGACGAGAGAGGCAGAGGCTTTCCCTCCCACATTTTTGTGGTCCGCAAGCCTTCAGGAAAATTCCAGCTCATCCTGAACTTAAAGCCTCTGAATCTCTCAGTCACATACAGGAGATTCCGGATGGACTCCGTGTATTCAGTAAAAGCACTTCCTCCAAACTGCTTCATGGCATCAATAGACTTGAAGGATGCATATCTGCACATTCCCATCGCAGAAAGCCATCAAAAATTTCTCAGATTGGCAGTAAGAACAGCGGAAGGGGTCCCTTATCTCCAGTTCAAGGCCCTTCCTTTTGGTCTGTCTTCCTCCCCCCGCATCTTCACCAAGGTGATGGTGGAGGTGTTGGCGTTCCTAAGGCTCAAGGGGATCTCGATAATCGCCTATCTAGATGATCTCCTCTTGTTTGCACCGTCCCCGGAGCAGCTAGTTCGAGATCTGCAGGTTACAAAGGACATCCTAGAAAATCTGGGCTGGCTTTTAAACCTGGAGAAATCCAACGTAATACCGGCCCAGAGGGTCACCTTTCTGGGCTATGTGCTGGATTCGACAGAACAAAAGGTCTTTCTTCCCTTGGAAAAAATCCAAAAGATAGACAATGCAATGCTGTTTCTCCAGGGCAATTCTCAGATCTCGGTAAGGGGGATTAGGTTGGCTCTAGGCTTACTGACATTCACACTTCCAGCAGTGCAGTGGGTGGGACTTCACTTTCGTCCTATGCAACTGTTCATTTTAAGGATCTGGGACCACAGTCAAGGATCTTTGGATTCTCTGGTTTCAGTTCCTCTTCAGGTCAAGAGGTCCCTCTGGTGGTGGAGGAAGGGGGTAAATCTATCACAGGGCCTGGAGTGGGTGCTTCCGGTATCCAGGACCATAACAACGGATACGAGTGGGTCTGGTTGGGGAGCTCATCTGGGGGCTCAGATGGTGCAGGGTTCCTGGGGAAGGACAAAGAATTTTGCGGTCCTCGAACTGGAGGGAGTTGAGAGCGATGGAGCTAGCTCTCAGGGCCTTCCAGGAAGATCTACGAGGACAGCACGTGAGGTTATGCTCAGACAACTCCTCGGTGGTGGCCTATGTCAACAAGCAGGGGGGCACCAGGAGCCGAACGCTTTGGGTATTGACGGAGGCAATCCTCAAGTGGGCCGAGTCCCACGTTCTGTCTCTCTCTGCAATTCATCTGAAGGGAGAACAGAATCAGATAGCAGACTTCCTCAGCAGAAGGACACTGAGGGAGGGCAACTGGATTTTGAAAGAGGAGGTTTTCGAGATGATCACCAAAAAGTGGGGGGTCCTTTCGGTAGATCTATTTGCCTCAAGGGAAAACACAAAAGCGAGTCTTTTCTTTTCCCTAAACAGGTGGGATGGGGCTTTAGGGGTAGATGCCTTGGCTCACAGTTTGGAGTTCTCCAGGTGCTATGCTTTCCCCCCTCCAGTGGTGATCCCTGCAGTGTTGAGGAAGTTTCAGGTGGAGAACACGGTTATCATCCTGATTGCTCCGCACTGGCCCAGGAGACCATGGTTCTCCATCCTAAGAGATTTGGCTGTAGAACCCCCCTGGATTCTCCCAGTCCAGGAGGATCTCCTGTTCCAGGGACCAGTTGTCTGTCCTCAGGTAGAATGGTAAAACCTCGCAGCCTGGCTTCTGAGGAAGACTTCCTAAGGGAAAAAGGGTTCTCAGATCGCTTGGTGGCCACCCTTTTAAATTGCAGGAAGAAGGAAACGCAGGCTATTTACCGAAAGGTGTGGAAGCGTTTTAACGATTGGTGCTTGGAGAGTTCCTTTGATGTACACAGCTCTATAGCAGTGTTAGAATTCTTGCAGGCAGGAGCAGATAAAGGCTTGGCTCTTAGTACCCTAAAGGGGCAGGTCTCTGCTTTAAGTGTTTTTCTAGAAAGACAGCTGGCGTTTGATCCTTGGATTAGTAGGTTCTGCAAGGCATTGAGTAGACAGAGGCCTGTCAGAGCCTCTCCGTTCCCGGTGTGGGATCTTTCCTTAGTTTTGCAGGCGCTCACAGGGGAACCTTTTAAGCCATTGGAAGCCTGCTCGCTGAAGTTGATCACTCTAAAGACTGTATTTTTAGTTGCGATCACTACAGCTAGGAGAGTAAATGAACTCGAGGCTCTCTCAGTGAGAGATCCTTTTTTTCAGATTTTCCCGGACCGTGTTGTTTTTAAAACGGATCCGGCATTTTTGCCAAAAGTGGCCTCTGAATTTCATAGGGCCCAAGAGATTGTGTTACCCACCTTTTGTTTGAATCCTGGAAGGGAACAGGAACGTATATTTCATTGTTTAGACGTTAGGAGATGCGTCCTTCAATATTTAGACTGTACAAGTCAGTTTAGGAAGGCAGATTCCTTTTTTGTTTTATTCTCAGGGGCCAAAAAGGGATCCAGAGCATCTAGGCGGACAATTACCAGGTGGTTAAGGATGGCGATTAGTCAAGCGTATGTGATAAGTGGGGTAGAACCTCCAGTAGGTATTAAGGCACACTCAACTAGGTCAGTGGCAACTTCTCAGGCTGAGTGGGCTGGTGCTTCACCTGACCAGATTTGTAGGGCTGCAACGTGGTCCAGCTTTTCTACATTTGTGAAGCACTACAGACTGGATCTGCTGTCTGCTAAGGACCAAGCTTTTGGGCGTAAGGTGCTGCAGGCAGTTGTCCCACCCTGAGGTAAGGTACTCGCTTATCCTCTCTATGGTGGCTGTCCTGAAAGACGGTCTTGGGAAAAATTGAGTTACTTACCGGTAACATCCTTTTCCGGGAGTCTTTCAGGACAGCACCGATACCCAGCCTGTTGGAAATTTTTTAGACTCATCGCATGAGACCGTCAGGTAAGATTTGATAGTATGGAGAGATCCACCGCTCCAGAATGATCCACACAAACTCAATCCCACAGCTGTTCCTATGGTTAGAGAACCCAGGTGCAGGCACGGCACAAGCTGATGAAGATGCAAATTAAGGACTCTGAACGGCCGCACTCCAAGAAAAATTCAAAAGCCTTTATTGGTAAAATATGGAATCACACAAAAATAGGTCACAGCAAAGCAAGAAAATATCTAATGCATTTCATAGCTATGAGTAAGCACTCTTGGTAATGTGAAATGCATTAGCTATTTTCTTGCTTTGCTGTGACCTATTTTTGTGTGATTCCATATTTTACCAATAAAGGCTTTTGAATTTTGCTTGGAGTGCGGCCGTTCAGAGTCCTTAACTTGCATCTTCATCAGGTAAGATTTGATGCTTGTTGTGACGTGTTTTTGTGTCTCCCCTGTAGGCCGGAGGTACTCATGAAGAACTGAGGTGCTGAGGGGAGGTTGAGGCTAAAAGTATGGGAAGGCGGTGTTTCCTCGGAAGGGGAGGAGACAGGGTCTCTCTATGGTGGCTGTCCTGAAAGACTCCCGGAAAAGGATGTTACTGGTAAGTAACTCCATTTTTCGGGTTGGTCAACATATATTTACCTGTCTATGTTTTGTTTTGGTTTTTGGATCTACGGAAACTCCGCCGTACAGCTGCCTATTAATACAGCGCATCTTCTCACTAACATAGACTAGAAAAAAGAATCATTCGGAACTTCGAAAGAGATGTTTTTTCTCAGGCTCTTGATATGTAATAATGGGCTTCTGTCCCTGATATCACACACAAAATGGATACTGAATCAGAACCATCGAACAAGTTATAGCATAGAGGATGCGCTAGGAGGGACTTCGGTCTGACAATCTAACACACAGCCGTACACTATAAAACATCAGGAAGTGTAGCAAATAACACGTTCCAGTCGACGTCTGATGGCAAAATGCGTAGAACGTGATTGCATCACTTCCGGTCTGACGGCTTAGTTTTCAAAACAAATCGATTGTTGTTTTTATTTCAAATGTGAGTACATTTTCAAATGTTTTAATAAATTTTGCAAAATGCTGAAGCGGTTTTACGCTATGGGCTTTCCCCTTTCTTTTTCCCTTCATATGGTTAATTCATGAGGTATTCAATATAAAGAGTGATTCCATACAGAGGCCGGAACCCACAGATTGCTGCACAGTGGCATACACTGTGAATGCACAACACTTCTGGAGGAGTTGGGCTATCTGGTGAGCACATCTGATATAGGAGCACAAATAAGGACCACAGCGCTGAAAATCACCTATTTAAGAAGTCTTGTCATTTTATAAGAAGAAAACACATATATATATATATATATATATATATATATATATATATATTTTTTTTTTTTTTTTTTTTTTTCCAAAATGGTTTTCTAAACACTGGACACTATTTCTCTAGAGCACGGACACTCTTGTTTTAATTTTATTTTTACATTTATTTTTATTTTTTCTAAATTTGAATTTTTTCCATTTAATTTGCCATTTATATATTTTTGTGTTAAATCACTGTCACATGATTTATGTCACTAATTATCTTTCACTTATTTTGCTTTAGTAGCAGGATTATTTTAATTCACAGCAAAATTCTCTTTTCAGTAATAGGATATTGATATGTGCAGGTGGGTAAATATGATGTAACCAGTCCATTTTTCACTTGCATTATAGTGTTGGCGTATATACACCATTGTGCACACTGCACCATTTTCCCCAGTCACATCATCCATTTATTTTACACCATTAGGTAATTTCTGTAGCCCCTTACAGGGCTTACAATTATATAATTTTTTTAGGACATTTTTTCAGAATTTGAATTTCTTTCCACAAACACACGGCAGAGGGTGTAAGACTCCCTTTTTTCTTCCCTCCTTTTGGGGAAAAAACCCATGCTCTTTTAAGGTATTTCTAAGGCAAAATTAAAACAACACATATGTCTTCTGGCAATTGCCTTACTATTTATATTACCTATCTGCTAGACACTCACCAACCACAGGCCGAGGATCAAACACAGGCCGCTTTCTAGCTCAGTCCACTTCGTACTTTGTCCACAAAGTGAACTGTAGGTTATTCTTCTGAGTTTTCCTATTATAGTATTTTTCGCAAGAGGGTATTCCATCCCTTATCACATGCCAGTCAATCACATGCTGAGGGCCAAACCCCCACCAGGTTTAAAGTTTTTTTATATATAAAAAAACATAATATCTAACAACATTAACCCCTAAGAAAAACAAAGGGTATAGGTGGGCACATTGTTCTTACATAATAGTCACTGAGGACAAAGTGCAGAGGATACAACACAGCACCACAATAAATCGGAACAGTGCCAATCCTACCACAATTTTTTCATTTCTCCATCACACATCCTCGTTTCGGTGAGGGTGTTTGAGTAGGGGCTGCAGTTTTAGAAGACACGGACATATTCTGAATTCCATAGCGCAGATCACATCTAAAACCTTTCACGTGATTCTGACCTACTGATCACCTATTTAAAGAAATGATATTCCATTCTTGCACAAAATGCTGAATTATTTGAGACAACTCTCTAGACATGAATTGTCATGGTCTGTCAGACTAGCTGCCTTCAAAATGCAAATCCTTCCACAGTTATTGTACACCCTCCAGGAATTTCATCTTTCTAATTCATAATATTATTATATTCAAATTTTGCATTGTCTTATACCAGTGATGGCAAACCTTTTTGAGCCTGAGTGCCCAAACTGAAATAAATACATTGGTTTTGTGTTGCAAAGTGCCAACACGGCAATTCGCGCACGAGAGAGAGAGAGATAGGGGGGCAGAGAGAGAGAGGGGGGCAGAGAGAGAGAGGGGTGCAGAGATATGCTGAAACAGAGGGGGGACAGAGAGAGAGGGGGAACAGAGAGAGGGAGGGGGGCTGAGAGAGAGGGAGGAAGGCTGAGAGAGGGGTGTGAGAGATGCTGGGGGGCTGAGAGAGAAGCGGCAGAGAGGGAGAGAGGGGTGTGAGAGATATGCTGAAAGAGAGGGAACAGAGAGAGGGAGGGGGCTGAGAGAGATAGAGGGAGGGGGGCTGAGAGGGAGAGGGAGGGGGGATGAGAGGGATGCTGAGAGAGAGGGGCAACAGAGAGAGGGAGAGGGGCTGAGAGAGAGGGGTGTGAGAGAAATGCTGAGAGAAGTGAGCTGAGAGAGAGGAGGAACAGAGAGAGGGAGGGGGAACAGAGAAAGAGAAGGGGGACAGAGAGAGAGGGGTGAGCTGAGAGAGAGGGGGGACACAAAGAGGGGGATGGGGGCTGAGAGGAGAGAGAGACCTCTAGCTCTGTCCTGGACCCTCTCGTGTGCCCACAGAGATGGCTCTGTGTGCCAGCTGTGGCACGCGTGCCATAGGTTCACCATCACTGTCTTATACCTAAATCTAATTTAAGGGGTCTTTTCCCCTGGAATGCCTGACAATATTTTTATGTTATGTATATTGTAGCAATTTGAGAGGCATGACGCTATTTATTTTATGCTCTCCTTCAGAAAAAATCTTCTTTTTCAAAATCCCCCCCTTTGAGAAGTGGGAAGCTGAACCAAAAGTCCAGTATTTCACAATGGTCTACTGCTTTAAAAACAGGGCTACGTGTTGCACTAACTTATACTCTTATGCCGCGTACACACGGTTGGAATTTCCGATGGAAACAGTCCGATGGGAGCTTTTCATTGGATTTTCCGACCGTGTGTATGCCCATCGGTCTTTTTCTGTCGGAATTTCCGATGGACTTTGGATTAAGAACCTGTTCTTAATTTTTCCGACAGAAAACCTGTCTATCGGATTTTCCGATCGTGTGTATGCAATTCCGACATGCAAAATTCTGACGCATGCTCAGAAACAATTTGACGCATGCTCTGAAGTATTAAACTTCCATTTAATAGTGCTGTTGAATGTGTTGTATGCCGCGGTGTTATTGACCGTCGGAATTTGGTGTGACCGTGTGTAGGCAAGACAGTTTGAGCGAAATTCCGTCGGAATTCCGACGGGAAAACCATCAGAGCTTTTTCCGACGAGAATTCTGACCGTGTGTACCCGGCATTACACTAGATTCAGTGTTAATACATTGTACATCTCCAGACTGTTGGAGTGGGTGCAGCCTCTTTCTCTCTGTCTGTCTATCTATCCAGTATATATATATATATATATATATATATATAATGGAAAATTGTTATCAAATACTTACCGTAATTTTCCTTTCCTGGCCCATCCTCACATCAGCACACAACGGGTTAACATCTCCTCTGGAGCCCCACATTACCACCTGTATAGCTGAATAAAAGGCAGCCCCTCCCCAACTAAGATGTTCGATACCTTGGCCTGCGACAGGTCACTAGGGAGGGAGTCCTGTGCTGACGTGAGGATGGGCCAGGAAAGGAAAATTGCGGTAAGTATTTGATAACAATTTTCCATTTTCCTGGCCCATCCTCCCATCAGCATACAACAGGATATACCAAAGCTTAATATAGGGTGGGAGAGAACAAATTAAGAGAGACACTGACATCTACAGAAAAGCTGCTAAAGCCAGAAGGAATTGATCTCTCTGGTCCCAAACATGCTGGTCACATATTTAGTTTGTAAGGTTGAATGAAGGTCACAACAGACCTTCTAGCTAGCCCTTACCTATATCCTCTAAGCAATCCTGGCATAACTGCCTCAAAGGCTGCCACCCCTCTAGTCAAATAGGCTTGCAATTATTTCAGCGTACTTCCTGCATGCCAGTTTAATCATCCTGGTAACCCAAGTTACTCCTTTGACCAAGTTTTCCTACTTCCCAGTTTTCCTGGAAACCGGATACCGCTTTAAAATTGAACTTTTGGGGATAAACGTGGTATCCTTATCTCTGGTAAAAAAGAAAAAAGACACCAAAGCACTCTTGCTGGAAAGTGTTGCAATCTTTAACATCCTTCTGTCTTGACATAGTTGTCAGGAGAACTAGTTTTACCATGCAGTACTTCAATGGAAATGAAATCTGTTGGAGCAAAGGGTGCTCTCAGATCCAAGCCTAAGTCCCACAGAGGGAACCAGGATTTCCCCCAAGGTCATATATAGATTGTTATCTAGAAGAAGCATCTGGTCACTGGCTTTGCACCCATCTGCAGCCTGTGAAAAAATTAAGTAGAGATCCCTTAAATGGCGTTGTATGCCAGACCAAACTCTAGCGCTGACTGTAAAATTGATCAATACATGGAAAAATGAGTCGGCCGGTCGATTGATACCAACTGGTCCTCCAGCTGAACTGTCCCTGTGACTGTCTGCATGAACCATCTTGAACCGATTGGCGTATATGAACACATTTGATTCCTTCACACTAAAACAGGCCAGAAGGCTCCTGCCTTAGGTACTAGAAAAACTGGGGAGAAAGGCCCCCAGATGATTAAATTTTTTCGGCATCACTGGCATGATGGCCTTGTAGCAGTATAAAAATCTTCTCAACATCTTCTCTTCTGAGATCTGTTGGACATAGATTAAATGGAATCAGTGGTCAGCTTTGTAATTTTCCATTGTACGCCCACCTGTCTTCTGGACCCACTGGTCTTTGATGACAGTCTTTCAAACCCTCCGGAAGGAGGCTACAATCATCAACTTCACTCAGGCCCCCTGGCCAACTGGAAGAGACTGGTTAGACGCACCTTCAAAAAGACCTTGCAGCCATATTATTAGCTTGTCTGGACTTGATTTCATGTTAAAAGTAATTTTAAGACACCTCCACTGATCTATTAATCTGTAGCCTGTCCTATAAGATTTGGCCTCCTGCACCCTTTGAAGTTTAGTAGGCTTGAGTGAAGGATGGTGGGTTCCTCTCACTAGTCTGTGGCCAGACTTTTTTCCTCCTGTCATTTGCTTAATTGCGTTGTTCAGTGTTTGGCCAAACAATAACCCCCCCATTATAGGAAATGTTAAAGGCTTGTGTAGACGTTCCACCTGTCTTCCAGTGGTGTAACCACAATGCTCTCATAACAGCGACTGGGGTTCGCCAGCGCTTGTACTTTGCATAATCTCTTTGGGTGCTCTATTAAGAACCATGTCCCACGTTGTCCCCTCCTACCTTTGCTTCTGTGCCACTAACAGGTGTGGAAAGCTCATATTTACACAAAATATATGGAGAAAAGCATTACCTCGCACCAAAAAACATGGTACCCTGTCTCTTTAAGAGCCATCTGCCTTCATCCACTCACTTTAGAAGCATCAGGTGAGCTTCAGGCAGCATTTCCAAAGGCAGACATCAGTTAAGCTGGAGACTAGGGATGAGCTTTGAGACTCGAACATTGCCTGTTCGCCTGTTCAGCGAACAGCGAACAATTTGGGGTGTTAGCAGCAAATACGAAAAGCCGCGAGCACCCTGTAAAAGTCTATGGGAGAAATCTAAAGTGCTAATTTTAAAAGCCTATATGCAAGTTATTGTCATAAAAAGTGTTTGGGGACCTGGGTCCTGCCCCAGGGGACATGTATCAATGCAAATTTTTTTTTTTTTTTAAACGGCCGTTTTTTCAGGAGCAGTGATTTTAATAATGCTTAATGTGAAACAATAAAAGTGTAATATTCCTTTAAATTTTGTACCTGGGGGGTGTCTATAGTATGCCTGTGAAGGGGCGCATGTTTCCCGTGCTTAGAACTGTCCCTGCACAAAGTGTCATTTTTGCAGGAAAAAAAGCTATTTAAAATCACTCACGGCTAATGAATTGCCGTCTCCCGTAACACAGAGAACAGTCATTTATTGAAAGTCATTGATAAAAAAAAAGTTGTGGGGGTTCCCCCAAATTCAATTACCAGGCCCTTCAGGTCTGCTATGGATATTAGGGGGAACCCCGCTTCAAATGTAAAAAAAAAATGACGTGGGGTTCCCCCTAAATATCCAACACAGCAATCCATTCTGTTACCCAAAGGTGTGAAATGTATTCCAAAGCATTAACCTGACTGCAGTATTATTGTGTGATATAAATGCTGCAAAGCAAGTGTAGATGTTTCTATATTGGGAAAACAAAGTGGAAGTGGAACATCCGTGCATGTACACTTTTTGCACCAACAAGGAAAAAAAAGGGAACTGGCACACTCCTGATAGACCTCTGTGGACAGTGTGAGAAGGACTGCTGGACTTCATGTTAGATCAGTAAGTAATACAGGGAATATGTGGGACTATGGAGTATTAGGCTGTTTATCAATTTGGTGCTTACTAGCTTCAAGATAGAGAAGTTTATATTTGTGTATTTTGTTATCTTTAGGATCTGTTTTATACATGCAATTTGGGACACGTTATGCTAGAGCAGATTAGAGCCAAATCCAAAGCTCATCTCTATTCTAATATTTGGGGTGCGTTTTTTCTGGGAACACAAGATACTGTAAGACATTCCTGGCAGAAGAAATGCAAAGATGGGCTGTATATTACTTGTGAATATTTGTGTGTATTTGCGAGAATGCACATACAAGTAGGAAGTGTGGCATTTGTGCATATTTGTGGGTATTTGTGAGCATTTGCAAGTACAATAATAGCATGTGAAAGCCCACATCCAAGATAAATCCTGTAAGTGAGCACAAAACCTTCATGGAAGCCAAATTTAGTGATTTTCCAATCCACCACCATGACAGACTGTCAGGCCTCTTACCGGAATGGTATGACCCCAATCATCTGAGGTCATGTGCACATATAGAACATACAGTATATTGTAGGTCATCAATTGTAGGTCACCACTGAAATGCTGGTGGCAACTCCTGTAGTGTTTCTCCAAAGACTAACAGGTGTCTAAATGAGTACAGTATAACTCAGCATTGACCATAGAAGAGGAAGATAAAATAATGTTCCTGGAAGGAAAAACTTTCTGGGTAGCTCTGGACCAGTGTTTGGCTCTATCAAAGGTTAAGTTTCTGCCCTTTTTTGAATTTTTGTAGGCCTCTTACTTCTTGAATTAGATCATTTTTAAAACGTTAAACAATAAAAAAGGCAGCTTTGCATGTAACAGGAACAAGTGTCTGTCATATACCTGATCATAGACCTAAATGACGATTGTGACCTCTCTTGTATCTCCTGCCTAGGCACCCCTGAAGGTACAACAGTCTCAGGTGCCAACTCTGAACTTTCATCAGGAGACTGGGTGGGAGACAATGTGAAGGAACCGGAGGCATTGTCAGCAACCCAATCTACTATCGCCTGTACTTGTCCTGGCCTCAACATTCGTACAGCCTCATTAGGCTCGCCAAAATACCGCTGCAAGCTCTGTCGCCTACTCGCACCTGAGGAAGGTGTTTCACTTGTGCGTGTAGCTGGCACAGATCAACCACGTCCTTTCCCTGCAACAGGAGCTCCACCAGCAGTACCACGACTGGGGCCACGTCCCTTTTTTGACGATCTCCTTATATTTTCAAAATGTATGATCTTGCCCTAAATGGGTGTTTTTGCAATAGCAGAATACACCCACAGTACGTACAGCGTGTATCTCAAAAACTGCAAAACTGCAGAAAATGCTATGAAGAAAAAAAAATTTCACTCAATTTTTTTTTTTTTTGGAATGAAGTGAGGCATAAACGTTCTCAACCTGAGCACAACCTGCATGACCAGGCACCAAAGCACGAGATGCAGTGGAGTAGACACCTCAAAAACCAAGAAAGGTCTCTGGCTCCTCCTGCTTCTTCTTCTGCTGCAGTCTCGGCCTCTTCATCCACCTCTGTAGTGACAGTGGCACCTGCCAACCCGCAAACAGAGGATCTGCCAGCAACACTACCACCTGGGTCACCAACCATCTCCACAATGTCCCATGGAAGCGTTCAGCTCTCTATCTCCCAAACACTGAAGCGGAAGAGGAAGTACCCCCCTAGCCACCCGCGATCCCTGGCCCTGAATGCCAGCATTTCAAAACTGCTGGCCTTTGAAATGCTGTCATTCCGTCTGGTGGAGATGCAGAGTTTTAAAAGGCTGATGGCATTGGCTGTCCCACAGTACATCGTGCCCAGCCGCCACTACTTTTCCAGGCAAGCTATCCCTTCCCTGCACAACCAAGTGGGGGACAAAATCAGGTGTGCACTGCGCAACGCCATCTGTGGCAAGGTCCACCTAACTACAGATGCGTGGACCAGTAAGCATGGTCAGGGACGGTATATCTCCCTAACAGCACACTGGGTAAATGTAGTGGCGGCTGGGCCTGAGGCGGATAGCAGTTTGACGCATGTCCTTCCACCACTGAGGATTGCAGGGCGCTTCAGTTTGCCTCCTGTTGCTAACTCCTCCTACTCCGCCTCTTCATCCTCTACCACCTCCTCATCCGGTCAGCGTAACACCTTCACCACCAACTTCAGCACAGCCAGGGGTAAACGACAGCAGGCAGTTTTAAAACTTTCCTGTTTGGGGGAAAAACCCCACACCGCGCAGGAGTTGTGGAGGGACATGGAACAACAGACCGATGAGTGGTTGGTGGCAGTGAGCCTCAAGCCCGGCCTGGCGGTGTGCGATAATGGGCAAAATCTCGTAGCAGCTCTGGGCCTAGATGGTTTGGCGCACATCCCTTGCCTGGCGCATGTGCTGAACTTGGTGGTCCAGAGGTTCCTTAAAAATGACCCCGATATGCCAGAGCTGCTGCAGAAAGTGCGGGCCGTCTGTGCGCACTTTCGGCATTCTCACCCTGCTGCTCACCTGTCAGCGCTGCAGCGTAACTTCGGCCTTCCCGCTCACCGTCTTATATGTGACGTGCCCACAAGGCAGAACTCCACCTTGCACATGCTGGCCAGACTGTGCAAGCAGCAGCAGGCGATAGTGGAGTCCTAGCTGCAGCAAGCACGCGTGAGTCGCTCTGCGGAACAGCACCACTTCACCAACAATAACTGGGCCTCCATGCGAGACCTGTGTGCTTTGTTGCGCTGTTTCGAGTACTCCACCAACATGGCCAGTGCCGATGACGCCGTTCTCAGCGTTACTATCCCAGTTCTATGCCTCCTTGAAAAAAGGCTTCAGGCGATGATGGAAGAGGATGTGGCACAGGAGGAGGAGGAGGAGGAGGAGGAGGAGGAAGAGGGATAATTTCCAAGGCTTTCAGGGCAGTCATTCACAAGTGGCTACGAGGGTGGGTTCCTGCACCAACAAGCGCCAGGTACACAATTGTCCGGCAGCAAAGGGCACAGTTCTGGAGGATGATGAGGTGGAGGATGAGGAGGAGATGGAGGAGGAGGAACCATATTCACAGTAGGGTGGCACCCAGACCAGCTCATGTCCATCACTGGTGCATGGCTGGGGGGATACAGAGGACACAGACGATACACCTCCCACAGAGGACAGCTTTTCATTGCCTCTGGGCAGCCTGGCACACATGAGTGATTACATGCTGCAGTGTCTCCACTACTCCACGACCACCGAGTTTCCCACATTTTAACTGGTGCTGATTACTGGGTGGCCACCCTGCTGGATCCCCATTACAAGGACAACGTTTCGTCCTTAATTCCCTCACTGGAGCGTGATCGTAAGATGCGCGAGTACAAGCACACGCTGGTAGACGTGCTGCTGGTGGCATTCCCACTTGACATCGGGGGTACGGTGGAAGCACAAGGCGAAGGCAGAGGAGGAGGAAGAGGTCACCAACGCAGCCGGGGCACTGCCAGCACCTCGGAAGGCAGGGTTAGCATGGCCGAAATGTGGAAAAGCTTTGTCAGCATGCCACAACAACCAGCACCACCAGCTGAGATGGAACGTCTTAGCAGGAGGCAGCATTTCACCAACATGGTGGAGCAGTATGTGTGCACACGCTTCAACTTATGGGTCTCCAAATTGGGCACATGGCCTGAGCTTGCCCTTTACGCCTTGGAGGTGCTGGCCTGCCCTGCAGCCAGTGTATTATCTGAATGTGTATTTAGCACGGCAGGGGGCGTTATCACAGACAAGCGCAGCTGCCTGTCCAGAGCCAATGTGGACAAGCTCATGTTCATTAAAATTAACCAGGCAAGGATCCCACAGGACTTGTCCGTACCTTGTGCAGAATAGACACGTATACCGGTGTTCTGACAAAAACTGTCTGGCACATCACCACCAGCCTTACCCAGCCATTGTTGTATTTTTGAACCAGTGTTGGCTACCTTGTCCTCCTCCACCACCGCTTCCACCTACACCGCCACATCCACCTCAACCTCCTACTCCATATGGACCTCGTCCTCCTAGGTCAAGATTATAATTTTTTTTATTTTTTTAATTTCCAAGTATTTTATTTTCCCACTATCCTATCCATTAAATTGAATAATTTTTCCAGAAAGAGCGTATTCTGGGGCATTCCCACCATATGTGTGGCATCGTGCCGTTGAGTTTCTGAGGTTCTTAATGACTTCCTGTACCTCTTCTGCTGAGAAGGGGGCATCCAGCATATTTATTTATTTTTTTTAATGTTATTTTAAGTTATTTCCCTGTCCACATTTGTTTGCAGAGCACTTGTCGTGCTCTTAACAACATTTTGTTGCTATTTGCAGCCCTCTAGCTCTTTCCATTACTTTTTTACAGCCATTTTAGTCTTCAAAAGTTCGGGTCCCCATTGACTTCAATGGGGTTCGGAGTTCGGGGTCAAGTTCGGTCCCGAACCCGGACTTTTTTCTGAAGTTCCCGAACATCCAGGTGTCCGCTCAACTCTAGTCCTAACCCCCCCTCCTCCCCACACACACACACACACACACACTTTCACTGGGAAGCTCAGTGTGCTGTTACTTCTCCTCCTCCTAGCTCTTATGCAGCTGAGAACAGAGAGAATGTGATCACTTATAAAAAAGGGAAACAAGGTATTTATAATGTTTTTTTTTAAGATATATACAAATGTTTTACAAGGTGATTGTTTACAATCACTTTAAGGTCATGCCACAACATCTCAATCAGATTTAAGTCCAGACTTTGACTAGGCCACTCCAAAACCTTGATTTTTTTAGACATTCAAAGGTGGCTTGTGCATTTCAGATTATTGTCCCATTGCTTTACCCAAGTGTGCTTGAGCTTGAGGTCACAAACTGATGGCCAGACATTCTTCTTCACAATTTTCTGATAGAGTGCAGAATTCACGGTTCCATCAATTTTGGCAAGTCATTCAGATCCTGAATCTGCAAAGCAGCCCTCGACCATCACATTACCACCACCATGTTTGACCTTTGGTATGATGTTTTTTGTATTGAAATGCTGTGTTAGTTTTATACCAGATGTTACAGGACACACATACAGTGGCGGAACTACCAGGGTCGCAGCAGTTGCACTTGTGACTGGGCCCTGGAGTTCCACCACCGTGGGGGGGCCTGTCTGCCTGATCTACCACTGAGGGGCCCACCTGCTGCCGCCTGTTCTGCCACTGAGGGACCCGTCCATTCCGCCACTGGGAGAGGCCCACCAGCCCCTCTCACAGCTGTGAGATGGGAGGGCAGCCGCCGCCCATTCGCCTCTGAAGGAAGGCTAAGCACTGTCACTGCGGACTGCCCCAAAGTCAATTTAGGGGAGGGACACTGAATTTGAAAGTCAGCTGACAAACAATAGAGTGAAGGGGGAGGAGCTCTGCCCTCTGCGAGGAGACCCCATGACAGCAGAGCCATTCCTGGAGGCACGTGGAGAGATATACTGAGGGGGAATCCACTGACAAAGTGAGTGAGCAGAAATTGCCAGTGCAACTGATCCAACCCACCCCCCCCCCCCACCACTGATCTCATTCCTATCCCCTGTGGCAGATGTGATGGGGGAATAGGGTTGAGATTGGTGGTGGGGGAGGATGGCACAACTACTGCCACTGATCTCATCCCCCCCACGACCAATCTCAACCCTATCCACCCTCATCACCACTGCCACTGATCTTATTCCTATTCCTCCATCACCTCTGCCACTGATCCCACCCCCCTCACCACCACGGCTGCCACTGATCCAACCCCCCTCACCACCACAGTTGCCACTGATCCCATCCCCCTCACCACCATGGCTGCCACTAATCCCACCCCTCTCCCCGCCACAGCTGCCAATTATCCCACCCCCTTCACCATCCCTGCTGCCACAGATACCACCCCCTCACCGCCACAGCTGCTGCTGATCCCACCCCCTCACTGCCATGGCTGCCACGGATCCCACCCCTCTCATTACTACCGCTGCCACTGATCTATCCCCCCTCACCACCACCACTGCCACTGGTCCCAACACCACTGCTGTCACTGATCCCACCCCCCTCACTTCCACTGCTGCCAACCCCCCCGTCACCACCACCTCTGCCACTGATCCCACCGCCCTCACCACCACCGCTGCCAGTGATCCCACCCCCTCACCACCACCGCTGTCACTGATTCCACACCCCTCACCACCACTGCTGTCAGTGATCGCAAGCACCACTGCCACTGATCCCACCATTCTCACCACCACCACCACTCCACCACTGTGGGAGTCGAACAGGTACAATATTTAAGTGTAACTCCAGCAACCATAATATATATTTTTAAGTTTTTTTAGATATCATAGGGGTGGATTAACACCTTAGTTTTAGTTCATTTTACCCATTTTTTTAATAGAATTTCTCTATGGATTTTTCTCGTTTTTTCTTTATGGACTTCTATGTGTGCATTCACATATGATATGTGTTTATGATTCCTTTTGGTATATTTTGAGTTATATTTGGGTTATTCATGCAATTCAGAATCAGAGGCAGTAGCAGCGTTATCCAGTAAGTTAAGGTCAGAGCAGTACCAAACCAAAAGCCCAATCGTGGTCATGAATGAAGCTGAGGTCTGGATCAGGAACTAGGAAGCAGCAGTACATGGAAGATTTCAAAATCAGGTCAGAAGAGAGCCAAGTCAGTAACAGGAAGCATGCAGTATGTAGATGTGATATAAGATTAACAGAGAGGATCAGCAACTCCAGATCTTCATTGCATTAAATGTAGGCATAGATAAAAATTCCAGAATACAAACAGCTTACAGCCCCTTATGGCCTTAGTCATAGCTACCAAAACAAGTGTTACACATAATTGTATATCCTCACCCTCATTATATACAGTACAGAGGACAGGAATCAGAGTTTTGTGGATGCAAGCCAAATAGTCTCTATGACTTACCACAAACACACTGCTGGCAATGCCCCCTTGCTCCTGAATAGTTGTCATCCATCCCATATCATCAAATTTATACCGATGGGAGAGTTTATACATGCCTGTAGAAATTTTTCCAAAGAGGAAGCATTTCATAGGAAATGTGAGGTACGGTAATTAAAACTATACTCTTACAGAGGGGTTTTCCCTAGAGATATATAGAAAAAGGTCAAGCAATTGCATTAAGGAAGAAGAGGAATGATTTATTATGGGGACAGAACAAAAAAATAAATTAAGAGACAAAAGTGTCACCTTTGTGACTACTTTCTCCAAGGAATATACCTGCATTGTGAATACTATAAAGAAGAATCTTCCCATATTGTACTCAGATAAACAGTTATATATTGTGCTAAAAGGGGGGTGCAGATTTTATAGTTGTCATGCCCCAACACTTGGATCTCTTCTTTCCTCCAGCTATTTCTCTTATCTGTGTCTTTCCCCTGTGGGGTTAATACATGTAGGCATTTCAGTTTAAATTTACATGCGAAAACCTTTGAGCCTAGGTTCACACAGAGTATGGGAATGAAATTGTGCGAGTTCAGCTGAACTCGCGCAATTTCATTCCCGCATGTCAGTCCCGATTTCGGGGACGATTTCACAGACATCTGTGTGGGTTTCTGCACAGATGTCAATGGAAATTGCACCCCAAAATCACCAAAAGTAGTACAGAAACTACTTTTGGAAATCGGTGCAGCGCCGCAAGTGCGGCATCGCACCGATTAGGATGGTGCCATTGCTGGCAATTGCCACCGATTTAGCATGCGATTTGACATGTCAAATTGCACCAATTTGAACCAGGGCTGAATCCTTTGTCACTAGTGAGAATTTTACTTACTTACAATATGTAGGCAGTATAACAAGACCATAAAGAACTTTCAATGAGAAAGCCATATATATTTCCAATGCCTCAAGAGAATTTAGAGAGAAGTAGAAAGGTGAAATTACTTTTTAAAATTGTTGTGGCATTTAACCAGTAGCTGACTGCAGACTATCTATTAACGGCCAGACGGCGCAGCTCTCAGGGCGGGAGGACGTCATATGATGCCCTCCCCTTCACGGCCCTCCAGGGGGGTGTCACCGGCCACCGGATGCGCGTGCCCAGCAGCCGCGATGTCCGCTGGGCACGCGCGATTGCCCGGTAACACAGCGGGACCGTGGATCTGTGTGTGTAAACACACAGATTCACAGTCCTGTCAGAGGAGAGGAGCCGATGGTGTGTTCTCTGTACAGAGAAACACCGATCGGTCTCCTCCCCTTGTGAGTCCCCTCCCCCCACAGTAAGAATCACTCCCAGGGAACATGTTAACCCCTCCCCGCCCCCTACTGGTTAACCCCTTCACTGCCAGTGTCATTTACACAGGAATCAGTGCATTTAAATAGCTCTGATTGCTGTATAAATGACAATGGTCCCAAAAATGTGTCAAAAATGTCCAATGTGTCCGCCATAATGTCGCAGTCACAATAAAAATCGCTGATCGCCGCCATTACTAGTAAAAAAAAAAAAATATTAATAAAAATGCTATAAAACTATCCCCTATTTTGTAAACGCTATAACTTTTACGCAAACCAATCAATAATCGCTAATTGTGATTTTTTTTTACCAAAAATATGTAGAAGAATACGTATCGGCCTAAACTGAGAAAAAATATTTTTTTATATATTTTTTGGGGATATTTAGTATAGCAAAAAGTAAAAAATATTGTTTTTTTTTTTTAAACTTGTCCCTCTTCTTTTGTTTATAGCGCAAAAAATAAAAACCGCAGAGGTGATCAAATACCACCAAAAGAAATCTCTATTTGTTTGGACAAAATGATAACAATTTAATTTGGGTACAGTGTTGTATAACCGCGCAATTGTCATTCAAAGTGCTACAGCGCTGAAAGCTGAAAAATGGCTTGGTCAGGAAGGGGGTGAAAATGCACTGTACTAAGGTGGTTAAAGAGTGTTGCCGGCACCCAGAGGAGGTGATCGTCATTGCAGGCTTCTAGAGAGGGGGTTTGGTGGATTTATAGGCTGCAGAGTAAAAAAAGTAAAATCTCAGGTAGAACTTCGATCTGTATTTGTTCTAAGCCTCCCTCTCTGAGTTTGCATTTATTTGTATTTATTTTTAATTTTTTTTATTTATATATAAATATAGGTTTTTCGAGACACTGGCACTAATCCTTTCATTTTTCATATTAGTGTTAGTTTGTTTTTGGATTTTCAGCTAATATATTAGTGCTAGGTTTTAAAGAGTTCATTTTTTATTCCCGCCCTTGGTATATGAGGACGAGGATATACTGTAAAATTATGTGTATCAGTTGTGTTGGTAGCTATGACTACAGCCCTAATGGGCTAAAACACATAAACTGTTTATATTCTAGAAAATAAGCTTAATAGCTAAAGAACCTACTCGGTTAAGTAATGAATCCCCTTCAACCTTACAAAACAAGTATAGTTGAATGTGACTAAATATGGCTCAGTAAAAGCTTCCCTTAGATATAAATACATTTTTAGGCTTTGGCATATGTAAATAGCAGTGCAGGGAGCTTGGGTCAGCATTTTCTCTACAAAGGTAAACAAAAGCCCTATTAGACCTCATGCACACTGGACATTATAAAAACACCAGTAGTGACACTTCTATTCGCTACACCCTCTACCGACCTCAGCCAACCCCCCCTCAGTGACCCTTTGACTATATTCTATTTTAGTGCTATTGCTATTCACGGCCACTGAACCGCTTCGGTTAATATTGGACACAGCTTGCCTGTCTCCTCAAGTTCGCAAGCTGGTACTTGCAAATCACCGAATTCACTCCACGTCTTCCATCAACTGCCCCCCTCACACTCGGGTGTGTGATACCGTCTTCCCACTCTCTTCTATCCACCCCCTAGTGCCCCCGCTCTATCTATTGTCCCCACCACTGTACCGCTCATACTCAACCCCAGTGGATCTCTTAGTGTGCATCAAGAACCTATACAGTACACACCCAGTTCAACATCCGACTCGGGACATATTTCTAATCACAGCTCATATACATACCGCTCCCGAAGACCCTTTGCGTCTTGATACCCTTGAATACGAGGTGCTCTGCCAAATTGGAGACCACGGTGGTCTCTCTCAACACCCGTGGACTCAATACCCCCGAGAAGCGATCCCAGGTCCTTATCTCCCTCCACAAAAATAAGGCGAGTATTGCTTTCCTCCAAGAAACCCATTTCAAAACGTCTTCTATTCCCAAACTAGCTAACGCACGCTTTCCAACCGCCTTTCATGCAACCAACGATGCTGCAAAGACCAAAGGGGTTTCGATCCTGATTGCTAAGCACTGTCCGTTCCAGGTTAGAGACACTTGCATTGATGAAGAGGCCCGCTTCATATTCTTAAAAGGATCCCTGTACGGCACACCAATTACTCTAGCCAATATTTACACCCCCAACACGGGCCAAGTCCCCTTCTTTATCGCCACCTTAAACCGACTCTCCACATTCCAAGAAGGAATGTTGATACTTGGAGGCGACTTCAATGTCCCCCTCAATCCTCCACTTGACACGTCGACGGGTACTTCCACTATGCCATACCGGGCTCTCCGGTCAATTAAAATGCGACTACAAGAACTAGCCCTACACGACTCGTGGCGTACACTTAATCCGAATGTCAAGGACTTCACGTTCTATTCTGCCCCGCATAGCCGATACTCTAGACTGGACTACCTCTTTATCTCACAGACTGACCTCCCTACTCTGACTTCCACCTCGATTCACCCCATGTATATCTCGGACCACCACCCCATCTCAATGACATTGGCACTGACGTACACCCCCCCCAGGACTAGGATTTGGCAGTTAGACCCATCCCTCCATTCTGACTTCACTTTCACCAACGACATCGCAAAACGTTTAGAGCTATACTTTCGAGAGAATACTTCTCCAGAAACGTCACCGATGACATTGTGGGAAGCTCACAAATGTACGATAAGGGAAGAACTCATGGCGATCTCGGCTAAACGGAAAAAAGTCAGACAAGCACATATCACTAAATTATCTAACACCATACAGGCATTGGAACGTGCGCACAAAAACTCCCTAGCTCTTGGAAACCTCCCTGAACTTCTCAAAGCACGCAACGAACTATTAGACACTATCAACAAACAAATTAGGAGAAACTACATCCTCTCGCAAAAAACATTCTATGAATTTGGCAACAAATCAGGCAAGCTTCTGGCCAGAGCGCTCACGGCTAAGAAAGCCTCCACAACTGTACACTCGGTGACGGACCCCCACGGACACAAAATGGCGGCTAACGACCAAATAGCTGATCAATTCGTCAGCTACTATACACAACTCTACAACCTACACCCCACGGACCCCCACGTTGCGGACGCACCCCGACGACCGTTCATAAGGGAATTTCTCTCTAAGTACAGCCCTCCTCCCTTATCTGACGATGAATCTGCGTACTTAAACAGACCGATTTCACCCTCTGAGATGGATACAGTGCTCAAACAACTGAAACCCGGTAAAAGCCCTGGCCCAGATGGACTGACAACGGCGTATTATAAGACTTTTGTTCATACATTGAAACCCCACTTTCTGAATGCATTCAATTCTATTTCCTCTGACAAACCCCCTCCACGAGACTTCCTGACTGCCCACATCACAGTAATCCCCAAGCCAAACAAAGATACAACATTGGTATCTAATTATCGACCAATCTCCCTTCTCAACGTTGATCTTAAAATTTATGCAAATTTTTTGGCCAATCGCCTCTTGCCTCTCCTACCCAACCTCGTGTCACTCGACCAAGTAGGCTTTATACCTGGTAGGGAGGCAAGAGACAATACAATCAAAGCGGTTAACATCCAACACTGGCTGTCCTCATCTGACCAACAGGGCTTCTTCCTTTCACTGGATGCGGAGAAGGCATTCGACAGAGTGGCCTGGGACTATATGGAAGAAGTTCTTAAAATGATCGGGATACGAGATCGCATGCTCCACTTTATCATGGCACTCTACTCCTTCCCGACCGCACAGGTTCGAGTCAACGGCCACATGTCGGATGCCTTCCCCATATCCAACGGAACTCGCCAAGGTTGCCCCCTGTCCCCTTTAATATTCGTACTTACATTAGAACCTCTACTTCAACGCCTTTGTGATAATCCTGATATCAAAGGTGTGACAATCTTGAATGACACATACAAACTCTCTGCCTTCACAGACGATATCTTATTATTCCTTACGGACCCTCATGTTACCCTCCCCAACTTACTCACGGACTTCCATACATTCAACGCCCTCTCCAACCTCCAAATCAACTTTTCGAAATCGGAAGCTCTAAACATCTCCCTACACCAAGACACGTTGTCACTGTGTCAAGCGAACTACCCTTTCAAGTGGAACCGAGACGCCATTACCTACCTAGGCATTGCACTCCCCTCCCGCCTATCGGACCTATACATCAAAAACTACATCCCCATTCTTCAACGTATCCAAACAGACCTAAAAACTTGGTCAACTGGCATTTTCTCGTGGTTTGGTAGGGCTGCCATAATAAAAATTAACATCCCTAGAATTCTTTAATTCTTTACGTCCTGCAAACAATCCCAATACAATTGCCCCAAGCTTTCTTCTCCTCGTACCGCAAGGCATGCTCCAACTTTCTTTGGGGAAAGGACCGTCCTAGAATTAGTCTTGCAAAACTCTCTTTACCGAAATTGAAAAGGGGGATAGGTCTCCCTGTAATTTTAAAATACCATTGGGCTTGCCAATTGACAAGGATTATAGACTGGAACGTGCACAATGGTTCCAAAGCTTGGATAAGCCTTGAAAACAAATTCACCCCAATCCCTATTCACCAACTGCCTTGGATAGCCCCAAACGATACTCCCCAATCCTGTAAGCGCCACCCACTCATTGCTTGCACTCTGCAAACATTCCAAAAAGCATGCAGAACCCACCACATCTCTAAGACACTAAGCCCGCTGACACCCATCCGACACAATCCTGGATTCCCAGCAGGTCTCTCTGATTCATTTATGACTGACTTTTGGCCATATGAGGTGGTACAAGCACAACATTTCTTTTCCAATGACTCATTCATTGACAGATCCGACATACCCAAACGTGAGCCTGACCAATCATGTCCGCATTGGACTTACCTTCAGATCAGACACTTTCTTAATGACCCCACCAATCGCCCAGACTTCGGTAGGCATCTGACCCCATTTGAGACACTCTGTACGAAAACGGAACCACAGCGACACATGATATCTGAAACTTACTCCTTACTTTTCTCTGACACCGATGCTAAGTCTAACGTTGCCACCCAGAGGTGGGAAAGGGACTTATCATTAGATCTTTCAACGGCAGAATGGGAGCGTATTTACACCCATATTCATAAGGGATCCACGAATGTTTCTGCACAAGAAAATGGCTTCAAAATTTTGTCCAGGTGGTATAAAACCCCCTCCAAACTCCACAAAATATCCCCGGCCATACCCCCTGATTGTTGGAGATTAGGGATGAGCCGAACACCCCCGGGTTCGGTTCGCACTAGAACCTTCGAACGGACCGAAAGTTCGCGCAAATTTTCGAACCCTATTCGTTATAATGGACGCGAACGTTTGAAATCAAAATTGCTAATTACAACGGCCAATATGCATGTTAATGTCATAAAACAGGTTTGGGGACCCGGGTCCTGCCCCAGGGGACATATATCAATGCAAAAAGAACTTTTAAAAACTAAAGTTTTTTCGGGAGCAGTCATTTTAATGATGCATAAAGTGAAAAAAAAAAAGTGAAATTTTCCTTTAAATATGGTACCTGGGAGTGTCTAAAGTATGCCTGTGAAGTGGCATGTGTTTCCAGTGTTTAGAACTGTCCTTGCACAAAATGACATTTGTAAAGGAAAAAAAGAAGCCATTTAAAACCACTTGCGGCTTTAATGTCATGTCTTGTCCTGGCCGCCATATGGCTTAAAATCCTTGAGAAAAATGGCATGGCTACCCCATCACCCCCCCCCCAGCCCCTTTGGGTCTTGTATGGATATTAAGGGGGACCCCGCACCCAAAATAAAACCCTATACCTACAACCCTATATACTCTGAACAGCAGTATATAGGTGGTGCAAACAAGACACGGACTGTAGGTTTGTTCTTAAGTAGAATCTGAACAGGTACATTATGAAGTGTAGCTCCATCCCAAAAAAATCCATTTTTAAACTTTTTGGAGAACATAGGGAGGGGTTATCACCCCTGTAACATTTGCTGTCTTTGCACATCTGTTCAGAACATGTCACCTCACTTTCCGTCCCAATGACAAATGTTTTTGGAAAAGTGTGTTTTTAATTGAAACAAGGATTGGTGATAAAGCATCAGTAGAGAGGAGATACCTTTTTCCCAAATTAAATCTAACAGGATAGAATTTCCCTTCCTAGGGGTAGATTTCCTCTCACTTCCTGTTTTCTCTTTCCGTTTGCAAGTAGGAGTCGTTTGTAAGTTGGATGTTTGAAAGTAGAGGCCTGCCGTATATACTCTGCAGAAATTTGCCCTATTAGATGTTGGTGTAGCCACAAGACTGGTGGGCACAGGAATGGGCCTTGCTGTGAGTTAATAGATCAAGATTTGTACTTGCATGCACCTGTTGAACCGGGCAGAAAAATTGGGCCTTTGGTGGTGGTGGTGGTGGACGGTGTTGCCACAAGACTGTAAGCCCTCACAGTTACTCTTGGTGGGTGCAGGAATGGGTCCTGCTGTGAGTTATTAGATCAAGATTTGTAATTGCATGCACCTGTTGAACAGGGCAGAAAAATTGGGCCTTTGGTGGTGGTGGTGGACGGTGTTGCCACAAGACTGTAGGCCCTCATAGTTACTCTTGGTGGGCGCAGGAATGGGCCCTGCTGTGAACTATTAGATCAAGATTTGTAAATACACGCCCCTGTTAAACAGGGGCTGAAAAATTGTGCCTTAGGCATTGGTGCTGGTGCCACAACACTGCAACCCCTCACAGATACTGTACTCTTAGCACAGCAATGAGACCTGTTGCACAGCATTGCCTAAAAATTGTAATTACACGCCCCAACAGGGGCTGAAAAATTGTGCCTTAGGCACTGGTGCTGGTGCCACAACACTGCAACCCCTCACAGATACTGTACTTGGAGCACAGCAGTCACACCTGTTGCGAAGCATCTTTTTAAAAAATTGTAATTACACGCCCCTGTTATACAGGGGCTGAAAAAATGTGCCTTAGGCACTGGTGCTGGTGCCACAACACTGCAACCCCTCACAGATACTGTACTCTGAGCACAGCAATGAGACCTGTTGCAAAGCATTGCCTAAAAATTGTAATTACACGCCCCAACAGAGGCTAAAAAATTGTGCCTTAGGCACTGGTGATGGTGCCACAACACTGCAACCCCTCACAGATACTGTACTTGGGGCACAGCAGTCACACCTGTTGCGAAGCATCTTTTTAAAAAATTGTAATTACGCGCCCCTGTTATACAGGGGCTGAAAAATTGTGCCTTAGGCACTGGTGCTGGTGCCACAACACTGCAACCCCTCACAGATACTGTACTCTGAGCACAGCAATGAGACCTGTTGCAAAGCATTGCCTAAAAATTGTAATTACACGCCCCAACAGGGGCTGAAAAATTGTGCCTTAGGCACTGGTGCTGGTGCCACAACACTGCAACTCCTCACAGATACTGTACTTGGAGCACAGCAGTCACACCTGTTGCAAAGCATCTTTTTAAAAAACTGTAAGTACACGTCCCTGTTATACAGGGGCTGAAAAATTGTGCCTTAGGCACTGGTATGGTGGCATGGATCATTGAGGAGGAGGAAGAGGATAGTCAGTGAACATAACAGGACAGTCACTCAGCATCAGCATAGGCAGTCTTGAAGGGATGTGACATTATAAATTATTCCGTTATATCTGCTTCAGGTGCCTGGTAGCTGGTGGTGATCCAAGACTGATTCATTTTTATGAAGGTCAGTCGATCAACCAAGTCGGTGAACAGGCGCACCCTATGATCGGTGACAAATCCTCCAGCAGCACTGAATGTGCGTTCGGAAAGAACGCTGGATGCAGGACAGGCCAGTAGCTCAATTGCATACTGTGCAAGCTCTGGCCAGTGATCCATCCTCAGGACCCAGTAAGCTAGAGGATTTTCGGTGGGAAAGGTGTCCAAGTCTGACCTTGCCCCTAGGTATTCCTGCACCATGTATATCAGACGCTGGCGATGGTTGCTGGAACCGATCATACCTTGGGGCTGCGGACTAAAAAATTGTTTGAATGCATCGGTCAGACGTCCACCTTCCCCACCGCTCCTTCTGCTACTGACCGAAGCCTCAGCAACTCGTCGTCCAGGACCAGGAGTTTGTAACCTCCCAGTTTCTGGGAACGCGTTGCACAGACCTTTCTGCAAAGCCTCCCTGAGATGTCTCATCCTCTGCTCCCTCTGCGACGGCAAGATAAGGTCCGCAACCTTACCCTTGTACCGTGGATCAAGGAGAGTGGCCAGCCAGTAATGGTCCCTCTCCTTGATCCGAAAAACACGAGGATCCTTCCGCAGGCTTTGCAGGATCAGGGAGGCCATGCAGCGTAGGTTAGCTGAGGCATTCGGTCCGGAGTCTTCTGGGTCACTGAGGATGACATGATCGCCAGCCACCTCCTCCCAGCCACGTACAAGTCCACTGGTTTGTTGGGACTGTACATCATCCCTAAAAGACTGCTGCTGCTGATGCTGAGTGCCAGGCTCCACCTCCATGCTCACACAATCCTCCTCCTCCTCCTCCTCCTCCTCATCCTCTTCCTGTGTGATGGGGGGGACAGAAGGAACACTGTCTGGATAAAGGGGGCCTTGAGAGGCAAGGAAGTCCTCCTCTTCCTGCCTCTGTTCTGCCTCAAGTGCCCTGTCCATTATCCCACGCAGCGTATGCTCCAACAGGTGGACAAGAGGTACAGTGTCACTGATGCATGCACTGTCACTGCTCACCATCCTCGTGGTCTCCTCAAATGGTGAGAGGACAGTGCATGCATCCCTGATCATGCTCCACTGGCGTGGGGAAAAAAAGACAAGCTCCCCTGACCCTGTCCTGGTGCCGTAGTTGCAGAGGTACTCATTGATGGCCCTCTGCTGCGTGTGCAGTCGCTGCAGCATGGCCAACGTTGAGTTCCACCTGGTGGACATGTCACATATTAGGCGGTTCTTGGGCAGGTTCAGCTCCTTTTGCAGCTCAGTCAGCCGAGCACTGGCATTATAAGATCGGCGGAAATGCACACAGACTTTCCTGGCCTGCCTCAGGACATCCTGTAAGCCTGGGAACCTGCCCAAGAACCGCTGCACCACCAGGTTGAGGACGTGAGCCATACAGGGCACATGAGGGTGAGCTGCCCCTGTCGCAGGGCGGAGAGGAGGTTGGTGCCATTGTCAGAAACGACCATTCCTGGCTTAAGCTGGCGTGGCGTCAACCACCTCTCGGCCTGCCCCTGCAGAGCTGCCAGAACCTCTGGCCCAGTGTGGCTCCTGTCACACACACACACACCAGCGCAAGCACGGCATGGCATCTTTTTGCCTGCGTACTCGCGTAGCCCCTTGTACGCCTACGGAGCACCGCTGGTTCCGAGGACAGAGCACTGGAGGAAGAAGAAGAGGAGGGGGTGGAGGAGAGAGGTGTGTCACAACCAGTAGTAGCATTTTGGAGGCGTGGTGGCGGAACAACCTCTAACACTACTGCACCTTGTCCTGCATCCCTCCCAGCTGCCAATAGAGTGACCCAATGGGCCGTGAAAGAAAGATAACGTCCCTGTCCATGCCTGCTGGACCATGAGTCAGCAGTAATATGCACCTTACCGCTGACCGCCCTGTCCAGCGAGGCATGGACATTGCCTTCCACATGTCGGTAGAGAGACGGAATCGCCTTCCGTGAGAAAAAGTGGCGTTTGGGAACCTGCCACTGAGGAACCGCACATTGAACAAACTCACGGAAGGGGGCAGAGTCTACCAACTGAAAAGGCAGCAGTTGAAGTGCTAGCAATTTAGCCAAGCTAGCATTCAACCGCTGGGCATGTGGATGGCTGGGAGTATACTTCTTTCAACGGTCCAGCAGCTGGGGCAGGGAAATTTGCCTGCTACAATCGGACGTCGGTGTACTGCAAGTACTTGGTTGTGACACACCTAATTCTACACCTTCAGTCCTCTCAGAGCAGCTTTCAGAGAGGACTGAAGATATAGTGGGGATTGAGATCCCAGCTGATGAGGAGCAAGGAGAGGTCCGCTTTGTTCTTTGGTGTGGGTCTTTTATGTGTGCTTGCCAACAAGCTGCATGGCAGGTCAACATATGTCTGCTCATGCTTGTGGTGCCCAAGCGGCTGATGTTTTGGCCACGCGAGATACGCTTGAGACAAATATTGCAAATAGCAGTGGTGCGATCTGATGCACTCGTCTCAAAAAAGGCCCACACCAAAGAACTTTTGTGATAACGTGCAGAGGCAGCGCCCTGCACAGGTGGAGCTCTGCGGTGTGGTACAGTTGCTGTGCTGGCCTCTAGCTGGCCTGCAGGGGGCATCCTGCCTCGTTGGACATGTGACGCCGCATCCTCCTCCTCCTCCTCCTCCTCTCTCCCTTCAGGCACCCACGTGGAGTCAGTGACCTCATCATCCCCTCCCTCTTCACCACTAGAGCAAACCTGGCAGTAAGCTGCAGCTGGTTGAAAAAGTACTGCCAGATTGCTGTCCTTCAGCATCCCCTCTCTGCGCGCACACTACTGCCTTCCTCAAGCTGGGTATCATCATCCGAGCCTTCGAATCGTTGGGCATCCTCCTGGAGCATGTACCCAACACTGTGCTCAAAGAGTTCGGGGGACTCCTCAGGAGGACATGGTGGGTCTAGGGAAGGGGTGGCTGATGATGCCATTGAGTACGCGTTGGCAGCTGCTCTGCCAGTACCCTGAGCCTGGGTGAGAGAGGATGAGGAGGGCTTGGTCATCCATTCTACCAAGCCTTCGGCATGATGCGGCTCCACATGTCCAGCTGCCGAAAACAAAGACAAGCGTGTCCCATGGCCACGTGCTGATGACGATGCACGACCACGTCCACGGCCAGCACTGTTGTCTCTAGAAACAGAGCCTGCCTGCCCTGTGTTCTTGCCTCGGCACACTCTGCCTCTCCTTGGCGGTCTTCCAGCCATTGTAGTCGGTAGTGTATATAGTATAAAAAATGGGTGCTGCTGAGAAGAAAATATAGGAGCTCTGTGTGCTGCCACTAACACACTAGAAGTCCTATGGGTGCTTCTGGGAAGAAAATATAGGAGCTCTGTTTGATGCCACTAACACACTAGAAGTCCTATAGGTGCTGCTGAGAAGAAAATATAGGAGCTCTGTGTGATGCCACTAACACACTAGAAGTCCTATGGGTGCTTCTGGGAAGAAAATATAGGAGCTCTGTGTGATGCCACTAACACACTAGAAGTCCTATGGGTGCTTCTGGGAAGAAAATATAGGAGCTCTGTGTGATGCCACTAACACACTAGAAGTCCTATGGGTGCTTCTGGGAAGAAAATATAGGAGCTCTGTGTGATGCCACTAACACACTAGAAGTCCTATGGGTGCTTCTGGGAAGAAAATATAGGAGCTCTGTGTGATGCCACTAACACACTAGAAGTCCTATGGGTGCTTCTGGGAAGAAAATATAGGAGCTCTGTGTGATGCCACTAACACAGTACAAGTCCTATGGGTGCTTCTGGGAAGAAAATATGGGAGCTCTGTGTGATGCCACTAACACACTAGAAGTCCTATGGGGGCTGCTGAGAAGAAAATATAGGAGCTCTGTGTGATGCCACTAACACACTAGAAGTCCTATGGGTGCTTCTGGGAAGAAAATATAGGAGCTCTGTGTGATGCCACTAACACACTAGAAGTCCTATGGGTGCTTCTGGGAAGAAAATATAGGAGCTCTGTGTGATGCCACTAACACACTAGAAGTCCTATGGGTTCTGCTGAGAAGAAAATATAGGAGCTCTGTGTGATGCCACTAACACACTAGAAGTCCTATGGGTGCTTCTGGGAAGGAAATATAGGAGCTCTGTGTGATGCCACTAACACACTAGAAGTCCTATGGGTGCTGCTGAGAAGAAAATATAGGAGCTCTGTGTGATGCCACTAACACACTAGAAGTCCTATGGGTGCTTCTGGGAAGAAAATATGGGAGCTCTGTGTGATGCCACTAACACACTAGAAGTCCTATGGGTGCTTCTGGGAAGAAAATATAGGAGCTCTGTGTGATGCCACTAACACACTAGAAGTCCTATGGGTGCTTCTGGGAAGAAAATATAGGAGCTCTGTGTGATGCCACTAACACACTAGAAGTCCTATGGGTGCTTCTGGGAAGAAAATATAGGAGCTCTGTGTGATGCCACTAACACACTAGAAGTCCTATGGGTGCTTCTGGGAAGAAAATATAGGAGCTCTGTGTGATGCCACTAACACACTAGAAGTCCTATGGGTGCTTCTGGGAAGAAAATATGGGAGCTCTGTGTGATGCCACTAAAACACTAGAAGTCCTATGGGTGCTTCTGGGAAGAAAATATGGGAGCTCTGTGTGATGCCACTAACACACTAGAAGTCCTATGGGTGCTTCTGGGAAGAAAATATAGGAGCTCTGTGTGATGCCACTAACACACTAGAAGTCCTATGGGTGCTTCTGGGAAGAAAATATGGGAGCTCTGTGTGATGCCACTAACACACTAGAAGTCCTATGGGTGCTTCTGGGAAGAAAATATAGGAGCTCTGTGTGATGCCACTAACACACTAGAAGTCCTATGGGTGCTTCTGGGAAGAAAATATAGGAGCTCTGTGTGATGCCACTAACACACTAGAAGTCCTATGGGTGCTTCTGGGAAGAAAATATAGGAGCTCTGTGTGATGCCACTAACACACTAGAAGTCCTATGGGTGCTTCTGGGAAGAAAATATAGGAGCTCTGTGTGATGCCACTAACACACTAGAAGTCCTATGGGTGCTGCTGAGAAAAAAATATAGGAGCTCTGTGTGATGCCACTAACACACTAGAAGTCCTATGGGTGCTTCTGGGAAGAAAATATAGGAGCTCTGTGTGATGCCACTAACACACTAGAAGTCCTATGGGTGCTTCTGGGAAAAAAATATAGGAGCTCTGTGTGATGCCACTAACACACTAGAAGTCCTATGGGTGCTTCTGGGAAGAAAATATGGGAGCTCTGTGTGATGCCACTAAAACACTAGAAGTCCTATGGGTGCTTCTGGGAAGAAAATATGGGAGCTCTGTGTGATGCCACTAACACACTAGAAGTCCTATGGGTGCTTCTGGGAAGAAAATATAGGAGCTCTGTGTGATGCCACTAACACACTAGAAGTCCTATGGGTGCTTCTGGGAAGAAAATATAGGAGCTCTGTGTGATGCCACTAACACACTAGAAGTCCTATGGGTGCTTCTGGGAAGAAAATATAGGAGCTCTGTGTGATGCCACTAACACACTAGAAGTCCTATGGGTGCTGCTGAGAAGAAAATATAGGAGCTCTGTTTGCTGCCACTAACACACTAGAAGTCCTATGGGTGCTGTTGGGGTGCAATGCTGTGCTAACAGCACTGCGGTTGGTACTACTGCAATACTGTACTAACAGTAAGCACGCACCAGACTAATCCCCAGCAGCAGCTAATAACACACTAACTGTGCAATCAGCAGCAATGAACGATCAATGACTTAGGTAGCAATGGTTTAGCAAAGAAATAGCCAATGGTTTAGCAAAGAAGAGCAAATATTTCAGTAGCAATCAAGCAAAGACAGAATCAGCAGACTGATCTCTCCTAAAGCCGGAACTCATGTGACCGGGGCCGACGGCGTGGCGGCCTTTTAAATGGTGGGGCGTGTACTAAAGCCCCTGAGCTTTAATTGGCTACAGGCGTCCTGCCTGTAGCCAATTATTGCTCTCTGAGTTTGCGGCGCTGTGATTGGCCAAGCATGCGGGGTCACAGTGCATGCTTGGCCAATCATCAGCCAGCAATGCACTGCGCCGGCCGCGCCGGCCGCGCCGGCCGCGCCGGCCGCAATGCATTGCGGGGCCGCTCGCATCACACGAATGTGATGCGAACGGCCCAAATAGTTCTGGGCTCGCCGAGCAAGCGAACGCCTGGTGCTCGATTCGAACTTGGGTTCGAATCGAGCACCGGGTCCATCCCTATTGGAGATGTTTGGCAGGAGAGGGCTCTATGTTGCACGTATGGTGGTCATGCCCCTCTCTCCAACCTTTCTGGCGGGAAGTACATCGTCTTACCTCACAGATTACTACATATCACTTAGACTTCTCTCCTGCACAAATGCTTCTTCATCATTCTTCCATCCCTTTCAGACATTATCATAGGTCCCTTGCACTTCATTTACTAAATGCAGCGAAAATGTGCATACCCACTCTTTGGAAAGATCCCAATCCCCCGACGCTTGCAGATTGGTTTAAACGTGTTTCGAAATTGCCGAATTGGAACAGTTAATCCACCAAGCCAAGGACTCGCCAGCTAAATTCAGTACTGTTTGGGCATGCTGGCAGCACTTTACTACAACTGACGAATATAACAGACTGTTGTCTCCTGCCCCTCCCACATCCCCAGACCAACAAGCTCCACGCTGAGAATCCACTCCCGCTCCGTCCCACTATACCCAGTTCCACTGCCCATAAGCGGTATTATACCTCACATCATTTCTTGTTTTGATGATCAAACCTTCTCTACGTTAAGTTACATATAAGTACTTCCCCTCCCTCCTACCACTGGCTAACTTCCCCCTCCTACCACTAGGGCCTTATGATCTGGCCTGCCCATGTCTCCCAGAAGTAAGACGTCTGTGGATGCTAGTGGTCCGAGACCGCATCCACGGAACTCCTACACCACCCTATGTTCACTGGGACACCGGAATAGTAGTCCGGCACGATTAGGTGCAAGGTAGTTCTTGAAACTTCCACGACGTTTGTTATGTTACCCTGTTCAACCACACGAATGCGGGCCCGTGCCCCGCCTCTTGCTGTGGTCTATTAGTTATTTTGTCTATACCACTGACTGCACTAACAGCAACGCGAACATCGGTATACTCCTCAGGAATTGTATTTGTTCATTGCTGACTGCACTGTTTCATAGGGCTGATATATCCATGTATTACTGTATACAATGCTCTGATTTACCATGATATATTGCCTGTTGTATTTACTGTTTTGGCTGTTTACAATAAACTTTTCTTGGAAAAAAAAAAATAAATAGGAACAAAAAAAAAAAAAAAACATGCGTTGGACCAATTTTGGTGCACCATTTTCTTTTTAGATGGTTTTATTTCATCCACTCCCAAGCTGCTCCACCATGCTGCTTTTCAAGTGATTCTTTACTATGGACAATTGTCCACTACTTCAATATGTCATCTCCAAGTTGCTATGATTGTTTTTATGAATATCTGGTCAATAATATGTGATTGTTATGCTTATTTACTATGTATGTACTCATAATGCCATGTCATGTTTTTTAATGAATAAAACATGTCTTTTTAAAAATAAAAACACCAGTAGCGTTAGCTGTAGAAAGCTGTAGAATTAGTTTTGCTGCATTTTTGCAGTAGCGTTTTCAGCGTTTTTTTAAGTGCTTGAGTTTTTTAGATTTTTTTTAACAAAACTATACTCCCACAAATGCGCATGGCTCAAAAACATTCATAAACGCCAAATAGCCACGTTTATCAGCGTTTTTTTTGCGTTTTTCAGAGTAAAGCCCCATACACACGGTCGGACAATCCGCGGACCAGGTCGGTCGGATTCTGTCCGACGTACTTTGTCCGATGTTGGTGTTGCGTACACACGGTCGGACTACGTTGTCGGAATATCCGGTCCGGAAGAACGTCGTGACGTAAGTCGTCGTCCACGAGATTACAAAAGGGAAGTTCAGCACCACGTCAGGCACCCGTTGGGCTCCTTCTGCTGATCCCGTGTTTATCGAGAGTTAGTGGAAGTTTGGTGACTTAAGATTCGCGCTTCTCAGTTTTCTGACTCAGATCGTTACTGCTCTTCAGTTTGTGCTTGTCGTGCGTATCTGTTTATTAGTGCGTGTAGTCAGTTCGCATTTGTTGGTCATTGCGGCCTATATCTTGATATAGGACGCTTTGATTTGCACTGCTTATTGTCTGCTCGTTGCTGGTATTCAGTTCGTTCTTTCAGGCCTTGCTGTTTATCGTTGCTTTCTGTTTGTCCGTTCTGACCAGCCGACCTTTTGTGACCTTCTGAGCGATGTTTCCCGTGCGTACTCGTCGCCGAGTTCGTGCTGTACGCGGAATTGGTGTCGGGCTTTTAGCTTTGACCCAAGACCCGTCCATGAACAGAGTGACGAGGAGTATGTGGACCAAGAATTGGTTGCTTCAGCGTGACCAGTTCTCGCACATGCCTTTGCTTCGTGAGATCCGGGAGAATAATCCTGATGATTTCAGGAACTTTCTCAGGATGACGGACCCCGATTTTCACCGTCTTTTGGCTTTGCTGACCCCCTTTATCAGCCGGCAGGATACCTGCATGAGACAAGCCATTACTCCGGAGCAGAGGCTTGTTGCCACGTTGAGGTACTTGGCGACAGGGAGAAGTCTTCAGGATTTGAAGTTCTCTTCAGGTATCTCTCCCCAGGCCCTGGGACTCATTATTCCAGAGACCTGTTCTGCCATCATCCAGGTCCTGCAGGAGGACTATATTAAGGTAACATTTCTACTTGACTATTCCCTTCTATGTATGCTCTGTTTGCTAATGTCTTGTATTTTTGACCTCCTTCCCTAATTACCATGATTGCAATATTTTCTAATATGCTGTGCCCCTTTTCTCCTTCATGCATTTTTCCCTTCACTTACCTCCCCAGCATGCTCTTCTGCCCCAATAGACACCTATGGCCTAGTCACTTAATCAATGTCTTTTGTCTGCTGCATAGTATTGTTTGCCCCCAAACACCCCCTAAAATATGCACAAATGTTTGCTGTGTGGTTTACTTCATGTAGAGCCCCTTTAGAAAATTTTTTTTTTTGTGGGGGGGGGGGGGGGGGGGAGGCAAACTCATTAGGAACCCCCTCCCCAAACTGCTCTGTCAGATGGTACCAATCCTTTATCTGCTGGCTTTCCCAAGGTCCATACACACTATATACCTACCTCTTTATAGTGGGCATCTTTAGGGATGAATTCAGCAAAGCATGTAGTGCAAGGGGCTGCCTCCATACATTCCATTTCCTAATTTTTTGTCTTCTTTCCCTCCTATTAGGTTTCTTGGTAATTTCAGAATGTCACAATGTGCCTGCCTTTTTTTGGGGTAGGGGGGGGGGGGTTGAAATGTTATTTTATCTTTCCTGGGGGCTGCCAATAGTGTTAAGTACAGAGGGTCTGGCCAAACTAGCACACATTATTGAGCCATTTGCCAATCAATGAAGTGCAGAGGGTTACCTGTCCCCCCCCCAAAACCCTAGTTATTGCCAATGGCCCATCAGAAGTGTGGGGATTGATGGGGGGTGAGTCATCTGTGAAGGGGAGCCTCTACTTTTCTGTGCAAATACTTTCCAGCCTCCAATTGTATACAATGCTCTTGTTCCAAGATGTTGATTGTCTAATCTGCTTGCAATGTTTAGGTGCAAAGTGACTAATTATTTTTTTCTTGTTTCACTCCACAGTTCCCTTCCACGCCACAGGAATGGCAGACTGTGGCCTCCCACTTTGCCAGCCGTTGGGACTTTCCTAACTGCAGAGGGGCAATTGATGGGAAACACGTCCGCATCGTCCCACCGCCCAACTCGGGGTCCTACTATTATAATTATAAAGGGTTTAATAGTGTAGTGTTGTTGGCGGTGGTGTCGGCAACATACGAGTTTATGTATGTGGACGTGGGGATGAACGGCCGGATATCGGATGGTGGTGCCATTACGCACACGGAGTTCTACTGGCGTCTCCAAAGTGGCAGTCTGTGCTTGCCACCTCCAGAGGAGAATGCCGAAGGACTCCCCTTCGTCTTTGTCGCAGATGAAGCGTTTGCGTTGACTCCCCATGTGATGAGGCCGTTCCCGATGAGGACCCTCACCCCGGACCAGAGGGTCTTCAACTACAGGCTGTCCAGAGCCAGAAGAGTGGTGGAGAACACTTTTGGCATCCTGGCCAGCCGCTTCCGCCTGTTCCTGACGGCATTTAACTTGGCGGAATACAAACTGAACCACATAGTTCTTGCATGTTGCATATTGCACAACTTCCTCAAAAGACATAACAGGAACTATGTGGTGCCCGTTGGCCCAGATGTGGAGGGCCCTCCAAATGCGGACCTCACAGCCCTTCGAGTGGCACGTCCAGGCTTGCCCCCTCTAAATGCCCGCGTGGTCCGCGACCAATATATGGAGTACTTTGTGGGTAGGGGGGCCATTGCTCTGCCTGACGATGTGTGAGAGGCATTTTTTAATAAATCGGATATTTGAACCAACCTATGATTTCTTGTCATTTCAGTCTTGTTTTTAGCTTATTTTACCTTGACATTTTTTCCCTTTGCCTTCGACAGTGGGAATGCACTTTCTGGGGAAAAGGAGGTAACAGTCTCTTCTTCACAAAAAGATTCTTCTCATGTTGTGTGTTAGCTACCTAATCTTTGGTCTAGAGAAGGTTTGTCCTGCATAACTGACAGCCAAAATACTCCTTTTCATCACCAGGTCTGACATGTGTGTATTCTGAAAAATGCTGTGCTCCGTGTTTTCGTACAAAGCACTGTGGGTGTCATTTACATAAGTCAAATCCGCTATGCTCTACAAGTGCATTGCAAAAGTTCCCTGGGAAAGGAAATTGCAGTGCAAAGTGGATTTGCCTTTAGTAAATAACACCCATTGCCCCCCATATCCTTTACATTTTACATACATAATGCATTGTGTATTTTAAATAAGGAAGCCACACATTTCGAAAAATAAAAAAGTTTACTTGGAAAACATTCACAAGTGCGTTTACAATCTTCACGCCAAAACTGACAACATCTTGGTTATTTACAACATTGTTTACAAAGATTACGCAAATGGTAAAACCAGGCATGGAGCTAAGCAGAACCTATGAAGTAGGAAAGTTCAACTTTGTAAAGTGAAGACAAGATCAGACATGACTATATGTTCAAAGTGTGTTTGATCTTGCCTTCATCACATGGGGGGGTCACCCCCGAAAAGTGGAAATTTGGAACATGCACACAATTTGGGTCTGAAAATGGTCATTAGATGGTAAAACACATGCCTAGAAGCTTCAAAAGTGCCATTTTCCATCATGGGGATGAATGGACGTTTTTTGGGGGTGCAACCCCTTCACCACAACCACTTTCGTAGTTCGTAAAGTGTTTGCACCCCCAAAAAAACGTTGGCATTCATCCACCATGATGGGAGCTAGCACATGTGGACACAATGTGTGCATGTTCCAAATTTCACACAGTTTTTAAGTTGCAAATGTGTTCATAAGCTGGCACAAATGTGTGTTAATTACTTGGTGCGTTTTCATATTTTTCCTAAAACATCAATGATGTTCTTCAATTTTTGTTGAACATCATTGATGTTTTGCTTTATGTAATCTAGATCTCTATTGCAGACCATTATCTCTCCGATGAGTACGTGGGCACTCTCTGTGGTAAAGTGCGATTTTTCTTCCACAACATCCACGTCACCTAAAAACCACAAACAAACAAAAATGGGGTGTTGGAAATGAGGCAGCCATACATGGATTAGCTTACCAGTAGCTGTGTTCTCCAACACTCACCTGTTGTGGTGACAATTTCTCCAAGTTCGATGATCTCTCCTTCCTCCTCCTCCTCCTCTGCTTCTGCTCTTTCCCCTTTTTTGGGAGGTGTTGGTTTGGGGGTTTCCTCAGACGGCCCAAGTTTTCGCTCCCCTATGAGAATGTACAAAAGGAAGATTTAGCAACACAATCTATTGAGGGCAGAAATAGGAAATGACAAACATTGCTTGAAAGTGACGGACACTATTTTAGTTTGGCCAGTTACAAATGTCAACTACATGAATGTAGTCACTTTGTAAAGGTGCTAAACTGACTAGCTTTTTGGTAGAAGTTTGTGTGATGGAGACCCCCCTCTAGTATCCACTGGAGCACATGTGTGGAAAAGCCTAATAAAAAGGGGGTTTGGGTGTCCCAGCACTAGTGCTCTAGAGTCCAGATGGGTAAACAGCTACTGGGTGACCTCTCCTTTACATTGAATAAATTGGCTTTACATTCTTGATGACATTTCTAGTGAGGACAAACTTCCTTTCCCCCAAAAAAACACCAAACATCGTATTATAAGTGGCCGAACGATCGAGGTTGCGTACGATCGAATGGACACACACACGACCATGACAGTGGCAGAAAGATCGAGGCTGAGTACGATCGAATGCACAGACGAACCTGAAAGTGGCCATTTTGGAATGTACAACTTTGTAAAAATCAAACCACAATGGAGCAGTATGCAAGCAAGAAATCAAACACAAAACACAACTACTTACTTTTTAGAAGAATTCGCTTGATCTTTCTGTACTGATCGGCCTCCCTCAGTTTCAGGTCTGACCAGCGTTTCCTCAGTTGCTCCTTGGATCGTTGTACCCCAAACTGATTGTACAGCCTTCTCACAACTTTAGACATGATCTTGGCCTTGCGGACATTGGGGTTGAGGTAAGGCCCATACTTCCCATCATAGTCGCTCCTCTTTAATATGTCCACCATCTCCAACATTTCTCCAAATGACATATTGGAGGCCTTGAATTTCAGGCTCCGGGATCGGGACGTTTCTGCCTCCGGACTTTCCTCGTCCTCCTCCTTGTTGGTGGGATATTTGTGGCGCACCTGCTGTGTCCCCGCCATGTGCTCTCCCCACTGCGCCGTAAAGAGAAGGGGTGGGGAATAGACGAGAAAGATCGTCAGGGGCGGGCGGAGTTTGACGCATGCGCACTGTATATAAAACGTCACACGCCTGTGTCGTAGCCACGATCTGGGAGACGAGGGGAGAGAAAACTCACACGAGACGATCGCTACAAACGAAGGTACAATTTGACGTTGGTACATAACTAGCCTAGACTGATTTGAACTTGAGGCTTCTTTATGGAGAAGATTAGGAGAGTTTAGACTGACATAATTGAGAGGGTTTTGTGTGGTGTTGTGTCTTGCAGAGATTATGCAGGGATTCAACGACATGAGTTTTCTCCCCCTCTTCATTGCCAAATACAGGGAATTTCCCATTTTATGGCAGGGTAAACACCCACATTACACCAACAAACCAAAGAGGCACGCAGCCCTGGAGGAACTTGTGGAATTTGTCAAGCCAAGGTTCCCCACGGCAACTGTTGATGATATAAGAAAGAAAATTGGCAGCCTGAGGAGTGCGTATATCAGGGAGCACAAGAAGGTCGTGAAGTCTGAGGAAACTGCAACTTCAGCAGATGAGGTCTATGTGCCCAAGCTCTGGTACTATCAGAGTCTCCATTTTCTGAAAGACCAGACTGATGTCACGGAGCCAACCTCGACTCCTCCTTCCACGCTTCCTTGCGCGCAGGCCACCCCTGATGAGGCTTCCGAGGAGCAACCTGGGCCTTCCAGTATGGAAGAGGTGTAGGAGCCCAGCTTGTTCCAGGTATAGTAGTTTTGTTACCATTTATGTGAATAATGAATGATGTTCACTTAATTCAGGATCCCCAATTGCTTAGTTCCTAACGTGTTTGACATATCAACTGACAGTAGTGTTGGAGACATTTGGGGCCAGAATCTAAACTGCTGGGCTGAGAATTGTATGGTTTTCTATTTGTAAACATTTTGCAACAGTCACTAGATGAGAATTGTGTGTGTTTGATGAACAAATAACTGAAACTATGTCCCTTTTTCATACACAGGAAGACCTCAGCCAGGAGGTGGCTGTGGAAGGTGGCAGTCAGGAGGAGGCAGGGGTTAGTGGCAGCCACCAGCTGGGTAGTGGCAGCCAAGAGGGGGCTAGGCCGCGGAGCCTGACTGACACCCAAACCCCTCCCCTCCGCCTTCCGTACAAAAGGGCGAGAAGGGGGGGTTATGCGGCAGAGTCAGCGCTCCGCATGATCAGAGAGGCTTCAGACTCCCTACATGCCACACCCGCCGACGAGGAGACCTTTGGCTCGGTGGTTGTCACAAAAATGATGGGTATGGAGGTGAGGCAACGCAACATGTGTGAGGGGCTCATCCTCCATGTCCTAAATAAGGGTAGGGCTGGGGAGATGACCCCAGTCACACATGTTTGCCATAGCTACCATGGTCCGCCTCCTCCTCCTCCTCCTCCTCCTTCTGCCACCCCACCAGCACGACAGCCACAGCGTGCAAGGAAGCGTGGAAGGAAGACCTGAGAGTGACGACCTGGAATCAGTCTGGTCTGAGAGAAGATGGAGCCTCTTGTAGTACCAGAGCCTGGGGACCTAGATGGCATCTGCTGCAGTTCCGGATACTTTGGACTTCACGACCAGATTGCACTCCCCTTAATATACGTACTCCTCAGGCCCCCAATTTTCTACGCTTGAACAATGATGGTTGCCGTGGGGGGCCAAGACTTTGCAAATTCCCCAAGTTTCACAATGGCTGCGTTCCTCTTTGGTTTGTTGGTGTGACCTAAATAAAGGTTTTTTTTGATTTGAAATAATCATTGACTATTGTGTTTTACTTTGCTACAATGACAGTTTTTCTTTGAGTAAGCAGGTACATTTCACTAATCCTAAAGTAGAATTAACAAGGGGCACCAACAACAAACAACCTCCTAGTAAATTTAAGCAAGAAATACAAATGTTAATAATGTGTTTTTGGTAATTTGAGACACACAACCCCCCCCTCCAAAAAAAACAAAAAAAAACATTCAAATATGTATTCCCCCAAAAAAAAAAAAAAGACAAATCATGGTAAAAAAATAACAAAGATTCTTTTCCGTTCAGAGTCAAAATAAACATGTAGTGTATAAATGCTGCAAAGTAATAAAGAAGTAAGTTTGTGAGAAGTGCGGGTGAATAGGAGCAGCTAAAAGATGTCATTCTTGTTGCATTGTAAAGAAAAAGAGAATGCGCTGCATTAAAGACATTTTAACATTGCAGCGTGACGAATGTGCTGTGTCGATTAGGAAAGGTAGTTTTACCTGACCGAGCGCTTCCGTCACAGAATTTCTTCTGAGCATGCGTAGCACTTTGTCCGTCGGACAAGCGTACACACGCTCGGATTTGGTGTGATCGGACCGTGTTGACGGCAAAGATTTCCAGCAGGAGATAAGACTTTGTCCGTCGGCCAAACCGACGAACACTGTCCGATGGTGCATACACACGGTCTGATTTTTCAACAACCTTGTCCGATCGGACAGAATCCATGAAAAAGTCCGACCGTGTGTATGGGGCTTTAGAGTGTTTTTACAGCTGAAAAACTCCTCTTCAAACCCACTTCAAACCCTGGGGGTTTTTTTCAGTCAGAAAACTCCCCTGCCAAAAAACGCTGATAAAAGCCTATGTGTGCATGGACACATAGAATAACATGCTGGGGAGTTTACTGGCTGCAGAAAAAAAACATCTTAAGCCAAAAACAGTAGCTGTAAAAACATCAATGGCGTACCAAGGGGGGTGGTCTGCCCCTGGTACTGGGTACCACAATTGGCGGAATCAGGTAGGGACGATGTCAGGTAGAGGTGTTAAATATAATCATATAATCAAATTATTACGTCATCCTGGTGCGCCCCTGTCAGAGTCCTCCCCTCCCTCCGCCTCTTTGCCTGTACGTGTGTGTCATGCAGAGCAGCGATCTCCCATTGTGTCATGGAGCTTAGATCTGAAATGTTCGGCAGCCGATGTAACAAAGTCCTGTCTCCTAGACCGGCTCCTGTGATAGACGGTACACTGATCCAATGGCGGAAAATTTAATCAGTGTGATGTGTATCATAGGAGCCGGTCTAGGAGGCAGCACTTTGTTACAGCGGCCACTCAGGCAATTCAAATCCAAGCCCTGTCACACAGTGGGGGATCGCCACTCTGTGTGATCCAGGCACTGGTAGGCTGCATTTGATGGGCCCTGATAAGGCTGCATTTGAAGGGGCACTGGTGAGGCTGCATTTGAAGGGCACTGGTGAGGCTGCATTTGAAGGGCACTGGTGAGACTGCATTTGATGGGAACTGATAATTCTGCATTTGATGAGCACTGGTGAGGCTGCATTTGATAGGCACTGATAAGGCTGCATTTGATGGGCACTGATAAGGTTGCATTTGATGGGCACTGATAAGGTTGCATTTGATGGGCACTGATAATGCTGCATTTGATGGGCACTGGTGAGGCTGCATTTGATGGGCACTAATGAGATGGCTTTTGATGGGCACTTATAAGGCTGCAGTTGATGGGCACTGATGAGGCTGCATTTGATGGGCACTTGTCAGGGAATTCCTGTGAGACGCTTTGCACATAGATGTGCGCAAGCACATAGTCTTTGCCATAGAATGGAGAACAGGCGCGCGCATGTGTGCGGGGGTCCATACGCACACGCATGCGCACACGGGCCTAATTCCCCTTGGCGCCAGATGGCCTATTTAAAGGGAGTCTTGTCTCCAACATCTTGCTGACTGATCTTCAGCTGTCCTGTACCCGTACCCTGTGACTCCTGCTTTTGCCTGATTATTATTATTATTATTATTATACACAATTTATATAGCGCCAACAGGTTACGCAGCGCTTTACAATGTATAGGGGTGACAACACAATTACAGTACAATTTAATACAAAAGGTACAGGAGGGCCCTGCTCGTAGAGCTTACATTCTAAAGGGAAGGGGTGGTGGTACAAAAGGTAATAGCCGCAGAGAATGATTTGATGGGGTGGCTTGGGGACAGTTGTTGTTAGGGGGGTGTGGGATAGGCTTCCCTGAATAAATTAGTTTTCAGGGATCTCTTAAAAGTGGACAGGGTAGGGGCTTGATACCCTGATTGATACCGTTGTTGAACCCCTGGCTTTCCTTGACCTTGCTCCTGGACTTCCCCATATTTCTGACTACTGGTTCCTGATTCCGGCTTCCTATTTGACCCTGCTCCTGTCTGATGATTTGGTGCCACGCTGCCCGCCTGCTGACGAACCTGGCTATTTATGAGACCCGGCTCCTGTCCCTGGCTTCAGTTAACCCCCGGTTACCTGTCTGGCTGCCTTTTGTTCCTGCTCTGCACACCGCAGCTTGTTCTAGACTGTTGGATCCTTGCAAGCAGTCCATCTGGGACCATCCTCTTCAGGCACTTGTGTCTCTCTTTTGTCCTTCGGCTTCCTCTGTTTCACCTTCAGCAGAGCCAGGACAGAAGATATAAGAGAGGCCGACCTTGTCAACTCAGTCTCCAATCTGATCCCCAACAGTATCAGTCAGCCAGCAATGGAGTCTGAAAGGGAGGCCTCTCCACCTGAAGACTTTTTCCAATCGATCGCTGCACTAACGCAGATCGTACAAAGACTGCAAGTGGATCTAAGTCGCATGCAAGATCGATTGCCAGCCGGCACAGAGACTTTGCCATTTTCGGGTATTTCTGTTACTACAGACATAGCTACTCAGACGGAGGTCTACACATCCGGTGGAACCTGCCTCCCTCCTGAACCCAGAGTGCCTATCCCCGAACGCTTCTCCGGAGACCGCAGAAAATTCAGGACTTTTCGAAACGCATGTGAACTTTATTTCTCGCTCCTGCCACGAACCTTCTCTACACAAGATGTCAGGGTGGAATTCATTATCTCCAATCCTGGGCCTTTCAACTTTGCAAGCAGCTTGACCCAGCCCTAGCCTCTATGGACTCTTTTTTCTCTGCCATGTCTCAGCTGTACGCCGATCCCTTCTGCAGACAGACTGCCGTACAAGAACTCAGCAAATTACAGCAGGGTCAGAGACCTGTGGAGAATTATGTAACTGATTTCCGCCATCTGGAGTACAAATACCGAGTGTAATCAAGCAGCTCTTCACTATCAGTTTCGCTTGGGTTTAGCTGACGCCATTAAAGATTAACCAGAGTGGAAGTACCTTCTGTTTTGGAGGACCTAGTAAATCTTGTCTAGGTTTGACCGAAAGAACCCAAAGAGACTCTTTGATTCATCCCAGATCCAAGAATACCAGTTCCTGTCTCTCCAGTGACAAGACTAGGTCACCCTAGGTTCCTTGCCGGAAGAGTTTCTTGAGACCCTCTCTGTCTACAGCCGAACGCCTCCGTCGTCAGCACTCTGACCTCTGCTTCTACTGTGGTGATGCCGGTCACTATCTGCGAACCTGTCCTGTAAGGCCTTGCAAGTCTCCTTCTAACTGGAGCCACACGATGCACCCATCTGGGACTGATCGGGTTCACCTAACCCTTCCTTGTCACTTACAACTTGCTGGAAGAACCATCCTTGTTTCTGCAATCATAGACTCTGTTGCTTTCAGCTGCTTTGTGGACTCTAGTTTCGCAGCCCAGCACAACTTCCCTCTTTGTAATAAGAAGCAAGGGTTTGTGGTACATCTCGCTGATGGTTCTGGTATCAAGTCTGGCCCGGTAACACAGGAAATCAGGAAATGGTTCCCATCCTTTGCCTTTCTTCTACCAGCCATTGAGAGTTCCTACGCCTAGATGTCATCACAACACCCATGTTCCCCATCATCCTGGGTATGCCCTGGCTGAAGGCAAACAATCCCAGCATCAATTGGCTTAAGGGGCCTGGCACATTGTTCTCCACAAGAGGTACGCCCCGCTACCCCTCTCCTGGCCATACAGTCTGATCCGGATGTCTCAAAACTTGTTCCTGAAGTATGTCACATATTTCTTGATGTCTTCTATAAAAAGAATGCAGACTCTCTCCCTCCTCTCCGGTCCTATGATTTCCCCATTGAATTGCTGCCCGGGGCTGAGATACAGTTTGGCCGTATCTACCCTCTTTCTGAGCTTGAATTAGAAAGGCTCCATCACTACATCGACGAAAGCTTGGAGAAGGGCTTCATCCGACCATCCACATCCCCTGCAGGGGATGGCATCTTCTTTGTCAAAAAAAAAAGATCACACCCTCAGACCCTGTGTGGATTATCGAGATCTTAACAAAATAGCGGTTAAGAACCGCTACGCACTCCCTCTGATTACAGAACTTTTCCAAAGATTGCGAGGGACACAAGTGTTCTCTAAACTTGATTTTAAGGAGTGCATACAACTTAAGCCCCATACACACGGTCGGATTTTCCGATGGATTCTGTCCTATCAGACAATGTTGTCGGAAATTCCGACCGTGTGTATGCTCCATCGGACAGTTTCCATCGGATTGTCCGACGGACAAAATCCTATCTCCTGCTGGATAGATTTTTTGACAACAAAGTCCGATCACACCAAATCCGATCGTGTGTAGCGAATTACGACGGACAAAGTGCTACGCATGCTCAGATCACATTACAAGACCAAAGCTATTGGCTACTAGCCTCTACGTAGTCCCGTCGTAGGCAACAAACGTCACCACGTTCAGAATGATCGGATTTTCCAACAACTTTGTCCGACCGTGTGTACGCAAAACCAACATCGGACAAAGTATGACAGACATGATCCGACGGAACTGGTCCTCGGATAATCTGCGCGTGTGTATGGGGCTTTAGTCAAAATTTGTGATGGAGACGAATAGAAGACTGCATTCCGAACACGCTTTGGTCATTATGAATATCTTGTCATGCTGTTTGGCCTCTGCAACACCCCTGCCACATTTCAACATCTGGTCAATGATGTATTTCGGGACTACTTAGATTTATTCATTATCGTCTATTTGGATGACATCCTTTGATTCTCCATTTCTCTTGATCTTCACAGAAATCATGTAAAGAAAGTACTTGATAGACTTCGACAGCACCATCTCTTCGCTAAGGCTGAGAAATGCCAATTCGAAAGATCATCTATCCAATTCTTGGGACTTGTCATTTCTGTGGAGGGCATCTATATAGTTTCGCAAAAAGTCACTGTTGTACTTGATTGGCCTGCTCCTGAAGACAAGAAAGCCATACAACATTTTGTGGGCTTTGCCAATTTCTATAGGAAATGTATTAAGAACTTTTCCGGTATCTTTGCCCCTATTACTCAGCTAACCAAACAGCATACTCCATTTAAATAGACCCCTGAGGATCAAGACGCTTTCGAGAAATTAAAGACTTTGTTCACTTCTGCCCCCATTCTAAAACACCCTGACCCTGCTCTGGCTTTTGTGCTTGAGGTGGACACTTCAGAAACGGCAGTTGGGGCTATACTATCCTAAAGACAAAGGGGCTAAATCCTTACTCCACCCAATTGCCTTCTTCTCTAGGAAATTAAGTTCTTCTGAAAAGAACTATGACGTAGGAAATCGGGAACTATTAGCTATTAAAGCCGCCCTGGAGGAATGGCACTATTTGTTGGAAGGGGCTGCGCATCCTATCCTTATTTTTGCCCATCATAAAATCCTGGAATATTTAAGAACTGCCAGATGCCTAAGACCCCGACAGGCCAGATGGGCGCTATTCTTTTCACGCTTCACTTTTCATCTTACCTTTCGCCCTGGGTCCAAGAACGGTAAACCTGCTCTCTCATGTATGTTCTCTGAGCTGGCCCCACCTCCTGAATCTGACACTATTTTACCTGCAAAGAACTTTCTATTCTTACAAGCAGATGTGATGTCCCAAATCAAGGCGGCAGTTGCTAATCATCCTCCTCATCTGGATCTGCATCTTCAACCAAAGAATGAACTCTTCTTTCACAAGGAACAAATCTTTATTCCTGAGCAATTCAGAGTCCACATCCTTAAGAAATGCCATGATCATCCCCTTGCCGGGCACTTTGGGATCCACAAGACCTCTGACCTAGTGTCCCATTCCTTTTGGTGGCCCGATTTATTAAAGGATTGTAGAGATTATGTCAGGTCTTGTTCTGCATGTCTCAGAAACAAATCTGATCATGCCAAGACCTGGGGGTTGTTAGAATCTCTTCCTGTACCCTTCCTTTGCCAAGACCTGGGGGTTGTTAGAATCTCTTCCTGTACCCGAAAAACCTTGGAACATGATTTCCTTGGATTTTTTTGTGGAACTTCCCCCAACTGAGGGGTTCACCACCATCTTTGTTATAGTGGATCGTTTTTCTAAAATGGCCCATTTTGTACCATTGAAAGGAACCCCTGCTTCTGAAACCGCTTCTGCATTTATCAAAGAGATCGTAAGGCTGCATGGCCTCCCAGCAAGTATCACTTCAGATCGTGGAGTTCAGTTTACCTCCAAATTTTGGAAGGCCCTATGTAAAGCATTAAAAATGTTACTTTGTCTTTCATCGGCATATCTCCTGCAGACTAATGGTCAGACCGAAAGGACAAATCAGTCCCTTGAACAATATTTATATGTTTTTCGTCATTCTCTCAGGATGATTGGGTGTCCCTCCTTCCCTTGGCAGAATTTGCGTATAATAATTCAGTTAATTCTGCCATCAAACAGTCACCCTTCTATGTCAATTAGTGGTATCACCCTTCCTTTCTACCCAATGTACCCATGGAATCTTCGGTACCAGCTGTACAAGAGAGACTGGACTTTAAACCAATAATCAACTCTTGGGAGAGACTATCCTGAAGTCACAGGCAGCTAATAAGACATTTTTTGATAGGAAAATGAGGGGGAACCAAAATTTGAAAACAGGAGACAAGGTTTTACTGTCCACAGGTAATCTAAGATTGAAATGCCCTTCGAAGAAGCTTGGCACAAAATTCCTGGGTCCTTTCTCCATTAAGAAACGGATCAACTCTGTGGCTTTTGAATTGTCCTTACCAAGCAGTTTAAAGATTCACCCTGTGTTCCACATCTTGCTGCTGAAACCAACGGTTTCTAACCCCTACCTGAATCGAGATACCGAAACCCCTGCCCCATTACTGGTCGAAGGAAGTTAAGAATATGAGGTTGAGGCTGTTCTGGACTGTAGGAAAAGTGGAGGTCGAACTAAATTCCTCATTCAGTGGAGAGGTTATGGCCCTGAGGATAACTCCTGGGAACCAGCCTCTAATGTTCATGCTTTCCGGTTAATACAAGCCTACCTCTACCTTCCCCCCCCCTGAGAAACGGTCTCTTGTGGGCATCTGGAGGCTGCCCCTAAGGGGGAGCAATGTCAGGAAATTCCTGTGAGACGCTTTGTGCATAGATGTGCGCAAGCGCATAGTCTTTGCCATAGAATGGCAAACAGGCGCGCGCATGTGCACGGGGGTCCACGCACATGCGCACATGTGCGCACGCGCTCGTACACAGACCTAATTACCCTTGGCTCCAGGCGGCCTATTTAAAGGGAGTCTTGTCTCCAACATCTTGCTGACTGATCTTCAGCTGTCCTGTACCCGTACCCTGTGACTGCTTTTCTCCTGATTGATACCCGTTGATGAACCCCTGGCTTTCCTTGACCTTGCTCCTGAACTTCCCCATATCTCTGACTACTTGTTCCTGATTCCTTCTTCCTATTTGACCCTGCTCCTGTCTGATGATTTGGTGCTGCACTGCCCGCCTGCTGACAAACCTGGCTATTCCTGAGACCCTGCTCCTGTCTAAGTCCCTAACTTCAGTTAACCCCCAGTTACCTGCCTGGCTGCCTTTTGTTCCTGCTCTGCACACCGCAGCTTGTTCTAGACTGCTGGATCCTGGCAAGCAGTCCATCCGGGACCATCCTCTTCAGGCACTCGTGTCCCTCTTGTCCTTCGGCTTCCTCTGTTTCACCTTCAAAAGAGCAATAAATATTCTTGAAAACAGATATAGGATCCACCCCAGGTGCCAAATGCTCTAGCTACTCCCCTGAAAATTGTCCAATGTGCATGAGGCCTTACAATATTTTATTTATCCAAAAAAGTCTGCCATCTCATTGGTTTCTATTTCTCTCTGTCTTCTATTGTACACATTTCCCATAACTTTCTGTTTGGCTGTACTGGGACAGGAATTAAATTAAATTTTAGTTACACCTAAAAGTGAAAGCTCGGCTTATCTGCTCCCCCCCCCTGAAAGGTGCCAAATGTGGCACTGGCACCTTTCAGGGGGGGGGGGGTGTACCCATCCACACTTCCAGGAGACCTGGCTGCAACGAGATGGCTGTGAAGCTGCAAGGCTTTCACTGCCGGTTTTCCTTACAGACAATGGCAGCGGCAACACCTGAGATCTGATGGAAACATCGGCTCGGGTGCCAAAATCACTGGATTAGAGGTTAGGTAAGTGTCCTAATATTAAAAGTTAGCAGCTACAGTATTTGTAGCTGCTGACTTTTATTTTATTCGTGGGGGGGCTGGACCTCCTCTTTAAGGGGAGCTCTCTCAAACAGAGGTGGCGTTAGGAAACTTTTGAGGGAAAAACTACTGACAGGTCCTTTTTGGTACTTGTGTCTCTAGGGATATAAACCCATAAACAATATGAAAGAGCAATATTACAATTATCATCTCTGTAGACCATGTCTAGAGACAAGGAAATGGCCATTTTCACATTTTTTTCCTATAATTAGTTACTTTACATTCATCTCTTAATACAACCCCATCAATAAGTAATATTTGCTTCATGTTAAAAGGTAAACACTACAGGAGAAAGTAGTGTGACACGGAGGTCAGCAGGAGGAATTAGTAAGATGTTTAGGTGACCCAGGATATCAACACTCTCGGAAGGGTTGGTTTCCAGCAAATTTTTGAGGATGATTTCTCATAACCAAAGCTCAGTGGACAGCGGAGTAGGCAGCAGAAGATGGAAGTATTTATAATCATCTTTTACAGGGCATTTGTTTTGGTAGAATATAAATATATGTTCTGTGTAAAAAGGATTATCCTAGAAGAAATGGGTTGCTTTGGGTACTAAAGGTTGTTTGCCTACAAGTTACAGTAATTGAAATCCAACCCTAATGTAGATAAGGGAGGGTGATTATAAAATTGGTGCATGACATATATCAAGAGTTCTTATCATTTTAAGTATTCATTTAGTATCATATTATATTATTTAATTGGTCATGTTGCAGTTCCATTGTTTCCCAAATGCCTCTCGTACAGTGGCATAGGTTTGACTTGCTTAAAAGGATATAATTCAAATTTGAATGCCTAGTTAGTTTACAATGACTGTAATTAATTAGCACTTAGATTTATCACTTAAGTAAATATTGTCATTCAACAGCCATTTCTCTATCACAAAGACAAAGTCACAGTTAGGGAAACATTCAATTAATGAACTGTTTGATTCATGTCTCACTGAGAGACAGTCAGCCACATCACTAAACTTCAGGACGTTTAAGCACCTGATTTTACATTCTGTAATTTAAGCCAGTTCTGGGCCACACAGTACAGTGAAATATGTTTAGAAGAAAAGGCATATGTTATGACATACATGTGCATTAGCCTAATTTCCCATAGCTTTTAACCAGACTTTCTAGTAATAATGCTAATATAAAGCAATGGAATAAGTATAATGGTTGTCTCTCCCAGGGTATACACATATGCATTTACATTTTACTTCCCGCTTGGATTGAACTGTGGATTTCATCATAAGGAACAGGGATGTTTGTGTACAGACACATTTTCCTTGTTAAACGATTTTATTGCATGTACAAATGACATACATATTAGATACAATAATGGTTATACAATCAAGGTAATGAAGTTTACTCACACAGATTCAAATGTATTATTATCATTATCTGAATCCATTTAAAGACATACATGGTAAATTATTAGTAAATCCTTAACTAATAAACAAAAATATCATTAAGAATTTCTAAATCAAGGATCTTGCGAAGTTAGATGTAATCCTCAGAACTATAATTAGATAGAAACAACTTGTATGCATATTTTATAATGGTATGTGAGTATGAGTATAGTGAAATAAAAGAAGGTGAGAGAGAAATAAAAAGATATAAAGAGAAAAAAGGAAAGGAAGAAAAGAAAGAGGAGAAGGAAAGGAATATGCGGAATTGGGCCGAGAGCCGACACTATTTCTGAAATGAATGTATTCAGGATGATATCTTCTCAATCAACTACCATGGCAAAAGCACTTGCAAGTCAAATGATGGAGATAAAAAGTTATCTATCCATGGCTGCCATATTTTTTCAAATTTAGGAATCGTGTTTGACTCAAGAGCTATCAATTTAGCATGAGACATAGTATTGTTCATTCTATTCACAACTTCGTTAGTCACCAAGTCCGGAGTTCTCCAGGCTTTTGCCAGTGTTTGTTTGGCTGCTGTGAAAAGTTGAACCAGCAGGTTAAATTGGTAATGTGTTAACTAATCCGGTTTTAAATTAATGAGAGCCATTACAGGATCAATAGGGATTTCCTTTTTAAACAATTTAGATGCAATATTGAATATTGAATAATCCGAACAACCACGGAAACATTGTGCTGAGCAATTCTGTGCATATTTAGTAGTTCTAACTGGTACAAGGTACCATCTGGTTATCACTTTGTAGTTTGCCTCGACCGCCAATATATTAGGGGATATTGCCTTTGTTACTGGCCAAATTCGGTTCCATTCCGCATTTTCTAATGTTCTTTCTAGATCCAACTCCCATTTTTGTACATAGGAAGGTTTTCCCATTTCAGGATGTGTTAAAATCTGTGAGTATAATAGTGAGATTATACCCTTAGTATGAGGATCTTTCTTACAAATATTTTCAAAACCAGTGAGTTGATCAAGTGGAGTATCAGAGTTTAGGTAGGGTGTGAAGAAATTTTTAATTTGGAGGTATCTAAATAATTCAGATTGGGGTAAACCATAAGATTCACATAGAGTTGGATAAAGGATGAGGAGTTTACGAATTTATGCATTGTCAAGAGGTTAAGGGATACCCATTCTCTAAATGATTTGGGAGAAACCCATGCAGGATAGAAAGCTGGGTTTTTGTAGAATGAGAGGAGAGGATTGTGTATTGATTGTAGGCGCTTCCCAATTTTAGTTTTATCCCATAGAGAAAGAAAATGCTTGGTAATAGGATTACACAATTCTTTACGGTTTTTCGGGGAAATCCAAAGTAGGTTGGAAATTGTCAATGGGTCACATTCTGCTGCTTCTATGTGTACCCATAGAGGAATATCGTAATTTGCTTGATATTTGGTGAGACTAGCCAAATGTGCTGCCTTATAGTACTGCACAAAGTTAGGACATCCCAAATCTCTGTTTAATTTAGGGAGAAATAACATGTATTTTTGTATTCACGGTTTAGAGGAACCCCATATATATGTCAATGTTCTATTCTGTAGAATTCTCAAAAAATAGGCAGGCACTGGAATTGGTAATACTCTGAATAAGTATAGTATTTTGGGAAGTATTGTCATTTTAATTGCATTTATTCTTCCAAACCAAGAAAGTGGGTTGTGAGACCAGGATTTCATTAGGTTTGATATAGATTTCAGGATTGGAGGATAATTTAATGGAAAAAGATCTGACAATGACGCAGTAAGATTGATCCCTAAATATGGGATTGATTTTTCATTCCAATTAAATGGGAGTCCCTGTTTTGCCAAGGTTAGTTTCAATTCTGAAAGTGATATGTTCAAAAATAAGCATTTTTTGGGGTTGATTGATAGGCCAGAAAAAGCAGCAAAATCATTAAGAATTGGAATAAGATTGGGTCCTGAGACCTGTGGAGAAGAAAGAAATAATAATATATCATCTGCAAAAAGACAGATTTTGTGTTGGTAACCACCTAATTTAATGCCTGTTATAGTATAGCACAAACAATAAAGGGGAAAGTGGACATCCCTGTCTTGTACCTCTTTCAATGTTAAACAGTTCAGACTTGTAACCCGCATATTTTACGTAAGCTTGTGGTTTGTTATATAATGCCATTATCCAATTTATGTAATTAGGACCAAAGCCCCATTTTTGTAGGGTGTAATTCATATATGACCAAGAAATAGAATCAAAGGCCTTTTTAATGTCTAGCGAAAGAAAACATGCGGGTATACAATGTGTTTTTGCAATGTGTGCTAGCAGTGTTGCTCTACGCACATTGTCTCCCGCTTGAAGTTTGGGCATAAATCCGACCTGGTCTTGATGTATTAGAGATCCAATAATTTTATTTAGGCGAGACAGATACATTTTAACTAGCTGTGAGTCTTGATTAAATCAGTAGACTGCTTGATATTTCTTTGGCTTTTTAGAGCAGAATTCCAGACAAAACTATTTGTAGATGATTTACAATCTCTGTCAATGTTTTATACTTTGTGGGTTCTCAATAGGTAAATTGCCTCTCACTGTCTATACTGATAACCATTATCACCAAGACAGAGTGTATGGTAAAATTCAAAACTGTACACTTGTCACTGGCAGGGGAATATAGGGAATATCTTTCAATGGGGACATCTGTTCATTGAGAGCTGCCATACAGTGCCTTGCTAAAGTATTCGGCCCCCTTGAACTTTTCAACCTTTTGCCACTTTTCAGGCTTCAAACATAAAGATATAAACTTTTAATTTTTTGGGAAGAATCACCAACAAAAGTGGGGCTTGCAAAATTAATTGGCCCCCTTGCATTAATACTTTGTAGAGCCACCTTTTGCTGCGATTACAGCTGCAAGTCGCTTGGGGTATGTCTCTATCAGTTTTGTACATCGAGAGACTGAAATTCTTGCCCATTCTTCCTTGCAAAACAGCTCGAGCTCAGTGAGGTTGGATGGAGAGCGTTTGTGAACAGCAGTTTTCAGCTCTTTCCACAGATTCTCGATTGGATTCAGGTCTGGACTTTGACTTGGCCATTCTAACACCTGGATACGTTTATTTGTGAACCATTCCTTTGTAGATTTTGCTGTATGTTTGGGATCATTGTCTTGTTGGAAGATAAATCTCCGTCCCAGTCTCAGGTCTTTTGCAGACTCCAACAGGTTTTCATCCAGAATGGTCCTGTATTTGGCTGCATCCATCTTCCCCTCAATTTTAACCATCTTCCCTGTCCCTGCTGAAGAAAAGCAGGCCGAAACCATGATGCTGCCACCACCATGTTTGACAGTGGGGATGGTGTGTTGAGGGTGATGAGCTGTGTTGCTTTTACGCCAAACATATCGTTTTGCATTGTGGCCAAAAAGTTTGATTTTGGTTTCATCGGACCAGAGCACCTTCTTCCACATGTTTGGTGTGTCTCCCAGGTAGCTTGTGGCAAACTTTAGACAAGACTTTTTATGGATATCTTTGAGAAATGGCTTTCTTCTTGCCACTCTTCCATAAAGGCCAGATTTGTGCAGTGTACGACTGATTGTTGTCCTATGGACAGACTCTCCCACCTCAGCTGTAGTTCTCTGCAGTTCATCCAGAGTGATCATGGGCCTCTTGGCTGCATCTCTGATCAGTCTTCTCCTTGTCTGAGCTGAAAGTTTAGAGGGACAGCCAGGTCTTGGTAGATTTGCAGTGGTCTGATACTCCTTCCATTTCAAAATGATCACTTGCACAGTGCTCCTTGGGATGTTTAAAGCTTGGGAAATCTTTTTGTATCCAAATCCGGCTTTAAACTTATCCACAACAGTATTATGGACCTGCCTGGTGTGTTCCTTGGTCTTCATGATGCTCTTTGCGCTTTCAACAGAACCCTGAGACTATCACAGAGCAGGTGCATTTATACAGAGACTTGATTACACACAGGTGGATTCTATTTATCACCATCAGTCATTTAGGACAACATTGGATCATTCAGAGATCCTCGCTGAACTTCTGGAGTGAGTTTGCTGCACTGAAAGTAAAGGGGCCGAATAATTTTGCACGCACCACTTTTTAGTTTTTTTTTTGCTAAAAAAGTTTAAAATATCCAATAGATTTCGTTCCACTTCACAATTGTGTCCCACTTGTTGGTAATTCTTCACAAAAAATTAAAATTTTATATCTTTATTGGAAGCCTGAAATGTGGCAAAAGGTTGAAAAGTTCAAGGGGGCCGAATACTTTCGCAAGGCACTGTAGATCAGATTTCTCTTCAGGTTGGAGAGATTTTCGCTCATTTCTGAAGGGAAATGTCCCCAGGGAAAAACAAAACTTCTGCTTGTCTACGCCTCCAATGAAAATCAAGTGTTTCTGAGTAACAAGGTGTTTCTTAATGGGTTCCCCAAAAAAAACAGGTAGCAACCATCCTCAGTGGTCTGTCAGCAGTAAGGCTGGTCACACAGCAGTTGACTCACACAGCAGAGTGAAAAAGAGTTGTGGACCTAGGGATGGAGTTTCATTTCCACCAAAAGCTCTTCAATGTAATAAAATCGAATTCTGAGAAAAAAGTTTGTTTTTTCTATATCATCCCCCATGTAAGACAAACAGGGAGGACCATGTACTGGTGCAGCCCAATTGGTGTTACAAAAGCTGTCCTTTCCTTGTCATGTCTGTCAAGGAAATCTGCCAATATCTTTTCAAAAGATACAAATGTGGTAAAGACAAGCCCGTAGCAAAAAGTAAATAACTTTAAAAAAAAGGCGAACTGACAAGAAAGGGTTAATTACAGAGAGTAAGGGAGGAGGGGAAGGTTATCAGGATTGGCTGGTTGTTTTCTAGGAAGGTGGGGGCTGCTTTGAGGGGAGAGGTGCAGCAGGGCACATAGTAGCAGATGGATCCAAAGAAGAAGGAAGTCTGTATGTATTCCATGGCCCGCTCAGCCAGCTACGATCCACGGCAGCCTCTAGAGGTACGAACTGTCTTTCTCAGCAGGTCTCCTCCATGCTCGGCATGGGGGGACCACGGCTGCAGGGGACTGGACACTGGTGCGTTTTAGTCCTTCAGTGTCTCCAAGGGCTTTGCGCCAAAGTGGGGGCTCTATTTTGAACCCTCTAGGCTCCTTTTCCCAGCGCTCACCTGCTGCAGTTGGTGCCGGCTCCGGGAGGAATCACCATCATCGGCGGAGCCCTTCCAGGCGAGGCCCCTCTCCTGCAGTTCCCGCCGTCCCGCCTGGCCATTGTGGGAGATCTGATGATGCAGCCTTTCTGCTGGCATGTGGATGAGGATCATCGGCCTGGACCCTCGGTGCCACCCTCCGCTATCCAGGATGGCCGGATTGTGGTGACTGGCAGGTCGGAAGGCAAGCTATTCAGCTCTGATGACGGAGGAGACCTGGGCCCCAACCAGTGGTGGGTTTGGGATCTGCAGCTGCAGGACCTCTCCCTGTGCAGCCTGGTAATTCCTCTAACATTTCTAATAATGCCTTAATTTCTGTTTTGCGGGATGCTTTTAATGTGGGTTTGGGCCAGGGTCAGTGACAATTGTTTGGCTCTCTTCTGCTATCTGGAGTTTTGCTGGCAGTTCAATTAGAGCACGTACCGTTTTGGTTCCGCTTGCCGCTACAAGCACGAGTGCTCGAGTTGTGGAGGTGCACATGCCCTTTCCCGCTGCCCCAAACAAGGCAAGGGATACTTCAGGTTCTCTCTTTCTCTGCTCTCTTTCCTGCATTCCCAATTGGCTGACAACTTGTGTTCTACTAGGGCTTATCCCAAGGTGGTTTCTGACAAACTGGCCAAAGAAGTGCTGTTAGGTCGCATGGCAGGGCCTTTCGCTCAACCCCCTCCTACTAATTTGGTACTGTCTCCTCTGGGTTTGGTTCCCAAAAAGGAACCTGGAAAGTTCTGTCTTATTCATCGCCTGTTCTTTCTCAAGGGAAGCCCAGTCAACAATGAGATCGATCCAGAGTCGTGTGCGGTATCTTACACCTCGTTCAATGCAGCGATCTCTTGATATTGAAGAGGCTTTCGGTTTATTGCCGATGCTTCTGCTGAGTTTTCACCTTTTGGGTTGCAGGTGGTTGGATTAGTTTTACGTTGACCAATGTTTACCAATGGATTTTTCTAGCTTTTTTTGAAACGATCAGCTCCTTTGTTGAATGGGTGGTCCGGGAGGTATCGGGGGTTAATTCGGTCATCCATTATTTGGATGACTTCTTGTGTGTGGGCCCTCCCTCGTCTAAAATTCTGCTGGCCACCATTCAACATGTAGCTGAGCATTTTGGTATCCCATTGGTGGCGGATAAAACGGAAGGCCCAATTTTAACGATTAGTTTCTTAGAGATTGTCATAGATTCGGTAGCTACAGAATGTCGCTTGCCTGAGGACAAACTGTTAGCTCTCCAGGCAGAGATTTTTTTGCTGGTGGGTAAACAGAAAGTCCAACTGCGACAGCTGCAGTCCCTCCTCGGCAAGCTCAATTTTGCTTGCCACATTCTGCCGATGGGCAGGTTTTTTAGTCTTCGCTTGTCGGCCGCTACAGCTGGCATTACTTCCCCACGGCACTTTGTTAGGCTAACTGCTGAGCTTAGGGTAGACTTGAAGGTTTGGCATGCCTTCCTGGATGCCTTTAATGTTTGTTTCCTTTGGCAATGGGGTCTGGTTAGTAATTATGATATCGACCTCTACATGGATGCGGCGGCTCCGTGGGCTATGGTGCATTCTTTGGGGGGCGGTGGAGCGCAGAAAGTTGGCCAGAGACATGGAGGGAGGCTGGGTTTTTGTGGAACCTGGTCATTTTGGAACTTTTTTAAATTATTGTTGCCATAGAAATTTGGGGGGATTGTTTTCAGGACAAGAAAATTTGTTAGCACTGTGACAATATGGCAGTGGTACAAGTTTTGAACTGACTGTCAGCCACTTTAATGCCGGTTGTCCATTTATTACGGCCTCTGGTGTTGCGCTGCCTACAGTTGAATGTGTTATTATATGCTGTGCACCTTCCTGGGGTGACTAACACACTGGCCAATTCTTTGTCTCATTTACAGCTGGACAGGTTCTGAGAGTTGACACCGGCTGCAGAGCAACACAGAGTTCCTTGTCCACGGGAGCTGTGGAGCATTGCATTGGGGACGCAGCCAAATTGCTAGGTAACACCTTGAGTGCGGCTACATAGTCAGCATATTCCAAAATGTGGAAGGAGTGGCAGGATCTTTTCTATCAGGTGGGATTTGAGGCAGTCAGTATGGAATATCCTGCTCAATTGTTTTTCATCTGTTTAAATTTTTAACAAGGAGTGTCGGTCTTGGCCATCAACCTTTAATTGGCGGGTCTGGCATTCCTGTTCAAGATATGGGGTGTACAGGATTTTACAAAGACTTTTTTGTTTGGCAGACCGGAAGTGAGGTCAACTTCCGGTCACACGGACCACAATGTCAGATTGGGGTCACTTTCTCTATAAATAGCGCTGCTGATGCTTGTAGTCCACACCCCAGACGAAGTTCCAGAGGACGAAACGCGTTGGGTGAACTACAGCAACAGCACTTTGATATCCACTACTATTTTCTATGAGCCTGAATATTACTACTGAAATGTGAGTGTTTTTAATCAGTTTTTACCACATTAAAAATATTTATTACGGTATTACACTATGTGAGTTTTTCTCTCAAATATGACCCAATACTTATGAACACAGGAGAATTATTGGAGTTTCTGATGACCACATCTTACCTGCCTTTTATTACGCGTATACCAAACCTTGGAGCCTATCTGTGGAACAGGGACCTGGTAACCCTCCACAATAAAGCTTGTCACGACTTATGAGGCGTACGTCTCATTAAGCCTGTGACCTCCGGTAAGCCTCTTTTCAATAAGTGTTGATGCCGACAGGACAGGATCACCATCACCCCACCTAGAAACACCATTAGTGTCTACGGCTACTCACATATACTGTGTCACTTATATGGACTATACCACTGTATAACCTTTATATACAGTTTGGAGTCTTTCCACCGAATATCCACTTGTCATTTATTATCCGAATGGTTTTAAGTTTGTGTATTCACAGTACCAACAGCTTTTATTGTTCACCATTATTGAATTTTATCCATCACAGGATCACTTTCACAGTTATTTATTCACGTTTTATTTAGTTTTACACTTAAATAAACTGTCCTTTATATATATATGATATATATTTTTTATATATAACTTATGACATATATTTATGTTTTAATCATAACTTATATGGATATGAGTAATATTTAAGGGTAAATTTGTAACCACGTACACCATCATTTTAGCGCAACATATACATCTCTGCCACCTGATATCATGGACTCTCCATATATAATGAAACAAAGTGCTCCAATAGTGCAGTATCGTTGTAAAAAGTTTATTATTTCAAAACTGCTTCAAACATTGCACTCACATAAGCTCAAATCAATGAAGCCTAGAGGCATCCACTTGCAGCAGCAAGTACTGGTGTAATGTGGTCTCGGGACACAGCATATGTGAACTGAATCTCACCAGTGAATGGTCGTGATTCTCTGAGAGTCACTTCTGGTATAGCGTCAAGTGTAAAAAACTGGTTGCCGTGCAGCCACGTCCCGATATTTCGTCATAACGTCTTACTCATGGGATTCAAAAAGTGAAATGGGTGTGTCCCAAGCTGGTGTTGTGCGGCTGGGAATAATTGAGTATAACGGTGATACCCAAGCTGAGGGTTATGGGATGCTTCCTAAGACCTGAAACCTAGTTCTAGTGATACATTACGGGTACTGGTTTTTGATAGAGTTGGCTAGGACAATCCATTTTCATCAGAATACACTTTCTGCAGCTCCTTTCAGAAATTGTAGGACTCCACTCCAGTTAGCCACAAGATAAAACAGACACAGGAGTGTGCAATCCTAAGCCTAGTACTCACAGGTCAAATGTCAGACGGCATCAAGTGGTTCAATGCAAACCAGCTGACTGCAATCCGACAGAAGCTGGCCATTTGGCTAGCTTCTGTCGAAGCAGCATGACCGTAAAAGGTCTCCAGATTGGCTCCCGATCAGCCAATGTCTGAGAGCGCTGACCGGAGTGTTCTGGTGGGGGTACCGCCCCCCTGTTAGAACACAATAAAACCGGTAGGGAGATCGCTGTTCTAATTATCCTACCCCTGAGCTGTCAGTTACCCCTGCTGGGTTTAAAAAAAAAAAAAAACTACTAGCATGTACTAGGCTTTGGAACAACTCATTTGTTAAAACATTAGAGGAAATTTCTGAGAGGGACTGCTTCTGGATATATTTTGGTGCCCCATGGTGGACTTCACAAGTGGCTTAGCCAGATCCAACCCTCTCAAAAGAGACCTCGATTCTAGGCAAGGGTAGCAGCAGACTTTTAACATGTGGTTGGGGTGCATTAAGTTGAAATACTGGGCACAATTTAGATTACTCCCCAATTTTTTTGTAAATATTGGGTAAGAAAAATACACTGCTCTTTAAATCTTGCGCTTAGCTTGACTATTGGTCCCTCCTTGTGACCTTTGGAAAGTTATTTTACATTGTTGTTCCTCGGGCAATAAAACTAGACTTGCTGAAGTGGAAAATGTATATGCCATGTCCAGTATAAACTGTTTTTCTTATATGAATAATCAAGATGATATATGTATTTTTTGAAGGCAGATACAGGTAGATAGTGGGCTATGAAAACATAGCAGATATAATGAAATATGACAGATTGACAGTTATTGTGTACATTAACCATTTCCTTGCCCAAGGTACGTCCCAGGACGTCCTTGACTTTGCGGGGGTATATCTGAATGATGCCTGCAGCTACAGGCATCATTCAGATATCAGCTTTTTCAGCCGGCTATTCCCTATACCATATAAGAATGATCATAGCGGCTGTTCCACCGCTTGATCATTTTTACGGGCGGCGAGAGGGGACCCTCCTGCCACCCTCCGGTGATTCCATCAGTGAGTCGGAGAACGGATCCTCTCTATGATGGTTTGGAGGCCTGGCGCAATGTTATGATGTCACGCCTGGCCTCTGCATTCAAACGAATGGCGCTGCCTCGGCTGGGAAGCCGAGATAATTTATTTATTTTTTTTATTTCAGGCTTCCCAGCCTAGAGGTGAGATGTGGGGTCTTATTGACAATTTCTATTACAAGGGATGTTCAAACTTAAAAAAGAAAAGTAAAATGAACAATAAAAAATAAAAAATTAACGCATACGGAAGTCCCACCGACATATGAAAACGGTGTTCATACCACACATGTGAGGTATCGCCGCGAACGTTTGAGCGAGAGAAATAATTCTAGCCCTAGACCTCCTCTGTAAACATGTAACCAGTAAAAGTTTTTAAAGCATTTCCTATGGGGATTTTTAAGTACCAAAGTTTGGCGCCATTCCACGAGTGTGTGCAATTTTGAAGTGTGACATGTTAGGTATCTATTTACTCGTAACTATTTAATCGTAACTTAATCTAAAATTGGACTAACTTTAATGTTTTGTGTTTTTTTTAAAGCATGGAACTGTTTTTTTTCCCCAAAAAACTAGTTCAAAAAATTGCTGCACAAATTCCGTAAGAGATAACAAGTTGCAATGACCACCATTGTATTCTCTAGGGTCTATGCTAAAAAACATATATAATGTTTGGGGGTTCTATGTAATTTTCTAGCAAAAAAAATATGAATTTTTCACGTAGGAGAGAAATGTCAGAATTGGCCTGGATGGGAAGTGATTAAATGATACAGGCTAAGCAGATTAACCGCTTCCCGACCGCCTCACGCAGATATACTGCGGCAGAATGGCACGGGCAGGCAAAATCCCGTATATAAACGTGATTTTGCATTTGCCTGCCTGTGGGTCGCGCGCGCGCCCGGCCGCGGGACCAGCGGACCCGATTGCCGCTGGTGTCCCGCGATCAGGTCACGGAGCTGAAGAACGGGGAGAGGTATGTGTAAACAAACCTCTCCCCGCACTTCCTACTCTGCCTGTCATTGATTGGCTGTTCCCGATCATCGGGAAAGCCGATCAATGACGTCAGACGTCAGCCCCGCCCCCTAATGTAAAAAAACACACACGTCACAGCCCATAACCCCTCCCCCTAGTGGTTAACTCTTTCACTACAACTGTCATTTATACAGGAATCAATGCATTTAAATAGCATTGATTGCTGTATAAATGACAATGGTCCCAAAAATGTGTCAAAAATGTCCGATGTGTCCGCCATAATGTCGCAGTCACAATAAAAATCCCTGATCGCCGCCATTACTAGTAAAAAAAAAATATTAATAAAAATGCTATAAAACTATCCCCTATGTTGTAAACGCTATAACTTTTGCGCAAACCAATCAATAATCGCTAATTGCGATTTTTTTTACCAAAAATATGTAGAAGAATACGTATCGGCCTAAACTGAGGAAAAAAAATGTTTTTTTATATATTTTTTGGGGATATTTATTATAGCAAAAAGCAAAAAATATTGCATTGTTTTCAAAATTGTCGCTCTATTTTTGTTTATAGCGCAAAAAATAAAAACCGCAGGGGCGATCAAATACCACCAAAAGAAAGCTCTATTTGTGGGAAAAATGGACGCTAATTTTGATTTGGAGCCACGTCGCACGACCGCGCAATTGTCAGTTAAAGCGACGCAGTGCCGAATCGCAAAAAGGGGCCTGGTCCTTTGGCTGCCAATTGGTCGGGGGCTGAAGTGGTTAAGAGGCACTTAAAACATATTTACCAATAGGAGCTACTTCTATTAGATTTAACTCCTGGAATATAACAGATGACTAAATGTTTGCTAGGCCATAATTGCTTAATATTGTGTGACAGTAAAATGTGGTATGAGGCCGTGTACTGTATATGATAAGTGGATTTTGATCCGTGCCATATATGTTAACATATTTTGTCATTATGTGTGAAAAGCCATTGAGTAAATATATAAATTTTGTATATGAAAATGTAATACCCTAAAACAACCATTTTTCTTTATTGCATCCCATAATGCAAGATTATTTCTTATGAGTGTCCTAGAGTGGCAGTGGGTGGTTCTCAGTGATGCAAAGAACAGGGTTTATTGATGTTGTTTGTTGATGTTATTCCCTGCAATATTCTCTAGTAAGCCCAGGGCAGATTGATGATGCTGGGTGTCAATCAGCATGAAAAAGAAACTCTTTGTACACCTGCAAATAGCAGAATATCTATTTCCTTGTAAAGCCCATAGGATTTTAGACTCAGGCTGCACTTGGGTTTTCAAGTTCTGTGCAATTCAAGTTGAGATTATGTACCTTCTGGAAAGGCAGTCCTGTCTCCTATGCTGGTGGGACTTTGCTGGACGGCGCAGAGCTTAGTCTTGATTTGGGCAGAAGTTGAGTTCCCGTGAATCCATGGGGGCTACCTGTGCTGAAAGTGATGTGCTTGTAACTGCTACAAAGCTCCACCTGCTTCCATCTTGTGTGCCTGTGCTATAATGTGTATTAGAAACACACCCACTTTTTCAGACCCAATCTCTGCTATACTACTACAGCATTTTGTACCCAAATGATGAGTTTACAATAACTATTAAAATCTTTTTTTCAAAAACCGGCAGAGTTACAACATAGTTATGCAAGCTGGAAGCAGGTGAAGTTCAACATTAAGAGTAGAAGGCCACTATCAATATTAAAAATGACCCCCAGTCATTTTTGTGTTTATTAAAAGTCAGCAGCTACAAAAATGGTAATTTAAATAAACATAAGAGCTTACTGTGCAAGCTTTGGCAAGTGGTTCATCCATTAATCTATCGTAACCTCACTTCAAGAAGTATCTCATATGGTTTATTGTGACCAACGGTAAAGGCTTAAGGGCCCCCACTAAGGCTGACAAGGTCAGAGTTGGATGCTGCTGACTAGGGAGGGTGCGGGCTGGGAAAATGTTTGTCCAGACCAAAAGCACGCTCGAGAAATAGAAAGAGGTTAACGGGTACTGTAAAAGCAGCCTCAGTTCGATTCATCCAGGCCATACCCCCAACATGTTTCGCCCTGCCCCCCGGGCTTAATTATGGACCTCCATGAAAAGGGCTATAAGAACAGGCCCCAAACGCCTCAAACATTGAGTCGCAAGTAAACATGACCAACATGACCAAGTGATTGGGGCCATGATGCAAATGTGTAATATACACAATAATTTGTAGTTGTAATGTACCACAATACAGCACTGGGTATGGCACTGTATAGTATAGAAGCAACTTACTCTTCCTGAAAACATTGTGTGATCTCTCCCTCACTACTTCAAATCTCCAACACACACTTACCGTGTTAAGGTGTGACAAAAAATATAGCACTGTTCATCAGCAGCACAGTACAGTAGTATAGCAGCAACTTTTTCTTCCTAAAGTAGTGTATAAATACTTATGTGCTTCTATGTAAAAAACAACCTTTATACCCCAACCTATATAATTAGTGAAGTACTGTAACCATTTCTAAAGTGAACCCATAAACTATAAAACAAGACATATGCTGTATATGAATGGTGCGCTTGTAGATAGGTACAGCAAGCTGGGTACAGCAGGTAGGTACCAAGGTGGATCACGGCAGGTAGGGCAAGGCAGAAGCTCAGGGACAGTTGCAGAGGTCAGTGAGCCTTCACATTGTTTGTTTATTGCAGTCTGCTCATTGTGTAATAGCAGGAATACACCGAAAATCGACCGATCGCTCGACCACCGACCAACGGATGCTGTTTATTGTCACCAACATTAACCAATCAAAAAAATGTTAAAAAAAGCAACCGATTTCATGCGTAGTGTTGATGTCTCATGTACAAGTGGGGTCGTATACTAGTTGCGCTCATGTGTGATAATGTTCAAGAGATGTTTGACGGACAACCTTCACACCAACTAATAGAATATTGTTCATTCTCAAGCGAAGTCGACACAATTTTTTCATTTTTTCAATCAGTCTTTTTTGTTCACAATATTGATATTGGGTATTGTTTTCTAAATAGTGCAGCGCTGTGTCTCATTAAATAATGTGCGTACAAAATTTATATCAAACATGTCATGATCGAAAAAAATAATATTATAAATTTGAAAAAAACAGTTAGATGAACTGTCAAGATGGCACAGATGGTGTCAATGCTTCAAAAGCAATCACTGCGGTGTGTGTTCATCCTCAAAAGGGCCAATATCCAGAGCACACCTCCACCACCTCAAAGATGAATGTAAAAGCATAGACAAATCACTCCTCGTGTCCACCACAATGGATCAACTTTCACTTTCCAATGGTAATCCTGCAGTCTCCAGACTGCACCTCTGTGTGGGTAATCAGCATTTGTACTGCCGTCAGACAAACCTGCCTTCACTTTCTCATAAGTGCTCAATCTCGCTATTACTTCCATAGGTTATAAACATGAAACAACAAACAAGTGCCATAGTGTACTCTGAATGTCTATTAAAAGCCCCCAAAACAAATCCACTTACAAGATAAAAACGTTAAAACAGCATGTCTCAAATAATCACTTCATTCACCGCAAATCAACACTCATGATGCTTCACAGATTCGGCTCCTCCACTCTAAACGCATGTCGGCATCTCATTGGCCTTCATCAGCATCTACTAATGAAGGCCAATGATATTCCGACACTGTTAAGCCCCATACACACGGTCGCAATTAGCAATTTATTGATTGGTTTGCACAGAAGTTATAGCGTTTACAAAATAGGGAATAGTTTTATAACATTATTAATATTTTTTTTTTTACTAGTAATGGGGGCGATCAGCGATTTTTACCGTGACTGCAACTTAATGGCAGACACATCGGACATTTTTGGGACCATTGTCATTTATACAGCAATCAGTGCTATTTAAATGCACTGATTCCTGTGTAAATGACACTGGCAGTGAAGGGGTTAACCACTAGGTGGCATTGTAGGGGTTAAGTGTTCCTAGAGGCGTGTTACTAACTGTGGGGGGCGTGGCTGTGATCTAGTGAAAACTGATCTCTGCTCCAATCACAGGGAGCAGAGATCGGTGTCACTAGTTGCTAGGCAGAACGGGGAGGTGCTGTTTACTTCCATATCTCCCTGTTCAGCCATCCTGTGAGACGATGGCGAGTATCCCCACGTCGATCGAGCCGGCGGGCCCCGCGACCGGACCGTCGGCGCGAACGCGATGGCACGGCGACATCTTAAAGGGGGCGTACCTGTACGCCCTTATGCCTGTCCGTGCCATTCTGTTGACGTACATCGCTGCGCGACGGTCAGGAACCGGTTAAATGGGTGTCATGCTGCATGGAGTGAAAAAGAGTTAATCTTTTCCTACCATTGTGCTTACATTATATCGAGCTAGATGTGAGTCCATGTCTCTTTAAAACAAAGCACGGTTAGATCTCTTATCATTTTGCGGATCTAACTAGAAGGTGAGCAGTGTGGGCATCTGTTTCATGAGGTGGGTTTTAGAGAGCACAGTTTTTCACAAGGAGTTTGTATGCTAACAAGAAGGTTTGGTGTCTCATATTATCACTGTTTTACAGTTCATGAACTGTGGATTCTCTGTTTGATTGCACTTTTCAGCTCGCATGTGATGAGAAAGCTGATGATTTGGACATTTATCAGTGAACACTTAACGTTCTAATTCTTAATTTTTAAGCTTGTTTATTATTTTGTGATTGATTTATGTTTTTGTAATGTATTTTTGCACAAGTGCTGTCGAATTTGAATTAGTACTTTTCGGAATAGCACTGCAATAGTTTATAGGTTTATGCAAGATTGTTGTGGGTGTGAAACACTTATTTAGTGTTAACAGGCTGCAAGAGAATGCAAAATTTGGTGCAGCTGTGCATGATAGCCAATCAGCTTCTAACTTCAGGTTAAAGGTCATTTTTTTTTTATTTAAATAATAAAGATGTTATACTCACCTGCTCTGTTTAATGGTTTTGCACAGAATTGCTCCAAACCGCCTCTTCCGGTGTCCCCCACTGGAGCTCTTGGCTTCTCCTCCTCTTTGTGTGCCCCCATAGCAAGCCGCTTGCTGTGGGGGCACACAGTGCATGCTTGCTCCCAAGCTGTGGGTGTCTATGGAACCACGCTCCATAGACACACACAACTGGGCCTAGCCCCTCCCCAGATTCTTCCTCACTGCATTTGATTGACAGCAGCATCATCAGCTAATGGCTCCTGCTGCTGCCCAAATCCCTGTGTGAAGAGGAAGGGAGGGCTGTGGCGACCAGGCTCCAAGATGGATGCTTAACCCAGGAGCTCCGCTCGCCCACCGGAGATAATCCACTGCCATGAGAGCTCACCGGTGCCATCCACTGCCTCACACACCACCAGCTTCTAGGCAATACTACGCTGATTACAACGAAGATGCCAAGAAACCAAAAGAGCCTGCAGCAGCCGCAAAAACTCTCAAGCTATTTTGTGTCAGCCTTGCGTGGGCTACAACAAAATGGCGGCGGTGCTCTGGATCAATGTCCGGAGCAAAGGCCCGGAGCGCACAACAGTAACCACCGGATGACATCCACATCAACCCGCTCAGCTAAACCACCAAGTGAGTCCTCATCTGGGACATCCAGCCCCTCCACGAGGAGTCCAGCCAAATCAAAGAAGCGGAGAGACTCTCCAATCAGGCCGCAGGCCGATACAGGCATGGAGGTAAGCTGGCCCCAATGTGCCACCACAAGCCAGATCCGTGATTTCCATGGAAGTTTTCCCCTCAAGCCTGGTGATTAAGGATGGGCCCGGTGCTCGATGCGAACCCACGTTCGCATCGAGCACCGGGCGTTCGCTCGCTCGGCGAGCCCAGAACTATTTTGGCCGCTCGCATCACGTTCGTGTGATGCGAGCGGCCCCGCAATGCATTGCGGCCGGCGCGGCCGACGCAGTGCATTGCTGGCTGATGATTGGCCAAGCATGCACTGTGACCCCGCATGCTTGGCCAATCACAGCCCCGGAAACTCGAAGAGCCATAATTGGCTACAGGCAGGACGCCTGTAGCCAATTACAGCTCAGGGGCTGTAGTACACGCCCCCCCCTATAAAACGCCGCCACGCCGTCTGCGCCGGTCACATGCTGTTCCGGCGCAGATTGAGCAGGCTGTTTCTGTGACACTCTGCTGCATTTAGATAGATAGAGAGATTCATTTGCAGAGATTGAGTTAGATAGATTCAGTTACAAAGATTGATTGACAAAGAGGGGCTTGTAGTGTGCTCGTGGCAGGCAGGCAGAGCTCCTATATTTTGTTACCAGAAGCACCTATAGGACTTGTAGTGTGTTCGTGGCAGGCAGGCAGAGCTCCTATATTTTGTTACCAGAAGCACCTATAGAACTTGTAGTGTGTTCGTGGCAGGCAGGCAGAGCTCCTATATTTTGTTACCAGAAGCACCTATAGGACTTGTAGTGTGTTCGTGGCAGGCAGGCAGAGCTCCTATATTTTGTTACCAGAAGCACCTATAGGACTTGTAGTGTGTTAGTGGCAGGCAGGCAGAGCTCCTATATTTTGTTACCAGAAGCACCTATAGGACTTGTAGTGTGTTCGTGGCAGGCAGGCAGAGCTCCTATATTTTGTTACCAGAAGCACCTATAGGACTTGTAGTGTGTTAGTGGCAGGCAGGCAGAGCTCCTATATTTTGTTACCAGAAGCACCTATAGGACTTGTAGTGTGTTCGTGGCAGGCAGGCAGAGCTCCTATATTTTGTTCCCAGAGGCACCTATAGGACTTGAAGTGTGTTAGTCCCATTACACACACAGAGCTATATTTTCTTCCCAGAAGCACCTATAGGACTTGAAGTGTGTTAGTCCCATTACACACACAGAGCTATATTTTCTTCCCAGAAGCACCTATAGGACTTGAAGTGTGTTAGTCCCATCACACACACAGAGCTATATTTTGTTCCCAGAAGCACCTATAGGACTTGAAGTGTGTTAGTCCCATTACACACACAGAGCTATATTTTGTTCCCAGAAGCACCTATAGGACTTGAAGTGTGTTAGTCCCATTACACACACAGAGCTATATTTTCTTCCCAGAAGCACCTATAGGACTTGAAGTGTGTTAGTCCCATCACACACAAAGAGCTATACTTTGTTCCAGAAGCACCTATAGGACTTGAAGTGTGTTAGTCCCATCACACACACAGAGCTATATTTTGTTCCCAGAAGCACCTATAGGACTTGAAGTGTGTTAGTCCCATCACACACACAGAGCTATATTTTCTTCCCAGAAGCACCTATAGGACTTGAAGTGTGTTAGTCCCATCACACACACAGAGCTATATTTTGTTCCCAGAAGCACCTATAGGACTTGAAGTGTGTTAGTCCCATTACACACACAGAGCTATATTTTGTTCCCAGAAGCACCTATAGGACTTGAAGTGTGTTAGTCCCATCACACACACAGAGCTATATTTTGTTCCCAGAAGCACCTATAGGACTTGAAGTGTGTTAGTCCCATTACACACACAGAGCTATATTTTCTTCCCAGAAGCACCTATAGGACTTGAAGTGTGTTAGTCCCATCACACACACAGAGCTATATTTTCTTCCCAGGAGCACCTATAGGACTTGAAGTGTGTTAGTCCCATTACACACACAGAGCTATATTTTCTTCCCAGAAGCACCTATAGGACTTGAAGTGTGTTAGTCCCATCACACACAAAGAGCTATACTTTGTTCCCAGAAGCACCTATAGGACTTGAAGTGTGTTAGTCCCATCACACACACAGAGCTATATTTTGTTCCCAGAAGCACCTATAGGACTTGAAGTGTGTTAGTCCCATCACACACACAGAGCTATATTTTCTTCCCAGAAGCACCTATAGGACTTGAAGTGTGTTAGTCCCATCACACACACAGAGCTATATTTTGTTCCCAGAAGCACCTATAGGACTTGAAGTGTGTTAGTCCCATTACACACACAGAGCTATATTTTGTTCCCAGAAGCACCTATAGGACTTGAAGTGTGTTAGTCCCATCACACACACAGAGCTATATTTTGTTCCCAGAAGCACCTATAGGACTTGAAGTGTGTTAGTCCCATTACACACACAGAGCTATATTTTCTTCCCAGAAGCACCTATAGGACTTGAAGTGTGTTAGTCCCATCACACACACAGAGCTATATTTTCTTCCCAGGAGCACCTATAGGACTTGAAGTGTGTTAGTCCCATTACACACACAGAGCTATATTTTCTTCCCAGAAGCACCTATAGGACTTGAAGTGTGTTAGTCCCATCACACACAAAGAGCTATACTTTGTTCCCAGAAGCACCTATAGGACTTGAAGTGTGTTAGTCCCATCACACACACAGAGCTATATTTTGTTCCCAGAAGCACCTATAGGACTTGAAGTGTGTTAGTCCCATCACACACACAGAGCTATATTTTGTTCCCAGAAGCACCTATAGGACTTGAAGTGTGTTAGTCCCATTACACACACAGAGCTATATTTTCTTCCCAGAAGCACCTATAGGACTTGAAGTGTGTTAGTCCCATCACACACACAGAGCTATATTTTGTTCCCAGAAGCACCTATAGGACTTGAAGTGTGTTAGTCCCATTACACACACAGAGCTATATTTTGTTCCCAGAAGCACCTATAGGACTTGAAGTGTGTTAGTCCCATTACACACACAGAGCTATATTTTCTTCCCAGAAGCACCTATAGGACTTGAAGTGTGTTAGTCCCATCACACACAAAGAGCTATACTTTGTTCCCAGAAGCACCTATAGGACTTGAAGTGTGTTAGTCCCATCACACACACAGAGCTATATTTTGTTCCCAGAAGCACCTATAGGACTTGAAGTGTGTTAGTCCCATCACACACACAGAGCTATATTTTCTTCCCAGAAGCACCTATAGGACTTGAAGTGTGTTAGTCCCATCACACACACAGAGCTATATTTTGTTCCCAGAAGCACCTATAGGACTTGAAGTGTGTTAGTCCCATTACACACACAGAGCTATATTTTGTTCCCAGAAGCACCTATAGGACTTGAAGTGTGTTAGTCCCATCACACACACAGAGCTATATTTTGTTCCCAGAAGCACCTATAGGACTTGAAGTGTGTTAGTCCCATTACACACACAGAGCTATATTTTCTTCCCAGAAGTACCTATAGGACTTGAAGTGTGTTAGTCCCATCACACACACAGAGCTATATTTTCTTCCCAGAAGCACCTATAGGACTTGAAGTGTGTTAGTCCCATTACACACACAGAGCTATATTTTCTTCCCAGAAGCACCTATAGGACTTGAAGTGTGTTAGTCCCATCACACACAAAGAGCTATACTTTGTTCCCAGAAGCACCTATAGGACTTGAAGTGTGTTAGTCCCATCACACACAAAGAGCTATACTTTGTTCCCAGAAGCACCTATAGGACTTGAAGTGTGTTAGTCCCATCACACAGAGCTCCTCTATTTTCTTTGCATAAGCACCCACAGGACTTCTAGTGTGTTAGTGGCATCACACAGAGCTCCTATATATTCTTCTCAGCAGCACCCACAGGACTTCTAGTGTGTTAGTGGCATCACACAGAGCTCCTCTATTTTCTTTGCAGAAGCACCCATAGGACTTCTAGTGTGTTAGTGGCATCACACAGAGCTCCTATATATTCTTCTCAGCAGCACCCACAGGACTTCTAGTGTGTTAGTGGCATCACACAGAGCTCCTCTATTTTCTTTGCAGAAGCACCCACAGGACTTCTAGTGTGTTAGTGGCATCACACAGAGCTCCTATATATTCTTCTCAGCAGCACCCACAGGACTTCTAGTGTGTTAGTGGCATCACACAGAGCTCCTCTATTTTCTTTGCATAAGCACCCACAGGACTTCTAGTGTGTTAGTGGCATCACACAGAGCTCCTCTATTTTCTTTGCAGAAGCACCCACAGGACTTCTAGTGTGTTAGTGGCATCACACAGAGCTCCTCTATTTTCTTTGCAGAAGCACCCACAGGACTTCTAGTGTGTTAGTGGCATCACACAGAGCTCCTATATATTCTTCTCAGCAGCACCCACAGGACTTCTAGTGTGTTAGTGGCATCACACAGAGCTCCTCTATTTTCTTTGCATAAGCACCCACAGGACTTCTAGTGTGTTAGTGGCATCACACAGAGCTCCTCTATTTTCTTTGCATAAGCACCCACAGGACTTCTAGTGTGTTAGTGGCATCACACAGAGCTCCTCTATTTTCTTTGCATAAGCACCCACAGGACTTCTAGTGTGTTAGTGGCATCACACAGAGCTCCTCTATTTTCTTTGCAGAAGCACCCATAGGACTTCTAGTGTGTTAGTGGCATCACACAGAGCTCCTATATATTCTTCTCAGCAGCACCCACAGGACTTCTAGTGTGTTAGTGGCATCACACAGAGCTCCTCTATTTTCTTTGCAGAAGCACCCACAGGACTTCTAGTGTGTTAGTGGCATCACACAGAGCTCCTCTATTTTCTTTGCATAAGCACCCACAGGACTTCTAGTGTGTTAGTGGCATCACACAGAGCTCCTCTATTTTCTTTGCAGAAGCACCCATAGGACTTCTAGTGTGTTAGTGGCATCACACAGAGCTCCTATATATTCTTCTCAGCAGCACCCACAGGACTTCTAGTGTGTTAGTGGCATCACACAGAGCTCCTCTATTTTCTTTGCAGAAGCACCCATAGGACTTCTAGTGTGTTAGTGGCATCACACAGAGCTCCTATATATTCTTCTCAGCAGCACCCACAGGACTTCTAGTGTGTTAGTGGCATCACACAGAGCTCCTCTATTTTCTTTGCATAAGCACCCACAGGACTTCTAGTGTGTTAGTGGCATCACACAGAGCTCCTCTATTTTCTTTGCATAAGCACCCACAGGACTTCTAGTGTGTTAGTGGCATCACACAGAGCTCCTCTATTTTCTTTGCAGAAGCACCCATAGGACTTCTAGTGTGTTAGTGGCATCACACAGAGCTCCTATATATTCTTCTCAGCAGCACCCACAGGACTTCTAGTGTGTTAGTGGCATCACACAGAGCTCCTCTATTTTCTTTGCAGAAGCACCCACAGGACTTCTAGTGTGTTAGTGGCATCACACAGAGCTCCTCTATTTTCTTTGCAGAAGCACCCATAGGACTTCTAGTGTGTTAGTGGCATCACACAGAGCTCCTATATTTTCTTCTCAGCAGCACCCACAGGACTACCGACTACAATGGCTGGAAGACCGCCAAGGGGAGGCAGAGCGTGCAGAGCCAAGAACACAGGGCAGGCAGGCTCTGTTTCTAGTGGACGTGGCCGTGGACGTGGTCGTGCATCGTCATCAGCACGTGGCCATGGGACACGCGCGTCTTTGTTTTCGGCAGCTGGACATGTGGAGCCGCATCATGCTGAAGGCTTGGTAGAATGGATGACCAAGCCCTCCTCATCCTCCTCATCCTCTCTCACCCAGGCTCAGGGTACTGACAGAGCATCATCAGCCACCCCTTCCCTAGACCCACCATGTCCTCCTGAGGAGTCCCCCGAACTCTTTGAGCACAGTGTTGGGTACATGCTCCAGGAGGATGCCCATCGATTCGAAGGCTCGGATGACGATACCCAGCTTGAGGAATCTGGCAGTACAGTTCCACCAGCTGCAGCTTACTGCCAGGTTTGCTCTAGTGGTGAAGAGGGAGGGGATGATGAGGTCACTGACTCCACGTGGGTGCCTCAAGGGAGAGAGGATGAGGAGGAGGACGAGGAGGAGGAGGATGCGGCGTCACATGTCCAGCGAGGCAGGATGCCCCCTGGAGGCCAGGTAGAGGCCAGCACAGCAACTGTACAACACCGCAGAGCTCCGCCTGTGCAGGGCGCTGCCTCTGCACGTTATCAGAAAAGTTCTTTGGTGTGGGCCTTTTTTGAGACGAGTGCAGCAGATCGCACCACTGCTATTTGCAATATTTGTCTCAAGCGTATCTCGCGTGGCCAAAACATCAGCCGCTTGGGCACGACAAGCATGACCAGACATATGGCGACCTGCCATGCAGCTCGTTGGCAGGCACACATAAAAGACCCACACCAAAGAACTAAGCGGACCTCTCCTTGCTCCTCCTCAGCTGGGATCTCCATCCCCACTACACCTTCAGTCCTCTCTGAAAGCTGCTCTGAGAGGACTGAAGGTGTAGAATTCGGTGTGTCACAACCAAGTACTTGCAGTACACCGACGTCCGAATGCAGCAGGCAAATTTCCCTGCCCCAGCTGCTGGACCGTAGAAAGAAGTACACTCCCAGCCATCCACATGCCCAGCGGTTGAATGCTAGCCTTGCTAAATTGCTAGCACTTCAACTGCTGCCTTTTCAGTTGGTAGACTCGGCCCCCTTCCGTGAGTTTGTTCAATGTGCGGTTCCTCAGTGGCAGGTTCCCAAACGCCACTTTTTCTCGCGGAAGGCGATTCCGTCTCTCTACCGGCATGTGGAGGGCAATGTCCATGCCTCGCTGGACAGGGCGGTCAGCGGTAAGGTGCATATTACCGCTGACTCATGGTCCAGCAGGCATGGACAGGGACGGTACCTTTCTTTCACGGCCCATTGGGTCACTCTATTGGCAGCTGGGAGGGATGCAGGACAAGGTGCAGTAGTGTTGGAGGTTGTTCCGCCACCACGCCTCCAAAACGCGACTACTGCTACTGGTTGTGACACACCTCTCTCCTCCACCCCCTCCTCTTCTTCTTCCTCCAGTGCTCTGTCCTTGGAACCAGCGGTGCTCCGTAGGCGTACAAGGGGCTACGCAAGTACGCAGGCAAAAAGATGCCATGCCGTGCTTGCGCTGGTGTGTTTGGGGGACAGGAGCCACACTGGGCCAGAGGTTCTGGCAGCTCTGCAGGGGCAGGCCGAGAGGTGGTTGACGCCACGTCAGCTTAAGCCAGGAATGGTCGTTTCTGACAATGGCACCAACCTCCTCTCCGCCCTGCGACAGGGGCAGCTCACCCATGTGCCCTGCATGGCTCACGTCCTCAACCTGGTGGTGCAGCGGTTCTTGGGCAGGTTCCCAGGCTTACAGGATGTCCTGAGGCAGGCCAGGAAAGTCTGTGTGCATTTCCGCCGATCTTATAATGCCAGTGCTCGGCTGACTGAGCTGCAAAAGGAGCTGAACCTGCCCAAGAACCGCCTAATATCTGACATGCCCACCAGGTGGAACTCAACGTTGGCCATGCTGCAGCGACTGCACACGCAGCAGAGGGCCATCAATGAGTACCTTTGCGACTACGGCACCAGGACAGGGTCAGGGGAGCTTGGTTTTTTTTCCCCACGTCAGTGGAGCATGATCAGGGATGCATGCACTGTCCTCTCACCATTTGAGGAGGCCACGAGGATGGTGAGCAGTGACAGTGCATGCATCAGTGACACTGTCCCTCTTGTCCACCTGTTGGAGCATACGCTGCGTGGGATAATGGACAGGGCACTTGAGGCAGAACAGAGGCAGGAAGAGGAGGACTTCCTTGCCTCTCAAGGCCCCCTTTATCCGGACAGTGTTCCTTCTGTCCCACCCATCACACAGGAAGAGGATGAGGAGGAGGAGGAGGAGGAGGAGAGGAGGAGGATTGTGTGAGCATGGAGGTGGAGCCTGGCACTCAGCATCAGCAGCAGCAGTCTTTTAGGGATGATGTACAGTCCCAACAAGCCAGTGGACTTGTACGTGGCTGGGAGGAGGTGGCTGGCGATCATGTCATCCTCAGTGACCCAGAAGACTCCGGACCGAATGCCTCAGCTAACCTACGCTGCATGGCCTCCCTGATCCTGCAAAGCCTGCGGAAGGATCCTCGTGTTCTTCGGATCAAGGAGAGGGACCATTACTGGCTGGCCACTCTCCTTGATCCGCGGTACAAGGGTAAGGTTGCGGACCTTATCTTGCCGTCGCAGAGGGAGCAGAGGATGAGACATCTCAGGGAGGCCTTGCAGAAAGGTCTGTGCAACGCGTTCCCAGAAACTGGGAGGCTACAAACTCCTGGTCCTGGGCGACGAGTTGCTGAGGCTTCGGTCAGTGGCAGAAGGAGCGGTGGGGAAGGTGGACGTCTGACCGATGCGTTCAGACAATTTTTTAGTCCGCAGCCCCAAGGTATGATCGGTTCCAGCAACCATCGCCAGCGTCTGATATACATGGTGCAGGAATACCTTGGGGCAAGGTCAGACTTGGACACCTTTCCCACCGAAAATCCTCTGGCTTACTGGGTCCTGAGGATGGATCACTGGCCAGAGCTTGCACAGTATGCAATTGAGCTACTGGCCTGTCCTGCCTCCAGCGTTCTTTCCGAACGCACATTCAGTGCTGCTGGAGGATTTGTGACTGATCATAGGGTGCGCCTGTCCACCGCCTCGGTTGATCGACTGACATTCATCAAAATGAATCAGTCTTGGATCACCACCAGCTACCAGGCACCTGAGGCGGATATAACCGAATAATTTTTAATGTCACATCCCTTCAAGACTGCCTATGCTGATGCTGAGTGACTGTCCTCTTATGTTCACTGACTATCCTCTTCCTCCTCCTCAATGATCCATGCCACAGCACCAGTGCCTAAGGCACAATTTTTCAGCCCCTGTTTAACAGGGGCGTGTACTTACAATTTTTTAAAAAAATGCTTCGCAACACGTGTGACTGCTGTGCTCCAAGTACAGTCTCTGTGAGGGCCGTGTTGCAGTGTTGTGGCACCAGCACCAGTGCCTAAGGCACAATTTTTCAGCCCCTGTTTAACAGGGGCGTGTACTTACAATTTTTAAAAAAAATGCTTCGCAACACGTGTGACTGCTGTGCTCCAAGTACAGTCTCTGTGAGGGCCGTGTTGCAGTGTTGTGGCACCAGCACCAGTGCCTAAGGCACAATTTTTCAGCCCCTGTTTAACAGGGGCGTGTACTTACAATTTTTAAAAAAAATGCTTCGCAACACGTGTGACTGCTGTGCTCCAAGTACAGTCTCTGTGAGGGCCGTGTTGCAGTGTTGTGGCACCAGCACCAGTGCCTAAGGCACAATTTTTCAGCCCCTGTTTAACAGGGGCGTGTACTTACAATTTTTTAAAAAAATGCTTCGCAACACGTGTGACTGCTGTGCTCCAAGTACAGTCTCTGTGAGGGCCGTGTTGCAGTGTTGTGGCACCAGCACCAGTGCCTAAGGCACAATTTTTCAGCCCCTGTTTAACAGGGGCGTGTACTTACAATTTTTTAAAAAAATGCTTCGCAACACGTGTGACTGCTGTGCTCCAAGTACAGTATCTGTGAGGGCCGGGTTGCAGTGTTGTGGCACCAGCACCAGTGCCTAAGGCACAATTTTTCAGCCCCTGTTTAACAGGGGCGTGTACTTACAATTTTTTAAAAAAATGCTTCGCAACACGTGTGACTGCTGTGCTCCAAGTACAGTCTCTGTGAGGGGTTGCAGTGTTGTGGCACCAGCACCAGTGCCTAAGGCACAATTTTTCAGCCCCTGTTTAACAGGGGCGGGTAATTACAAATCTTGATCTAATAGTTCACAGCAGGGCCCATTCCTGCGCCCACCAAGAGTAACTATGAGGGCCTGCAGTCTTGTGGCAACACCGTCCACCACCACCGCCAAAGGCCCAATTTTTCTGCCCTGTTCATCAGGTGCTTGCAATTACAAATCTTGATCTAATAACTCACAGCAGGGCCCATTCCTGCGCCCACCAAGAGTAACTATGAGGGCCTACAGTCTTGTGGCAACACCGTCCACCACCACCGCCAAAGGCCCAATTTTTCTGCCCTGTTCATCAGGTGCTTGCAATTACAAATCTTGATCTAATAACTCACAGCAGGGCCCATTCCTGCGCCCACCAAGAGTAACTGTGAGAGCTTACAGTCTTGTGGCAAAACCGTCCACCACCACCACCACCACCACCCCCAATTTTTCTGCCCTGTTCAACAGGTGCATGCAATTACAAATCTTGATCTATTAACTCACAGCAGGGCCCATTCCTGTGCCCACCAGTCTTGTGGCTACACCAACATCTAATAGGGCAAATTTCTGCAGAGTATATACGCCAGGCCCCTACTTTCAAACATCCAACTTACAAACGACTCCTACTTGCAAATGGAAAGAGAAAACAGGAAGTGAGAGGAAATCTACCCCTAGGAAGGGAAATTCTATCCTGTTAGATTTAATTTGGGAAAAAGGTATCTCCTCTCTACTGATACTTTATCACCAATCCTTGTTTCAATTAAAACCCCACTTTTCCAAAAACATTTGTCATTGGGACGGAAAGTGAGGTGACATGTTCTGAACAGATGTGCAAAGACAGCAAATGTTACAGGGGTGATAACCCCTCCCTATGTTCTCCAAAAAGCTTAAAAATAGATTTTTTTGGGATGGAGCTACACTTCATAATGTACCTGTTCAGATTCTACTTAAGATCAAACCTAAAGCCGCAAGTGGTTTTAAATGGCTTCTTTTTTTCCTTTACAAATGTCATTTTGTGCAAGGACAGTTCTAAACACGGGAAACACATGCCACTTCACAGGCATACTTTGGACACCCCCCAGGTACCATATTTAAAGGAAAATGTCACTTTTTTTTTTTCACTTTATGCATCATTAAAATGACTGCTCCCGAAAAAACGTTAGTTTTTAAAAGTTCTTTTTGCATTGATATATGTCCCCTGGGGCAGGACCCGGGTCCCCAAACCTGTTTTATGACATTAACATGCATATTGGCCGTTGTAATTAGCACTTTTGATTTCGAACGTTCGCGTCCATTATAACGTATAGGGTTCGAAAATTCGCGCGAACTTTCGGTCCGTTCGAAGGTTCTGGTTCGAACCGAACCCGGGGGTGTTCGGCTCATCCCTACTGGTGATCCTCTGAGGGGGAGGGGTCATTGAGGAGGGGGTACTGTCAGGGCTGGGCTCAGCCCTTCCTTCTCTGAGCTGGCTGCTCAGCTGTCGGCTAATTTCCAGCTCCTATCTCTCCACAGTGACTCACCTGTTTATGATATCCTGCTCGTCAGTGCTGCCTACTTAAGCCGTATAGACCAGGTGATCTCTGCCTTTGCCTTGGTCACATCTCTAGAGACTCTCTCCTGTGTTCCTGTTAAAGATTTGCTTGGCTGACATTCCTTCTGGCTCCAGATCCTGCTACACTCATCTCTGGCTCCCTGACCTTTGGCTTGTCTGACTATCCATTCCGGTTCCTGAACTCTGGCTATGTTTTGACTATGTTTACTCTGTTTACCTTTTTTTATTATTATTATTAAACAAGTGAAACGTTGAGTCAGATGGGTTTGGTATAGACATAGATCCAAATAGTTTTGTAACGAATTATTATTTTGCAGTTAGGTCCTAATTTCTAAGTATTTTAAATTATGTTATATTTTTATTGGGAGCTATATAAGTTATTGAGACTAAAAAAGGTAAATAGTATTGAGGTAACATAAAATTAAATAGACCATAGATGATATAAAGGGTTAATATCAGTATATCCACTAGGGGAACTGGATTATTAAACACATAATGGATTTATTTAAGCATACCTAGTAGTGTGGGTACCTTTACTGCTTCTGACGATGTCTTGGAAAATGAAACATGTTGGGTGGAGTATAGGCACATGATGTCATCCCTCTTGAGTGCTAGTGGCATGGTTCCCATGTATGATTATGCTATTGATCCTGAGTACTGGGCTGGGCACCAATTTCTGTCAGTGCAATTTGTTTCTTTTATGAGACTTTAATAAAGTACAGATTTAGGTGATGAAGATTCCTCTGCTTTCTGTTCTTTCTATACAACATAATGATGAACATAATGGAGGCTTCTGGAGGAGTGGGATGAAGTGTATTGGTAGCATCTGATATAAACCAAGCATAATTTACCCACTTATTAGTTAAAAGTCTCTCAAAATGTGGTGAGTTTTTTATTGCACTGGGGGAGGTGGTATATAGAAACAGAATTAAAGGCACAGTTTTATTGTGTAAATACACTACACAAGATGTATAATTTGGACTGTTGTGCACTTTGGTGGTTTTTGGAGGAAATGCACAAATCACTATATTGAAGATTTGTTTGAGAACCTCAAATGAACTATTAATCACTGTTGTAAGTAGAAATATTTATTTATTTATCAATCATTATCTATAGAGCACTTTTATTTTTTTTTAGAGAAGCACTGTATATTGAAAATGAATATAATTAGGATATCTCCAGCTATTATTTACAGCAGTTGATAATTAATTGGAGTAGGATAGTGTGGTTACTGGTACAATTTTGTAGACTATACACTCTTGGCTTGTTGATGAAGCACAGAACTGTTTGACAAATGATAAACTGAAGGGCTGGATAGCTAGATATGAGTTAATGTAATAGCATTCTATTTGCACCTGTAGACAAATGGCTACCAGTAAAAAATTCCCTATTGGTCACAGACAGAAATATCTTTCACACACGTTTTTATTGCACAGCCCTCGCTTACCATATCTAATGAGGAGAAGTCTAGAGTTGTAGTGTAAACAATGCTGTGAAAGAGTAAAGTGACAGTCATTTTCATCATGCTAATAAAATAAAATAAATATATATAATATTATAATATAATAATATTATAATATTATTGTGGGGAAAAACATCCTACAGTAGATGATCTGATCTATAAGCTCTAATAGTTCTAATGTCGAAGAGTACTTCCATAGTCTTGATGAATGCTAATGATTTCTTATATAAATATAAATGAGAATTTATGTATTCTCAATCTTATCACTGTGACATAAAGTTTAGATCAGATTCAGTGTTTTCTACAGCATTTGAAATATGAGTATATCTGTGGGTCAAGGTTGATGGCAAATCGTATTGCAGGCTGAAATATTATTTTAAAATTGTCATTTACAGATCTGGGTGCGGCTTATTATTTAATATAAATGCACATATGTAGAGCTTGTAAAAAGAGTAATGGATGGCAGGCAAGGGGTTATTGGATGCCTACAGCTAGTGACAGTTATAAACAAACATCAATTAGTTGACATATTAATCACTCTGAAAACAAAAAGGCAGTGCATTCTGGGAATAATGCTAATGAAGTCATTTCAGAGAAAGAATGATTGCTTCTCATGAAAGATGAGCAATGGTATGGTTCTGTTAAACTTCATTACATTAATCTCACCATGTAATTTGTAGGGAAAGCTGGGTGTCTGCAAGCCTGAGTTTTTAACAACAACTGACAAGCTACCTGTAAACTTTTTCTTTTTTTTTTTTTCTAAGGAATTCTATATCACTTGTATTAAAAAAAAAAAGACTCTGTTGTTTTTTCTAGGCATAGTTTGTAAAAGAGTATGCTGCCATTGGATTCCTTATATCCAACCAGCTCATGTGGCCATTTGGCACTTACTGTAGTCTGTGTTTTCAGGGAGCACAAATGTGGAAGCATTGATTTCTAAAGGGGCTATATCAGCAGTGATGTTTAGCAGGCTCATGTAATGGGTCTCCAGTCTGTGCCTGCTTCTTGAAGCATGTCTCCTGTCCCCAAGAACATCTAAAGCTTATTTGGTAATGTGTGGTCTCTGACCATCTGCTGTTGCATGTCTGTAGTCTCTGACCATCTCTTGTAGTATACACATAGTTGCTGACCATCTCCAACTTCATACTGTATCTACAGTCTCTGACAGTTTTCTGTAGCATTAATTTCATTGGTTATTATGTGGTGATGTCAGGGGTGACACTGGAGGCCCCCTATATCAATTAAACTAAACATCTTTGCATTATGCCATGCAAGAGGAATGCAGCCTGGTCATACTGTATATACATGAAATGTTTATAGTACATTAATGAGCCTCAATAGTGGTGTCATTGACCCGGACAGGTCAGGGTGACACTCACTTGTTTCTAATAATTCAAAATAGAAAAATGGAACAGGAAATTAAACTGTTAAATAGTGATTGTACAGGTTGAAAGGATAGGGTTAAGTAGTAAAAAAAGAGCATGTCCTGGTTAATTAAGAGTTAACTCCCTGTGCACACAATAAAAACTTTCCTCTGTCAGTTGCAGCTCTCTTATGCCCCGTACACACGGTCAGATTTTCCGACGGAAAATGTTCGATGGGAGCTTTTTGACAGAAATTCCGACCGTGTGTAGGCTCCATCAGACATTTTCCATTGGAATTTCCGTCACACAAAATTTGAGATCTGGTTCTCAGATTTTCCGACAACAAAATCTGTTGTTGGAAATTCCGATCGTGTGTACACAATTCCGACACACAAAGTTCCACGCATGCTCGGAATCAATCAGAAGAGCAGCACTGGCTATTGAACTTAATTTTTCTCGGCTCGTCGTACGTGTTGTACGTCACCGCGTTCTTGACGTCCGCAATTTCCGATCAACTTTTTGTGACCGTGTGTATGCAAGACAAGTTTGAGCCAACATCCGTCGGAAAAAATCCATGGATTTTGTTGTCGGAATGTCTGATCCATGTCCGATAGTGTGTAGGCAGCATCACTCACAAATTTGTCTGACAGGGAATGCAGGAGATAAGATAGCTACTATGTTACTTGTTTGTTGTTGTCTTGGCTTAAAATGTTACATTGAATTCTCACTGAAATTGTCTGTCAGAGTGATTATTCAGTGAGGAAGACTTCTGACTAGCTCCAAGTCATAGGATCTCATGGGCTGTGCACATTAGCTGAGCAGAAAGAAATAAGAAAAGATAAGATAGTGCAAGGTGTACAAGACACGTTTGTAAGATGCCCAAGGTACTGATAGTAAATGATAAGAGCAGGAAACCTGGGAAATCCCCCCCCCCCTCCTTCCCAAGGTTGGGGTTGAGCAACCCAATGCAGTAGAAAGGTTAAAGACAACCTTTCCTATAAGAAACATGGAGGCTGCCATTGTTGACTGATCATTCTGCAAATACTATACAGTATGTCTGGCAGTCATGCTGCCCCACTTGCTTTATTACTTTGCCCCATAACAAATGTACAGATCAGCACATCTGGCTTACATGTTGTACTAACAATGTACTTATCCTAATACGTGTTCCAAGTCGAAGCAACAGGATTACTTTAAAGGCAAAGTTCACCTTTTCCAGCTCCCCTATGTATCAATATAGCATTAATGTAAAAGGGTCAGGACATCCTTAAGTAGATGCAATGATAATTGGCAGACTCCAAGACTTCTATAGGTAGACAGCTATACAGTGGATAGCCTCCACTCCAGCCGGATACCACTTATGTATAGGTAGGATCGCTGTCTCCTATGGCAGCAAATCTTCTAACAGTCACTAACGGTATTGTACTTAACTATTGGTAACACAGAATAGTTCTCCTCGCACTATACAGTCTCTCACTGTAGACTTTTACTCATTGAGCTCCCAGTCTCTCACTAGACACACGGACCCAATCGCCACTGGATCCCCTGAGCTCTTCCACTTCCATAACTCGGTATCTTCCTCAAGCGTCACCCCTGCTTCCCTGCTGGGTCCCTGGCTTGGCACTCACAGATGCTCTTCAAGTGTCACCTCTGCTGACCCGCTAGGTCCTTGGCTTGGCACTCACTGATGCTCCTCAAGTGTCACCTTTGCTGTCCCGCTGGGTCCCTGGTTTGGTAATTGCTTAAATTTTGTTGTGGTGGTGAGAAGACTGCTCTGCTACTGGCTCCAGCTTACTCACAGTGGTCTCCGTTAACAAGGTGGACGGTCCCTTAGTGGCGACAGCTTCCCCTCTACATCTGTCCACAACCTGTTCCCCGTCCAACTGAACCTTTACTTTCGGTTGGACTCCAATCCTGCAGTCTCAACCCTGCGCTGCTTCTCCTGCTTCTGGATAGGCACTCAGACAGCCTAACAGCCAGATGTCCCCTATATGATGTCCCCTCAGGATTCCGGCCTAGCAGCCCAGAGCAGCATAAAACACGTCCACCCAGACAGCTGTCCAAATGGCTCAGAACCACAATCACCTGACTCCACCCAAATTAATAGAATCTCCCAGCAGGCCAAGGGGATTAAAGAAACCCCTGCCCATTGGCTGAGACACCCCATCCATTTGTAACCTGAGCTTGCTAAGCCTTTGTTTATCTAATGTCACCAATATAACGCCCCCTAGCGACAGAGAGAAGGTGCAGCAAGTCCAGAACTAGAGAGGAATCAGTGGATCTACTAATAATTAACCAAAGCAACTACTGCCTGGCAAACTAAATTTAGTAGCAACCCTGCCTAAACAACAGGGTGCTACATCTGTAATATCTCAATCAATTAACATCTATGTTGAATGCAGCACAGAATCAGCTTTTCAAAGGTAAATTTGCCACTGATTAAAGGTAAGGCTTGTAACTCACCAAAAGCCGACACCTTCCAGTGTGTGTGGAGCTGATTGGGCAAACTTACAGCAGCAAATGGATTTAACAACGGATCAGGTTTGGTATTACCCACTCTGACAAACTTCTCACAACAGATAGCATGAAACCCTTTCACAATGTGTGAGAATCAGCTAAGGATGAAAGTCTACATAATGCACCATACATTGCTATGTATCCCTATCTGCAAAAATCAGTGTGAAACACTTCTCAATCTAAAAACCAAAAGGCAAAATACTAATTTACTCTGATGAACTCCTTAACAGCCATTGAACAAACCTTAGTGATTGTTTAATACACACTAAGGATGGGCCCGGTGCTCGATGCAAACCCATGTTCGCATCGAGCACCGGGTGTTCGCTCGCTCGGCGAGCCCAGAACTATTTTGGCCGCTCGCATCACATTCGTGTGATGCGAGCGGCCCCGCAATGCATTGCGGCCGGCGCGGCCGGCCCAGTGCATTGCTGGCTGATGATTGGCCAAGCATGCACTGTGACCCCGCATGCTTGGCCAATCGCAGCGCCGGAAACTCGGAGAGCCATAATTGGCTACAGGCAGGATGCCTGTAGCCAATTACAGCTCAGGGGCTTTAGTACACGCCCCCTCATTTAAAAGGCCACCACGCCGTCGGCGCCGGTCACATGCGTTCCGGCTTTAGGAGAGTGCAGGCTCATTCTGTGTCACTCTGCTAGATTCATTTAGAAAGATTCATTTAGAAAGATTCATTTAGAAAGATTCATTTAGAAAGATTTGCTCTACTTTGCTAAACCATTGCTACCTGTCATTGATCGTCCATTGCTGCTGCTGGTTAGTGTGTTTTTAGCTAGCTGCTGCTGGGGGTTAGTCTGGTGCATGTCTTACTGTTAGTACAGTATTTCAGTAGTACCAACCGCAGTGCTGTTAGTACAGCACTGCACCCCAAAAGCACCCATACGGCTTGTAGTGTGTTCGTGGCAGGCACTGGCAGCAAACAGAGCTCCTATATTTTGTTCCCAGAAGCACCTATAGGACTTGTAGTGTGTTCGTGGCAGGCACTGGCAGCAAACAGAGCTCCTATATTTTGTTCCCAGAAGCACCTATAGGACTTGAAGTGTGTTAGTCCCATCACACAGAGCTATATTTTCTTCCCAGAAGCACCTATAGGACTTGTAGTGTGTTAGTCCCATCACACAGAGATCCTATATTTTGTTCCCAGAAGCACCTATAGGACTTGAAGTGTGTTAGTCCCATCACACAGACCTATATTTTCTTCCCAGAAGCACCCATAGGACTTGTAGTGTGTTAGTCCCATCACACAGAGATCCTATATTTTGTTCCCAGAAGCACCTATAGGACTTGAAGTGTGTTAGTCCCATCACACAGACCTATATATTCTTCCCAGAAGCACCTATAGGACTTGAAGTGTGTTAGTCCCATCACACAGAGATCCTATATTTTGTTCCCAGAAGCACCTATAGGACTTGAAGTGTGTTAGTCCCATCACACAGACCTATATTTTCTTCCCAGAAGCACCTATAGGACTTGAAGTGTGTTAGTCCCATCACACAGAGCTATATTTTCTTCCCAGAAGCACCCATAGGACTTGTAGTGTGTTAGTCCCATCACACAGAGATCCTATATTTTGTTCCCAGAAGCACCTATAGGACTTGAAGTGTGTTAGTCCCATCACACAGACCTATATTTTCTTCCCAGAAGCACCTATAGGACTTGAAGTGTGTTAGTCCCATCACACAGAGATCCTATATTTTGTTCCCAGAAGCACCTATAGGACTTGAAGTGTGTTAGTCCCATCACACAGAGATCCTATATTTTGTTCCCAGAAGCACCTATAGGACTTTAAGTGTGTTAGTCCCATCACACAGACCTATATTTTCTTCCCAGAAGCACCTATAGGACTTGAAGTGTGTTAGTCCCATCACACAGACCTATATTTTCTTCCCAGAAGCACCCATAGGACTTGTAGTGTGTTAGTCCCATCACACAGAGATCCTATATTTTGTTCCCAGAAGCACCTATAGGACTTGAAGTGTGTTAGTCCCATCACACAGACCTATATTTTCTTCCCAGAAGCACCTATAGGACTTGAAGTGTGTTAGTCCCATCACACAGAGATCCTATATTTTGTTCCCAGAAGCACCTATAGGACTTTAAGTGTGTTAGTCCCATCACACAGACCTATATTTTCTTCCCAGAAGCACCTATAGGACTTGAAGTGTGTTAGTCCCATCACACAGACCTATATTTTCTTCCCAGAAGCACCCATAGGACTTGTAGTGTGTTAGTCCCATCACACAGAGATCCTATATTTTGTTCCCAGAAGCACCTATAGGACTTGAAGTGTGTTAGTCCCATCACACAGACCTATATTTTCTTCCCAGAAGCACCCATAGGACTTGTAGTGTGTTAGTCCCATCACACAGAGATCCTATATTTTGTTCCCAGAAGCACCTATAGGACTTGAAGTGTGTTAGTCCCATCACACAGACCTATATTTCTTTCCCAGAAGCACCTATAGGACTTGAAGTGTGTTAGTCCCATCACACAGAGATCCTATATTTTGTTCCCAGAAGCACCTATAGGACTTGAAGTGTGTTAGTCCCATCACACAGAGATCCTATATTTTGTTCCCAGAAGCACCTATAGGACTTGAAGTGTGTTAGTCCCATCACACAGACCTATATTTTCTTCCCAGAAGCACCCATAGGACTTGTAGTGTGTTAGTCCCATCACACAGAGATCCTATATTTTGTTCCCAGAAGCACCTATAGGACTTGAAGTGTGTTAGTCCCATCACACAGACCTATATTTTCTTCCCAGAAGCACCTATAGGACTTGAAGTGTGTTAGTCCCATCACACAGAGATCCTATATTTTGTTCCCAGAAGCACCTATAGGACTTGAAGTGTGTTAGTCCCATCACACAGACCTATATTTTCTTCCCAGAAGCACCTATAGGACTTGAAGTGTGTTAGTCCCATCACACAGAGATCCTATATTTTGTTCCCAGAAGCACCTATAGGACTTGAAGTGTGTTAGTCCCATCACACAGAGATCCTATATTTTGTTCCCAGAAGCACCTATAGGACTTGAAGTGTGTTAGTCCCATCACACAGACCTATATTTTCTTCCCAGAAGCACCTATAGGACTTGAAGTGTGTTAGTCCCATCACACAGAGATCCTATATTTTGTTCCCAGAAGCACCTATAGGACTTGAAGTGTGTTAGTCCCATCACACAGAGATCCTATATTTTGTTCCCAGAAGCACCTATAGGACTTGAAGTGTGTTAGTCCCATCACACAGACCTATATTTTCTTCCCAGAAGCACCCATAGGACTTGTAGTGTGTTAGTCCCATCACACAGACCTATATTTTCTTCCCAGAAGCACCTATAGGACTTGAAGTGTGTTAGTCCCATCACACAGACCTATATTTTCTTCCCAGAAGCACCTATATGACTTGAAGTGTGTTAGTCCCATCACACAGAGCTATATTTTGTTCCCAGAAGCACCTATAGGACTTAAAGTGTGTTAGTCCCATCACACAGAGCTCCTATATTTTGTTCCCAGAAGCACCTATAGGACTTGTAGTGTGTTAGTCCCATCACACAGAGCTCCTATATTTTCTTCTCAGCAGCACCCACAGGACTTCTAGTGTGTTAGTGGCATCACACAGAGCTCCTATATTTTCTTCTCAGCAGCACCCACAGGACTTCTAGTGTGTTAGTGGCATCACACAGAGCTCCTATATTTTCTTTGCAGAAGCACCCATAGGACTTCTAGTGTGTTAGTGGCATCACACAGAGCTCCTATATTTTCTTCTCAGCAGCACCCACAGGACTTCTAGTGTGTTAGTGGCATCACACAGAGCTCCTATATTTTCTTCTCAGCAGCACCCACAGGACTACCGACTACAATGGCTGGAAGACCGCCAAGGGGAGGCAGAGCGTGCAGAGCCAAGAACACAGGGCAGGCAGGCTCTGTTTCTAGTGGACGTGGCCGTGGACGTGGACGTGGTCGTGCATCGCCATCAGCACGTGGCCATGGGACACGCGCGTCTTTGTTTTCGGCAGCTGGACATGTGGAGCCGCATCATGCTGAAGGCTTGGTAGAATGGATGACCAAGCCCTCCTCATCCTCCTCATCCTCTCTCACCCAGGCTCAGGGTACTGGCAGAGCAGCTGCCAACGCGTACTCAATGGCATCATCAGCCACCCCTTCCCTAGACCCACCATGTCCTCCTGAGGAGTCCCCCGAACTCTTTGAGCACAGTGTTGGGTACATGCTCCAGGAGGATGCCCAACGATTCGAAGGCTCGGATGATGATACCCAGCTTGAGGAAGTCAGTAGTGTGCGCGCAGAGAGAGGGGATGCTGAAGGACAGCAATCTGGCAGTACTGTTCCACCAGCTGCAGCTTACTGCCAGGTTTGCTCTAGTGGTGAAGAGGGAGGGGATGATGAGGTCACTGACTCCACGTGGGTGCCTGAAGGGAGAGAGGATGAGGAGGAGGAGGACGAGGAGGAGGAGGATGCGGCGTCACATGTCCAACGAGGCAGGATGCCCCCTGGAGGCCAGCTAGAGGCCAGCACAGCAACTGTACAACACCGCAGAGCTCTGCCTGTGCAGGGCGCTGCCTCTGCACGTTATCAGAAAAGTTCTTTGGTGTGGACCTTTTTTGAGACGAGTGCATCAGATCGCACCACTGCTATTTGCAATATTTGTCTCAAGCGTATCTCGCGTGGCCAAAACATCAGCCGCTTGGGCACCACAAGCATGAGCAGACATATGTCGACCTGCCATGCAGCTCATTGGCAGGCACACATAAGAGACCCACACCAAAGAACTAAGCGGACCTCTCATTGCTCCTCATCAGCTGGGATCTCCATCCCCACTACACCTTCAGTCCTCTCTGAAAGCTGCTCTGAGAGGACTGAAGGTGTAGAATTAGGTGTGTCACAACCAAGTACTTGCAGTACACCGACGTCCGATTGTAGCAGGCAAATTTCCCTGCCCCAGCTGCTGGACCGTCGAAAGAAGTACACTCCCAGCCATCCACATGCCCAGCGGTTGAATGCTAGCTTGGCTAAATTGCTAGCACTTCAACTGCTGCCTTTTCAGTTGGTAGACTCGGCCCCCTTCCGTGAGTTTGTTCAATGTGCGGTTCCTCAGTGGCAGGTTCCCAAACGCCACTTTTTCTCACGGAAGGCGATTCCGTCTCTCTACCGGCATGTGGAAGGCAATGTCCATGCCTCGCTGGACAGGGCTGTCAGCGGTAAGGTGCATATTACCGCTGACTCATGGTCCAGCAGGCATGGACAGGGACGTTACCTTTCTTTCACGGCCCATTGGGTCACTCTATTGGCAGCTGGGAGGGATGCAGGACAAGGTGCAGTAGTGTTGGAGGTTGTTCCGCCACCACGCCTCCAAAACGCTACTACTGCTACTGGTTGTGACACACCTCTCTCCTCCACCCCCTCCTCTTCTTCTTCCTCCAGTGCTCTGTCCTCGGAACCAGCGGTGCTCCGTAGGCGTACAAGGGGCTACGCAAGTACGCAGGCAAAAAGATGCCATGCCGTGCTTGCGCTGGTGTGTTTGGGGGACAGGAGCCACACTGGGCCAGAGGTTCTGGCAGCTCTGCAGGGGCAGGCCGAGAGGTGGTTGACGCCACGTCAGCTTAAGCCAGGAATGGTCGTTTCTGACAATGGCACCAACCTCCTCTCCGCCCTGCGACAGGGGCAGCTCACCCATGTGCCCTGTATGGCTCACGTCCTCAACCTGGTGGTGCAGCGGTTCTTGGGCAGGTTCCCAGGCTTACAGGATGTCCTGAGGCAGGCCAGGAAAGTCTGTGTGCATTTCCGCCGATCTTATAATGCCAGTGCTCGGCTGACTGAGCTGCAAAAGGAGCTGAACCTGCCCAAGAACCGCCTAATATGTGACATGCCCACCAGGTGGAACTCAACGTTGGCCATGCTGCAGCGACTGCACATGCAGCAGAGGGCCATCAATGAGTACCTTTGCGACTACGGCACCAGGACAGGGTCAGGGGAGCTTGGTTTTTTTTCCCCACGTCAGTGGAGCATGATCAGGGATGCATGCACTGTCCTCTCACCATTTGAGGAGGCCACGAGGATGGTGAGCAGTGACAGTGCATGCATCAGTGACACTGTACCTCTTGTCCACCTGTTGGAGCATACGCTGCGTGGGATAATGGACAGGGCACTTGAGGCAGAACAGAGACAGGAAGAGGAGGACTTCCTTGCCTCTCAAGGCCCCCTTTATCCGGACAGTGTTCCTTCTGTCCCACCCATCACACAGGAAGAGGATGAGGATGAGGAGGAGGAGGAGGAGGAGGATTGTGTGAGCATGGAGGTGGAGCCTGGCACTCAGCATCAGCAGCAGCAGTCTTTTAGGGATGATGTACAGTCCCAACAAACCAGTGGACTTGTACGTGGCTGGGAGGAGGTGGCTGGCGATCATGTCATCCTCAGTGACCCAGAAGACTCCGGACCGAATGCCTCAGCTAACCTACGCTGCATGGCCTCCCTGATCCTGCAAAGCCTGCGGAAGGATCCTCGTGTTCTTCGGATCAAGGAGAGGGACCATTACTGGCTGGCCACTCTCCTTGATCCACGGTACAAGGGTAAGGTTGCGGACCTTATCTTGCCGTCGCAGAGGGAGCAGAGGATGAGACATCTCAGGGAGGCCTTGCAGAAAGGTCTGTGCAACGCGTTCCCAGAAACTGGGAGGTTACAAACTCCTGGTCCTGGGCGACGAGTTGCTGAGGCTTCGGTCAGTAGCAGAAGGAGCGGTGGGGAAGGTGGACGTCTGACCGATGCGTTCAGACAATTTTTTAGTCCGCAGCCCCAAGGTATGATCGGTTCCAGCAACCATCGCCAGCGTCTGATATACATGGTGCAGGAATACCTTGGGGCAAGGTCAGACTTGGACACCTTTCCCACCGAAAATCCTCTGGCTTACTGGGTCCTGAGGATGGATCACTGGCCAGAGCTTGCACAGTATGCAATTGAGCTACTGGCCTGTCCTGCCTCCAGCGTTCTTTCCGAACGCACATTCAGTGCTGCTGGAGGATTTGTCACCGATCATAGGGTGCGCCTGTCCACCGACTCGGTTGATCGACTGACCTTCATCAAAATGAATCAGTCTTGGATCACCACCAGCTACCAGGCACCTGAAGCGGATATAACGGAATAATTTATAATGTCACATCCCTTCAAGACTGCCTATGCTGATGCTGAGTGACTGTCCTCTTATGTTCACTGACTATCTTCTTCCTCCTCCTCAATGATCCATGCCACCACACCAGTGCCTAAGGCACAATTTTTCAGCCCCTGTATAACAGGGGCGTGTACTTACAATTTTTTAAAAAAATGCTTCGCAACACGTGTGACTGCTGTGCTCCAAGTACAGTATCTGTGAGGGGTTGCAGTGTTGTGGCACCAGCACCAGTGCCTAAGGCACAATTTTTCAGCCCCTGTTTAACAGGGGCGTGTACTTACAATTTTTAAAAAAAAATGCTTCGCAACACGTGTGACTGCTGTGCTCCAAGTACAGTATCTGTGAGGGGTTGCAGTGTTGTGGCACCAGCACCAGTGCCTAAGGCACAATTTTTCAGCCCCTGTTTAACAGGGGCGTGTACTTACAATTTTTTAAAAAAAATGCTTCGCAACACGTGTGACTGCTGTGCTCCAAGTACAGTATCTGTGAGGGGTTGCAGTGTTGTGGCACCAGCACCAGTGCCTAAGGCACAATTTTTCAGCCCCTGTTTAACAGGGGCGTGTAATTACAATTTTTTTAAAAAAATGCTTCGCAACACGTGTGACCGCTGTGCTCCAAGTACAGTATCTGTGAGGGGTTGCAGTGTTGTGGCACCAGCACCAGTGCCTAAGGCACAATTTTTCAGCCCCTGTTTAACAGGGGCGTGTACTTACAATTTTTTAAAAAAATGCTTCGCAACACGTGTGACTGCTGTGCTCCAAGTACAGTATCTGTGAGGGGTTGCAGTGTTGTGGCACCAGCACCAGTGCCTAAGGCACAATTTTTCAGCCCCTGTTTAACAGGGGCGTGTACTTACAATTTTTTTAAAAAATGCTTCGCAACACGTGTGACTGCTGTGCTCCAAGTACAGTATCTGTGAGGGGTTGCAGTGTTGTGGCACCAGCACCAGTGCCTAAGGCACAATTTTTCAGCCCCTGTTTAACAGGGGCGTGTACTTACAATTTTTTTTAAAAATGCTTCGCAACACGTGTGACTGCTGTGCTCCAAGTACAGTATCTGTGAGGGGTTGCAGTGTTGTGGCACCAGCACCAGTGCCTAAGGCACAATTTTTCAGCCCCTGTTTAACAGGGGCGTGTAATTACAAATCTTGATCTAATAGTTCACAGCAGGGCCCATTCCTGCGCCCACCAAGAGTAACTGTGAGAGCTTACAGTCTTGTGGCAACACCGTCCACCACCACCACCACCACCACCACCGCCAAAGGCCCAATTTTTCTGCCCGGTTCAACAGGTGCATGCAAGTACAAATCTTGATCTATTAACTCACAGCAGGGCCCATTCCTGTGCCCACCAGTCTTGTGGCTACACCAACATCTAATAGGGCAAATTTCTGCAGAGTATATACGCCAGGCCCCTACTTTCAAACATCCAACTTACAAACGACTCCTACTTGCAAATGGAAAGAGAAAACAGGAAGTGAGAGGAAATCTACCCCTAGGAAGGGAAATTCTATCCTGTTAGATTTAATTTGGGAAAAAGGCATCTCCTCTCTACTGATACTTTATCACCAATCCTTGTTTCAATTAAAACCCCACTTTTCCAAAAACATTTGTCATTGGGACAGAAAGTGAGGTGACATGTTCTGAACAGATGTGCAAAGACAGCAAATGTTACAGGGGTGATAACCCCTCCCTATGTTCTCCAAAAAGCTTAAAAATAGATTTTTTTGGGATGGAGCTACACTTCATAATGTACCTGTTCAGATTCTACTTAAGAACAAACCTACAGTCCGTCTCTTGTTTGCACCGCCTATATACTGCTGTTCAGAGTATATAGGGTTGTAGGTATAGGGTTTTATTTTGGGTGCGGGGTCCCCCTTAATATCCATACAAGACCCAAAGGGGCTGGGGTGGGGGGGGGGGGGGGGGGTGAGGGGGTAGCCATGCCATTTTTCTCAAGGATTTTTAGCCATATGGCGGCCAGGACAAGACATGACATTAAAGCCGCAAGTGGTTTTAAATGGCTTCTTTTTTTCCTTTACAAATGTCATTTTGTGCAAGGATAGTTCTAAACACGGGAAACACATGCCACTTCACAGGCATACTTTAGACACTCCCCAGGTACCATATTTAAAGGGAAATTTCACTTTTTTTTTTTCACTTTATGCATCATTAAAATGACTGCTCCCGAAAAAACGTTAGTTTTTAAAAGTTCTTTTTGCATTGATATATGTCCCCTGGGGCAGGACCCGGGTCCCCAAACCTGTTTTATGACATTAACATGCATATTGGCCATTGTAATTAGCACTTTTGATTTCGAACGTTCGCGTCCATTATAACGTATTGGGTTCGAAAATTCGCGCAAACTTTCGGTCCGTTCGAAGGTTCTGGTTCGAACCGAACCCGGGGGTGTTCGGCTCATCCCTAATACACACATACACATTGGCTGAGGTCAAAAACTAAACTCAACTGGACATTCTCAAACAGAAAAGCTCACAGACACCATGATCAAAATCAATGAGACTTGGAAACCACGGGTCATTCATTTTCCACCTGGAAATTTTGACCACTATTTGATCTATGAACCCCTTAATGTTAGTCAACAAGGTGATTACCATCCTGCTTTTCTTTTTCTATATTTCTTTTATTCTAACCATTGATATTTACATTTTTTTTCATTTTTATTAGTTCTGTTTGTTAGTTTCCTCAGTCTTGCATTAAAAAGGTACAAAATGGGGAGAAAACCCGTTATTTAAATTGTAAATAATGTTGCAATGTTTTGTACCAGAATCATAATTTAATGTAATTTTATGTAGCACTGACCCCCGAAGGAGCTGCTGGTTTGATTTGAGCCTGCACTCTGTTAATAAACCCCCACTGACTTGACTCAGTCCCCTTGACACAGCTGTGGTGCAATATAATACAATAAACAAGACAATATAATATACCTGTATTATCACCTCAGGATCCACTGGCTCCACCTGCAATGGGAGAATAACAATACTCCACACAATAGGGTACTTAACCAAACATGTACTTTACTGTACTTTCTGATAAACATGTGGTTTCTATAATTGTACTGTCATCTCAACATAAAATGACAGGACAATAATTTTTAAACAACAATTATACACAGTGTAACAACAAGGGAGCTCCCCCTACTTTTATAGATAATTGTGAGATCTCAATAAAAGTACACAGTCTTCTGCTAGCTATGATGGTTCCTTATAAATTGTAATCCAAAAGGGCAAAGAAATTAGGATTGATTTAACGGTGGTCCTGATAATGTTTCTGTAAGTGTTCCAGAAAGCTTTTCCTCAAGTATAGTATAACACTTAAGATGCAATAAGAACTAGGCCTTATGCCTGCCTAATGTCAGTTACTGCTATCCTCCTCCGTGGGACTACAGGCCCCAGCGCAATCTGTATATGAGTCTGACTGGATGCAAATGTTTAATAAAACTGTGGGCCGCAACCTGCTCACCAACTGGATCAGTAGCTCTGCACGGTAGCTTTGGTCCGGTGCTTGTGGCTTGCTTCAATGCACTACTGACAAACAATCTGCCAAATCACCCCACTGCCAGACTACATGCATCCTTTCCAGAGACATTGAACAGTCTTTTGCAAGCTTTGTTTTTTTGTTTTATATTGGGGGGTACAACTTGGATAGGGATTGGAATATGGGATGCCCATAGAATTAATCATTGCCATCATATTTACAGATTGCAATAAACTTTGATCATAGTTAGAGCCTGAAGATTGAATGTGCATACTTGACTAAGTAGAAATCTTCTCCGTCAGCTCCCTGCAGACTGTTACTCCCTCTGCATCTCCATGCACACTATTGCTCCCTCTGCATCTCCATGTAGACTACTGTTCCTAAGAATTCTCCATCCATCACTGTGTGAGGGATAGAAACATCACTTTTGACTGTGTAAAAGTAATGGTCTTAGATCTCTTCACCTCCTGCCCAAAACGTGCTTCCTCTTGCACAACTGGTTTCCTCCTGCACAACTTGGAATTACATTTGAGATATATAACACATCCTCTTCTAATGGGTATGAAGAACTCACTCTGAATAAGCCCCTCTACTGGCGCTGGTGACTCGCTGCTACTAGGCCTGAGGCCTGCAGAACCTCTCCCCATAAGTTAAAGTCTATATTCTAGGAAATAGACTACTGCTCCCAGCCAGTCCAACTTGCAAACCATGTGCCAGCCGGCCACACTGTGTTGACACACATCCCCACAGTCTCCTCTCTCTGATCCAGGATTCTTCACCATCCACCGTGTGCATGATAAAGACTCTGCTAGTGACTGTGTAGAAGCAGATTCCCTGGCACCTCCAGCCATGTGGTAACACTCACCGATCTTCCAGCTCTGAGTCCTTGATGAGGAACTTGTCCAGACAATGCGTTCCGACAGCTTCTCCTGCCCCTCTGCTCCAGGAGTTCCCTGCCACCGACCGTGTGGTGACAGAGCCAATGACCGTGTAGAGACAATGTTCCCTCACAGTTCTCCCCGAGCCTCCTCATGCGATCGATACACCCCCCCAGATGGGGTGTGCTCCTGAGGCTGTCTAGCACTCCATTCCTCACATCACCCAGTCGACTACTCCTCCCCAGCAGCATGTGACCTCAGCCTATGTAGGAGGCCTTCCCCCTGATAATGCCAGTTAGAGATTGGTCAGGGCTCCCACATGGGCTGCCTGCCACTCCAGCTCTAGGCCCAGCCTCCTCTTCCAGAACATTCTCCCTGGAAGCAGGGGAGGCGCCTCAGAACTGAAGTACAGGTGGTCACACCCACTTCTACTCTAACCACTCCCAGCCCCCAGATCAAAACAGACAGACCTAGCTTGCAGCATAGGCCTGCATAAATTTGCCTGTGCTGAACAACCTAGTAAAATAACCCTATATATATATATGTACAAGGATGCTTATACTGTAGGTCAATGACATCACAAGCACCCTTGCGTACACGAAACTGCAGGGCAGCAGGGATGTGATCATGTGACACTGGTTTTGCCGAACTATGTATGGAATTAACCAAGCTCATCCCTATTGCGGAATCAATATGCTAATACCAAAAATGTAAAAAAATGCTCTGGTTCATAGGTGGTGTACATGTCTGAGAGCTGATGAGGTTGATATACTTGGTAGTATATAGAAAAAATTTGGGCAATTCCTAGAAAGCGTAGATTAGCCATTCTGCTGATTGGGAATTTAAATACAATAATTACATTATTGTAAAAGTAAGCAATGAAAGTCTAAAATTAACCTCAATTAGTACATATTAATGTCTTTTATGGTTTACAGGATATCTGAAGAGCACTTCTGTACAGTCATAATAATCTAATTTAAACATTTGGTTTGAAAAATAGCAAACTGGGTAATTATTTTTACCGTCAGCAGGATGTCTTTGGTACAGTGTTGCCAACTGCCCGTGTTTTTAAGGGCAGCCCGTAAAAACCGGGCTATTTTTTCATGTCCGTGAAAATCTGTGAATTAAAAATCTTGCCAGTAAAAATGACGGTCCCCGGCTCGGAACTGCGCATTTGCAGTTCCGAAGCATGTCGAGAGTCTCCGATCATCTTTCTGACACTGCTTCTAGTAACTCCGTGTCTTATACCCTCCCCCATTCCTTCTACAGCGCGCCTTATTTGATTTCTGCACAGGAGATGCTGGAAGGGGGAGGAGTGGAGTCAGCCTGCAGTGTGGAGCTGGACGGACTTCAGCCCAGCAGAGGCTAAGCTAGCTATTAGCAAAGCTAAGCAAAATACAGTAGTGTCATTGCCTTGTGTTAGTGGGCAGGAGGGAGGGAGCAGAGGATGGGCTTGTGTACAGTAGTAGATTGTTTTTTTTGTGTGTCAGATGAGATCTGCTTTGCTTCCTGACATCTCCCCCAATCTCTACCTATTGCCTGCACTGCTCACCAGTCCAGTACAGGCACAGCCTCCCCAGTCCTCTCCAGAGTTACCACCTCATGTGTCTGGGGCACTACAAATCCCAGCATGCCAGGAGAGGGGAGGCAGCAGCAATATGATTTGGCTGATTTTCAGATGAAAAGTGCTGCTGTATATTGTGTTAATACAGTGTGTGTATACTGTTTGGTCATAATATAATTGATTATGTATTGTGCTTGATGGTCTTGAGGTGTTTATTCATATATTTTTATCTGAGTAATTAGTGAGCACATTTGGTCTCCTGTATCATGTCCGCAGCCTATGACCGTCCCCTGTATCATGTGCGCAGCCTATGACCGTCTCCTGTAGTATGTCTGCAGCCTATGACCGTCTCCTGTAGTATGTCCGCAGCCTATGACCTTCTCCTGTAGTATGTCCGCAGCCTATGACCGTCTCCTGTAGTATGTCCGCAGCCTATGACCGTCTCCTGTAGTATGTCCACAGACTATGACCGTCTCCTGTAGTATATCTGCAGCCTATGACCGTCTCCTGTAGTATGTCCGCAGCCTATGACCGTCTCCTGTAGTATGTCCGCAGCCTATGACCGTCTCCTGTAGTATGTCCGCAGCTTATGACCGCCTCCTGTAGTATGTCCGCAGCCTATGACCGTCTCCTGTAGTATGTCCGCAGCCTATGACGTCTCCTGTAGTATGTCCACAGCCTATGACCATCTCCTGTAGTATGTCCACAGCGTATGACCGTCTCCTGTAGTATGTCTGCAGCCTATGACCGTCTCCTATATCATGTCCGCAGCTTATGACCATCTCCTGTATCATGTCCGCAGCCTATGACCATCTCCTGTATCATGTCCGCAGCCTATGACCGTCTCCTGTATCATGTCCACAGCCTATGACCGTCTCCTGTATCATGTCCGCAGCCTATGATCCATCTCCTGTATCATGTCCGCAGCCTATGACCGTCTCCTGTATCATGTCCGCAGCCTATGACCGTATCCTGTATCATGTCCGCAGCCTATGACCATCTCCTGTAGGATAAAACCAGAGCCATCAAGCTGGAGCCGTCTGACTGAGCCCTGCATGGTGTACCTGAAAGGAGGTCAGTGACAGCCCCGCCAGGCCAGTCTGAGGGGGGGGTCACTGAAATAAGGGGGCACTGATATAAAGGTTTCCCCCTTATATTAGGAACCCCCCTTACCTTAGTGTATTCACTCTACGGAAGGTGGTCTCTGGTCACCAGAGTCCCCCCCACATCAGAGTTCATGGTGTTCCCCTTTACATCAAAGTCTGCAGGATTCCCCCTAATGCCTTTTACAAACGGTCGGATATTCCGACCACAAAATCCGTCTGATTTTTTCCAACGGATTTTGTCCGAAACTGGTGTTGCACACACACGGTCGGACAAGTTGTCGGAAAATCCGATCGTTCGGAACGTGATGACGTTCGTTCATTACGACGGGACTACGTTCAGACTAGTTGCCAATAGCTTTGGTCTTTTTATTTGATCTGAGCATGCGTGGCACTTTGTCCAATCGGAATTCTCTAGAAACGATCGGAAAAAGTCTGATCTGATTTTTTTGTCGGAAAATTTGAGATCCTGCTCTCAAATTTTTTCCGTCGGAAAAAGTCCAATAGAGCCCATACACGATCGGATTTTCCGACAACATAATCCGATCAAACTTTTCTCGTCGGATTTTGCGACCGTGTGTACGGGGCATTACAGTGCAGGGGGGAATTCAATCTGCGGACCCTGATGTAATTGGGAACTCTGATGTAAAGGGAACACAGTGGACTCTTATATAAGGTGGTCTCTGGTCACCAGAGCCTCCCTTTACATCAGAGTTCCACCTTAGATCATGATTTGCAGCTTTCCCCTTTACATAGGAGTTTTGCTTCACTGTAAAGCCCCATACACACGGTCGGATTTTCCCATGGATTCTGTCCTATCGGACAATGTTGTCGGAAAATCCGACCGTGTGTAGGCACCATCGGACAGTGTACGTCGGATTGTCCGTCGGACAAAGTCCTATCTCCTGCTGGATAGATTTTTCGACAACAAAGTCCGATCACACCAAATCCGATCGTGTGTATCGAATTCCTGACGGACAAAGTGCCACGCATGCTCAGATCACATTACAAGACCAAAGCTATTGGCTACTAGCCTCTACGTAGTCCCGTCGTACGCAACAAACGTCACCACGTTCAGAATGATCGGATTTTCCAACAACTTTGTCCGACCGTGTGTACGCAAAATCAACATCGGATAAAGTACGACGGACATGATCCGACAGACCTGGTCCTCGGATAATCCGCGCGTGTGTATGGGGCTTAAGGGGGAATCCTGCACACTCTGATATAAGGGGAACTCTGTGCTGGCTGGGTTCAAGTACCCTGACCTTCATGTCAATGCAGAAATATGTTTTTTTACTTTTGTTTAACTTAAACACCTTGCTAATAGCACTAAATATATGTTTATCGTTTAAATATTGATATTTGCACTGTTTAGCACTGAAAACTGTAATTTTAGGTACTTTTTTGCAGTGTCAGTAAAAAAATTGGTGCCGTTTGTAAATTTTGCTCGTTCTTCCAGTAAATTTTGCTTCGGAGGGTTGGCAACTCTGCTTTGGTACTGTAGACAAAGTAAATAACCATTAGCTCAAAGTTTGTACAGATACTTATTTCATTTGACTAAGCTTCCTAAAAGGATTGCCTTACAGAGAATTTATTTTTTTTACCAAAAAAATGGGTAAATTGAATAGTGCGTATGTTCTACAAAAACATAGAGACTACATGGGCAGTTCTGGATAATATATTATTTTGACCTAGAAATATGCCTAGAACAAAATCACAAATTTGAGCCCAAAATGAATTTACTACTTAAAACGGAACTTCACCCACAAGGGGAAGTCATCCTACTTCCTAGGCGAGATTTGAACGGACGTTCACCCCCCTACGCTAAGCATGCTGGCGCTGGGGACCCAAAGACTAGAGAAGAACTGACCTGGGTGAGGACGGTGATCCTTGGACAGGTAAGTGTTCTTTTAATAAAAGTCAGCAGCTACAGTGTTTTTCCTTTTTTTCTTTCTAGGGAAAAGATTGTCTTTAAGGTATACTTTTTTTACAAGTCCTAGTGAGTTCAATAGGGTACTAAACAGCCTGAAATGGATGTTCAAAGGGGGGGCGTCTGAGTCAGCTAAGACTTGGTGATGCTGAAAACAAATCTCTTATGAATATAAACACAGGTAACTGTCATGAACCCCAAGAAGAAACATGAAAAGATTTCTGTGCATATCTTGTGTTGCTTTGGAAACTGCATCTGCCTGACTAGAGTGCATGAGAACAAGGCAAAGACTTTGACTTTAAAGATTATATAAAGCAAATACTTAGTAGTGAATAAGGATGGGCCCGGTGCTCGATGCGAACCCACGTTCGCATCGAGCACCGGGCGTTCGCTCGCTCGGCGAGCCCAGAACTATTTTGGCCGCTCGCATCACGTTCGTGTGTTGCGAGCGGCCCCGCAATGCATTGCGGCCGGCGCGGCCGACGCAGTGCATTGCTGGCTGATGATTGGCCAAGCATGCACTGTGACCCCGCATGCTTGGCCAATCACAGCCCCGGAAACTCGAAGAGCCATAATTGGCTACAGGCAGGACGCCTGTAGCCAATTACAGCTCAGGGGCTGTAGTACACGCCCCCCCCTATAAAACGCCGCCACGCCGTCTGCGCCGGTCACATGCTGTTCCGGCGCAGATTGAGCAGGCTGTTCCTGTGACACTCTGCTGCATTTAGATAGATAGAGAGAGAGATTCACTTGCAGAGATTGAGTTAGATAGATTCAGTTACAAAGATTGATTGACAAAGAGGGGCTTGTAGTGTGCTCGTGGCAGGCAGGCAGAGCTCCTATATTTTGTTACCAGAAGCACCTATAGGACTTGTAGTGTGTTCGTGGCAGGCAGGCAGAGCTCCTATATTTTGTTACCAGAAGCACCTATAGGACTTGTAGTGTGTTAGTGGCAGGCAGGCAGAGCTCCTATATTTTGTTACCAGAAGCACCTATAGGACTTGTAGTGTGTTAGTGACAGGCAGGCAGAGCTCCTATATTTTGTTACCAGAAGCACCTATAGGACTTGTAGTGTGTTAGTGGCAGGCAGGCAGAGCTCCTATATTTTGTTACCAGAAGCACCTATAGGACTTGTAGTGTGTTAGTGACAGGCAGGCAGAGCTCCTATATTTTGTTACCAGAAGCACCTATAGGACTTGTAGTGTGTTAGTGACAGGCAGGCAGAGCTCCTATATTTTGTTACCAGAAGCACCTATAGGACTTGTAGTGTGTTAGTGGCAGGCAGGCAGAGCTCCTATATTTTGTTACCAGAAGCACCTATAGGACTTGTAGTGTGTTAGTGACAGGCAGGCAGAGCTCCTATATTTTGTTACCAGAAGCACCTATAGGACTTGTAGTGTGTTAGTGGCAGGCAGGCAGAGCTCCTATATTTTGTTACCAGAAGCACCTATAGGACTTGTAGTGTGTTCGTGGCAGGCAGGCAGAGCTCCTATATTTTGTTCCCAGAAGCACCTATAGGACTTGAAGTGTGTTAGTCCCATCACACACACAGAGCTATATTTTCTTCCCAGAAGCACCTATAGGACTTGAAGTGTGTTAGTCCCATTACACACAAAGAGCTATACTTTGTTCCCAGAAGCACCTATAGGACTTGAAGTGTGTTAGTCCCATTACACACACAGAGCTATATTTTTTCTTCCCAGAAGCACCTATAGGACTTGAAGTGTGTTAGTCCCATTACACACACAGAGCTATATTTTCTTCCCAGAAGCACCTATAGGACTTGAAGTGTGTTAGTCCCATTACACACACAGAGCTATATTTTCTTCCCAGAAGCACCTATAGGACTTGAAGTGTGTTAGTCCCATTACACACACAGAGCTATATTTTCTTCCCAGAAGCACCTATAGGACTTGAAGTGTGTTAGTCCCATTACACACACAGAGCTATATTTTCTTCCCAGAAGCACCTATAGGACTTGAAGTGTGTTAGTCCCATCACACACACAGAGCTATATTTTGTTCCCAGAAGCACCTATAGGACTTGAAGTGTGTTAGTCCCATTACACACACAGAGCTATATTTTGTTCCCAGAAGCACCTATAGGACTTGAAGTGTGTTAGTCCCATCACACACACAGAGCTATATTTTGTTCCCAGAAGCACCTATAGGACTTGAAGTGTGTTAGTCCCATTACACACACAGAGCTATATTTTCTTCCCAGAAGCACCTATAGGACTTGAAGTGTGTTAGTCCCATCACACACACAGAGCTATATTTTCTTCCCAGAAGCACCTATAGGACTTGAAGTGTGTTAGTCCCATTACACACACAGAGCTATATTTTCTTCCCAGAAGCACCTATAGGACTTGTAGTGTGTTAGTCCCATTACACACACAGAGCTATATTTTCTTCCCAGAAGCACCTATAGGACTTGAAGTGTGTTAGTCCCATCACACACACAGAGCTATATTTTGTTCCCAGAAGCACCTATAGGACTTGAAGTGTGTTAGTCCCATTACACACACAGAGCTATATTTTCTTCCCAGAAGCACCTATAGGACTTGAAGTGTGTTAGTCCCATTACACACACAGAGCTATATTTTCTTCCCAGAAGCACCTATAGGACTTGAAGTGTGTTAGTCCCATTACACACACAGAGCTATATTTTGTTCCCAGAAGCACCTATAGGACTTGAAGTGTGTTAGTCCCATCACACACACAGAGCTATATTTTCTTCCCAGAAGCACCTATAGGACTTGAAGTGTGTTAGTCCCATTACACACACAGAGCTATATTTTCTTCCCAGAAGCACCTATAGGACTTGAAGTGTGTTAGTCCCATTACACACACAGAGCTATATTTTCTTCCCAGAAGCACCTATAGGACTTGAAGTGTGTTAGTCCCATTACACACACAGAGCTATATTTTCTTCCCAGAAGCACCTATAGGACTTGAAGTGTGTTAGTCCCATTACACACACAGAGCTATATTTTCTTCCCAGAAGCACCTATAGGACTTGAAGTGTGTTAGTCCCATCACACACACAGAGCTATATTTTGTTCCCAGAAGCACCTATAGGACTTGAAGTGTGTTAGTCCCATTACACACACAGAGCTATATTTTGTTCCCAGAAGCACCTATAGGACTTGAAGTGTGTTAGTCCCATCACACACACAGAGCTATATTTTCTTCCCAGAAGCACCTATAGGACTTGAAGTGTGTTAGTCCCATTACACACAAAGAGCTATACTTTGTTCCCAGAAGCACCTATAGGACTTGAAGTGTGTTAGTCCCATTACACACACAGAGCTATATTTTCTTCCCAGAAGCACCTATAGGACTTGAAGTGTGTTAGTCCCATTACACACACAGAGCTATATTTTGTTCCCAGAAGCACCTATAGGACTTGAAGTGTGTTAGTCCCATTACACACACAGAGCTATATTTTCTTCCCAGAAGCACCTATAGGACTTGAAGTGTGTTAGTCCCATTACACACACAGAGCTATATTTTCTCCCAGAAGCACCTATAGGACTTGAAGTGTGTTAGTCCCATCACACACACAGAGCTATATTTTCTTCCCAGAAGCACCTATAGGACTTGAAGTGTGTTAGTCCCATTACACACACAGAGCTATATTTTCTTCCCAGAAGCACCTATAGGACTTGTAGTGTGTTAGTCCCATTACACACACAGAGCTATATTTTCTTCCCAGAAGCACCTATAGGACTTGAAGTGTGTTAGTCCCATCACACACACAGAGCTATATTTTGTTCCCAGAAGCACCTATAGGACTTGAAGTGTGTTAGTCCCATTACACACACAGAGCTATATTTTGTTCCCAGAAGCACCTATAGGACTTGAAGTGTGTTAGTCCCATCACACACACAGAGCTATATTTTCTTCCCAGAAGCACCTATAGGACTTGAAGTGTGTTAGTCCCATTACACACAAAGAGCTATACTTTGTTCCCAGAAGCACCTATAGGACTTGAAGTGTGTTAGTCCCATTACACACACAGAGCTATATTTTCTTCCCAGAAGCACCTATAGGACTTGTAGTGTGTTCGTGGCAGGCAGGCAGAGCTCCTATATTTTGTTCCCAGAAGCACTTATAGGACTTGAAGTGTGTTAGTCCCATTACACACACAGAGCTATATTTTCTTCCCAGAAGCACCTATAGGACTTGTAGTGTGTTAGTGGCAGGCAGGCAGAGCTCCTATATTTTGTTACCAGAAGCACCTATAGGACTTGTAGTGTGTTCGTGGCAGGCAGGCAGAGCTCCTATATTTTGTTCCCAGAGGCACCTATAGGACTTGAAGTGTGTTAGTCCCATTACACACACAGAGCTATATTTTCTTCCCAGAAGCACCTATAGGACTTGAAGTGTGTTAGTCCCATTACACACACAGAGCAATATTTTCTTCCCAGAAGCACCTATAGGACTTGAAGTGTGTTAGTCCCATCACACAGAGCTCCTCTATTTTCTTTGCATAAGCACCCACAGGACTTCTAGTGTGTTAGTGGCATCACACAGAGCTCCTATATATTCTTCTCAGCAGCACCCACAGGACTTCTAGTGTGTTAGTGGCATCACACAGAGCTCCTCTATTTTCTTTGCAGAAGCACCCACAGGACTTCTAGTGTGTTAGTGGCATCACACAGAGCTCCTCTATTTTCTTTGCAGAAGCACCCACAGGACTTCTAGTGTGTTAGTGGCATCACACAGAGCTCCTCTATTTTCTTTGCAGAAGCACCCACAGGACTTCTAGTGTGTTAGTGGCATCACACAGAGCTCCTCTATTTTCTTTGCAGAAGCACCCACAGGACTTCTAGTGTGTTAGTGGCATCACACAGAGCTCCTCTATTTTCTTTGCAGAAGCACCCACAGGACTTCTAGTGTGTTAGTGGCATCACACAGAGCTCCTCTATTTTCTTTGCAGAAGCACCCATAGGACTTCTAGTGTGTTAGTGGCATCACACAGAGCTCCTCTATTTTCTTTGCAGAAGCACCCACAGGACTTCTAGTGTGTTAGTGGCATCACACAGAGCTCCTCTATTTTCTTTGCAGAAGCACCCACAGGACTTCTAGTGTGTTAGTGGCATCACACAGAGCTCCTCTATTTTCTTTGCAGAAGCACCCATAGGACTTCTAGTGTGTTAGTGGCATCACACAGAGCTCCTATATATTCTTCTCAGCAGCACCCACAGGACTTCTAGTGTGTTAGTGGCATCACACAGAGCTCCTCTATTTTCTTTGCAGAAGCACCCACAGGACTTCTAGTGTGTTAGTGGCATCACACAGAGCTCCTCTATTTTCTTTGCAGAAGCACCCATAGGACTTCTAGTGTGTTAGTGGCATCACACAGAGCTCCTATATTTTCTTCTCAGCAGCACCCACAGGACTTCTAGTGTGTTAGTGGCATCACACAGAGCTCCTATATTTTCTTTGCAGAAGCACCTATAGGACTTCTAGTGTGTTAGTGGCATCACACAGAGCTCCTATATTTTCTTCTCAGCAGCACCCACAGGACTACCGACTACAATGGCTGGAAGACCGCCAAGGGGAGGCAGAGCGTGCAGAGCCAAGAACACAGGGCAGACAGTCTCTGTTTCTAGTGGACGTGGCCGTGGACGTGGTCGTGCATCGTCATCAGCACGTGGCCATGGGACACGCGCGTCTTTGTTTTCGGCAGCTGGACATGTGGAGCCGCATCATGCTGAAGGCTTGGTAGAATGGATGACCAAGCCCTCCTCATCCTCCTCATCCTCTCTCACCCAGGCTCAGGGTACTGACAGAGCATCATCAGCCACCCCTTCCCTAGACCCACCATGTCCTCCTGAGGAGTCCCCCGAACTCTTTGAGCACAGTGTTGGGTACATGCTCCAGGAGGATGCCCAACGATTCGAAGGCTCGGATGACGATACCCAGCTTGAGGAATCTGGCAGTACAGTTCCACCAGCTGCAGCTTACTGCCAGGTTTGCTCTAGTGGTGAAGAGGGAGGGGATGATGAGGTCACTGACTCCACGTGGGTGCCTCAAGGGAGAGAGGATGAGGAGGAGGACGAGGAGGAGGAGGATGCGGCGTCACATGTCCAACGAGGCAGGATGCCCCCTGGAGGCCAGGTAGAGGCCAGCACAGCAACTGTACAACACCGCAGAGCTCCGCCTGTGCAGGGCGCTGCCTCTGCACGTTATCAGAAAAGTTCTTTGGTGTGGGCCTTTTTTGAGACGAGTGCAGCAGATCGCACCACTGCTATTTGCAATATTTGTCTCAAGCGTATCTCGCGTGGCCAAAACATCAGCCGCTTGGGCACGACAAGCATGACCAGACATATGGCGACCTGCCATGCAGCTCGTTGGCAGGCACACATAAAAGACCCACACCAAAGAACTAAGCGGACCTCTCCTTGCTCCTCCTCAGCTGGGATCTCCATCCCCACTACACCTTCAGTCCTCTCTGAAAGCTGCTCTGAGAGGACTGAAGGTGTAGAATTCGGTGTGTCACAACCAAGTACTTGCAGTACACCGACGTCCGAATGCAGCAGGCAAATTTCCCTGCCCCAGCTGCTGGACCGTAGAAAGAAGTACACTCCCAGCCATCCACATGCCCAGCGGTTGAATGCTAGCCTTGCTAAATTGCTAGCACTTCAACTGCTGCCTTTTCAGTTGGTAGACTCGGCCCCCTTCCGTGAGTTTGTTCAATGTGCGGTTCCTCAGTGGCAGGTTCCCAAACGCCACTTTTTCTCGCGGAAGGCGATTCCGTCTCTCTACCGGCATGTGGAGGGCAATGTCCATGCCTCGCTGGACAGGGCGGTCAGCGGTAAGGTGCATATTACCGCTGACTCATGGTCCAGCAGGCATGGACAGGGACGGTACCTTTCTTTCACGGCCCATTGGGTCACTCTATTGGCAGCTGGGAGGGATGCAGGACAAGGTGCAGTAGTGTTGGAGGTTGTTCCGCCACCACGCCTCCAAAACGCGACTACTGCTACTGGTTGTGACACACCTCTCTCCTCCACCCCCTCCTCTTCTTCTTCCTCCAGTGCTCTGTCCTTGGAACCAGCGGTGCTCCGTAGGCGTACAAGGGGCTACGCAAGTACGCAGGCAAAAAGATGCCATGCCGTGCTTGCGCTGGTGTGTTTGGGGGACAGGAGCCACACTGGGCCAGAGGTTCTGGCAGCTCTGCAGGGGCAGGCCGAGAGGTGGTTGACGCCACGTCAGCTTAAGCCAGGAATGGTCGTTTCTGACAATGGCACCAACCTCCTCTCCGCCCTGCGACAGGGGCAGCTCACCCATGTGCCCTGCATGGCTCACGTCCTCAACCTGGTGGTGCAGCGGTTCTTGGGCAGGTTCCCAGGCTTACAGGATGTCCTGAGGCAGGCCAGGAAAGTCTGTGTGCATTTCCGCCGATCTTATAATGCCAGTGCTCGGCTGACTGAGCTGCAAAAGGAGCTGAACCTGCCCAAGAACCGCCTAATATCTGACATGCCCACCAGGTGGAACTCAACGTTGGCCATGCTGCAGCGACTGCACACGCAGCAGAGGGCCATCAATGAGTACCTTTGCGACTACGGCACCAGGACAGGGTCAGGGAGCTTGGGTTTTTTTCCCCACGTCAGTGGAGCATGATCAGGGATGCATGCACTGTCCTCTCACCATTTGAGGAGGCCACGAGGATGGTGAGCAGTGACAGTGCATGCATCAGTGACACTGTCCCTCTTGTCCACCTGTTGGAGCATACGCTGCGTGGGATAATGGACAGGGCACTTGAGGCAGAACAGAGGCAGGAAGAGGAGGACTTCCTTGCCTCTCAAGGCCCCCTTTATCCGGACAGTGTTCCTTCTGTCCCACCCATCACACAGGAAGAGGATGAGGAGGAGGAGGAGGAGGAGGAGGATTGTGTGAGCATGGAGGTGGAGCCTGGCACTCAGCATCAGCAGCAGCAGTCTTTTAGGGATGATGTACAGTCCCAACAAGCCAGTGGACTTGTACGTGGCTGGGAGGAGGTGGCTGGCGATCATGTCATCCTCAGTGACCCAGAAGACTCCGGACCGAATGCCTCAGCTAACCTACGCTGCATGGCCTCCCTGATCCTGCAAAGCCTGCGGAAGGATCCTCGTGTTCTTCGGATCAAGGAGAGGGACCATTACTGGCTGGCCACTCTCCTTGATCCGCGGTACAAGGGTAAGGTTGCGGACCTTATCTTGCCGTCGCAGAGGGAGCAGAGGATGAGACATCTCAGGGAGGCCTTGCAGAAAGGTCTGTGCAACGCGTTCCCAGAAACTGGGAGGCTACAAACTCCTGGTCCTGGGCGACGAGTTGCTGAGGCTTCGGTCAGTGGCAGAAGGAGCGGTGGGGAAGGTGGACGTCTGACCGATGCGTTCAGACAATTTTTTTAGTCCGCAGCCCCAAGGTATGATCGGTTCCAGCAACCATCGCCAGCGTCTGATATACATGGTGCAGGAATACCTTGGGGCAAGGTCAGACTTGGACACCTTTCCCACCGAAAATCCTCTGGCTTACTGGTCCTGAGGATGGATCACTGGCCAGAGCTTGCACAGTATGCAATTGAGCTACTGGCCTGTCCTGCCTCCAGCGTTCTTTCCGAACGCACATTCAGTGCTGCTGGAGGATTTGTGACTGATCATAGGGTGCGCCTGTCCACCGCCTCGGTTGATCGACTGACATTCATCAAAATGAATCAGTCTTGGATCACCACCAGCTACCAGGCACCTGAGGCGGATATAACCGAATAATTTTTAATGTCACATCCCTTCAAGACTGCCTATGCTGATGCTGAGTGACTGTCCTCTTATGTTCACTGACTATCCTCTTCCTCCTCCTCAATGATCCATGCCACAGCACCAGTGCCTAAGGCACAATTTTTCAGCCCTGTTTAACAGGGGCGTGTACTTACAATTTTTTAAAAAAATGCTTCGCAACACGTGTGACTGCTGTGCTCCAAGTACAGTCTCTGTGAGGGCCGTGTTGCAGTGTTGTGGCACCAGCACCAGTGCCTAAGGCACAATTTTTCAGCCCCTGTTTAACAGGGGCGTGTACTTACAATTTTTTTAAAAAAATGCTTCGCAACACGTGTGACTGCTGTGCTCCAAGTACAGTCTCTGTGAGGGCCGTGTTGCAGTGTTGTGGCACCAGCACCAGTGCCTAAGGCACAATTTTTCAGCCCCTGTTTAACAGGGGCGTGTACTTACAATTTTTTAAAAAAATGCTTCGCAACACGTGTGACTGCTGTGCTCCAAGTACAGTCTCTGTGAGGGCCGTGTTGCAGTGTTGTGGCACCAGCACCAGTGCCTAAGGCACAATTTTTCAGCCCCTGTTTAACAGGGGCGTGTACTTACAATTTTTTAAAAAAATGCTTCGCAACACGTGTGACTGCTGTGCTCCAAGTACAGTCTCTGTGAGGGCCGTGTTGCAGTGTTGTGGCACCAGCACCAGTGCCTAAGGCACAATTTTTCAGCCCCTGTTTAACAGGGGCGTGTACTTACAATTTTTTAAAAAAATGCTTCGCAACACGTGTGACTGCTGTGCTCCAAGTACAGTCTCTGTGAGGGGTTGCAGTGTTGTGGCACCAGCACCAGTGCCTAAGGCACAATTTTTCAGCCCCTGTTTAACAGGGGCGGGTAATTACAAATCTTGATCTAATAGTTCACAGCAGGGCCCATTCCTGCGCCCACCAAGAGTAACTATGAGGGCCTACAGTCTTGTGGCAACACCGTCCACCACCACCGCCAAAGGCCCAATTTTTCTGCCCTGTTCATCAGGTGCTTGCAATTACAAATCTTGATCTAATAACTCACAGCAGGGCCCATTCCTGCGCCCACCAAGAGTAACTGTGAGAGCTTACAGTCTTGTGGCAAAACCGTCCACCACCACCACCCCCAATTTTTCTGCCCTGTTCAACAGGTGCATGCAATTACAAATCTTGATCTATTAACTCACAGCAGGGCCCATTCCTGTGCCCACCAGTCTTGTGGCTACACCAACATCTAATAGGGCAAATTTCTGCAGAGTATATACGCCAGGCCCCTACTTTCAAACATCCAACTTACAAACGACTCCTACTTGCAAATGGAAAGAGAAAACAGGAAGTGAGAGGAAATCTACCCCTAGGAAGGGAAATTCTATCCTGTTAGATTTAATTTGGGAAAAAGGTATCTCCTCTCTACTGATACTTTATCACCAATCCTTGTTTCAATTAAAACCCCACTTTTCCAAAAACATTTATCATTGGGACGGAAAGTGAGGTGACATGTTCTGAACAGATGTGCAAAGACAGCAAATGTTACAGGGGTGATAACCCCTCCCTATGTTCTCCAAAAAGCTTAAAAATAGATTTTTTTGGGATGGAGCTACACTTCATAATGTACCTGTTCAGATTCTACTTAAGATCAAACCTAAAGCCGCAAGTGGTTTTAAATGGCTTCTTTTTTTCCTTTACAAATGTCATTTTGTGCAAGGACAGTTCTAAACACGGGAAACACATGCCACTTCACAGGCATACTTTGGACACCCCCCAGGTACCATATTTAAAGGAAAATGTCACTTTTTTTTTTTTCACTTTATGCATCATTAAAATGACTGCTCCCGAAAAAACGTTAGTTTTTAAAAGTTCTTTTTGCATTGATATATGTCCCCTGGGGCAGGACCCGGGTCCCCAAACCTGTTTTATGACATTAACATGCATATTGGCCGTTGTAATTAGCACTTTTGATTTCGAACGTTCGCGTCCATTATAACGTATAGGGTTCGAAAATTCGCGCGAACTTTCGGTCCGTTCGAAGGTTCTGGTTCGAACCGAACCCGGGGGTGTTCGGCTCATCCCTAGTAGTGAATGGTAAAAATAAAATTGTCAGAATTGTTGTCATCTGTGTGCCACTGGGGAGATTTACATTCACTTTCTGTCTTCAAAATGAGGGAAATTACGTCTTATACAGTTGCCCCCCACTGGAAAATACCCCTTTATTCCTGTTCTTGTGACAAATTAGACATTTTGGATTTTCCCTCACTTTTAGCCACTGTGACAGTGATCACCAGGACAAATAAGAAGACTTAACTTTCCTATAAGGGACACAACTCCAACAGAGGTACTAACCTTCTATCACTCTATCTAACACAAAATAAAATGTTTTGCCTCTAGATAAACTTTAAATCTAACTTCGTGCAGTAAAAGAAACTAAAGCTATAGTGCCTAGTTAATGTAGATTTTGTTATATGTGCTGTGAGTGGGATGGGGATATGCGAGGCAGTTGCAGAGAGATTGTTGCTAACATACATATAGCATTGGTCCTTTACTGCAGACTACCACCTGGGGAGAGAGCTCATATAGAGCTATGACGATAATAAGACATTTGCCATTTACCTCTTTGCTGCACATTATTTATATTTGGCTAAAATCATGAGAATTTTATTAGACTTGAAATAACAGTGTTCAACTAGCAAAACCTTACCAGAACCATCAGATCCTTGACATTCCAAGTCTCCAAGGTTTTGCACACTCCCATCATGTGACAGCACTCGTGCCTCGTGATTGGCATCTCAGACCCACAATACACTGTGTAGTAGGGAAGCAGCAATGTCATGTCTACAACCAGAGACCTGAAGGTGGGTCAGTATATTGGAGTAGAGCGTGGTAGCTAAATCAATGCTGTTCATGCATCAGAGTGTGTGGACAAAGTACAGGTTCATGTTACACTCTCTCATATTTATTCTTCACTTCTGCAATTATTAAAGGGGTTGTAAAGTCAGAAGGTTTTTTATCTTAATGCATTCTAGGCATTAAGATAAGAAACCTTCTGTGTGCATCAACCCCCCTCAACCCCCCTAATACTTACCTGAGTCCCATCTCTATCCAGCGATGTCCACCAGTGCCTCTGTCGTCCGGGACTCTCCCTTCTGATTGGCTGAGATACAGCAGCGGTGCCATTTGCTCCCACTGCTATCAATCAAAGTCAGTTTGCAAATCATGAGAGAGAGGGGGCAGGGCTGAACCGCAGCTCCGTGTGTCTGAATGGACACATGAAGCTGCAGCTCAGCTTGAGTGCCCCTATAGCAAGCTGCTTGCCGTGGGGGCACTGAACAGGAGGGAGGGGCCAGGAGCACAGAGGAGGGACCCGAGAAAAGGAGGATCGGGGCTGCTCTGTGCAAATCAACTGCAACAGAACAGGTAAGTATAATACCGCGTACACACGACCGGACTTTCCGGCAAACTATTAGTCTGTCGGACAATCCGATCGTGTGTGGGCTAATCCATTCATTTTTCGCGGGGAAAAATTTGGCGGACCTAGGAATAGAACTCAATTCCGACGGACTCAAACCGGGAAAACTGTTCGTCTGTGTGCTGGTCCGACAGACCAAATACGACGCAAGGGCAGCTATTGGCTGCTGGCTATTCTTTAGTCCCGTTTACGTCACCACGTCAAAAACGAACAGACTTTCGACTGGACTCAGTCCGTTCATATGTGGGCAGGTCCGTTCGTTCAGAAAGTCCGTCGGAACTCCGTCGAAAGTCCGCCGAGAAGACCATCAGACCTAGTTTGCCGGAAAGTCCGGTCGTGTGTACGTGGCATATCATGTTTGTTATTTTTATACATAAAAAAATTTGACTTTTCAATCACTTTAAACTTACAAGTTTAACTACTATTCATATTTGCACTTTGATTTATAAGATTTTAATCTGAATGTTTGATTGTTTATTATTATTCAGAATTATACAATTTACACAGCACTTTACAGTGTAAAAGAGAGACAGTACAGTTACAAAAGCTATAGTGCCTATTTAGATTTTGTTATATGTGCTGTGAGTGGGGCAGGGGATATGTGAGGCAGTTTCAGAGAGACTGTTGCTAACATACATATGTAGCCAAGTCCCTAGCTTATCCAGGCCTAATGTGACCTCCAGAGTTAGGGACAGCTGACATCCTTCTATGTAGAGTGGGTTACGAGGCATGGTGGGTGAAATGCAAGATAGATTAATGGGTGCCAGACACTTCTTGAATGCAAAGAGATTTATTTTCTCTTAAACAGAATCAACCTTAAGTAGATGCAATGTTAATTGGCAGACTCTGAGACTTCTTTAGGTAGACAGCCATGCAGGGAAAGGCAACAATCTTGAACAGTTTCTAACACAGGTTGTAATGAACTCTTTCACTTCCTCCACAATCTCCTTTTTAGATCTTCGCTCAACTGAGCTCCCAGTTTATCACTTAGATCCACTGATCCACTGCCACAGGATCTCTTGAGCTCTTCCAATCTTCTCACTGAGTATCTTTCTCAAGCATCACCCCCGTGTTCCTGCTCGATCCCTGGCTTGGCACACAGGACTGCTCTGCAAGCGTCACCTCTGCTGGATGGGTCCCTGGCTTGACATCTGCTGAAGTTTCCCAATTATTCACCATTCCTGGTTGGTGAGAATACTGCACTGGTACTTGCTTCAGCTCCTCACTGTGGTCCCTGGTAACACAGTGGATGGACCACTAGTGGCGACAGTCTCCCCTCTAACTCTGACCACGGCAGGTTCTCCAGCCGGCAGAACCGTCACTTTGGTTGGACTGCAAGTCGCAGTCCCAACCCTGCGCTGCTCTCCTGCTTCTGGATAGGCCCTCAGACAGCCTAGCAGCCAGATGTCCCCGGGATAGGCCTCAGGCTCTGGCCTAGCAGCCCAGGGCAGTATAACGCGTGACCACCCAGACAGCCGTCCAGGTGGCACAGAACCCCGATCACCTGACCTCACCCAAATAAACAGGCTCTCCCAGCAGGCTAAGGGACCCACGAAGATCCCTGCTCATTGGCTGAGACACTCCATCTATTCCTAATCTGTCCTTGTAATGCCCTTGTCTTATCTAATGTCACCAGATACCCCGCCATCTAGTGACAGAAGAGAGAAGTGCAGCAATTCCAGAATTAGGAGGGAATCAATTGATCTCCTATCAATCGGCCAAGGCAACTACCTAAACATCAGGTTGCTACACATATAGCATTGGTTCTTTACTGCAGACTGCTACCTGGGGAGAGGGATCATAATTATAATTTTTTATAATAATAATAATTGATAATAAGACATTTGGCATTTACCTCTTTGCTGCACATTAATTATATCTGGCTAAAATCATGTGAATTTTATTGGATTTTAAATAATAGTGTTCAACCTATAAAAACCTTATTAGAATCAGAACCATCAGAACCTTTACATTCCTAGTCTCCAGGTTTTGCACACTCCCATCATGTGACAGCACTCCGTGCCTAGTGATTGACCTCCCAGGCACACAATACACTGTATTGTAGGAAAGCGACAAAGTCATGTCTACAACCAGACCTGAACGTGGGTCAGATTATTGGAGTAGAGAGTGGAAGCTAGATCAATACTATTCATGCTCCAGAGTGTATAGACAAAGTACAGGTACACGTTACATTCTACCACATTTATTCTTCACTTCTGCAAGTTTGATTGTTTATTATTATTATTCAGAATTATACATTATATGCAGCACTTTACAATATAATAGGGAGACAGTACAGTTACAATACAATAAAATACAAGAGGGTTAAGAGAGTCCTACTCATCAGAGCTTACGATCTAAAAGGGGTTTATGTTTTCTTATGTATATTATAAATTTATTTTACCACAGAGAGGAGGCAGAACCTACAGGAGCGGAAGAAAATCATTAACACAACACTGACTATTAAAATATTAACAAATCACTGCAAATATGAAAATGATTGCAAGAAAAGTAATCTGGTTTATCTTCACCAATAGCTGCAGCCATGGTCTAGATGCCTTTTCTTGTAAGCGCAGTTTCACACTGACAGCGGGATTGAAATTGCGCAAACTCGCAAGATTTCATACCCGCATGTCAGTCCGACTTCGGGAGCAATTTCAGAGTTCAATGTGCAATTTTGGGGGCACAGATGTCCATTGAAATTGCACCTGAAGTCACCAAAAGTAGTACAGGAATGACTTTTGGGAATCGGTGCGGTGCCGCAAAGTCGGCCAATTTGGACGGTGTCGTTGCCGGCAATAGCCGCCAATTTGGCATGCGATTTGACATTGCATTAATGTGAACCTAGGCTAAAGGTGATCCGAGCAGATAAACAGCTGCCTGATTTTACAAGACTCCAACCCCCACAAACCTCCCCACCCCCCCTCTCCCTTACCCTGCCATGTGCCAACTTTTCCAGGATCTCCCATCCCACCGAACAGAGGTGCTGGCTGACCACGGAGACCAGGAAGGGACTTATGCGGAATACACACGGTCGGAATTTCCGATGAAAACAGTCCGATGGGAGCTTTTCATCGTATCGCATGTGTATGCCCAACGGTCTTTTTCTGTCGGAATTTCCGACAGACTTTGGATTGAGAACCTGTTCTCAATTTTTCAGATGGAAAACCTTTCTATCGGATTTTCCGATCGTGTGTATGCAATTCCGACACGCAAAATTCCGACGCATGCTCGGAAATAATTTGACGCATGCTCGGAAGCATTAAACTTCCCTTTTATAGTGCTGTCAAACGCGTTTTATGCCGCTGTGTTATTGACCGTCGGAATTTGGTGTGATCGTGTGTAGGCAACATAGCTTGAGCGGAATTTCATCGGAATTCCGTCAGAAAAACCGTCAGAGTTTTTTTCCGACGAGAATTCCGATTGTGTGTACGCGGCATTACGGTATTTTCCCGGACCATCTCTATGGTGTATGAAACCAGAAGTGACGAAATCCTCTTTTCTATTGTTTACCAGCCATTACCGGCCAGTAAAGCAGCCAATTTTGGTTTGATAAGCTGCTTTGAAGGGCAAAGGACAAATAGTTTAATAGACCCCAGATATCTTAGTAAAGAGAACCTGTCACTGTCCATACTATACAATAAAGTTGATGAAAAAATTAAAATAAAAGAGACAGTGTTAAAAAAACAAGTAACTTGTAAAGGCTTTTAAAGTGTCGCCTATGGAGAATTTTAGGTACCATAGTTATACTAAGTGATGATTTTCCTCATCAAATGGTGGCATTGATCTCATCCAGCATTTTGTGAGCAGCCTGACTATTATGTGATAGACATACAATTTGAGGGACATGAGTGAAATTTTTTTCTTTTGGGGGGGGGGGGGCAGGATGTCAAGGTGCATATCTTTAAATAACATTCTCTGAAAGGTGTGGACATGCATAGCGGCACAAATTCATTATGCCTTAATAGTGTTAGGTACTGTCATTTGTTGCAATTCCAAAGGCATGCGTAATGACAGCATGACATGTTAGGTATCTCTTTACTTGGTGTAACATCATTTTTTATATTAGACCAAAAATGGGTTTTATTTTGTTTTTGTGTGCACTAAAATTATTTTTTTTCCTGAAAAATTGCATTTAAAACCGCTGCACAAACATTGTGTGACATTAAAAATTTATTCTCCAGGGACTTTGCTTTCAGAAATGCTGTGTATTGTTTGGAGGGTTCCAAGTAATTTTCTAGCAAAAAATGCAGATTTTTACATGAGAAATGTCAGAATTGACCAGGTTTTGAAGTGGTTAGAATGTAGAAGAAACATTGGTCCTACCATATTTCTACAACTGGAGAATGCATGGAAATGTTCATATAACTAACCAAAGGTAATAACAGTATCGTATGCTTATATGGTTGCATATTGAGGAGCTTCTATTTACATGTAACCCTATGTGTTTATCTACTTTCAGGCTATTCCCAATGATTGTCTTAAGGGCAGTATCTTGAAGTGGTGATTTACTTCTTGATTAGTAGTTTGCCTTTTGCCAGGACTAGGTTAATTCCCACCAATGATATTATCCTCATGGCATTTATGTGTCTGTTGAATAGCAGGACTAATGTGAATATTTTCTCTACTCTGTCATACACTGACATTTACTTGAGCTATATACTGTAAAATAAGTAAAAATAAAATTAATCTTTGCTAACGAATGATTAATCCCCTAAAACTTTCCAGCCTGCTGGACCTCTTGCTGTGCCAGTACCAGATTCACAAAGCTGCAATCTGCTATCCATATGTAATAAAATGTTGAACGATTCCCCCACAGCTGCTTGTATTATGTGAAAAACCTAATTTTACGTATTGGTAATCTGAACACATTACTTCAAAATGTGCTTCTGTGTTTTCTGTAACTTTCACTAAATACTGTTGCTCTTCTTTATTGATAATCAACTAATAAAATGCAATTACTCACAGAAGTCAGTTTTCACTAATTTGATTAACATTATGGACTATGCACATCCCTGACTAGGGATACAGACTCTGGGCAACCCCTGCAAAGTATGGGCTACTTCTCAACACACTCTGTCTCTCTCTAACTATTAACTGCTGTTGTTTGCAACTGAAGATGTGTGACCAGGATGACAAATATTGACACTGGACAATTAAATAAAGTGTTAAAAAGGCTTTCAGGTTTCTGGACTCTCCTGGAGAGGAACGTCTCCTGGTAACAAGTGCGGGCTGCTGTTGGACTCGTATGCCACAGGAACTCTCATAGGCCCTGGATACCTTTGAGAAGCCCAGGAAAAATGTAACTCAGTATGCTTAGGGGAACATCCGTGCATGAATGAGTTAGTGAGTACAGGTGGTGATCATGCTGCTCAACATGAGGCAGACCACCATTACACAACAGTTTTATGCTACTAAAGAATCAGCCCACCCATGTAATATTTTTAGTAATTGCTAGAGCAGTTTCAGCAATATAAAGTGAATGAAAACCCAGCATGCATTGATACATGTCCCCTAGGGTACTACGAGGACCCACATACCCCTTTTATGGCTAATTACTTGCATATAAGCCTTCAAATTGGGGATTTTTTATTTTTCCTGCTTGACTCCCTTAGACTTCAATGGGGTTCGCTGTTCGGGTTAGAACTTTTCCTCTGTTCTCGAGTTCTGCTGCAAACTGAACAGGGAGGTGTTCGGCCCATCTCTACTCCCCAACAGTGATATCAAACAACACAAGGATTAAGTGGATGAACAGGAAATGTCAACAAGGATGAAACATGGAAATTTAAAGAGGCCACTGCAGAGGTGGCCACACAGAGATGTGCATGCATGTCAAGAAACCAAAATGTTGCAGTGCTAGGTCACAAAGTAAGAACATTCCTTGGAGGATGCCTATTAGAGCTGGACTAACAAACAATGCTACCACTCTCAGCTGAAGAGTAGCAGATGACTCAAGTTATTGACAGCTTGTTTGTTGCTGTTCAGTTGAAGAGTGGAGATGGCAGTAAGGGTACTTTCACACTGCTCTGTAGCAAAATTTTGTTTCTAGTGCATTTTTGGTGATGATGATGTGACTGAAAAATGCAGCAAAAATGCTAAATCACAATGCGTCTTACCACGATTTTGCCACAATTTCCATTCATTTTAATGGGAAGCAGCGTTTTTGGTGTGGTTTTTTAAACCGCACCTAAGATGCAGCATGCAGGACTTTTCAAAACGCACTGCATCTGTAATGCTGTGTCACTTACAACTCCACTTCCTCCACTCCAACTCCTCTTACTGTTGGGGTCCCCCAAGGTTCTGTCCTTGGACCTCTACTATTCTAAATCTACACATCCTCCCTGGGTCAGCTGATAGCCTCACATGGCTTCCACTACCATTTATATGCTGATGACACCCAAATCTATCTCTCTGCCCCTCAACTCACCCCATCAATCTCCTCACGCATCACTGATTTACTAACAGACATATCAGTCTGGATGTCAAACCACTTCCTCAAACTCTGTCTAAAACTGAGCTCTTAATATTTCCTCCCCCACGTGCCCCTTCCCCTGACTTCTCAGTCAAGATCAATGGCACATCTATCAGTCCGTCCCCACATGCCAGGGTGCTAGGGTTAATCCTAGACTCTGAACTGTCCTTTCAGACCCACATACAATCCCTGTTCAAATCATGCCGCCTTAGCCTCCGCAACATTTCCAGAATACGCCCCTTTTTAACGAATGACAACACCAAGCTTCTAACTCACTCCCTGGTTATCTCTCGCCTCGACTACTGCAACTCCCTCCTCATTGGACTACCTTTACATAGACTATCCCCCCTTCAGTCCATAATGAATGCCGCTGCAAGACTCATCCACCTTACCAACCATTCAGTGTCCTCCACCCCTCTCTGCCAATCCCTCCACTGGCTTCCACTCACCCAACGAATAAAATTCAAAGTACTAACAATAGTTTACAAAGCCATCCATAACTCTGCCCCCAGCTACATCACTAACCTAGTACCAAAATACCAACCAAGCCGCTCTCTTCGGTCCTCCCAAGACCTCCTGCTCTCCAGCTCCCTTGTCACCTCCTCCCATGCTCGCCTCCAGGATTTCTCCAGAGTTTCTCCCATCCTTTGGAACTCTCTACCCCAATCTGTCCGACTGTCCCCTAATCTATCCATCTTTAGACGATCCCTGAAAACCTTTCTCTTTAAAGAAGCCTATCTTGCTTCTAACTAACACTGTTTTACTTCCTCCATCAACTCATCCCCCACAGCTATTACCTCTTGTATCAATTGACCCTTTCTTTTTAGATTGTAAGCTCTAACGAGCAGGGCCCTCTGATTCCTCTTGTACCAAATTGTAATGTAATTGTAATGTCTGCCTTTATTTTGTTAAGCGCTGCGCAAACTGTTGGCGCTATATAAATCCTGTATAATAATAATAATGCAGTGGTGTGAAAATTCCCATAGGATTTAAAGGGAAACATTTTTCTTGTAAGGAAAAAAAGCAGACAAAACATATCAGTGTGAATTGGCCCTTAATCAACTCTGCAACCCTTATCTTTGACACAGATGCCAAGTGCCAAGTAGCTACAATTGCAAAATAGTCACTTTTATTCCCATGCCTGTTGTGTAATTCTTAGGAAAGGTAATGTTCAGTGAGTTTGCAAGGGGTGAGAATTGTATTGGTCAAATATACTTTACCAAGCCTCCAACTGTATTATACTCACTACTGCATAGTGGCATTCATATGCTAATCCTTGACATATATGTAGCACCCTCTAGTGGTACTAGGATGTGTACAGAGTTTTTGTTTGTATAGGTAGGTGACACACAGTCAGCAAGGACTGGGAGGCATGCCTGAGAGGACTGGGAGATTGCAGTATGGGATGAGTGCAGCGCCAGTGGAGTGGACTGTGGTGGCATGGAAGAGAGGCAGCTGCAGCCAGGAGGGCTAGCAGAGCCTGATTATGTGGAACTGGGATCAGTAGCCACATGGATATCTAGTACTAGGACTACCTACATTTTGCTACACCAAAGGGTTCCATGGTCCTTGCTTGTATAGGGCATTTGCTTTGGGCCTGGCTGAGCCAGTTTCAGGCCTACCTGTAAAATGAGATCAAGAGTTGTGCTGGAGATGGAAGTGAGGAAGATGTATATACCAAGTATATATAGTTTAGTCCTGTATACCTTTTTTGCAATCAGCTGGGCATCTTATGATTTATCCCCATCCATGTTAAATCCCCTTAAAAAAAATACAAAAAACAAAGTTTAAAAGAGAAGTATGGGTTTGGGTTTTTCTCCGATCATACTTACCTAGGTGGATGCAGCATCTGTCTCCCAGCGTCTCTGCACTGAGAACCGAGCGATCAAACATGGCCGATGGCTCAGTTCTCACAGCTCCCCGAGCAGAGAGATGCTGACTGTCCTCCACGCTCACTGGAGCACTGAGCTGTGGAGGGGCGTGGAGCGCCCATCTCAGACTCTCAGCGGCTCGCTGAGCGGCTGAGACGGGTGTTAGTCGGGTGTCAGTCCAGGCACCTGGTGGATCCCGACTTCCATTGTTGTGATGACGCGGTGCCTGGACTGATTCGTGTGACATCAGCAGAAAGCGGACTTTAGTCCGCTCTCTACTGAAAACAGGTCACAAGAGTGCAAAATTAATTGCAAAACAAATTGCACTTAGCAGAAGCCCAAGGCACCACAACTACCAACGGCTCCTATGGGGGGCACCGCTATATATACACAAAAAAATTCTTTCATGCCCCAAACTATTTTAGAACACTTAGCAGCAGATTTTGATTATACACACTGCTAATAATTATAGAAGAGCATAATGAGAACTCCTTTACTCCTCTTTCTATAGGAAACTGGATCATTATTTTCAACAACCATGGCATAACGGACAGATCTAATGAGTGCATATACTGTATATAAGCTGTGTGTGATGGATTTTTCAAATGTGATCACTTGAGTTGGATTTCCATCCATTTCAATATTCTTCTCTGTTGATGGTGCAAAGAAAATTATAGCTGTTGATTTACATATGCTTGATTGGTAAGTGGACTCAGCCAACATGCCCTGTGTCATTAATAGAATAAAACATTAACAGTATGTTTGGTATAAAACTTCTTTAAGGCTACTTTCACACTGCGGCGCTTTACAAGCGCTACAGCACTAAAAATAGCACCTGTATAGCACCTGTAAAGAGCCTCTCCTGTGTCTCCAGTGTGAAAGCCTGAGTGCTTTTACACTGGAGCGGTGCGCTTGCAGGACGGGAAAAAAAGTCCTGCATGTCGCATCTTTGAGGCGCTACAGGAGCAGTGTATTCACCGCTCCTAAAGCACCCCTTCCTATTGAAGCCAATGCCCACAACGCCCAATCTGAAAGTAGCCTAAAGGGCCCTGATCTTTTTTTAAATAACAATGATGTTTTCCTATTTATAGTATTTACCAAATTTTTGGTCAATTACAGTCTGTCCATAATATTGTGAATACTTTGCCAAAGGTATGACAAAGCTATTTGATTAAAAAAAAGAGGAGTGCTCTACAATAAACATACAATACTGAAATTCCTAAACAGTGACTGCAACCCAGAATCCATGTATCTGACATCATTAGGTGGACAATGGTTTGGGAGTGAAAACAGATTAAAACATAATTTCATTTTTATGAAGTAGCTAAGAGATATCACAGCCTCTCAGTCCTAGAGGACATTGCACCATTAGGACACGTGTACATACTAACTTGACACAATCAATATCCAATTTCGTGGGAACATAGAACTCGTTAGCAGCTAACAATTTTTTATGCCACCCTTTCTGACATTTTTATGAAGGCCGAAAACACTGGGTTTTGTGTGTTCTAAACTTTGTGTATTGGCTTTTGTTTTAGGCTTGTGTGATACTACCAAAAATGTAATGAAGTGTTTCACTTTACTATACAGCTCCTTGTTGTGCAGATGTTCTCTGCATACTGCACATAAGAAAAATGCAAAAGAAAAACATGATCACAGATAATTGGTAGTTCACATCACTTTAAAGTCAAACCAAAAGAAGACTCTCTGGCCATTGTAAGGGTACTATCCACAGTAAAATCGTTTTTTTTCTGTACACAACCAGTCCTTGGTCCTCTGTGGCCTCCCATGCTTGTCTGTTTTACTATGAAGTGTGAGATGAATGAAATAGAGAGTTTTAATTTTCCCAACATTTTGGTGAAAATCAGGATTTTTTTTGTGAAACTCTACAATTTTGGCAAAATGCTTGGATCGTTTTAATTTTTTTGTAGGTGGTCGGCTTAAATAGCTAGTTAAGGAAGAAAGCTTTTTCACCTATTCCGGAACTGTTCTTTAGAAAGGAAAAGAGAAAGTGGAAAGCAAGAAAATGTAAAAAAAAATGTGGAATTACTGTACGTAGATCAAAATACATCAATAAAATATATTACCCAAAAAACACACACCTCTTATATTAAAGCGGTGTTTCACCTGAAATTTTTTTTTTTTAAAAGTCAGCAGCTAAAAAAAAAGAAGCTGCTGACTTTTAATATACACACTTATTTGTGGAGGCCGAGATGTCCCTCGGCGATCCGGTTCCAGCGCCGCCATCCTCAGTAAGGGAAACGGGCAGCCCGTTTCCTACTGCGCATGCGCGAGTCGGCGCATGGCCTACTGTGCATGCGCGAGTCGGCACGGGGCCTACTGCGCATGCGCGAGTCGAATTTGTGAAGTGGGAACGCGATGTGTTGTGGGACACAGTTCCCATAACACACCGCGCCCCATTCACTAGAAGACGGCGCTCGGAGCAGAGGAGAGAACATCACTGCGAAGCTGGAAGAGGCAGATTAGGACGATCTGCCTAGCAACAGCCATTTCTGGTAAGTAAAAAAAATTTTTTTTTTTTTTCCATTTTTAATTGTTTTTTTTCAGGGTGGCCCACCACTTTAAGTAAAAATATATTTTCCAAGCAATTTTGACTAAGAAATTCAATGAGTGAAACTTTCTGGTTTAGCAAAATTTTACCTACAGGAAAATCAGTAATTTTGCTTAAATCAGTACACTTATTTCTACCTTTAAAGCATATGCCAAAGTGAAAAAAACATTTAAAAAAATTGACAGGTCGCTGTACCAACACAAACAATGTTAGTTCAGCGATCTCCCCTGCTATGCACCCCCACCAGAATACACTGATCAGCGCTCACAGCCTTTGTCTGCAAGAACTGATCTTTGTTGGACTTACAAACATGTTTAAATTATGAACGAGCTACCAGAATGGAACTCGTTTGTAAGTAGGGGACTTACTGTACATTGTAAATTCTTTATTTAATTGTCAATGAATTTGGCAATAAACTATAGATCAGGACAAGTTCACAACAGCCCTAAAAAAAATATTATCTAGATTAACAGACAGAGGACACTAGTAGGTGTACTAAATATAACCAACAGTGCAAAACAGTCCGATGTCCGAAGAAAGTGGAGCATATCACAAAAACATAGGCTGCGAAATGTATTAGCAACAAGTCGAACGTTGGTATCGGATGTCAAATTCCAAGGAGTTTTATTCAATATGTAAACAGTTAAAGATTTTGTACAGTAGCCCAACAGTGGTGCATAGTGCACAGAAATAGTAGTAAGAAAAGTTGGGAACTAGCATAAGAGGAGGGAAGGGGGATAGGGACCAGTGGAAAGAGAGGGTTGAGAGGGTATATGGGAGGGGAGGGAAAGGGGGGGGGACAAAATGAGAAAAAATAAATAAAGGTGGTGGGGGGGGGGGACTGGAAAACAGATCTATCTCCCTCTTAGAGAATTCCATTCATAGGTCCTGGCACACTATAACCTGCTTAGAAGACAGGTCAAGACTGAGAGACAAGCAGGGTCTGCTCTCTGTAAAAGAAGTAAGGAGTCCAGATCTTCCAATACTTGTCCTCCTGTACCTTTAGGATCATGGTAAGGTTTTCCATTTCCTGGATTTCTGCAATCCTTGCCCACCAATGATCTGTTGTAGGATGGCTTGTACTTTTCCATAATGCTGGAATGCAGGCCTTAGCCACTGTGATCAGATGTTTGAGTAAGGAATTTTTTAATTTCTTGTTAGATAATGGAGTATCATTTAACAGTTATGCAGCTGGTTCCTTATTAAGGGCCACTGCTGTTAGGGTCTTAATTGTAGTCTCGACTTTAATTTTGGGCATTCCCAAAAGATATGAAAAAGGGTTCCCTCAGACTCCCCACAACACCAACAGATGTTAGGGACCTGGGGAAACAAGCAATGTAATTTAACTGGGGTTCTGTACCACTGTGCAGTTTATAACCTCCCTCCTGATATCTGCTTGCTAGAGAGGCCTTGTGGGCGAAGAGAATAATTATTTCCTTCTGGGCCTGTGAAAAGGTTATGCTGTATGTAGGTCTTGTTCCCAATGTTGTAAAAAGGTGAGGTCTGGCGTACTACCTTGTGGACGAAGCAAGGAATTATGTCCTTCTGGGCCTGTGAAAATTACTATATATTTTTATCCATGTTTTTCCCTTTAACCCATTCCCGTCTGGCCTATTGTAAAATGACAGCAGAATAAGAGCACTGTTGTTCTGGGAGGACATCATATGACATCCTCCCAGGTTTGCGCCTGCCGCATCTTGTGGGCCATGATCTGTCACCGACCATGTCCACCGAACATGACCGATGACAGATCACTGTACCGGTCTGCTGCCGATACCATGGGATTGCTGTGGCCAGCAATCATATGACAGTTGTACAAAATGAAAAGCTTTGATTCATGCCTTTCATTGTGTACTTTTGTGATGAGCTCTGTGATTGGTCACAGTCATCACATGGTACAGACAGGGCCAATCACAGCCCATCTGTACCATGTGATTATCTGTGGGCAATTACAGCTAATCACAATAGTAAACAGTCTTTTTGTTAGATTTCATTCAGAATAGTAGTTTTCATTCAGAAAAAAATGGTTACTTATGACTGTAAAATTCACAGCAATATTAACCACTTTCAGACCGGACCATTATGCAGCCTAAAGACCAGAGGACTTTTTACAATTTCGCACTGCACTGGTTTAACTGGTAATTACGCGGTCATGCAATGTTGTACCCAAACGAAATTTGCGTCCTTTTCTTCCCACAAATAGAGCTTTCTTTTGATGGTATTTGATTGCCTCTGCGATTTTTATTTTTTGCGCTATAAACGGAAAAAGACCGAAAATTTTGAAAAAAAATGATATTTTCTACTTTTTGTTATAAGAAAAATCCAATAAACTCAATTTTAGTCATACTTTTAAGCCAAAATGTATTCAGCCACATGTATTTTGTAAAAAAAAATGTCAATAAGCGTATATTTATTGGTTTGCGCAAAAGTTATAGCGTCTACAAACTAGGGTACATTTTCTGGAATTTACGCAGCTTTTAGTTTACGACTGCCTATCTCATTTCCTGAGGTGCTAAAATGGCAGGGAAGTACAAAACCCCCCCAAATGACCCCATTTTGGAAAGTAGACACCCTAAGGAAATTGCTAAGAGGCATTTTGAGCCCATTGAATATTTTATTTTTTTGGCCCAAGTGATTGAATAATGACAAAAAAAAAAATGTTTACAAAAAGTTGTCACTAAATGATATATTTCTCACACATGCCATGGGCATATGTGGAATTACACCCCAAAATATATTCTGCTGCTTCTTCTGAGTATGGGGATACCACATGTGTGGGACTTTTTGGGAGCCTATCCGTGTACGGGACCCCGAAAGCCAAGCACCGCCTTCAGGATTTCCAAGGGTGTAAATTTTTGATTTCACTCCTCACTACCTATCACTACCTATCACAGTTTTGAAGGCCATAAAATGCCAAGATGGCACAAAACCCCCCCAAATGACCCCATTTTGGAAAGTAGACACCCCAAGCTATTTGCTGAGTGGCATGTTGAGTCCATGGAATATTTTATATTTTGCCACAAGTAGCGGGAAAAATGACAAACTTTTTTTTTTTTTTTTTTGCCCAAAGTTGTCACTAAATGATATATTTCTCACAAATGCCATGGGCATATGTGGAATTACACCCCAAAATAAATTCTGCTGCTACTTCTGAGTACGGGGATACCACATGTGTGGGACTTTTTGGGAGCCTATCTGTGTACGGGACCCCGAAAACCAAGCACCGCCTTCAGGATTTCCAAGGGCGTAAATTTTTGATTTCACTCCTCACTACCTATCACTACCTATCACAGTTTTGAAGGCCATAAAATGCCAAGATGGCACAAAACCCCCCCAAATGACCCCATTTTGGAAAGTAGACACCCCAAGCTATTTGCTGAGAGGCATGTTGAGTCCATGGAATATTTTATATTTTGCCACAAGTAGCGGGAAAAATTACAAACTTTTTTTTTTTTTTTTTTTTTTTTGCCCAAAGTTGTCACTAAATTATATATTGCTCACACATGCCATGGGCATATGTGGAATTACACCCCAAAATATATTCTGCTGCTTCTCCTGAGTATGGGGATACTACATGTGTGGGAATTTTTGGGAGCCTATCCGTGTACGGGACCCCGAAAACCAAGCACCGCCTTCAGGATTTCTAAGGGCGTAAATTTTTGATTTCACTCCTCACTACCTATCACAGTTTTGAAGGCCATAAAATGCCCAGATGGCACAAAACCCCCCCAAATGACCCCATTTTGGAAAGTAGACACCCCAAGCTATTTTATGAGAGGCATGGTGAGTATTTTGCAGCTCTCATTTTTTTTTGAAAATGAAGAAAGAAAAGAAAAAAAAAATTTTTTTTTATTTTTTCAATTTTCAAAACTTTGTGACAAAAAGCGAGATCTGCAAAATACTCACCATACCTCTCAGCAAATAGCTTGGGGTGTCTACTTTCCAAAATGGGGTCATTTGGGGGTATTTTGTGCCATCTGGGCATTCCATGGCCTCTGAAACTGTGATAGGCAGTGAGGAGTGAATTCACAAATTCACACCCTTAGAAATCCTGAAGGTGGTGCTTGGTTTTTGGGGCCCCGTACGTGGCTAGGCTCCCAAAAAGTCCCACACATGTGGTATCCCCGTACTCAGGAGAAGCAGCAAAATGTATTTTGGGGTGTAATTCCACATATGCCCATGACATGTTTGAGCAATATATCATTTAGTGACAACTTTGTGCAAAAAAAAAAAAAAAAAATAATAATAATTATTATTTTTCCCGCAACTTGTGTCAAAATATAAAATATTCCATGGACTCGACATGCCTCTCAGCAAAAAGCTTGGGGTGTCTACTTTCCGAAATGGGGTCATTTGGGGGGGTTTTGAACTGTCCTGGAATTTTATGCACAACATTTAGACGCTTATGTCACACATTACCCACTCTTCTAACCACTTGAAGACAAAGCCCTTTCTGACACTTTTTGTTTACATGAGAAAATAATTTTTTTTTGCAAGAAAATTACGTTGAACCCCCAAACAATATATATTTTTTTAAAGCAAAGGCCCTACAGATTAAAATGGTGGGTGTTTCATTTTTTTTTTTCACTCAGTATTTGCGCAGCGATTTTTCAAACGCATTTTTTTGGGAAAAAACACACTTTTTTAAATTTTAATGCACTAAAACACACTATCTTGCCCAAATATTTGATGAAATAAAAAATTAGATCTTAGGCCGAGTACATAGATACCAAACACGACATGCTTTAAAATTGCGCAGAAACGTGCAGCGGTGACAAACTACATACATTTTTAAAAGCATTTAAACGCCTTTACAGGTTACCACTTTAGATTTACGGAGGAGGTCTACTGCTAAAATTACTGCCCTCGATCTGACCTTCGCAGTGATACCTCACATGCATGGTGCAATTGCTGTTTACATATGACGCCAGACCGACGCTTGCGTTCGCCTTTGCGCGAGAGCAGGGGGGGACAGGGGTGCTTTTTTTTTTTTTTTTTTTTTTTATTATTATTGATTTTGCTTTTTTATTTTATTTTTCAACTGTTCCTTTCATTTATATATATTTTTTTATCATTTTTATTGCTATCTCAGGGAATGTAAATATCCCCTATGATAGCAATAGGTAGTGACAGGTACTCTTTTTTGAAAAAATTGGGGTCCATTAGACCCTAGATCTGTCGTCTGCCCTCAAAGCATCTGACCACACCAAGATCGGTGTGATAAAATACTTTCCCAATTTCCCAATGGCGCTGATTATATCCGGCGAAATATAAGTCATGAAATGCTCGTAGCTTCCGGTTTCTTAGGCCATAGAGATGATTGGAGCCATTCTGGTCTCTGATCAGCTCTATGGTCAGCTGGCGGAACCACCGGCTGCATTCTCAGGTTCCCTGTTGGGACAGGAGAGCCAGAGAAAACCATGGAAGACGGTGGGGGGGGGGGGCATTCCCTCCCACTGCTTGTAAAAGCAGTCTAGAGACTAATTAGCCACTAGGATTGCTTTTACATGAAAGCCGACCGCTGGCTGAAAAGAATGATACCAAGATAATGCCTAATCCTGCCGGCATCATTCTGGTATAACCACTCAAAGTCCAGCAACATACCAGTACGTTGCTGGCCCTTGTTTGGCATATATTGTAATCTTTTTTTTCATGCAGCCTGTGGGCTGAACGAAAAAAAAAGATTGATCGGTGGGTATGCCCACCATTAGAACCTCCCTTCATCCACCCACTTCTAATGATGGGCATACATGCACCATTTTGTTTTTAACTGTGGTGGTGAAATCACCTCCAACAGCGCTGGAGTCACGGATTTATGTATCGTGGGAGCAAGCGCTGTTGCTGTCAAGATAAATAAATCCGCGCTGCAGCTGAATGGCGTACCTGCTAAGCAAATTATGGTTAACAATAAAACAAAGTAACATTATAGTATAACAGTAAGATTTACCATACCTGCAAAGCAAATACCAAAAAAAACATAGTAAAAAATAAAACATTTTTTAATGCAACCTGTGCCTAAAATATATATATGCCGAAGCATGGGGGCATCCTCCCGCAAAAAAGTTATGCCGCGTACACGCGGTCGGAATTTTCCACGGGCAAGCCTCCGTCGGAATTTCAACCGTATGTAGGCGGCATTAGGAGCAAATCGCTCCTCCGCCCTCTGCTGCCCCCATGCTTCGGCATATATGCTCTTTTTTTTTTAACTGTGGTGGTGAAATCACCTCCTACAGCGTTGGAGTCACGGCTTTATGTATCGTGGGAGCAAACGCTGTTGCTGTCAAGATAGATAAATCCGCGCTGCAACTGAATGGCGTACCTGAAAACAAAAAAAATGGTTAACAATAAAACATTGCAGAATAGAATACAGTAAAAAGGAGAACAATAGAGAGAGAATAGAGAGAAAGAGAACAATAAAACAACTATTTTTGTTTTTTTTATTTTATATTTTTTTTGTTTTATTTTTTACTTTTTTTTTTTTAAACTTTTGTTTGTAACTGTAACAGTTCTAACGGAACTGTTGTAACGGTTCCATCGGTTTTGGTCTCAAAATGCGATGGCATTCTTGAGAACGTGTGCCTAGTCTGTGCAATGCTGTACCCTACGCTAATACTCAACTAGTGTATGGTAGCGTTCGAAACATTCACCGATGCAAAGACCAGGATTGTCAGGACAGCGGGGACAATAATAGCGGGTGTCACGCCTAAATCCGCGCTTTCTGCAGACACGACATTTTCTTTGGGGGGCTTGTTGGGTAGGGGTACTCGGGAGGACATAAATAAAATGCCGCTCATGCAGCCGGCTAACTGCATTTGGTTGGGGAATGTGAGGAGGAGCACCGTCTGGAAACAGAAGGGCTCCGATGATCTCTTCCTGGAATTTAAGGAAGGATCCAGTACGTCCTGAAGCTCCGTATAGCACATGAGCGTTCAGCAAAGCCAATTGGAAAAGGTAAATAGACACTTTTTTGTACCAGCGTCTAGCCTTACGGGCAACTAGGTACGGCGCCAACAACTGGTCGTTGAGGTCCACCCCTCCCATGTTTTGGTTGTACTCGTGGACACAGAGGGGTTTCGTCACAACACCAGCCGCCGTAGTAATTTGGACCGTCGTGTCTGCATGAAGGGAGGTAAGAACGAAAACATTCTTATTATCCCTCCACTTCATAGCGAGCAAGTTATTACACTTCAAGCAGGCTCTCTCCCCCAGCCTAAGACGGGACTCTACAAGCCGCTGGGGAAAGCCCCGGCGATTAGGTCGCACGGTGCCACATGCTCCAATCTGATGATCAAACAAATGACTAAACAGTGGCACGCTCGTGTAATAATTATCCACGTACAAGTGGTACCCCTTTCCGAATAAGGGTGACACCAAGTCCCACACAATCTTGCCAGCGCTCCCTATGTAGTCAGGGCAGTTTGTCGGCTCTATGTGGCTATCTTTGCCCTCATAAACCATAAATTTACATGTATAGCCTGTGGCCCTGTCACAGAGCTTATACATCTTGACCCCGTATCTGGCACGCTTGCTGGGAAGGTATTGTTTGAATGACAAGCGGCCAGTAAACTTAATCAGGGACTCGTCAACGCAGACAACTTGATGGGGAGTAAACAAGTCTGCAAAACGTTGGTTGAAATGGTTTATGAGGGGCCGAATTTTATAGAGCCGATCGTATGCAGGGTCTCCACGAGGACGACAGAGTTCATTGTCGTTGAAGTGCATGAACCGCAAAATCTGTTCGTATCGTGCCCTGGACATGGAGGCAGAGAACACGGGCATATGGTACATTGGCTCAGTGGACCAATATGAACGCAACGTACCCATTTTAACTATGCCCATGATGAGGGAAAGGCCCAGAAAGATCTTAAATTCGGGGACCGTAATTGGTCTCCAATCTCTGGCAAGGGTGGACAACTGGGGATTAGCAGCGATGTGTTGACCAGCGTACAAATTGGTTTGGTCCACAATAGATCTATAGAGATCTTCGGTGAAAAACAGCGAAAAAAAATCAAGTGACGTAAAATCAGCTGTTTCCACCTGAATACCGGGTTGGCCAGTGAATGGGGGAAGTACGGGTTCTGCAGAAGTGGTGGGCACCCAATCAGGATTGGCAAATTCTGCAGGAAGGGCACTATGGGCACGACGGGCCTGTCTTTGTCGTCTTCTTGGTGGCAGCGGGACACTACTTGTGCTTGCCACCTCGCCAGCTGAAACTGCACTTATGGGACTCGCCACGTCACCACGTGATACTGCAGTGCTGGTTTGACTACGTCCAGGGTGTACTAGGCCGCTGGTGCTTGCCTGTTCACCAGAAGGAATAGCGGCTCTAGTACGTCTCTGCCTCCTACGAGCGACCTGCGGTTCCTGCACCTCAACAACAGAAGAAGGAGTTTGGGGTCTGGTACGCCTGACCTTAGCAGGGACCACAACTCCGCCGTCAGAGCTATCTGTCATGGAGCCGCTGTCGTCTACTGGGTCGTATTCTGAGCCTGATTCTGACAGATGAGTGACCTCCTCTTCACTATCTGTCATGCTCAGAAACAAGTAGGCCTGTTCACTAGTGTACGTTTGACTTGCCATTTTGGGCTCTAAATTTAGTAGTACACTAGTGAGACTCACAGGAAAAAAAAAAGCTCCTGACTGTTAGCGACTGAATCAAAACGCTACCAAAAAACTGTAAGCGATCGCAGGGATCAGGCCTGACTCTGCGAACGCTGCAGTTATGTGTGCTTAGTGTTTTGTAAGTGACAGTGATCGATCGATACTGCACTTGGGTGGGCTGGGCGGAGGGGGAAAACGCAGGTGCTAGCAGGTATCTGGGCTGATCCCGCTAACAATGCGTTTTTGGGAACCCTAAACAGCTGGGGACGCTAGTATAGATCTGATCAGATCAGATATCGATCTGTTCAGATTCTATACCACTAAGGGAGGTGTATGCTGCGTGCGTGGGTGTTTGCGGTACTGGCACTAACCCGACGCTGCCTGGGGCGACGCAGACCCTATTTGACTCTAAAACCTTACTTATATCACCCGCCGGGCGATCAGGGGGTTAAACCTTTATTAGGTAATAAACGGCGGGTGCCCTGAAACTATAAAAAATAAACTAACTGACCAGCGTCACCCGTAACAGTTATATGGTGATCACTGGTGAAAGGGTTAACTAGGGGGCACTCAGGGGGTTAAAACCTTTAGTAGGTAGTATATGGGGGGTCCCTGACCCTATAAAACGCTGCGGCAAACCTAAATACCTACCTCCCTAACTAGCGTCAACTGTGACACTAATACAGCGATCAAAAAAACGATCGCTTAGTGACACTGGTGACGGGGGGTGATCACGGGGTTAAACCTTTATTAGGGGGGGTTCCTAGACCTAAAGGGGGCTAAATCTAACTGCCCTAACAGTTATTAGGGTCACAATGCACCAATGCAGTTAACAGTAAAAAAAAAAAAAAAAAAAAAAAAAAAAACTGCTTTGGTGTCACTGTGACAGGGGGTGCAGGGGGGCAATCGGGGGGGGGCTGGGGTGTGTAAAGTGTGCCTAGAATGTTCTACTGTTAGTGTAGTGTAGTGTAGGTGTAGTGTTGTGCAACTCACGTGTCTTCTCTCCTCGGCGTCGGTTCAAAAAGACCGCCACGAGGAGAGATGACCTCACTTCCCCTGGCTCTGTACACAATACAGAGCCAGGGGAAGCATTCCATTGGCTGGGAGCGATCGCGAGGGGGGGGGCACGAATGAGTGCCCCCCCCTCATCTCCGATCCCTCCCCCAATGTCCCGGAGAATTTACAGACACGGGGGCGGGCCCGATCGGCCCCCCACCCGCGTCTGTTAGGGATGACATCACTTCCTCTAGCCCTGTTTACATGACGGGGCTAGAGGAAGTGTTTCATTGGCTGGGAGCGATCGCGAGGGGGGGGCCACGAATGAGTGGCCTCCCCCTCATCTCCGATCGCTCCCCCAACGATGCCGACCGCCGCAGGCACCGGGGGGGGCCCGATCGGGCCCCCCACCCGCAGACAGGTAGGGACGTATATATACGCCCTCCTGCCTGTACGTGCCATTCTGTCGACGTATATCGTCGTGCGGCGGTCGGCAAGTGGTTAAAATATTAGATAGTGATGTTAATTTTATTCCGCCCTCTTCAAAAAAACACCGCTCTGCGCCCGTGGGATGTGTTACTAACAAGTTTGGGTAGGTATAAAGGTGTACCCACCTGTAGATGTGTTAAATATATAAATATATGAATAAATGAATAAATAAATAAATATATATGTATATATGTACAAGATGAATATATAAAGATTAGAGTGTGTATATATATATATACTTGTGCATAGATGTGATAGAATTATAGTTGTGATGTGCAAGAATAATCTCTATGTGATGTGTATGTACAGTAGACCTTATACATATATCATCAACAGCTGCTGCTTAAAACAAAGAACATATGGGAAAATACAAACAGCATTAGGTGGACCGTGCTTGGTCCACTCAAATTGGCGTTTGTAGCAGCGCTATTCAGAGTTTTTCAAGTGAATAAAAAACATTTAAAATATATACACTCACAATAGAACACAATATATCACATAGAGTTGTGAAAAATTAATCTTATATGTGAAATAAAATTATAAATATGGGTCTAGTGAAAGTGATAAAAAATTTCTCATAAGTGCTTAAAAATATAAAGTATATAAAAATATATATAAAAGTGCATTTCTGTGAATCATATATGTGAAAAAAACATATGATGAGCACAATAAATAAAAAAATATATAAAAAAATAATTGATTGTTAATTCTGTGTCTCCAGTCCACATAAAACAAAGTTTGTCAAACTGGTCCCGCTAGACTGCAGCAAACCACCAATCCACCAAGTGACAGTTGGTATAAACAAAACAGTTCAAAATTAGGGTATTAGAGTGATCCGACCACCGGAAGTTTCCACCTTGTGCAAGACACGCCCCCTTATGGGGATGCACTCACCAGAAAACTGCTTTACATATGCCTGTAGTAATAACCAATGTGGGCCTTCTCATCCAACATCAGACCATCGACCGGCATGAAAATAGGACCAGATCCACTGTTCTGCATCACCTGATCATTACTCCACCAACGCAGTCACATAGTGTATGAGAAGACAAATGGAGGACCACATAGTGTAATACTGCTTAAAAGTAATTTTATTGAAAACACTTTCCCTTTAAAACGATCCCCCCTAGTAGTAACTGCGTACCAAAAATTGATAATAAATTAGCCTTTAGATAAATGTAGGAATCTACTGTGCCTGAATCCAGTCCACAGGATGTGGAGGAAACGATTTCCGCTGAGTGTGTGAGCGGTGTCTCTCCTTCCTGATGGTCTTGGAACGCACAGTGGACCGCAAGCGTGATGACGTCACTTCCTTCTGACCTACGCCCTGACGCGTTTCGTCATTTCCGACTTCTTCTCGAGGGCGTAGGTCATCAGGGAGGAAGTGACATATATATACACTGACTGATGTGCCAACCGTCCAATGGGGAGGCTAGAATGCTCGCACACTGGACGGGGGCGCCGTAGACCAGGCAGACAGACACCAGAGGTCTAGTGAAGACATCTAGCAGTGAAAGCTCCGGTGTCAGCGCATCTACAGCATTAAGAGACATTCTAATTAAAACATATCATATTAAAACATCATGATGTTAGTACATTAATACAGTCATATTATATATTCAAGGAACGTGAACTTGAATATTGAAGTAATGGTTAAATGATCTGCATATATACCCATGTATACATCCGGCGGGGAAATATGTATATGTTCCCTCCAATTAAGGGGAGTTGGAGGGAGATATATTAAAATGATGGTACATGCACATCTGAAAGTTGGTGTTACAAACGGAGGTGTATGTATATAATAATGGCAGTATATATAAAACAAGGTGTAAACCCCTGCTTCAATCTATGATTATAGGTCCATATATAGAGTATAGTGAAGAATATATAAATTCTTCTGTTGTTATAATGTAAACCTATATATAAAGAAGAATGCTGTTAATTTACAAAAAGTGTTACACAGCATTATATAAAACCATATTACAAGGGCCCTATATTTTATAAAATTAGTATGTATAAAATATAATATTTCGGTGGACAAGGTTATATCTATAAAAAACTAAAATTAATTAAAACTATATTATGTACTCATATATAAAATGAATGGTATATAAAAATTGGTATATGTATAAAAAAATAATACAATAATAATATATATAAAAAAATATATATATAAAAACGGGAGTTACCATAAAAAAGCGTGGTGGGATCAGACTAATTTATCTGTAGAGGTAATATTAATTTATCTGTGGAGGTAATATTATTGTTTCATATTCATGTTCCTTAAATATGTACATATACTGACACGGTGCCATACACAAACGACCATGAGACATGGTTATCAGGGGCTCTATCACTGTTTATGTGTTTGTGTGCTTATTCTAAGGCACTATGTGTCGCTTATGAAGCAATTAATATCTAGTTCGATGTTTAATCCTTTGGGCGAGAGAACGTCAACTAGGTATATCCATTTTGTTTCTTGTTTAGATAGTTCGCGGACCATGTTTATGCCTCTCCAATGGGGTTGAATCTGTTCTATCCCCCAAAATTGGAGGCCTTTAGGATCCTTGCCATGTTTGAGTTTAAAGTGCAGTGAGACATTATGGTCTTTAAAACCAATTTTTATGTTATGAATATGTTCCGCAATACGCACTCGTAATAATCTTTTTGTCCGTCCAATATACATTAAACCGCATGGGCACTTTAAGGCGTATACCACATGGGAGCTATTGCACGTGATGAACTGTTTGATTGAAAACACATTATTGTTGACTGAGGAGGCGAAATTTTCCAATTTCCTGAGGGGTTTAGATACTTCCCGGCATGCTTTGCATTTCCTACAGGCGAAAAAACCATCCTGGTCCCAGAATGTAGGTGGTTTTTTTGGCGGATCAATAACCTTCTTTACTACTCGATCTCCAAAGCTAGGTGCTTTCCTGTAGATAAATTTCGGAGCTGGAGGCAGTGATGACATTAGTTTCTTGTCCAGAAGAAGGACATGCCAGTGATTTTTAAAGATTTGTTCAACCTCTTGATACTGTGCATGGTAACCAGATAAAAAGGCCCATTCCAGATTTTGTTTGCTGGATGGTGTGCATAGTTTCTTTTTTTCTTCTAAGATAGAGGACCTGGGTATTAGACTGACTTCTTCCACTATCTTCTGTAACTTCCCAGGGTCATAACCTCTTACTTCAAACCTATTTGTAAGAATTTTTGATTGTTCGATATAATTATTTTCTTCGGAGCAATTTCTTCTTACCCTCATTAATTGGCCTTTTGGGATGTTTTTTAACCAAAGTGGATGATGTCCACTCGATGTCGGTAAATAGCTGTTTCTATCAGTTTTTTTGAAAAATACTTTAGTCTCCAGTCTATTTTGTTTCCGATATATCGTGACATCTAAAAAGTTAATTTCATTAAAATCGTTGATCGATGTTAATTTAATATTATTGTTGTTATTATTAAGACCATTTAAAAATACTTCAAGACTAAAAATGGATCCTGCCCAGATAAAAAACAAGTCGTCTATAAAACGTTTATAAAATCTCAGTTCTGGTCGCTGATTATTAAAAATGGTCTTATCTTCCCATTCTGCCATGAATAGGTTTGCAATACTCGGGGCAAACTTGGCACCCATGGCAACACCTCTTTGTTGGGAATAAAATTCTCCTCCATACCAGAAATAGTTGTGGGACAAACAAAAATCCAGAGCGTTCCTTAAAAACATCTTCTGATTAAAAGCCAAATCTTCCCGTTTACTTAGGGCCCAATTCAGGGCAAGCAAAGCGTCGTCATGTTGTATGATCGAGTACAGAGATGAAACATCTGCTGTAACGAGAATAATTTGTTCGTTGTTCTCCAGATTGATATCTTGTAAAGAGTTGAGCAAATTTTTTGTATCTCTTAGATATGATTTTGTTTCCCTTACACTTTTCTGTAGGAAGGTATCCAAATATTGACCCAGCCTAGATGACACCGATTCAATGCTATTAACTATTGGTCTTGCCGGTGGGTTAGTTGGATCCTTATGTATCTTGGGCAGGGTATATAGTGTTGGTACTCGACTATTTGTGGGTATTAGGTATCTTCTCTCCTTACTCGAGAGTACTCCAGAGTGAGCGCCCATCTTTATTAATCTTTCCAGGTCTTCTCTATATATTTGTGTGGGGTCTTTATTCAGAGTTCTGTAGGTCTCTTTATCTGACAACATCTCCAAAATTTGTTTATGATAAAATTCTTTGGTTAATATAACAACTCCTCCACCTTTGTCGGCCGGTCTGATTACTATATCTTTACGTTTTTCTAGAAGTTTTATGCCTTCTTCCACGTGTTTTATATTCACTTCTTTTTTTGGTTTCAGTGTTTCTAGATCTTGTAATACCAGACTCTTGAAGACTTCCACATGGTGGTTTGGGTTGTTCGGTGGATTGAACAGTGATTTATTCTTTAGTCCACTATTCTTAATCCCAGGCCTTTCGTTTGTTGTAATTATTTGGGGTGTTTGTGTTGTTTGGATGCTACTTGTTATTTCACTAGTGCAGCCGTTGCCCAAAAAATATTTCTTTATATTTATTTTTCTAATATATTTGTGTATGTCAATGTACACGTTAAACTTATTTATAGGTTTTTTTATGCCGCATTTAAGGCCCAAGTTTAAAATATTTAGTTCCTTGTGTGTGAGATTTACCTCTGTGAGATTAAAAATTCCTCCTACTCCGATCCTCTTCTTCTTTTGTTGCACCTTGCGTCCTGCCCTGCATCCTCTGTATTTTCCTTTCTTTGTGGTAGTTGTGTACCGTCTTTGGGTTTTTGAGGATAGTCTTGTCTTTGGTTGTATTCTTTGTATTGGCCCTGGGTAGACTGCTGCTTCAGGTAAGGGGATGAGTTTCTTAGGTGGTAGGGGGGTTGGGCCTGCATTGGGGGTCGCCCCCTGCGTGGGGGGTATCCCCTGCCTCTCTGCTGACCCCCCCGGCCTCTCCCTAAAAAAGGACGAGGTAGCGGTCGGGGTTCATATTCGTCCTCGTAGTCGTATATTGGCTGGAACCTGTTCTGTGTGACTATCCCGTTGGTTTGTTGTTGATGTTGTGTTCTTTGATTGTTACCTCTCATTCCTTTGTTCCTCCCTTTTCCTCTATTTGTTGGAGTGGAATAATGCCTTGGGGAGTCCATGTATAAATTGTCTTCATACTGATTCCTTTCTTCCATCCACGGGATATTTGGTTTTTGGACTGGGGTGACATTTGAGTTTCTTGGCGCTTGAGTAGCCGTGGCACCATTTGGTTTTGCCCTTTCCGTATTTGGGTTGTCTATATTGTCTGGTTCTTGTTGCCAGGAGTACATTTTATTGTTTTTAAAATCGTCAAAATCCTTATGATATTTTTTGATTTTTTTCTTTTGGGTGTCCTTGTCCACCTTTTCTAAACGTTTCTGTACTTTTAAGTTAAAATCAATGATCTGTTGTGAATCCTTAATAGGATCTAATTGTAATTTTAGATCATTTATCTTTGTCTCAATAATTGTCATTTTACGTTTTTTCCTTTGTATAATTAACTGCTGTAATTTAAAACCGACCCCGTTAAAGAAATCCAGCCATTCCTGGGTGGATACAGGGTCGTCTAGTCCATCGTGGGGGGTCACATCCCATCTTAAGCTCTTAATGATAATTTTATCTTTCATATACTGCTCAAGAGTGCAGATGTCCCACCACGTTCTTACTTGCTTCTCTAAAATATTACCTAGAGCTGCCATTGCTCCATTATAGTTGGTTTCAGTTGGTGAGGGTGTGTGATCTGAGAACAGGGTGTCGATATCTATGCGTCTACTATTTAAAAATTGTAGTACATCCATGGCTGCAGAGAAATTTAATATCAAATACTAGATAGTGATGTTAATTTTATTCCGCCCTCTTCAAAAAAAACACCGCTCTGCGCCCGTGGGATGTGTTACTAACAAGTTTGGGTAGGTATAAAGGTGTACCCACCTGTAGATGTGTTAAATATATAAAAATATATGAATAAATGAATAAATAAATAAATATATATGTATATATGTACAAGATGAATATATAAAGATTAGAGTGTGTATATATATATATACTTGTGCATAGATGTGATAGAATTATAGTTGTGATGTGCAAGAATAATCTCTATGTGATGTGTATGTACAGTAGACCTTATACATATATCATCAACAGCTGCTGCTTAAAACAAAGAACATATGGGAAAATACAAACAGCATTAGGTGGACCGTGCTTGGTCCACTCAAATTGGCGTTTGTAGCAGCGCTATTCAGAGTTTTTCAAGTGAATAAAAAACATTTAAAATATATACACTCACAATAGAACACAATATATCACATAGAGTTGTGAAAAATTAATCTTATATGTGAAATAAAATTATAAATATGGGTCTAGTGAAAGTGATAAAAAATTTCTCATAAGTGCTTAAAAATATAAAGTATATAAAAATATATATAAAAGTGCATTTCTGTGAATCATATATGTGAAAAAAACATATGATGAGCACAATAAATAAAAAAATAATTGATTGTTAATTCTGTGTCTCCAGTCCACATAAAACAAAGTTTGTCAAACTGGTCCCGCTAGACTGCAGCAAACCACCAATCCACCAAGTGACAGTTGGTATAAACAAAACAGTTCAAAATTAGGGTATTAGAGTGATCCGACCACCGGAAGTTTCCACCTTGTGCAAGACTCGCCCCCTTATGGGGATGCACTCACCAGAAAACTGCTTTACATATGCCTGTAGTAATAACCAATGTGGGCCTTCTCATCCAACATCAGACCATCGACCGGCATGAAAATAGGACCAGATCCACTGTTCTGCATCACCTGATCATTACTCCACCAACGCAGTCACATAGTGTATGAGAAGACAAATGGAGGACCACATAGTGTAATACTGCTTAAAAGTAATTTTATTGAAAACACTTTCCCTTTAAAACGATCCCCCCTAGTAGTAACTGCGTACCAAAAATTGATAATAAATTAGCCTTTAGATAAATGTAGGAATCTACTGTGCCTGAATCCAGTCCACAGGATGTGGAGGAAACGATTTCCGCTGAGTGTGTGAGCGGTGTCTCTCCTTCCTGATGGTCTTGGAACGCACAGTGGACCGCAAGCGTGATGACGTCACTTCCTTCTGACCTACGCCCTGACGCGTTTCGTCATTTCCGACTTCTTCTCGAGGGCGTAGGTCATCAGGGAGGAAGTGACATATATATACACTGACTGATGCGCCAACCGTCCAATGGGGAGGCTAGAATGCTCGCACACTGGACGGGGGCGCCGTAGACCAGGCAGACAGACACCAGAGGTCTAGTGAAGACATCTAGCAGTGAAAGCTCCGGTGTCAGCGCATCTACAGCATTAAGAGACATTCTAATTAAAACATATCATATTAAAACATCATGATGTTAGTACATTAATACAGTCATATTATATATTCAAGGAACGTGAACTTGAATATTGAAGTAATGGTTAAATGATCTGCATATATACCCATGTATACATCCGGCGGGGAAATATGTATATGTTCCCTCCAATTAAGGGGAGTTGGAGGGAGATATATTAAAATGATGGTACATGCACATCTGAAAGTTGGTGTTACAAACGGAGGTGTATGTATATAATAATGGCAGTATATATAAAACAAGGTGTAAACCCCTGCTTCAATCTATGATTATAGGTCCATATATAGAGTATAGTGAAGAATATATAAATTCTTCTGTTGTTATAATGTAAACCTATATATAAAGAAGAATGCTGTTAATTTACAAAAAGTGTTACACAGCATTATATAAAACCATATTACAAGGGCCCTATATTTTATAAAATTAGTATGTATAAAATATAATATTTCGGTGGACAAGGTTATATCTATAAAAAACTAAAATTAATTAAAACTATATTATGTACTCATATATAAAATGAATGGTATATAAAAAATGGTATATGTATAAAAAAATAATACAATAATAATATATATAAAAAAATATATATATAAAAACGGGAGTTACCATAAAAAAGCGTGGTGGGATCAGACTAATTTATCTGTAGAGGTAATATTAATTTATCTGTGGAGGTAATATTATTGTTTCATATTCATGTTCCTTAAATATGTACATATACTGACACGGTGCCATACACAAACGACCATGAGACATGGTTATCAGGGGCTCTATCACTGTTTATGTGTTTGTGTGCTTATTCTAAGGCACTATGTGTCGCTTATGAAGCAATTAATATCTAGTTCGATGTTTAATCCTTTGGGCGAGAGAACGTCAACTAGGTATATCCATTTTGTTTCTTGTTTAGATAGTTCGCGGACCATGTTTATGCCTCTCCAATGGGGTTGAATCTGTTCTATCCCCCAAAATTGGAGGCCTTTAGGATCCTTGCCATGTTTGAGTTTAAAGTGCAGTGAGACATTATGGTCTTTAAAACCAATTTTTATGTTATGAATATGTTCCGCAATACGCACTCGTAATAATCTTTTTGTCCGTCCAATATACATTAAACCGCATGGGCACTTTAAGGCGTATACCACATGGGAGCTATTGCACGTGATGAACTGTTTGATTGAAAACACATTATTGTTGACTGAGGAGGCGAAATTTTCCAATTTCCTGAGGGGTTTAGATACTTCCCGGCATGCTTTGCATTTCCTACAGGCGAAAAAACCATCCTGGTCCCAGAATGTAGGTGGTTTTTTTGGCGGATCAATAACCTTCTTTACTACTCGATCTCCAAAGCTAGGTGCTTTCCTGTAGATAAATTTCGGAGCTGGAGGCAGTGATGACATTAGTTTCTTGTCCAGAAGAAGGACATGCCAGTGATTTTTAAAGATTTGTTCAACCTCTTGATACTGTGCATGGTAACCAGATAAAAAGGCCCATTCCAGATTTTGTTTGCTGGATGGTGTGCATAGTTTCTTTTTTTCTTCTAAGATAGAGGACCTGGGTATTAGACTGACTTCTTCCACTATCTTCTGTAACTTCCCAGGGTCATAACCTCTTACTTCAAACCTATTTGTAAGAATTTTTGATTGTTCGATATAATTATTTTCTTCGGAGCAATTTCTTCTTACCCTCATTAATTGGCCTTTTGGGATGTTTTTTAACCAAAGTGGATGATGTCCACTCGATGTCGGTAAATAGCTGTTTCTATCAGTTTTTTTGAAAAATACTTTAGTCTCCAGTCTATTTTGTTTCCGATATATCGTGACATCTAAAAAGTTAATTTCATTAAAATCGTTGATCGATGTTAATTTAATATTATTGTTGTTATTATTAAGACCATTTAAAAATACTTCAAGACTAAAAATGGATCCTGCCCAGATAAAAAACAAGTCGTCTATAAAACGTTTATAAAATCTCAGTTCTGGTCGCTGATTATTAAAAATGGTCTTATCTTCCCATTCTGCCATGAATAGGTTTGCAATACTCGGGGCAAACTTGGCACCCATGGCAACACCTCTTTGTTGGGAATAAAATTCTCCTCCATACCAGAAATAGTTGTGGGACAAACAAAAATCCAGAGCGTTCCTTAAAAACATCTTCTGATTAAAAGCCAAATCTTCCCGTTTACTTAGGGCCCAATTCAGGGCAAGCAAAGCGTCGTCATGTTGTATGATCGAGTACAGAGATGAAACATCTGCTGTAACGAGAATAATTTGTTCGTTGTTCTCCAGATTGATATCTTGTAAAGAGTTGAGCAAATTTTTTGTATCTCTTAGATATGATTTTGTTTCCCTTACACTTTTCTGTAGGAAGGTATCCAAATATTGACCCAGCCTAGATGACACCGATTCAATGCTATTAACTATTGGTCTTGCCGGTGGGTTAGTTGGATCCTTATGTATCTTGGGCAGGGTATATAGTGTTGGTACTCGACTATTTGTGGGTATTAGGTATCTTCTCTCCTTACTCGAGAGTACTCCAGAGTGAGCGCCCATCTTTATTAATCTTTCCAGGTCTTCTCTATATATTTGTGTGGGGTCTTTATTCAGAGTTCTGTAGGTCTCTTTATCTGACAACATCTCCAAAATTTGTTTATGATAAAATTCTTTGGTTAATATAACAACTCCTCCACCTTTGTCGGCCGGTCTGATTACTATATCTTTACGTTTTTCTAGAAGTTTTATGCCTTCTTCCACGTGTTTTATATTCACTTCTTTTTTTGGTTTCAGTGTTTCTAGATCTTGTAATACCAGACTCTTGAAGACTTCCACATGGTGGTTTGGGTTGTTCGGTGGATTGAACAGTGATTTATTCTTTAGTCCACTATTCTTAATCCCAGGCCTTTCGTTTGTTGTAATTATTTGGGGTGTTTGTGTTGTTTGGATGCTACTTGTTATTTCACTAGTGCAGCCGTTGCCCAAAAAATATTTCTTTATATTTATTTTTCTAATATATTTGTGTATGTCAATGTACACGTTAAACTTATTTATAGGTTTTTTTATGCCGCATTTAAGGCCCAAGTTTAAAATATTTAGTTCCTTGTGTGTGAGATTTACCTCTGTGAGATTAAAAATTCCTCCTACTCCGATCCTCTTCTTCTTTTGTTGCACCTTGCGTCCTGCCCTGCATCCTCTGTATTTTCCTTTCTTTGTGGTAGTTGTGTACCGTCTTTGGGTTTTTGAGGATAGTCTTGTCTTTGGTTGTATTCTTTGTATTGGCCCTGGGTAGACTGCTGCTTCAGGTAAGGGGATGAGTTTCTTAGGTGGTAGGGGGGTTGGGCCTGCATTGGGGGTCGCCCCCTGCGTGGGGGGTATCCCCTGCCTCTCTGCTGACCCCCCCGGCCTCTCCCTAATTTTTAATCTCACAGAGGTAAATCTCACACACAAGGAACTAAATATTTTAAACTTGGGCCTTAAATGCGGCATAAAAAAACCTATAAATAAGTTTAACGTGTACATTGACATACACAAATATATTAGAAAAATAAATATAAAGAAATATTTTTTGGGCAACGGCTGCACTAGTGAAATAACAAGTAGCATCCAAACAACACAAACACCCCAAATAATTACAACAAACGAAAGGCCTGGGATTAAGAATAGTGGACTAAAGAATAAATCACTGTTCAATCCACCGAACAACCCAAACCACCATGTGGAAGTCTTCAAGAGTCTGGTATTACAAGATCTAGAAACACTGAAACCAAAAAAAGAAGTGAATATAAAACACGTGGAAGAAGGCATAAAACTTCTAGAAAAACGTAAAGATATAGTAATCAGACCGGCCGACAAAGGTGGAGGAGTTGTTATATTAACCAAAGAATTTTATCATAAACAAATTTTGGAGATGTTGTCAGATAAAGAGACCTACAGAACTCTGAATAAAGACCCCACACAAATATATAGAGAAGACCTGGAAAGATTAATAAAGATGGGCGCTCACTCTGGAGTACTCTCGAGTAAGGAGAGAAGATACCTAATACCCACAAATAGTCGAGTACCAACACTATATACCCTGCCCAAGATACATAAGGATCCAACTAACCCACCGGCAAGACCAATAGTTAATAGCATTGAATCGGTGTCATCTAGGCTGGGTCAATATTTGGATACCTTCCTACAGAAAAGTGTAAGGGAAACAAAATCATATCTAAGAGATACAAAAAATTTGCTCAACTCTTTACAAGATATCAATCTGGAGAACAACGAACAAATTATTCTCGTTACAGCAGATGTTTCATCTCTGTACTCGATCATACAACATGACGACGCTTTGCTTGCCCTGAATTGGGCCCTAAGTAAACGGGAAGATTTGGCTTTTAATCAGAAGATGTTTTTAAGGAACGCTCTGGATTTTTGTTTGTCCCACAACTATTTCTGGTATGGAGGAGAATTTTATTCCCAACAAAGAGGTGTTGCCATGGGTGCCAAGTTTGCCCCGAGTATTGCAAACCTATTCATGGCAGAATGGGAAGATAAGACCATTTTTAATAATCAGCGACCAGAACTGAGATTTTATAAACGTTTTATAGACGACTTGTTTTTTATCTGGGCAGGATCCATTTTTAGTCTTGAAGTATTTTTAAATGGTCTTAATAATAACAACAATAATATTAAATTAACATCGATCAACGATTTTAATGAAATTAACTTTTTAGATGTCACGATATATCGGAAACAAAATAGACTGGAGACTAAAGTATTTTTCAAAAAAACTGATAGAAACAGCTATTTACCGACATCGAGTGGACATCATCCACTTTGGTTAAAAAACATCCCAAAAGGCCAATTAATGAGGGTAAGAAGAAATTGCTCCGAAGAAAATAATTATATCGAACAATCAAAAATTCTTACAAATAGGTTTGAAGTAAGAGGTTATGACCCTGGGAAGTTACAGAAGATAGTGGAAGAAGTCAGTCTAATACCCAGGTCCTCTATCTTAGAAGAAAAAAAGAAACTATGCACACCATCCAGCAAACAAAATCTGGAATGGGCCTTTTTATCTGGTTACCATGCACAGTATCAAGAGGTTGAACAAATCTTTAAAAATCACTGGCATGTCCTTCTTCTGGACAAGAAACTAATGTCATCACTGCCTCCAGCTCCGAAATTTATCTACAGGAAAGCACCTAGCTTTGGAGATCGAGTAGTAAAGAAGGTTATTGATCCGCCAAAAAAACCACCTACATTCTGGGACCAGGATGTTTTTTTCGCCTGTAGGAAATGCAAAGCATGCCGGGAAGTATCTAAACCCCTCTGTGAGATTAAAAATTCCTCCTACTCCGATCCTCTTCTTCTTTTGTTGCACCTTGCGTCCTGCCCTGCATCCTCTGTATTTTCCTTTCTTTGTGGTAGTTGTGTACCGTCTTTGGGTTTTTGAGGATAGTCTTGTCTTTGGTTGTATTCTTTGTATTGGCCCTGGGTAGACTGCTGCTTCAGGTAAGGGGATGAGTTTCTTAGGTGGTAGGGGGGTTGGGCCTGCATTGGGGGTCGCCCCCTGCGTGGGGGGTATCCCCTGCCTCTCTGCTGACCCCCCCGGCCTCTCCCTAATTTTTAATCTCACAGAGGTAAATCTCACACACAAGGAACTAAATATTTTAAACTTGGGCCTTAAATGCGGCATAAAAAAACCTATAAATAAGTTTAACGTGTACATTGACATACACAAATATATTAGAAAAATAAATATAAAGAAATATTTTTTGGGCAACGGCTGCACTAGTGAAATAACAAGTAGCATCCAAACAACACAAACACCCCAAATAATTACAACAAACGAAAGGCCTGGGATTAAGAATAGTGGACTAAAGAATAAATCACTGTTCAATCCACCGAACAACCCAAACCACCATGTGGAAGTCTTCAAGAGTCTGGTATTACAAGATCTAGAAACACTGAAACCAAAAAAAGAAGTGAATATAAAACACGTGGAAGAAGGCATAAAACTTCTAGAAAAACGTAAAGATATAGTAATCAGACCGGCCGACAAAGGTGGAGGAGTTGTTATATTAACCAAAGAATTTTATCATAAACAAATTTTGGAGATGTTGTCAGATAAAGAGACCTACAGAACTCTGAATAAAGACCCCACACAAATATATAGAGAAGACCTGGAAAGATTAATAAAGATGGGCGCTCACTCTGGAGTACTCTCGAGTAAGGAGAGAAGATACCTAATACCCACAAATAGTCGAGTACCAACACTATATACCCTGCCCAAGATACATAAGGATCCAACTAACCCACCGGCAAGACCAATAGTTAATAGCATTGAATCGGTGTCATCTAGGCTGGGTCAATATTTGGATACCTTCCTACAGAAAAGTGTAAGGGAAACAAAATCATATCTAAGAGATACAAAAAATTTGCTCAACTCTTTACAAGATATCAATCTGGAGAACAACGAACAAATTATTCTCGTTACAGCAGATGTTTCATCTCTGTACTCGATCATACAACATGACGACGCTTTGCTTGCCCTGAATTGGGCCCTAAGTAAACGGGAAGATTTGGCTTTTAATCAGAAGATGTTTTTAAGGAACGCTCTGGATTTTTGTTTGTCCCACAACTATTTCTGGTATGGAGGAGAATTTTATTCCCAACAAAGAGGTGTTGCCATGGGTGCCAAGTTTGCCCCGAGTATTGCAAACCTATTCATGGCAGAATGGGAAGATAAGACCATTTTTAATAATCAGCAACCAGAACTGAGATTTTATAAACGTTTTATAGACGACTTGTTTTTTATCTGGGCAGGATCCATTTTTAGTCTTGAAGTATTTTTAAATGGTCTTAATAATAACAACAATAATATTAAATTAACATCGATCAACGATTTTAATGAAATTAACTTTTTAGATGTCACGATATATCGGAAACAAAATAGACTGGAGACTAAAGTATTTTTCAAAAAAACTGATAGAAACAGCTATTTACCGACATCGAGTGGACATCATCCACTTTGGTTAAAAAACATCCCAAAAGGCCAATTAATGAGGGTAAGAAGAAATTGCTCCGAAGAAAATAATTATATCGAACAATCAAAAATTCTTACAAATAGGTTTGAAGTAAGAGGTTATGACCCTGGGAAGTTACAGAAGATAGTGGAAGAAGTCAGTCTAATACCCAGGTCCTCTATCTTAGAAGAAAAAAAGAAACTATGCACACCATCCAGCAAACAAAATCTGGAATGGGCCTTTTTATCTGGTTACCATGCACAGTATCAAGAGGTTGAACAAATCTTTAAAAATCACTGGCATGTCCTTCTTCTGGACAAGAAACTAATGTCATCACTGCCTCCAGCTCCGAAATTTATCTACAGGAAAGCACCTAGCTTTGGAGATCGAGTAGTAAAGAAGGTTATTGATCCGCCAAAAAAACCACCTACATTCTGGGACCAGGATGGTTTTTTCGCCTGTAGGAAATGCAAAGCATGCCGGGAAGTATCTAAACCCCTCAGGAAATTGGAAAATTTCGCCTCCTCAGTCAACAATAATGTGTTTTCAATCAAACAGTTCATCACGTGCAATAGCTCCCATGTGGTATACGCCTTAAAGTGCCCATGCGGTTTAATGTATATTGGACGGACAAAAAGATTATTACGAGTGCGTATTGCGGAACATATTCATAACATAAAAATTGGTTTTAAAGACCATAATGTCTCACTGCACTTTAAACTCAAACATGGCAAGGATCCTAAAGGCCTCCAATTTTGGGGGATAGAACAGATTCAACCCCATTGGAGAGGCATAAACATGGTCCGCGAACTATCTAAACAAGAAACAAAATGGATATACCTAGTTGACGTTCTCTCGCCCAAAGGATTAAACATCGAACTAGATATTAATTGCTTCATAAGCGACACATAGTGCCTTAGAATAAGCACACAAACACATAAACAGTGATAGAGCCCCTGATAACCATGTCTCATGGTCGTTTGTGTATGGCACCGTGTCAGTATATGTACATATTTAAGGAACATGAATATGAAACAATAATATTACCTCCACAGATAAATTAATATTACCTCTACAGATAAATTAGTCTGATCCCACCACGCTTTTTTATGGTAACTCCCGTTTTTATATATATATTTTTTTATATATATTATTATTGTATTATTTTTTTATACATATACCATTTTTTATATACCATTCATTTTATATATGAGTACATAATATAGTTTTAATTAATTTTAGTTTTTTATAGATATAACCTTGTCCACCGAAATATTATATTTTATACATACTAATTTTATAAAATATAGGGCCCTTGTAATATGGTTTTATATAATGCTGTGTAACACTTTTTGTAAATTAACAGCATTCTTCTTTATATATAGGTTTACATTATAACAACAGAAGAATTTATATATTCTTCACTATACTCTATATATGGACCTATAATCATAGATTGAAGCAGGGGTTTACACCTTGTTTTATATATACTGCCATTATTATATACATACACCTCCGTTTGTAACACCAACTTTCAGATGTGCATGTACCATCATTTTAATATATCTCCCTCCAACTCCCCTTAATTGGAGGGAACATATACATATTTCCCCGCCGGATGTATACATGGGTATATATGCAGATCATTTAACCATTACTTCAATATTCAAGTTCACGTTCCTTGAATATATAATATGACTGTATTAATGTACTAACATCATGATGTTTTAATATGATATGTTTTAATTAGAATGTCTCTTAATGCTGTAGATGCGCTGACACCGGAGCTTTCACTGCTAGATGTCTTCACTAGACCTCTGGTGTCTGTCTGCCTGGTCTACGGCGCCCCCGTCCAGTGTGCGAGCATTCTAGCCTCCCCATTGGACGGTTGGCGCATCAGTCAGTGTATATATATGTCACTTCCTCCCTGATGACCTACGCCCTCGAGAAGAAGTCGGAAATGACGAAACGCGTCAGGGCGTAGGTCAGAAGGAAGTGACGTCATCACGCTTGCGGTCCACTGTGCGTTCCAAGACCATCAGGAAGGAGAGACACCGCTCACACACTCAGCGGAAATCGTTTCCTCCACATCCTGTGGACTGGATTCAGGCACAGTAGATTCCTACATTTATCTAAAGGCTAATTTATTATCAATTTTTGGTACGCAGTTACTACTAGGGGGGATCGTTTTAAAGGGAAAGTGTTTTCAATAAAATTACTTTTAAGCAGTATTACACTATGTGGTCCTCCATTTGTCTTCTCATACACTATGTGACTGCGTTGGTGGAGTAATGATCAGGTGATGCAGAACAGTGGATCTGGTCCTATTTTCATGCCGGTCGATGGTCTGATGTTGGATGAGAAGGCCCACATTGGTTATTACTACAGGCATATGTAAAGCAGTTTTCTGGTGAGTGCATCCCCATAAGGGGGCGAGTCTTGCACAAGGTGGAAACTTCCGGTGGTCGGATCACTCTAATACCCTAATTTTGAACTGTTTTGTTTATACCAACTGTCACTTGGTGGATTGGTGGTTTGCTGCAGTCTAGCGGGACCAGTTTGACAAACTTTGTTTTATGTGGACTGGAGACACAGAATCAACAATCAATTATTTTTTTATTTATTGTGCTCATCATATGTTTTTTTCACATATATGATTCACAGAAATGCACTTTTATATATATTTTTATATACTTTATATTTTTAAGCACTTATGAGAAATTTTTTATCACTTTCACTAGACCCATATTTATAATTTTATTTCACATATAAGATTAATTTTTCACAACTCTATGTGATATATTGTGTTCTATTGTGAGTGTATATATTTTAAATGTTTTTTATTCACTTGAAAAACTCTGAATAGCGCTGCTACAAACGCCAATTTGAGTGGACCAAGCACGGTCCACCTAATGCTGTTTGTATTTTCCCAAATATTAAAATATTAAAAAAAAATCCTGATCACCTCATAAGAATAGTACAGTGTTACTGTGGAAACATTGTATCACTCTGGTCACTGTATGTAAAAAAAAAATTGTAAAAAGAAAAGATTTACTAAAAAAAATAATATTTTAAAAATTGAAAAAGAATTATATATATATATATATATATATATATTTTTTTTTTTTTTACATACTGTCACCAGTTAGTATCCCTGCTCATTGCCACACCAGTTATATAATGATGCTTTACTGCACTGGTGACAGTATGTACAATTTTTTTTTAACCACTAGCTGACCGCCCACTGTCAAATGACGGCGGGACGGTGCAGCTACTGTGGCGGGCCGCCGTCATATGACGTGGTCTACAATTTGGCCACTGGGGGGCGCGCGCCGCGGGAGGTGCGCGCGCGCGCCCGCCGCGTAGCTGGGGCCCCGGTGCGCGTGCCCAGCGGTCGCGATGACCGCCAGGCACCCGCGATTGCCCGGTATTTGAGCAGGACGTGGATCTGTGTGTGTAAACACACAGATCCACGTCCTGTCAGAGGAGAGGAGACCGATGGTGTGTCCCTTGTACATAGGGACACCGATCGGTCCCCTCCCCCAGTCAGTCCCCTCCCCCCACAGTAAGAATCACCAAGATAGGGTGCACATTAACCCCTGCAGCGCCCCCTAGCGTTAACCCCTTCCCTGCCAGTCACATTTATACAGTAATCAATGCATTTTTATAGCACGGATCGCTGTATAAATGTGAATGGTCCCAAAAATGTGTCAAAAGTGTCCGAAGTGTCCGCCGCAATGTCGCAGTCACGATAAAAATCGCAAATCGCCGCCATTACTAGTAAAAAAAAAAAAAATAATAAAAATGCTATAAATCTATCCCCTATTTTGTAGACGCTATAACTTTTGCGCAAACCAATCAATATACGCTTATTGCGATTTTTTTTTTACCAAAAATATGTAGAAGAATACGTATCGGCCTAAACTTAGGAAAAAAATTGCTTAAAAAAAAAAAAAAAATGGATATTTATTATAATAAACAGTAAAAAATATTATGTTTTTTCAAACTTGTCCCTCTTCTTTTGTTTATAGCGCAAGAAATAAAAAACGCAGAGGTGATCAAATACCACCAAAATAAAGCTCTATCTGTGGGGAAAAAATTATAAAAATTTTATTTGGGTACAGCGTTGCATGACCGCGCAATTGTCATTCAAAATGCGACAGCGCTGAAAGCTGAAAAATGGCTTGGTCAGGAAGGAGGTGTTCGTGCCTGGTAGGCAAGTGGTTAAAATGGTGAACATTTCCCAAAGAAATTGTGACAAAAATGTTCAACTTCAAAAAACTCACCGTGCCTCTTTCTAAATACTCTGGACTGTCTACTTTCCAAAAAGGGCTAATTTGGGGGATATTTGTACTGTCCTGGTATCTTCAGGCCTCACTAAATTATATCATATATCATTATATCAGGATCAATTTTCATATATACTGTATATACCATAGATTGTGGACTCTATAACTTTCCTACAGACTAAATAATATACACTGATTTGGGTTATTTTCACCAAGGAAATGTAGCACTATACCTAAATTTGTGAAGAAAGATTTTTTTATTTGCAAAATTTTATAACAGAATTGGTCTTTTATTAAACCATTTTGATAAAAAAAAAAAAAACAGCAGTGATTAAATACCTTTGAAAGAAGGCTCTATTTGTGTGTTTTTTTTTTTAAGTTTTTACATTTAGTGTAAGTGTTCAGTGTTGTATGACCGCGCCAATGTAATTTAAAGTGTGACAGTGCTGAAAGATGAAAATTGGCATGAGAAGTAAGGAGGTAAAAGTGTCAGGTATTGAAGCTATTAAAGACCCTGCAAAAAATATCTGTTGATCTGTCAGAAATGCACTTAAATTATTTACTCTGTTGTGAGCTGACAATAGACAGCATTTTTGTGGGTGTTAGCCCTGCCCAGTTGTCTTTTGTAAAACTCAAACCTTTCCACTGTCCTATCTGTACAACATGTAAAAAATTATCTTTGCACTGTGGTATAATGGCCACTGGCACATGAGAAGTAGTATAACTAAATTAAATAAACAATATAAAAATATGTGTAGTTCCAAAATAAATATAAGCAACATTGAGCAGTAAGTGAACAAAAAATTAATATTGATAATAAAGTCCTCTCTGCTGTGTATAAAGAGAACTCATACACAAAATTCCATAGTGGAAAATAAATTATTCAAGAAAGTGCTGTGCAGGTCAAGGGTGTAGGCTAATGCATCCTGAATGTTATATTGGACGAAACACATCGGGAAGGAGATACTAGTGCTGATGTCATGCCGCTGTCCGATTCCGGGTTGACAGTGGCTTCTAATGTAAGGATTTTCTGTGCTTCAATTTTTTTATGTGTGCATACATTTGCAATAAAGATACTGAACTACTAGGATTATCTCTGGCTCCTGGTGAGCTTTATTTATCGAAGCCCTATCCATACAAGGAGAGTCGCTGGACAGCTTCATCTAATGAGATGACCGATTTACACTCAATGCGAGTTTGCTGCTGTAACGGCAGCCATCGGTTCTAGTGAGTGTTCACTTCACTGGGTTGTGCCGAATGACTTTGAAGCACTTTGTTGGATTACTTTTCTTTCACTTAAGGACATATTAGCGCAATCTCTTTTTTACTGTTATTTGACTTTGTAGCACTTTGATGGATCACCTTTTTTCACTATAGGATATATTAGCCTACATCCTTTACCTACACAGGACTTTCTTGAATGATTCATTTGCTATGGAATTTTCTCTTTATACACAGCAGAGAGGACTTTATTATCAATATTTTTGATTTGCTTTTGTTCACTTACTGTTCAATGTTGCTTAATTTTGTTTTGGCGCTGCACATATTTTTGTTTATTATCTCCTTTTTTTTTTTTTGCGACCATTAAACAAAATGTAATAATAAATGATATAATAAATGATATAACAAAACACTTTCAATAGTATAATCACCAGAACAAAAGATAGCAAATAGAAGTTCATTATTAGGGTTTACATACACCTTTGCTGGTGTAAATTCTGCTCTTCGTTTTGACGCATTGCAGACCTTTGTATTAACACAGGGATACCTAAATTCCATGATGCAAGCATAACATTGTTTTATCTATTGCTCTATTGCTGAAGAATGCAGAAAAAAATTTAAAGTTTTCTGTGTAGTTAAAAGTCTGAGGTAGTGTTTTGGCATTTTGCTGTCCTGGCAGGTAATATCACATATACTAGAATGTAAAATATAGAGCTATCCACAGGGCCACAGGCTTCAGAGGGCAGTCAGATATACAGCCAGCATTCAACAGCCCTCAGGCAAAATATGCAGCCGCTGTGTGCGTAAACACAATTGTTCAGCTGGAGGTAGTGATGAGCAATGTTTTGACAAGGCCCCCTATATGAAGAGAATCGTTCTATAGTGTCTATTGTTGAATGTGATAATTGCTGTGCAGTGTAGTACTTCAAAGTTTTAGAATATAGATTGATTATTTGAATAAATTAGTGTGAGTTATTCAATTATGTATTTTCTTAGTTTTTGCTGATTATATTGATGATGTAATGGAGCAGAATGTTTGTGTTATGTCTACATAGAAGACCAGGGATAAGGGGGGCAGATGCTCTACAGGCAGTCCCAACATCAGCTTATCGGAGAAGAAACAATGACAGTGGAACACATTTTCCCAACAGGTGGAACTGCTTTCTTCACCTAGATGTGTCTACCTGTACACTTAATATCCATGCCCATTCTATCTAAAATCGATGGGAACAGGGAACACCCATGTCATAAGTATTGCCTTCTGTTTTTACTTTTCTGATTAGGCACCTTTCACACGGACGGACCGATTGGGTACAACAGTCAGTTTTTCAGGCGGACTCGATCGGACCGTCCATAGCTCTCTATGGAGCGGCAGATATCAGCAGATATTTGTCCACTGACACCCGCTGTCATCCGATTCGCTAAAAACCGATGGATGGGGACCGATAATCTACCCGTCCTGTGGATCGGATTGGATGACAGTCAGATGGAAATGGAGAATCAGTCCGTTTCTACCCGTCTGCCTCATGGAGAAGAGCGGGCTGTATCTGTGCTTGCTCTGCATAGTGGAGTGGACACGGACCTGTCATCCGCCTGCTCAGCGGAGTTTACCAGACAGATCCCTCGCTAAGCAGGAGGATCCACTTGTCCGCCTTGTCTGCAAGGGGCCTTAAGGCAGAAGACAACATGAAGATGAAAACTATCTTCGGCAGGCATGAGAGGACAATAGTTGTTTCTAGAGTGTTCATATTTGTATGTGATATCGGGCTTTGTAGTGTAGACTTTATTATGCTAAAATGATTGGGAATTAATTGGGAATTAATTTACTAAAGTAATATATACACCTAGAAAAAAAGAAAAATATTTTAGAAACACGTGAGTTCATTTAACACCTAGTAAATGGAATAAAACATGTTGTGTCGTAACCTAACCGCATGCTGGGCTGCATTTCCTCCATGTGTACAGCTGTGTAGTGGGGTGTATGTACACTCTTTAACCTATTTCAGCCCTGCATAGGTTGATCCACCTAAACTCACTGAGGCATTCTGGGCTAAGGATCCTCCCCTGAGTGCCAATAAAGTAACATCCCCAAGAGGCCCTCATAATGGCCCAACCAGCACTGCCCAGTAGTCCATTCCATACCTTCCTCAGGCCTTACAGCAATGAACCCCAATAGCTTTACCAAACACCTGTTCATGTGCAGAGGATGTTCCCATCTTAGGAAGAGGTGAAGGAAGAGTCCACACAATGGAAGCCTTTTTCTAACTCTTTTACCAAAACATAGTTTATTTACATAGATACATCCTTTCAAACATCCCAATGATGATGGCACATTCCTTAGCTGCCAACAGATAGAGAGCATGAGAAATAAGAGCCAAGTCAAGGAGCTTTCCACACTTTTAGGGGCTTGCCAGAGTCCTACATTCCATGCCAAAGGGATGTGAGAAAACTCACAGAAGCTAGACCCCAAAATCTTTTTGCATGCTTTGGTCTTTGCACTGCTTCTCATGACCAAGTGTCAGGTGGAATAATACCAGACTGAGACAGAGACCTCTCACCCAAGATGCCTCACACTGGCATAAGTTAAATTCAGACAGATATAAAAACACCATTTAATACAGTTATGCGTTAAATAAAAATATTTACATGTAATTGTATACATACTTGTATTTTACTTTATATTAGCTTTCTGTAATCCCTGCACAGTAGGACTTAAAGAAGTAGCATTGTAAGCCTATCAGAACTTACTGCATTTTGCAGTGATGTCAAACTAACACTGGAAGTTTGCTAACAGGAGAGAGTAGCGTGAGCAGAGTGATAACCTATTGACCTCATCAGTACAGTGATACTCCTCCATTGTCTGATTAACAAGCTTGGGAATATTGGGTCAGAGTGACCAAGCTGTATCAAATAACCTCAGTGCATGAAGGGAGGGCTCCTACCTGGCAAGGATTCATGGGTGACAAAACTGGCTGAGAAGAATTAAAAATCATAGTAAAATATTTAGCGTATGAGCCTTTATACTAAGCATTTAGCTATTTGCCTGGAATTCAGCTTTAAAAATAGCTTAAGCCCATTTAATATATAAATTGTAAATTAAGGTTTTTAATGTTTGTCCACATTCCCTCTTTAAATTTCTCTCTTCGAAAAGCCATGTGGAATATTTATTCATCCATACCTCTGTAGTCAACTTTTGGCTAAAACAGATCATGAACACATTTATGAGCTTTTATTCCATTTTCCTGCATCCAGCCGATTAATGAGTAATGCCTCATTGTCACAGCCTTTAATAGGAGATACTTTAATTCTCCTATGTCCATTATAACCCCAGTGTACTTCATCTCTAATCCATCTGCCCTGGACAACAAGCAAACCAAATAAAATATTTTCATTTGCTTCCTGTAGTCATAGCACTCAGAGCTGTTTCCAAAACACGTATCATAGCTCAGCTATCCCAGATGCTGCACAAAATGGACATTATCAATTATGTGCATGTCAGATTAATGTTTACTATACTCTGTGGGGAGTTAGGTTCCATAATAAAACTGGTTCCATATACTCATCCAGTGCCTATATATACACATTGTTTAACTTCTGTAATATGCTGCCATAATTAACCTTATGGCAGCCTGGGGAAATAATGGTAGTAGATCTGCTCTTGACAGATTTCATTACAAAATTGCTGGCATTCTAGAGAATTGCCTAGACCAGTATTTTTATGGTGTGTATAATATATCTTATGGAATCTTCTGCTGCAATAGACAAAATGTTACAGTGGTTGATAAAGTCAATCACTAAAAACAAAATTTCCTTCTGATTCTGACACTTCTATGTAGTAACTTGTATCTGATACTCTTTCTGCATCTGTTCCATTTTGCCAGTATCAGCAACCCTAATTTGACATTTTCTGTTTCAATAAGTTTTTAGTAAAGAATTTATTGGCATACATAACAGCAAGCACCATTGCTCCCCTGCTATCACTTCTAATAGGTGCAATACTAAGCGTTAAGAACAAGCTGCTGCAGGCATCTGGTAGCTACCCACGGCTAATAAAGTGCATAAATTATATAATGAATGGTGCTGCGCTGCTATAGTATGTGCAAACAACGCTGTATATATTGTGCAAAACCAAAATGCCTGTATCTGTGCAAAGAAACACTACCAAATATAGTGCAAGACAAGCAATAATAAATTGTGCAAATTTGCAAAGAAATCAATAAACATATATAAACCTCCTCAAGTTGGTGCAATGAGTAACAATGCGTAATTGAGCATACATTACTTGTTGATATTGAAATATGCATATCAAATCATACAATTGCTGTATTCTGAAAACAGAGTGAATATAATGAACTAAATCTTATGTTTATCGCTAATACTCCAATATGATTAGTTCTTCATACAGTTCATATGTCCTTGTGCCAGTCTTTTGTATTATATATATTTCCAATCACCTTGGTGTGAAAAAAATCAACTTCTGCGTCTTCTCTAATATGCTGCTGTGACATCACTGTGCTCTCTGGACTCTCACCTTATTGCTGCTTGTATTAAAGCATACAAGGATGTTTTCCCTATATGGTGGTCCTCCTATCCCCTCTTTCATCCAGGGGCCTTCTAGTTGTTCTCCCCGACTTCTGGGTCTCTTTGGTGGGCAGAGTCTCTATGGTGCTCCTCTCTGTCCACTCTTGCCCAGGATTATGCATGTGTGGAAGAAACGTCAGTTAAAATCTAGGCTTTCCCATTTGAATCTGCACAGGAAAGCCAATTGCTGGATTGGGATTCCTGTCTAGCAGTATCTGCATCAGCACTCAGGTAATCCCTGCAAATTAAGGGAATCCCCTGGGGACCACCAGGTCACCAGAACTAGTGTCCCCATTGGAAGATTTTGCCTCTATTACTTTATTTTTCTGGGGACAATGCACAATTTGGGATTTTCTTTTACTTTCACTTTCAACAAAAATGGTAAACAGGACAAATAGAGAGCATGAATCTACCTATTGGGGGCACAGGCTGCAATAAGAACTGACAGGTGTTCTAATCCCTTTCCATTCTATCCAAAATTGCCTTTAGTTGTACTTTAGTATGAATATTCTTCCAAGATTGCTGTATTTGCTATAAACGCTCCCAATAAGGATTTCAAAAACATTTCTCAATCAAATGCGTGGAGAGTTCAGTTCATTTTTATGTGTCCAAAATTACCATATGCTAAATCATACTGTCTCTTCCCAAACAACATGGTGGCTTGGGCTTTCTGGACCCATTGGAGTACCATAGAGTGGTCCATCTCATGAGAATTTTAGATTGGTGTACTCACAATAATACATTGTGACAGTAATAAAAATTGGATCCAATTAGAGCAGGCTACTTTAGACATTCCATTATGTGATGTCCCGTGACGTGAAGGCTGCTTTTCCCACTATTATCAAGTTTCATCCCGTGGTAGGTTATATGCCCCAACTCCTTCTAACTGAAAGAGGAGATATACTGACGGACCGATCCCCTTCACCCATGACCCTGGTGATAGGCCACCCTAAGTTCCTCCAGGGCATACTAGACAAGATCTTCCAGCAAACAGAAAAATCTAATTTAGATGCCTTTCTTAACTCCTTGGGGTATAAATACTTGGCCAACCTTCAATGTATGACTGAGCCATCTTAGTATTTTGGAAGGTGCTATAGCTACCCGGAACAACAGAAAGAACACATCTTATGATTTACTCATGCTGCATCTCTCTCCAGTTTTCCAGTTTTGTTTGTGTTCCTTGCCATCTGATACTGTAGGTGCTCTCGTTCCCTTAAAAATTACCTAAATCTGTTTTTTTTTGGGGGACTGACTCGAAGCCTGCAGATACTATGATTCACTGTCTAGAGATAAGCAAGTGCATAATATATTTTAAATACAGAGAGACATATAACATTAGTTTACTCCCTATATTTTGTTTTTCTATTCTCTCTTTTATTTTGCAAACATGCCTTGTCTGGCAGAGTAAAATGCACAAGGATGATTTGACAAGTATGTGACAAGCAACTGCAGGAAGCACTGCAACAGATAGTGGATCCCATGTGGTACCTGCAGTTTCATGAGTGCCAGGGGGAGAGGGAGGCTACCTTTCGGCATTAACTGGAGATCGAGAAGCTCCAGCAACTGTGGCAGGATCATACCCCTGACCTCTGGGAAGCACCTTTAGCTGTATGCCATACAGCCAAGTTTCCAGTAATGGAGAAAGACAGTAACACTTATTTGTAGGGTTGCACCCATACCGATATCGGTATTGGTGCCGATACTAAGCATTTGCACGAGTGATTGTACCTGTGCAAATGCTCCGATGCCTGAAACCAATATTTCCAGGCTTGGTTCTTTCAGCTGTCAGCGGGATTCCCCCACTGACAGCTGAAATATAAAAAAAAAGCTGGCAATTATCCGTTGTTAGGAAAGGGGCTGCTGCATCCTTAACAACTTATGACTCATTCAGCTGTCAGTGGGGGTTCCCCCGTTGACAGCTGAAGTATAAGTGAAGTCTCTGCAATTGGAGCTGTCAAAAGAAAAAAAAAAAAGCAGCCGGGCAATGTTCATCAACAAAAACAGAAGGATGAAAAGAAACATTATTTATTTTTGTATCTTTCTGTTTATTCATCTACAGATCAACGGGTTGAACTTCGATCTGCAGATGATGTCAGTTTAAACAACCTATCAAGTAAAAAAACATATTTTATTTTTTTATTAAACATTCCTCTGTTTAATCCCTTACTAACCTTTAATTTACTCTAATCAGCCTTAATTAACTCATATTACTCCTATTCTCCTTCTCCATTTAATTATTATTTTCCTGATTATTTTTTTTTTATTGTTCACTTCTATTTTATAAACCATAATAAAAAAGAATAATAATAATAAAACTTTTTTTGTTTACTTTGCTCGGTAATATTCTTACACCTTTAACATATATCTACATGCTTCTTATTGAAAGAAGAGCAAAAAAAAAATTATTTTATTTGTAAATAACTTTTCAATGCTTTGTACCATTGCTGACAGTTTAAGTGTAAACCAAACAGTTGCGGTAGGTATCGGTAATTGGTATCGGCGAGTACTAAAAAAAAGTATCAGTACTCGAAAAAAAATAAAAGGTTTTAGTGCATCCCTCACTACTATGCTTTGAAAAAAGCATTCTGTCAGTACCACTTGCCACAGTAGTGCAGTGGGCCAGGTATCTGATGCCAGAGCTAAGAGGCAAGGGGTGTCCAACCTTCTGACGTTTCTGGGCCACATTGGAAGATGAGGAATTGTCTTGGGCCACACATAAAATACACTAATCCTCTAACCCTCTTGTTTTGAATTGTACTGTTGGTGAAGTATCTCCCTATATTGTAAAGTGCTGCGCAAACTGTTGGTGCTATATAAATCCGGTATAATAATAATAATAATAATACACTAACAATAGGGATAACTGATGAGCAGCCAAAGAGAGACACACCGCTTCTAGGCTAGGTCGGGTGCAAAGACAGGTACCAGGTGCAGACCTCAGGCTCACCACCATCCACAATGAATAAAAAACAAAATGGTCACACGCTGGAAATCCAAAACTTGCTTTTATAATCTTTATTGTCAAAGGTTGCCAGATAGATACAGGGATTGCAGCTGAGGTGTTTCACAAGCATGTAGCTTTCTTGTTCACAACATCGATAGTGCTCACCAAACCAGGCATTTAACTTGATCACCTAAATTAGGCTACACCCAAAAACACCTGTTTCAGGCAGCACCACGTGCAAAAATGGGAACATTTCAACTCACATGTTTAAAAACATTACATAAATTAAAAATATATGTGTGTATATACAATCACTAGCAGACAAACAAAAATTAAAAATAAAACAAAATATCAATGAGTCAATTTATCGAATTAACTAAAAGAAAGAGAAAAATGGAGAAAACAAAAAATAAAAAATCAAGAATATAATATAATATATTAATACAGTTTTCTGTGCCCAGAAAAAAACCCATTCACATAATTCTACAAACACACATTTGTGCACAATGAATATATGAATGGAAAATGGGCATATGAAGCGAGATGCTGGACCAATAAACCACATCCAATATTCAAGTTTAAAAGTTATAAATTAAACTAAGCTATAAGATGTTCAAATCACTTTTAGGAAATGTCCTCTACAAAAAGCAGTATAAATGAGTAAATGTTAAAATGGTTGGATATTATGACCGAAACACTGGAAACCGGCATGCATGGATACTTAGGCCCCTTTCACACGTGCGGTCCGTTCAGGTCCGCCTGTCAGTTTTTTAGGCGGACCTGAATGGACACTCCATAGACCTCTATGGAGAGTCAGATGTCAGAGGTGACATGTCCGCTGACATCCGACCCGCTCCGATCCAAAAAAGTGTGAAGGAGGAAAACCCTATTTTTCCATCCGTTTGCGGATCGAATCGGGTGACGACGGACTCTGCGGTCCATCGTCATCCGATCCCCCATAGGGGAGAGCGGCGCTCTGACAGGTCCGTCCCTGCACAGAGTGCAGAGACAGACCTGTCATCTTCCTGCTCAGCGGGGGATTGACGGAGCGATCCCCTGCTGTGCAGAGCGGGCTCCGTACACGGACACGTCCGTGTGAAAGAGGCCTTAGACATATAGATAAATGGAGAAGTCCATATACAACAAAGAAAATGGAGCAAAAAAAATATAATAAATACAAAGAAATAAATGAGAAAATGTAATTGTGAAAGTGTGTAATGTCCTATTCATAATTCATTCCATAAGGTATTCGTGTCTTAAAATGGAATATCCAAAAAAAACGTTCTTTTGCATAGGAGTTTAACCACTTTCAGACCGAACCATTTTGCTTGCTTAAGACCAGACCACTTTTTGCGATTCGGCACTGCGTCGCTTTAACTGACAATTGCGCAGTCGTGCGATGTGGCTCCCAAACAAAATTGACGTCCTTTTTTCCCCACAAATAAAGCTTTCTTTTGGTTGTATTTGATCACCCCTGCGGTTTTTATTTTTTGTGTTATAAACAAAAAAAGTGTGACAATTTTGCTATAATAAATATCCCCAAAAAATATCTAAAACATTTTTTTTCCCTCAGTTTAGGCCGACACGTATACTTCTACATAATTTGGGTAAAAAAATCGCAATAAGCGATTATTGATTGGTTTGTGCAAAAGTTATAGCGTTTAAAAAATAGGGGATAGTTTTATGGCATTTTTATTAATATTTTTTTTTTTACTAGTAATGGCAGCGATCAGCGATTTTTATTGTGACTGCGACATTATGGCGGACACATCAGAAATTTTTGACACATTTTTGGGACCATTGTCATTTATACAGCAATCAGTGCTATACAAATGCACTGATTCCTGTGTAAATGACACTGGCAGTGAAGGGGTTAAGTATGTCCTAGGGGCGTGTTGCTAACTGTGGGGGGCGTGGCTGTGTTATGCAAATCACTGATCTCTTCTCCAAGCACAGGGAGCAGAGATCAGTGTCACTTGTTGCTAGGCAGAACGGTGAGATGCTTGTTTACTTCAGCATCTCCCCGTTCTTCCACCCGTGAGACGATCGCGGGTATCCCCACGGCGATAGTGTACACGGGACCTGCGATCAGACTCACGGAGGCCCCGACCGGCGGCGCACACGCGATGGCACCGCGGCAAATTCAAAAGGACGTACCTGTATGCTCTTTTGTCTGTCCGTGCCAGTCTGCCGATGTACATCACCGTGCGCCGGTCGGGAAGCAGTTAAAAACGTCCCCTCCTCTTTTTTATGTCTGTGCCCTCTCCAAAATCTGTACTCCCACAGTGGCATTGCTGCCACTGTAGTACTGATTGAAGTGGCGGGCAACATTGGTTGACAGATTCTTCTCAATACTATACAAGTGTTCTTGAAATCTGTCTCTGAGTCTCCTAGTGGTACGTCCAATATATTGTACATTGCAAGATTTGCATGTAACAATATATATGGCGTACCGTTCCTTACAAAAAAAAAACAATTTGATGTGTCTTTTCATTTGAAAAAGAGTATACCGTGTCACCCTAATAATATGTTTGCAACAAGAGCATCCTGTGGCCCCGCATCCATATTTGCCCTTCAAATGCAACCAGGTAGTGGACCTGATAGTGGCAGGATCAAAAAGGCTGGGAGACAAGGGATTACCCAAAGTCGGTACACCTCTGGAAATGAAATTTATTCCATCCTTAAGAAGATCTGCACAGATTTCATATTCAAAGGGGATGTATTGTTATCTTTTAGAGAGCATTGTGCATTGGGAGATTTGGAAAAGCTATCATGGGAAGGGGCAGCTGGGCGTCCTAAAGAAAATATGTCCATTTGTCCACCTTCCAGCTCAATTACCAAATGCTCAGATTTTTATCCAATCAATGCACGTGCTCTGTGATGGATACATTTCAAGAAATCGTTGAGAGGGAACTTACTGCTCTATCCATACAATCCTCCTTGGGGACCTCTGTGAGACAGGATAACCTTTCCAGTCAGGAAAGAAAAGCTTTCAAAATCCTTAAAAAAAGATAAAACAATAATTATGAAAAACTCTGACAAGGGAGGTTTGGTGGTGGTCATGGGAGTTGAACAATACAGGTGTGAGGCAGAGAGACAGTTATCTGATTGAGACACATATTCTAGACTCAGTGGAGACCCCACTAAGAAGTACAGAACGCTGCTAATCAATTTAGTTGATGAAGGGGTTGTTTTGGGCATGTTTTATCAAAAAATGGCCCTAAACTTGATTCCTGAATATCCAGTGTCCCCCATTTTCCACCACCTCCCAAAGACCCACAAGGGACTAAATCCGATACATGGGAGACCGATCATTGCTGGTGTTGGTTCCCTACATGAAAAACTGGGAAAGTGGTTGGACAGTGTTTTACAGCCCCTGGTAGTTAGTCTCCCCAGATATCCAAAAGATACAAATCATCTACTGAATATCATAAATGGCATGCTATGGGAAAATAGTTCACTGTGGATCACATGTGATGTCCCTAGTTTATATTCTTGTATTCCACATGAGAAGGCAATAGAAGTAGGGCTGTTACTGTTTTCGTGTTCGATTAATCGATTTTTTTTTTAATTGAATAATCAACTAATTTCAAATTAATTATAACGCACATACAGATCCAACTACTTTTAGCTGTTCTCCTTGCATTGCAACTCTGCATTAGTCAGTGGTAAATGTGGTATACACTATACACAATCACCCGACACTAGTTAGTTTCCACAATCCATGACTTAACTTCACAGTTCACACAAATAAGTTTTAAATTCAAACTTTAGCACTGACGTAAGTAATTTTTTTTCCACAGTAGCGTGACAATCCCTCCACTTCTGGTCTAACTAACCTGTGAAAACAGGTGGTCATGCAAGCAGGTATCAAAGGGGTTAACACGGACCATAAACTTCTCTCACGTCTCCTTAGATCTCAGCAAGGACGCCAGGTCATGGGTAGAAAGAAAAGATCTAAAAGCTCACTGCTTAAGTATAAGATTTAATTTTTGTGTTCAAACACAAACTACTCACATAAAGATGATAAAAACACAGCATGTAAAGCCAACAATTGTGTTAGTTCCATAGGGCAGCAGCGGGTGACGTCATGCGTAGCTCCTCCACCGTACGCGGCACGTTCACTCAGAACTTCAACGTCACCGGACTCCTCCCCCTTCCCTTCGTTAGCAGACGGGGGGAGGAGTCCAGTGACGTCGATGTCCGTGACGTCACCGGACCTCCGACGGAACTCCCTGAAGACCCGGAAGCCGGCGGAGAGGTGAGTACCGATCAAAAAAATGTATTGTTTAATCGAGGAATTAATCTTTAATTTCCACAGCCCTAAATAGAAGTGATTGCATCCTATTTGGAACGTGATACCTACTATAGCATTGAGCATAGATTGTTTGTCCTGGATGTTTTGCAATACCTGCTGACACACAATTGTTTTACTTTTAATAGGGACTGGTTCCTTCAAAAGTGTGGGGCAGCTATGGGAGCCATATTTTCACTGTCTTTAGCCAATTTATATATGGGTTGGTGGGAACACCACCACATATATGGTGTCAACAACATTTTCAGGCCATCAATTAAAATGTTTTATAGTTATATAGACGACCTGATCTTCATTCTGTTGAACCTCAATAAGAATGACAGAAATTTACATTGCACAGGACAGTGCGACAAGAAGGAAATTGACTTTCTGGACGTACACCTGTTTGGTTCTGATACAAACATCCACACCTGTTTGTTCAGAAAACCCATGTCTGGAAATACCTTGCTTATGACTCAATCAGGCCATCCTCTGCACACTTTCATGGGTATCCCTGTTGGCCAGTTTTTAAGGATATGCAGAATATGCAGTGACCAACAATCTTATGATGAAGAAGTAAGAGCTTTATACTCTCGCTTTTTACAACAGGGATACCCCAGATACATGCTCGACAGAACCTGGGCTATTGCCAATTCCAAAAATTGGACAGAACTTCTAAAGAAGTCAGAATGTAGAGAGGGAGGTAAAAATAAAAAAATTATTTAACAAGCAAAGACCCACTTTCAGCACATCGTTTAGAAAGGAATTTCATGACGTTAGGAATATTGTACAACCAGTGGCGGCTGGCGCTCAAAATGTTTGGGGTGCGCAAACAAACTGAAAAAAAAAACATCAATTACAGCCACTGTGCCATCAAATGCAGCTACTGTGTCCATCAATTGCCGCCACTGTGCCATCAAACGCAGCCACTGTGCCCATCAAACACAGCTATTGTGCCCATCAAACACAGCCACTGTGCCCATAAAACGCAGTCACTGTACCCATCAATTGCCACCACTGTGCCATCAATTGCAGCCACTGTGCCCATAAAATGCAGCCACTGTGCCCATCAAACACAGCCACTGTGCCCATCAAATGCAGCCACTGTGCCCATAAAACGCAGTCACTGTGCCCATAAAACACAGTTACTGTGCCCATCAAATGCAACCACTGTGCCCATCAAATGCAACCACTGTGCCCATCAAATGCTGCCACTGTGCGATCAAACGCAGCCACTGTGCCATCAAGCACAGCTACTGTACCCATCAATTGCTGCCAGTGTGCCCATCAATTGCCGCTAATATGCCCCATCAATTGGTGCCAGTGTGCCCATCAATTGCCGCTACTGTGTCCCATCAAATGCTGCCAGTGTGTCCATCAATTGCCGCTACCTTGCCCCATCAAATGCTGCCAGTGTGCCCATCAATAGCCGCTACTGTGCCCCATCAAATGCTGCCAGTGTGCCCATCAATAGCCACTACTGTGCCCCATCAAATGCTGCCAGTGTGCATCGACCGGCACCTACCTGTCTTGCAGTGGCTCAGCGGCGGTTTCCTGCACGCTCCTTGATGTCTTCTTCCGGCCTCTCTATCAGCGTCCAATCACAGCGCCTGACATTTCAGCCAATCAGGTGACAGGTAACAGACCCGAGCACCTGATTGGCTGAGAGGCGGTTCAGTGTTAGCAAGGCAAATTTCATTTGTTTTGCTAACACACAGCTGAGTGAACAGCGAACGCACAGCATTGTGCCTGCTGTTCACCTGTTTGGGCGCCTATTAGAGCCTACGGCTCTAATCAGGTGCTTCCAAAAGACACCCCTGCCACTGTAATTCAGGTGCCCTGCACCCGAAAAGGGGCCAGACACCTGAATAGGGGGTGTCAGCGGTGAACATAGATAGATTCATGCAATGCATGAATCTATCTATGGTGATAGAGTGGTGCCAGGAGAGAGGGAGCTGCCTTTATGGACGCACCGCCATTGTGTACAACGCTATTTACCCATTCTCTTTGAAGATAGAATCTGTGCAGATCTTCTTAAGGATGGAATAAATTTAATTTACAGATGTGCACCGACTTTGGGTAATTCCTTGTCTGCCAGCCTTTTAGATCTTGCCACTATCAGGTCCACTGCCTTGTTGCATTTTAAGGACAACTAAGGATGTGGGGCTATAGAATGCTCGTGTTGCAAACATATTATAAAGGGTGACATGGTACGCTCTTTTTCAAATTGGGGCGGCACAGTGGTGTAGTGGTTAGCACTATCACCTCGCAGTAAGAAGGGTCGCTGGTTTGAATCCCAACCACGACACTACCTGCCTGGAGTTTGCATGTTCTCCCTGTGGCTGCGTGGGTTTCCTCCAGGTACTCCGGTTTCCTCCCACAATCCAAAGACATGCAGGTAGGTTAATTGGCTTCTGTCCAAAAATTGGCCCTAGTATATGAATGAGGACCTTGGATTGTGGGCTCCTTGAGGGTAGGGACCAATGTGAGTGTGCAATGTACAGGGATAGGGACAATTGTAGACACTCACTCAGGTTGGACTGGTGTCTTTATTCAACCTTACTAACTATGAAACTATGAAATAAAAAGACACATCAGATCAAATCTTTTTTTAATTGTAACACACGGTACATCATATATATTGTTACGTGCAAATCTTGCAATGTACAATATATTGGAAGTACCACTAGGAGACTCAGAGACAGGTTTCAAGAACACTTGTATAGTATTGAGAAGAATCTGTCAACCAATGTTGCCCGAAACTTCAATCATTACCACAGTGGCAGCAATGCAGATTTTGGAAACGGTACAGACATCAAAAAGAGGAGAGGACGTTTTTAAACTCCTATGCAAAAGAGAGGTTTTTTGGATATTCCATTTTAAGACATGAATACCTTTTGGAATGAATTATGAATGGGACATTACACACTTTCACAATTCAATTTTCCCATTTATTTATTTATATTTATTATATTTTTTTCGTTCCATTTTCTTTGTTTTATATGGACTTTTCCATTTATCTATATGTCTGAGTATCCATGCATGCCGGTTTCCAGTGTTTCTGTTTTAATATCCAACCATTTTAATATTTAATCATTTATACTGCTTTTTGTAGAGGACATTTCCTAAAAGTGATTTGAACATCTTATAACTTAGTTTAATACAACTTTTAAACTTGAATATTGGTTGTGGTTTATTGGTCCAGCATCTCGCTTCATATGCCATTTTCCATTCATATATTATTATATTCATTATGCACAAATGTGTGTTTGTAGAATTATGTGAATGGGTTTTTTTTCTGGGCACAGAAAACTGTATAATATGTTATATTATATTTTTTATTTAATTTTTTTTTTGTTTTCTCTTTCTTTTAGTTAATTTGATAAATTGATTCATTGATATTATTTTGTTTTATTTTTAATTTTTATTTGTCTGTATTGTATATATACACATATATTTTTAATTTATGTCATGTTTTTAAACATGCAAGTTGAAATGTTCTTATTTTTGCATGTGGTGCTGCCTGAAACAGGTGTTTTTGGGTGTAGCCTAATTTAGGTGATCACCTTAAATGCCTGGTTTGGTGAGCACTATCGATATTGTGAACAAGCAAGCTACACGCTTGTGAATAGCGTCAACTTCAATCCAATATCTGTATATGTCTGGCAATCTGACAATAAAGATTATACAAGCAAGTTTTGGATTTCCAGTGTGCGACCAATTCGTTTTTTTATAGCTGATGAGCAGTAAAAGTCAGGTAGATCACAGGTTAACGATCACTGATATAGATAAAGTAACTGAGAGATAAAACATAATTTTTTTGTAATATTTTTATTATAAAGGTAAAAGAGGAAAACATATAACTAGTGCCATATTTGACACATTTTTCAACACTGTTTTTGATAAACTAACGCATCAACATCTGGTTCAATGAATGTAATAGCAATTCTCAATGAATTCTCAAAGTGTTCATCAGATATTTTGGTTCTAATTTTTGCCCTTCATGTGTTTATACAGAGTGAAATAAAAAATTGCAACACCCACCAATTTATTCTCTAAGTCCTCTGCTTTAAAATATTTATAATGTTTGGGAGTTTTAGGTAATTTTCTAGCAAAGATTACTGATTGTTGCATGTAAACAAAAAGTGTGAAAAAAAGGCCTTGTCTGGAAGTGGTAATCTGACCACTGCAGAGCTCCCCCTAGTGGCTGAAAAGGAGGGAAATCACCAACAAATCCCCTGCACCACCTGAGAATCAAGTCTTTCAGCAATCAGCACTTGGAGCTCCTGGAAATAAGTTGGCTTTACCAGATACCTGCAAGTGCTATACTTGTGGCAAGCCCATACTCTTCAGGGGCACCTGTCTTGAACAAAAGAAGAATTCTGTATATAGCCCTACAGAACAGGCAGTGCACAGTCTACATGGGCTTTGCTGCTTAACTGCAAACAGGAAAAATAAACTTTATAATCCATAGAGTATATTCATAGATGTAGCTACCGACTTATAAACACTGCCATCTACTGGTTGAAGAATATATCTCTACTAAATACTGATATTGATGTAGTTGTTGCATAAAATACAAATGAATCAATATTGCAACAGAAGCCAAGATCACCTGGTCAGCCTGCCAGCATCCATTCCTCTGTACTGTTCATCAGTGGGAAAGTGAGGAGCAATCATACCAACCGAAAGCCTATCCTCATGGGTAACCAAGACACTGATGCAGAAGTCATGACCATTCACCTCCTCTTTTTGTGGGAGGTTCCATGAGGGGGATAGCCCACTGTTTTTTAGCATGGAGCCCTCGATTAACATCTATACCAGACCCTTAACTAGAATAGGGGTCTGGTAGAGATGAAGGTAATCCCCAGCTGTTTGTTTAAAAACAGAAAAAAGCAGCCAGGAGCCTTCATTTACCGGCACTTTAATGGAATTTTCTTTTCTTTGTGATGTCAGTTTTCCTGTAGTAGTTTGTATACATCATACAGATATGCCACAGTTTGGCTGGTTAATCAGGCTAAATGTCCTGCAGAATCAGCAAAAAGTCATTCATTTATTGCCAGTATTATCACTACCAATAAGACCCCTTTTTACACTGTGCCGCCTCCGGCGCCATCGGTAAAGTGGCGCTATTTTTAGTGCCACTTTACCGTCGTTTTAGTGGCGCTATTCGGCCGATAGCGGGGTGGTTTTAACCCCCTGCTAGTGGCCGAAAAGAGGTTAAATCTGCACTGGAGTGAATGGAGCAGCTGTTTTAGGGCAGTTTGCAGGCACCATTTTTAACGCTATATCGCTTGCAAAACGTTCCATTGTGAAAGTGGTCTTAATGAATACTGTCCAGGCAGCATAGCCTCATTAGTTGCTAAGATGCCACAGTGTCTCCATGCCCCTTTGTTTACATTCAGCATTGAGCTGTCACTAGTGGAAAGCCTCTGATTGGATTGGATTTCAATGAATGATCACCATTTTTTTCAACTGTTCATTGGGATCATCATTCATTGTGATTAACAAGGATATATTGTAATTCACTGGATGACATGATTGATGTTGGATTTACATCCTGGGACACTTTTTCTTATTTTTTTAATTTGTTCTTGAATGAGTATCCAGGGGTAGTATGTACCCCTTACCCATTCATGCGTGGAGTGGTATCTGGGGGACCCTTTATTGTTAAGTGGGCCTCCTGATTCTAATAATCAGACCTCCATAACGATAATCGGCCAGGACTGTGGGTAAGAGGCCCCTGTCCTCATCAACATGTATACAAAGTGCTTTGATAGGGAGGTCCCCCCTGGCATGGAACCCTCCCCATTTTGAGAGCATGTTACTTGGTATGGTTCAGGGAATGACGCACACTTGTTGTTTCCTCCTTTCCTTGCATACTTGGATAAGTGTCTAGTATGCATTTTTAGGGGGAATCCTGCACTTTTTTTAATTTTTGCATGGGATACTCTATCAACATCTATACCGCACCCTCATCTAGAATAAGGAACAGGCATACTGTAATGGGAGGTAATCCTCAGCCATTTACAAACAGAATGCAGCAACTGTGAAGTGTCATTTACCAACAATTTAAATGTTTTTTTTTTTTCCTGCTAAATGTCACTTTTGCTGTAGTACATTGTATATATTGTATACCATTTCACAATCAGGTTTAGGGCATTCCTTAAGCATATCAATTGAATGAATTTGGCATTTTTAACCACTTTCAGACCGGACCAATTTGCAGCCAAAGGACCAGGCCCCTTTTTGCGATTCGGCACTGCGTCGCTTTAACTGACAATTGCGCGGTCGCGCAATGTGGCTGCCAAACAAAATTTACGTCCTTTTTTTCCCACAAATAGAGCTTTCTTTTGGTGGTATTTGATCACCCCTGCGGTTTTTATTTTTTGTGCTATAAACAAAAATAGAGCGACAATTTTGAAAAAAATGCATTATTTTTTATTTTTTGCTATAATAAATATCCCCAAAAAATATATATAAAAAAACATTTTTTTTTTCCTCAGTTTAGGCCGATACGTATTCTTCTACATATTTTTGGTAAAAAAAATCGCAATAAGCGATTATTGATCGGTTTACGCAGAAGTTAGAGCGTTTTCAAGATAGGGGATAGTTTTATAGCATTTTTATTAATAATTTTTTTTTATTAGTAATGGCGGAGATCTGCGATTTTTTTTTGTGACTGCGACATTATGGCGGACACATCGGACATTTTTGACACATTTTTGGGACCATTGTCATTTTTACAGCAATTAATGCTATTTAAATGCATTAATTCCTGTATAAATGACACTAGCAGTGAAGGGGTTAACCACAAGGGGGCAGTGTAAGGGTTAAGTATGCCTAGGGGTGTATTTCTTACTGTGGGGGGGCGTGGCTGTCAGCTAGTGAATGCTGATCTCTGCTCCAATCACAGGGAGCAGAGATCGGCGTCACTAGTTGCTAGCAGAACGGGGAGATGCTGTTTATCTCGGCATCTCCCCGTTTAGCCTTCCCGTGAGACGATCGCGGGGGTCCCCGCGGCGATCGAGTCCGTGGGGACCGCGATCGGACTCACGGGGGTCCCGACTGGCGCGGGAGCGCGCAGCTCCCGGCGCGCTCCTGATGGCACGGACAGGCTAAAGGAGGGACTTATATATACGCCCTCCTGCCTGTACGTGCCATTCTGTCGACGTATATCGTCGTGCGCCGGTCGGCAAGTGGTTAACATTGCCCTTTGGGTACTATTACCACTTGACCACCGAACGGATTTACCCCCTTCATGACCAGACCATGTTTTGCTATTCAGCACTGTGCTGCTTTAACGGGCATGCTTATGCAGCACTGTATGCAAATGAAATGTATAGACAGACTTCTGCTGTCCCTACAGGCAGAGCCAGCAGAAGTTAGTCAAGTTGGAAGTTGGAAAGGAACTTGCATTTCTTCTGTGCAACCTCATGATACTGAGGTTTAAAGACCACATACTAAGTGGGGAACAGTGACATACTCAAAATTCATAATTCCACAAAAAAAAAAATCATAAGACTGAACAGACCAGTTGTCACAGACATTTTCTAAAGGTCAGGATTTTCACAGCAGATATTGTTTCCACACATTTGTTTCCACACAAATAGAGCTTTCTATTGGTGGTATTTGATCGCCACTGGGTTTTCTTTATTTGTTATCATTTAAACAAAAACAAAATCTACTTTCTGTTATAAAACATATTCAATAAAGAAATTATACAAAAATAACATGTCTTCTTAAATTTAGGCCAAATTTTATTCTACTACATGTCTTTGGTAGAAAAAAAATCGCAATAAGTTTATATTAACTGGCTTGTGAGAAAGTTATAGGATCTACAAATTATGGTATATATTGTATATGGGAAATGTATGCAGGTTTAGAAGCTATACTGTAATGGTGATAATCAGCAACTTATAGTGGTACTGTGATAGTGTGGTGGACAATCTGATGCTAACAGAACCTGGCTGGGAGGGACACCAACTGACTTACTGACACTGACATCGCTAGTGACACTAAAACAGTGATCAGTGATTATATGGTACACTGTGCACTGTACTAATGAGAAATACTGGCTGGGAAAGGGTTAACATCTAGGGGCAATCAAAGATTTAACTGTGTGCCTAACAATGTGTAATGTGTGCTGCTTGTACTTACTAATCTTGCTGTATTTTCTCCCTGTTTTTCAGGGAGAAGAAACAGACAGATCACTGTTCTCTGTACACAGAGTTTTGAGTGTTTGTAAACACAGAACTCTGTGTGTGATTGGATACAGCTGATCAGAAGGTTTCAGCCAAAATCATTGGCTGAAATCTGCTGCCAAACTCATGCTGTGTCCAAACCCGGAAGCAAGCCGGTAATGTACATGTACGTTGCTGAGCCTACACCTGCAACCTGCTTGCAGTGTTATTACTGTGAGCGGTCCACAGGTGGTTAAGTTGTTAAGTGCTGCTGTCCACTGAACAGAAATATAAAAAAATATTTTGGCATTGGTACAGGTTCCCTAGGGCATTGCCCAGGTAGATAAGTCAGAAGTGGAGCATCCCATCCTCTGCCTGAGCTGAAAGATACTTTCCAGAGAGGTAGCATATGCCATCATTGAGAAGAAGTGTCTTGCTATCATGTGGTCACCAACTACAACCCACTTGGTTAAACCTTGTTGCTGGGGGAGAATGTCAAACTACCTAGATAGAGATTGATTCCCTAGCAATATGATTTTGCTATACAGCACAAAAAGGAGAGTACCTATGGAAATGCAGATGAGTTGTCTCCCCAGGCAGAGCCAGCAGAAGTTAGCCAAGTTGGAAAGGAACTTGCATTTCTTCTGTGCAACCTCATGATACTGAGGTTTAAAGACCACATACTAAGTGGGGAACAGTGACATACTCAAAATTCATAATTCCACAAAAAAAATCATAAGACTCAACAGACCAGTTGTCACAGACATTTCCTAAAGGTCAAGATTGTCACAGCAGATATTGTGAACAGTGCTTGTTCCCATTGGATCACGTGGTAGCAGCTAGACATGTGCACAACAAAAAAATGTGTTTATTTTCGTTTCGTTTTTTTAGTTTCTGTTGATTCGTAACGATTCGTACATTCGTAAGTCGTCGGTGTTCGGATTCTTAACGATTCGTACATTCGTAAGTCGCCGGTGTTCTTATTCGTAACGATTCGTACATTCGTAAGAGTTATTTTTTCGTTGATTCGTTTTTTCGTTAGTTTAATTTTCGGACGCATTCGTATTTATTCGTACATTCGTAACATTCGTAGATTCGTAATCGGAGCATAATTCATAATTTTATGTAATGTGTATGCTATTATTACATTTTAATAATTTACGAATCGAAAAAAAAAAGTTACGAATCGAAAAAAAAAGTTATGAATGTACGAATTTTTTTGTTCAATAGAGACACGGAAAATTACAAATCGAAAAAAAAAAAAAAAAGTTACGAATCGAAAAAAAAAGTTACGAATCAAAAAAAAAGTTACGAATCAAAAAAAAAGTTACGAATCGAAAAAAAAGTTACGAATGTACAAATTTTTTTGTTCAATCCATTCGAAGCACGTTTAGCAGCACCATTGTAAGGGACACGGAAAATTACCAATTCAACAAAAAAAAAAAAAAGTTACGAATGTACAAATTTTTTCGTTCGTTTTAGTTTTTCGGATTTTCTTCATTAGTACATTCGTTGTTTCTAATTAGTTTTTTTCAGATTTTCGTTGTTTTTCGGATTTGTTCGATTCGAATGATTCGTTAATCGGATTCGTACGATTCGAACGATTCGTTATTCGGATTCGTATGATTCGAATGATTCGTTCATTCGTACGAAAACGAGCAAACGAAAATAACGAAAACAAAACGAAAAACGAAAAAAAAAAAAAAAAAAAAAAAACGAATTGCACATGTCTAGTAGCAGCTCTTTTTGTATGTGTGTAAAGGGTTAATTGTGGAGTTAACTGATTCCCAGTGACAATCACGGTCAGTCTGCTGACACTTAGATTGTTGTCCCACAAGTTGGAAAATCTCTGTAGAAGGTAAGACTGAGAATGCCACCATTCCATGTGTGCTCTTATATATCTTGTTGGAAAAGGTGCAATTAAACACATAAATGAATACATGTACAGTGTAAAATAGTACAGCCGGGTCTCCAATGATATTTTTGTGATTGTTAGTACCAAGCTTAGTTAGTACAAGGCTTATACACATCCTTTTATCAGCAAAGTGTTTTAGGATATTGTTTGAAAATAGTGGAAATTGAGTTGCTACCACTTTTATAATGTTGTATCACTATCTTTAAATCACTCTAGCTCTAACTACATGGTACACTTATAAATGTTTACAACATGACATCATTTAGTTTTGGTAATATTAGTCATACAGTATTAGTAACATAAAATTTTGTTTTTCATAAAATGACACGGAGTACTTCACTCTGTAGTTGCAATATTGTCCTAATGTACCCTCCCACCAGATGTTGTAATATAATGTAGGATTAAGTAAACTAGTAATAAATACCTTTTTGTGATAATAGAATTGTGTTGCCATCAGTTTAACTGCTGAACCATATATTAGTTGCTTGTGTATAATGGTCTTATGCCTGCACAGGTAATGTTGGATGCCTGTATTTACACACATTATTATTCCTCTAACAGAAGTAACCTGGAAGGTTTGCACATTAAATGTTTAGCCTCAGAGTTCTAGGCAGGTTCAATTCCATTTCTCAACCGACAAACTGGTTAAATAGTTAAATGTTGTCCAGGCAAGGGGTTATTTTAGCATATTTTGTGCACATGTTATGCCTAATGCATTCAGACGATATCAGTTATTCACCCAGCAAGAAGGATTTCATTTAATTAATTCAGTTTTCCTTGAAGTTCAGCCCTTTTAGGAGACTTATAACCCCTTCTAATGTTAAACCGCAGTAATAAGGTCCCTACCCACCCTACTCCCTCATAGCTCTATGGTAATTCTGCCATGCTCTACAGGAACTGATTCCTTCCCCTGGACCTGCCTGCACTCTAATTCTTTCCCTCCTTTAGTTTTATCATATCCTTTTTTGCATATTTCAAAGACTGGAAGCCTAGGGCAATTTCTTTTTGAACTCAATGAGATGCTCCTCTCCTGTCAGTGAACCAAGAGGGAGCATGCAGAGCTTTCATAATTCACAAAGGTTCAGAAGGACTGTGCTGGGAAAATGAGGCGTTTTATTGTTTAAACAAGTCTCACCTTTTGCCTCTTTACTCTTAGTTCTGCAGAGAGTACAGCATACAGGGAGAGCAAGAGGAAAGTAACTAATGAGTCTATTTCAGAAGCCAGAACACCTGCCTAACGATTAACTCACATACTTCTATAATGGTCATATAGTATAAATGCACATGCTGATTTTACAAAGCTCCTTCCTCTGTAACACATAACCCAAGTATAGCTGAAGTTCTTGTCCAAAAACGAAACTAAAAACTTGGTCCAGAATAATACTTATTTCCTGATTATGCAAAATGCGTTCATAAAATGCTTTACTTTTAATTAAATCATATTACACATTCTTCCTTAGTGCTCAAACATTTAGTTGTGGTGGTAAAGTTTTGACTACATTGAACAAACTCAAGTTTGAATATCTCCCAGATTCCAATGCTCAAAAGGTTTTAATGATTCCAAACAAGAAACCTAGAAGTATCAAGTTATAATATATGAAGACCAATTTCAGAAAAAGTCCCCCAGCAGATTTAGAATGCATAAAAGCAATTCTGACTGCAATATTTCCAGCAAAGCCTTCCCACCTCTAGATGCCCTCAGTGACCTGTGTTGAATGACAGCCAGAATCATTCAACCTGGGAAACTAAGGATTTCCTGTGAGTTCAGGGTGTCATAGCCCCAACTCCTGGGGGAACAAAACTATGATGCCCTGCACTCATAAACAATGCTGCATAATTGAGGACCAAACACTTACCAGACAAGATCATATGAGGAAGATAACCCTGCACTACATGTGAACAGCCTCAAGATAAAAAAAAAAAAGATTGGTAAGGGGATGGGGGTTGATCACTCTGAAGTGTAGAAGGAGCTGCGCTATAAAGTGGCCCTTTCAGTACCTGTAAAAATTTGCTTTCATTTTTTTACATGTCACAATACACATTAACAGAACAATTAAAAAAAAAAAAAAAACATTTTATTTAAAAAAAGCAATCCTAATCTCCAGCATAATTGTATTGCCTAGGCTTATATGTCTGTTGCAGGCAGGAGGAAGCATTTCCCCAGTCTCCGTAGAATTGAGACATATTACACCTTGATGTGCCGGCTGAGGTTGCCACTCTCATACTGACCATAGGACCACAGGGATGTGCGGCTACAGGTATCACCCCCTTTTCTTTCTTTGACCTTGTAGAAGTGAGGTCTGCTATAGCATGCTTTGTACCTGATATTAGTGAATGCAATAAGAACTGCATAGACACCAGGATTTATATGGTTATGTAATTTCTCAGTCTATGATGTAGTTACTAACCCTGTATAATACCTGAAAAGGGATGGCAACATCTTTCTGGAGAGAAAAAACGAATGAGGCATTGTCAGGGGGAGCATTCTGATTTCTGCGAGCAGTAATCCATTTCATGTACATATTAAAAATACACATTACTTAGCACACGTGCACTTAACATGGAACAATATATCTGATACCAAATCCATTGTAAGGCATGCTAAATTAGGCCCCTTTCACACGGACGGACCGTCTATCCGTTTTTCTTCCATCCGTCGACGGACGACAATGCATTCCTATGGGCAGACGGATGAACATCCGTCACCATCAGTTAACCTCCGCTTCCGTTTTTATCCGTTTTTTTAAACGTACAAGGCTACGTTCAGATCCGTCAAAACGGATATTAACTGACGTTGACGGACATCGTCCGTCAACGTCCGATCCGTTAAGATCCATTAAGATCCGTTTTGTGTTTATCTGTGAACTCAACCTCTTAAAGGCACAGGCACACATATAAACGGAACAAAACGGATGAAAAAACGGATGAAAAAACGGACGTAAACGTGTGCATTTACGGATGTAAGCGGACAAAAAACGGATGAAAACGGACATTAACGGAACGGATGACGGATGAAAACGGATGAGACAACGGATAAGAACTGATACGTTTTTGACGTGCCTAAACTGACTGCGTCCGTGTGAAAGGGGCCTAAAGCAGTAATATTAGTTAAGAGGCCACTTTAGTAGTCTTTTAAGTTACAGTACATTCAATGTTACAAATGTCAGGGTCCTGGAGAGGTTAGCATACGTATTTCAAACATAGAATGCATGAATCCACATAGTCACAGGTAGTTCTACTCTAGTTATAGTGTTTGGAAGCTGATAGCTGGAATAATTATATTAAATGGAATAATTGTACTATTAAACATACTAATTATTTCTGCTAATATTGTGTCAGAGGCATGCCTTATATGCTTATAAAAATCCAGAAAATGGAAAGTTGAACCAAGCTGACAATTATATGTGTTTTATTATTAAAAATGGAATAGCTCTCCTCTTGTTAGGTGCAGCAAGAGTAAGTTCCAGGAGAAAAAAGCAGATTACGCTTTACCTATGCAGATTTTTTTTTTTTACTGACACTGCTGGTCAGCAAGACTGGGTTAAATTCAGTGGTACAGCGTTTAGAACTGTGGCGTACCATCATGCCACAACCTTAAAACAAATAGCTATGTCAACACAAACATCTGCTTGCTCGTTTCCGTTAAATAGAACCCAAATTAATTCTCCCTGCCGTCTGCCGATCTGTCAAGAATTCTTTCTGCAGAGTGTCACAGTGGGTGCAAATTACTCTCATACACGGCTACAGGGAATGTATGGCTTTTTCATCATTCTCTGGGCTTTAAATGTTTGGAAGTTTTTTTTTTTTTCCTAAATGAAAGACAAAATTGTGCATAATGGTGGAATAAAACAATAATATGTTGTGTTAGAAAGGGACTTTATACAACAATTATAGCAGTAATGCCCCATACACACGGTCGGACATTCCGACCACAAAATCCATCGGATTTTGGCCGAAACTTGGTCGCACAAAAGTTGACGGAATTTCCAATCGTTCCGAACGAGGTGATGTACAAAGCGTACGACGGGACAATGAAGAGGCCAGCAGCCAATAGCTTTCGTCCCCAAATTTATTCTGAGCGTGCGTAGCATTTTGTGCGTCGGAATTCTCTACACACGATCAGAAAAAGTCAGATCGGATTTTGTTATCGGAAAATTTTGGGTCCTGCTCTCAAACTTTTTCTGTCGGAAATTCTGATTGAAAAAGTCCGCTGGAGCCCACGCACGATCGGATTTTCTGACAACATAATCCGATCAGACTTTTTTCTTCGGAATTTCCGACCGTGTGTACAGGGCATTAGAATGACAAAACCATCAACTATGAGATGGGATCAATTGATTTTGGCATATTGTTATCAGGAGCCAAATCTTTCATGCATGACATTTTCAGTTTGATTCTGTTATCACTGCTAGTAACACCATTATTATATTCCAGTTATTACACCCTCCATTATTATTTATTATTCCAATTATTACACCATTCCATTGTCACCAATATTATTATTATTATTATTATTATTAATTTTATTATATTCTTAATCTGTGCTTTCCCCAGTAATAAATGTATTATTTTAGAGTAATAAGTATGTTATAAATGCTGCAAACTATTAGGCCAGGCAATTTATGTGTCAGAATTGAAAAAAATTCTAAGAAAAGCTACATATCTTTGGTAAACATAACCCAAATTAGTGTATATTATTTGGTCTTTGTGAAAGAGTCTACAAACTATGGTGCCAATCACTGAAAATTGATCACATCTGATCAGGCCTTCAGTACATCAGGTAAATCTCATTTCTTGAGACACTAACAAGTCAGGAAAGTACAAATACCCCTCCCCCCAAATGACCCCTTTTTAGAAAGTAGACATTCCAAGGTATTAAGTAAGTAGCATGGTGAGTTTTATAAGTTGTAATTTTTTCCCACAATTCTTTGCAAAATTAAGATTTTTTTTTTTACAAAATTGTCATATTATCAGGTTATTTCTTGAACACAGCATATGCATACAACAAATTACACCCCAAAATACATTCTGCTACTCTTCCCGAGCATGGCAATACCACATGTGTGAGACTTTTACACAACGTGGCCACATACAAAGGCCCAACATTGAAGTAGCACCTTCAGGCGTTCTACAAGCATAAATGACACATCTCATTTCTCAACCACCTATTACACGTTTGAAGGCCCTGGAGGACCAGGACTTTGCCCACAAAATGACCACCTTTCAGGATTGCAAACACCTCCATGTATAACCTATGAGGCATAATGAGTCTTTTGAATGGTTCATTTTTTTTCAGAAGTTTTTGGAAAATGTGGGAAAAAAATTAAAACACATTTTTTTTACACAAAGTTATGTTTATAAGATACTTCTAAAAAAATGACACCTCAAGATACATTCTGCTACTCTTCCCGAGTATGGCGATACCACATGTGTGAGACATTTACACAGCCTGGCCACATACAGAGGCCCAACATTGAAGTAGTTTCTTCAGGTGTTCTAGGAGCATAAATGACACATCTCATTTCATTCCTACCTATCACACTTTTGAAGGTCCTTGAGCACCAGGACAGTGGAATTACCCACAAAATGACCCCATTTTGGGAAGAAAACCCCCCAATGTATATTCTACGAGGCATGGGCTGCAGATAGGTACTCGGGTACTCTGATGGGCTGCAGATAGGTACTTGGGTACTCTGATGGGCTGCAGATAGGTACTCAGGTACTCTGATGGGCTGGAGACAGGTACTCAGGTAACTTGATGAGCTGCACACAGGTACATGGGTACTCTGATGGGCTGGTGACAGGTACTCGGTTACTCTGATGGGCTGGGGACAGGTACTTGGGTACTCTGATGGGCTGGTGACAGGTACTCGGGTACTCTGATGGGCTGGTGACAGGTACTCGGGTACTCTGATGGGCTGGTGACAGATACTCAGGTACTCTAATGGCCTGGTGACAGGTATTCAGGTACTCTGAAGGGCGGTAACAAGTACTCAGTTACTCGGTGCTCATATGAACTGTGACAGGTACTCATATGGACTGTGACAGGTACTCAGGTACTCGGGTACTCAGATTAACTGTGACAGGTACAGGACTGTGACAGGAGAACCCGGTAACATCTTGTTACCGCTCTGTATTTACATTTAGTGATCGGCTGTGAAAGGATCACAGCCAATCACGTGGTAAACAGCCGCTGGCCAATGGCTGTTTACCAGCATCGGCGACGAGCAGTGTTCCCGGGAACACGCTACCACCAATGTGCATGTGCCGTGCAAAGTGGGGCGGTACCATCTGCGATCGCCCGTGACTTCTTCACTGCCGATCACGTAGTAAACAGCCATGCCCAATGGCTGTTTACCCCCCTCGGTGGCGAGCGGTCTCTCCGTGACATGCCACCACCAAAGGTACAGGGATGCATGCACGCGATCTCACGCTTTTCTGTTTAAATGGACTGACGTCATATGATGCCCGCCCAGAATGAGAGCCGCGCCGCCTGGCCGTCATATGATGGCCAGCAGGCAGCAAGTGGTTGAATGAATGAATAACTTGTATAGCGCTGCAACTGCAAACTGAATCGCCTCAAGGTTAAAAGCGGTATGGTTAAAAGTTGGATGGAGTGGTGGGGTCCTTACCTCCCTTCTGCTTCTAGAGGCTTCGAGAAGGAAGGAGGGGAAGAAGGGTGGAGCTGTCTGGGGTGTTCTGAGGAGCCCTGACCAATCCCCAATCTGGATTGGCAATGGGCAGCCCTCTTTAAATACCCAGGGTCAGCCCAGCTAGGGAGGAGTTGTTCGGGTGAAGAAACTGGAGATGGAGTATTCGGCTGTCGGGGCCTTGGAGGGAGCCCCCAGTCTGGGGGGGTGAACTTGGGCCAAGGGCTCAGAGCTGAACAAGAACTCCACAAAACCCAAGGGGTGTCCTGAACAGGAGCCGGAGAGGGAATCCAACAGGTGTCAGTGAGTGGCAGGCACAGTGGGGAGAGCTGGGAGAGGCATGCCAGAGAGGACTGGGAGTGTGCAGTTAGAGGTGGATGCAGAGCCAGCAGGAGAGACTGTGAAGTTACTGGCAGTGAAGTCGGGCTGCTGCACCAAGGAGGGCTGTCAGGGTCTGCAAAGGCTGACTGGGATTAGTAGTCCACCAAGGTCAGCTAGCACTAAAGACTTTCCTATTTTGTTGCTACACTAAAGGGGCCCACTGTCCCTGCCTGTAATAAGGAACTTTGCTAAGGCCTGGCTGAAACCAGAGTTAGGCCTAACCATGTGCTAGCTGTGCCTGAAGAGTTGAGCCAGAGGGAGAAGGAGAGATAGTCTTGTTGTGCAGTAGGAGAATATCTGAATTGTCCCAAACCATGCAAGAATACTTTTTTGGGCATCCCATGAATTTCTTAACCCCATCCTTCTAATCTCTCAATAAAATACAAAAATAAAGCTGATGGACTTAATTATTGTCTTGGAGTGTCTGGAAGTGAATGTCGGGCTGGGCAGGGTGACAGGTGGGCCACATCACTCAGCAGCCCCTATGGGGTACTGCTACATATGTATGATTTTAAATTCTGACCATGGATTTGCTTGAAGTTATTCAAAAGCACTGATCTCAATAACAATGAAATCCAGTGGATTACACCAATTTTTTTTTTAAATATCTTAACTTCACCTTAATAGTACACCCTAGTTAAATATGAACATAAATGCTTTAGACAGTTTGCACCAGGAATATCTGAGGTACTTTGGGGAATCCCACTTCTGAAATATGTTTTGTTGCAAATACAGGTCTTCTTCTGTTTGAATGTGTACTGGGTGTTCTTGTTTTCACCAATTTACTGCTTTCTGTCCTGGAGGTCCAGAAACTTCACCATTTTGCCTGTGTCAGCTTGCAATATAAATGAAATAGCTAGGCACCCAGACAAACGGTTAACTGAGCAGGCGACCACTAAATATTTTTCACCAGTGCCTTCTGTCTTCCAGGAATGACCCGCAGACAGAAATCTGATGCTATAAACCTTTACTGAAGGATTCCTAATAACATTGAAAACAATAACTGGGTAATCCACAGAGGCATCACTCATAAAAAGCTTGCCTGAAAAATGTCAGGTGCTGTTTTGGTGCTTGTTCTCAGACTGCTTTGTCAAAACAGCAGGGAGTGCCAGTTTGACAGTTCTACCAAACATTTTGGCACATTAACTTACAGATGACAGTCCATAAACCACTCTGCATGCTAAGCTCTTATTGATGTTGGTTTTCCACAACACTGCTGCTGAGTGGGAAGATCTGGCCTCAATGGGAAGTATCCGGTCTTTTGCAGCTCAGGGTCAATGAGGCACTACTACTGCAAAAAATGGCACATTATTATTATTATTATACAGGATTTATATAGTGCCGACAGTTTGCGCAGAGCTTTACAACATTAGGGCAAACAGTACAGTTACAATACAATTCAATACAAGAGAAATCAGAGGGCCCTGCTCACTAGATCTTACAATCTAAAAGGGAACATTTTCAATGTTAACAGGCTATGGGGGATCCTTGTTGTCCCAAACAACCACCGCTGGAAAGATACATGCAGCATTCTTCTGTGTGTTGAATTTGCAGAGCAAGCTGCACTCCTTTGCCTACTGCCACAACATGGCCAAGCAAAACTGTAAACCACACACCCCACTCACAGTTCTGCATGCCACATACATGGGAGTAGAGCACCTCATTCTCTTGAGAAGTTCTCAACCGTGGCCTCACCAAACTGTAAATAATAGCTCCCAAATGTCCTTCATTTGAAGGAGCTGTTCAGTTTGCTGAGCCAAATTCTTCTATTCCTCATTACTTCTCAGTTGGCCCTTGTTTTGTTCTAAGCTATAGATCACTATAAAGAAATGCATGTTTAACTTCTAAAAGTCTTATACCACACTACACCTTTCATCCAATATATATTTTACTGTATTTGTTGCTTTGAAAAGCATATATAAAAAATGAGTGGTGAAATAGAGCACTTGTGAGTTTAATCATTAATTTTGCATGCGTTTGCTCTTATATACCCCGTAGCATAGGGCATGACAGGAATGTCTTTGCCTGCACAGTATATTTTGTGCTGTATGGTCTCCTTTTTTTAATTTTAAAAAGTTGAAGGTAATGATTGAGTCTTGTGTGCACGGGCATATGACCCATAAGCAGGTCAAATACAGCCTAGAGAACAAGCTTTTATGTTTTTAAAGGGAAAAATAGATTGTATTTGAGAAGTTGTTTCAATGGTTCTATGCTGTGCTTACCCTATACCATGTATATACTATACAGTATGTTCATATATCCTTCCTATTTACACTTATGCTGTAATGAAAGCAATTCAAATGCAGCAAAACAGGAAACGTTGCATTTAGGAAATTCAACATGATGCACAGCAAGAACAACATCGATTAAAAGATACCATTGCTTCAATGATCCAGTTTAAAAATCAACCACTATATTCTTGATTCATCAAAAAGGTTTATAGATGCAGTTTAATATTAAAACACAAACACTCATCTGTACAAACCTGAAAAAAGAATCCTACTTTTTCTAGTTTATAATAATTATTGATTTACCAAGAACATAGTATTAGTTGTTATGCTATTAACTATAATATGGTAATATTTTTTGTGTATATATATATATATAGTGGCAGTAGGACCCTGTGCTACCTGGAAGTTTGCTGGTTTACACTAGATTGTGAAGAGAAAGGCACGCTGATTGCACAGCTGTGTGCTGGGCTATTTAGTTGTGACCTGGCTATGGCTCAGTGTTCCACCCAACAGACAGGAAGTCTGTGCCTGGGAGTCAGGTGGACTTCAATTCCTCTGAGAGGAGTCAGAGGCTGCAGGGGGCAGCCAGAGTATGCATGTCTGCAGGAATCAGACGTACTTGGAGACAGAGCAGCAAGGCGCTGATCAGGCGTGAGCTAGGAGAGAGCTTAACTCTAGGAAACTCTTTTGGGTCTGAGGAGCAGACGTAAGGCCTAGGCTAAGGGACTGAATCAGCCATATGGGACGAATGTAAGCCAGGAGGCTAAAGTATTGAGTGTGCAAGATACAGTAATGGCGGAACCCCCCTGCATGGGTACTGATGTCTTTGTAAATGTCTCCGTGCTTTTAAATAAAAGTGGGCTGCCAGGCCCTTAAAAATACAGTTTTGTACTGGTGTACTCACTGGAAAACGCACCTACCGTTTGAGTCTGATAACTCCAATCTTACACGTGGTGGAGGTATTGCTTCGGGCAGATTTGGAAGAGTTCCAGATACTCGCATACCAAAAACAGTGAGTAGCAAGAGGATCAGCTGATGTGAACCAGTGGAGTCTGCATGTGAAAGTGTGCTGCTTGCAAGTCTTAAAGAGACAGTATGGCAACATTTTCCTGTGTTAAAAGGAACTGTGTTAAAAAGCATTGTGTGCCTGACTGCAGAGATGGGGTGGTCAAAACGCAAAAAGAACAGACAGAACAAGCCCCAAGATGCACTTGGCCACACTGGAGCAAAGGAAAAAGGAAAGCAAGCCGTCACTTAGTGCAAAGAGTGAGCAGATGGGTGCGGTTGCCCATGGCAACAAAGCAGAAATCCGTACAGCTGACTTCATATGGCCTATTCTGTCTTCTGAACATGTTGAAGACTTTTTGGAGGATTTTGCGATGATTTCTTCCTACAGAGGATGGCCCAAAAGTCACTGAGTTGAGTTGGTGCAACCTTTTCTGATGGAGAAGTACCAAGAGGTGTACCGCGGGATGTATCATAACCAAGATGACTATGACAATTTCCTAGGAGCAATCCAATCTAGAGAGCGCGTGAAAAGATCAGCGGAAAGACTATGGTCTCCCATAGCAATCGGAGAAAGTCTGTTTGCAGAAAGGACTGATGTCTTTGTGAACTTTTCCGTGCTTTTAAATAAAAGTGGGCTACCAGGCCCTTAAATATACAGTTTTGTACTGGCGTACTCACTGGAAAACGCACCTACCGTTTGAGTCTGATAACCCCAATCTTACAATATATATACAGTGTAGCACTAACCCCCGAAGGAGTTGCTGGTTATTTTTGGGCTTACCGTTACCTTCTTGACCTCGTGCTTGTCTAGGGGTTTCCCGAGGTAGATGGCCCAAAGGAACTGTAGAGACTGACACTGGATCCACTTTAGGGATTTTTAATTGCAAAAACATCAGATACAACACAGTCTCTCAACAGGAAATAGAGGGTATGGGTAGGAAAGTTCAGGTACTCTTGGAACTGCTGACACTCGAATGTCTCTCACTATACAATCCAGGGAATAGCCATTTGCAACTGGATACTACAACTATCCGATAAATCCCCTTTTTGTGAATTTAGCAACCGACAGGTGATTCGGATAAAGCAAAGTCTCTGCCACTGGTTGTAGAACTTTAAGATGAAAAGTCTCTGCCACAGACTTGGTTGTAACTGAAGGATGAACTTAGAGAACTCTCACACGGTACCAGTACCGGTCCGGCGATACCGTATGAGTGTGGATTCACCTGGTGTCCTTTCCAGCTTAGCTTCCAGGCTTATGCCGAGCAGCCAGCCTTGTGCGTGGCCCTCTTCTGAAGAGTCCTCCCCTGATCACGTTTTCAGTTGCTGGGCCTCTCCAAAACCAAGACGGCACCGGACCACCTTGGAACCCTCCTTCCAGTTACGGTGCCTCGGGCTAACCAGCCCCGAGACTCGGAAATGGATGGATCCGCACCCCAGGCCATGAGGGCCCCTGGGGGCTGGTCAGGAGGACCAGGACCAAGCAGTCAGAAAGATCTTCTGGACCAGAACCCAGAATCAGGTGACCTCAGTACCTTAAGTACCCTCTCCCAGATTGCACAGCGAGACAACGCACTCACTGATTGGCTCAGAGAAAGATTGGCACCCAATGCGTCCAACCGTACTGCGTTCCAATGCTTACCAGAGGTGACACTGACACCTATGGCCAAGTAGAACACAATACAGTCCAGCCAAACTGGTACTGAGACCATAATTTAACACAATTAGCGTAAAACCCAACTATGGTTTTAGAAAACATTTAAATTGACTACAACAGTATCTCACAAAAGTGAGTACACCCCTCCCATTTTTGTAAATATTTTATTATATCTTTTCCTGTGGCAACACTGAAGAAATGACTATTTGCTACAATGTAAAGTAGTGAGTGCCTACAGTCAAGCATGGTGGTGGGAGTGTCATGGTCTGGGGCTGCATGAGTGCTGTCGGCACTGGAGAGCTATAGTTCATTGAGGGAACCATGAGTGCCAACATGTACTGTGACATACTGAAGCAGAGCATGATCCCCTCCCTTTGGAGACTGGGCCGTAGGGCAGTATTTCAACGTGATAACGACCCCAAACACACCTCCAAGACGACCACAGCCTTGCTAAAGAAGCTGAGGGTAAAGGTGATGGACTGGCCAAGCATGTCTCTAGACCTAAACCCTATTGAGTATCTGCCGGGTATCCTCAAACAGAAGGTGGAGGAGCACAAGGTCTTTAACATCCACCAGCTCAGTGGTGTCATCATGGAGGAGTAGAAGAGGACTCCAGTGGCAACCTATGAAGCTCTGGTGAACTCCATGCCCAGGAGGGTTAAGGCAGTGCTGGTGGCCACACAAAATATTTGGGCCCAATTTGGACATTTTCACTTAGGGGTGTACTCACTTTTGTTGTCAGCGGATTAGACATTAATGGCTGTGTGTTGAATTATTTTGGGGGGACAGAAAATGTACACTGTTATACAAACTGTACACTCACTACTTGTAACCTGTACACTCAGCAAAATGTAATTTATTTAGTGTTGTCACATGAAAAGATATAAAAAAAAAATTACAAAAATGTGAGGGGTGTATGCACTTTTGTGAGATACTGTGTGTGTGTGTATGTGTGTATATATATATATAATCACACACTATATTGCCAAAAGTATTGGGACACCTGCCTTTACATGCACATGAACTTTATTGGTATCACAGTCTTAGTTCGTAGGGTTCAATATTGAGTTAGCCCACCCTTTGCAGTTATAACAGCTTCAACTCTTCTGGGAAGGCTGTCCACTAGGTTTATGAGTGTGTCTATGGGAAGCACATTTGTGAGGTCAGGAACTGATGTTGGACGAGAAGGTCTGGCTCACAGTCTCCGCTCTAATTCATCCCAAAGTGTTCTATCGGTTTGAGGTCAGGCCAGGCAAGTTCCTCCACCCCAAACTTTCTCATCCACACTATATTGCCAAAAGTATTGGGCCACCCCTCCAAATCATTTGGTGGACGGGGGGTTTTGGTGTGGGGTTGTTTTTCAGGGGTTGGGCTTAGCCCCTTAGTTCCAATGAAGGGAACTCTTAAAGCAGTAGCATACCAAGACATTTTGGACAATTTCATGCTCCCAACTTTGTGGGAACAGTTAGGGGATGGCCCTTCCTGTTCCAACATGACAGAGTTCTGATCTCAACCTGATTGAACACATGTGGGATGAATTAGAACAGAGTCAAACATTAGTGCCTGACATCACAAATGTGCTTCTGGAAGAATGGTCAAACATTCCCATAGACACACTCCTAAACCTTGTGGACAGCCTTCCCAGAAGAGATGAAGCTGTTATAGCTGCAAGGGTGGGCCAACTCAATATTGAACACTACAGACTAAGGATGCCATTAAAGTTCATGTGAGTGTACAGACATGTGTCCCAATACTTTTTGCAATAGGGTGTATGTGTATATCTATATACTGGCTACTAATGTATATGGCTACGTCTGTATATTAGGATTTTTCCAACCTTACCACATATGGTCACAATTCTTACCTCAACATCATTGGAAATGGTTAAAACTAGTTAAGGGAGCCCCCCTCTATAAGTTTTACATATACATTGCCTTGAAACAGTTTTCATACCCATTGAAATGTTCCACTTTTTGTCATGTAACAACCAAAAACGTGAATGTATTTTATTGGGATTTTATGTGATAGAACAACACAAAGGGCCACATAATTGTGCAGTGGAAAAAAAAATGATAAATGGTTTTCATAATTTTTTACAAGTCAAAGGAAGGGGATTTTGTTAGGGATTATAGCCATGCCACATGCAAAGAAGTACAGTTTTTACTTACAAAATATACATTTTATCACAACAAAACATTACAGAAAATAGGGTACATGAAAGGAGGAGCAGTGTGTGTGTGTATATATATATACTAATACTGGCCAAAGTATCCATATCTATGAAGTGGTCACTGATGCATATCACATCCCTACATTTTTTGCCAAACAATGGCTTCCTCAGGGGATTGTGTGGTCACCAGTCTCAACAATGGCTTTAATGGTAATGAATACATAAACAAAATATCAATAATTAAAAAAAGTAAACATAGCAGTCACATATCACAAATCATGCATCATGGTTCAAGGCCCTCCCACCCTACACATCCCAACCAACTTACCAAGGGGAGCCCAATAGGGGGCACACAACCAGATAAATCTAGCAACCGCGACAAATGGGGGTTCTGTGTGGCCACAGGGGGCATACAGGGACCAGGCTATATCAAAGATGAATCAAGAAAATTAAATAATATAATATCATATAAATAACATAATAAGTAATAAAGTATTATTGGACATAACACAGTCCAATATAGGGGGCTAACATAGCATCAATAGTACCTACATAAACTCTGCTTATAAGAAGGTATAATTACCGGGGCGCCAAGAAGTCAAAATGCAGGTTGAGGGTAAAAACCCGGCAAAAACCATCCACTATGAAAAAAGATGCAGATCAATTCAAATCTACTAATGGAAATGAAAGGAAGTTATTAACAGAGATAACAAATAATAATAGTGGGGTTTAAATAATAGAAAGATAATATATATATATATATATATATATATATATATATATATATATATATATATATATATATATATATATATATATATATATATATATATATATATATATATATATATATAAAATAAAATAAAAAATATAAAAAAGGGAAGATAGAAATGAAAGGTAATCAGAGAAAGAACCTAGATATGACCGGGTGGATTAGTGCCTGCAAAGGCATTTTGCAAATGACAGACATAACTTAGCATTAAGGAGGGGGAAAGTTGGAAGGGGACTAATCCCTAAGGCTACTTTCACACTGGAGCGGTGGGGGCGCTGGCGGTAAAGCGGCGCTATATTTAGCGCCGCTTTACCGGCGTTTTATCGGCGCATTGCGGCCGCTCGCGGGGGGTTTTTACCCCCCGCGAGCGGCCGAAAAAGGGTCAATACCGCCCGCGGTAAATATACCGCTCCTATAGCGAGCCAAAGATGCGGCTTGCAGGACATTTTTGAGCGTCCTGCAAGCGCACCGCTTCAGTGTGAAAGCCCTCGGGCTTTCACACTGAAGATACAGCAACAGCTGTTTTGGGTCGGTTTGCAGGCGCTATTCTTAGCGCAATAGCGCTTGCAAACCGCCCCAGTGTGAAAGGGGCCTAAAGGTTGAATTATTTATAGGTATAAAGACCATCAAGGATAGCCTTGTATGTGGGAAATCTAAACAGTGAAATAGTGGCATATCGATTAGAGAGAGTCAATCGAGCAACACATATTTGCACATAGTAAAGGTAAAGGCCAGGTCATATAGTATAAGGATAGCCATTAAAATTTACCTTGCACAGACTGAAAAAGCACCCCTGTCGTCCAGCTGGTTTAGAGCTGGACATGCCGGCCTTATATGCCCCCCACTCGGTCAGCATCTGATATCACCGACCGAGTGCGGACCAATCAAGGCCACTGCGCGTGCGTCGGAGGAGGCCCTCCGTTCGCCTACAAAGATCAAGATGCCGAGCGGCAGACATTGGCTGTCATATGACATATACGTGTCACATGACACAGCTGGAAATACAGGCAGGGAGCAGGCGGAGCTACCCTCCATGCAGCTATCCAATCGGCAAAGAGGATCGGGCATAAAGAGAAGAAGAGGTGAAACCAGGCCAGATAGCTCCAAAATGGCGCATCACATAGCGGTCAAAAGCGGGCATCTGTCCCATAAAGGAACAGATGCCCAGAGCGTCCGTGCAGCCACACACACTACCCTCCCAAGGCCACCATGGACGGCCCATGTTGTTAATGGTTGCATTGGTTGTTAAGTTTGTTAATGGTTGCATCTGCTGTTAGTAAAGGCTAGCATTCTACAAACTAAAAAGTTTGTAGAATGCATCTCCGTAACATCTCTAAAATTCGCCCCTTTTTAACAAATGAAACCACCAAGCTCCTCATTCACTCCCTTGTTATCTCTCGCCTTGACTATTGCAACTCCCTTCTCATTGGCCTGCCTCTCCATAGGCTATACCCTCTTCAGTCTATCATGAATGCTGCTGCCAGAGTTATACACCTTTCCAACCGCTCAGAGTCTGCCAACCCTCTCCTCCAATCCCTACACTGGCTCCCAATCACCCAGCAAATTAAATTCAAAATACTAACAACAACATACAAAGCCATTCACAACTCTGCTCCGAGCTACATCACCAATCTTGTCTCCAAATATCATCCAAATCATCCTCTCCGCTCTTCTCAAGACCTCCTACTCTCAAGCTCTCTCATCTCCTCCTCCTATGCTCGTCTCCAGGATTTCTCCAGAGCCTCTCCCATCTTCTGGAACTCGCTACCTCAACCTGTCCGGCTATCCCCTACTCTTGCTACCTTCAGGCGATCTCTAAAAAATAATTTCTCACACCACCAACTAATCTTTTACCACTTTCATCAGCTCATTCCCCACAGCTACAACCTTTTGTACCACCGGCCCCACCCTATTTAGATTGTAAGCTCTTTTGAGCAGGGCCCTCTTAATCATCTTGTATTTTATTGTATTATAACTGTATTGTCTCCCTTTTTATATGGTAAAGCGCTGCGTAAACTGTTGGCGCTATATAAATCCTGTATAATAATAATATTTGGTTAGTAGAGGCTGCAATTGGATATGTTGTCTAGAGTATTGGGTAAGGATGAGCTGAACACCCCCCCCCCCCCCCCCGGTTTGGTTCGCACCAGAACATCTGAGCAGGCAAAAAATTCAGAAGAACACCGTTAAAGTCTATGGGACACGAACATGAAAAATCAAAAGTGTTAATTTTAAAGGCTTATATGCAAGTTATTGTCATAAAAAGTGTTTGGGGACCTGGGTCCTGCCCCAGGGGTCATGTATCAATGCAAAATTTGTTTTTTAAAACGGCCGTTTTTTCTGGAGCAGTGATTCTTTTAATTCTTAAAGTAAAACAATTAAATTTAATATTTCTTTAAATATCGTGCCTGGGGGTGTCTATAGTATGCCTGTAAAGTGACACAGTTTTCCCGTGTTTAGAACAGTACCACAGCAAAATGACCTTTCTAAAGGAAAAAAGTCATTTAAAACTGATCGCAGCTGTAATGAATTATCGGGTCTCGGCAATATAGATAAAACTCATTGAACAAAACAGCATGGGGTCCCCCCAGTCCATTACCAGGCCCGTTGGGTCTGGTATGAATATTAAGGGGAACCTGAACCAAAAATGTAAAAAAAAAAATGTGTGAGGGTCCCCCCAAAATCCATACCAGACCCTTATCAGAGCATGCAACCTGTCAGGCTGCAGAAAAAGAACTCCTGCTGAACCGTAACAGGCCTAATGCCCTTAACATGGGGAGGATGCTTTAGAGTCCCAAAGTGTATCCTGTCTTTTACTATTTTTGACACTTTTTTTTGTGAAATGGTAGGGGTACAATGTACCCATTACCAATTCACATAGTGGGGGAGGCCGGGAACTAGGGGTCCCCTTGTTAAAGGGGACTTCCAGATTCCGATAAGCCCCCCGCCCGCAGATCCCCACAATTACCAGGCAAGGGTTGTGGGGATAAGGCCCTTGTCCCATTCAACATGGGGACAAGGTGCTTTGGGGATGACTCCAAAGTATCCTCCCCATGTTGAGGGCATGTGGCCTGGTACGGTTCAGGAGGGGGGCGCTCTTTCGTCCCCTTCTCTTTTCCTGCGGCCTGACAGGTTGCGTGCTAAGATAAGGGTCTGGTAGGGATTTTTGGGGGACCCTTAAGCCATTTTTTATTTAATTTGGCACAGGGTTTCCCTTAATTTCCATACCAGACCTTAAGGGCTTGGTATGAATTTTTAATTTTTTTTTGGTTTGGGGTTCCCCTTAATATTCATACCAGACCCAAAGGACCTGGTAATGGACTGGGGGAGGGAACCCATGCGTTTTTTTTCAATGAGTTTTATCTGTTTGCTGGGACCCTGACAATTCATTACAGCCGCGATCAGTTTTAAATTACTTTTTTTCCTTTGGAAATGTCATTTTGCTGTGGTACTGTTCTAAACATGGGAAAACTGCGCCACTCTACAGGCATACTATAGACACCCCCCAGGCACGCTATTTAAAGGAATATTTCATTTTTATTGTTTCACTTTAAGCATTATTAAAATGCTGCTTCCGAAAAAACAACCGTTTTTAAAACTTTTTTTTTGCATTGATACATGTCACCTGGGGCAGGACCTGGGTCCCTAAACACTTTTTAATGAGCACTTTTGGTTTTTCATGTTAATGTCCCATAGACTTTAACGGTGTTCCGTGGCTTTCAAATTTGCCGCGAACACTGCATAATGTTTGCTGTTCGGTGAACAGGCGAACACCCGATGTTCGAGTTGAACTTATGTTATCAACAACAATTTTAAAAAGCAGACCAGGATCGATGATAGATACGAGAGCGAACTTCAGCTCACCAGAAGCTTCAGATATTCGATGGAATTTCTTGACACAGCTGATTCAAGATCCTTAAATGTGTCACCAAGTTCAGTCGGTTCTGTTTTCTCTAAACACAGCTTCCCTGTCAACCCTCCAAAAAACATGAACATGACATAGCAACAAAAAGTAAAAACAAAAGGACACAACGTGAAAGGAAGAAAAGACAAGACAGGTTACAGGAAATACCCGAGGCGAACGCGAAAACCCAAGGAATAGGTACTATTAATGTGTTGAATTTTTTTTCAGCTAATTTATCTGATAGTAAAATATCCCTGTTATGTAAAGGATTATCTTTTGCCCCCATTTATCAATTTGATGTGGTTTTGTCCATTTTGGACATTACAGGGGGTCCCCGGGTTACAAACAAGATAGGGACTGTAGGTTTGTTCTTAAGTTGAATCTGTTTGTAAGTCGGAACAGGTAAATTTTGTAAGTGTAGCTCCAGCCAAAAAATCTATTTTTAAGCTTTTTGGATAGCATAGGGAAGGGTTATCACCCCTGTAACATTTGTTTTGCTGTTTGTGCCCCAGTGCAGAAAATTTCACCTCACCTTCTGTCCCAATGACAATTGGATTTTGAAAATTTTGGGTTGTTAGGGAAACATGGACTGGTGATAAAATATCAGTGGAGACACCTTTTTCCCATATTAACTCTTACAGGAGTGAATTTCCCTTCCTAGGGGTAGATTTCCTCTCACTTCCTGTTGTCTCCCTCCGTTTGTAAGTAGGAGTCGTTTGTAAGTCGGATGTTTGTAAGTCGGGGACCCCCTGTAATCATTTTGTTAGAAATTTGATGGTAAATATACATTTTGTACAGGATTCTGAGGATAATGATGGTCCTGATGGTACATTACAAACAGTACAATCAGGGGTTACCACTCCATCATACTTTTCATTCTATCATCTGTCTATATTATCCACTCTCAACAGTTTTCAGTCTGAGTCTGAGGAAGGTTTATATGGTATTGATAGTAGTTCCATCCCTATGGGAGACAAATATTTTTATCCCCTACAGACTCAGATTAAAGTTGTTGATTCTTTTCAAACCATTGTTGAGACAGAATAAATAAAATAAATATCTAGATTGCATCAATCTTTAGATACATATAATTTAACTAAAATATAATTTGTAGGGTCTGAAAGATAGAAAAGACATTGCTATCTGTCAGGCTGACAAGGGCGGTGCAGTGATAGTTTTAGACACTACAAGGTACCAGCACTCACACAAACACCTATCGTACATTAAATGCTGACCCAACTATGGAAATAAAACTGAAATTATCCCACATTTTGGATGAGGTTAAAGAGTTGGGAGTGATAGAGCAGAAAACTTTGGACTTTTTATTAGTGACTAATCCCATTACTCCAATTTTCCATCCCCTCCCGAAAGTCCATAAAGAACAGTTTTCTGTTCAGGGTCATCCTATAGTAGCAAGAATAGGGTCCCTGTTGGAGAGATTAAGCGACAGGGTGGATGAACATCTACACCCGCTCATTGTACATCTGCCAGGATATCTCAGGGACACTGGACACCTTTTAGCTCATACGCATGAAATCAAGTGGTCCCTGGGTCATACATGGATCACAGTAGATTGCAAAGCTCTATACTCCTGTATACCTCATGCATTAGCCTTAGAAGCTGTTAAATATCATCTTACACATTACAGTTCATATTCCAAAGAGCTATGCTAGTTTTTGTACTTGGCAATTGATTTCTTACTGAAACAATTATTTCATGTTTGATTCAGTTTATTACATCCAATGCCAGGGGGCTTCCATGGGAGAAACATTTTCACCCAAGTATATGGGCTGGTGGGCGGAGATTTTTCTTTTCAGCCATAGTAACCCTTTTAGAGAGTATATTGAGTGGTACTGTCGCTTTATAGGCAAACTAATCTTTGTGTGAAGGGGTCCGATCCATGAAATCAATTTTTTTGTTTGTTATTTAAATAATAATCATTTGAACCTAGAGTTCAGGCATAATTTTCTTTCCGAGCAAATCAATTACCTGGATATAACCTTTATTGGAAACTCAAAAAAACTAGTTAGCACCAAAACTTTTAGGAAGGAATGTGCTGGTAACTCCCCTTTGTTTACTTCAAGCTGCCAACCCGGCACATACAATTAAAGCCCTCCCTGTTGTAGAATTTGTGAGAGCGAGGAGAAATTTCTCCTCACAGTTGGATCTTGATCATGAATGTGACATTGTCACAGACAGGTTGAGACAACAAAGCTATCATGATTTTTTTTTCAAGAGAGGTAGGAAGTTGACAGAGAAGAGAGATCATGAAGATCTTATTGGCATTAGAGCAGGTGGTAAAACAACTAAGCACTCCCATTATAAAAGTAGAGTGGCTCATTTTGATTTTCACAAAAAAAATTGTTAGACATTGTCTTCCTATTTTATATGCCGATAAAATGCTGTACGACGTCCTTCAACAGGGATGCAGTTTCTTGAGTAGGAGGCCTCCTACATTGGGAACTATCCTCTCCCCCAGCCTTTTTCGCTCCCATACCTCACAATCTTCCAATACATGGTTGAGTGTTACATGATCGTATATGTGTGGTTCCAATACATGCAAACAGTGTTGTAGACACAAAAAGAGCAAAGCAGTGACTTATTTTTCCACAGGAAATGTATATTCCCTTAAAAGTTATATTAACTGTAATTCTAAGCATGTGATCTATATTTTTGAATGCAAGGCTTGTCGAATACTACATAGGGTGTACTATCCATCCATTAAGAGTCAGGATAGCAGAACATTATAATGATACACTTAACCCTAATGCTAATAATATATCCAATGTATCCAAGCACTTCAGAACAGTACATGCAGGGAATCTTGATCACTTCTCTTTCTTTGGTTTAGAACAGGTGAAGAGACCTTCAACAGGAGGTGAAACACATCGCACCTTGTTCCAAAGAGAAATTTGGTGGATTTTTACCCTTTACACCAGAATTCCAGTGGGAATGGATAATGGATGTGAATCTGTTTTTGAAATGATTATATTTTGTTAGGTCTGTAGGGTTAATATATCTTCTCTGTGTTCTCTCTTTTTGTTTGTCTTTTTCCCACTGATCTCATTACCTCACCTGGTCTGTTCTTGTGTTCTGACTAATCATCAATCTCATAATTTTCAATTAATTTTGTACCACCCTTCTTCCTTTTCTTTCAAGGGGGCTGTTTTTTTATAAAAGTTTGATTTTATGTTGTTAACTTATGCTATGAGGAAGGCTTTGTCATTATGCTGGATTGTTCATTGCTGTTGTGCTAATAAAATCCTGTCAAGAAGAAGCTATTGGAACTTCCCGGCTCATCTTTTCTATTATGATGCTAGGTCCTTTCTTTTTTAACCTCTTTATTTTTTCTAGACCGCTATTAACAAAGAAAAAACTACAGAAAGCAGATAACTTTCATAACTATACCTTTTTGGTCATGTTTTCAGGGCACAGGATTTTCCAATAGGCATTTGAAGTGACAGTTTTGATGAGCATCCTGTGATGCTCTGTACATTACTGTCCATCAAATAATCTTGCATTCAAGGCCACTTAAATGGTGATTTTCTGGGCACATTTTCTATAGCACCTCTAGATTCAAACATAAGAGGTTTCTTATCTCAGTGGACTGGAAGTATCCTCAGTGAGACTTAATCAAGCATGAAATTAATAGATTACTAGGTGTTTTAAGAGCTTGTTCCCAGCACGAGGTGGGACAAAATCACACAGCATCTGCAGCCAGCATGAGTAGCAAAGATAAATGTTATTTAAATTGTTGTATAGCTCGCACCATCAGACCTGCCATCGGGATTCATGTACTTAGTGGTTTTACTACTGAATGTTTTTTGCATAACTCAGCAGTTAGGAAGCTCAACATGAGATAGAAAACAATAGTCAATACGATATTACTAAAATCCACCCATGCACATTTGTCATGGCAGTTTTCCATATCTGTCAACTGAAAATGCAGAATACTAACATTTGATTGTAGACTGGTTTTAAATGTGAAACAAACTGAAGCTACTCCTAAAAATGTTTATACTGCTGTATTCCAGATATTAACAAAATCTGACAATAGCTTCTTGTAGTTGCTGTTTGCTCTTTTAATAGTCGTGTTCTGGAAGCCTGCAAAACCATGAAAGCAGTAACTATGATTAAAACTGAATAAGCTGCCTCTAGAATGGTTTCATTCGAATAATGTTGGGACCTCTAAATGTTGAGCGGGGAGAAGGACTGAAGAGTTAATAGCAGATGTATCGGCGTTTTCAGATCAGTTCCAATGAAATTGAGCGGAAACATTCAAAGGACGTAAGGCAAACAGGCCCGAAGCTCTCCAACTCAAATTCAAGGCTTGAAGACACCCAAGGGGAAGCTCTTCTATCTGATTAACGTCTCTGTGCGCTTGGCAGACCTCGACAATGCAAAAATGAGTCAGAGGAATGTGATCTCACAGGATCTTAAGAAAGATCAGTGGCAGAACTAAAGGAAGGAACAGCAGTTCACCGAAGACACAAGGCAGAAAACGAGTAATTTATAAAGGATACATTCATTGACAGGAACATAGACTGGCAGGCAACACCCACTCCGGAAATATTTATGCATTTTATATGCAGAAGACCTAGTAAATACATATAGCTTGTTATACTTTTTGGATCTGCACCATGGTGAAAGGGTCAGATACATGATGAATGCATATTAGTTTGCAATAGCTTAGGTATCTGCATTATTTTAATTAGAATGACAGAATATAGAGAGACTCCATATTAGGAAGCAGATGTTTCAGTCCAGAAGTATGAAACTGTTGTTTTTTTTAAGAATTTTTAATACATGACCTATATTCATATTCTCAGAATCTAATACTAACTGGAACCTTTGAAATAGATTAATTAAAATCCAAAATTAAATTCTGTTGTTAAATATTAGTAGGCTTCAAGATTTTTTTTAAATATTCTGATCATCTCAAAAAAAAAAAAAATGCTGTACTGTCTTATTGGTCAGTAAAATAAAAATGATTAGCTACTGGTTATTTTGCCGACATATACTTTATTTCCTAAATATCCATTTGCCGACCAAGCATTTTCTAGGAATTAGATCAGTATTTTTTCTAGAAAATTACTTAGAACCTCCATATATTAATAAAGTTAATAGATGAGTAAGCAGTTATCCAGCTGTGACAGGTCTAAAAATGATGTGTAAAACAGTTCTATGCAGAAGATATGTAGCCAATCTGAGCCATCCACCACAGACTTCACCATGTGTGAAGATCGTCCCCTTTTGGGGGTACACTCACCAGAAACATAAATTATACATGCCTGTAGTCATCATCAGTAAATCAGCCTTTTCCTCCAACAACACCAGATCAATTCTGCAGACTGCTCTCAGAGGAGAAACACGTCACCTCACCAAGGTGACGTGAGGTGAGGTGACGCGTTTCTCCTCTGAGAGCAATCTGCAGAATTGATCTGGTGATGTTGGAGGAAAAGGCTGATTTACTGATGATGACTACAGGCTTGTATAATTTATGTTTCTGGTGAGTGTATTAGTATGTAAAAGTACAGAAATTTAGGAAGGATACACATTTTGAGTATATTGCAGCGATCAAAACACGAGTGTAGTCTAGTATGTCAAGTGTCCAGAAGAGGTCGTACTCTTTTCAGAAGTGGGCGGAAATGAAGGTAAAAAATTAGTAAGAATTGGGGGGGGGTGAAGGTTCCTAGATATTTCAGCGTGGAGTTCGTCCATTTTAGTTTAAAACTTGCACGGAGATGTGAAAGAAGGGATTGTGTTATGCCCACCCCCATCGTTTTGGATTTGGAGAAATTGAATTTTAAATTAGATAATGCACCATAAATCTCAAATTCGTAAAGGAGGTTGGGTAGTGAAATTAAAGGGTTTGTGAGCAAGAATAACATGTCGTCTGCATATGCTGCCACCTACTGTTGAGATCCTGTAATATCTGGGTGTAAGCGTATTTTGCATAAGAAAAGCTCCAGCAACAGGACAAAGAGGAGGGGTGACAGGGGACATCTCTGTCTCCTCCCTTAGTAATTTTGAAGGGTTCGGATAAGACACCATTAGCTTTGACCTGAGCAGTAGGGTTAGTGTAGATTGTAGAGATCCAATTAAGCATGGTGTGTCCAAATACAGTGTGTCCTAAAACCGAGAACATAAATTGCCAATTTACCCTGTCGAAGGCCTTCTGGGCATCTGTTCTCATAAATATACATTGAGTGTGGGTTGTGTTGGCCACATGTAGCAAATTGAGAACTTTGACATTATTGTCTCTGGCTTTACGAGATGGTACGAAGCCTACCTGGTCCAAGTGAATCAGATGTGGTAGATGTTGCTGGAGTCAAGATGCTAAGATTTTGCTAAAAAGTTTGAGATCGACATTTAGTAAGGATATAGGTCTATAACCCCCACAGGATGTGGGATATTTCCCCTCTTTATGTGCTTGCAGGGCTTCCATAAGGAAAAGACATCCCTGACCCTAGTATATTAAACAATTTAACCATATAAAGACCAAGAGAGGGTAATAAGAATGTATAATACTGTGTTATGAGGCCACCCGGTCCTGGCACTTTACCTGGCTTAGCTGCCCCTATAGCTCTTTGAATTTCATCCAAGGTGATGGGATCTTTCAGTTCCTCATCTACAGAAGAGGACTCGTAGGACATTTTCCGGCAAATTTGTAATGCTTCCTTAGCTTTGAAGTGTTGTAGAACAGTAATTTGTTTGCACAGAGTCATAAGTTTTGTCTCCAACGGTTGTGATGGGGTCTGTTTGTGGCGGGATTCTAAGGCCTGCAAGGCTCGCAAAAGGACTGTCAGTTGTATCGTACGCTGCTTCTTAATTCGAGAGCCATGTTTAATGAGTACACTGCATATGACTGCTTTGTGAGTTTCCCAAATAATTCCAGGGACACAGTTTGAGGTGTTATTAGTTTGGAAGTAAAAGTCAAGTTCTTCAGTGATGTCTGTCAGGACCTCCCTATCCTGTAAAAGGCTTTCATTCAGCCTCCACATTCTAGCCTTGGACATGAGGGCATCTGAGCGTGCATAAGACAATATCACAGGATCATGGTCTGACCATGTAATGGAGCCTATAGAGGATTCCTGTACCCCGTGCAACTGATTGTGTGGTATTAGAAAATAATCTATATGCGAGGTGGAGAGTAGAACGTGTAATCTTTTTAACCTGGATGCAGAAGACGCCAAATATCCACCAGTTGGGCCATGTGAAAGGCTTGTGCAATATGTTTGCGGGAGGAAGTGTCTTCGGAGGGAATCCATGAGGACATTAAAGTCGGCTCAAAGAATCAGTTGGCCTTCAGCGAACTCGAGGAGTTTTTCAAGGCTAAAACCAATGAAGAGGTCTTGTTGGCTGTTAGGGACATAAAAAGTTGCCAATGCAACCTTGACGTGGCCAATTGTGCCCTTTAGGAACAGGAATCGTCCATTGGGATCTGTAATGGAATTCAAACATGTCCATGGCACTTTTACCGATATAAGATTAGAAACTCCCTTCGACTTGGCAACAGAGTTGGTAGAAAAGTATGTCATAGGGAAGAACCTGTTCTTGAGTATGGGGAGTTTGTCATCTCTGAAGTGGGTTTCCTGAATAAAGGTGATATCAGCTTTAAGACGTTGCAAGTCATGTAAGAGCATCCGTCTTTTTTTCAGGGACATTAAGTCCTTTAGCATTAATATAGAGCACTCTGATGACATCCATATTTAGATATAGGATGGGGGAGGAGATGGGGTTCGGAGGGGAAAGGGAAGTCAAGGGTAGGGAAGGGAAGGGGGGTTGGAAGAAGGTAAGAGAGTATGAAGGTGGGAAGGTTAGAGCAAAAGAATATTAGAAGGTAAAGAATTTAGAGAATAAATGGAGGTTGTCGTTAATAGGCACAACCTCTATTTGCAAGCACAGTAGCAAAATATTGCTAGTACGCTCACCAGTACAAGACGGGGTATTGAGCACAGGCCTATGTGGGAGAGTGGTTAGAGAAAGCCAGGAAGAGAGCTCCTGACCGGCTCCACCCACCCCAGTTATGTTGGTCAATGAAGGAAAGAAAAGAAAATGCATGCAATAACATTGAACAATTTGTATAACAACACAAGAAAAAATCAAACCCAAACTTGTGAATTAATCCCCTTTAATGGTTACAGGGGTCAAAACCTGATCAATGTATGACTCCATCAAATGTATGGTGTGATGGTATATCGTGAAGTACGTGACATCCCCCTGAGTGGAAAGGGCAAACCTGTCTTGTAAGGGGAGGGAAACAATTTACAATTTTTGAGTATTGAGAAGTGGCCATTTATACCTAACATCAGTTTGTTCCAGTTCCCACATCTCCCGATAGGGGAGGCAGAACTGGCAGTATGTAGTTTTGTGCTATATTGAAGAATAGGCTAGTATAGAACCGCCCATATTGTTCCATAATTCAAAATGTCTAGTAGTGGACAGTGTAGTGAATTACAAAGTGGGAGGTCCCTCTCCCAGTGACCGACCCAGTCAAATAGAAGAGTGTAAAGCAGGGGCGGACTGACAACTCATAGGGCCCCCGGGCAATAGAAGATCATGGGGCCCCCTGTGCCCCCACACTCAAGCCACACATGCACAGGCAGAAACGGGGGGGTCACTGTGGGGGGGAGAGCACAATGGGGGACACTGGAGGGGGGAGAGCACACAGGGGGACACTGGAGGGGGGGAGCACACAGGGGGACACTGGGGAGGGAGAGCACAATGGGGGACACTGGAGGGGAGCACAATGGGGGGCACTGGGGGGAGGAAGTACACAGGGGGACACTGGGGAGGGAGAGTGCACACACACACAGGGGGAAACTGGAGGGAGAGCGCACGCACACAGGGGGACACTGGAGGGAGAGCACACACACAGGGGGACACTGGAGAGAGAGCACACACACACAGGGGGACACTGGAGGGAGAGCGCACGCACACACGGGGACACTGGAGAGAGAGCGCACACACAGGGGGACACTGGAGAGAGAGCGCACACACAGGGGGACACTGGAGGGAGAGCGTACACACAGGGGGACACTGAAGGGAGAGCGCGCACACACACAGGGGGACACTGGAGGGAGAGCGCACACACACAGGGGGACACTGGAGGGAAGGCGCACACAGGGGGACACTGGAGGGAGAGCGCACACAGGGGGACACTGGAGGGAGAGTGCACACACACAGGGGGACACTGGTGGGACAGAGAGAGTACCATGGGCCCCAAACATCTGTACTCGCCCCCCGATGATGGCCCTGGTGTCTCAGCTTCGCTCACCGAGTCACCCGATGCCAATAATAATACTGCTACCGGCGTGTTACTCCTTGCTGGCCCCTCCACTCTTCTCGTCCATCCCAGGTGATGTCACAATGCATACAGTACAAGCACCTGGGATGGACAGGAGGGAAGAAGGGGCCGGTGGGGAGCAGTGCGCCGTTAGCAGTATTATTATCGGCATTATTACAGCCGCTTCAAATGGCCTCTAATGTGGCCGAGTCCCTGCTGGTCAGTCCGCCCCTGGTATAAAGACATTATTAGTTATGAGTAGTGGCATGGGTCTAACCAAGAAGGGGAGAGATCGCCTAAGGGAGTAAAATATGTTACCCAAAATTTAGAGGGTGTTCTCTATGTAGTGCAAGATCCCCCCTCCCTCCACACAGACAAATAGGCCAGAAGGCTGGCCCCAGTATGTAATTTCTGGGTTTCACCCAGCTCTCTCTGTGTGTAGCATAGTGTCTGCAGGAAGTATTGAACCACAGCTTAGGAGATGAGGAGAGTGCAATCTAACAGAATGGTGAGTGCCGACTCCTCAAGGCGCCCATAGCATGATACTATAAGTATACACTCCATAAAAGCACATTCAGTTTTAAACATTAAAGTCACATAGTCCCTGGTAAAGTAGAGAAGTGCTGCAAACATTAACCATACATATAATAACATATAGGAATTGGGAACTGGTACTCCTGAAGTACTTAAAAAAGGGAAGGAAAAAAGCTAATGAAAAAATATTAGGGAGCAAAGCCCCTCAGTATCTCTTCAATTTGAATGTGCAAGTATCTGGGTTAATCTTAGGGAATGCGGGATCACTCAAACAATGGAGTCTATAGCGTCCAAAGACAGTGTTAGAGCTGTTACAACAAAGCTTATCAAGATGAAGGTACAGGGCAAACCTTGTATGTATAGTACACGTGAAGTGGGAAGGTCAAAGGTATAAAATACAGGTGAGGGTAAGTGTTAATTGTAAGGAGCATTACAGCCATGACTCACGTGACCCTTCAGTAGTCAGGGCACTGTATCTCCTGGTTCTCTGCGGGCGAGCTTGTAAGGGGCACTGATTCCTGGAAGTGCCAGAGCAGCCTGTCAGGCGTGGAAGGATGAGGAGCCAATTAGAAACTTGTATGGGATCTGTTTCCAGAAAGGAAAACAAAGCTGGTAAATCTGCCAGTGTTTGCAGGGTAAAGAATGTTGTGGCTTTCCGGAAGATGACTGCTAATGGGTAACCCCATCTATATGTTTATCCCAGTTGTCTTGTGAGATCCAGGATGGGACAGAGAATGGCTCTGCGTTGTAGAGTCGCTCTGGAAAGATCTGGTAGGATCTTGACGGTAGCTCCATCAAAGTCTACAGCACCATGTTCCCATGCTCAGCGGAGGATGGTTTCCCTTTGAGCGTAGTGGTGTATGCAACAGATTACGTTGTGTGGCCTGCTAGGGTCAGAAGATCTGGGACCCAGGGCCCTGTGGATCCTATCTAGCTCTAAGAAGTTGGAGGGGAGTCCAGGACCGTATGGAAGATGGCAGTGATTAGATATGTGCAGTTCGTTTCGTTCCAAATTAATATTTGGATGCATTTTTCGTTATTCAGAGATTCTGATATATCTGAATACCCAACTTACAATATAAACAAATTTTACTGAATGCTCCGAATAACGTAACGAAATTCATCCAAATTTTGGAAATTCGGACTAGAATTCGAATCTAATTTTACATTGAACTCCAGTCGAATTTTAAGTGTACACATATTGCTGAAATCAAAGACTGTGTGTGTTATTAGAGAACAATTTTGCAATAATGCTGTTTTTGTTAAGCCAAAGATGATTTAAAGAGTCATTGTAATCATTTGATGAAATCTTTTCTTTTGTGTGTTCACTTTGATGCATTCAAATCAAAAACAATATAACATTTTAATTTCGACCGATTCAAAAATTTATCGATTTGAACGTTTCGAATTGAAATGTCTGTAAATTTGACGAAAATTCAAAAATTCCGAATACGAATTCCAAATATGAATTCTGAATACAAATTGAACGAATCAACCAAATTGAACTAAAGGAAATAATTAGATTAATGAATCAAAACAAAACTAAACACATTTTTTCGTCATGCACATGTCTAGTGATTGTCTCCGCCAGTTCCTCTGTGCCGTAGCTTCCGGGAGACCCCAGAACCACAGGTTATTTTGTCGGCTCCAGTCTTCTAGGTCCTCTAAGTGTAGTTGCAGGGCTACTGTGTCCATCTGGGAATGTTCGAGGGCCGCTACTTGGAGCTCCAGGGTTGACAGCGAGGCCTTTCCCAAATTCACCCTATCCGAGAGTGACTGCACATCTGTTCTAACCGACCTGGGTGTCCCGGCGTTGTGCCTCCTCTAGTTGGAGAATGAGGGTTTAAATCTCCATTTTAGCAGGGGGGCCTGTAGTAATGTGCAAATGTTCATGTCCAGTCGGTTCACCCCCAAATGGTGTTGGGAGTCAGACAGGTCTGGGAGGAAGTCTGCCGGTGTCCCTGGTAGGATGTCAGAGACTGTGGAGGGACTAGGAAAAGCAGGCTCAGTCTGTATGTTCTGGGTCTTCTTAGAAGAGCAGTGTGGAGCCGCCATCTTGGTGTCAGGGGTGGCTTTCTGCGAGCTCGGGAAGAAATGCTGGCTTTCTCCCTTAGGAGTGTTTGAGTGGGCCACCTGGACTGACGAACTTGTCTTGTGCTGTTTTTCTGAGATCATGCTGGTGTGAGAAAGGCTGAGTGTGCTGGGCTAGGCAGGGGGATGCCAGGAGCTCACACAAGATGCTTCTTCACACGGCCATGTTCAGACCACACCCCCCTCACTTTAATATTTTGCACATTCTGTGTTATTGTTTGTATTTTTTTTTCATTCTGTGTTATGGTATGACACAAACTATTTTGATTTAAAGGGGCAGCACACCTAATTATGTTTGTAAGTTTTACATCTTGTATTTAGAGTGTTGCTGTCATATACACTGTACACTAAGCACAGGGATTTTTTTGCGTGTAATTCTGTAGTTTTTATTACAACTTGGATATTATCATCACTTGCTTGCTTGAAGTCAAGTACTGTTGCCTTCTTAATTTCCCTTTGGATGAGTCCCATTTGAACTAAATTTGACCTGTTCTCTTCTGCAGTTTCTGTGAAAAGTCTGGTCTGTCTTGGTTGCATTTACAAAGGAAGACTTTTTACTAACAGTTGCAACTGTTTTGATTGATAAATCACTTGAATCAGCATCAGATGCTATGCTAATATCCTGCACATTTTTGGAGTGACACATCTTTGCATTTCTGCATTGTAACATATCAAAATATTGCAGTATACTCCTGTCACCTGGGATCTTCCACATCTGCCACATGTGTTTTGAATAATTCTTGTTTTGTCTGAGTCTAGCAGTGCCTATCGCAGAGCAGGTTTTTCTCTGCCTAGTTCATGACTTTATCCTATTGATCTACGAGTCTAAGCAAAATCGGTTAGTTTGCTTCTGTTGAGACCAACGCTTTTACTGCCTAACCTCTTTTGTATTACAGGGTTTTGTTCCAAATACTATTCTCTCATAAATCATTTCATCAGTATCAGTGAATGCATACTCTCAATCTATGGGTTTCAGGGCTGTCACAAGCTGTTCATTTACACTTTGCACTCCGATATCGAATTTATATCTTGCCAAAAACCTTCATGTCATATAATCATTGTATTTACTATAAGCACTGAGCTGCATGCTGTCCACTGCATACCTGGAGTTTTCTCTCCAACTCACAACAGCAAATAATAACATTTTTATTTTTCCTTATTTGCTTTGACTTTTGATGATATGATCAGAATGTTGTGTCAACCCTTCATATTCCTCTGAAAGGTTTACACTTTGCTAGTTCAGGCTGGTTGTTTCTATCAATCAAAGTCCAATTTTGATTAGGGCAGTGGTTTTTACCTTTTCTTTAAAGTTAGTACTGATTAGATAGCTGTCATATGGCACTATACAATGTTCAATTTGAATGTTTCTGAGGTTGGCATCTGGAAACAGGCACAAGAGACAAGCTGTGTGTGACAGACCCAACAGGGGCTTTTGAAGGGGAGTGCATGGTAGCCTCTTGCCTACTGACTATGGGCCCTGGCTTTTGAGGGGGCTCTATTCTTTGGAAGGTGTGTGCCTGGAGGACCTTTGGTGTGGTTTTGCTTCAGATTCGGGTCCATGCCTCCCTGAAAACATACAGACTCTGGGAACCTAGGACCTGGATACAGATTTGGGGCCTCTGTGCCCAAACCAGCAATGACAGCTTCAACCCCCGCCCTAGACTCGGAGACTCTAAGCAGAAGATTTGGCCCCTAACTTCCAAGCATCACCTCAGCCAGAACCTGAAATCTCAGTTGAACCCCAGGCACCTGTGGAACCCATGGAAGTCAGCCGTCTTTTCTATTATAGATTTACTATTATATTATAGATATTTTCTATTATAGATATCTATTCTATTATAGATTTACTGTTTCAATGTACAGAATGTACCAATGTCTCTTTAATTCTTCTGAAAAACTCAATAAAAAATGATTGAAATTTAAAAAGCAGTGGTCAAGGAACCTAAATCATTGTGCCAAATTTATCCATACTGAAGATGTGAGAAAAGTTTTAAGAGAAATGTATTTACATGAGAAGGAAAGATGATGAATAGACAGAAACTATGAAAAAGAGAAAAACAAGGTATGAGCCAGAGATTTGTTATTTCTTGTCTTAAGATAATTGCTTGTGAATTCAGTAGGGTAAAGCTGTAATTCGTTTAATATCTTACAATTAGATTCAAATAAAAAAGGTACAAGACTGTAAATTGACCTTGTTCATGAAGGTTTAGTGTTAAAATATGTTGTTTCACTAGTTAAAGCCTAAAGGGGAAGTTCTGCTTTATGCCATCCTCTTCTTCTTTTGGAACTTTTTTGGATGGGGAATGGGTACCTGATTTTGATAGGTACTCTCACTTTCAATTCGATCGCTTAGGGGACTCTGATGTAAAGGAGAACGCTAAGGTTGGTGATGTAAGGGGGAACTCTGAGGACTTTGATGTGTAACAGAAGGTAATTTTACTGGCTATAGAACTCTTTGAGTTTTTTTTTTAGCTTCTGGACTGACTTTAGCCTGTGGTATTCTTGGAGATGTAGTCTGGGGCAAACTCTGAGCCACGACCATCACTGGGAAACCTACTACAATACCCAGGGATACCTGAGAGCAGAAGGGGTCTGATAAAAGAAAAAGCAAAAGAAAAGAGAGGGGTCAGTTGGGGAGCACACCAACCAGAGGAAGGATTGGAGAAGAAGTGCTATGCTGTTACAAGCTGTACTGTGCTGAGCTTGGGTGGATGTTGTATATGATGAACCAGGTGGCTGGACCCAGCTGAGCCTGCTGTACCATCGACTGCTCTGATGCCTACTCTGTAATGCCAGTCTATGATACAGGCTGCCACCACCCAGACGTGCTGGAGAAACGCAGGAAGAAATCCGTAAGATATTCGCCATCTCGCCTGCCATCAGTGACAATTAACTGCAGGAAAGGGGGCCCCGATTGGTTCATCCGACCAACTGCCACACGAGATTTGCAAAGAGAGAGTGAGTGGTGAGCGAGTCACAGACCCAGAGTCAAGCTGAATCATTGTTTTTTTTGTTTACAACATTTTTTTATTAAAGTATAAAAAAAATATACATTCTTGTAACAAGATACAGTACAAAAATAAAGAACAATTCAGAAGTATACAGAAGAGTCATTCGAAAATACGGATCAATAACTGTCAAAAATTTCAAGTACATAAATAATCTGGGGGTATACCTGTGGGCATTGTTCATACAGGTCATGGCAACTTAAACTGGTTCTATATTATTTTAAGATAGCAGAATACGTCTATGAGTTCTCCACGCGTCCCATTTACGATCAAACAGGTGCATTTTATCCTGTAAGGTGTACAAAATCCTCTCCATCACCATAACAGCATTGACCCTATCTAGTATGGCGGATAGGGTTACTGCTGGGGACTTCCAATGTAGAGCAATAGCCCACAAGATGTATATGCAAATAGCGTGTATCAATCTTTTCGCCTTGCAGAAGACACCTGGAATAGGTGCTCCAATGAGACACATTGAGATTGTGAGCTTTAGGGACGTACCTAATATAGCTGAAGCTATAGAAGTTATTTTATTCCAGAACGGAGAAAGTAGCCCGCACTCCCAAAAAATGTGTTTGAAGGTACCCAAGAGAGGGCATCCCCAGAAAAAAAGTCCAGATGTTCCTGGAAGGATGGCTTGGAGTCTGGAGAGGGTGTAATACCATCTAGTCAATAAAGTTGAGTTGCTCATTTTGTTACTAGATTAGTGTCATGGTTATGCAGTAATCTTTCCCTGTTTGCTTACCTCTCCTCATGTGTTCCAACTAAGAGGCCAGCCACTCTCACCTGGTGGGTTTTATAACCTCTCCTCTAAGCATGGCTCCACTTCAGGCCCTATCAGGGAACCCTATATTAACCTGTGCACTGCAAGCCAGTGGTGCTGATCAACCATTGTGTATCCGTGGTGTGTTTGGCTTCCTGGTTCCTGCTTGTGTGCTTTATGTTTGTCTCCGTTACCGACCTTGGCGTGTTCTCAACGATCCCTGTCTGCCTGTGACCCTGAACCTTTGGCGTGTACTCTGTTGTTCCTGTCTGCTAGCTACCCTGACCTCTGCCTTATCCCCTTACTATCCTTGTCGTTCCAGCTTGCTGCTTCCTTCTCCTGTAGTCTACGGTGAGCCTGAGCTGTGAGACCCTGGGGGCCGCGACCTGGAGCCAGACTGCAGCGAAGTCCATCCTCACCACTAGAGGCTCTGGCGAACACCTCCTGGCTCTTAGACTCCGCGCCCTGGGGAATCTATGCTGTAGCTCCCACTGGGATCTGTGTTAGTGATCCAGTATACCTGTGTCCTGTATCTCCCTGGGTACAATCCGCAGCAGTCAGTCCTGAGGTCCACTACCTAGCGGTGCACTTCTGACTCCTACAGAGTGCACCTGTCACCTGGTCTCTGGTGACCTGACAATTAGGCTAAAGACAGCCACTTTGCTATTCCACTCCCCAGAGTGCTACAACTGTGCACACCCTAATATAACTTTACTACTGCAACTGTGCATGCCCTGACATCTAACTGCTGCAACTGGGTCTGCCTTTCTTTAACCACTTGCCTACTGGGCACTTATACCCCCTTCCTAACCAGGTAAATTTTCAGCTTACAGTGATCTCATATTTTGAATGACAATTAGTCATGCAACACTGTACCCATATAAAATGTTTGTCTTTTTTTCACACATATAGAGCTTTGTTTTGATGGTATTTAATCACCACTGGATTTTTTATTTTTTGAGCAAAAAAGACCCAAAATTTTGTTATACAATTTTACAAATTAGTATTTTTTTTTCATGAATTTTGACCAAAATGTATCCTGCTACATTTCTTTGGTAAAGATAACCCGAATCAGTGTATATTATTTGGTCTTTGTGAAGGTTATAGAGTCTACAAGCTATGGTGCCAATCATTGAAAATTGATCACAGCTAATCGCACCCGATGTACTGATGGCCTTTTTTTTCCCCCAAAATTGTCATATTAACTGGTTATTTCTCTCACATGGCATATGTATACTTGCAACTACACCCCAAAACACATTCTGCTACTCCTCCTGAGTATGGCGATACCACATGTGTGAGACTTTTTCACAGCCCAGCCACATAGAGAGGCCCAACATGCAGGGAGCACTGTCAGGTGTTCTTGGGACATAAATTACACATCTAGTTTTTAGACTACCTATTACACTTTTGAAGGTCCGGAAGCACTAGGACAATGGAAACACTCACAAAATGACCCCATTTTGGAAAGCAAACACCCCAATGTACATTCTACGAGGCAGAATGAGTCTTTTGAACATGTTTTTCATTTTGTAATGCATTTTTTACACATTTGTACGAAACTGACAGGTGCAGATGAGGTTCCACTCATAGGGTGGCACTGATGAGCACTCACTGATAGGCACTGATGTGCACTATTGTGCAATGATGAGCACTAATAGGGCCCTGTAGTGGCACTGATAAGCTCTCACTGATGACACTGATGTGCACTGTAGGGCACTGATGGCACTGTAGGGCACTGATGAGCATTGATAAGCACTCACTGTAGGGCACTGATGTGAACTGATAAGCACTCACTTATGTGCACTGAAGGGCACTTATGAGCAATGTAGTGGCACTAAAGAGAACCGTAGTGGCACCGATGAGCACTGTAGTGGCACCGTAGGGCACTGATGAGCACTGTAGTGGCACTGATGAGCACTGTATTGGCACCGTAGAGCACTAAAGAGAACTGTAGATCACTGTATGGCACTGATGAGCACTGTAGGGCACTGATGAGCACTGCAGTGGCACTGATGGGCACTGTACTGGCACTGATGGTACTGTAGAGACACTGGTGAGCACTGATGGCACTGTAGGGCACTGATGAACACTGTAGTGGCACTGTAGGGCACTGATGAACACTGTAGTGGCACTGTAGGGCACTGATGAGCAATGTAGAGCACACAGGATCAAGCCAACTCACACTGCTGCAATGTTTCTCTCTCCTTTTCTCAAACGAATACAGCATGTGAGGAGAGGAGAAACACTGCCGCAGCGTGATTCCTCCCTTGCTACTCAACTCTTCCACAATCCATAATCTATAGACAAACCCTTATTTTCCTTAGTGCTAACATCACCAAAGGGCCCCAAAGTAACCGGCAGAAGATTCACCTCAAAGACTATAGCCAGATTACTTTATCCTGAGGGCAGCTCTGTGTTCAATGTTAAACCTTAATCAGGCTTAAACTTGCCTTTTATCTGAGAGCTCTAAAGGGGCATAGTCTATCCACCTTGTTACTTTGTTGGCCATGCGGGGTGATTTATCTCATACGGAGAGCTACTGTTTATGCCCTTGGGGTCACGGTGCATGCTGAAATGTGAAGCTACTGTAAGATACACATTGAGGCTAATTCGGCATTCGTTATCGTGTTCATGTTGGTTGCCTTTAACGTGACAATATATTTTGTGATACTTTTATGACTTTAGCATAAGAAATAGTGCAGCGCTCAATAAAAGTTCATACAGAGAAAAAGTCCATATAGGAATATTCCCAATAAAGTGATGATGTGTCTTGTAAACAATGAATTCCGTGTCAAGCGTGCAAACACCTCTCCCTTAGACACTTAAAGCAGCTCACCCCAGCATCGGGACCCCTGAATCAAGAAAGGGTCAGACAAGCTTTCCCATAAAGGGTCAAATTCCAGGAGCGTGATCACAGTTTTCTTCCCAGTGTAAACCTTATAGGAACGCCAGATGGATTCATGCAAGAATATCACATCAATGTATTCTGCTATCTATACTATCTAGACACATTGTCACTTTATTGGGAATCTTCCTATATGGACTTTTTCTCTGTTTGAACTTTTATTGAGCCCTGCACTATTTCTTAAGTTATATTGATCTGGGATGTTGTAAATTTTACCTAGAGTGTTCAGCTGCTGTTCTTACGCGTTTAGGTTATTTGCGCTGGTGAATTTTATCACAGTTTTTTATGTTTGTTATTCTTTGATAGAGTTGCAAGTCTAATTCTTGTGTGCCTGCTGAGGTTTACAGAAATGTATACTGGTGGTCTTAGTGTGGTTAAGGCCTCACACAGGGCTGGACAGGAGAGGAGGACCCAAATCTACCAGCGGATCCTGCGGGGGTAGGGCTACAGATGTAAGGGGAAACTCTTATGTAAGGGGCACTCTGGTGACCAGAGACCCCCTTACATCAGAGTTTCCTTTTACACCAAAGTCCGCAGAATTCTCCTTTACATCAGAGTCCGCAGTGTTCCCTTTACATCAGGGTCTGCAGAGTTCCCGCTTGCACTGTACAGGGGAACCCTGCAGACTCTGATGTAAGGGGGAGCTCTGTGGACTCTGAAGTTAGGTAGAACTCTGGGGACTCTTATGTAGGGAGGAAGTCTGTGGACTCTGATGTAAAGGGGAACTCTGATGTTAGGGGACACTCTGGTATAAGGAGGAGCACTAGGGACTCTGATGTTAGGAGGGAATCCTGGAACCCTAATGTATAGGGGATGGGAATGCTGGGGACTTTGATATAAAGGGGGACTCTGATGTGAACAGAGGGTTCATCCTGACTGTTGCACTCTATATGTTGTTTTGTATGTTTCTTACTCCTGGCCCTTGGACTCTATACAATATGTTGTACATTACATATTCCTGACCAAGGTATTCAGTGTCACAACAGTTGCTGGTTTTATTGAAAATCTTCGTCACAAAATGACATTCTTTTTGTGTTCATGAAAGCATATGCAATGGAAGTGTTTTGTTTTTAAAAAATAATCGTTTGTCCTTAGGTTTATTTGTTACTGTGAGGCTGTCAGTTGTTGTACAGTAATTAGGAATATTTTGTGGGCACAGTGTATATAAAGCAACTAGGCACGGATTCTGTTTAATAATACTACTTTAAAAAAAAAAAAAAAATCCCCTTTTAATCCCCTCTCACTGTTAGCCAAAATCTGGCCATACATACTGATCGTTGCAGCGTGCATTTTTTTTGCTTTTTTTTTCTGTTTTATCACAGGGTGCCCCAGGCCTTTCATAGTCCTCACATTTTGTCATTTTGAGCTTTTAATTCTAAAGCCAGCAGGTTACTTGTTATGAGAATTGTTAATGTTTACATATTGTTTATACTGCTTAAATATTGATTGTCTTAATTTATAATAGGAGTTTCTGTCATATTTCAGGATGTCAGTAAACAATGTGCTCCATAAACATATTTTCCATGTTTTGTCAGTAAAAAAGGCGAGGGGGGTTGGTAACCCTGCCTGCCAGACCATTCACAAAGCACAGCGCAGCTTGGCTCGCTGGAAAGCTGGCTGTGAAGCCACAAGGCTTCACAGCTGACTTCCCATAGCTAACGGGCTGATGCAGGAGACCCAAACACCAGAGAAGTACCAGCCCCGGTGTGGACGGTGCTGGATCCCAGGACATGCAAGTGTCCTTTTAATAAATGAAAAAATGGTTTGGGGAATTAAATGTATCAAATTGCCAACATCCTGTATATACAAGAAGAGAAAAGCATGCATCGAAGTGCAATTGGGGTAGACTCCTTGGACTTTTAAGGCAGAAAAAATCTAGTAAAAAATTTAGATAAAAGGCAACGCAGTGCCACTTTTATTAAATACACAAAATAGTGGAAGATTTAAACATAGCCATGTGGTCAATTGTTCTTAAAGAGGAGTATCCATTAGAAAAAAATAAATAAAAGTCAGCAGCTACAAATACTGCAGCTGCTAACTTTTAATAATCGGACACTTACCTGTTCCAGGGTCCAGCGATGCGGGGGGTCGAAGCTCTGCTGGTCACCCCATCCGCTCGGCGGCGCCGGCATTGCAACTGTGGGCACCCGGCTGTGGCTTCACAGCCGGGCACCCACTGCACATGCCACGCGCTGTGATTGGCCGCGCAGTCGTCTGGGACCTGTCACCTGTCCCAGATGACTGACAGGAGGGAGGGGGCAGAGCTGAGCCCTTCCTGCGCCAAGGGGAAGTGATGTCACTGAAGGAGGCAGACTACAAGGGACCCCCTAGCAACAGGCATTTAGAGGTGAGTTCATTTTTTTTTTCCAAATGTTTTTTTTTATTTATTTTTTATGATTTTTAATCATCTTTTTTTTTGGGGTGGGAAGCACCACTTTAAATATACAAGATATAAAATTGAAACAGATTTACATATATGTCAAACCCAAGAAAGCAAATATATCCAGGCACTGCCAGAGTCATGCTGTGGTCACTCCATGGAGATGTCTTGCATGTATCCCAACATGTTTTGGAATTATTGGTGTACAGTTGTGCTCATAAGACTACATACCCTGGCAGAATTTATGATTCCTTGGCCATTTTTTAGAGAATATGAATGATAACGCAAAAACATTTCTTTCACTCATGTTTAGTGTTTGGCTGAAGCCATTTATTATCAATCAACTGTGTTTACTTTTTTAAATCATAATGACAACAGAAACTACCCAAATTACCCTGATCAAAAGTTTACATACCCTGGTGATTTTGGCCTGATAACATGCACACAAAATGACACAAAGAGGTTTGAATGGTTATCAAAAGTAACTTTTCTCACCTGTGATCTGTTTGCTTGTAATTAGTATGTGTAAAAGGTAAGTGAGTTTCTGGACTCCTGACAGACCCTTGCATCTGTCATCCAGTGTTGACGTTTCTGGATTCTGAGTCATGGGAAAAGCAAAAGAATTGTCAAAGGATCTGCGGGAAAAGTTGAACTGTATAAAACAGGAAAGGGATAAAAAAAGATACCCAAGGAATTGAGAATGCCAATCAGCAGTGTTCAAACTCTAATCAAGAAGTGGAAAATGAGGGGTTTTGTTGAAACCAAACCACAGTCAGGTAGACCAACTAAAATTTCAGCCACAACTGCCAGAAAAATTGTTCGGGGTGCAAAGAAAAACCCCAAAATAACTTCAGGTGAAATACAGGACTCTCTGAAAACATGTGGTGTGGCTGTTTCAAGATGCACAATAAGGAGGCACTTGAAGAAAGATGGGCTGCATGGTCGAGTCGCCAGAAGAAAGCCATTACTATGCAAATGCCACAAAGTTTCCCTCGCACAATACCTCAAACAGCACAGAGACAAGCCTCAAACCTTCTGGCACTAAGTCATTTGGAGTGATGAGTGCTACATTTGGAGAGGAGTCAACAAGGCCTATGATGAAAGGTACACCATTCCTACTGTGAAACACAGAGGTGGATCGCTGATGTATTGGAGATGTGTGAGCTACAAAGGCACAGGAAATTTTGGCAAAATTGATGGCAAGATAAATGCAGTATTTTATCAAAAAATACCAGAGGAGCATTTGCATTCATCAGCCAGGAAGCTGCTCATGGGAATTACTTGGACATTCTAACATGACAATGATCCAAAACACAAGGCCAAGTCGATGTGTCATTGACTACAACAGAAAAAAAGGGAAGGTTCTGGAGTGGCCATCTCAGTCTCCTGACCTCAATATAATTGAGCCACTCTGGGGAGATCTCAAATGTGCAGTTCATGCAAGACAGCCCAAGAATTTCTAGGAACTGGAGGCTTTTTACCAAGAGGAATGGGCAGCTTTACCATCTGAGAAGATAAGGAGCCTCCATCCACAAATACCACAAAAGACAATGAAAACAGCTGTCATTGATGTTAAAGGGGGCAAAAAACAGTATTAAGAACTGGGTATGTAAACTTTTGATCAGGGACATTTGGGTAGTTTCTGTTGTCATTATGATATAAAAAGAGTAAATACAGTTGTTAGATAATAAATGGCTTCAGCCAAACACTAACCATGAGTGAAAGAAAAGTTTTTGTGTTATCATTTATATTCTCTGAAAAAATGGCCAAGAAATCATAAATTCTGCCAGGGTATGTAAACTTATGAGCACAATTGTATATTCCTTCATCAGGGGAGATTTATGTTTTGGGTGACTTTATTCTTGTCTAAAAAACTTAAACATAGGTCGCATAACAATCACATTACAGTACATAGTATGAAATGAGCAAATAATTTTGCACAATGAACTGTATTATATTTATCACTGTATAGCTACTTACATAGAGGAGTTTCACAGTATAGAAACACAGAAGAAACTGGGGGGAAAAAAATGGGAAAACCCATAGTGGCTGGAAAAATCCACATGGAAAGAAAAGGCCCAGAACTAGGCACTAAGGGGAGGGCCTCCATGACGAGGGTGGGGGGCAGTGAGGCACAGGCTACGTTAAGCTAGGAAGAGCTGGTAGGAGGCGGGCCGGTTGCAGGCAAAGAAGATTCAGGTTCGAACCCTGCACTCCCTTCTGGGCAAGTTGAATTTCGCCTGCCGCATCATGCCAATGGGGCAGGTTTTTTACCGGCGCTTGGCAGCAGCCACGGCCAGCGTTCGGGCTCCACACCGTTTCATTCGGCTGGGTCTGGATCACTAAGCAGATCTGAAGGTGTGGGACTCTTTTTTGGCCACTTATAACGGCCGCTCTCTTTGGTTGGGACAGGTGGTTTTGAATTTTCATATGGAACTGTTCACGGATGCGGCAGGTTCCGTGGTTTTGGGGCCTTTTATCAGGGAAGGTGGAGCGCCGGGGAGTGGTCGGCGGCTTGGAGGGAAGCGGGTTTGCTTCGCAACCTAGTGGCTTTGGAATTGTTCCCCATAGTGCTGGCAGTTTAACTATGGGATGAGGAATTAAAAAATCGACGTGTTCGTTTTCACTGTGATAATCTGGGGGTGGTACAGGCCATCAATAACAACACTGCATCTTCTCCCCCAGTGGTGTGCTTATTGCGGCATCTGGTTCTGCAGTGTTTATGTATTAATTGTTTCATGACTGCTGTGCATGTTCCTGGGATCAATAATTTAATGGCTGATGCTTTAACTGGTTTCCAGTGGGACAGTTTTCGTCAATTGGCACCGGAAGCAGAGGTGCACGGGATTCCTTGCCCTGAGAGGTTATGGAGCATCGCCTTGCCACTGCCCAGCTGTTGATTCGTAAATCGGTATCTGCGGCTACCTGGACAGCTTACAGTAAGGTTTGGTTGGAATGGGGTGCCTTGGTGCGGGAACTACACCCACGATGAGGGTAGGGTTCATTTGCTGCTTTATTTTATTGGTAGGAACTCTGAGAGCGGGGTGTCGGCTTCTTATATGTCGCACATATTGGCTGGGTTGGCCTTCAAGTTCCAGTTGGCGGGTCAACAGGACGCCACAAAAGCTTTCATGGTTTGGCGTGCTATGCATGGACATCGCGCTTGTCGCACGGAGGCTGACACAAGATGCCCAGTTTCCTTTCAGCTTTTGGGGGTTGTGGTGGAACAGTTAAAAAATGTTTGCGTTTCACAGTTTGAGAGGGTCTTATTTTGGGCCGTTTTTGTGTTGGCCTTTTTTGGAGCTTTCTGGGTGGGAGAGATGGTGAGTAAGAACAAAAAAGGAGATGGTGGTTTGAACGTCCGTGATGTGTTGGTGCAGGGAGAAACGTTGGGGGTGTTCCTAAGAAGGTCCAAGACAGATCAGTTGGGCAAGGGGGCCTGGGTGGAGTTGAGGACGATCCCGGGTTCTCCTGTATGCCCAGCAGTGTTGGTCATCTTACTTTAAAAAAGTAATTAGTTAAGTTACAAATTACTTCTCCCAAAAAGTAATTGCGTCAGTAACTCGGTTACTACATTGGAAAAGTAATTAGTTACTCAGCAAAGTAACTGTGACAGGGGTGGCAGCGGTGGTACTTGAGGGGGTGGCAGCGGTGGTACTTGAGGGGTGGCATCGGTGGTACTTGAGGGGGGCAGCAGTGGTACTTGGGGGGTGGTAGTGGTGGTGGTGTACTTGGGGGTGACAGTGGTGGTGGTGTACAGTACTTGGGGGGGTGGCAGCGGTGGTACTTAGGGGGGTGGCAGCGGTGGTGTACTTGGGGGGGTGGCAGGCAGCGGTTGTACTTGGGGGGGTGGCAGCGGTGGTGGTGCCATCCTCTCCCACCACCACCTCTGCCTCTTACTGATCCCATCCCCCACCACCACTGATCTCATTCCTACCCTATCCCCCCATCACCTCTGTTGTAGAAGTGATGGTGGGTGGGTAGGGATGGGATCAGTAAGAAGCAGAGGTGGTGGAGAACTTAGGATGGATCGATTGCACTGCAATTCGAATCGTCAGACAGTCACTTACTTGAATGCCTCCAGGGATGCCCTTCCTCATGGGGAGAGAGAGAGACCCTCCCCTTCACTCGATTGGTGTCAGCTGGTCAGCTGACTTCATTTTTCAGTGTCCGCCCCGCCTCCCAACATTCTCTCCCTCTGGATAGGCGGGGCGGGATGGGGTGGTCCAGACAGTCTCTTTGAGTCTCAGCCTCTTCTCAGTTCAGCAAGCGAAAGCCCCCCTCCCCGCAGCGGAACGAACGGCCAGGCAGCCCGGCCACGGGCGGCAGATATAATTGCGGTAACGCCCCCAAGTAATGGGAATGGCGTTACCATGAGGGGAAGAGTAATCAGTTAGATTACTCCTTACCCTCTAAAGTAACTGCGTTAAGTAACTCCGTTAATTTTAACTGAGTTACTTACATCACTGATGCCCAGTGGTGGCTGTGGGGGAATTTTGCCATGTTAGGCCTCAGGGTGGAGGGGTTTTCTTCCTACATGAGGACAGTACTGCTTTGTCCCGATTTCAATTTCAGGCAGTGTTTAAAAAATGTTTAGTGGCAGCGGGGTTGTCGGCAAAAAATTACTCCTCTCATTCGTTTCGCATCGGGGCAGCCACAGAGGCAGTCCGGTGGGGGTTGGATGACAAGGCGGTTCAGAGTATTGGGCGTTGGGAATCAGCGCAATTTAAATTGTACGTTCTCCCTCATTTGTTTAAAAGTTAGGAACTATGCCGGGGCTGGGGGGTTTGTTTGTGGCTTCTCTCTTCTCTCCTCCTGGAAATTAATGTGGTACCGGGGGTATTCCTTTGTTTCTTTTTTCTTTCAGATTCAGAAACATGTTTGGTGTGGATCCTAGGACACTCATATGTGTATTGGGGTGCTAGGAGGGCTGATGTCAGGAGGAATGGTAGGTTGTTGGGTTTGTCCAGGGAAGAGGGCACGGTACGCTGGCTCGGAGTCCCGGGAATGCTATGGTCTAGGGTGGTGCCTGAAATGCACAGGTACACTCGATTAGATGGCCCCCCTGATGTGGTTCTGTTACATGTGGGGGGCAATGACCTGGGCTTGCGGTGTGCAAGGGAATTGACCAGGGACATAAAATTGACCTATTGTGGTTGCAATCCTTTATTCCTGATACAATTTTTATCTGGTCCGTTATTGTGGCCAGGACGGCTTGGCGCTTAGCTCGCTCTGTCGCAGGTTTGAACAGAGCCAGGGTAAAAGTGAATAAAGCGGTGGCTACGTTTTTTGTGCGGAATGGGGGTTTGGCGGTCCGTCACCGGGATTTGGAGGAGGCAAAGTGGCGTTTTTTGCGTTCGGACGGCGTGCACCTGAATGCCATCGGGATTGACTTGTGGCAGTTAGGTCTGCAGGATGGTGTACAGAGGGCGGTTAGGATGTGGAGGGCGACATGTACGTAAGGTATCACGTGTGTGTGCTGTGGTGCTAGGTCTTTGAAGGCGGTGCTGAGAAATAATGGAGGTTTAAGGGGGTTGGGCACATATGGAGGTATGGGTGTCCTTTCCCTTAAAATGTTAACTGGAGTGCACAAGGTTGTATCTGGAAGGAAGTTGCTGGTTTGTCCCTGAGCTTGAGTAATACATGGCGGGGGGCCTTTTTTATGGGTTTACCGATACAACTAGTTGGTTGGAGATTCTAATTTACCTTCAAAGACCTCTAGATCAGGAAGGTTCAATGCTGATGTATATATTTGGTTTATAATGTTTTTTGTAAAATGTATTTATATGCATTAAGTTATGTTTCAGAGTATTTTTGTATTTCATCTGTTTGTAATAAAAAAAGGGCTGCTATTGCCATTCGACTCCAAAAGGTTGTGTCGTCTGGTCAATCATTAGATAAGATATAGAGGGTATAGGTTGTCATTTAAGGGAGGGCATCGGTGGTACTTGAGGGGGGCAGCAGTGGTACTTGGGGGGTGGTAGTGGTGGTGGTGTACTTGGGGGTGACAGTGGTGGTGGTGTACAGTACTTGGGGGGGTGGCAGCGGTGGTACTTAGGGGGGTGGCCTCACGAGCCTCACGAGTAAGCACATCCCCTAGTCAAGAAAAGGCCCGGAACTAGGCACTAAGGGGAGGGCCTCCATGACGAGGGTGGGGGGGCAGTGAGGCGCAGGCTATGTTAAGCTAGGAAGAGCTGGTAGGAGGCGAGCCGGTGGGCGGTGATTGTGACGAGGCAGGGGGCGGAGTCGACGCGCAAGGCTCAGTTTGCCCCGTGTAACAGAGGCAGCAGGAGCTTTTTTCCCACCCTCCCTCCCAGTGTTGCCAACCGTCAGTATTTTTACTGGCAGCCAGTAATGTTGTGATGTTCGGCTCGATCCAGAGCCGACCGAGACCATCCAAGTCCCTGCTACAGTGTGTCCGGCAGCTCTGGTGGAGGCGGTGTCCGAGCGTGTCGTGTGATGTCATGATGCAAGGTAGCCAAGCAGAGCAGCCAGAGCCTGCAGGATAGGAGTATGGCATGTCGGGAGTGGGACTGTCAGTGCTTTTTAGACTGGACTGGACTAAAGGGACCAACTTCATGTGTGTGTGTACCTTCCTATTCTATTTTCTTGCCCTCCTGAGTCCTGTCCCTGAGCTACTTACTTACTATATCGAAAATAAAATAAGAAATATGTTTTTTGCCCTAATATCTACCTTAAATCACATTGATAATTGTATATTGTACTTGTTTGTAGTCTAAATACAAAAATTTGCACTTAAAAATGTAATTTTGTAACTTTTGGCAATGGCAGTAAAAATTTGGCTGCCAGGAAATTTTGGGTGTAGTGTCAGTAAATTTTAATCTGATAGGTTGGCAACACTGCTCCCTACCTAATTTAAGCTTTTGATGTCAGATAGATGTGGTGATTGGGTTGGTTTATTTCTTTGGGTGGTGTATTAATCCTTTTTTGGGTATTCATGGATGGTTGATGTTTTTCATTGTCGTAGCAGCGCTAGGTATATGGGGTCTTTTGAAGGCGGTGCTGAGAAATAATGGAGGTTTAGGGGGGTTGGGCACATATGAAGGTATGGGTGTCCTTTCCCTTAAAATGTTAACTGGAGTGTACAAGGTTGTATCTGGAAGGAAGTTGCTGGTTTGTCCCTGAGCTTGATTAATACACAGTGGGCTGCCTTTTTTATGGGTTTACCAATACAACTAGTTGGTTGGAGATTCTAATTTACCTTCAAAGATCTCTAGATCAAGAAGGTTTAATGCTGATGTATATATTTGGTTTATAATGTTTTTTGTAAAATGTATTTATATGCATTAATTTATGTTTCAGAGTATTTTTGTATTTCATCTGTTTGTAATGAAAAAAGGGCTGCTATGGTCATTCGACTCCAAAAGATTGTGTTGTCTGGTCAATCATTAGATAAGATATAGAGGGTATATGTTGTCATTTAAGGGAGCCTCACGAGTAAGCACATCCCCTAGTCAAGAGCAGGTGGACAAACGTGTATCCCTAGATAAGCCATCATCAGACATCCACAAGAAGCACCCTGATGGCTGCACCAGCAAGGGAAGTAGTGATGTTTAAAGCCAGAAAAGGTAGGGTGAAATAAATAAGTATATATCTCTTTGAAGTCAATACATGGAGACACACAGTGTATGATAGCAAAACAGAAGCACATGTTACAATAAAGTGCCTCGGTTTCAAGTTACAATACCTTTCAGTAAACTGGTGGAGATAATCTCATCACAGCGGCAATCCTCAAACCAAGACATGCCTGCTGTGTATGTGTGCTTATATAGGAGGTATCCCACTGAGGGAGCCAATCCTCAGAGGGGGAGGTGCTGAGTTTCTGGCGCCAAATCGCTGAATAATGAGCAGCTGAAACCAGAAGCAGGGCGGTGCTCTGATGCAGCGCACCCCCTGCCCCTCGGGGCGGAATGACGTCACGTTCCGGGGCATCTCTGGCGTGAAAATATCCCCACCTGTGTCAGAGGACCTGGCAGGGATGGGTAGGAGCTCCTCCCTGCAAGGAGGCCATAGGGACAGCAGGAAGAGTACTCCCTTGCCGTCCACCAGCGATGCACAGGTGGAGCCTACCCACCAGGTGGTGTCAGCAGAGAGCTACCCACAGAATACACACAGCGCCACCTGGTGGGGAAATTTGTTATGGCGGACAAAATGGGTGCAGAAAAGAAAAAATATGTACAGGAACCATAGGACATATATAATTGATATATTGACAAGAATTCTGTAAATAACAATATATAAAGAAATATACATATAAGAACAACCATATGCTTAACACAGAAGTCATAGTTAAGACAACCTTAGCATAAAAGAGGGATAGCAATTATTGAGAATGTTGCTAAATACATTACGATGATGATACCAAATTAGAGGTTACAGGTTGAATTCACATCCCCCTGACACAAAGCCTGGAAAATTGAGATTAAAAGCCTCATTCAGGCCAGGTGGTGAAGTGGCCTGTAGGCCAAAGATCCACCTAAGTTCACATTGTAGCAGACTGTAAGAGTCCAGGGCTTATTACGCATGCACCATGTTGCCGCAAGAGGAAATCTGTGCCAACTGAGTATGCGCCAAAGACGCCTCACTGCGTCAACCCGCACCTGCGCAGAAAACCTGATGGAAAAATGCAGGAAAATGCCCAGGAGGCTCACAGGAAGTAACCTCAGCCTGATGGAAAAACGCAGGAAAATGCCCAGAAGGCACAAAGGAAATTACCTCAACCTGATGGAAAAAGGCGAGAAAATGCCCAGGAGGTACACAGGAAGTGACCTCAAGCTTCCCTATATAAGCCCAGCCCAGACACTGCCAAATTGCTGGATTATCTTCAGTCCCCCCTTGTTCATGTGCTAGTGTGTGATCTGTCCGAACTGTCCGGACAGAAAGTGAGACCATGTACAAGGATAGCCATCTCATGTTGATTAAGGGAGTGTGAGGATAAATTTACAACATTTAACGTGGTTTGTGTCTGTTGGGTTTGTGTGTTTTGAGTGGATGTGCTTGGGATTTTTTTGACGGGTCTGAATTCAACCCCTCATTTGATCTAAAAAAGTACCCAGAGGTGGCTGGTGTGGGGTAAATGGTGTGGTGTGTGATACATTAGGAGGAAATCCGTAATTACTGGCCAGGGAGTGTGAACCAGACTTCCGTAACTATTACCTGCCCGTTTGTGGGAGCCTTCCATGTGGAAAGAGTCGTCATGGCAATGACGTTTTTGTCATCTCCGACCTTTGTGCTGTGTGGAAGACTAAAATAGGGAAGAAGAAGACATGGGTGAATATACAGGTGTTTCATGAGTATCCATGTGCATATTAACTCTAGATACATTAGATAAATTAAGTTTATTATTTTTTGGCTTGATTGCCATTTGTAGCCCTCTCCATCTAAGAAGGCCCTTTTGTTTCGCTGAAACTTCTTATCTTTTTTAATCAAAATATTCTTATAACATTTTTCCAAATTACTTTTGAGTTTAGCCTCAAAGTCCGGAAAAAGTGTTTGAGTTTGTAAAGGTATGATTTGATCTTGTAGTTTCTCAATTTTACCATCCAAATCAATTAGGCATGTGCGGTAGTCTTCAATTAACAATGACATTGTGGTTTTAGAACATGTTTTCAAATTGTCTTCCCAAGTGGTTTTAAATATAGGGTCAATATTGTCAAATGAGGGGAGGATTTGAACCCTAAGTCTGAATGGGTTCAAATCCTCAGTTATAGAATCATCAAATGATTTTATATGCCAAAGTAGCAGAGATTTTTTTCTCTAGAATTTGGCTTAAATTAAAAAAGACAAAAGAGATTATAGAAGCGAACGCATACGTAAGTTGTGCCCATATATGTAAACGGCATTCAAATCACACATGTGAGGTATCAAATCACAAACCACACATGTGAGGTATCGCCACGTGTGTTAGAGCAAGAGCAACAATCCTAGCCCAAGACCTTCTCTGTAACGCTAAACAGATAACCTGTAAAGAAAATTTAAAGTGTTGTATGTGGAGATTTTTAAGTACCAAAGTTTGTCGCCATTCCATGAGTGTGCGCAATTTTAAAGCATTAGATGTTAAGTATCTATTTACTTGGCGTAACATTATCTTTCACATCGTACAAAACAATTGGGCTAACTTTACTGTTTTTTTTTTAATTCACAAAACTGTATTTTTTTTTTAAAACGTGTTAAAAAAATCACTGCGCAAGTACCAAAAAAAGTTGCAACTGCCATTTTATTCCCTAGGGTCTCTGCTAAAAAAAAAAAACATATAATGTTTGGGGGTCCTGAGTAATTTTCTAGAAATAAAATGATGATTTTTACATGTAGGAGCGAAGTGCCAGAATTGGCCCGCATGGGAAGTGGTTAAGCTTTGATAGTATTTGACTGGGCTTCTACCTTAAGTTTTCAGTTTCCTCTTCGGCTTCTCTATTAATAAATAAAAATGCTATAAACAAGGCAATCCCCACAGGAGGCCAGGACACCACTTCGGCCTTGCTGCCCACTTCAGATCGGGGAACATCAAACTGTAAAAAAACAGCTCTTTGAGCTCTGACAAAAAGGGTATAGTCCTTGAAATGCATAAGCTATGCCCTTGTGTATTAACACATCTACAGCGTTGGGACAGGACTGGATTATGTTACATGCATTTTATCCTGTACTTTTGTAAGTACGTTGGAATTTGTTTTATTTATAAATAAAAGGTCTTAACCACTTGCTTACTGGGCACCTAAACACCCTTCCTGCCCAGACCAATTTTCAGCTTTCGGTGCTCTCACATTTTGAATAACAATTACTCAGTCATGCAACACTGTACCCAAATTATTTTTTTGTCATTTTTTTTCCCCACAAATAGAGCTTTCTTTTGGGGGTATTTGATCACCTCTGGGGGTTTTTTTTTTGCGCTATAAATGAAAAAAGACCGAAATGTAAAAAAAAAAAATTTAGGAAATTATAAATTTTTCTTCATAAATTTTGGCGACAACTTATACTGCCACATATCTTTGGTAAAAATAACCCAAATTTGTGGATATTATTTGGTCTTTGTGAAAGTTAGAGAGTCTACAAGCTGTGGTGCAAATTATACAAAATTTATCACACCTGATGTACTGGTGACCTATCTCATTTCTTGTGACCCCTTTTTTTGAAAGTAAACATTCCAAGGCATTTAGTAAGAGGCATGGTGAGGTTTTTAATGTTGTAATTTTTTCCCACAATTCTTTGCAAAATATTTTTTTTCCCCCACAAAATTGTCATTATAATAGGTTATTTCTCTCACATGGCATGTGTATACCACAAATGACACCCCAACATAAATTCTGCTACTCCTCCTGAGTATTACGATACCACATGCGTGGTACTTTTTCACAGCCTGGCCACTTAGAGATGCCCAACAGGCAGGGAGCGCCATCACGTGTTCTAGGAGCATAAATTACACATCTAACTTGTTGACTAACTTTTAGACTTTTGAAGGCCCTGGAGCACCAGGACAATGACACGTGACACTGACGTGGCACTGATGATAGATGGCACTGATACGTGGCACTGATGACACGTGACACTGATGTGGCACTAATGACAGATGGCACTAATACGGGGCACTGATGACACGTGACACTGATGACAGATGGCACTAATATGTGGCACTGATGACAGATGGCACTAATATGTGGCACTGATATCACGTGGCACTAATATGTGGCACTGATGAGAGATGGCACTAATACGTGGCACTGATGACAGATGACACTAATACGTGGCACTGATGACACGTGACACTGATGACAGATGGCACGTGACAATGACAGGTGGCACTGATGACAGATGGCACTAATATGTGGCACTGATGACAGATGGCACTAATATGTGGCACTGATGACAGATGGCACTAATATGTGGCACTGATGACACGTGACACTGATATGGCACTGATGACACGTGGCACTGATGACAGATGGCACTGGGGACAGGTGGCACTGGGGACAAATGACACTGGGGACAAATGGCACCGGGGACAGGTGGCATTGACAGATGGCACTGGGGACAGGTGGCACTGGCAGATGGCACTGGGGACAGATGGCACTGGCAGATGGCACTGGGGACAGATGGCAGTGGTGTCAGTGGGGACAGATGGCAGTGGTGTTAGTGGGGACAGATTGTAGTGGTGTCAGTGGGGACAGATTGCAGTGGTGTCAGTGGGGACAGACGGCAGTGGTGTCAGTGGGGACAGATGGCAGTGGTGTCAGTGGGGACAGATGGCACTTTTTTTTTTGTTTTTTTGTTCTACTCACGGGCGCTGCAGCCGTTCATCTCTCCCTCCCCACATGCTGTCTCTGTGTGAGGAGGGAGAGCGGCGCTGAGAGATGATCTCATATGTTTACATATGAGATCATCTCCCATTGGACACGCCGATCGCGCTGTAAACGGCCGCTGTGATTGGCTGTTTAAAGCGATCTGTGACTGGCTGTGTCCAAGGGACACGGCTATCACAGAACTTCCCCGATGCACGCTTTCAGGAGTGCGCATTGTGGAAGTAAATAGGAGGACGTCCAGGGACGCCCTCCCGGCAGTTAGCGTCCGCGCTGTAGCCGTCTTTCGGCTATAGTGCGGGCGCCAAGTGGTTAAGGTAATAGACCCCCAGAGCTCCTTCTCCAGAAGAGTAATGGGTTTTTACATCACATAATTCGTTCACAACACTCAAATGCTGGGCCTTTCCCACATAACTCTGCATAAAGTAAATAAAAAAATCTGTCAGGAAAAAAAGCATTAAATATACTTACCTTTCCCTGGCTTTCACCTGCAATGACTATGGATGGATTAAGTCATCCTCCTTCAGTCAAGATCCTGGGGAATTTCACAAGAACACACTTTTTGGCTACTTAGCATTTTCTGGGAAATCTACTGAAGGAACGATAACACAGATGAATAGGATGAAAACACCCCTGCCCAAGTTTATTAACTTGTTTTCATATGTTTTCTATATTATTATTATCCTTTTTTGCAGCATTGGTGAGTGGGAGCAAAGTATATAAGCAGACATTGCTTGTACTGCAACGTCCACTTTACCAAGACTACAGAGTGTCTGAACTGTGACAGAGTATTTCCCTTTAGCCCTGTATTGTAGCTTTCCAGTATAATGGAGTGGGCACTCAGGAGGAAGACTGCGCTTTTATGGACACCTCTTATGCCCCCTAAACACGGTTGGAAATTCCGACGGAAAATGTCCAATCGCACCATGTTGTCGGAAAATCTGGCCGTGTGTGGGCTCCATCTGACTTTTTCCGTCGGAAATTCCGACGGAAAAAATTTAAGATCCTGCTCTCAAATTTTCCGATAACAAAATCCGATCTGACTTTTTCCGATCGTGTGTAGAGAATTCTGACGGACAAAGTGCCACGCATGCTCAGAATAAATCGTGAGACCAAAGCTATTGGCTACTAGCCTCTACATAGTTCCGTCATATGCAACGAACGTCACCACGTTCAGAATGATCGGATTTTCCGACAACTTTGTCCGACCGCGTGTATGCAACACCAGTGTCGGACAAAATCCGTCGGAAAAAATCTGACGGATTTTGTGGTCGGAATTTCCAGCCGTGTGTACGGGGGCTTATACACCTTGCATTTAGGAGGCTAACATTGTACAACTTTATTTATAATAAAAGGCAGTTGTGTACTGTTGATGTGGCTTCTTGCATCTCTTGCTTAGTTGCTTCAAGGCTACAAGGCTGTACATTCTTCTGTTTGAATGAAGGATACTAATTTACACTTATTAACACAATGATTGCACCAAAGCTCCTAAGTGAATTCCCTTCTATTGTATGAATCATAATTATTTAAATGTATTCAGTTTTGTAATGCATTTAGTATGTATCATATTGCCTCTCTGTACGTGTTTATTGCTGTGGCATTGAAAAATGTACACATTTTATTTCATTATTTATAATTATGATTGTATGTGGTTAACTTGAGCCTGAAACTTAAAGTGGAACTTCACCTAAAAACAGAATGTATGCTTTTCCTCCTCGTTCCCCCTCCTTTTTTATCTCTTCATGGAGTCGGTAGCTATTTTTGACAGGTACCTGTTACCACTTTGGCTCAGATCGCCTAGGTGATCCAAACATAAGTTCACCCCCCCTATCTGCCTGCAACCTTCAGAGACACATCAAAGGTCCCAAAAGGTTGCAGGAGCTTTGAGAAAGGACAGTGCTACTCACACACGTGCAGTGGGAAGCCGGCTGTGAAGCACCAAGAAGTCACAGCCAGCTTCTTACATTCAAGATAGTGACACAGAGGACCCGAAGACCAGTAAAGAACCAGCATGGTGAGGACAGTGTTGGATGCCTGAACACACGTTTATTAAAAGTAAGCTACAGAATTTGTTTCTACAGACTAAATTTTATTTTTTATTTTTCTAGAGTAAAATTCCTTTTTAATGTTTTACAGGTTTTTGAGAGAGGTCTGAAGAGCTTTGACAGCTATGAAAAAGAAAACCTACAGTACATTTCTTACAACATGTAAGCTTTACTGACTATTAATTAGTTAGTGTGGCTTTGTTTCTTTAGAATATATCTATAATGCTGAGACTGAGGTGCTCAGCAGGTAATACAGCCCAAATTGAATCTCAAAATTACAGATACTGTAGAAATAACACTTGTGTTCCTTTGTATAATTGCACAAATCTTCCTATCGCTTAAATTAGTTAACAATATGCATCCATTGGCAGAAACAAGGGACTATAGCTGCACAGACAAGGCTGTCACTAACAGTGTCACACATGTCACTCATACACAGCCATGGCTGCAGTTGTTTTCCCTCTCCTTGCAGAGAGGGAGAGCAGAAGAAAGCCCTGCCCAAAACAAAGGAAGCAGTGATGCTGTTGGTGTGCAGCCTGGGAATGCACCAAGAATGCTGAAACGAGCAAGGAATTATGGGAGGTGTAGTCCCCACATGGTGTACCTGGTGTTAGAGTCTTTTTTTTTTGTAACTTTCAAAAGATTTTTTTTAGTATAAAATAAGGTTTACAAAATAAAATAAAATCCATAAAACAGAGAATGCTCTATCTATAGAAAACATAATATACATATAGTACTTTATAGATGTGGCAAGTGTTAATTATAACGTATAACCAATAGAAGCCTGCAAGTGTGTAATCAATGTCCTTGGTTAAGGTAGCTTGTGAACATAATTGCCCTTTTTACCCCCATGGGGTCCATCTGTAAATAGGGCGTATAGGAGCTGGATAACAAGTTGCATATCATTGATAAGTAGGAAGCAAATAAACTGTATACATGAAGCAATGGTTTACTTTAAGATTCACAGTAGAGAGGAAAGAGTTTACAGTTAACTAAGAGTGTTGGTAAAGTTCCTTCAATAATTTAGAGGCTTATGGGTGGATAATCCAGTTGAGCCAGTACCTCCTAAAATGATTTATGTTATAATTTTTTCAGGCTAGCATTAACTCATAATGTGCTTGTATATTCAGTCTTGTAATAACAGCAAGATTAGGGGCTTTGATTGATTTCCACAATTTGGTTATTTTAAGTCTTCTGGCTATGAGGGTATTAACCACTATTGTTTTGTGTTGTGGGTTTCTTCTAATGTAATAGGTTGATTAAGTCTATCAAGTGAGTCGGGCCAATTTTGGGTAAGTTTACCTTGTCTAGGAACTCACCTATGTCTTTTTAAGGTGGTTTGTTTGGTATTTTTGTCCCGTTTTAAATTATACAGACACACATAATATTCCAAAAAAGCATCTGCGATTTCTTTTAGGCTATACGATATTTTCCTGGATTTATGATGGTTTAGTTTATGAATCTTGTGTTTGTTCAGACATTTTCGGAGTATGGTGGCTAGCATTTTGCCTGCTCTATTGCTTTGGGAATAATAATAAAATTTTTGTTTTTTGAGGTATTTATCATGGTTACATATCAAAATAGCTCTTAGTTCATTTCTTTTGTTGCTGAGTTGCTGTAGCAGACTAGCATTATTGGAGGATTTTTTGTGTTCTTTTTCTAGGTTGGATATGTCAGTCAAAAGACCATTGATAGTTTTTATTTTTTTATTTTTTCCGTAGACACCATTTGGATTAGTAATCCTCTGGCGTAGGCTTTATGAGTACACCATAAATTGGAAGTAGAACTGTTATCATTCAGTAAAAACAATTCTGTAAGTCTATTCTTCATTGCAGACACGTATCTCTCCTGGGAGAAGAGAAATGTGTTGTTCTTCCAGAGGTTGGAATTTGTGCAATGTTGTCCTGTCACTATCTCCATAGTGATAGGAGCGTGGTCAGACCATGTGATGTTATGTATCTGAGCATCTGGGATTTTTTGCAAGAGGAATCTGTCTGCAATGAAGTAGTCAATTCTTGAATACATTTTGTGTACATTAGAAAAGAATGTAAAGCCCTTTTCAGTAGAGTGTAGACATCTCCACGGGTCATATAAGTCTTCTTGGGAGAAAATATTGTTTAGGTCTAATCTGACAGTATGGTCCTTTTTTGTAGTGTGCATAACAGGATCCACTGGGAAATTGAAATCCCCACAAATGATTATGTGTCCTTTCTGTATTTTCCGTAGTGTCTACAATTCTTTTTTTAATGAACTTGTGGGGTTACTTATTTGGTAGCGTAAATGTTAGCGATTGTGTAAGTGATATTGCCAATTATGGCAACCATTATGATGTATCTTCCTTGAACATCTAGAAGTATGCCCAGGAGTTGGAAAGAGACAGAGTTCTTTACTGCTATAACAACTCCTTTCTTTTTTTGGGACTGTTAGAACAGAATACATGGGGAAATTTGTGGTGCGTACATTTTGTAGGTTTTTCAATAGCAAAATGTGATTCTTGTATGCATATTATGTAACTTTTAAATTTAAGTGCATCAGTCCAAAGGGCTTTCCTCTTGTGTGGGCAGCCCTTTCACATTCAGCGATAGTAGTTTAAGTTGTGACATATTCTAAGAAGGTAATGATGGGTAACAGCTTCTGGATGGTAAAGAAAAAACATGGTCCTACAATGATACTTCCTGTAGTGTAGAGGCTTCCATATGAGTAAGATAAATCCTCTTTAAAGGTGGGTGATGATATTGAGAGCATGTTGAACAAAATGAGATATAAAAAGTAATACAAAAGAACAATGAGTTGTAGAACAACTTGAGTGGTTATCACACTGCACTTTAAACTTGGGGAGAAAATAACAATTGCTTTTCGGAGCAACGAGTTCCCTGGAGAGCAATAAACCTGAGAAGATAATTGTTAACTTACTGAGGGAAGTATAAGGATTTTTTCCTTGGTAAAGATGGAGAAGCTTAACCTGGTTTGTGTTGCCATTGTTGTGAGATCTTGTCTGGAGGCGATTTTCCCTGTGGGATGTCTTCGTCGATGGGTAACAACCCCCATTTTCACAGCAATTTTAAACCATCATCAATCGTATATATTGAGTGTGATATGTTATTCCGATCAATGAGTAACTTGGTGGGAAATCCCCATTTGTAGATAATTTTGTGATTTTGTAGAATTTTTGTAATAGAGTTTAAGTTTTTCTGTGCTAATATTGTCACTTAAGAGAGGTCTGAATACAGAAGGATGCTTGCATACGAGTCAAGGAGTGGGGAGTTCTGGCGAGCATACTGCATCAGGAGATCTTTTACGTGGTAGAAATGCATTTTTGCTATAACATCTCTGGGCAGCCTTTCTGGTATGTGTGAGGGTTTGGGCAGTCTTTTGGCCCTGTCAATTACCATTTCCTGGTGCGGTATTGTGGAAAGTAGGTCTGGCATAATTTTTCTCGAAAAATAAATAAAATCTGCATTTTTTATATTTTCAGGAATCCCTCTGAATTTAACATTGTTGCATCTGGACCTATCTTTGAGGTCTGACACTTTTAATTTGAGATGTTTTATTTCTTCTTCTAGCTCAAAATGGGCTACCCACTAGGTCATTGTGAGCTTCCATGAAGTCACTCATTTTGTTTTCTACATAGTCCACTCTCTCCCCTAAGGCATCTTTTTCCACATTCGTTTTGTTCATGTAAGCTTCATATCCTGCTGAATTTCACCTCTTAAAGGGGTTGTAAACCCTTGTGGTTTTTCACCTTAATGCATTCTATGCATTAACGGAAAAAACCTTCCATAATGCAGCAGCCCCCCAGTGCCCCCCTTTTACTTACCTGAACCCGATCGTTCCATCAACGGGGACGAGCACAGCAGCTCCAGCCGCTGTCCCAGGTCCTCATTGAATAGATTCATAGCAGTGCAGCCATTGGTGAACCTTTACAACCTCTTTAAGGACAAAAGCGGAGGCGGAGTAACTGATGTGTTTGAGTGGATCAGTGTGGCTGCTTGCTCCACAGCTCCACCGATGCTGGTCTGTGTGCTCAGAGATGCTTTTTGTAGCTTGTAGCCACTACAGGGAGACTCAGTGTCACGGAGCTCTGCTTGTTACCCTGCGACCATTCACCTCTGCTGCCAGCCACCCCCCCCCCCCCTCGTGTTATTGAGTAATTTTTAGGGGACAGCAAATTGACACTGTTATACAAGCTGTACACTCACTACTTTACATTGTAGCAAAGTGTAATTTCTTCAGTGTTGTCACATGAAAAGACATAAAAAATATTTACAAAATTATGAGGGGTGTACTTTTTTTTTGAGATACTGCATGAGCGCTCCAATACCGGATTGGGTCCCAATGCACTGGCCAGTAGGGGAGTTTGCCAGAATTTTTCAGACCACTATTTTTACATTGCTCCTTAGTCAGGAACCCCTTAGTATAGGGATCAGGGTCACTGGTCCACTTGCTATTTACTGAGTCACACATTATTTTGTAGCTGTTTTCATGCACTTGTTAAAGTGTTTATTACTGCTTTTCCATCTTTTGATTACTGTTTTACTGTTTGTGTTGCCCAAATAAATATTTTACCCTCCAGCCATGGTGTGTCAGGCTAGGTTCCCATCTATGCTGGTTGAAGTTGATGGTGCCTTTTGTGTTTTTGAAAATTATCTTTTGATGTTTTTTGCTTTTTTTTTTGCTAATAGAGAGTATGACAGTTCTGTTCATGTAGTGCGACTTTGATGTGACTTTGAAGCGACATTACACTCTCTGGCACTCAAGTAGCATCACATTTGCATTAAAGTAGTGCAGGAACCTTTATGTGTCCAAAGTCACATGTTGGTGTTAGAGTTAAGGTCAAGGGTTAAAGGCAAGGGTTAGGGTTAAATGTTAGGGTTTGGGCCAAGAGCTACAGTTAGGGTTAAGGGTTAGGGTTAGCATTAAGGGTTAGGGTTAAGGGCTAGGGTTAGCGTTAAGAGCTAAGGTTAGGGTTAAGGGCTAGGGTTAGAGATAGGATTAGATTTAGGGTTAGCCGTAATTGTTAGGGTTAGAGGTGATTGTTAGGGTTATAATGCTAACCTTACAATTACCACTAACTTTAACGATTACTGCCAACTATAACCCTAACCCTTAACCTAACCCTAGCCCTTAACTATAAACCTTAACCCTAGCCCTTGACCCTAACCATAGCCCTTAACCCTAATTCTAACATGCAAATTTGAACACATAACGGTTCCTGCACTACTTTGATACTACTTGAATGCTAGAGAGTGTAAAGTCGCTTCAAAGTTGCACTATATGAACAGAACTATCATACTTTCCTATTAGCAAACAAAACCACAACACTTGTGTTTTTGGTGCAGTTCCATTTAAGTCTATTATACACAAAACGCAACCTGCTGTGGGAAAAAAAGTCCCTGACCCTTTCCAAAAACACTGTAGCTGAAAAATGCATAGATGTGAACGTGTCCTATAGGAAGCCATGTTAAATGGACTGTAGTGCATTTCTGCAAAATGCATTAAAAACGCATAGGTGTGAACCTAGCCTCAAAGGGTGTGGCATTGCCATGAAGATCATCCAGAATCAGGCAACTCAAACAACAATGGCTCCTTGGGGGGTAAGCACTACAAATATAATTATTAACAGATGCACTATAGTCTCAGAAATCAGAGGGACACAATATGCTAAAAATATTTAGTGGAGTGCAACCAATATTTACGTTTCAAAACAAATGTAAAACAATTAAGAAAACTACCACATTTACAGTATTATTAGGGTGACATTTTTATATGCAAGGCAAGACCACAGTGATGTAGATCAGGATAAGACACTGCAAAAATTGCTTTCAATTTTAAAATTGTTAGGTTATTGACAACGTTTAGAAGGTAAATCACTGAAATTAATGTATGTTACTTAAATCTCTAATATTTTCAAAAAGAGCAGCCAGTCGGCTACACAGAGGCTGCTTTGAGTTAAAATACACAATAGTGATCTCTGCCTGGACACAGTTATTCAACATGGCTGTGTCCATAATGAATTTAATATAAGAATGTAATATATATCCAGACAATGACAAGCTCAGCAAAAAACATGTTATTTTATCTAATTAGTGAAACGCTGCATGTGCAAGCTTCTTTTGTATGTGACAGATTATTTAAATACATCAAAGAGCAATCTGTAAATCATGATGAAACACAACTAATTAAAATTAAAATTTTTAGTAATATGTCTCCAGATGCTGGACTATGGATATCAACAGTCCTCTTTGCACTGCTTTAGCAAAGAATCAGCAGAATAGTGGTCCAGTCTAGCCAGCAAACAGCCTCCCAGCTATACGGTTCCTCTACACTTATAGTTTTTATGTTGTTTTTCCAGCAATATTGTGTAGACATGTGCACAACAAAAAAATTTGTTTATTTTCGTTTCGTTTTTTTCGTTTCCATCGATTCGTAACGATTCGTACATTCGTAAGTCATCGTTGTTCGGATTCGTAACGATTCGTACATTCGTAAGTCGTCGGTGTTCGTATTCGTAACTATTCGTACATTCGTAAGAGTTATTTTTTCGTTGATTCGTTTTTTCGTTAGTTTAATTTTTGGACGCATTCGTATTTATTCGTACATTCGTAACATTCATAACATTCGTAGATTCGTAATCGGAGCATAATTCATAATTTGATGTAATGTGTATGCTATTATTACATTTTAATAATTTACGAATCGAAAAAAAAAGTTACGAATTGAAAAAAAAGTTACGAATCGAAAAAAAAAAAAGTTACGAATCGAAAAAAAGTTACGAATGTACAAATTTTTTGGTTCACTAGAGACACGGAAAATTACAAATCGAAAAAAAAAAAAGTTACGAATCGGAAAAAAAAAGTTACGAATCGAAAAAAAAGTTACGAATCGAAAAAAAAGTTACGAATGTACGAATTTTTTTGTTCAATCCATTCGAAGCATGTTTAGCAGCACCATTGTAAGGGACACGGAAAATTACCAATTCAACAAAAAAAAAATGTTACGAATGTACGAATTTTTTTCGTTCGTTTTCGTTTTTCGGATTTTCTTCATTAGTACATTCGTTGTTTCTAATTTGTTTTTTTCGGATTTTCTTTGTTTTTCGGATTCGTTTGATTCGAATGATTCGTTAATCGGATTCGTACGATTCGTTACGATTCGTTATTCGGATTCGTACGATTCGAATGATTCGTTCATTCATACGAAAACGAACGAACGAAAATAACGAAAAAAAACGAAAAACGAAAAAAAAAAAAAAAAAAATGAATTTCACATGTCTAATATTGTGTCAGCAGCTATAATTTACTGAGTTATCTTTAAATATATACCTAGTACAGCTGATTGATATATAGTATTATATGGTCCCTCTAGTGCTCTAGATGTGTTATGTGAAACTAATATGCAAATGATGTATGAGCAGATTAACAAAACAGTTAAAAACTCACTATATTATATACCATTACACTTCTATCCTATGGATTGTAGCAGATGAAAGATACAAACTGAAAAACATGTCAAACATTGACAGGTATGTAAAATCTCACCTTGTAAAACAGCCCATATTGTGTAAAATAGAAATGAAAGGCAAAACATTTATGTACAGATATAAAAACAATAAATGGTTTCCTTTTTTATAAGTGATCACATTGCCTTTGTTCTAAACTCAAGGAGGAGAAACAGCAGCACACCGATCTTCCCAGTGCAGAAGGGGGGGGGGGTATTTTGGGACATGATAATCAGAGGAGAGCAGGCTGAGTTCCCAGCACAGCCAAAAAACTGACCACAATGTGCTCTCATGCTTAGTGTGGTCATTTTTTAATAAGAAAGCAGAGGGACTGGCAGCAACACCAGGGATTTCACACAAAGGAAGCAAGTACATTGTATAGCAGTCACATAGCAAAATTATGAAATGTTGGGTTTACATATTCTTTAACTGCACTAACAAGCAGGAGAAGAAATATATTGGAGGCACTGAAAGGGTTTTCTGTAAAACGTCCTGCTAGACCTGGAACTGACAAATATGAATATAAAATATTATATATAAAATATACAAAAAATCATATAAAATAGGATTGAACTTGAGGTGAGGACAATTTGGACCAATGTCTTTGGTTTGATTGTAGAGCAAACACTGAAAAATTATATGCAAAAACAAAAGTTTTAGATTTCAAGGCTGGGTTCACACTGGTGCCAGATGCAGATCACAGCAGGTGTTTAGCAATGGTTATTTTGGCACCTGTAAGAATAAAGAGAATTAATTTACAGGTGTGTTTATGAGTCTTTGGTAAGTCGTCGTTCAAGAGGGTGATTGTCACGTACCTGGTGATGGAGCCTGATATGCAGAGGACGGCCTCTCTTACAACACTGACTTGGAGCCCCTGATAGAGCTGACAGGAAGCACCGAGATGCAGAGTCGCACGAGTGCCTGGCGGGATCGCTGAACCTGGAGCTGGATCTGAGCACTCGGCCGGGCTGTAGAGGTGTCTGTATGAATCCCAGAGCAGTGGTAGGCAGGTAGCTGGAGCAAGTAGACAACTGGTCCCCACAGGCCTCCTTGTCCTCCGTACTGCGCAAGCGCAGTACAGGGCGGACACTATCCGACGGGGGCAGTATTTGACACATCACCGGCAGCCATATGGGTTAGTCAGGGCTTAGGGTTAGGGTTTAGGGTTAACATTTCAGTTTACGGTTAGGGTTTAGGTGTTAGGGTTTGGGTTTGGGTTTAGGGTGTTTGGGTGACAGTCGGTATTGGGGTGCTTTATGTATATTAGTAGTATATTCATAATAAAAAAGAAAATTCTGTCTGTATATAGTTCTAAAAGCCATATTCCGTTTATGATATCTGTATGGTATGTTTATGTATATGGTGGCAGTGTGAGGATCTGCCATGGAAAATAAGGAGCAAAAAGTGACTAAGGGGTTTCACCAGTAACCAGAGGACTGAGCATGCAGGTTGTTGTAGTCCTTATAATCAAAATGCAGAAATGATCACACAATGTAGGAAAGTACGATGTTATTATTATTCCATATACTGAAGGATGAGTAAATATCATTGATAATACGGACCGTATTAGATTTAATAGATTATTAACCCCTTTAATACCGGCAACTCCCCCCACCCCCTTCCTGCCCAGGCCAATCCTCTGTCACACTGTCACACGTTAAATGACAATTGTGTAAACCCTAACCCTAAACCCTGACTAACCCAGACGGCTGCCGGTGATGTGTCAAATACTGTCCCCCGTCGGATAGTGTCCGCCCTGTACTGCGCTTGCGCAGTATGGAGGACAAGGTGACGCTGAAGGTTTCCGAAGCTGAACGACGCCTGCGCAGTGAGTCCAGGTTCAAGCCCCACCATCCAAGTGGACATAAAAAATAGCCGAGCCCTCTAACTATGTGCTACCGTATGCCCACTTGCATGGTGGGGCTTGCACCTGGACTCACAGCGCAGGCGCCATTCATCTTCGGAGATTTTCGGAATCTCCTTGTCCTCCGTACTGCGCAAACGCTGCACCTGCGCAGTACGGGGCGGACACTATCCGATGGCCAGTTTTTGTCAGATAACCAGTCTTCTAGGCCATATATTGTCATTGTCCTGCTGCAAAATAAATTTGGGGCCAATCACATGCCTCTCTGATGGTATGGCATAATGGATAAGTATCTGCCTGTATTTCTCATCATTCAGTACACCATTCACCGAATCTCAACTCCATTTGCAGAATTCCAGCCCCAAACTTGCAAAGAACCCCACCACGCTTTACTGTTGTCTGCATACACTCATTAGTGCTGGAACATCCCAATAAGTATACCCTGTTGAGTTATATTGGTGAAACCAGTCCGGACCAGCACTGCTGGAGCTGAGTGACTCCCCTAGCTGCCAGGGAAATACATCCTCCAGTGAGGGTGGGAGTAAAGCAAATTGAAAGGAAAGACAGATTCTGGTGGTAGGGGACTCGATTCTTAAGACAGAGAGGGCAATATGTCACAAGGACCTGAAGCGCCGAACTGTATGATATCTACCGGGCGCTCGGGTTTGACACATCACGGATCTGGTGAACACATTACTGGGAGCGGCTGGGGAAGACCCGGCTGTCATGGTGCACGTTGGCACCAATGACAAAGTCAGAGTATGATGGAGTGTCCTAAAAAAATATTTTAGGGACTTAGGAGCTAAATTGAGGAAAGGGACCTCCAAAAGGTAGTATTCTCAGAAATACTACCAGTACTTCGGGCCACACCAGAAAGGCAGATGGAGATTAGGGAAGTAAACAAGTGGCCGAGGAGATGGTGTATTAAGGAGGAGTTTGGGTTCCTGGAGAACTGGGCTGACTTCTCAGTCGGTCACCAGCTCTATAGAGGGGACGGACTGCACCTAAATGAGGAGGGTGCAAATCTGCTGGGAGTGAAGATGGCTGACAAGTTAGAGGGGTTTTTAATCTAAGCGATGGGGGGGAGGGTCCAGAGGTAGAGATAGTCAGCACGGAACATACAGTATCTCACAAAAGTGAGTACACCCCTCACATTTTTGTAAATATTTTATTATATCTTTTCATGTGACAACACTGAAGAAATTACACTTTGCTACAATGTAAAGTAGTGAGTGTACAGCTTGTATAACAGTGTAAATTTGCTGTCCCCTCAAAATAACTCAACACACAGCCATTAATGTCTAAACCACTGGCAGTACACCCCTAAGTGAAAATGTCCAAATTGGGCCCAATTAGCAATTTTCCCTCCCCAGTGTCATGTGACCCATTAGTGTTACAAGGTCTCAGGTGTGAATGTTGAGAAGGTGTGTTAAATTTAGTGTTATCGCTCTCACTCTCTCAAACTCTGAGGATCTGAAAAAAAGAATTGCACATAAAGCCCGCAAACAGTTTGCTGAAGACAAGCAGACTAAGGACATGGATTACTGGAACCATGTTCTGTGGTCTTATGAGACCAAGATAAACTTATTTGGTTCAGATGGTGTCAAGTGTGTGTGGCGGCAACCAGGTGAGGAGTACAAAGACAAGTGTGTCTTGCCTACATCAATCATGGTGATGGGAGTGTCATGGTCTGGGGCTGCATGAGTGCTGCTGGCACTGGAGAGCTACAGTTCATTGAGGGAACCATGAAGGCCAACATGTACTGTGACATACTGAAGCAGAGCATGATCCCCTCCCTTCAGAGAATGGGCCACAGGGCAGTATTCCAACATGATAACGACCCCAAACACACCTCCAAAATGACCACTGCCTTGCCAAAGAATCTGAGGGTAAAGGTGATGGACTGGCCAATCATATCTCCAGACCAAAACCCTATTGAGCATCTGTGGGGCATCCTAAAATGGAAGGCGGAGGAGTGCAAGGTCTCTAATATCCACCAGCTCCGTGATGTCGTCATGTGTGGAAGAGGACTCCAGTGGCAATCTGTGAAGCTCTGGTGAACTCCATGCCTAAGAGGGTTAAGGCAGAGCTGGAAAAACAATGGTGGCCACACAGAATATGGACACTTTGGGCCCAATTTGGACATTTTCACTTTAGAGGTGTACTTAAGGAACTCAGTCAAGTAATTGCCCGACCATTGTTCCTAATTTTTACGAACAGTCTACTGACTAGAATGGTATCAGCTAATTGGAGAAAAGCCAATGTAGCACCTTTATTAAAAAAAAGGTGCCAAGATAAATCCCTTGGAATTACAGACAAGTTAGCCTAACATCAATTGTATGCAAGCTCTTGGAGGGGTTGATAAGGGACTATGTACAAGATTTTAGTAATGACAACGGTATCATTATAAGTAGTAAGCATGGATTCATGAAGAATCATTCTTGACAAACCAATCTATTAACCTTCTATGAGGAGGTGAGCTGCCATCTAGATAAAGGAAGGCCCGTAGATGTGGTGTATCTGGATTTTGCAAAAGCATTTGAAACAGTTCCCCAGAAAAGTTTATTGCACAAAGTAAGGTCAGTTGGCATGTGTTGTGTCTTGCAGATAAAATGGTTGACAAATTCACAGCCCCTGAGTTCCTGCCCAACTTCATAGACAAGTACAGGGAGCTAAATGTGAAAAAGTGCAGCGCTCAGAAAAATGAGATAAAAAATGAGATAAAAAAACTTGACCAATAACGGTAAAGGTGAGTGAATCAAGTCCTATTCCATGTGAATGGATACTGGTACTTGCGACAGTTTGAGTGCATATAAACTTATAAACAACTTAATTACAGTGCAAACCTAAACCAAATATGTGTTGATATATGTTAAATACATAAACTAACATTTGCAAAAAAATATGTGAATGCCCAAATCTATAAGTTCAAACACATAAGTGCATCCAAATCGCATGCAGTGAAAAACGCAAAAAAATCAATCAAAATAGTCAAACAGAGTCCTCAGTACTGAATATTGAGTACATAAACTAACATGTGCAAAAAAAATATATGTGAATACCCAAATCTATAGGTTCAAACATATAAGTGCATCCAAATCGCATACAGTGAAAAACGCAAAAAAAACAATCAGAGTCCTCAGTGTTCAGTAGCCTTTGACAGTCTCCTACACAGAGCGCTTCTGAGTGTAATAAGATTTTCTTAAAATTGACCTCGCAGTTCCCTTCAAGAGATATAAAGTAAGAAAAGGAGGCTTACCAGATGTCTGGTCTTTACCGCATATATCCCATCAAACGAGGTTCCAGGTACAGCGAATCAGCTGGGCAATTCCTCGCTCATCAGAGCGTGCATCAGGCTCCACCAAGTGCCTATATACCCCTCTGGGGGGTCCGATCAGAGTCCCGCAGGGATACCAAAAATAAAACAAAAAAGGTCCGGATCGTGTAGTATGTTAAAACAAGGGATGCCTTTATTCTGGCTCAATGGGTCCAATGTACAGCACAGATAAGTAGCAATACAAAATAAAAACAGTTTCGCTACCTTGTAGCTAAGAAAGATAAAAACTCCTGGCCTGGGAGTGTAGAAGCGATCGCATATGCGCAGAGCGTGTGGGCGTAACTACCCGACGATCGTTTCGTCACAGCGTGACATCATCAGGGGTACAGGGAGCTGCCATGTCTCTGGCAAGTCCAATGCAGGGACTATTTGAACAAGCAAAAGAGGAAGGCAGTACTGGATGAACTGTTGGAATTGGTGAAGCCTGTGTAACCCACGGCAGACAAACTATTTGAAGGCCAGAATTGGTAGCTTGAGGAGCACATGTAATAGGAAGCGCAAGAAGGTCCAGGATTCCATGAGATCCGGAGTAGCAGCAGATTACCCCAGGCTGTAGTACTACGTCTGCCTGCGTTTTTTGTCCAACCAGATGGAACCCAGGCCATCGCCACCAACACTTCCTTCAACACTGCCTTCCACATCAGCTGAGGCTCCTGAATTCCAGCCTGGGCCTTCCACCCAGGAAGAAGATGTGGAGGAGCCCAGCTTGACCCAGGTATAGCATTGTTGAACATATTTCTCGTCAAAAATTAAATGATGTTAACTAGATGTCATTGATCACTAATTTCAGATTTAACAAAGTGGTTTACATATCAATAGACAGTAGTAGCCAAAAATGATTGGGACAAGAATGAAAAATGCTGGAGTCAGAATGATAGTCTCTTCTATTTGTTAACATTCAATTTGCACCAGTCATGAGCTCAAAATTGTGTGTGATTGATGACCAAAAACCTCAAACTATGTACCATTTTCATACACAGGAAAGTCTCAGCCAGGAGGAGGCCGTGGCAAGCAACCTGACGGAATCCCAGGTTCATCCCCTCCGCTCTCCAACCAAAAGGACCAGGAAGGCAAGGAATCTTGAGGTGTCCATGGCTGATTTCTTAAAACAGGCTAATATGGCACTTAACACGACCCCTGGTGGCCACGAGGCATTTGGACGTGTTACTGCAAGCAAACTAGAACATATGGAGGAGGGCAAACGCACGATCTGTGAAGAAATTATTCTGAAGGCCCTAAACAAGGGGACGAGGGGCAAACTTACAACTCAAACCCACCTCTGTGAGTTGGACCATACTCTTCCACCACTTCCAGCAACACACCAACACCACAGCCACCCAACCCACCACAGCAGCATGGAAGGAAGTGTTGAGAGTGATGGCCTGGGTTTGGTGTGGTCTGGCAAGAAACGCAGGCTGTTGTAAGACCACAGCCTTGGGACATATATGTCATCTGCTGCTGCTCCCAATCTCTCTGAGTCCTGGACCGTATTGTGCTCCCTATTAAATGGACTCCTCAGGTTACCAATTTTGACAGTCAAATAATTGATGTCTGCCCAGGGGTACAAAGAATTCACCACTTCCAACTGTTTCTCCAGCACTGCCTTCCTCTTTATTTTGTCATGACTTTGTGCCCCCTATTAAATTTCAAATTTTTGTTTGGACAAATACTTGGCTATGTGTTTTACTTCAAAAAGGACAGTTTATTTGTAAGTAGGCAGGTACATTTCAAAAATACAATGTCAAATTAACAAGGGACACCAACATACCTCTATCTTTGAGGTTAAAAAATACAAGATAATAATGGTGTTGTGGGAATTTGACACACAAAAAAAAATGTAAATTATAGAGAAGAAAAAGACTATTCTGGAGATCATGAGAAAAAAATAAAAAGTATTCTGTAGATCACAAGAAAAAAAAAAAAAAAGAAGATTATTCTGGAGATCACGAGAAAAAAAAACCCAACAAAAACAAATATTATTCAGGAGATCACTAGAAATAATAAAAAATACATTTGTCAGAACTCTGTGAATATCAGCAGCAAAGAAACGTCATTATTATAGCATTATAACGAAGAAGAGAATGCGATGCATTGAGAGATTTCATAATTTGCCGCGTGACGTATGTCATATCTCCATTACGAACACTAGTTTTACAAGACCGAGCGCTCCCGGTTCGTACTTGATTCCGAGCATGCGTGAACTTTTGTATGACGGACTTGTGTACAAATGATCGGAAAGTCTGGAGAACCTGCTATCCAACATTTGTTCGATGGAGCATACACACCGTCTGACTTTCAGCCAACAAGCTCGCATCCAACATTTCCCGTCGGAAAATCCGGCCGTGTGTACGCGGCATAAGAGTGGTAAGGATGTGGAATTCCCTTCCACAGGCAGTGGTTTTAGCAGGGAGCATCGATAATTTCAAAAAACTATTAGATAAGCACCTGAACGACCACAAAATACAGGGATATACAATGTAGTACTGACATAAAATCACACACATAGGTTGCACTATATAGACTTGTGTCTTTTTTCAACCTTGCCTACTATGTAACTGTAACTAATGTAAAAAATTGCACTGCTCTCCAGTCCTTCAGCAAACAAACTGCCTCCTGCTTTAGCCAAATATAAACAATTTTTACTCATCAGTCTGGGAGGACATGCTGCCATTTTTCTGCACCCCAGTTCTTATGTTTTCATGTGTAGTTAAGTCACTTAGCCTTGTTTCCATTTCTTCCATGAAGACCACTTCTGGCAATACTTCTCCAGACATTAGATGGATGTACCTGGGTCCCACTGGTTTGTGCCAGTTCTGTGCTGATGGCACTGCTGGACATCTTCCTATGTTGATGGGAAGTACTGTAAGCATGATGTGTCTCTCATCTGCTGCAATAAGTATCTTTGGCCAACCACTGCATCTACAGTCCTCAACGTTGTCCGTTTCTTTGTTCAAAAGAGCTTGAACAGCACATCTTCAATCCCTAGTCTGCTTTGAAATCTTCACTGATGCAATAGAATTACATTGTGTCTTGTTGTTGTGCTCAGTCTTGCCATAGTGTATGACCTGTGACATGAAACTGTCTTCCACAACCTCACCTTAGTAGCAGAGTTTGGCTGTTCCTCGCCCAGTTTGAAGCCTCCTACACAGCTGTTTCTGTTTCAGCTAATGACTGTGTTTCAACCTATGTATGAAATTGATGATCATGAGCACCTGCTTGGTATAATTGGTTAATCATACACCTGACTCTAATCCTACAAAATCCCTGACTGTGTGCAAGTATACAAAGTGTGCAAGTGTAAGAACTGACTCTGGTTTTAAGCCAAAGGGTAGTCACACCAAATATTGATTTGATTTAGATTTTTCTTCTGTTCGCTAAATTTGCATTTTGCAAACTTAAAAAAAAAAAAAATTAAAACATATATTTTTGAAAGCATTATTACTTGACAGCATTTCTTCACACCTGCCTAAACTTTTTGCTCAGTACTGTATGAATAATGTAGCATAAATTAAAATGTAATCACTCCATAACAGAATCTAGGTAGCACAGCTGTTACTGTTCTAAAAAAATAAAATAAAAAATAATAATAAATAAATAAATATATATATATATATATATATATATATATATATATATATATATATATATATATATATATATATATATATATATATATATATATATATATATATATATATATATATATATATATATATTTTTTTTTTTTTAATAACTTAAAGTTTACGTGTTAATGAAAAGTTAGCAATGAATGCAAGAAAAAATATAACTGCTATACTACAATACTAAGTCATGAGGATATCAAGTCAGTGTTTCAAGCTGATATCAAGTCAGTGGTTCAGTTGCAGTTTAAGGTATAAAAGCAACTGTTCTTTACTGTTGATTAATTCCGTGTCTCAGTAAAGAAAAAGTTTATATTGTTGTTGACTGGCTTTAGAAAGTTATTGATCGGTGAAACTTTCTATTATTGGAATAAAAAAAAGACATCTTGCTTAAAGGATAAGAGGCTTATCTTTACTTCTCTCTTTGCCATGCTGAACATTTTTTCCAAGTGAGAAATCACTGCTGCAGCAAGGAGATCTTTCATGTGTGGTCTGCTGTGCAGTGCACATACTATCTCCCACAATTCCATTGACTTCAATAGTAAGCCTTTTTACAACTAGTGAAGGCCAAGCCACATATGTTTGGGGAATACAATGCTAGGTACAATAGGAATATTTGGAAGGAAGATTGTATGGTGCCAGGAAGGTCACACAGTGAAGATCTTTATGGATCAGATATCAGTAAAACGATGCCAAAGGTTCATCACAGGAAAAAGAAGCCAATTCAGGCCCATTTCACACAGGCCCGCTGAGCGGAACGGACACAGCCTGTTCTGTTTTATGGGCAGTCAGATGTAAACAGACCGGATGTCTGTTTACACCTGACTGCCCTCTGATCTGATCTGACCAGATGCAGAGGAATGGATCCCCTTCTTATTTGTTTTTGCTTGATCTGAGGTAGTCAGGTGTAAATGGACATAAGTTCTTTTACATCCAACTGCCTATAGAGGAGAATGGAGGGTCTGATTGGGTCTGCCTGAAAAACAGAAAGAGCAGACCTGTTCTTACCTCTCATGTAAAATGGGCCTCAGGATATTGCACTATAAGGGTACCTATACTTTAAAAACCTAACTGATATGGTAAAATACTCCAAAAAATTGTTTCATTTGTAAAAAACTCCATGACGCTTTATTCCAGAAACATAATTTAAGCGCATCTACAAATCACAGGATAAAAGGTACACTGTTGATGAGTAATTAGCTACTTTTTTTCCTAGATGTAAGAACATATCTAGCTTTTGTTATTCATGATGATCAATGTGAGTAAAACACACTGGTTTAGACATGTTGAAATCCCCCCTATTCTATTTGGGTCTTCAAGGTCAGAAAAGTGGCAATCCTAAAAGGCTGCCATTTTTGTCACCCCGCTCTTCTCTGCTCATTCTACAGTACACAACATGTTTTGCCTCTGAGAAGAGGGTATGGGTGCAAGATTTCAAAATTAGATCAGAATTGGGCAGTCACCTTCTATCCAACAACCAGTCAGCACCCATCCTCTATTACTCTGCATAGTATATATTACAGTATCTCACAAAAGTGAGTACACCCCTCACATTTTTATAAATATTTTATTATATCTTTCCATGTGACAACACTGAAGAAATTACACTTTGCTACAATGTAAAGTAGTGAGTGTACAGCTTGTATAACAGTGTACATTTGCTGTCCCCTCAAAATAACTCAGCATACAGCCATTAATGTCTAAACCGCTGGCAACAAAAGTGAGTACACCCCTAAGTGAAAATGTCCAAATTGGGCCCAATTAGCCATTTTCCCACCTTGATGTCATGTGACTTGTTAGTGTTACAAGGTCTCAGGTGTGAATGGGGAGCAGGTGTGTTAAATTTGGTGTCATCGCTCTCACTCTCTCATACTGGTCACTGGAAGTTCAACATGGCACCTCGTGGCAAATGACTCTCTGAGGATCTGAAAAAAATAATTGTTGCTCTACATAAAGATGGCCTAGGCTATAAGAAGACCCTGAAACTGAGCGGCAGCATGGTGGCCAAGACCATACAGCAGTTTAACAGGACAGGTTCCACCTAGAACAGGCCATGACATGGTCGACCAAATACGTTGAGTGCACGTACTCAGCGTCATATCCAGAGGTTGTTTTTGGCAAATAGACGTATGAGTGCTGCTAGCATTGCTGAAGAGGTTGAAGGGGTGGGAGGTCAGCCTGTCAGTGCTCAGACCATACGCTGCACACTGCATCAAATTGGTCTGCATGGCTGCCATCTCAGTAGGAAGCCTCTACTAAAGATGATTAACAAAAAACAGTCTGCTGAAGTCAAGCAGACTAAGGACATGGATTACTGGAACCATGTCCTGTGGTCTGATGAGACCAAGATAAAATTATTTGGTTCAGATGGTGTCACGCTTGTGTGGTGGCAACCAGATGAGGAGTACAAAGACAAGTGTGTCTTGCCTACAGTCAAGCATGGTGGTGGGAGAGTCATGGTCTGGGGCTGCATGAGTGCTGCCAGCACTGGGGAGCTACAGTTCATTGAGGGAACCATGAATGCCAACATGTACTGTGACATACTGAAGCAGAGTATGATCCCCTCCTTTCGGACACTGGGCCGCAGGGCAGTATTCCAACATGATAACAACACCAAACACACCTCCAAGATTACCACTGCCTTGCTAAAGAAGCTGAGGGTAAAAGTGATGAACTGGCCAAGCATGTCTCCAGACCTAAACCCTATTGAGCATCTGTGGGGTATCCTCAAATGGATGGTGGAGGAGTGCAAGGTCTCTAACATCCACCAGCTCTGTGATGTCGTCATGGAGGAGTGGAAGTGGACTCCAGTGGCAACCTGTGAAGCTCTGGTGAACTCCATGCCCAAGAGAGTTAAGGCAGTGCTGGAGAATAATGGTGGCCACACAAATTATTGACACTTTGGGCCTAATTTGGACATTTTCACTTAGGGGTGTACTCACTTTTGTTGCCAGCAATTTAGACATTAATGGCTGTGTGTTGAGTTTTTTTGAGGGGACCGCAAATTTACACTGCTATACAAGCTGTACACTCACTACTTTACATTGTAGCAAAGTGTAATTTGTTCAGTGTTGTCGCATGAAAAGATATAATAAAATATTTACAAAAATGTGAGGGGTGTACTCACTTTTGTGAGATACTGTATACACACACATCTATCTATCTATCTATCTATCTATCTATCTATCTATCTATCTATCTATCTATCTATCTATCTATCTATCTATCTATCTATCTATCTATCTATCTATCTAGTTATATATACACATATCTATAGCTATCTATATATAGATAGATAGATAGATAGATAGATAGATAGATAGATAGATAGATAGATAGATAGATAGATAGATAGATAGATAGATAGATAGATAGATAGATAGATAGATAGATAGATAGAGAGAGAGAGATATATAGATATATATTTATATTAGGGTTGCACTGATACCACTTTTTTAAGACAGAGTACGAGTACCAATACTTTTTTTCAAGTAACAGTTCTTAACAGACCCCTGACATCTCCCTTTTGAGGGACTGGGGACAGAGAGTCCTTTTCTCAGCAGCCTCAGCTGCACTGGAGATGAATGGACAGGAGACAGAGGCTCCTCTCCATTCATAAACTGAAGTATCTAAAACACAGTTTACAATTGTCAATTATGAATGGACAGAGTCAGTGATCACTGACTCTGTTCATTTGGAATAGAAAGGAGAGATTTACTGGCTTCTTCCTCCGCTCTCTATCCTGAAAGATTTGACACAGAGGGGGACCGGACCGGAGCACACGGAGGGGGGGGACCAGACCTTAGCCCTGGACCTTAGCCCCGAAAAGGCTAAGGCCAGCTTGGCATAAGTTTTAAATTATGTGATAGACCGCCTGGCACTGCACCTGGGTGCCTCCGCCAAGATACAGCTTGTGTATGGCTGGGAATTGCATCCAAGAACTAGACGACACTAGCTTAGGTACAAACAAGAACTCCCTTTTATTGTAAATTCACACAAAATCAGATAATAGCTTAATCACATTATTATAAACAACGCAGACTTTAACCAGACTTTAACCACTTCACCACCACAATCCGTAATATTTGGCTGCTCAATGACCAGGCCTTTTTTTTTGTGCGATACGGCACTGCATTGCTTTAACTGACAACTGCGTGGTCGTGCGACGCTATACTCAAACAAAATTGGCATCCTTTTTTTCCCACAAATGGAGCGTTATTTTGGTGGTATTTGATCATCTCTGCGGTTTTTATTTTTTGCACTAAAAAAAAAAGCGACAATTTTGAAAAAAAAACACAATATTTTGTACTTTTTGCTATAATAAATATCCCCAATTTTTTTTTAAAAAAAGCTAATTTTTTCCTCAGTTTAAGCCAATATGTATTTTTCTACATATTTTTGGTAATAAAAATTGCAATAAGCGTATATTGATTGGTTTGCGCAAAAGTTTTAGCGTCTACAAAATAGGGGATAAATTTATGAGACATTATTGCGGACACATCAGACACTTTTGACACCTTTTAAAACCAATGACAATTATACAGCGATCAGATGAGATATATGGGGGGGGGGGTTATCCTTTTCTTTTCTTTTTTGGAATGTAGGAACCTTAGGACTACAGTAACATTGGGTTTATTATGTAAACAGCTTTGACCCTGCCCCACAGTAAATAGGATCTTTCCACATATATACTTTTCCATCCCAACACCCAAAAATGTATTTAATTTTCTTTTCTTTATTTTTCTGCCTTCTTTTTTCCTTCCCTCTTTGGTTTCTCCTTTTTTTATGCTTGTTTTCTTTTTCTTTCCCTGCTTCCACCATATGTTTATTGCCCATCCATTTTATCTATTACAATTGATTATTGCATGATTAACATTTATTAATGTTTGTCTTGTTTTTTCCTGTGTGTTGTCCTTTAAGAGTAGGTTGCATGTATGTCCAAGTACTTGATCTAAACATGTTTTTTGTTGCAGCCACCTCCATCGGGGGTTCGCTCACCCCATATCCACTCCGATCCCTTGGCTCTTCTGGGCTCCCACCCGACGCACCCAGGCCACCCATGCGGCTATAGCGGGTGGTGGTTTTTGCCATTTTGGGTGAGATGTTTGTGGGACAGTGGCCTCTCCTCCTTTGGGTTGCTCAGCAATTTGTCTAATGAAGCGTTTAAATAATTGTTAAAGTCCCCTACTATTAACCATGGGATATCTGGTTTGTCTGAAACAAAATGCAAAAATTCCCAAAGAACCTCCAGGGAGTACGGAGGGGGGAATATAGGTGTTTGCTAACACATAGGGCTTTCTAAAGAGAGTGCAATATAAAAATATAAACCGCCCCTTCTGCACCTGCCTGCAGGAAAAGTCCATCCCTTTACCTATAAGAATAGAAACTTCTCTGGAGTATGCAGTATTTGTAGAATGATATTGTACATTGTATTTATTCCTTTTCAGATAGTGTAATGTACAGTATCTGGGTGGAGATGATTTCCTGCTGACAGATCCATGAAGGTGAAAACCTTTTCAGAGAGGTAAAAATAGCCTGTCTTTTAGAAGGGTCATTCAGACCTTGCACATTCCATGAAATTAAGACATCACTTGTGTTAGCCTGCCATAACATAAAGTACAATATATATAAGCAATATCCCTTTCCCTCTGGATTAGAGAGGAGGACTCAAAAATAACCAGGTCATGTAATGATACTGCTTGCCAAAGAGTTTCTGTTTCTGATAGGAGAAAGTTAGAACCACCATACCTCTAGTGCAGAGGTAGGCAACCTCGGCCCTCCAGCTGTTTTGAAACTACAAGTCCCATGAGACATTGCAAGACCCTGACAATCACAGGCATGACTCCTAGAGGCAGAGGCATGATTGAATTTGTAGTTTCACCACAGCTGGAGTGCCGAGGTTGCCTAACCCTGCTCTAGGCCATATATAGAACAAATCTTTTGCTTCATCATAAATGGGGGCGTTGTGATAGAAAGTCAATGAGTCCACATGATCAATTAGTCTGTGAAGAGCAATTATAAAAAATAAATAAAAAAGAACAATTTGCAGTGTAGACAGAGTCAATACAATGAAGAACTAAATTCAGAGAACAACTATAGAACTTGCTCCGCACAGGAGCCACTACCAGAGGGGCCATGTGACTCGGGAGAACACATGAAATGCGCCATATCTGAATGGCGAACAAGGCCCATATTAGGCCGTTGTTCTGGCGAAGCCAGTTTTCCAAACATTCCATGCAAATTTCATGCGTGGTCAATTTCTGTGTTACATTTTTAAAAGCTTGCACAATAGGAGGTACAGAGTCCTCTAAGGTACTAACGCGCTCCTCCACTCCCGAGACCCTTTCCTTAAAGTTGCGCAAATATTTCCTTATTAAAGTTATGTCCTCCCTCATGCCATCAAAACCCAGGGTAAGGGTAGACAGAGAGCTATTGCATGTAATAATCACTTTCAAAAAAAGAACACTTCTCAAACACCATCACAAAAGCCCTAAACCGCCCTCGTGAACTATTCAAACTAGTCGCCCAGACTATGAACCCTACCTGCCTAGAGCCCCCTACCAACGAAACTCAAGAATTTTGCAATGAGTTATCGGATTTTTTTATCGACAAAATCGACAGCATTCGGGAAAATATCCAACAGAAAAATACAATCAACTGCATCCAAAAAGAGGAAGCCGATTCAAACATCGCACAACCACCGAATTTTTCGCTGACCCCGATCGCCATAGAGACCACAAGAAACATCATCAGAAGCCTCCGGGACAGCACTTCACCCAACGATATCATCCCCACAAAACTTCTGAAAGAATGCTCTGACATCTTGGCACCTACTATAACACTACTCATAAATCAGTCATTCAAAGAAGGAATTGTTCCGAACTCCCTCAAGCAAGGCATAGTCAAACCCCTCCTAAAGAAACCCAACTTGGATCCAAGAAACCCCAACCACCGAAGACCGATAACTAGCTTGAACACCATCTCCAAGATTATGGAGAAAGTAGTGGTACAACAGCTACAACTCCATCTGGACACACACAATCTCCTGGACCCTCTGCAATCAGGCTTCCACCCGGGCCATGGCACAGAAACAGCTCTCCTCAAAATATGGGATGATGCCTTGGAAGCAGCAGATGATGGAGAATCATGTCTCCTGGTACTCCTGGACCTTAGTGCAGCATTTGACACACTGGATCACAACACTTTACTCACCCGCCTCAAAGAAGTAGCAGGAGTCACAGTTTCAGACTTACCATGGTTCACTTCCTTCTTAGGAAATCGGTCACAGACAGTGAAACTTGGAGCCTTCACATTTGAATCCCGTGCAGTCTCCTATGGAGTCCCTCAAGGATCACCTTTGTCACCCGTGCTCTTCAACATTTACATCCGTCCACTCCTAAAAATCATCAGCAAATCTGATCTATGCTTCCACTCATACGCAGATGATACTCAACTCTACCTTCGGATCCCCGGACAAAAAGACCAATTTCAGGAATTAGAAAAATGCCTCGCATCAATAGACGACTGGATGTCCACAAACTCCCTCAAACTTAACGGAACCAAAACAGAACTCCTTCTCCTAAATGCAAACCGGAAAACTAAATCTACGACACCATGGACTCCGCCCACCATCCTTGGACAGACCATCCCCCTGAGCATAAAAGCCAAAAGTCTCGGTGTCATCTTCGATTCAGAAATGTCAATGAATGCACAAATAGGATCAGTAGTCAGCGGATCCTACCACCTTCTACGCCTGCTACGTAGACTCATCCCCTTCATTCCAGAAAAGGACAAAGCCGTAGTGGTAGGAACAATCATCAACTCTCGACTCGACTACGCAAACTCCCTCTACATAGGACTACCTAAATTCCAGATTGCACGACTACAAGTCGTTCAAAACACGGCAGCAAGACTAGTCACAGGAAAAAAACCATGGGAATCCATCTCCCCATCCCTGAGGACCCTCCATTGGCTAACCGTAAAGAATCGGATCACATTCAAGACCCTCTGCTTGACCCACAAATGCACACAAGGAGATGCTCCTCAATACTTATGCGAAAAAATACAACACTACACCCCCAATCGCAACTTCCGATCTAACGACCAAAACCTCCTCCTTGTCCCCAAATCCCGGTACAAGTCAAGGGGAGAACGAAGATTTGCAGTCCAAGGACCACGGCTATGGAACGCTCTACCTACGAACATCCGCTTGGAAAAAGACCATCGGTCCTTCAGGAAAAAACTCAAGACCTACCTCTTCTAAGAAGGAATCAACGCAGGTCGGATCAAGTGCCTCGAGGCGATTCAGTTCGCAGTTGCAGCGCTATACAAATCATTCATTCATTCATTCATTCATAATATCTGCCAATGTGGGTTCTGAGTCAGTAGCAGGAGCCGGAACAGGCAAAGCATCAGAGTCTGAGGCAGGATTACTCACTGTGCCATCAGGTAGGCTCCATGAAGTCGAGTCCTCCTCCCATGCTGGAGATGTTGCAGCACCCGCGCCCTCCACTACCGCTGCTTGCACTGGTCCTGGAGTTGCAGAAGAACTGCCAGAGTCCCCAGCAGGTGTTCAGACAAACCACTCCAGACGAGCGGCAGTGTCTCAGAGCTTCTCCTTTACAGATCTCTGTGGCTGTGCACTGGTGCCATCTTGGGAGGAACAGGCTTTGGCTCCTACATCTTCCTTGTTCTTTCTAGTCATGATGACAGGTAACGATATAGTCTCAGGAGAGAACTGATATGCTGTAGACAGGCTGGTGACAGAAATCAGGCTGTTTAGTGAGGTTTAAACCCCGATATCAGGATTTGCAAGCAGGATAAAACAGAGGAGCTCTAGCCCATGCATCGGTTCACATCTCTGGCCAAGCCACGCAACCCCCTCCCCCCCTTTGGTATAGCTTGATGGATAAGTATCTGCCTGTATTTCTCAGGATTAAGGACCCCTTTGATCTGACCAAATCTCCAACTCTATGTGCAGAAATGCAGCCCCAAATTTTCAAGGAACCTCCACCATGCTTCAGTGTTGCCTGCGGATACTCATTATTGTACTGCTCTCCAGCCCTTAGGTGAAAAAACTGCCTCTTGCTACAGCCATATATTTCAAATTTTGTCTCATCAGTCCAGAGCACCTGCTGCTATTTTTCTGCACCCCAGTTCCTATTTTTTCATACATTTTTAAGTCACTCACCTTGTTTCCACATCAGAGATATGGGTTTTTGGCCACAATTCTTCCATGAAGACCACTTCTGGCCAGACTCCTCCATACAGTAGGTGGGTGTACCTGGTTCCCACTGGTTTCCACCAGTTCTGTGCTGATGGCATTACTGGACAACCTCCGATATTGAAGGGAAGTAAGCATGATGTGTCTTTCATCTGCTGCATTAAGTTTCCTTGGCCAAGCACGGCATCTAAGCTCCTCAGCATTGCCGTTTCTTTAAAATCTTTGCCTGGGAGAGAATTTTCTGATGCAGTATAAAAACCTTGTGTCTTGGTGCTGTGCTTGGTCTTGCCTTGGTGTACGACCTGTGTCATGAAACTGTCTTCCACAACCTCACCTTGGTAGCAGAGTTTGGCTCTTCCTCACCCAGTTTTAAGCCTCCTACACAGCTGTTTATGTTTCAGTCAATGACTTCAACCTACATATGAAATTGATGATCATTAGCATCTGCTTGGTATAATTGGTTAATCATACACCTGACTCTAATCCTACAAAATCCCTGACTTTGTGCAAGTGTAAGAAGTGGTGCTGGTTTTAAGCCAAAAGGTAGTAACACCAAATATTGATTTGATTTAAGTTTTTCTTCTGATCGCTCACTGTGCATTTTGTAATTTGATAAAAATAATTGTGAAAGCATTCTTATTTGACAGCATTTCTTCACACCTGCCTTACGTGTTTGCACAGTACTGTAAGTATTCCCTCTCTTCTTTACAGGTGCATGCTTCCTTCATTAACTTTACTGATATGACTGTTGCTTTATTGTAATCTGAAATTAATCTTTTCTTTATGTTGCCAGCATTCTGCACAAATATACTAAAAAAAACACTTATTCTGCATTATCTTTTAATGTGTATCATATATAGAATATATACGGTATATGCAGTGTTTTAGGCAATTATTTTTGTTTTAAAAAAATTAGATAAGTATGTAAAAATACAGGGAAGTGGTTGGTTCTGCCTCTCGAAATAAGACATTAGGGTTAGGTGAACTGAGAAATGGAAGTTTTGCCCTCAGCACCAACCCCATACCTCATTACCTCCACTTAAACAAGGTGCTTTAAATCAAGTTCAAGGTCAAGGTGATACTCTGTGAACCTGACAATAAATTATTCTGAGTGAAAGCTGGCCTTTTATGGTAGAGAGAATTGATAAAACAAGAGATATATCTCCTTTAGAAATGTTCCTTCTCTTTTTCCTTGACATTTTTATATGGTACATTCAGAGTGGGATTGTACTAAAGGATGTAATAAGCAAAAGAGATTTATAGCAAGTCCAGTGTAATTATACACAGAGTGGAATGGTTTTGCAATGAGGTGAGCATTCTCAGCTGTCTTGTGCTAAAGCAGATAATGCCAAAAGAAGTAATAACTGCCCAAGTATACATTACAAGTCTTGCATGTGCTTTTACTACATGTCTTTGAGGATTGCCCAGTGGAGCTATTGAGGCTGTTGTCTAATTTTAACAGGCAGCAATAATAAGTAGAATATGCTAGACGAACTAACTACAGAAGAAATTATAGTTACCTTCTTTCAACTGACCATCACTGAGGTCTGACCATGAAATCATAAATATTAAAAAGTGTGTACTCAAGCGCTGATGTGATAATAAATAGTGATAGTGTACAATAGAAAACACCTAAATGATCAAGCTGCAACCATTCTCATAGTGATCTGACACCTCAAAATAAATTAAAAATCAACAATAGCATGCTGAAATGAACTTTCTATCAAATGTGCACAGAATCTAATAAATACTGGTGATGATAAAAGTACAATATATAAAGTGCTGTATCTAATAAATACTAGTGGTGATGAAAGTACAATATATAAAGTGCTGTATCTAATAAATACTAGTGGTGATGAAAGTACAATATATAAAGTGCTGTGTGCTATGAAAGCTAATAGTGCCAAAACATAATAGTGATAATAATAATCAAATGGCTTGAAATTATTAGCAATGGGGCATATACACCTCCCCTCCACAGGCACAGCAGGTTCAAGACAAATTTCAAAACAAATTCCAATAGTCCAAGTATTAAAATTCCAGTAGTCCCCAGTTAAAGCTTGAATAAAAATACATTATTTTGCTTGAATAAAAATAAACTATTTAAATAATTACAAAAAGGAGAGAAAGACCATTTCCTCAGTATGCTTCAAACCGGGAAACTATTCCCAGCAGGTATGAACAGTATTGGCTATACTTCAGCAAAACAGCCCCGCTCCTCCTGCAGACTTCACGGTTTGAAAAAAATTCTTATGGACTTTCTATGTGCTTCTCCATTTTCATAGGTTACATAAAAAATAAGGAGATAATCATTGCGCAATGATCTTTATAAAATAATTAAAGGATCACAAGCAGATCCACTCACATAAGATTGCAGAGTGCCCAGCGCTTTAGAACAATCAGATGCTCTTTGGAGATCATCACACAGCATCCGCTTTGTTACATAGAGACACCTCAGATTACGTCACTGGCTCCTCCAGACGCATTGCGTCACAGGTCACGTGACTTTATCAAGGGTTGATAAAGTCACATGACATGTGACGCAACGCGTTGGGAGGAGAAAGTGACGTAATACATAGCAAGTGGTCATAGCTTAGGTAAACCTCAAAGAGGAACAGATAGCTTGGCAAGCAACTTGGCTCATCTGCCTACACTTTTAGTAAATGTATGGATATGGCTGACAGCCCCCCTGTCAGAACACAATAGCTCAGTGAGGAGATCGCTGTATTAATATAGGTGTCCGTTTATGAAGCAGTGAAAAATGTTCACTGCTCCATTCTCCGGCATTCACAGAGGAGATTGTTCTCCTCTGAGTGCCTGTTTATGAAGCTGTGTAGATTGCTTCTCCTTTGGAGGAGTGAAGCGATCTACAAACACTTCCAACAGTGGAGAATGCCCCTTGATACTGGAATCTCGTGAGACAGAACGAGATTACAGTACCAGAAATTCACTGAAACACTTGAGGTGTCCGTTTATTAAGCAGTGATAAATTATCACTGCTCAGTACACGGAGATTCCAGGAGGAGACTGCCCACCTAATTATTACAATTTCTGTCCCCCTACACCTCACCTCTGAGCTGGTGAATTGGGAAGTGTGAATTCTGACACAGATCAATAGTGAAGTGCTGAGATCACAGATTCATAAACTGTCCGTTTCTGTGTCAGTCAATCACAGCTTCTCTGTGTGCAGAGATCATGTTCTCCCCCTATTCATCTCTGTTTCATAAACCGTTAATGGACTGAGATCAGTGGCTATCTTAGGGATCACCTTTGTTCACAGTTTCATAAATGGACACCATAGTTAGTACAGTGAGCACCTCAATTTTGTTTTTACTCAGCCCCACTGGGTTGAACGGAAAAAAAAACTTAAAGTGTGTACCAGGCTTTACCAGGCTTTACACGTTAAGAATGATGAGCACTGGGGGGGCGTGTCCGGCCGGCGAAGATGATGGCCGCGTAATCCGGAGCTCCGGTTCCCTCACACATTCAGCGGCTCACAGCGGGGACAGGTGATTAGCTTCCGCGCCACAATAGGACTCCCCACACGGCTGCCTATAGCGGGAACACCCGGAGCAATGTCTAAGCGGCGTAAGGCTAACAAGCCGCCACAACGGCTCACAGATTTTTACCCGGCGGCTCCTCCACAGGGCAGACAAAATGGCGCCGGAACCTGCCCTAAGAGCGCGCACTGTACACAGTCAGCATATGGGAATCAGACCACACTGACTGATGAGCTAGGAGAGTTCTCCCCTCCTTCTACCCCCACCACCAGAAGCCCAGCCAAATCTAAACAGCGCAGAGATGAGGACTCACTCTCCCCTAAAACTCAGCAGGCTGCAGCACAGGCTGTATTGCAGGATGCAACTCAGGGAGCCCCAATAGAGATGTTCCCAGCGACGGAACAGCCTATCTGTCAGGAGAACAGGCAGTTTAACACGGTGCGCCGGGTGCCTGTGCGCACGCGCAACGGGACGGCGCTCCGGCGCATGCGCACTCGCGGCTCGGCGCTCCGACGCACGCGCATGCGCACTAGCGCATGCTTGAGCGTTCCAGGGCGTGATAGCGTCACATGACCACTTACAGGTCCTATTTAAGGAAGTGGTTCAGATCAGTCCAGCGCTGGCTTGTCTTCAGCTTCCTGCTTAAGCTCTGTTCCTGTTTCCGGTATCCTGATTGATTGACTGCCTGTTTGACCTCGGATCTGCCTTTTGACCTTGCTGCCTTCTCCTGCCCTTTGACCCCTGGACTGTTTACTGGACTACCCGTTTGCTGCCTCTGGCCCTCTTGAACCTTGCTTGTGACCCGGATTTGTCTACTGTCTCCTGCCCTGAACCTCTGCTAGTGACCCGGATTTACCTGTCTACAGATCTGTACCTGCACCTGTATTCTGGAGGCTTCTCTACGTATTCCTGATCCCAGCACCTGGCTCCTACTCCAGTCTTCATCCTCTGGTTGGGTAGCCTGTGCCTCTTTGTGCCATTCACCCCCTGTCTCACCTCCAGGGGGCGGACTGCGCTCAGTTGCAAGGGTGAACCACTCTCGGCACTTCGGCCTCGGTAAGTACTCTCCTGATAGTACAAGCCAGCCTACTATCAGGAGAGTACTTACCGAGGCCGAAGTGCCGAGAGTGGTTCACCCTTGCAACTGAGCGCAGTCCGCCCCCTGGAGGTGAGACAGGGGGTGAATGGCACAAAGAGGCACAGGCTACCCAACCAGAGGATGAAGACTGGAGTAGGAGCCAGGTGCTGGGATCAGGAATACGTAGAGAAGCCTCCAGAATACAGGTGCAGGTACAGATCTGTAGACAGGTAAATCCGGGTCACTAGCAGAGGTTCAGGGCAGGAGACAGTAGACAAATCCGGGTCACAAGCAAGGTTCAAGAGGGCCAGAGGCAGCAAACGGGTAGTCCAGTAAACAGTCCAGGGGTCAAAGGGCAGGAGAAGGCAGCAAGGTCAAAAGGCAGATCCGAGGTCAAACAGGCAGTCAATCAATCAGGATACCGGAAACAGGAACAGAGCTTAAGCAGGAAGCTGAAGACAAGCCAGCGCTGGACTGATCTGAACCACTTCCTTAAATAGGACCTGTAAGTGGTCATGTGATGCTATCACGCCCTGGAACGCTCAAGCGTGCGCTAGTGCGCATGCGCGTGCGTCGGAGCGCCGAGCCGCGAGTGCGCATGCGCCGGAGCGCCGTCCCGTTGCGCGTGCGCACAGGCACCCGGCGCACCGTGTTAAACTGCCTGTTCTCCTGACACTATCTCAGAGAGCACAATGAAAAATATGTTGCTCTCCCTGAGGAGAACACTGCATAGTGACTTTTCAGACATGTTTGGCCCCTTAAATGAGGTAGTACAATCTCACACAGGTAAAATTCAACATCTGGAAACTAAAATGGCAGAACTGTATGCCGCACACAATGACTTGGTAGATGCATACACTGATCAAGAATCTGAGCTCCAACGCCTGCAAAACAAAATGGCGGATCTGGAGGACCGCTCCAGAAGGAATAATATTAAATTCAGAGGCATTCCTGAAACTATACCCCCTAATGAGCTCACTACCTTTGTACAGCGCCTCATGAAGGCCTTGATCCCGGCCCTGAGTGACATTGAACTCTGTGTTGATAGAGCGCACCGCATACCCAAACCCAAATTTCTACCCGACACCGCGCCTAGAGACACTCTGGCACGCATCCACTACTACCACGTGAAAGAGCGCATTATGGCGGCCGCCAAACAGAGCCCAGCAGTTCCGGAAGAATTTATGGGTATCTCCCTATTCACGGACATATCGCAGCAGACGGCTATCAATAGGAAGAAACTCACTCCACTCACCAAAATCCTGCGCAACAACAGCATCATATACCGTTGGGGGTTCCCTACCAAACTACTGGTTACATGGAATGGTAAATTATACCCCATCTATAGTGTGGATAAAGGTATTCAGCTATTTAAACAGTGGCAACTTCTCCCACCCGACGCGCAGCCTCCAACTCCGCCCGCACCTGTACACCTACAACCCGACTGGACCTGAACAGCCTTTACACCAGTAAAGGAGCCTTCACCTGTCCCTGTTACTTCACCTCTATTGTGAGGACAGGAGCTCACTCATTCACTGGGTTTTTGCACCCGTTGACAGTTCAGTGCGCTGCACTGCTCGTTCTCTTGCCCTAGACCCTATAGCAGGCTTGCTGCCCATTGTGCCTGCATTGCCAGGAATTTCTTAACATGTTATTTTTGTTCTCTCCCTATCTACCCTATGTTTTGACCCTCTACACTCTTCTAGTCACCGTTTTGGAAGCTGATCGCAAAGGAAGAATCCTTTATCCACGGCCTATGACAAAGTTGCAACCACTCAGATGTGTGGATCCTACCTCTCATCTATTAAAGCTGATTGCCCTGATCAACTCGACTGCAGGTGGACTTGTCTCTATGATACTACTCCATACGTTCACCAGGTACGCATCTCCTACTTCTCCTGTGTATGATATCCCATTAGGCGACAATCTCACAGCCTTTACCCAACAGTTATCATGCCTTTAAAGATTATGTCCCTTAATGCCAAAGGGCTTAATAGTCCTTTTAAACGCAATGCCTTGTTACAGGAAGCTCGATCACTCAAAGCAGACATAATTTTTGCTCAGGAAACGCATTTTGCGACAACCAAATGCCCGCGTCTGAACTTCCGGCACTTCCCTCATCTATACATGTCCAACGGCCCGAAAAAAACTTGTGGAGTTTTTATTGCTGTTAAAGACTCAGTCAATTTCCGCCACATACGTACTATAGCAGATCCCCAAGGACGTTATCTCATTCTTATCTGCGAACTGAATCAAACAACATTCACGCTAGTTAATCTCTATGCCCCAAATGTGAAACAGCGGCAGTTTCTTGTCCCTCTACTCACAAAGGTTTTGGAAGAAAGGCAAGGAACCATACTGATTGGTGGAGATTTTAATATAGCTCTTAATCCAGATGTGGACTCTAGTACCCCTTCAAAAAGACCTGTGCACACCATAGCTCCACTTCTAAGCAAACATGGTTTATATGACATCTGGAGGTGTTTCCACGGATCGGAAAAGGACTTCACATTTTTATCGGCAGCTCATGCCTCTTACTCACGTATTGACTTTTTCTTAACTGATAAATTGTCTTTACAAAATGTTCTCTGTGCTGACATTGGTACAATTTCCTGGTCCGACCATGCCCCGATTACGCTAGAATTCGATGATAAACTTCGTAACTCTCCCCCTCCCTTGTGGAGACTTAATGCCTCCCTTCTGGGGAACAAGAATTTGTACCAAACAATAGTCCAGGAACATCATACCTTTTTTCAGTGTAATGACGTCCCGGAGCTTAGTAGGTTCACGGTATGGTGTACCTACAAAGCCTATATGAGAGGGATACTAATTAAATTAGCTTCTTATGCTAAGAAACAGAGGATGAGGCAGATAGATGACTTACTCCATTCCATAGCTGCTAAAGAAAGATATAACAAAGTCAACCCGACCCACACCTTACTAACTGAAATTCTTCAGGATAGGCAACAATTAAGATCCCTTTTACTGCATAAATTTGAGAACCATTTAAAATATATCAAGGCCAACTATTATGGTCTGCATAATAAAGCGGGTGCCTGGCTAGCTAAAAAAGTCAAGCTGCAACAGATTAAAAGAACCGTAACCACAATTAACCATCCAGTATCCCACAAAACCCTATTTAATCCCAGGGACATTGCTAACGCTTTCGCTGATTTTTACCAATCTCTTTATGATCTTCGCAGTGATACCTCTACCCCTCAACCCTCTCCAGAGCTTATTAATTCTTTCCTGACTAAGGTTAAGCTCCCTAGTCTAACTAGTGACCAACTCCAGTCTATCTCACAACCATTTACTACTCAGGAAATAAGCTCAATTATTAAAAAACTCCCAAATCATAAATCTCCAGGAGATGATGGTTTCTCCAATGAGTTTTACAAACACCTCTCAAACGAAATTGCCCCACACCTACAAGCGGTCTTCAGTCTTGCCTCTACCTCTGGATCTTTCCCACCTGAAATGTTGAGAGCGGTGATAGTGACTATTCCTAAACCATGTAAAGACCCTACTAACCCAGCTAACTATAGGCCTATCTCGCTTCTCAACACTGACGTAAAGATCTACGCCAAACTGCTAGCACTTAGGCTGCAAAGTATTCTACCTAGTCTTATACATCCTGATCAGGTGGGCTTTGTCCCAGACCGCCAAGCCCCAGATGGCACTAGACGACTTATAAACTTAATCTCCCGGGCCGGATCCTCTCGAACGCCTTCTCTGCTCCTCTCCTTGGATGCGGAGAAGGCGTTTGATAGGGTTCACTGGGGATACCTTAAAGCAGTATTGGACTCCTTTTGGTATTCAGGGATGGTTGCAGACTGCCATACTGTCCCTCTACTCTACCCCCTCCGCCAAGGTTCTCTCCTCTGGTATCACCTCCAAATCGATCAACATAACCAACGGTACTAGACAAGGTTGCCCTCTATCGCCCATAATCTTTACACTTCTCATGGAACCGTTAGCTGAAAGAATACGAATGCACCCTAATATAACCGGCATCTCCGTGAATGGGACTGAACATAAAGTCAGTCTCTTTGCGGATGATGTCCTGCTTACACTCTCTAATCCCACTACATCACTACAGATGACATGGAACCTCCTGGAAGAATTCAGTGTAGTATCCTATTATAAACTGAATGCATCCAAATCCCAAATGTTAGGAATCAACATCTCCTCCCCCCTACAGTCGGCCTTGTCTAGAACCTTTCCCTTCCCGTGGTCCTCGCACTCACTGCCATATCTGGGCATCCATCTGACACAACACACTTCACAACTCTACAAACATAACTACAAACCCTTTTTGGAATCCTTACCCCAACAATTATCTCAATTGAGAAGTCATGGACTCTCAACAGCAGGAAGAATAGCGTCCCTAAAAATGCTAATATTACCAAAACTCCTCTATTTATTTCGCACCCTGCCTATCCCTCTGCCACATAACTTCTTTACATCTGCTCAGAAACTCTTTACACAGTATATATGGAACCATAAACCTCCAAGATGCTCGCTCAACACTATGACTAGACATAGAAAACAAGGTGGGATGGGAATCCCTAATATCAGGGCTTACTACAAAGCCTGTGTTGTGGATCAAATTAAATATTGGTGGACGCCTTCCAAGTACAAAACATGGGCACACATGGAATCTGATTCGATCTTACATACGGATCTTAGAACAGCATTAATCGCCTTTAAAATAGGAGCTCCGCCACCTAGATCATTGGTCCCAACAGTTCAAGCATCCATCAAGATGTGGCTGGATATTCCTTTCTCACCTCTAGAGAAAGGGTCATTATGCAAAACCCCTGTCCCATTATCTGTCCTCTACCACTTTATTCCACATATTGACCTGAGAATATGGGAAACCAGTGGAATCACCCTAATTAGAGACCTATACCGAGGAACTTCAATACAAACCTTTGCAGACCTTTCTTCTCAATTTCGCCTCCCACCCCTGACGCAATTTACTTATTTACGAATCAGATCCTTCCTCCACAAACAAACCTTGCCCTTATACTTAGATATACCGGCTACTATACTTACATTCTTCCAAGAACCTAAAGTTCCCCTAAAAGGGATATCCCTATTCTATACTACATTTAACACACACAACTCACCTTCGAAACCCACCACCATTGCAAAATGGGAGGGAATACTGGGAAAATCCTTTACAGATACTTACTGGGAAAAAACATTTTATATCACATATGCCTCAACTAGATGTGCGAACCATTGGGAAATGTACCAGAAGGTCATCCACTCATGGTATCTCACTCCATTTAAACTTTCAAAATTTTACCCCTCTCATACAGCCCTCTGCTGGAGGAACTGTGGTGAATCAGGTACGTTATTTCACGTTCTATGGTCATGCATATCTTTGAGATCATTTTGGAATAAAATCTTCTCCACACTTTCAGACATAGCAGGTAGTCATGTTACCCCCTGCCCTGAACTAGCACTCCTACATTTGACCATTCAGGAATTACCGCCCAATATTAGAGTTGTAACAACACAGTTACTTCTAGCTGCTAAACTCACAATTACGAGACTTTGGAATAAATCTAACCCACCCTCCCCTTTAGATGCTGTACGTACATTAAATCACCAATGTGAAATGGAGAAATTACTGGCTATTACTAATCTTTCACTAACTTCATTTAGAGACAAATGGAATTTATGGTTATGCAACACTAATGCCGCGTACACACGAAGGGACTATCCCGCGGGATTATCCTCTGGACTGAAGTCCAGCGGATAATCCCCTCGTGTGTGGGCGCCGGCGGACTTTTTGGCGCCAAAGTCCGGCGGACCAAAGTTTTAAGTTTGGTTTTAAAATTATCCGCTGGACTTGGCAGTCCAGCGGACAATCCCGCCGTTAGTGGGCAAGTCCGCAGGACTTTTGAAATGAACGGACTTGCCGCTCATCGGCAAGTCCGTTCATTTAGCACGTGACTTCAGGTTACGTAGCTAGCGTAGGCAGTTACTGCCGCCGCGCTAGCTCCGTGACCTGGCATGGATTTAAAGGGACTCCCCACGCCGAAAAACGGCGTGGGGGTTCCCCCCAAATCCATGTCAGACCCTCATCCGAGCACGCAGCCTGGCAGGCCAGGAAAGGGGTGGGGACGAACGAGCGCCCCCCCCTCCTGAGCCGTACCAGGCCGCGTGCCCTCAACATGGGGGGTGCCCTGGGGAAAGGGGGGCCGTGCGGCCCCCCCACCCCAAAGCACCTTGTCCCCATGTTGATGAGGACAAGGGCCTCTTCCCGACAACCCTGGCCGTTGGTTGTCGGGGTCTGCGGGCGGGGGCTTATCGGAATCTGGGAGCCCCCTTTAATAAGGGGGCCCCCAGATACCGGCCCCCCACCCTATGTGAATGAGTATGGGGTACGATGTACCCCTACCCATTCACCTAAGGTGTAAAATGTAAAGTACAAAAACACACACACTTTTGAAAAAATATTTTATTGCACTGCTCCGGGGGTCTTCTTCCGTCTTGGGGGTCTTCTCGCCGGACTCCTCCGCTCTCTTCTGCTCTTTTACCTAGCTCTTTCACGAGCGGGGGAGTCCGGCTACCTTCTTCGTCGTCGCCGCCATCGTCTGGGGGTCTCGATCCGCCTTCGGGGGTCTTCCGGGGGTCTCTTCTGTTCTTGCGGCGGTCGTCGTCTTCCGCGCCGCTGGCGCCTTCTTCTTCTTCTTGTCCTTCTTCTTGTTCTTCTTCTTCCGATGTTGACCCGACGCTCTCTCTGCCCGGAATGGCAGAGGAGCGCTGCGCTTGGACTTATATAGGGGCATGGGGACAGGGTCACATGCACATGTCACATGGTGACCCCGCCCCCTTGTGTTGTCACAGTCCCGGAGGATGCTGGGACTGTGACATCGCAAGGGGGCGGGGTCACCATGTGACATGAACATGTGACCCTGTCCCCCATGTCCCTATATAAGTCCCAGCGCAGAGCGGCACAGGCATTCCGGGCAGAGACAGCGACGGGTCAACATCGGAAGAAGAAGAAGAACAAGAAGGACAAGAAGAAGAAGGCGGAAGAAGAACAGAAGAGACCCCCGGAAGACCCCCGAAGGCGGATCGAGACCCCCAGACGACGGCGGCGACGACGAAGAAGGTAGCCGGACTCCCCCGCTCGTGAAAGAGCTAGGTAAAAGAGCAGAAGAGAGCGGAGGAGTCCGGCGAGAAGACCCCTAAGACGGAAGAAGACCCCCGGAGCAGTGCAATAAAATATTTTTTCAAAAGTGTGTGTGTTTTTGTACTTTACATTTTACACCTTAGGTGAATGGGTAGGGGTACATCGTACCCCATACTCATTCACATAGGGTGGGGGGCCGGTATCTGGGGGCCCCCTTATTAAAGGGGGCTCCCAGATTCCGATAAGCCCCCGCCCGCAGACCCCGACAACCAACGGCCAGGGTTGTCGGGAAGAGGCCCTTGTCCTCATCAACATGGGGACAAGGTGCTTTGGGGTGGGGGGGCCGCACGGCCCCCCTTTCCCCAGGGCACCCCCCATGTTGAGGGCACGCGGCCTGGTATGGCTCAGGAGGGGGGGGGCGCTCGTTCGTCCCCACCCCTTTCCTGGCCTGCCAGGCTGCGTGCTCGGATGAGGGTCTGACTTGGATTTGGGGGGAACCCCCACGCCGTTTTTTCGGCGTGGGGATTCCCTTTAAATCCATGCCAGCTTGCGGAGCTAGCGCGGCGGCATTTACTGCCTACGCTAGCTACGTAACCTGAAGTTACGTTCGAAATGAACGGACTGCTCCGTGTGTGGGCAAGTCCGTTCATTTTCAAAAGTCCCGCGGACTTTTGGCCGGCGGATTATCCGCTGGAGAAGTCCGTGCGTGTGTGGGCAAGTCCACACGCTCGGAAAGTCCAGCGGACCCAGCTGGAAAGTCCCGCGGGATTGTCCGCTGGACTAGGTCAGCCGGCAAAAGTCCGCACGTGTGTACGCGACATAAGTGTACAGTCAAAGTCTGAAATGTTTAACGAGATCGGAGGTTTTACACATTGACTCGCGATCCAGGCCTTGAACACGTTCTAAGATGGTGACTATTCTCCCCCCCCCCCCTTCCCCTCTCCTTCCCTTCCCTCTAACCTCCCCCATATTCAATGTATCTCAGCGATATAGGATCAATTGCAGGTTTACCACCTCACCGACGCCTTCTTGTTAACAGATACTCTACCTTCATCTGCTACTCCATGTTTCTGTTGAATTGTTAACTCTGTAATGTTGATGCAGATTTGAACCTGTTTCATTATTATTACTATTATTGTTTTACCACTTTATTATCGACTCAATAAAAAACTATTGAAAAAAAAAAGAATGATGAGCACTTTCAAGACATGCAGGTGCTCAATATCCCCTCACTTTCACTTCACCTGCTAATATTGTGAGGTTTTATCTTTTTTTTTTTTTCCCACAAAAAGGTTTTTATTGAGATTGAACAGAAATGTAAGTACATTACATAGGATATTTCAATGCAGGAAAACTTCCTTGACATTAATACAACAATTACAGTGCAAAAAGGTAGTATTGCAACCTGAGTCAAGGATAACAAGAAACGTATAGAGGATTACATGTCCAAAGAACAGGTGCATTAGGAACAGTATATGAAATCTATATTGTATCAACTCATGAAGAGACGTTCTGCAGTCGACAAGTGAGGTAATAGTAGCTTCTTAGTCATGTGGACCACTATCAACAGGTCCAATCATGGCCTGATGGGGTCGCTTGGGCTTGAAGGCACACTGCTATAGGGGTTAAGGGTCTCTTGCAGGAGTTACATGTATATATAGGATTAATTCTCTGCCCAAGGGGCGGGGGACATGCTGTGGGAAAGTGGGGGAGAGGGGAGGGTCAGAAAGGGGGAGATGGTGGTAAAGAATCATAGGGTAGAGTAAGAGGGGTGAGCAGAAAACGGCTAAGGTATACAGGGAAGGGGGGGTGTGTCGCTCCTCTCTCCTCCCCCCAAGTCTGTTTATCGTTTGGTCTGCTAGTCCTTATAAAGGGCAATATATCATGGTTCATGTCGGGAAGTAGGATTTGTAACTGTCTGTGGTCTTAAAATGGGTCCAACAGGCCCATGTTGAGGCAAATTTTTGTATATGATCCTGCGCAGTGAAGATCAATTCTTCCATCTCCTCTATTTTCGCAATCCTGTGTAGCCATTCCCTGATGGTTGGGGCCTGTGTCGAGCGCCAGTGTACTGGAATGCACAATCTAGCTGCATTAACCATATGCATGGCCAAAGATTTGTGATAGGATCGGCTGGACAGGGTTGTGTGATGAAGCAGATACTGTGCTGGGTTGTAATCTAGATTATATGTGGTCACCCTTCCAATTATGGAGTGTACCTCCTCCCAAAATGGTTGGAGTACCGGGCATTCCCACCATATGTGGATCATGGATCCTACGTCATTGTTGCATTTCCAGCATATGTTTGGGATTGTGGGCGAGAACTTGTGTAAGCGAGATGGAGTTTTGTACCATTTTGTGACTATTTTGTAGCCGTTTTCCTGTATTGCTACGTTCATTGAGCCCATGTGTGTGTTTGTAAGTATGGTTTCCCATTCTTCGTCAGAAAATTTCGTCTGTAGGTCTTTGCTCCAGGAGGAACGTGAGCTGTCTGTCTGTGAGGAGTGAGTCTTGTCTTGGAGGAGGGGGTAGATTAGGGATATTAAGTGTCGTTGTGGTTCTACATTTAAGTACAAGGTTTCGAACTGAGTAGGACGTCTGGACCATATGTCTGGAGGGTCCCTGGAAGTGAGGAAGTGTCTTAATTGTCTATAAGACCAGAAGGGGAATTCTTTCGTGCAGGACAATGAGACTAAGTTTTCGTAGGATCGTAGTTAACCTTTATGGTAAAAGTGTTGTGCTAGTACTTCATCATGAGGCCATTCCCGTATTAAAAAGGTGTTCACGTCACATGGGGGAAAGTTTGGGTTTCCTCTCAGCGGGGTTATTGGTCCTGGTCGTGACGATAGGTTGTGGTGTTTCATTGCTGTTTCAAAGGCCAGTAATGATGGGTGAATGAGTGGGTGGTTTTTGACTGGTATGGGCCAGTGTTTTGGAAAGAGCCAAGGAAGGAGGTGCAAGGGCTTGGTCATGAAGGAGTTTTCCAGGTTGACCCAGCATTTTGCCTGTTTGTGTGATTTCCAGTCAATCACTCTGGTAAGATGACAGGCTATGTAATATTTATAAATATCTGGTAAGGCGATCCCTCCTTTATTTTTGGGATTGATTAGGCGTGCATATTTAATTCGCGGGGAGCCGCCCCTCCAGATAAATGCTGAGCAAGCTGATTTGTAAAGTGCGAAGAATGTAGGAGGTAAGTGGATAGGGATTGTCTGCATGAGGTAAAGGAGACGGGGGAGGATTATCATTTTAATTAATGCTGAGCGTCCGAACCAAGAGACATTAAGGTTGGCCCAGTCTTTTAAATCTGTTTGAATTTTAGTCAAGGCCTGTTGAAAGTTCTGTTTGTATAAGTCTGTCAGGTTTCTAGTGATCTGGATGCCCAGGTACGTTATGGCCTCCTTCTTCCATTGAAAGGGGAAGGAATCTTGGCAATGGGCTGCTTCTTGCGGGGGAAGGGATATATTTAGTGCGTGGGATTTGGAGAAATTGATCTTGAGGTTGGAAAGTACACCAAAGTGGTTAATATCATGGAGGAGGTTCGGTAGGGACGTTCGTGGCGTTTGTACTGACAGTAAGATGTCATCCGCAAACGCTGCTACCTTGTATTCTCTATTTTTAATAGTAATCCCGCGGATATCGGCGTTAGCCCTTAGTCTGTTCAAGAGTGGTTCCAGCGTGAGGACAAAGATCAGGGGGGACAATGGGCAGCCCTGGCGTGTACCATTGTTAATTGGGAAGGCGTTCGACAGGAGGCCATTTGCTTTGACTCTTGCTGAAGGGTTGGCGTAGAGTGCATTGATGTGTGCGAACATGCGAGGTAGAAGGCCCATGCCCTTCAATACTGCTTGCATATAGTCCCAGACCACCCTGTCGAACGCCTTCTCAGCGTCAAGGGACAGAAGGAAACCATTATTCTCTGTTGAGGTAAGCCAGTGATGGACATTTAGGGTGCGAATCGTGTTGTCCCTAGCCTCCCTGCCAGGGATGAATCCTACTTGGTCAGCAGATATAAGGCCAGGGATGAGGGGTAATAATATATTTGCGATGATTTTGGCGTATATTTTGATGTCTACATTAAGTAGGGAAATTGGTCTATAATTGCATACCTGGGAGGGATCTTTATCTGGCTTAGGAATGACCGCAATGTGTGCTTCTAGCATATTTCCTATTGAAGCGGATGGGTTGGACAAGGAGTTAAAAGTACCTAACATTCTGGGTGCGAGTAATTCTGAGAAGGTTTTATAATAGATTAGTGAAAGTCCGTCAGGGCCAGGGCTTTTCCTTGCTTTCATTTGTTTTATTGCATGATTAAGTTCTTCGCTGGACAGTGGTGATTCTAAGGCTTCAGCTTGTTGGGAAGTGATTGGTTTAGGGCAGTATTGGGATAGGAACTCTTTCATCTGGGACGTGCGATTCAAAGCCTTGGGTGAATTTGGTGTGGCTTGCGGTAAATTATATAGATTAGAGTAAAATTTCTCAAATTGAGAGGCTATATCTTCATTTTTGGATAATAAGGTGCCCTGTTCAGTGCGTATGTGGTGTATTATGGATGAAGTTTTAGCTGCTTGTATCATGCGTGCTAACAACCTCCCACTCTTGTTGCCGTGTTCATAAAACACTTTCTGATTGAGAATGTATCTTCTCCTAGTACGTTTCCCTAGTTCCTCCCTCAGTGTGGAGCGTGCGAACAAAAGGTCTTGTAGAGTGGTTTGGGAGGTCGAAAGTTTGTGAGCTGTCTCAAGACGATTAATTGTTTTAATGAGGGACGTGATCTGTTCTTGTTGTCTTTTTTTTGCTATTGTAGCTAGGGCTATCAGCTTCCCTCTAATTACACATTTATGTGCTTCCCATAAAGTGGTTGGTGTGATTTCTGGGGTGTCGTTTTCTTGGAAGTACAAGTGAAGACGGGAAGTAACTTGTCTTTGTACCGCTGGGTCTTTCAGGAGGGAAGCGTTCAACCTCCATGTCTTGGAAATTTTTTTGGTTTCAGGGAAAGTTAGTGTCATCGTGATGGGGTGGTGGTCGAATAGAAACATTGGCTCAATTGTGGCTAGTGATAAACACGAAAGGTCTGTCTGGGATAGGAAGAAATAATCGATTCTAGAGTATTTCTGGTGCGGAGAGGAGAAGAAGGTGTAGTCTTTGGTAGTCGGGTAAATTGTGCGCCATGTGTCGTGTAGGGTCAGGTTCTGTAGTTGGAGTTTGATTTGTCTTAGTGCCCTGAACGGGAGGGCGGATGTGCTCATGGAGGAGTCTAGCGTTGGGTTCAGTGGGGTGTTAAAGTCGCCCCCTAGTATAAGTAGCCCCTCCTGAAATGTGGTAAGTAGATCGCATATTTTCCTGCAAAATGTCACTTGATGTTCATTTGGGCAATAAACGTTCGCTATCGTGATGGGTTTGGCAGCATATTTGCCTTTTATGAAAATATACCTGCCCTCTTGGTCAATGATCGAGTCTGTGAGTTGGAAGTCAGCCTGTTTTGAGATCAATATAGAGACCTCTTTGGTTTTGGAAGTTGGATTCGTGGAGTGGAGTGCCTGTCTGTACATGTGATTTGTCAATTTAGGAATTGCATTCGTTCGAAAATGTGTTTCCTGCAACAGTAGGAAGTGGGCTCTATGTTTAGTTAGAGCCATTAGAGTTTGGGATCTTTTTTCTGGGAGGTTTAGTCCTTTCACGTTGAGTGAGAGACATTTAAGTGTAAGTTGCTCGGTAGTTGTCTTGTTCTGCATGGTCGTATGCGTGCTAAATTAATCTAGAGAAATTAGGATGTCCTGCTGTAGGTTCAATCTGGGGCGTGGGTTAGTATCGGGGCGCTCGTAGGGGGGGGGGGAGAGGAGCGAGGCCCACCGAGGAAGGAGGAGCAGAAGGGGGGTGTATGTAGAGGGTGAGAAAGAACGGAGGGGTGGTCGGTAGAAGGGAAGGCAGTAGGGGGAAATAGAGAAGAGCGAGGAAGAGAGGCTAGTAGGTAGGAGGGGGGAAGGATTGTGGGAAGGGTTAGTTGAAAGGATGTAAGGCAGAAGATGCACTGGGGTTCTTCTGTAAGTTATGTATCGGAGGTGGACTTAAGGCGTGCCTATCCACCTAGTAGGAAGGGTCCGGGACAGTAGCACAGGTCTAAATAGACCGCTATGTGGGGGTAGTGGTCTAGAAAGGAACTGGTGGTATCGCACTGATGGGGACGAAAAGCAATAAGCAGATAGGTCAAAGGGATTGTAGAGGCCTAAAGCTATATGTGTTTCATAGTGGTTTTAAACGATAGGTATGAATCCTAAAGTTAAGGGGTCTTGGGTCAGGGTGATAGTGCTACGGCATATCGCTGAAAATGTGGGAGCTTACTACACTCACTCCGGTCTGTGTGGCGTAAACATAGTGGAATAGTATCTCTAACCAATAGCAGGTGAGGCTGTTAAATTAACTATAAACCTAATTAACTAAATAGCTATACCTCCTGGTGCGTAAGGCGTATTTCCCTCAGTATCGCGTCAGCCCCGTCTGAGGGAGTTTTAAAACCGCAATCATGGAGAGATTAGGTCTGTGGGGTTTGCATAACGGAGGCCTCAGGTGAAGAGGGGCACCAGGGAGCATCTGCATATACAGACGCCTCTTGGTTCTGTGTCAATTGTCGCTATTGTCTAAATTAAGCGGGGATGACGCGAGAGCGAGGTCACTAGGTAATACACGTGTAAAGATGCCTACGATTCCATGATGTCAGCCATAGCGTCCCGGGTGAATTACAACCCGGCACGCTATGGCCGAGTCGCATAGTCCGTCCAGCCTCCTCAATACAAACAATTGGTTTACAGTGTGTGACAGTCTCCCAGAGGGAGGGCAGGTACTGGCCGTTAGCGGGTGACCGCTTCAGGTAGTAGTATGTGGTGCGGTTACCGGTACCTTATTACAGGAGTAGAACACGTAAGTCCATGTCACTAGGCGGAGATCTGTGGCATCCATACCATGATGAGGTGACGGTGTTTTTCAGAAGTTTGATTTCCGCTGCAAAGTCTGTTGCTCGAGAAGGACGTCATGCATTCTCATGAAGTTGGAGAGAGACTCCTAGGTGCAACGCTTCTATAGAGGAAGTTGAAGGAGCAGCTGGATGGGTGAGATATGATAAACAAACGAAGAAAACAATACAAGGGGGGGGGGGGGAGGGGGGATATGTTCCGTTATGCCAAAAAGAGAGAAAAAAAAAAAAATGTGAGTTCCCAAGTCAAAGTGCAGGAATCTATCTATGCAACTGGGTTGTTCCGCCGTGGGGTATCAGGTGGTCCTGGGCTGCGCATCGGTGGGTCTCGGCGAGAAGGGCGCGCTTCAGGTGACATGGGGTCCAATCTGCGACGTCTGGAGCGGTGACGTTGAGTCTTGGGAGAGGAGTTGTGCGAGACTTGCTTCCATGGCTCTGTGGGGAAGTAGAAGTTGTACCATTCAGGGATATCCACCGGGGGTATATCCAGTTGTTCGCAGAACAGAGGTAGATCTTCTGGGGTTCTGAGGAGTGCTGTACGTCCCCTGTTAGATGCAGATAGGCAGAATGGAAACTTCCACCTATATTGGATATTGCGTGATCGCAAGACTTCCAGCAGAGGGCGCAAAGTGCGTCTGTTTTGTAAGGTAATTTGGGAAAGGTCCTGGAAGAGCTTAACTTCAGTGCCATTAAACATTATACGGCCCCTGTCTCTGGCTTTTCTGAGTATTTCCTCCTTCAGGGAAAAGTTAACGATGCAGAATACAATGTCTCTGGGGGGTTCTGTATCCCGTGGAGGGGGTCTTAGGGCTCTGTGTAAGCGTTCCATCTCTATGGGTGTATCTGCGGGGCGGCCAAGCAGGTCATTAAAGATGGAGTATACTGCATGTGGCAGTTCAGCCTGGTCAATTCCTTCAGGTACCCCTCTCACCCTGACGTTATGCCTGCGTCCCCTATTGTCTAAATATTCCACATGTCTGTGGAGCTCAAACATAAGTGGCAAATGCTGGTCATACGTTTTCTGTACTTGCCTTATTGCTGTGGCATATATCCGGGAGTCCTCCTCTATGTCAGAGATCCGGTGATTCATGGTGTGGATTTCAGCTTTCAGGTCCGAGATCGCTGACATCATGGTGCTCTTGATGTCCAGGGCGACTCTTTGGAGATCTCTTTGTAGATCCAGGAGGCTGGGGTGTGATGCGCTCTGTCCGTCGCCCTCCATCATCGAGTCCGCCGAGCTCCTAGGCGAGACTGGGGATGAGGCCTGTGAATGTCGCGCGGCCTGGGAAGCCTGGGAGGCCTGCGCCGCCTCGTGTTGTGTGGATTGGCGGGTCCGAAATAGCTCCGGTATGTTGCCACTCAAATGGGTTCCCGGGTCTTTCTGCGTGCGGGGTGTGGAGGAACTTCTGTTGGACTTTCCCATCTTGTTTAGCAGCCTCTTGTCCCTGTTAGGTGCGTTTGTTTGTCCGTGGTGTGCGGGAGCTAGCTAGCAAGCAGCCATCTCGTGTCCTGTCCAGGCCACGCCCCCTGTGAGGTGTTATCTTAACCGCTTGCTGACTGGCTCATGCCGATGTACGTCGGTCAGAATGGCACTCCTGCGCAAACTGACGTACCTGCTAGTTTTTGGAGCTTTGGAGCACAAATTAGAATGTATTACATGAGACTGCTAGAGACTAGGGATGGGCGAACGGTTCAGCCTGAGCATAAGTTCGGGCCGAACTTTGGTTATTCGGGTGTTCTGCAGAACACCGAACAATATGCGATGGTCAGTGCAAATTCAAAAGCCGCCGGAACACCGTTTAAGTCTACCATTTTGACACTTTTTTTGTGAAATGGCTCTCTCGTTTCCCCCTGAACCATACCAGGCCACATGCCCTCAACCCCATGAGGGTGCTTCGGGGTAGCCCCCCAAAGCACTTTGTCCCCATGTTAATGGGGACAAGGGCCTCATCTCCACAACCCTTTTTTTTTTAAATTTTGGTTTGGGGTTCCCCTTAATATTTATACCAGACCAAAATGGTCTGGTAATGGACTGAGGGAATCCCATTCCGTTTTTTTCAATGACTTTTATCTGTATTGTCGGGACCGACAATTCATTATAGCTGCAAGTACTTTTAAATGACTTTTTTTCCTTTAGAAATTTAATTTTTCCTCAGGGACTGTTCTAAACATGGGAAAAATGAACCACTATACAGGCATACTATAGACACCCCCCAGGTAGGAATTTAAAGGAATATTTTTTCATTTATGTTGTTTCACTTTAAGCATTATTAAAATCACTGCACCCAAAAAAAATTCAGTTTTTAAAACTTTTTTTTGCATTGATACATGTCCCCTGGGGCAGGACCAGGGACCCCAAACACTTTTTATGACAATAACTTGCATATAATCCTTTAAAATTAGCACTTTTGATTATTCATGTTTGTGTGCCATAGACTTTAACGGTGTTTGTGTGTTCTGCCAAATTTTCGGCCTGTTCGGTATGTTCTGGTGCGAACCGAACCGGGGGGTGTTCGGCCCATCCCTACTAGAGACGACTGCTGTTACAGCTTCTGAGCAAAAACAGTGCTTCTACATTTGTGCCTCCTAAAGGCCCCTTAAAATCATCTGTGGAACATTTGATATTTCTCTCAGCAAGATACATTAACCACTTCATTACCGCCCATAGTCATATGACGCCCACAAGGTGGATCTACCATCCTGGGTGGGCGTCATATGACGTCCTCGCATTCCCGGCCGCCTGGGGGGCGCGCGCGCGCGCCGCCGGCGTCACGCGCGCACGCCCACAGCATCGCTCGGGACACGGTGCGAGTGCCCGGCGGCCGCGATGTCCGCCGGGCACCCGCGATTGCCCGTTAAAACAACGGGACCGTGCGGGACCGTGGAGCTGTGCGTGTAAACACACAGCTCCACGTCCTGTCAGTGCAGAGGAGACCGATCATGTGATCCCAGTACAGAGGAACACATGATCGGTCTCCTCCCCTTGAGTCCCCTCCCCCCACAGTTAGAATCACTTCTATTAGGGAACATATTAACCCCTCCAGCGCCCCCTAGAGTTAACCCCTTCCCTGCCAGTCACATTTACACAGTAATCATTGCAATTTTATAGCAACGATCGCTGTGTAAATGTGAATGGTTCCAAAAATGTGTCAAAAGTGTCCGAAGTGTCCGCCGCAATGTCGCAGTCACGAAAAAAAAAAAAATCGCAGATCGCCGCCATTACTAGATAATAAAAAAAAAAAAAAAAAAAAAATTCAATAAATCTATCCCCTATTTTGTAGACGCTATAACTTTTGCGCAAACCGATCAATATACGCCTATTGCGATTTTTTTTACCAAAAATATGTAGAAGAATACGTATCAGCCTAAACTGAGGAAAAAAATATTTTTTTTTAAAAAAATGGGATATTTATTATAGCAAAAAGTAAAAAATATTGTGTTTTTTTTCAAAATTGTCGCTCTTCTTTTGTTTATAGCGCAAAAAATAAAAACCGCAGAGGTGATCAAATACCACCAAAAGAAAGCTCTATTTGTGGGAAAAAAAGGACGTCAATTTTGTTTGGGTGTAACGTCGCACGACCGCGCAATTGTTAGTTAAAGCGACGCAGTGCCGAATCGCAAAAAGTGCTCTGGTAAGGAAGGGTGTTTAAAAGCCCTGTATTGAAGCGGTTAAAAAGATCACAGGAATGAAAAAATATAAATGAGGTGGACAGAAAAATAATAAGATGGTATGAAAAAAAATTTCCAAGTCATTTAACTACTAGAACCCAGTCCACTGAATATTTTCATTGTCTTGAAAAAGCAGCTACAGTATGTAAGGAAAATGCTGACTAATGTGTACAGGGGCACCAAGGGCTGCACCAAAAGTGCAGAAGGGCCACAGGCACCAGGAATATAGAAAGTATTGGTTGAAATCAGATTTTTTTTCAGCTGCATGTTAAGGTTACGGTGAAATGATATGAAACAATATTGCTGCATTAATTGCACTGATTTTGGGTCTAGAGAAATTAGAAAATTGTTTTATATTTGGTTAAAGAATTAGAATACCTAATACATGAATGAGCATGCATATTAAATGCCACCCCTTCAGCTTAGGGTGACATAGGCATAATATTCTGGTTGTGAAACAACGGCTCTAAATTCTGGAGTCAGCAGAAGTATCTCTGTGTTTTTCTTAACCTTGGGACAGATTAAATCTCTCCTCTCTGCGCTGAACAGAATAGAGGAAACAACCTCTCTGCATAGCTATTTTCTGCCAAGTCTCCTGGCTGCTGGCATTAATTAAGAAGCAGAGCAAATCAGGATAACAGGATGATACGGGATCTTATCGCAAGGGTGTGTGGACCAACAAAAAGTCATCTTACTGTCTGCAGGCGTTTTAACCTCTTCAGGGCTCACCAGCAACATGCTTCATGTACACATATAACCTAGCTAATTAAAGCATGACACATAGCTCTTTTATGTTCCCTAAAATGATAAATAATGCATTAAAAGAATGGGTATATAGCTGTAGAATTATGAAAGCACAAAGTTAGTAGGTTATTAGCAATTGTCTAAGTATTTTGTACTGAATTTGTTGAGTTTTTCTTAAGTTCATTACAATCACTCAGTAACCACTATTTTTGGTGTAGCTATTCATTTCTCATAAAGTGATACACAAAGCACAACACAATATTCAGTGTGCTATGGGGGTTGTTTAGCTCAGTGATAGAAGCATTTTTTAGTGAGTCCAAGTCAGCCCACTTTTATTTAAAATAAAAAATAAAAAGTCCATAAACAGTTACCGATGCAGGGGATTTTCATCAGCAAAGCAAGTAATACAAAATACCAAGCCACCTGGCTCTCTCTTCAGCAGCACTGCTACTCTTGTCACTGGTCCCTCAGACCGGCTCCCCCCATGGCTATATGGGCTTTCCTGGTTCACTCAGTATATTGTTACTGCTACTTGCTCTATGGGCCCACTCCTGACCTCTCGATAGGTGTTCTCCTGATATCCCGGGCTCCCTTACTCCTCTGAGACTTACAGATTCCCTTCACCTAGTTGCCACAGATCTCCCTGTTTCCCAGACTCTCTTTCAGTCTATCACACTCGATTACCCCCCTCAATTCTCTCAGTCCTATAGACATAGGATCTGTCCTCTAGCATGGAATACTGACTCTTGAGTAGAGCACCTCTGTCTCCTAACAGGACTACACACATGTTTCCAATGGGAGGTCCTGCACGCTGCATATCTGCAAAACCTGTGTCCTTTCTCTATCCATTTTCACAGTGGCAGGGCCTCACACTGTCACATACATCAGATATGCTCTGATGTTCAGATGATGCTCAGGTATTAAAGAATATGTTACCCCAACATTTCATATTCCTGATATGTGCCTGCTGTATCATGTACTTGTATGAAAAAGTATCTTTTTCTCTTTGTATTGCTTTCTTTGTGTGAAATACCTGGTGTTCCTGCCAGTCCCCCCTACTTTCCTATTAAAACTGCCCATACTAAGCATGAGAGCACAGTGTGGTCAGTTGTATCACTGTGCTAGGAACTCAGCCTGCTTTCCTCCAATGATCAAACTTGTCCTCACACATTCCCCCCTCCACCTCACCTTCACACCACCAGATGACTGAACGAGTTATATAAAATAGGGTGGGGTTCTAGTTTTATTCTGCATAAACCCAAATTCTGACCGTAACCTCTAAAATAGACATGCAGGACCACAACCCCTCCCCCCTGGGCATCGCTAGCTTAAAGCCTGAGGCATTATGAAGGAAAGGATGTCTCTATCCTTTCCTTCATTGCCCCCAACTACAGAGTCTAGAGAACATGGCTAGGCCTTAGGCTTCAGGCCTACCCAGCACAGCAGTTCCTCACACACCCACACCAGACCAAGGACTGGGTAGGAGGACCTTGATCACTTGATCTCCCCAAATATTTATACTCTTTCCCACCATGATCTAGTGGCCAAGAAACCTCTGCTGGTTGGTTGAGAGAAGTATAGATATTCATAACTCATAATATAAGGAAGAAACTACAGCTATACTGAGCTTAGAGGGAAAACCCAAATGATCACAAAGACTACATATTAACTAGGTTAACTACCATCTAGCAAAGCTAAATTTACTGATAGCCCCTATTTGGGACAGGGTGGCTACATTTACATTAGTTACAGTAAGTGCAGTACAAAGGACTATTTTTCAGTCTTTTGAAGTGTAAGAAGACAATGACTTTCCTAAGCCCTGTCTCTGCAAGGAACTAATCCTGACTGAGGGAACATGAAGAAACAGGGAGGATCTAGCTTGGACTAAACTAACTAGCGCTAAACAAGAGGGGAGGACAGAGGAAGATACCAAATCACATATGTAAACAAGTCCCATATAAGTAAATACAATCAGCGCAAAGGAGTAAAGATGAATAATAACATGCAGCTGAACACTAAGAGATTTTTCACATAATCAAAAGGGTAATAGTATACTGAGGAGTGCAGAGCATATCAGGGCTCAATAAAACAGATGCAATATAAAGCCCATATAAATCCAAAAAACAAGAATAGGTGGTGGACTAACAGTCCCAACAGGCAAGGATTCCATGTGAGAAAATTTTAATGCAAGAGTGACTTTCCCTCCACGTCCAGAGCAATCGATTCGCTCACCTCTAAGTGTGGACCACTGAACTAACAGATGGTCAACAACGGTATAACCTCCAGAAAGGGTCCAGGTCCACCGACCGATATCTCAAGGGGTAAGTATGGTAAGAGAAAGGAAAATATAAGTGCTCACTGGTATCGTAATTTTGCAATGTTTTTATTAATAAAAAATGGCTACTCACAAGGGCTTCAATGTACAGCAAAAAACAGAGCAGACACTGAGGATATGGATATCCAGGATGGCAGCGGGTGACTTCAGGACATGGCTTCTTCCCTGTAGGCCTTGCGTTCACAAGAACTTCGTCAGCGGGGCGGAGCCAACCAGCGGCACCCGTCCTCTTATAAGCATACTGATCATCATGAAACATGATGTAAAGAGAGGCAGCGGTGATAGCCACTCCCCAAAATGGAACCAGAGATTCCACTGTCATGCAGCATATTCCCAGACAGGAAATAGCAATTTTCCATTGCCAAAGAGACCGAAGGCAGTAAAAAAATACTGATCCCTACTGGCCGTTTCATAGAAGGCAGCACAAAAAACAATCAGTTATAAAATAGACATTACCACCTGCTGTCATCCTGTACATCCACTCATCCTATAACATACCCAAAGACAATAAAACACATTACACAATTAAATTAATATTATAAGATAATGAAATACAAATCACAATCATAAAAATTCATTAAAATTTATTAAAAAGGGGGCTATAGAATATGTTAAATGACATGACATGACAGACTCTAAAATGTTTGGAGACACTATAAGATCTTAATCCCTTTTTAATATTGTTAACATGCTCCCCAATGCGTAAGCTCAGGGGCCTAGATGTTCTACCAATATACTGGAGTCCACAATTGCACTCCTGCATATATAGACAAGGGGGGTATGTGGCACTTACCCCTAAATAAATATCTAAAATCTCCTATAGAGTTTTCCAAAAGGATGGGTTACCTTCAGTTATTAATGGGTTAAACCAGCATAAATAAATGTGAACAGCAAAAATACATATATAAAATATCATACAAATTCATAAGATTTCAATAAAATAGTGGATAAAATAGTGGATGAAATAGTGAATAACCAATATACGTGGTTGTTAAAAACGTGCTGGAATAAAATCATTCATTGATGATAATAAAAATAATTCAATAAGATTTCCAATAAATGTGATGTGAAAAAACAGTAAGAAGGAAATGCCTTCTGTGGATCAATACTGGAAAGGGTCTAAAGTGAGACGTGCAAATAACGTGAAAATGTATGACCAGACAATGGTCACGTGCAAAAAAATATAAGAATATAAGAATAAAAAGAGCTTCAACTAAGTGACTGAAGTACTTTTTATTCTTATATTCTTATATTTGTTTGCACGTGACCATTAGCTGGTCATACATTTTCACGTTATTTGCACGTCTCACTGTGCACTTTAGATCCTTTTCAGTATTGATCCACAGAAGGCATTTCCTTCTTACTGTTTTTTTCACATCACATTTTATTGGAAATCTTATTGAATTATTTTTATTATCATCAATGAATGATTTTATTCCAGCACGTTTTTAACAACCACGTATATTGGTTATTCACTATTTCATCCACTATTTTATCCACTATTTTATTGAAATCTTATGAATTTGTATGATATTTTATATATGTATTTTTGCTGTTCACATTTATTTATGCTGGTTTAACCCATTAATAACTGAAGGTAACCCATCCTTTTGGAAAACTCTATAGGAGATTTTAGATATTTATTTAGGGGTTAGCGCCACATACCCCCCTTGTCTATTTTCTATTTCAGTGTGAGATCACTCATATGTTGGCTGCTCTCCCCTTATACTCATTGATAAACATAGTTTTACCTTGGTTGAGCTCACTAGTTACCCTTTTATATTACTCCTGCATATATACAACCCCCTGTGTATTGCATGTAATCAAATTCTTATGTTAGAATTCTAAACAATGGAGAAGACATTTTTTATGTGAACTACTGATAGCTGATTTATTCAAAGCCCACTTGACTGATGCTATAGCCTCCCATTGTCCAATGATAGTATATAGGGAGCTGACATCAGCCGTGACTAATATACTACCATTAGTACAAGGAAGGGCTTCAACAATCTGTATAAAGTGCTTTGTATCTTTGAGAAAGGCAGGAGTATCACACACTAAAGATTTAAGAAAAAAAACGATATATTGGCCAAGGCATGAGGACACCGAATCAATGCCATTCACAATAGGTCTCCTGGGGGGGACTGAGCATCCTTGTGGATTTTTGGCAAACAATAAATGATCGGTGTCCTACACGCACTTGGATCAAAATAATTGGCCTCTATCAGATCGCTCTTCAGTATTTGGTATATATTGCTGCCAGAAACCATGAATCAGACTGACATAGAACTACTGTTAAATCACACTTGTTTAGTAATAATAATAAAAAGGTAAACAGAGTAAACTTAGTCAAAACATAGCCAGAATTCAGGAATCTGAATGGATAGTCAGACAAGCCAAAACGTCAGGGAGCCAGATATGAGTGTAGTAGAACAGAAAGCAGGATCTGGAGCCAGTAGGAATGTCAGCCAAGCAAGTTAGTTGACAGTTGAGCGGCCAGCTTTGAGAAAGAAGGGCTGAGCCCAGCCCTGACAGTACCCCCTCCCCAATGGGAGCACCAGGCTTGAGGGGAAAACGTCTATGGAAATCACGGAGGAGGACAGGGGCTGGTACGTCCGAGGATGAGACTCAAGACCGTACCCTTTCCAATGCACCAGGTACTGTATGCACCCATGGAACCAACGGGAGTCAACTATGGACTGTATTTCATACTCCTCATGGTTCTCAACCTGTACAGCGTGAGGACGTGGCACTGAGGTGGTAAAGCTGTTGCAGACCAAAGGTTTTAATAAGGAGACATGAAATACATTTGAAATACGCATATTAGAAGGAAGGTCTAATGCGTAAGCCACTGGGTTAATCCTGCGAAGAATATGGAAAGGCCCAATAAACCGAGGTGCGAACTTCAGACAGGGAACACGAAGTTGGAGGTTGCGAGATGACAGCCAGACCCTGTCTCCAACCTGGTAGGAAGGCGCAGGCACTTGTCTGAGGTCAGCATGGAGTCTGTACCTGTCATTAGCATGTCGCAAAGCCTCCTGGACTTGTGCCCAAGTGAAACAAAGAACATGGAGATGCTCCTATAATGCAGGAATACTCTGCGGAACAAACGAGTTAGGCAACATGGAAGATTAGAAAACATAGCTCGCCATAAACGGGGACAAATCGGGAAGCCAAAGTCAAGGCACTATTGTGAGCAAACTCCGCCCACGGTAAGAGGTCTGACCAGTTGTTATAATGGTCAGAAATATAGCAACATAAGAATTGCTCCAAGGACTGATTGGCTCGTTCTGCGGCCCCATTAGAATGCAGGTGATACGCACAAGAGAAAGCAAGCTGAATTCCCAACTGTGCACAAAAGGCTCGCCAGAACCGGGACACAAACTTAAAACCCCTGTCCGAGACAATCACCTTGTGTAGCCCATGCAAGTGAAAGATCTCTTGAGCAAAAATGGAAGCCAGTTCCATAGAAGTGGGCAACAATTGGACATTTTAGAGAACTGGTCAACCACCATAAGGATAACTGTGTTGCACTGGGAGTTGGGTAACTCCACAATTAAATCCATAGACAGGTGGGTCCAGGGCCTCTTTCTATTGGGTATGGGTTGTAGGAGGCCCACTGGAAGGTGTAGTGGAGTCTTACTCTGAGCACACACGGAACAGGCAGCTACAAAGGTTGTTACATCAGCACGTAGACTAGGCCACCAGAATTGTTGGGAAATGGCCCAAAAGAGTTGATTCTTCCCAGGGTGGCCAGCAGCCTTGGAAGAATGGTAGTCACAAGGTTTCTGCAAGCATCAACCTCAAGGACAAAAGGTAACATAGGATCAGGATGTGCCAACACAGGAGCAGAAACAAAAGGTAGCCGTGAGACTCTCAAAGGACTCCAGAGACCAACTCTGTGGGATACCGTCCTTTCTGGTCATATCAGTCAGGGGCTTGACCAGAGACGAGAAGTTACAAATAAACTTCCAATAATAGTTGGCAAAGCCAATAAAACGCTACAGAGGGAGTAAAGACTGTCCATCGAAAAACCAGCAGTGGAAATTACATAACCCAGGAATTTAACCTGTTCAAGATGGAATTCACACTCCAATTTATAATAGAGATTGTTCTCTCTTAGTTTCTGAAGCACACGACAGACATCTGTGTGGTGGCTCTCCAGGGGCTTGGAAAATATGAGGATATCATTGAGATAAACCACCACACATAATTGCAACAAATCTCAGAGGCCATCGTTAATAAATTCCTTGAAAACTGCTGGGGCGTTACAAAGGCCAAAGGGCATAAGGAGGTACTCAAAATGGCCTGTTCTGGTATTAAATGCAGTTTTCCACTCGACGCCCTCCTTAATCCTCATGAGATTGTATGCCCCTTTCAAATCAAGCTTTGTTAAATCCGTTGCTCCCTTGAGGCGGTCAAATAACTCCGTAATCAATGGAATCTGATATTCTTAATCGTGAAGCGATGGAGACCCCTATAATCAATACATGGTCTCAGTTCACTACTCTTCTTCTTCACAAAGAAGAAACCAGCACGAGACAAGGATTTGCGGATGAAACCTCGAGAAAGTGCGTCTGCAACATACTCCCCCATGGCTCTATCCTCCAGGACCGACAAAGGGTAAACCCGGCCACAAGGGGGTATGGCACCAGGTTGAAGGTCAATTGTGCAATCATATGACAAGTGTGGAGACAAGCTACTGGCTTGACCTTTATCAAAGACATTGCTAAAATCGTGGTACTCCTTGGTTACCTTCTGGAAGCATGTCTTACTGCATTGTGGTGACCAGGAGAGAACCTCAGCACGGAGCCAATCAAAAGAGGGGTTGTGCCTCTGTAACCAAGGATAACCAATAACCAGCGGAAAATTAGGTGAGGAAATAACTTGGAATTGGATTATCTCATGGTGAAGAGCTCTTATGGCCATGGACAAAGGAACAGTCTCATGAGTCACATGGGCAGGCTGTAGAGGTCTCCTGTGAAGAGCCTCAATGGCAAGTGGAGTGTCACGCAGCTGCAGTGGAATTGAGTGCTTCGATACAAAGGCAGCATCATTAAACAGGCCTGCAGCCCCAGAGTCTATTAGAGCCTGTATCTTGGCAGACGACTCAGCCCAAGAAAGTGTAACCAAAACCAGGGGCTTATCCTTCAGGATAACTGGGGATGAAACAACGCCACCTAAGGTCTGTCCATGACAGGACCTCAAGGTTCGGGGTTCCCTGGACAGGTAGGACAAGACTTCAAAAAGTGACCTCCCTGGCCACAATAAAGGCACAATCTCTCCCTCCTCCTAAGGGTTCTTTCATTCGCAGAGAAACGTGTGAAGCCCGAGTGCATGGTTTCATCTTCGCAGACCGACTCGGTACCAGGAGGCATGAGAGGTGAGGGGGGCAAGGGTGGGACTGCAAATTTTGGAGACAAATGTACAGGAGGCTTCCGCAAGCGCTCCTTAAAAGGAAGTCTTTCTTTGAGTCTGGGGTCAATGAGGATGGCAAACGTGATCAACTTCTTCAGGTCAGTGGGTATATCCCGGGCTGCTATCTCATCCTTGATGGTATCCGAGAGACCATGAGTAAAAGCAGCCATGAGGGCCTCATTGTTCGAAGCAACCTCTTCTGCCAGAGTACAGAATTCAATGGCATAATCGGCAACAGTTCTCGTACTCTGTCTGATGGACATGGGGCACTTGGCAGCAGAAGCGGACCATGCAGGAATGACAAATACCCTTTTAAAAGAAGCCACAAACTCTGGGTAACTCAAGAAAACAGATTTTTGCATCTCCCATAGAGGGTTTGCCCAGGCCAAGGCTCTTTCAGAAAGCAAAGGTATCACAAAACCTACTTTGCTTCTACCCGTGGTATACGCCTGGGGCCGCATTTCAAAGTATATCTCAACCTGGTTGAGAAACCCTCGGCATTGGACTGGATCACCCTCAAATCACTGGGGAAGCGGAGCGGAACCAGACATACCTCTTATAGAGGTAATACTCAAGTCGGGTGCCTGCACAGAGACTGGAGCAGCTGCAGGGACGGCCTCCAACATAGGTTCTCCCGGAGCAGCCACAGTGGGAGATTCCAGCTGAGCCATACGACTCAGGAGCGTTTGTAATGCCATGGCAAACTGATCCATGCAGTGATCCTGCTCATCCAATGTAAAAAAAATATTACCAACAAGTGGATTGACTGCATCTTCTGAACACATGGTTTTCGCCTACTGTCAGAAACCATGAATCAGACTGAGACAGAAGTACAGTTAAATCACACTTGTTTAATAATAATAATAAAAAGCTAAACAGAGTAAACATAGTCAAAACATAGCCAGAGTTCAGGAACTGGAACGGATAGTCAGACAGGCCAAAACGTCAGGGAGCCAGAGATGAGCGTAGTAGAACAGCAAGCAGGATCTGGAGCCAGAAGGAATGTCAGCCAAGCAAGTCTTTAACAGGAACACAGAAGAGCATCTCTAGAGATGTGACCAAGACGAAGGCAGAGATCATCTGGGCTGGACGGCTTAAGTAGGCAGGACTGACAAGCAGGATATCATCAACAGGTGAGTCACTGTGAAGAGAAAGGAGCTGGCAATTAGCCGACAGCTGAGCGGTCAGCTTTGAGAAGGAAGTTCTGAGCCCAGCCCTGGCAATTAAGATCTCCCAACAATCTCTGCATTTCATTCTTGTAAAAGGGTTTTTTCATTACTAATAGCCCACCCCCCCCCCCCTTATCAGCGGGGCAGATCACTAGATCGTTTTTAGATTCCAATAAAAAGTTACCTTTTTGACATAAGAAGGATATCTTACTTTTTTTACCTTCATACTTTCCAAGTCACTAATTACCATATTTTTTAAACACATCTTTATGCTTACTGTCTATATTGGGGGGGTTGAAAACAGACTTATTGCCCAAATTGGAGTGTGTCCTCACAGGGACTAAAGAGGCTTTTTCAGCGGGTTTGGACAGATAATACTTTTTAATGTTCAAACTCCTTACAAACTTTTGGAGATTGACATAAGTATGGAACTTACTAAGGTTTACGAACCGGGGCAAACTTGAGTCCTTTATCAAGGACTCTAATGCCTCGTACACACAATCGGACTTTCCGCCAACAAAACTGTGGAATTTTGTCCACAGGGTGTTGGCTCAAACTTATCTTGCATACACACAGTCGCACAAATGTTGGCCAACAATTACGAATGTAGTGATGTACTAGACGTACTATGTGATTTTTCAGCTCTTTAGCCCCACCCTTTTGGGCTCCTTCTGCTAATTTCGTGTTAGTAGAAGTTTGGTGAGTGTTGATTCGCACTTTTCTTTTCCCATTTTTAATTTCCTGCTTTTCAATTTGTTTCTGAACGGCCGTTGGTCAACCAGACATGTTGCAGAATCAGAGGAGGAGGTGTAATTTATTATTTCCCTTGGAGTTATTGCTTTGACATTTTTTTTGGGTTGAATAATGATTTGATTTGGTATATGTTCTATATTTTTGGATGCATAGAATGCACCTTTTGGTTAAGTTCTATTGGCAGATAGCATGTCTAATTTTTTTTAATGCACAATAAAAAAATTGTGGAGTATAATACTTGGCTATGTGTTTTACTTCAAATGACAATTTGGGAGTAGGCAGTTACATTTTAAAAAATACAATGTAAAATTGACAAGGGACATTAACATAGTTGTATCTTTGATCTTATAAACTAGGGGATAATGGTGTTGTGGTAACTTGCACAAATAAAGAAAAAAAAAATATTATTCTTGATATCACTATTAAAAAAAAAAGCCTTTGAAAATTCATTGCAATAACTCCATCAGTATCACCAGCAAAGCAGCTTCATTATTATCCCATTAAAGAAGAAGAGAATTGTGCGCTGCATTTGGAGATTTCATAATTTGCCACGTCACGAATGTTAATTCTCCATTATGAACGCTAGTTTACAAGACCGACAGCTTCTGCTTCTGCGCGTTTGTACTTTGGACTTTTGTCCGACGGACTTGTGTACACACGATCGTAAAATCCGACAACACACATTTGTTGGCGGAAAATTTGAAGACATGCTAGCCAACATTTGTTGTGTGTACGGGGCTTTAGTTCGTCCTCCGATAAATTTAAACCGCTTATATTAAACATACCCGTTCCTAATGGGGCCTTTTCCTTCTTTGTTCTCCTTCCTGCTTGGTTTCTTCTTTTCCCTCCCTGCTGTTTTCCTACAGGGGAATGAGCCACTGGACCCCACCATTGGGGGTTCGGGCTCCCTAAAAAAATCATCAGCCTGTTCTTATCCATTATATAAAGGCTGAAACCTATTGGAAACAGGAAAAGGAGCTTCGTAATAGGAGTCATCCCTCCACCCAGATTAGGGGTACTGATTAGGGTGATAACCTCCTCCCAAATTAGAACCATTAGGTGGATGGTTATTCCTAAAATTCCTATTCCAATTATTATGTGAAGGGGGAAGGGATTGTGGAGATGAACCTCTCCCTCTACCACCTTTCCCAGGGTTACCCCGGCCCCTTTGATGATTCATGGAGCGACCATGATGTGTGTGTATGTATATATATATATATATATATATATACACATACACACACACATACATATATACATATATACATTTAAATATATATATATATATATATATATATATATGGCTGCTGGAAGGTGTGTAGTATACAGTATATCTGCTGGAGGTTGCCATAATTGTTGCAAGGGAGAGTCGTGTGTATACAATTTATGCATTAGGGCTCATTTAGATGTAAATATTTCATTTTGCAATGTACTTTAACCTATTTGTAATTGTCAGAGAACTCACGCGTTCCATGCCCGTCCTCGTCCAGTAGGGGTTAATCTCCGTTCGGCAAGCGCCAATACCCATGCGCAGCCTTCTCAACGAAACCGAACGTGCGGGCGTACCCACGTACCAACGCTGACCTGTGCGCGCCCTCGTTTGTCAATACGAACGAGGGCACGCACTTCCACGTCAGCACGAACGTGTGCGCGTAATCACGCACGGACCCGTACCTCCACCAATCCCAGCACAAGGCGCCCTATATAAACAGGGCCTTCACATGGTGTCAGTGCTGGATCGTCTTCAGTCTTATCTCCTGAATACCTGCCTGAAGTTCCTGCCTACCTTGGTCCTGATTCACCTGGTTTTCCTGTTACCCTTCCTGGATTGACCCCGCTTACTGACTGCTTCCTTTGGTTTGACCTCAGCTTGGATCCCTGGACTACGGCTCTGCTCTCTGATTCGGTACCTTATCACCTGCCTGTTGCCAACCTATTGCCTGCCTTGACCACGAACTTGCCTCTGCCTTGTACCTTGTTTGCCAGCCAGTTGCCGACCTACTTGCCTGCTTTTTGACCACGAACTTGCCCTCTGCCTTGTACCTTGTTTGCCAGCCAGTTGCCGACCTGTTTCCTGTCTTGACCTCGCGGTGCCTACATCCATCTGTTCGGCTGTTGCTGCACACAGCCTTGGATACCAACGTGAACACCAGCTCTTCAGAGGAACCAGTACTTCCAAGTACCAGTCTACCAGCCGCAGGCACTTGCACCCTTTCGTGCCCCAGCACTCCCTGTTCCCACCACCAGGGGTGTTTGGACCGGAACCGTGCACGAGGCCATCCCCAGCATCCGGACTCCGCTGTAAGGTACGTGATAGTACGATCCAGCCAGAATGGAGTCCGAAGGGGGTGCCTCGCCTTTGGAAGCTTTGTGCCAACAGATGTCGGCCCTTACCCTGGCAGTCCAGGGCCTGCGAGATGGCTATCATCAACTAGAACAGAGAGTGGAATCCATGGCCCCGGGCTCTGCAACTCATCAGGCCTCCCTGACATCCCGGTTTTCCGGCTCAGCAACCTCTGCATCGGCACCCACAGTAATGATGCCACCCCCAGAACCTCGTGTGCCCCCACCGGAACGGTTTTCAGGGGACCGCAGTAAGTTCCGCTCCTTCAGGAATGCCTGTCGGCTCTACTTCCTGCTACAACCCCGCACCTTCTCCCTGGAGAGCACTAAGGTGGGGTTCATAGTCTCTCTACTCCAAGGGGAGCCTCAGACCTGGGCCCACCGTATGTTGGAACAAGCCAGTCCTCTTCTGGATACCCTGGACTCATTTTTGGATGAAATGGCCAAGCTGTATGATGATCCTCAGCGCACCACAACAGCAGAGGCCAGCCTCCATGCCCTCCAACAAGGGCGCCGGCCAGTAGAGGACTACGTAACAGACTTTAGGCGGTGGAGTTCCGACACCTCTTGGAACGACGCCGCACTCCTCTATCAGTTCCGCATAGGCCTCTCCGAAGCTCTGAAGGATGAGCTAGCCCGAGTGGGAATCCCTAGTTCTTTGGAGGATTTGATTCAGCTGTCTATCCAGATAGACCGTCGTTTAAGAGAGCGGAGGTCCGAGAGGTCCAGCTTGACACGCCCCACATGGGTGTTACCCAAGGGTCCCAACTACCCTCCTACTCCCGTTTCCAACGTGCCTACTGCCAACCCAGGAGCACCAGAGCCCATGCAAGTCGGCCTACTCCGCTCACCATTATCACCCGAGGAGAAACAGCGGCGTCGCCAGAACAACCTCTGCCTCTACTGTGGGGAAGCTGGGCACTACGCCAACACATGCCCGAATAAGATCCGTAAGTTCAATTCATCATCCCGTGTGCCTTTCGCCTTGTCTCTAATAAAAGCCGCTCACATCGCTGTTCCTATTTCCTTACAGCTCCCAGGAGAAATACTCCAAGTCCAGGCTATAATTGACTCTGGCGCATGTAGCTGCTTTGTGGATCATGCCTTCGCTCTACAACATAACATCCCATTAACACCTAAGCAACATCAACTCTCCATACGGCTAGCAGATGGGTCAAATATCAAGTCCGGGCCTATTACCCTGGAGACACAACCCCTGTTCACCAGCATCCCACCAGGTCACCAGGAGCTACTCCGTCTGGATGTCATCTCCTCACCTTTGTTTCCTGTCATCCTAGGAATGCCTTGGCTACAGGCCCACAATCCCCAGGTCAACTGGGTCACCGGTGAGGTGACCTTTCAGTCCTCTTACTGTCTACAGAACTGTCTCAAGACCTTCCACCAGATTCCACCAGTTATTGGGTGCCTAAAAACGGACTCTGAATTCAAAGAGTTGGTGCCACCAGTGTACCACAACTTCCTGGACGTGTTCGATAAACAGAAAGCAGACACCCTTCCTCCCCATCGGGTCTACGACTGCCCGATTGAGTTACTACCTGGGGCCGAAATCCCTTTCGGGCGGATCTTTCCCCTGTCCGAACCTGAACTCCTGGTCCTCAAGGAGTACATCGATGAGAACCTCAAAAAGGGATTCATCCGACATTCCTCCTCCCCAGCGGGAGCCGGAATATTCTTTGTGGAAAAAAGAGATCACTCACTCCGCCCATGTGTGGATTACAGGGACCTGAATAAAGTGACAATTAAGAATCGGTACCCGCTTCCACTAGTCCCGGAATTATTTCAGAGACTCCGCTCAGCAAAAATATTTACGAAGTTGGACCTACGTGGGGCCTATAACCTGATCAGAATACGCAAGGGTGACGAATGGAAGACAGCATTCCGAACACGTTTTGGCCACTTCGAATATTTAGTCATGCCATTCGGACTATGCAACGCCCCGGCCACTTTTCAGCATTTTGTTAATAATATTTTCAGAGACTTTCTAGATTCCTTTGTAATCGTCTACCTGGACGATATCCTGATATTCTCCACCTCTCTAGAGATTCATCGTGATCATGTCAAGCAAGTTCTGGGCAGATTAAGGCAACATGGACTTTACGCAAAAGCCGAAAAATGTGAATTCGAACGCCAGACCATTCACTTCCTCGGCCTGGTTATATCAACTGGGGGTATAGCCATGGATCCCCAGAAAGTCTCTGCCATCATGTCCTGGCCACCTCCAAATGACAAAAAGGGGGTGCAACGTTTTGTCGGGTTCTCAAATTTTTATAGAAAATTCATCAGGAACTTCTCCAAGATCATCGCACCTATCACTCAGCTCACCAAGAAGCAAAGCCGCTTCCAGTGGACTTCAGCGGCCCAAACCGCCTTTGACCAATTAAAAAGGGCATTCACCTCCGCTCCAGTACTGAAGCACCCTGACCCTGCATTACCCTACACTCTGGAGGTCGATGCTTCAGAGAGTGCAGTGGGAGCCATCCTGTCTCAACGCCAAGGACCCAAGTCTCTAATGCACCCGGTGGCTTTCTTTTCCAGGAAACTAGGTGTATCAGAAAGGAACTATGACGTAGGTGACCGAGAACTCCTAGCAATAAAACTGGCCCTGGAAGAATGGCGGTATCTCCTGGAAGGGGCAGCACATCCGATACTGATCTTCACAGATCACAAAAATTTAGAATACCTCAGAACTGCCAGACGCCTTAGACCCCGACAGGCCAGATGGGCTCTTTTCTTTTCCCGTTTTAATTTTCATATTACTTATCGCCCTGGATCTAAAAACGTTAAACCCGATGCCTTATCCCGAATGTTCACAGAACTTGAAACCCCGTCTCCACCAGATACTATCCTGCAAGCAGGGAATTTTCTCCTGACCCAATCCAGTTTCATGACACAGCTCCGCCAAGCTTCCGTGGAAACACAATTACCTCCGGGCATCAACCTTCAGGAGAAGGATGGGTTTTTTTGGCTCAACAATAAAATTTTTATCCCTCAAGACCTATGCACCACCGTCTTACAGGCCTGCCATGACTATCCTCTGGCGGGTCACTTTGGGGGCCACAAGACTATGGATCTAATCCAGAGACACTTTTGGTGGCCAAATCTGGCCAGGGACTGCAGGAATTATGTTAACTCTTGTCTGATTTGTCTCAGAAATAAAAGCAGTAAAAATAAATCATGGGGCCTGCTAAAACCACTGTCTATTCCCGAGAGACCATGGGACAAAATCGCCATGGATTTTATTGTGGAGCTTCCCCCCTCTAAAGGGTTCTCTTCTATTTTTGTGGTGGTAGACCGCTTTTCTCGGATGGCACATTTCATTCCCATGAAAGGGACACCTTCAGCAATTGAAACCGCCAGGATCTTCATTAAAGAAATTGTCAGACTTCATGGAATCCCCAGTGACATCGTCTCTGACCGCGGAGTGCAGTTCACGTCCAAGTTTTGGAGGTCGTTATGCAAGGCACTAGGTATTAAATGTAGTCTCTCTTCAGCTTACCATCCACAGACCAACGGGCAGACCGAACGTACCAACCAAACGTTGGAACAATACCTACGTTGCTTCTCCTCGTTTTCCCAAGAGGATTGGGCCTCATTGCTTCCCTTGGCAGAATTTGCTTTTAACAATTCCATCCACTCCACCACAAACCAATCACCGTTTTTCTCCAACTACGGATTTCATCCCTCCTTTCTACCCGCACTTGTGCCCGAATCTTCTGTACCGGCTGTTCAAGATAGACTGGATTTCCTTTCCTCCAACAACCAGATGCTCAGGGAAACTATTGCTAAAGCACAGGAGGATGACAAAAAATACTTCGACAAGAAGAGAAGGGGAGAATTGAACTTGGAGGTAGGAGATCGTGTGTGGCTATCTACTACAAATTTAAAACTAGCATGCCCCTCCAAGAAATTGGGACCTAGATACTTGGGCCCTTTCCCTGTCAAGAGAAAGGTCAACCCAGTGGCCTATGAACTTGAACTCCCTGCCTCATTCAGGATACATCCGGTGTTTCATGTCTCCCTACTTAAACCTGATGTTCCAAATTCCTTTCCAGATCGTGAACTGGGACCTCCAGAGGCTATCCGAGTGAATGGGGAAGAGGAATTTGAAATTGAAGCTATCCTGGATCACAGAAAACGGCAAGGTGAGGACCAATATTTAATTAAATGGAAAGGTTTTGGCCCAGAAGAAAATTCCTGGGAACCAAGAACGAATCTTCATGCCCAGAGACTTATACAGGCTTTTCATCGTTCCCGCTCCCAGGGTTCGTTTCAAAGAGGCATCCGGAGGCTGCCCCTAAGGAGGGGGCAATGTCAGAGAACTCACGCGTTCCATGCCCGTCCTCGTCCAGTAGGGGTTAATCTCCGTTCGGCAAGCGCCAATACCCATGCGCAGCCTTCTCAACGAAACCGAACGTGCGGGCGTACCCACGTACCAACGCTGACCTGTGCGCGCCCTCGTTTGTCAATACGAACGAGGGCACGCACTTCCACGTCAGCACGAACGTGTGCGCGTAATCACGCACGGACCCGTACCTCCACCAATCCCAGCACAAGGCGCCCTATATAAACAGGGCCTTCACATGGTGTCAGTGCTGGATCGTCTTCAGTCTTATCTCCTGAATACCTGCCTGAAGTTCCTGCCTACCTTGGTCCTGATTCACCTGGTTTTCCTGTTACCCTTCCTGGATTGACCCCGCTTACTGACTGCTTCCTTTGGTTTGACCTCAGCTTGGATCCCTGGACTACGGCTCTGCTCTCTGATTCGGTACCTTATCACCTGCCTGTTGCCAACCTATTGCCTGCCTTGACCACGAACTTGCCTCTGCCTTGTACCTTGTTTGCCAGCCAGTTGCCGACCTACTTGCCTGCTTTTTGACCACGAACTTGCCCTCTGCCTTGTACCTTGTTTGCCAGCCAGTTGCCGACCTGTTTCCTGTCTTGACCTCGCGGTGCCTACATCCATCTGTTCGGCTGTTGCTGCACACAGCCTTGGATACCAACGTGAACACCAGCTCTTCAGAGGAACCAGTACTTCCAAGTACCAGTCTACCAGCCGCAGGCACTTGCACCCTTTCGTGCCCCAGCACTCCCTGTTCCCACCACCAGGGGTGTTTGGACCGGAACCGTGCACGAGGCCATCCCCAGCATCCGGACTCCGCTGTAAGGTACGTGATAGTAATGTTATAAAACAAATATAGCCAAGCCCCGAGCCTATCTAGGCCTAATGGTGACCTCCAGAGACAGGGACAGCTGACATCCTTCTATGTAGAGTGGGTTACGAGGCATGGTGTGTAAAATGCAAGGTAGATTAATGGGCGCCAGACACTTTTTGAATGCAACGTGATTTATTGTCTCTTAAACAGAACTCTGGGAGAGAGGGTTAGGGCCAGTGCAATGTTAATTGGCAGACTCCGAGACTTCTATAGGTGGACAGCCATGCAGGGAAAGGCACCCAGCCAGGCACCACCTCTGCTTGTGTAGACAGGCAGTCTCCTATGATAACAATCTTGAGCAGTTTCTAACAAAGGTTGCAATGAACTCTCTCACTTCCTCCACAATCTCCTCTTTCGATCTTCACTCAACTGAGCTCCCAGTCTATCACTTAGACCCGCTGATCCATTGCCACTGGAGCTCCTGAGCTCTTCCAAACTTCTCATGGAGTATCTTCCTCACCCTCGCATCCCTGCTGGCTCCCTAGCTTGGCACTCAAAGATATTCCTCAAGCGTCACCCCACTGGCCTGCTCGGTCACTGGCCTGCCCCCCCATTCATGATGTGCAAGCTTAGGGGATCCTACACTCAGCAGTCAATCACTTGTCAAAATAACTGTGCAGCTCAGTTTTAACATTGAGCATATGATTGTGATGATGGCTCTCTCATCCACTCACGGCTCTCTCCTGGACACTTCGGCGGTCAATGGTGCGGGCTATGCTATCTCTCCCTCATCTTTCCTGCTAGTGCAGCTCCTTTGTGCACTGGCAGGAAGGAGGAGCGGGAGCGAGAACACAGCCTGCAACGTCTCCCGGCTCTCTCCTCCTCTCCTTGCTGCTCCCAGCGCTGGGCTGACAGTAGTAGTGATTCTGTTGTCATTACTTCTGTCAGCCTTATAACAGAAGGAAGGCGCCCCCATCTTTACAGTAAACCATTGCACCCAGGGGAAGCCGCCCCTCCTGCCCAGCCCTTGTCCCGGCCCATGGCTCAGTTTTGCATTTCAGAGGGAGGAGTTTGTGAGTCAAACCCTCCTACAGATCTCATCACAAGTACAGGGAGGAGCGTAATTGAGAGTTTTTACTTGACTGAAATGTAAGCAATAATTTGGTAAAATACATTAGAGTCAATTTGTATGACAATATGAAGGTGGATTTTGGTGATTTTTAAAGGTTTAATGGACTTTAAATGGCTCCTGAGGATTGGTAAAGATTTCAGTAATTTCAGTCATTCTGGACCAGTCCCTGTGCTAGAAAATGCTAACCGTAGCACTAACCCTATCACTTACCCATACACATGTAGCACCCTTGTCCTAAACAGGGGCTACCAGTAAATTTAGATGTGCAAGGTGGTAACTAGCCTGGCTGATTTGTAGTGTTTATGGTCATTTGTGTTTTCTCCTAAGCCTGGTTTAGCTGTGGCTCCTCCCTTTTGTCAATGGGTTACCTTTGGCATTAGTATGATGAGCTACAGTGGAGCTAGGTTTTGAATATGTATTATTTTCCTAGCCAATCAGACTGGCTGCTAAGCATGCTGGGAAATGGTATAAATATTTGGGAAGGTCAAGTGATCAGGGTCTGGGGTGGATGTGTGAGAAACAGTTACTGCTGGGTAGGCCTGAAGCCTAGCCATGTGCTTGGGGGCTCTGCTGGAGATAGCCTGTTCGCTGCCTGGGGGCATGGGGAAGGATCTGCCAGCGAGCAAGAACCTCTTCCTGCCTGGGGGCACGCGGAAAAGGATGGAGTTCTGACATGAAGTACCAGAGGTGACTCAACATGAGTCAGGGACTGTGAAGAGGCTGGGAAGATGTAAAGGGGAACTTTTCCAAGGCACCTCTGCTCAGTGTTCTGAGTTGTGTTGCTATCAGAGACAGCTGTGGGTACAGCTGCAATCTGTGCAGGCCTAAGGCCCTTGTTCTGTTTTGCTGTCTACCTGTGCTGTCTGTTTTTGGAGTCTGCTGATCCTTTTTTTTGCATATTTCCCTAGTGTCTCCTGTGCCCTAACCCTCTCTCCCACATTTCTCTTCTGTTGTGAGCAATAAATTCACTTTGTGTGTTCTAAAAGTCCACACCCACTATGCCTAAGAACCAGCACCCTGAGGTAAAAAGTCAGCCCTCACTGATGGGGTCAGGGGGGTGCTACACAAAAACTTGAATATTTGCCCTTGCTATAGATGTAGGCTATTCACATACCTCATGAAGCCTAACTTGAAAATTCCCAGGATGTTGCTAAGTGAGGCCCAGCTATTACTGTTTACCATCACTATCACAGGAGTACGCTCTAATGCCCCGTTCACACAGTCGGATATTACGATGGAAATAGTCCAATCGGATTATGTTGTCGGAAAATCCGATCGTGTGTGGGCTCTAGCGGGCTTTTTCCATGGGAATTTCCGACAGAAAAAATTTGAAAGCAGGATCTCAAATTTTCCGACAACAAAATCTGATCTGACTTTTTCCGATCGCGTGTGTCGAGAATTCCGACGGACAAAGTGCCACGCATGCTAAGATCAAATTAGGAGACCAAAGCTATTGGCTACTAGCCTCTACGTAGTTCCGTCGTACGCAACAAACGTCACCACGTTCGGAATGATCGGATTTTCCGACAACTTTGTCCGACAGTGTGTATGCAACACCAGTTTCGGACAAAATCTGTCGGAAAAAATTGGACGGATTTTGTGGTCGGAATTTCTGACCGTGTGTACGGGGGCTAAAACTCTGAATTCAGAGCTACTGCATCAGGGGAGTGAAAGTACATGTGAGAGGGGAAAATCAGAGAAAGAGCTCACTCCTGTGATAGTAAACAGTACTAGTTGGTCCTAGCAATGTCCTGGAGGTTTTCAAGTCAGGTTTAATGAGGTACCTACTCCTATAACAGGGACATTATTCAATTCTAGTCAAAGTTGCAATTCTTGTTTTCATTTACAGACATTCCTTATCTGCATAGGCAATTTATTTGGAAAAGGTGAACTTACCCTTTAAGTTGAAGCTGAATAAATCACATAACATCACAATCTGGTTATTAACTCCTCCTTAATTAGAGAAGACCTCTTTACTTTCTACAGCAATTAAGTAGTTTTAAGCATGTTTGTTATGAAGAAAAAAAAGTTCATTATGATAATAATGTTTTTCTAATTATGTTTTAAACACGATCTTACAATTGTCACCCCCTAGAGGATAGTGAAAGCAAGGTATTTTAAATGAAAAGTTGTATTTGAACTAGATAATTTACCATCATTAGTTTGGATAAAATAGAACAATATTAAATAGCATACTATAATTCCCTTCATGAACTACTGTATATTAAATAAGATGTTATGTTTTATTGCAGTGCTTAGAAAATAACTTTTTGGTTATTTAAAGTGACTCTGTTCAAGTTCATTTCAATATCAATCTTTCCATAAAAATATGTATGCATTTAATATATTTTAGGCACATTATTTACCTGTAGAAGCCTCTCTTGTGTAGACATCCAAAAGCCCTGAGACTGCTGCTTGGAGCCACCATGTTGGATGTGATGTCAGAAGCTCCAGTAAACTCTGTATTTTTTTTCCTTTTGCTGCTCCACGCAGCTACATGAAAGTTTATGTAGGAAAGTGAGGAGAGAGGTAGAGAATCTGGTTCAGCACTCATAGTATTTAGCCACTGCCAGAAGAGGAAATGATAATAAGGTTAGGGTGTAGTGCTTAGGAATTGACTTTTTTTGCAGTTGTCAAATTTTCAAACACATTTAAATGTGCTGCTTTTTAGTGCAAACCAATATATTAATTTGGACTTATAATTTTGTCTGGTGCTCCTTCCATTGGTGCATGTTTTTATTTGCTGTCTGTGTCCCCATTAGGTAGATTCAATCTAATTATCCCGTTCACCAGTCTCAACGGGAATGAAAGTGAGGGTAAATTCACCAGCACAGGAATAAAAGGGACCCATGAGGGGATTCATTCACATTCGAAAGATATCCTCTCACTTCCTGTTTAGCCGACGCAGTAGAAAATGAGGGGCAATCTCCATAATTAGAAACAAAAAAACTGATGCCAATTTTACCCTTCTATTACACTATCCAAAATGAAAATAAAAGGCTTTAGATTAAAGTTAATTTCCCCCCAGTGTGGTTAGTGTTTGCCAACAGAAATAGCAAAACTATTTTAAATTAGGGTACTGTATATACAGCATTTGAACAGACTGACTGAAACTTGCTTTAAAAACAACAGTTTATCCTACAAATTTTTTTCTCTTTATGCTGATATTAAAAAAAAGATATATATTTTATAATATAATATAAGATAATATATATCTATTAAAAAGATATAAAGAATAAAATTTATATTAGTTAATGAAAACCGATTGAAATAAAAGGGGACTTTTCCAATACAATATTATTACAATACAAAACAATAGTATACTGGTTCTAGTAAATTTTGGAACAAAATATTTGGATGGTGGTTCCATCCTCAGAATTACATAGTTAGCCTGGTTGAAAAAAAGACACAAGTTTGGGGAAAAAAAAGAAGAAAAAAGACAAAAGTTCACCTAGTTCAACAAATAAAAGGGAACAAAAACATTCAATCTCATATATGTAGCATCCTCTAGTGTGCTAGAATAGGAATTGGTAGGTTTTTGTTAGAGTAGGACATTTTTTTAGGCTTGGATGGCAGCCAAGCCTGTGTTTTTATCTGGGTCGGGAGAGCGAGAGGGAGGCTGGTATGACTCACAGGCAACATCTCTTATACCTCCCCTACTTCTGGAAACCTGGAGAAGATTCTAGAAAAATGGGAGTGGAGGTTAGGAGGAGCTGCCTGGAGTATTCATGAGGGCCCTGATTAATCCCCAACAGATGGGTTGGCAGGGGGCAGGCCCCCTCAAATACTCTTGCTCAACCCAGCTGGAAGATGGAGATGGAGATGGAGTATTTGGAGGCTGTGGGAGACCCTCAAGGGTAACCCCCTAGTCTGGGGGGGGGGTGACCACGGGTCTGGGAGCTTGGGTGTGGAAGAGACCCTCTTCATGACACACAGAGGTGTCCTGACCAGAGGTGTGGGAGGGGGTGTGAGGACAGCAGGAGAAGAACACTGCCAGGCAAATCTCCAGGGAAGAAGACAGCTAGGTGGGCTGGTGAGTGTTACAATCGGAGAGGACTTAGAGGCAGCCTGGGAGGACTGGGTGAGAGCAGTCTGAGATGGATGCAGAGTCAGTCTTGGAGTACTGTGGAAGTTTAGCTTGGAGTACTGTGGAAGTATAAAACAAGACTTTACAATCACTTTAATACATTTCAAGCCCTTCCTTATATTACTTGAGCCCAATCTCGATCCGGCAATGTGCCTGAGAGCAGCATCTCTCTGCTCTCTCCCTCCTTACTGGACATGGAGGCAGCAGCGGGAGCCATTGGCTCCTGGTGCTGTCAATCGCAGCCTGTGCGTAGGGAGTGGGGGGCGGGGCTGAGCCATGCTCTGTTTGTCATTAGACATAGAGACAGGCGTGGCATCAAGCCTGCACGCACAAGAGTGCATATGGCTTGCTATGGGGCATTCGTAAGGGAGGAAGAGCCAGGAGCATTGGCAGGGGGAACACAGAAGAGGAGGATCAGGGCTGCTCTGTGTAAAATCATTGTACAGGGAAGGTGTGTATAACATGTTTGTAAAGGATTTTTTTTTTTTCGTTTTAAAATAACAATTACTTTAACACTATCTCTAATGCCGCGTACACACAAAGGGACTATCCCGCGGGATTGTCCGCTGGACTCAAGTCCACCGGACAATCCCCTCGTGTGTGGGCGCCGGCGGACTTTTTGGCGCCAAAAGTCCGGCGGACTAGGTTTTAAGTTTTGTTTTAAAATTGTCCGCTGGACTTGGCAGTCCGGCGGACAATCCCGCCGTTAGTAGGCTAGTCCGCCGGACTTTTGAAATGAACGGACTTGCCGCTCATTGGAAAGTCCGTTCATTCCCGCAGACTTTTTCCAGCGGATTGTCCGCCGGAGAAGTCCGGGCGTGTGTGGGCAAGTCACACGCTCGGAAGACCAGGTGTGTGTGGGGAAGTCCGGCGGACAAAGTCCGAACGTGTGTACGCGGCATTACACTAACCCTTCCTATGTAAACATAACATTTTCTGTATTTTAGATAGAGGGAGGGATTTAACCCCTGTTATTATTGTTGTTAATTATTATTAATATTATTTTAGACACGTGTGTCCCATTGGGGAATGGGAGATTTCCCTTCACTTCCTGTTCCATAGCCCAAACAAGGAGTTTAGGGAAAGTCCTCCAAAGTGAAGGAATCCCTGTTTGTCACAAGGATCACCACAACTAGTGTCCTCAAGATTACCCCCATATCCCCTATTTCTTTTCTGGTGACAACCACAGATTTTCTTTTACTTGCAGTCTTTAAAAACGGGAAGGGTTTGTTGGACTTTGTATGAAGCACTACTGCAAAGTAGGTATGCAAAAACATGTTTAATGATTCCTCATCCATTAACAAAAATCCGTAGTAGATTGTGTAGCATTTGTTACAATATATATCATCTTAATATTTTATATTTCATATATATACACACATATTCCAACATGAGTCACAATTGTAGTAATAAACATATTGATATAGAGTCCATTATTCAAATTGGTTAGAAGCATAAATGATCTTAAAATTGATAGTAATAATGATAAAATTGTTGATGAAATACATAGTCCTGGAGAACCTCAAACACATGATGCAATGGTGTAGCATATAACGTCTCTACGCGTTTCATGGAGTTATCATCAGGAGAAATAAATTAATGCAAAAGGATCATATAGTTGGCACAAGGGGGGAAAAAAGGGAAGAGGGGGGACACAAATTCCCCAATAACTCCTACCTAAGGTAAGCTAAGTCTTCAAAAAGTAGTGTTGAGAGCTGAGGGCGCCATGGGAACAGACCTCCCCAGGAGCTGTGGCAGCAATCTCCACGGCCACATGGTGGCACAAACAAATCAGGGTCCCCATTAGAATCCCCCTTACATCAGAATTCCCCATTACAAATGGGGGGTTGAATAAGAGATCAATTCTTAGATGTGATGGCTGTATAAGTTCCCTTTTTGTAGGCCCTCTTCTGCTATGTTCATCTGGGGATCCAGTTGGTAAGCCTGTAGTTTTTCAGAAAAGCTTTCAGTGACAGGGACGAGACAGACCTTTTACCACTGACAGGGGTGCTTAAAATGATCAGCTTTTATTCATGTACTGTATGTAAAGCCTGGAATTTTTTTTTGCTCTAGCTGATTATAAAGTCAATAAAATTTGTGTATTTAAATCTGCTAGTACGTCAAACACTTCCCTCCCCCATGCTGACAATGCTGCTCTGCAAATCAGAGCCCTGTGCTCATTCATCCAAAGTGGTGTCTGTATCATATAGGAGGTGTGTTACTGGACACATCACCAAGTGAAAACAAAGGGAAAACAGTCTAAAAAGTCACCACAGCTAATGATTGGTAAGCTACAATATATTACATGTTTGGCTTTGGGTTTAAAGGGATTGTAAATGGATTATTTTTTTTTTTTAAATAACAAACATGTTATACTTACCTCCACTGTGCAGCTTATTTTGCACAGAGTGGCCCAGAACCTGGTCTTCTGAGGTCCCTCTGCGGCTGTCTCGGCTTCCCCCCACAAGTACTTCTCACATTCATGCGAGCTCCCTCGCATGGTGAGAAGTGCTTGCGGGTGCGCTCCCGTGATACGGCCGGTATAGCCGCTCACTGTATCACTCGGCCCCGCCCCCCGGCGCGCCACGTCATTGGATGTGATTGACCGCAGCACGAGCCAATGGCTGCTTTTAATCCATCCACTCTAGCCAATCAACGGCTAGGCTGAGCGGCGAAGAGGATGTCGGAGGTGAGCGCGGTACTTTCGAGGGGTCAGGTAAGTAAAACGGGGGGGCTGGGGGGGCGGCATTGTCAGATGTTTTTTCACCTTAATGCATAGAATGCATTAAGGTGAAACATTTTTTACCTTTACAACCCCTTTAATATCACTTTAATCCTTAATCTTAGCACATATGGAAAAGCTATATAGCACTGATCCAAGCTGCAGGGTGATAAAATCTTGAAGTTGGTCGGATGTGGTCAGTGGACTGTAGTTTGAAGACCCCAGCTCTATCAGGCTATTAGTAGGTTTTGACACTATGCGTAACTCAAGAATAAAAAACCTGAATTTAGGTCAACCATCTCCACACTAGACAAGACAAAAAACTCACAGCCCCACCGTACATCTCAATAAGGCAAAACTTTTAATAGTATGAAAAAGTTTTAGAAAGCTACATGTAAAAACACACATGACAAAACACATACATTGCTAAAAGAATGTGACCACCTCGATCGTTGTATTGTAAAACCATAAGTGCTATTATGTTGTATGCATATACAGTATCTCACAAAAGTGAGTAAACCCCTCACATTTTTGTAAATATTTTATTATATCTTTTCATGTGACAACACTGAAGAAATTATACTTTGCTACAATGTGAAGTAGTGAGTGTACAGCTTGTATAACAGTGTAAATTTTCTGTCCCCTTAAAATAACTCAACACACAGCCATTAATGTCTAAACCGCTGGCAACAAAAGTGAGTACACCCCTAAGTGAAAATGTCCAAATTGGTCCAAGTTAGCCATTTTCCCTCCCCGCTGTCATGTGATTCGTTAGTGTTACAAGGTCTCAGGTTTGAATGGAGAGCAGGTGTGTTACATTTGGTGTTATCGCTCTCACTCTCTCATACTGGTCACTGGAACTTCAACATGGCACCTCATGGCAAAGAACTCTCTGAGGATCTGAAAAAAATAATTGTTGCTCTACATAAAGATGGCCTAGGCTATACGAAGATTGCCAAGACCCTGAAACTGAGCTACAGCACGGTGTCCAAGACCATACAGTGGTTTAATAGGACAGGTTCCACTCATAACAGCTCTCGCCATAGTCGACCAAAGAAGTTGAGTGCACGTGCTCATATCCAGATGTTGTCTTTGGGAAATAGATGTATGAGTGCTGCCAGCATTGCTGCAGAGACTGCAGGGGTGGGGGGTCAGTCTATCAGTGCTTAGACCATACGCCGTACACTGCATCAAATTGGTCTGCGTGGCTGTCATCCCAGAAGGAAGCCTCTTCTAAAGATGATACACAAGAAAGACCACATACAGTTTGCTGAAGACAAGCATACTAAGGAGATGAATTACTGGAGCCATGTCCTGTGGTCTGATGAGGTTGAGATAAACTTATTTGGTTCAGATGGTGTCAAGCGTGTGTGGCGGCAACCAGGTGAGGAGTACAAAGACAAGTGTGTCTGCCTACAGTCAAGCATGGTGGTGGGGGTGTCATGGTCTGGGGCTGCATGAGTGCTGCCGGCACTGGGGAGCTACAATTCATTGATGGAACCATGAATGCCAACATGTACTGTGACATACCAAGACGACCACTGCCTTGCTAAAGAAGCTGAGGGTAAAAGGTGATGGACTGACCAAGCATGTCTTCAGACCTAAACCCTATTGAGCATCTGTGGGACATCCTCAAATGGAAGGTGTAAGAGCACAAGGTCTCTAACATCCACCAGCTCCATGGTGTCATCATGGAGGCTTGGAAGAGGACCAGTGGCAACCTGTAAAGCTCTGGTGAACTCCATGCCCAAGAGGGTTAAGGCAGTGCTGGAAAATAATGGTGGCCACACAAAATATTGACACTTTGGGCCCTTTTGGACATTTTCACTTAGGGGTGTACTCACTTTTGTTGCCAGCGGTTTAGACAATAATGGCTGTGTTAAGTTCTTTTGAGGGGACAGCAAATTTACACTGTTATACAAGCTGTACACTCACTACTTTACATTGTAGCAAAGTGTCATTTCTTCAGTGTTGTCACATGAAAAGATATAATAAAATATTTACAAAAATGTGAGGGGTGTGCTCACTTTTGTGAGATACTGTATAATGTCCTCTGTAAAAACACTAAGCTACTCGGAGGAAAAGACATTGATGGAATAATACACTCTGATAGTGGGCAAAATTGTCCTGTGAAGTGAAGAATTAAAGATGATCTACAGAAAACATGGATGTTGCACTAAAATCCCAACAGCGGACCGATGGCAATGGTGAAAGCAATCAAACAGTGGATTAAATGTATCCGGAAGCTGGTAATTGTGTTCTAGAGGTGGTTCAAATGTCAGGAACAAGATGTGAAAGTAAATGTCTTTCATATATTCATATATTCAGTAGTGGAATCACTCTGTATCCTAGACTCCCTCCCCCGCACTAAAAGTAGAGTCACAGTCTATAAAGCACTGGGCAACCAATGATAATCCTGTGGGTCCATGTGGAGTGCATAGTCCGGACTAGGTGAGTTGTTACACAGTCAATATTCCTTTAGGATAAAATATGAACAGGTTCTTATCCGGTCCTAGGGTACTTCATCAAACGCAATGCTTAGTCATTACGCTTCAAATCCTCAGGGTGATACTGTTGTGGTCACAACATCAGAGGTGGTCATGAACTTAGCCTATGTTTACCTGCTAGGTTCTGACACTACATAGCATGTTTGTGTACATAACGAACAGGTAAGATACAGATTTTCTTATATGTGGCATAGATAAAGGACTGTATGAAAAAAAAAAATGCGCTTCTGCATTTAAATCATAATTTTTCAAAAGATAGAATTTGGTTTTACTAAAACAATAAATAAAATGTAATAAATGGATCCAAAATCCTTTCTTAATTGGTAATCGATTTTCTAAGAGAAAAAATGCCATTAAAAAGCTCTGCAGTGTCATTTGTGTCAACCGTTTTGATTTTCTAGTATAAAAATCTTGGCACATAGAGTGCCCCCTAGTGGTTTTGAGGCCATAGGTCTATTTACTTAGAGCACATTTAGACCAGAACTGGAAGCAATTATATCTTGATATCAAAATGGATAAAATGTTTTTTATGACTTAATAAATCCAGTTTTAAATCTCTTGTGCATAAATATGCTTGCTGTTTTGGCACAATGTACTCTTATGCTTATATCATAAATCTCCAAGGAAGCCTGTGTGTAACTCCTTTACTGACACGCAAATATAAATGAGATTTTCAACTAACTATTCAAATGCCTTCTTTTCTTGTACACTCTTTGTATGAAGTATCACTTCACGCATAAATGCACCTTTCATTGGATAAATGTGGGATGGGGACCAATTCAAGGTAGGACTCTTTTGGCAATTTAACCACTTGCCGATCGCTGCACACCGATATACATTGGCACAAGGGCAATGATGGGCAAATGGGCGTACCTGTACGTCCCCTTTAATTGGCGGGGCTAGCGTGCGCGTGCGCATACAGCGTGACCGTGCCCGAAGAAACTCGAGAACTCGATGTCCGCTGGTCTCCCGGTTTTCGTGTCGCGGAGCCGCAGAATGGGGAAGTGCCTATGTAAACAAGGCATTTCCCCATTCTGCCTCGTGTCATGACAGAGATCACTGCTCTTTGTCATCGGGAGTGGTTATCGCTGTCATGTGACTAGTAGCCCACCCCCCCACAGTTAGAATCCCTCCCTAGGACACACTTAACCCCTTCATGCCCCCTAGTGGTTAACCCCTTCCCTGCCAGTGTCATTTACACAGTAATCAGTGCATTTTTATAGCGCTGATTGCTGTATAAATGACAATGGTCTCAAAATAGTGTCAAAGGTGTCTGATGTGTCTGCCATAATGTCGCAGTCATTGCCATTACTAATTGAACTAAAAATGCCATAAAACTATCCCCTATTTTGTAGACGCTATAACTTTTGCACAAACCAATCAATATATGCTTATTGCAATTTTTTTTTCTTTTTACCAAAAATATGTGGAAGAATACATATCGGCCTAAACTGAGGGGGAAAAGAAATTATATATATATTTTTGGGGGATATTTATTATAGCAAAAAGTTAAAAAAATATTGCGTTTTTTTTTTCAAAATTGTCGCTCTTTTTTTGTTTATAGCACAAAAAATTCAAATCGCAGAGGTGATCAAATACCACCAAAAGAAAGGTCTATTTATGGGAAAAAAAAGTACGCCAATTTTGTTGGGGTGCAACATCGCACGTACGCACAATTGTCAGTTAAAGTGACGCAGTGCCGAATCGCAAAAAGTGCTCTGGTCAGGAAGGGGGTAAAATCTTCCGGAGCTGAAACGGTTAAGCAGCTGCAAAAATGACAGATCAAAATAACCCGTCTTCAAGATTTTTTAAACTTCATATAGTTACTGTTTCTTGTTTTAAATGGAATGTCACTGAAATTGCCACAATATCAGTAGGTGTATGGTCAGAATTAAAGTGAACCCATGCTTTGTTCAACGAGCAACAGGTTCACTTTAATGTAGCCATCCCCAGCAGCTTATACTCACCTACCTTTCACTCCACTAATACTGCACTCAGCTTTCGGGAGCAAAAAAAAATCCTTTTTAAACTAAGTCTCCTTTTGGATTTGGGGCCACATATGAGAGATTGGGGCTCTGTCCTTATACGTTGCCCCTTTCTCTCTGGTATCCCGTTTTCAATTTCGTCAATGGGAATCACCGGCCGCATTGGTGGGACGTCTGCATGTCCTGCGCATGCGCGGTGCGTGCGCGTACCGTCATTGTATGTGCGCCGATCGTTCCGCCGGATATTTCTGTGCAGCCGGTCTGCGCATGCGCATGGCGGCGGGGGCAGGCGCGGCCCGCAGGCACCCCAGGAGGCCCATGTATGGAATCTGTCTCTGCACAGCTGATCAGAATGATTGCGATCTAGCTGTGGATGCGTACAGGGGGGTGACCAAATGCGGAACCACTAGGGAAAAATAACCAATACAAAAGCTAATAAGTATAGTTAAATACCAACAAATGCCGCAGCCACCATTAAAGTGTTCCCACACCAATCAAGATATAAAAATAAAATACAAATGTGGCGCTTGCTAATTGGTAGACATGGATACCAATCCTAAGGGGAACTCCACAAGGATGGCTCCAAGAAGTGTCTGATAAGTTAATTTAATTGTCTAGCAACGTATAGCAATAGATGAACAATCAATGCTATAACCATAAATACATACACTCCTCAGAGTGAATGATTAAAAATGATAAATAAATTCAGTGATATAATGCATAATCATATAAAACCATAAAAAGATCTAAATGTGCATAATTAAATAGCATACATATTGAAAGCAATATTCCATATAAAGTGCAAAAAGTATATATGTGCCAGGAACGTACTAATCAGTGCAACAAACCAATAAGTACAGCCAAACAAAAAATGTGAACCATAGCTGTGTAAAAATAAATATATCTGTGCAAAAAATGCTCTATGCAAATAATATGCCTGTGCAAAATAGCTGAATGATGTGCAAATAGCAACACAAATATAAAGATGCTGTGCAAAATAGCTAAACGATGTGCAAATAGCAACACAAATAAATAAATGCTGTGCCAGTCCAGAGAATCCGTGCCCCAAAAAGTCTTATAAGATTCAACTTTCTAGTAACCAGCTTCCATACACAGTGCAATCACTATGTGAATAAACTTCTCCGTGTAACAACTTCTTCTGGTCAAGCAATAAAGTTCATCAGCTGTTAAGGGTGATCCTGTCCATGCATTCTCCAGTGTGCCAATCAAAGGTGTTTCCCCCAGCCTCTTACCTTGAGGTAAGGAACAAATAGCCTTACACTGTAATAGCTCAGCCACAGATCTCCTATCAGCGCTGCTCCTCTATGGGACCGTCCTCACTGAGGTCACGCAGGGTCCTCCACACAATCAATCACATGGGGGCAGAGAGAGGGAAGAACTCCATAGTGCAGTGGTTAAAACAATTTTTTTATAAAAAACGTAGAGACTTACAGTTGCAGTAAACATTAAACAGCGGTTGTAATGGTATGCGATCCCGGCCGAGATCGCATACACAGCGTCACCTGACTCAATCTCCTGACGCGTTGCGTCACGTCCACGTGACTTTATCAAAGGATTTATTCCTGCCCTCTACCCCCGGGCATATAGCCTTCTCTATTTACGATTGCCCATATGGGCCTTCTTATATCATTATTACTATTACTATTTTTCAGGAAGTGTTGTTTCACTGGGGAAAAGGGGTTATTTTTGCGATCTTGAAATCCATGGATTCCGGCCTTCATCTGTCCCTCCCGTTTCTGCTCACCTGTATGCTAATGTACTCTGGGATATAGGTGGGTTATTTGCTACCATCTAGGACGGGGGTTTCCTCGTTTATATTACTTATTGCTTACCTTGTCCTCCTTTCTTATTTTTATCTTTACAGATTCCAAGTCTTTTTGGGACCTCAGTGCACACACTGACTTCCTGGGGTCCGGATTCTGGGCCCTTGGTCGATTGGGGGACAGGCCTGGAAGGGATGTGTTTATCTCTCTTTCGGTGCGGCCCCCCCTCTGCTGTTTTTCTTGAATTATTTGTGATTTACACAATTGGCTTATGCGACCTGGGGACAATACCATGCTGCTTGAATCCTATCCCTTCATGTTTTTAATAATTTTAGATGCTTAGATACACTCTGCAAAGTAACTGGGATGTAAGTACATATCAGAATGTATTTCTTTAATGATTATCAAACTATGATGTACATGTATTAATAAAAGTAAAGTCTTTTGGCTAATCACTGTGTATTTGAATTCTATAGATATTTCTTCCCTGCAACTAACCCATGATGAAGGAGAATCTGTTGTATCTCCGAAATGTCGTTGGGTTCAGGCATATGTACTCTGTCTAGGTTTACTTTATGTGTTTGTATCATCATGCATCCGTAATTTTGTATATTATGTATTTTTCATGTATTTTTCTATTATGTACAATAAAATAATCTTTTTACGATATATACCTGTTTCGGTAGTGCCATTAAAATCCCACTCCTAGGGGGTTTCTATTATTAATTTAATTACGGGATGTGGCACATCTTTGCTGAACAATCCAATCAGAACTTTGTTTTATATAAGCTAAGTCAATGGATTCAAAGGTCACACAAGTCTATGGACCTGTGTATGACAGTGCTGGTTGGCAAAACTGTGTCACATGGAACAAATCAAATGCCATTGAAAGTAGAGTTGAGGAAGTGAAGGAACTTGCTTTGCCTTGAATGGACATGGAAGCCCAATTCCAGTTCCCTTGCTAAGGCCATTAGCTGTCAGGGTATTAAAGCGGTTCTGCACACATTTTTGAAAGTTAGTGCCATTGTGTTTAAAGCGGAAGTAAACCCATCGATTTAACAGTCTAAAAAAAAAAAGGCATGCCGTGAATGCTAACTGCACATTGGCTGTGCTCTCAACCAAACAGTCAAACCATCCAATGGCTGGTGTCATAACGGATCACATGTGCAGCACTGTGGCAGTTGAAGATTAAACAGAGTCAAAGATGGCAGCTTCCTTGGCTGAAAACGATAGGGGGGTTTACTTCCACTTTAAGATTCTCTTCTTATAGGGATGCTGGTTCCTGTGAATAAGGGAAGGAGGAAGTGATTGCTTGTGGGCTTCAAATGCCCACAAGCAAGATGAGATTGTCAGAATTTTTTTTTATAAAGAATCAATTATGAAGAAAAAAGAACGTGGATAACGGGCAAAGACCTTACAAGTCAGTATTTAATTAAAATAACATTGTTTTTAATGATTTAGGAAAAAAATATTTTTTTTTTGTCAGTGCAGAACCGCTTTAAGTTTATATATCCAGTAGGTTTCTTGTCTACATAACCTGAGAAATCTTTCATTCTCCGGTAGATCGGCTGGTATAAACTCTACTGCAAATACTGCAATTTTTTTTTTCTTTTTTTTTTGTGGCTTCCATTGAGTGGGTTGCAGCATTGCTTTCCTCCGGCAGTAGCTTACCTTTAGTGATCCCTGGATTTTCCACTTCCTCTCTTCTATCTGGCCAAGAGTTAGATTGTGCATCATCTGTTTGGGACCCCCTCCCCAGGCACAAAAATCTGAAATTTAATGTAAATGGATAATTTTCAATTTTCAATAAGAGTTACTTTATATTACTTGTTGAAGCTCCTGTATCCCCTTGTCAGCTATGCATGGATGGTTGGGATTCTAATTGAGGTAGACCAGGATGCTTTCTGACAATTAGCAGTGATTTTATGGACTTTTAACACCTTTATGTGGACTTAACAAGATCTATGCCTTCAATTACATGGACTTCAGAGTTTATTTACTTCTGTCACTTTGTATTATTCTTCTGGTCTTTTTCTGTTGTTTTATTAATATACCAGGCGCCAATGTTTTTTTTTTAGCTGCACCAACCATCACAGTTATACTGAGGGATTTGGGCTAGGTTTGCCGTGCAGGGGAACTATTTTTTTTGTTTGTTTCAACTGCATTTTGGGTGATCTTTGTAGGAAAATGTCACTTTTGCTGTAGAAAATCCTACTGCAACAATGACAATGCACTCTAAATTCATATCAGAGTCCTTATTCTTGATGAGGGTCTGTTATGGATTTAATAAAATCTGGAAGCCCCCTTTAGAAATAAGGGGGGCCCGAATTCCAACCCCTCCCCCATTCGCCACAGACTAGAATGCGAAACGTATACAGAATACCCCTGCTCATTCAAAAAATGTCATCCAGTGATACTGATCCCTATCAATCATGATGACTGAAGCCTTCCAATCTGCTGAAAGAAATAAACATGCTAACCTGTTCATTGCTAATTGACAGTTTAGGGCAGATGTAAACACAGGGTCAGGGATGGTGACTGATGTCTTTGACTGAATATGGCAATGACCATTGGCCAAATATGGCCTTATTTGATCAGTAATGTTAGCCACATTCCCTGCCCTTTTGTTTACATTCTGTTGTCAGACAGGAATCCCCAACACTTGAATAGGGCAGGTGATGTTGACTAGCTATTAGGATGTCAGCAGTCAACAAGCCTCTAACAACATGCCCAAGTGAGAAGCTGTCACATTTTGCTAGAGGTAGTAATATTGCTGCTAAATTATTCACTTTCTGCTGCAGTCAAAGGGTTTTGCTTGTTAGATGTACGAACACTCCAATTCGTTTACCCATTTCCCAAACAGGAAAAACAAATTTAACGTTGCTGAAGCTTATCCCTATATGGCAATCAGTACTATAGAAGTAGTGGTATGATGGTTTGATAGATTTGGTTATGCTATTGCTGCAAGTCAGTCATATAACTTCAAAAATCACAGTCTCTGTTCATGCTGGGATAATCAATTCTACTAAAGTGCCATTTACATTCATCCGATAAGAAAACAATGGTTTCTGTTGGTAACATGCCTTCAACAAAATCAGCAGCCTGACTGAGGGCAAAACAAAAAATGCATGTGAAGTGAAAAACAGTTTGGCTGCAATACTGCTTTTTACATTGCGTTAATGCTTAATCACTGTCGTGGGTCATGAAAGAAGTGATTGCCCTAAAGGGGTTAAATGACCAGCTGGCACACTGTCATGCTTTATTATGCCATATCTTTTCCTCCCCTCTCAGCTTGTCCTTCATGTCAGAGAAGTGATAGACGCTGCCAGCCTCTGGTAACGGATTCATTACAGGCAACACGGTAGTGTAGCTAAGTAGATCCAATGTGAGCTTTAACCCTTACTCTTTTTAAGAGCTACAATAACAATAGTAGCTTCTAGTTAGAGAATGGAGTTTAAGGCCTCATGCACACTGCAGCTGATAAACTCAAGTTTTTGTGAATTTAGGCATTTTTTTTAACAGCCTTTAAACTCCCCTCTACGTTATCCTATATGTGTCCATGCACACATGGACGTTTATAGCCTCTCAACAACTTTGTCTCAGTACCTCATAGGTGAGAGCTGCTAATATCTAAATTTAATCTCCATCTTCATCTTAAAGTGGTTGTAAATAGGGATGAGCCGAACACCCTCTGGTTCGGTTCGCACCAGAACATACAGAACAGGCAAAAAATTTGGAAGAACACACAAACACTGTTAAAGTCTATGGGACACGAACATGAGAAATCAAAAGTGCTAATTTTAAAGGCTTATATGCAAGTTATTGTCATAAAAAGTGTTTGGGGACCCGGGTCCTGCTCCAGTGGACCATGTATCGATGCAATTTTTTTTTTAAAAACGGCCGTATTTATTCCTTTAAATATTGTGCCTGGGGGGGGGGGGCTAAAGTATGCCTATAAAGTCGCGCATTTTCCCATGTTTTGAACAGTACCACAGCATAATTAAATTTCTAAAGGAAAAATTGTAATTTAAAACTGATTGCGGCTGTAATGAATTGTCGGGTCTCGGCAATATAGATAAAACTCATTGAAAAAAAGGGCATTACAACTAGGGTGACCCCGCCCCCCCCTCTGACACCACTGGGAAGCCCCTGTGGTGTCAGAGGGGGGCGGGGTCACCTGTTTATGTCACCGGGTGGCCCCACCCTCAGCTATATAAGAACTGTCACAGAGAAGAAGCATCACTTGGCGGGAGCCTCCCATGGAGGTGGAACGGTTGCAGCTTTTTTTTTTCTTTTTCAGTCCGTCGGGTGGCGTGAATTTTCATCGTTGGACATTTTTATTTTTTTTCAAATAGCACTTGTCCCAAGCTGTCTCTTGTCTATTTTACCATTTTCAACACTTTCTTTTGTGAACGTATTTTGTGAAAATGTACCTCGTTACCAATTCACATAGGGGAGGCCAGGATCTGCGGTTCCCCTTGTTAAAGAGGGCTTCCAGATTCCGATAAGCCCCCCCTCCTGCAGACCCCCACAACCACAGGGCAAAGGTTGTGGGGATAAGGCCCTTGTCCCAATCAACATGGGGACAAGGTGCTTTGGGGTCAGACCCCAAAGCACCCTCCCCATGTTGAGGGAATGTGGCCTGGTAAGGTTCAGGAGGGGGGCGCTCTCTCGTCCCCCCTCTTTTCTTTCGGCCTGCCAGGTTGCATGCTCGTATAAGGGTCTGGTATGGATTTTGGGGGGGACCACTACATCATTTTTTTAATGTCAATAATTTTTATTGGTTTTTCAGACAAAGATAACAATACGATACATTCCAGTGTATATATCATATAATATTGTCTTGATATTTTTAACAGTAAGTGAATTCAGAACATAGAAGCAAACAGAATAGGCTATTCATCAATGTGTAACTCTAAAAGATTAGTAATCATACTTTATTTCTCTACCTGTTACCTTAGGGGTTATTTATTTTATACCAGTTAGTCCAGGTTTTCCACTTTGTCAAAGCTTGTGGGAGGCAATTTTGTGTACTAGCATACATTAGTTTGTATGTGGCGTGGGTGTTGGTGGTTAGCACTACCTCACGTATTGAAGGAGCTGGTTGGTTTTTCCAATGCCTGGTCAGTATTAGTCTTGCACTCATAAGTATATGTGTCAGGACTGTCCTATGTTCTCCCGGGACGGATTCAATAGTCAGGGAGAGAAGAGCCAACTCAGGGGTTGCGTTGATTGCTAGACCCAGGACCTGGTTGGCAGTCTGGAAGACTGCTTTCCAGTATTGTTTGATAACCGGACAAGACCATAAGATGTGGTATAAAGTTCCCACCTCACCACATTGCCGCCAGCAGAGGGCGGTGGAGTGGGGTGTGAACTGTGCGATTCTGTGTGGAGTTAGATACCAGCGGAGTGATATCTTATGTGATAATTCCCACAAGTTAACACTCTTGGTTGACGAATGATTCGCTTTGAAAGCTTTTTGCCATTGCTCTGGAGTAAAGGTTTGGCCCAAGTCATTCTCCCAGCTTGATATTGCTGGAGTTTTATTGAATATTTCTTTGTTGTTTAACATTTTGTAGAATAATGTGATACCTTTGATTTTTGTAGATGCGCTTCTATAGAATTGATTTAGATTCCATGGGATAGTCAAAGGTATGTAAGGATTAGTATGAAGGAAGTGGGTGATTCGGAGATAGGTGTATAAGTCGTGTGGGAGGAGGTCATATTCTATTTGTAGGGATCTAAAAGTCTTGGGCGTGGGTCCAATCATCAAGTCGTCGATTTCATTTATTCCTTTTTTAACCCACCCGTCAATGTTCAGGTCTGGGATAGGTATTTTTAGACTTTGTAGTGGTGTTGGAATAGTTGTTGGAATCGTTTGTTGGAACGTATGGTTTGTCAGAAAATCCCAGGCTCGTAGGGATACTGTCATAGTCGGAGATAGGGAGGTATCTTTTAAGTGGATGTGCTTTTGTTGGAGCAGTATATGGTATAGGTTGTGGTGTTGTAGTTGTGCTTCCTCTGTCTCTGTCCACCTGTTGGTTGCTTTATGAGGGAACCACGCTTTTAATTGTGCAAGAATTGTGGCTAAGTGATAATCTTTCAGATTAACCATACCTATTCCACCCACCGCTCTGGAGGGGATCAAACGCGTATAGGCACATCTCGCTCTTTTCCCTTGCCATATATATTGGTTGATCATTGAGTGTGCTGTGTTGAAGAAAGCATTGGGTACTGGGATTGGAAGAGTTCTAAACAAGTATATCAGCTGGGGCAGGATAGTCATCTTAAAGGCAGCCAGTCTCCCTGTCCACGAAAGCTCAGTTTTTGCTAGTCCTAGTAGTTTGTTCTTTAGTGTATCTAGGAAGGGTGCGTAGTTAAATTTATATAGGTCAGCTGTGTTAGGGGTGAGGATAATGCCAAGGTATTTAATTCCTGCTTTTTCCCATGTGTATGGATAGGCATTATCTAGTTTCTCTTGTAGGGGTGGAGGTATGTTCAGGCCTAATATGTAGGATTTTGAGTCATTCACCTTATAGTAAGACAGTTCGCTAAATTCTTTTAATACTAGGTTTACCGAAGCCAGGGATTTTTCCACGTCTGTCAACATTAAGATGACGTCATCCGCAAAGAGGCTTATTGTATGCACAGATTTGTGCGTGTTGACACCAGCTATATGCGGGTGGCTGCGAATGTGACACGCCAGGGGCTCCATTAGAAGGTTAAATATTAACGGTGAGAGAGGGCATCCCTGGCGTGTCCCATTCGTGATAACAAATGGGGTTGACAGGACTCCCGAGGTAAAGATCTGGGCTGAGGGTTTGGTGTAGAGAGCCATAATTGCCGAGAAGATAGAGCCCGAGAAACCAAATGCGGTCAGGGTTTTGGCCAGATATCCCCAGTGGATGCGATCAAACGCCTTCTCTGCATCCAAGGCTAGAAGCAGAGAAGGCGTCCCGGACGCACCAGTGTTGTGTATAATATTTATCAACCTTCTGGTGGCATCAGAGGTCTGTCTGCCCCTGGTGAAACCCGACTGGTCAGGGTGTATGAGATCAGGCAATATGTTTGTGAGTCTTTGGGCAATCAGTTTGGCGTAAATCTTCAAGTCGTTATTTAATAACGAGATGGGCCTGAAGTTTTGGGGGACATCTGGGTCTTTCCCTGGCTTGGGAATGGTTATAATCAAAGCTTTAAGCATTTCTGAGGGGAAGGAAGCAGAGGCAGCGGCGTCGTTGATAACTCTCAAAAGGTGGGGAGCTAGGATATGACTAAACGTTTTGAAATATTCCCCAATGAAACCGTCAGGTCCAGGGGACTTGTTAGAAGGTAAAGAAGCTATCGTTTTGTAAAGTTCTGGGAGGGTGAAGGGTTGATTTAACTGAAGTAGTTGGTCCTCAGTAATTTGAGGTAAGGGTAGCTTAGTTAGAAATTTGTCTATGGCGTCTGGGTTTGGTTGGGGTGTAGTTGGATCATTCTTCAGATTGTATAGGGAGCTATAATATTCGCTGAAGGCATCCGCTATGTCTTTTGGGTGGTATTTTTTTATTTTGGTGGTTGGATGGATGATGTAGGGTATCTTTGTTTTGTACCTAAGGCCTCTCAGGCGTTGAGCTAGGAGTTTCCCTGCTCTGTTGCCATTTGCATAGTAGTTCATGCGTATCCTTCTAGTCGACTTCTCGAAGTCGCCCAGAAGGCACAGCCTCAGTTCGTGTCTAAGTTTGGAAATGGCTTCTGTGGTTGATGTTATGGGGTGGAGCTTGTTTTGGGTCTCTAGGACTCGGATGCCGTCAGTGAGCTCTTTTATACGTCTCTGCCTCTGCTTCCTTAATTTTGCTCCTATTTGGATAAATATGCCCCTCATGTACGCCTTATGGGCGTTCCACACTACAAAGTGATCAGATATAGAACCAACATTTTCATCAAAGTACTGTTTTAGATGGCCTTCTAAGGCCTCTCTGGTGTCCAGTCTTTGAAGGATATAGGGATTGGCCCTCCAGACCGGGTTAATCCCAGGTGCAAGAGAGTCTGAGATTGTCAGGGTCACTGACGCGTGGTCAGACCAGGTAATACTGTTTATGCTGGAGTCAGTGACCCGTGTCAATAGGGTTCCATCCACTAGAAACATGTCGATGCGGGAGTAAGCTCTGTGGGGAGCAGAAAAAAATGTGTAATCCCGCTCGCCAGCATGACAACAGCGCCAGGCATCGTTTAAGTCATGTTTAAAGATGGTATCTTGCAATGAGGGGCCCGTGCGGGAGGTAGCCAAAGTGGAGTCCATGATCTTGTCAGGCACCGTATTGAAGTCACCACAGATGACTAAAGTTCCTGTTTTAATCTCATTAATTTTCCGTAGGATTTTGTTTAGAAAAGCGATCTGGTGGGAATTGGGTGTATAGACATTAGCTATTGTGTATGTCCTGGAGTTAATGTCACAGATCAAGATAAGGAATCTGCCGTTAGGGTCTTTAATTTCCTGGTGGAGGTGGAACGCCACCGTGTCCTTTATTGCAATTAAGACACCTCTTTTTTTTGAGTCTGTGCTAGCAGTGAAGATAAAAGGAAAGTTCTTATGTGAGCACCTAGGTTGCGCTGCCGCGCTGAAGTGGGTCTCCTGCGCACAGAGGATGTCTGCTTTATATTGTGCTGCTTCAGACCATAGTGATTTCCTTTTGGCGGGATGGTTGAGGCCTTTCGTGTTTATGGTTAGGAAAGGTGGATGGGTAATTTTCGGTCTCCGGGGTAGCCGATTATAGCCGTGCTGAGTCCCGTTGTAGCGGAGCTCTGTGGTCACGCGTCCATCTCTGTCCGCGGCTAGCCACGCCCCCTACATCATTTTTTTTTAAAATTTGGCGCAGGGTTCCCCTTAATCTCCATACCAGACCTTAAAGGTCTGGTATGGACTTTAGGGGGACCCCCACACATTTTTTTTTTAATTTTGGTTCGGGGTTCCCCTTAATATTCATACCAGACCCAAAGGGCCTGGTAATGCACTGTGGGGGAATCCCAGGCCGTTTTTTCAATGAATTTTATGTGTATTGCAGAGACCCGACAATTCATTATAGCTGGCGCTAGCGCTAGTACTTTTAAATGACTTTTTTTTCTTTAGACATTTCATTTTTTTTCTCGGACTGTTCTAAACACGGGAAATATGCGCCACTTTACAGGCATACTATAGACACCCCCCAGGCATGATATTTAAAGGAATATTTCATTATTTCATAAAATTTTTGGTTCGGGGTTCCCCTTTATTGCAATTAAGACACCTCTTTTTTTTGAGTCTGTGCTAGCAGTGAAGATAAAAGGAAAGTTCTTATGTGAGCACCTAGGTTGCGCTGCCGCGCTGAAGTGGGTCTCCTGCGCACAGAGGATGTCTGCTTTATATTGTGCTGCTTCAGACCATAGTGATTTCCTTTTGGCGGGATGGTTGAGGCCTTTCGTGTTTATGGTTAGGAAAGTCACTCCCATGGTGGCTTTATGTAGATGCATTGCAGTTGCTTTCCCTTCAGAAGTAGCAAGTCGCAAGGCAGGCACATAGTCTCAGTAAGGGGTGTGAAGCTGCCAGTGGGGCAGAGGATGAGTGAGATTGATGTGTGTGGCGTACTCACATTTAGCAGAGTTAGAGTTGTAGGGGTCCTGATCGGTAGCTGATCGAAGTGGTGTGTTTTCGGTCGATCACCTGGAGTTTCCTGGTGGTATTCAGGTAGAAATATGCTGGTATATCTGTTGGAAGGAGTCATTCTTGAAAGTAGGGAGTTACTGCAGTGAATAGCGAAGATAAAGTAAAAAAAAATGAAGAAGCGAGATAATCGCCCTTGAGGGAAGAAAAGGTTAAGCAAACAAATAAAGTCTCGAACTAATGGAAACATCCTGGACTCAATTCCGGGACAGTGGTCCAGTATGTTTAACTGAATATTTGAATGCAGAATTGCAATTCAAATGCGGTTTAGGGGTCAAGTTCGTGGAATCGTGGGTGACTCACAGAAACAAAGGGACTTGTAGTTCCCCATGGATACTTAGCTGACTCAGGTGTGCTTCTTGGAGTTTTTCGTCGTCACAGTTTTCCATTCTGTCTCCAGTGGTTGTGGTCTCCTAGGGTAGCCAGAGTTGTTATCCAGTTCAGGGATAATGTGCCAATCTTTAAGGAGTGCTAGACCTTTCTCTAGTGTGTGCACTGTAAAGGTTTTACCATCCTTAGTAATGGATATGTTAGTTGGAAATCCCCATCTGTAGGTAATCTGGTGGTTGCGTAAAGCTTTGGTGATCGTAACTAAGCTCCGCCTCTTTTTAAGGGTGTATTGTGAGAGGTCAGCGTAAAACTGAAGATGCTGGTATTGTGCAGGGACTAGGTCCTTTTTACGCATGGATGTCATGAGTTGCTCTTTAGCATGATAGAAATGTAGTCTCAGTATTACGTCTCTAGGAGTTTGGTCAGGGAGATAGGACGGTTTTGGGAGGCGATGTATTCTGTCTATGATAACGTCCATTTCAGTCAGGTCAGGAAGGAGTGCTTTGAACAGTGTGGTGGCGTATGACCTCAGGTCATTCTGCAGCACTGTCTCCGGGATTCCTCTAATCTTCATGTTGTTCCTCCTGCTTCTGTCCTCCATGTCCGCCATCTTGGCTTGCATGGTCTCTATCTCCCCTTCATGTTCCTCCTGTGCTTCTACTAGATCATTGATGGTATTGGCAAATTCTCCCATCTTGCTTTCTATATGATCTACTCTTGCCTCCACCTCTTGTATGTCTGTGTGGAACTTGCTCATACAGGACATCATGTCTGATTGTATAGTGCTCCTGAGGGATAATAGCATGTCCTTGAGGACAGTGTCCATTACAGGTTGGTTAGTTGTGGGGAAGCTCTCTATCCTTTCCGGCAGTTCCCTGGTGTCTTCCCCAGAGTCTGCCTCATGGCCGCTCCCCGGACTAAATCCAGAGCCATTCAGCCTGAATCTGGCCTTGGCCGGGCTCGCTGTTTGCGGTGTGTCAGGGCAGGGCTGTGGGCTTTTTGGAGAAGTGTTTCTCCCAGACTGGGAGGCAGATGGGGAGGGAGATGGCGTGGAGTGGGGCCTTGTACTGAGGGCCGGGGTAGATGTGGCGCCAGCGCCATCTTGCCTACCTCCGTCCTGTCGGTATTTGTAGAACTCCGTCATTTTTATGGGGTTCCGGACGTCCTTTCTCTTCCTCGTCATGCCGCTTCGGGTAAGAGGAGATGCAGCTAGGTGGATGGGTAATTTTCGGTCTCCGGGGTAGCCGATTATAGCCGTGCTGAGTCCCGTTGTAGCGGAGCTCTGTGGTCACGCGTCCATCTCTGTCCGCGGCTAGCCACGCCCCCTACATCATTTTTTTTTAAAATTTGGCGCAGGGTTCCCCTTAATCTCCATACCAGACCTTAAAGGTCTGGTATGGACTTTAGGGGGACCCCCACACATTTTTTTTTTAATTTTGGTTCGGGGTTCCCCTTAATATTCATACCAGACCCAAAGGGCCTGGTAATGCACTGTGGGGGAATCCCAGGCCGTTTTTTCAATGAATTTTATGTGTATTGCAGAGACCCGACAATTCATTATAGCTGGCGCTAGCGCTAGTACTTTTAAATGACTTTTTTTTCTTTAGACATTTCATTTTTTTTCTCGGACTGTTCTAAACACGGGAAATATGCGCCACTTTACAGGCATACTATAGACACCCCCCAGGCATGATATTTAAAGGAATATTTCATTATTTCATAAAATTTTTGGTTCGGGGTTCCCCTTAATATTCATACCAGACTCAAAGGGCCTGGTAATGGACTGGGGGGGAACCCATGCCCTTTTTTTCAATGAGTTATTTCTATATTACCGAGACCCGACAATTCATTACAGCCGCGATCAGTTTTAAATGAAACATTTTCCTTTTAGAAATATCATTTTGCTGCGGTACTGTTCTAAACACAGAAAAAATGCGCCACTTTACAGGCATACTATAGACACCCCCCAGGCATGATATTTAAAGGAATATTTCATTTTTATTGTTTCACTTTAAGCATTAAAAAAATCACTGCTCCCGAAAAATGTTTGCATTGATACATGTCCCCTGGGGCAGAACGCAGGTCTCCAAACACTTTTTATGACAATAACTTGCATATAAGCCTTTAAAATTAGCACTTTTGATTTTTCATGTCAGTGTCCCATAGGCTTTAACAGTGTTCCGGCGGCTTTCGAATTTGCCCCGAATACTACATATTGTTCGGTGTTCGCAGAACATCTGAACAACCAAAGTTCGGCCCGATCCCTAGTTGTAAACACTTTTTTTGTGGAAAATAAATGGGTTTACACTTACTTGCTCTGTGAAATGGTATTGCACGGTGGTTCCCCCGAATCCCCTCTTCTAGGGTCCCTCGTTGGTGCTCTTGGTTCCTCATCTTCTGCGTGCACCACTATAACAAGCCGCTTTCTATGAGAGTGCATGTACAGGGTCACTCCCAAGCCAGGCTATATGCGTTCATAGACACACACAATGTGGGGGAGACCTCAACTTTTTTTTTTGGGGGGGGGGGTTATGTGCTTGGGTATAATAAATTTTTTTTGCAAAAAAACTTTTTTTCATCACATAGGGGACAAAAAGTCCCCTATGTGATGATTTTTAAGCAACAGGTTCTCTTTAATGAGATGTGCAGGGTCTAAAAGACCCTCCTCTATACTCCACCGAATGTTTTGCAATGCTAGCTCAGGAAAGTGAAAGGTGACGTCATAGATGGGTTACAGCAAGAAGGCGAGGGGAGCAGATGTGTGTTTGCTCATCTGCCTCCCCTCCTCCCGTTGGCATCAGCCATGTTGGTCCCAGGACTGCAGATGGGCAGGCAGAGCCTGAAATACACAGTGGGGGCGTGCGTGCAGGGGGAATGCCGGTACCGGGGGTGTGTGTGAGCAATCCGGCAGGAGTCTGCCTGTCAGTTTTACACACAATCCCAGTGGCTGCAGGCACCAGATTGTGTGTGAAACCCTCCACTGTCAGGTCTGTATTATGTACGGACCTGGCAGCGAAAGGGTTAAGGCCAACTCCAATTTCTTTTTGGTAATTTTAGTATTCATTTGTGTACATAAATGAAGCTTTGGATGTGATATTTTCGAAAGTGGGGGGAGAACTCTGTGACTGATCAGACTCTCTTCCATTCATAAATTGTGTTACAGGCAGTGTAATCCTCGAAAGAACTTTTATCAATGGAGCAGAGGGCAGGAGGGAGCATGTCCTCATCAGATCATCTATAGTGCAGCTGAGCCCAGAGACATGAAGCTGTTAACCCCCACAGCGCTGGAAGTTCAGCAGCAGTAAAAGGTCAGACAGCCCTGGAGTAAAGGTATTATTAGTGCATGAAATAGTATTTGAACATTATTCTAAATAGTTATAAAGCACAGTCGCCATCCACACATTCAATGAATCAGGTTGTGTTCATCACTGTTTATCACATATTAGGATTTTTTCCAGTTATAAATTCAGGTCTCGGTAGATTTGTCTTCTTTTTTTTTTTATATCAGGAATACTGCATTCTCTTTGTTGTATTCACTACTTGCAGAGGGCTATTCGCTAATTTTAGATGATTTGCTGCATTCACTCTCCCTTGTTCCAATGTGCTTATTTGCTACACACATTTGAAGTACTGCTATGCATTTAATAGCAGTGATCTTCTGCTCCTGCTGTAGACTAGCAATTGCAGGTGACTCTAGGCAGGCTATATGTGCTTCAACTCTCCTGCATCTAATGAAAATAACTCTAATGCCCCGTACACACGGTCGGAAATTCCGACCACAAAATCCGTCTGATTTTTTCCGACGGATTTTGTCCGACACTGGTGTTGCATTCTGAACGTGTTGACGTTCGTTGCGTACGTCGTGACTATGTAGAGGCTAGTATCCAATAGCTTTGGTCTTGTAATGTGATCTGAGCATGCGTGGCACTTTGTCCGTCGGAATTCGCTACACACCATCGGAAAAAGTCCGATAGGACTTTGCTGTTGGAAAATTTGAGAGCAGGATCGAAAATTCCGACGGAAAAAGTCTGATGTAGCCCACACACGGTCGGATTTTCCGACAACATGGTCCGATAGGACATTTTCCGTCGGAAATTCCGACCGTGTGTACAGGGCATAAGTATGGTTAGGGAGGACCGGGATGACTGTCTTGAAGATAGTACCAAATTGTTAATTTCCTCACAGGATAAGTTGATTCAGGTAAAGTTCTTACCCAGGGTTTACTATACCCCCCAGGGACTTTGCAGAATCTACCCTCAGAGGTCACATGAATGCCCCAGATGTGGTAAAAGTGTAGCCACGTATATCCATATGTTCTGGAGTTGTCCAAGGGTAGCTTGGTTTTGGAGAGAGGAGGTCAAACTTAATAACCATGATCTTCAGCTGTCTCTCCTGATCTCTCCAGAGCTGGCATTGCTGGGAATTCAGGAAGATGAGCATAGGCCACTAAACTGTTGCAAGCTTATTTGTTTGTAGCGCTACCCCCAGTTAAGAGAGCCGCTGGTTTGTTTTGGGTCCCTGAGTACAGCTCCACCAACCCCCGGCAATTTGCTCTACCCGCTCTGGCACAGTTAGTCAAGGGGTATGAATCTATGCACATAAAAATAGCTTATACTCTAAGCGTAATGGGTATGAACTCACAAGCAGACTGCTGAGATAAGAATAACTGGCTTTACTTTGTCAGTAAGGAAAAGAAATAGTAACATGCATTTAAACATATGACTTACAATACTTTAGCAGGTCCCTGCAATATGCACTTAAACTTGTACACATATATGTATCAACTAGCAATGGGGAAACGGAGCGCCAAGTGTGGCGACCGCATGCTATGCACCCCTGAGGTGCAATAAATCTATCTGCGCCTACCTAATGGACCAGGCCTGATCCCTAGTAATAGAGCTCAGTCCTTGTACTAGTACAGTGTTCTTCACCGGCAATGAATCTGTAGAGGTGGTGCACATGTAGCTTTAAATGGTGTCTTTGTAATCCACAGAAAGTAACATTGCTGCTCTGAGGTAAATTGCGCCTAGGCAGTTCAATAGGCATAAAACGTGTGTATCAATGCAGGATGAGCCTTCCGGCTCTCTCACCAATCCTGGGGTACCGTCCTCCGCTCCGGTCCCTCTAATGGCGGCTCTGGTCTCCTCAGTCACAGCCCCTGCGCTCCGGTCCTCAGCTCCGACCGACCGTCTGTAGGGAAGAGTCTCCGCTCCGCTGCTGCTGACTCTGAGGTAGGAGAGTCTCACTCCATCTGCTGCAAGGCCCAGGCTTCAGGCCTTCAGCAGTCCCGGTCCGCACAGGTGTCTCTCTCTCAGTGATGTCTGTGTCTGAGTCACCAGCCCAGTCAGAACAGGAAGAGGCGGTCTCTCCTCTTCCTTTTTATATCCTCCCCCAGCAGCCTCTCGGGCGGAAACAGACATCCTCCCGGGAGCCTGGGGAATTATGGGAATTGTAGTCTCTTCCCCTAAAAGGGGTACGACCCCGCTACATGTTCTATTATGCTAAGTGGGAAATTATTCTCAAGTTGAATGCCCGTTCCCCTCCCTCCATAGGTTATTGGGAAAAATCTATTAATGTTGTCCTTCCTATGTACAAATTAACTTACATTAACAGGAATTGCCCTAGAAAGTTTAACAAGGTGTGAAAGGTCTGGCAGCCATGGGCAGCCTAGACAGAGGGGTTTCTCTCCTTGAATCCTTGGTCCTGTTGTTGGTATGGTTGCAATAACTTTTTATTTGTTCTATTTGTTTCTGTCTGGTTCGGACACTGCTTTCCTTATGAGTTGTACCTTTAGTTTTATGTTACTGTTTATTTAATGTGGACTTTGCGTTATTTTAATAATGTCAGTGTGTGATGTATCTCTTGATTATGTCCCTACTACTGACTTTGTACCATGCCTTTGTTTTAATAAAGGAACATTCTGTTTGTTAAAAAAAAAAAAAAAAAAATCATTTAGGACATTTGAAAAAAATTGAGAGAAAATCAAGGCAATTTCATAACAGAATTAATGCAATAAATAAATAAATAAATAATGCATATTTTAGTAAAGCACAGAAAGGGTTCAGCTTGCACAAATATTATAAATGCCATGGTGACTATTATAGATAGTGATAACTGCAAAGGAGCATGGTGCCTAAAACAAATACAGTTTGCTTAATGTAAACACTACAAGCTAGTTATGAAGTTAATGGTTTGATTCCAATTATGCCTAAAACCATTTGATTTGCTATTTTAAAGCCTCAGGTTGTAACTCTTCAGGCTCACACACCATAACAAAGTCCGCAAGTGTTATCATCTGCTGAAGGTAGCAAGAAACCCACTTTGGTTAGACTCCATTTTGGCCAAATTTGGCTTTAATTGGGAGTTTATTCATGGCTTTAAGGCTCTTTATCACAAGCCCGGAACCCGTATCAAGCTCCCTAGGTGCAATTCGGAATATTTTACTTTAGGTAGAGGCACTAGACAGGGCTGCCCCCTCTCCCCCCTGTTGTTCGCCTTGGCGATCGAACCACTGGCCCGTTCAATCGCCTCTAACCCCAACATCAAAGTATACACAAAGAATAGCCAAGAATATAAACTGAGCTTGTACGATGTCCTCCTATTCCTCTCAGATCCTCTAATCTCCCTCCCCAATCTACTTTCTACCTTAGCCATATTTCACCAACGGGCCTGGGAGTAAATCCATCTAAATGTGTAGCCCTACCTATTATAACAAGTAACCCCATATGAGCAGACAGATGATGTATAGGGCCCCGTCTAGAGGCAGCCTAGGCTGCCCTGATCTATGGAAATACTTTTTGGCTTCACGCCTCGTACAATTAGCTCAATGGCAGGACACCCCATCCTCTATTCCATGGTTGCAGTTTGAAAGGATCTCGGTTGTCCCCTTCTATCTCCTGGGTCTCCTCTGGTCAATCTCCATTTCCCTAAAGGCTATTGCACCACTCAATGGCATAGTGGGCCAGTCCCTGTACCTCTGGTCCCTTTACAGGGTAAAATTTAATTTACTATCCAGTCCCGCGCATCTAACCTCCTACTTCGGTGATCCCCAGTTCCCCCCGGCCTTTAACAATGATAAAGAGTTATCAAATTGTATATCACAGGGCTTAGTGACTCTAGTCTCATTGCTACAGGGTTCATCCTTTTGCTCATTTGAACATCTCCAACGGAATTATACCCTTCACAGCTCCGAATTATATAAATACCTACAAGTTAGGCATTTCTTCTCTAAGATGTTACCTCAAGCGGTTGATGGGGCTGTGACATAATTTGAGAACCTCTGTGGGGAGGCCTCTAGGGACAAGGTGACTATCTAAATTTTATACAATACCTCAATGACCACAATAGTACAGCCAAATCACCAGCTATGCTGGGATGAGAGGCAGAGATTGGCCAGGAGATCTAGGAGGAGGATTCGTATGACATGGTCTCCAACATGCACAAATGCACATGTTCCATCGCCGTTAAGGAGACTGTGGTCAAGCTGCATACCTGCTGGTACAATACCCCCTTTAGACTGCATAAGATTTTCCGCTTAGTACCAGATACATGTTTTAGGGGTTGTCAAGACAGTGGCACTCTTCTCCATACATTGTGGAGCTGCTCGGTATCGAAACCCATATGGCAAAAAGCCTTCTCATTGGTGCTCCAGATAACGGGTGCACCGTGACCCTGACTTACCAGACGTTCATCTTATTTGCAGAGCTCCCAGAGGTACCCCCCCCCCCCCCCAAAAGCTGGCACACACTTTTTAGTGCCATCCACTGAGCAATTTTTCCAGACTAAGAACATGTTCTGCAAGTACATAAAAATGCCTTCTGATCCTGATAGGAATCCAAAGACTTTTTAACTTTATGTGAACTGAACTAACATTTTCAACAATGTTATCATTGTTATCATTGCTTTCTTTCTCAAAGAAAAGGTACAGGTACTCCCCCCTTCCAAGTTACCCCTTGTCTACACCTTCTACCCACCTCTGAACACTGTCGCGTGGTTCTACCCTCCTCCCATTGCCACCCCTTTTAGAGAATACAGAACCAAGTATCATTTTGTGGTGCTAAGCAATTTGTATGGAATTTGTTAACAAAAACAAGAAAAGCAGTAAAATAAATCCCCTGCAGCCAGCAACAATATATTCCCCTAGCAACAATAGGACCCCTGAAACAAAATAGTTCCCCCCATCAACAATAGACCAACCACATGAAACAACAGACCCCACCAGTAGACATGTGCACAACAAAAATTTTTATTTAGTTTCCGTCGATTCGTAACGATTCGTAAATTCGTACGTCGTCGGTGTTCGTATTCGTAACAATTCATAAATTCGTACGTCGTCGGTGTACGTATTCGTAAAGATTCGTAAATTCGTAAGTCGTCGGTGTTCGTATTCGTAACGATTCGTATTTTCGTTAGAGTTATTTTTTCGTGTATTCGAAATTCGAAATTCGGACGCATTCGTATTCATTCGTACATTCGTAACATTCGTAACATTCGTAATCGGAGCATAATTCATAATTTTATGTAATGTGTATGCTATTATTACATTTTAAGAGACACGGAAAATTACGAAATGAAAAAAAAAGTTCCGAATGTTCATTCGAAGCACGTTAAGCAACGCTATTGTAAGAGACACGCAAAATTACGATTCGAAAAAAAAAAAAAAGTTACGAATGTACGAATTTTTTTGTTCAATCCATTCGTAGCACGTTAAGCAGCGCCATTGTAAGAGACACGGAAAATTACCAATTCAACAACAAAAAAAAAAGGTTACGAATGTACGAATTTTTTCGTTCATTTTCGTTGTTCCTGTTTTCGTTTTTCGGATTTTCTTCATTCGTACATTTGTTGTTTCTAATTAGTTTTTTTCGGATTTTCGTTATTTTTGGATTTGTTCAATTCGAACGATTCGTTAAAATTTTTAGCGAATCGTTCGTTCATTCGTACGATAACGAATGAACGAAAATAACGAAAAAAAACTAAAAACGAGAAAAAACGTAACGAATTGCACATGTCTACCCACCAGCAAGAATAGATCTTCCAACAGACAGCAGTATTAGACCCTCCAGCAGCCACCATAGACTCTTTCCTTAACAGTACTGTAGATCCCCCCAGCATCAGCTGACACTCCCAGCAACATAAGACCCTCCCGGAAACAATAGACCCCTCCCTAAACTACATACCCCCCAACTACAATAGATCCTCCAGCAGCCGGCATCAATGAACCCTCCATTACACCCCAGTACCCCTTGTTATTACATACATTCAGTGCACGAGGTGCCAGGACTGAATTCCCCCCCCCCCCCATTCCTGTTGAAAAAAAAATGGCAGTGGCTTAGTAGGGTGTTTGAAACAAGGCTAATCCAAGGGTTCCCTTCCAGATTCCAATATACTTTTATTCACTCTGGGTAGAACTGAAATGGTTAAAGTGGAACTACTCTTCCTCTGAGCACCACAAACTGAAAACACTGCTTAATTAATTTTTAATGTTCAAAGCAAACTCACCCATACATCCATGCCTCCCTGCTTTATTTTGTTGAGAAATCACTTTGAAAAAACACCCCCTAGCATTTCTGGTCATGGCCATCTTGAGTAAGGGCAGATGATTCATGTAGCATTTGCTTCCTGGAAAACTTCTGCCCTTAGCTCAGGCATGCAAACAGGATGGGGTGTGCATAGCTAAGAAAGCCCCTACTCCCCTACTGAAGGCTCCTGAGATGTATGGCATAATTTGCCTAGGCATGGAAACCAGAAAGTAACTGAAGACATGTTAAAAAGAAAAGCTTAAAACAAGTAAATACTGTATGGTATACTTTCCTATCAATTTACTCATGCTAATGACGAAAGAAATAAAATTAAACAATGTTGATTGAGACAGTAAAGTTCCACTTTGCATCTCAAGAACAAACAAATATGATTTGGGGTCAATGTTAATTTAAACATATACTTGCAATAGTGTTCCTATTCATTGTCATTGACTGTCGCAGATGTTAGTAATGTGTACAAAACTGTTGCAAGACTTTTATGACTGGACAGGAGTGTTTAAAAGGCGTGTACTGCCTGCAAAAAAGTGTCATTTTTGCAGGAAAAAAGCTATTTAAAAGCACTCGCGGCTAATGAACTGATGGCTCCTGTAACACAGAGAACTGTCATTCATTGATAAAAGGGGAACCCTAGCCAACAAAAATGGCATGGGGTCCCCCTCAAAATCCATACCAGACCCTTATCCGAGCACGCAACCTGGCAGGCCGCAGGAAAAGAGGGGGGGACGAGAGCGCCCCCCCCTCCCGCCTGAACTGTACCAGGCCACATGCCCTCAACATTGGGAGGATGCTTTGGGGGTCTAAGACCCCCAAAGCACCTTGTCCCCATGTTGATGAGGACAAGGGCCTCTTCCCCACAACCGTGCCCGGTGGTTGTGGGGGTCTGCGGGCGGGGGGCTTATCGGAATCTGGAAGCCCCCTTTAACAAGGGGACCCCCAGATCCCGGCCCCCCCCTGTGTGAAATGGTAAGGGGGTACAAAAGTACCCCTACCATTTCACCAAAAAAGTGGCAAAAATGGTAAAAATGACAGGAGACAGTCTTTGACAATTCCTTTATTAAAATCTTCTTTCTTCTTTCTTCATCCTTCGGTTTCTTCATCTTCTCCTTCCGTCATCTTCTTCTTCCATTTTCTTCTTCCTCCGATCCGCTTCTTCTTGCGCTGGTCTTCTCGTCCTTCTCGTCCGGCATCTTCTTCCGTCGGCGTCGGTGTTGGTGTCTCTGTCTCTTCTTGGGCCGCTCCGCGCAATGGGAGGCTCCCGCTGTGTGAGGCTCCGCTCCGTCTGACAGGTCTTTTATAATGGAGGGCACCTGGTGACCCCGCCCCCTCTGACGCACGGGGACGTCATGGGGAATTCCATGATGGCTTTCCCCATGACGTCAAAGGGGGGCGGGGTCACCAGGTGCCCTCCGTTTTAAAAGACCTGTCAGACGGAGCGGAGCCTCACACAGCGGGAGCCTCCCATTGCGTGGAGCGGCCCAAGAAGACACCGACACCGACGCCGACGGAAGAAGATGCCGGATGAGAAGGACGAGAAGACCAGCGCAAGAAGAAGCGGATCGGAGGAAGAAGAAAATGGAAGAAGAAGATGGAAGAAGATGACGGAAGGAGAAGATGAAGAAACTGAAGGATGAAGAAAGAAGAAAGAAGATTTTAATAAAGGAATTGTCAAAGACTGTCTCCTGTCATTTTTGCCACTTTTTTGGTGAAATGGTAGGGGTAGTTTTGTACCCCCTTACCATTTCACACAGGGGGGGGGCGGGATCTGGGGGTCCCCTTGTTAAAGGGGGCTTCCAGATTCCGATAAGCCCCCCGCCCGCAGACCCCCACAACCACCGGGCACGGTTGTGGGGAAGAGGCCCTTGTCCTCATCAACATGGGGACAAGGTGCTTTGGGGGTCTTAGACCCCCAAAGCATCCTCCCAATGTTGAGGGCATGTGGCCTGGTACGGTTCAGGCGGGAGGGGGGGCCGCTCTCGTCCCCCCCTCTTTTCCTGCGGCCTGCCAGGTTGCGTGCTCGGATAAGGGTCTGGTATGGATTTTGAGGGGGACACCACGCCATTTTTTTTGGCTAGGGTTCCCCTTAAAATCCATACCAGACCTCAAGGGTCTGGTATGGATTTTGAAGGGGACCCTACGCCATTTTTTTTTTTTTTTTTTGGCTGGGGTTACCCTTAATATTCATCCCAGACCTGAAGGGCCTGGTTATTGAATTTGGGGGGACCCCCACGCTTTTTTTTTTTTTCATTTTTTTTATTTTTTATCAATGACTTTTTTTTTATGAATGAGTTTCAATGAATGACTGTTCTCTGTATTACGGGAGCCGTCAATACACATTAGCCGCGAGTGATTTTAAATAGCTTTTTTACTTTCAAAAATGACACTTCTAAACACGGGAAACATGCGCCCCTTCACAGGCATACTATAGACACCCCCCAGGTACGAAATTTAAAGGAATATTACACTTTTATTGTTTCAATTTAAGCATTATTAAAATCACTGCTCCTGAAAAAACGGCCGTTTTTAAAACTTCTTTTTGCATTGATACATGTCCCCTGGGGCAGGACCCAGGTCCCCAAACACTTTTTATGACATTAACATGCATATTAGCCTTTAAAATGAGCACTTTTAATTTCGAACGTTCGCATCCATTATAACTAATAGCGTTCTAAAGCTTGCACGGACTTTAGGTCCGTTCGCGGGTTCTGGTGCGAGCCGAACGGGGGGGTGTTCGGCTCATCCCTAATCACCACCCCCTCCCTTTAGAATGTAAGCCCTACGAGCAGGGCCCTCCTGTCCCTTCTGTATTGAACTGTACTGTAATTGTGCTGTCCCCCCTCCACATTGTAAAGTGCTGCATAAACTGTTGGCACTATATAAATTGTGAATAATAATAATAATTAAGTGAATGCATGGAGTCCAGTTATTTTTTCAAGTGTACACTGTGCTTGACAAAAGTAAAGAAACCCCCTGTGCCAGGAAAGTGACTCTGTACCCTGTTTCAAGTGCCTAGCTTAGAGCCCACCCCTCCTACATCCTACTGCACAGTGAGGTGCTGGAGGAGGATTTGTTGTTCCTCTGGCACTGACTTTTTAATATCTTGATAAATTATATAGGGTCTGGGATTAAAAGTAACATTTCTGTCTTTGCAGATGACACTAAGCTATGCAGTGGAATAACGTCCTTACAGGATGTCTCCAATTTACAAGCCGACCTCAATGCACTGTCTAATTGGGCAATTAAGTGGAAAATAAGGTTTAATGTTGATAAATGTAAAGTTATGCACTTGGGGGCTAAGAATATGCATGCATACAACTGGAGGAATCTATGGTGGAGAAGGATCTGTGGGTTTTGGTAGATCATAAGCTCAATAATAGCATGCAATGCCAAGCTGCGGTTTCCAAAGCGAGCAAAGTCCTTTCATGTATTAAGAGAGGATAAACTGATAAAATGCATGGAGGAGCTCAGCTATGAGGAAAGATCAGAGAAACTGAATCTATTCCCTCTTGAGAAGAGGAGATTAAGGGGGGATATGATCAACATGTAAAATACATAAGTGGTCCATATCGTGAACTGGGTGTTTAGTTATTCACTTTAAGGTCATCACAGAGGACTAGGGGGCACTTTTTACGTCTAGAGGAAAAAAGGTTTCTTCACAGTAAGAGCTGTGAAAATGTGGAATAGACTCCCTCCAGAGTTGGTTCTGGCAAGCTCAGTCAATTGCTTTAAAAAAGGCCTGGATTCTTTCCTAAATGTACACACTATAACTGGGTACTAACATTTATAGGTAAAGTTGATCCAGGGTAAATCTGATTGCCTCTGGGGGGTCAGGAAGGAATTTTTTCCCCTGCTGTAGCAAATTGTATCATGCTTTGCTGGGGTTTTTTGCCTTCCTCTCGATCAACTGTGGGTGCAGGTTTGTGTATATGGGATTGTATTTTTTTATTTATTTTTTTTTGTTGAACTTGATGGACTTTTTTCAACCTCACTAACTATGTAACTATGTGACTCATTCATTTATATATGTACATTTCAGCTACAGTTACTAAGCTCTGTAAATGGCAGGCTTTATTCACAACAGAGGAGCAAAAGAAATACAGAAAAAACATGTAAAAAGGTATCAAAAGCCCCACCTACTGTTTTTGATGGATAAAGGAATACATCATACCAATCTGCAATGCTTGCAAAGAAAACATTGCTTTAAAGTGAATGTAAACCCAAATGTATTTTTTATTTTTTATGTCATAATGTAGAGTATACGATTTCCTATCATTTGAGCCCAGTCTTGCCACAAAGAGTTAATCCAGCTCTGAGCAATCCTCTTTTATTGCTTAGTGAGATAAATCTTGACAAGCAGAGAAAAACGTTGTCAAATCCTAGCAGAAGTTCAGTGTAAGAAATACACAGGAGAAAAGGCATATTGACAAGGGGAGTGTAGAGGTGGGCGGGGAGTCTACTGACACCATGACTCCACCCACCAAGCTCCAGACAACAGACCCACTCACAGAATCTGCAGTTTTTCGGGTCTCATAACAGGCAGAGGGGAGACATTTAACAGGTCAAGATACATGCAGGAGGCATGTATATCCTTATAGATAACCCCTATGGCAGTAGTTTAGAAAGGATGACATTGGGTTTACACCCACTTTAAATAATATATCTTTCAGTCCTGACCATAATAAAAGAAACAAAATATGCACAAAACAAAACCACTATACACTTCCTTTTAAAATGAAATGTAGATATTTAAGTACCTTGGACAGCAGCAGTGCTGTGTAAATGGTACTGTACAATGATTAAATCAGAAACAACAGCTGCTACTAGAAAATGCAAAAAGTTTTTGTTATGAATTGATTATTTTGCTTTAGAGCACTTGAGTTGTTCTTGTTGAGGTTTAGTTCTGTACTGGTGGTTGCTTTGAAACACTGCCACACACAAATGGGTGCATTAAACTATTGTATCAGAGCTTTGCAGACAGCCTTTACGACTCCTGTCTGCAACATACTGTGTTTATGTACAGATGCAAATTTATGACATGGATTTTCAAAGAGCCAACCTTGGACTCGAACCAAAATTGCTCAGAGGCTAGACAGCATTTAACAGTTATAGTACGCAATGACGTTTGTATTAATGTCTAACTAAATGGTATTCACTTTTGCTGTGCTTCATTTACTCTGAATGGTAACGACACACAATCAGATTCTAAACTGGTATATCTATAAAGTTTCTCAGAAAGCGACCAATTACTACAACTTTCTGGGAAGTAATGCTATATAATGGTTTTGTTTTTTTAAGCATATGTTAATGTACATTTAGTTGAATGCATTTCTTTTCTGTTGATTGTTGTTTTTTCTTTCTTGGTTACATTTTCGTAAGTTTAAAAATGATGTTTTCTTTAAATGTTCACAGTAATATCTTATTATACAGATGTCCAGCCAAAAATACTGAGAAAGCTTTAAAAGAAAATTATGGCCAAAGGATTTTTGGTCATACTTCTTCTGTTGGTCTCCTGTTGGAGTAAACCTACTTGATTTCTCCTGTGACCAGAAATTTGGCTAAAGTCTGTTGTTGGCTGACGTCACAGAGCAACCCAGATGCCTTAAAGGCATCTGCCAAAGACTCTCAGCCTGCTGCTGAGAGCCTGAAACAACCATTCCTGCCCTTCCCCAACTTGATGCTCCATTGAGCATGGGAGGGGCAGAGCAGAGGTCGTGATTGACAAAGAAGACCAAGAGCTGAGCAATCAGCAGTCATGTGATTACTCAGTTCTCAGGCTTAGAGCCAGCATGGGACAGCTGCAGCATCCGACCAATGCTGCAGCATGGGGATGAGTATGTATGTTTATTTTTTTTTTATTCTCACACTTCTCCCTTAAAGTATAAGTGAACCCTGTTATGAAACTGTATTTACTACAACAGGCTTTAAAATTATTAAAAAATCATAAAAAAAAAAATAATACTGACATTTTTCAGATTTGAAAATGGTTGCAACCTGAATAATTCTCCATCTTTTGGAATGGCTGCTGTTTTGTGGACCACAGTTGATTGCAAAGAAGATTTTCCTGCTGTCAGGCAAAAGTAAATGAGCACCTGGCTGGGGATGTCTGAATTAAATCAGGTCAGTGAGCAAGGGATTGTGATCTTGGGGATTTTGTACTGAAAGCAAAATTGTCCTTTAGGAGATCCTAAAAGCAGTTCTTTAGTCACAACCCCCCCCCCCCCCCCCCAAAAAAAAACCCCATAAAAGTCAAAGATTCAAATACTGTACCTGCTGACTTTTAATAAAAGGACACTTACCTGTCCAGGGATCCAGCTCTGTCTTCATCCGTGCCAATTTTTTGCAGGTCTTTGGGTCTCTGACACCACCATGCTAACTGTTGGAAGTCAGCTGTGACTTCTTTCCGCTTCACAGCCCAATTCACACTGTGCAGGAGTGAGCCACATTGCACTGTGAATGGTCCTGCAGGCTTCTGGGACATGTCCCAAGAGGCTGCGGGGTGCAAGGGGGTGCCTTTCGCTTGGATAGCCTAGGTTATGGGTGCTCAACCTGTGGCCTTCCAGCTGTTGCAGAACTTCAAGTCCCATCATGCCTCTCTCTTTGGGAGTCATGCTTGTAACTGTCAGCCTTGCAATGCATCATGGGACTTGTAGTTCTGCAACAGCTGCAGGACCACAGGTTAAGCACCAATATGGCCTAGGCCATATGTCAAAACCAGGCAACCACTCTCTAAAAAAATAAAAAAAATAAAATAAATCCAAAAGTTGAAGAGGAGGTGGGAGGAGTTGTTCTTATGTCAATGTGGGTATGGCTCAAAAACTTTCTCATAGAACTTATACATACATGCTTGTCACCAACACTGTAATTATTAAAATCTTATGCCACCCCCTAACTTGAATTTTAGAAGAAAAAAAAAAAAACAAGAACCTCATTAAAATATCTATAATGCGACTTTCTCTTAACTACTGAAGGCAGTCATACATTATGTATAAAGTGTGTTAAGTTATATGAGCGCATGTCACATTTTTAAGCTTTGTAGAAGTTGACAGATGACTCAACTTTTCACAAAATCTTACCAATTATTACTTCTAGTTACAGATATTTAAAGTTATTCTGGAAATCTTTAATTTCATCCCTAACTATAAGAACACATTGCAATGTCTCTTTCTTATAGCCCCATCATAGAAAACAAAGGTCCCATTGTTACTTACATTACCCAAACCTGTCATAAGAAAACAAGCTGCAAATTTCAAATATTTAATCAGCTTTCCTAATCCTCTTCTGTGAACTACAAAACTCCTCCTCCCTATGTGATGGCGATAAAGAGAGGGAGAGGTGTTTATAATCAAATCACATGAGCAGCCTAGAGACAATGCTGCTTCATAAATATACATTTTATGTGTGAGCTCACATATATGTATTTTAAAATCGTAGTCTCCATAATTTTCATGCACTTATTTCATCTGAAGTACCTGCTTAATCCTTCAAGTCACCTTTCTTCCTTGTTCTAAACTGACCACACAAATCATAGAAGGTCAACTGTGCTTTCATAGTCACTTTTCATCCATTGGCTGGCCATTCAGAGGTATAGGACACTGTGCAGACACACAGCATGCCTGTATTGGGTAGTTTGTAGAACCACTATGCCCCCCGCCAATTATAGCCTGCATCTGATGCACACTCTCTCCCAATCACAGCCTGCTGCTTGAACATGCCCCCTGCTCAAGCACAGCCTGCGTCATGCCTCCAGCTGAGCAGACTATGGAATACAGGCACACTGAACCCCCCCCCCCCCCCCACACACACACACACACACACACACACAATTAGGAAGAAGAGATGCACAAGAAGAGGTCACATCACAGAACTTTTTAACCTTTGGTTGGAAATGTATTTTCTGAAACTAAGCAAAAACAGGTATAATGCCTGTATAGTTACAACTGTATTAGAAGGAATCCATAATAGTATTAAACTTTGTCAGATGTAGCATGAAGTTTATTTAGTCCAAATGCATAGGGTATTGTATTTCACTGGGAATGCATGTTTAAAATAAGTATCAAGCACAATGGAATCCCATGTAGTGACAGCACAGTTAAGTTCCTATTTGGATTAATATAGAACTGTAGGCAAAACTTTTTTTTTTTTCATTTTGGATAGAGCAAGAGAGGGTTATAACCTCTGTCTAATAATTTTTCGCCATATGTGTTCCATTGCAGAGATTTTCCTTCACTTTCTGTCCCATAGCCAAACAGAAAGTGAGAGTAAATCCCTGCAAATTAAGGGAATTCCTTAAGGTCCCCCAGGTCACCAGAACTAGTGTCTCCATTGGAAGATTCCCCTCTATTACTTTTCTGGGGCCAACTCAAAATTTGGGATTTTCTTTACTTTCACTTTTAATGATAATGGTAACCAAATAGAAAGGGTGAATCTCGATAATAGGGGCACAGATAGCAATAGAAATCTGACATGAATTCTAATCCCTCTCCCATCTATTCAAAGCTATGAAAATAGTTTTGCCTTTAGTTATATTTTAACTAGTGGAATTCCCTTGAAGGCTGACTGCATGTGTCATTGCATGTTCTGAAAGCTGAATTTAAATTTTGCGTGGGAAAGGGTTAGATGCCTTTTAGGTTTTTATTGATAAAAAAATGTGAAGCAAACACCGCGCTCAAATATTAAGAATAAAAGTGAAAAATACAGAAAAACCTAGCAGCAGCTTAAAAATATGTGAGATATACACAAACCCAAATAACAATAACAGAAAAAAAGCTGCGCTGTTATACTTAAAATGTTTAATAATTGATAATAGAACATATATTGACAAATGAATTCAAACATAAACAATAAAGTTCATTAAAGTCCATGCACAAATATCACATGGTGAGATGAGTGAATAATATGAAACCAAAAAGTGAACACCAAGACACTGTGATCCACCACCACACGGATATTGCGCTTACCAGAGGGCAAGCTATAAGGAGCCTGTAGGATTATGATATCCTGATGTCACTTCTGCTATGAAGACTCCACACACCAACTTGGGAATGGCTAACACCAGACTATGATCTTAGGATGGATCGGATGGATATCCCTTTCCTCAGCCCCAACTCGGACAGATCCCAGGAAGTACCAGGAACAATGGCCACAAATCAAACCTTAGAGTGTGGACCCCTGAGTATATCAGTCAGGTCACACAGGCAGTCCCTTATGGCCAAAAAGGGTATAAAAGCTGATCTACTGGATAAGCAGGATCTCTGGAGATGGGTGCATGCTGGTATAATGAGATCCCTGGTATTCTGACCATATACTCCGATACGTTCATACATGGAATTACAGCAATACAATATAGTGCTCTCCGTTTGATAAGTAAAAAGCATTTAATGTAAGAAAGAGCAATTACACTTACAAGTGTGGCACTGTGCCTCAGTGCTAAGGTAATCAGGTGAACAACAGTTTACCACAAGGATCAAACGGGAGAGGTGGGTGAAGTCACACTAGTCACGTGGTTCCATACACGTTACGTCCCAGGGGGCAGGACTTCATCAGAAGTCCCGCCCCCTGGGACGTAACGTGTATGGAACCACGTGATATATCAAACGGAGAGCACTATATTGTATTGCTGTCATTCCATGTATGAACGTATCGGAGTATATGGTCAGAATACCAGGGATCTCATTATACCAGCATGCACCCATCTCCAGCGATCCTGCTCATCCAGTAGATCATAGACATGTGCGATTAGTTTCGTACAAATTCGTAATTCGTAAGAATTTTTCGAAATCAGAGTATGTACGAATCCGTAGTACGAATATTTTCGAATACGAATTCCGTACGGAATACGAAATTCCGTTTACGAATTTCGTCGCCGAATTTATTCGAATCCGACTACCAAATATCGAATTTCAGCTAATATGAAAGAAATTATTATAGCGGATATAACGAATGATTCGAATGAATTCGAATTAATTCGAATGGATTCAAATGAATTCGAATGACAAAGTGTCATTTTTGCAGGAAAAATTCTGTTTACGAATTTCAGCTCCAAATTATTCGAATCCAACTACCAATATCGAATTTCAACTATATCGAAAGAAATTATTATAGCAGATATAACGAATGAATTTGAATGAATTCGAATGACAAAGTGTCATTTTTGCAGAAAAAAAAGCTATTTAAAATCACTCGCTGCTATTGACTGCAAATGAATTGTCGGCTCCGTAACACAGAGAACAGTCATCCATTGATATAAAAAAAAAAAGCGTAGGGGTCCCCCCAAATTCAATAACCAGGCCCTTCAGGTCTGGAATGGATATTAAGGGGGACCCCAGCCAAAAATAAAATGGCGTGGGGTCCCCCCTAAATATCCATACCAGACCCTTCAGGTCTGGGATGGATTTTAAGAGGAACCCTGGCCAAAAAAAAAAATGGCGTGTGGCCCCCCTCAAAATCCATACCAGACCCTTTATCCGAGCACGCATCCGAGCACGCATGTCTGAGACCCCCAAAGCACCTTGTCCCCATGTTGATGAGGACAAGGGCCTCATCCCCACAACCCTGGCCATTGGTTGTGGGGGTCTGCGGGCGGGGGGCTTATCGGAATCTGGAAGCCCCCTTTAACAAGGGGACCCCCAGATCCCGGTCCCCCCCTGTGTGAAATGGTAAGGGGGTACAAAAGTACCCCTACCATTTCACCAAAAAAGGTGACAAAAATTGTAAAAATGACAGGAGCCGGAGCGAAGCCTCACACAGCGGGAGCCTCCCATTGCGAGGAGCGGCCCAGAAGAGACGCCGATGCCGGACGAGAAGGACGAGAAGACCGGAGAAAGAAGAAGCGGATCGGAGGAAGAAGAAGATGGAAGAAGATGCCGGAAGGAGAAGATGAAGAAAGGAAGACCAGAAGAAAGAAGATTTTAATAAAGGAATTGTCAAAGACCGTCTCCTGTCATTTTTACCATTTTTGTCACCTTTTTTGGTGAAATGGTAGGGGTACTTTTGTACCACTTTACCATTTCACACAGGGGGGGGCGGGATCTGGGTGTCCCCTTGTTAAAGGTGGCTTCCAGATTCCAGTAAAGGCCCCCCGCCCGCAGACCCCCACAACCACCGGCCAGGGTTGTGGGGATGAGGCCCTTGTCCTTATCAACATGGGGACAAGGTGCTTTGGGGGGGACCCCAAAGCACCCTCCCAATGTTGAGGGCATGTGGCCTGGTACGGTTCAGGAGGGGGGGCGCTCTTCTCCCCCCCTCTTTTCCTGCGGCCTGCCAGGTTGCGTGCTCGAATAAAGGGTCTGGTATGGATTTTGAGGGGGACCCCACGCCATTTTTTTTGGCTGGGGTTCCCCTTAAAATCCATCCCAGACCTCAAGGGTCTGGTATGGATATTTAGGGGGACCCCACGTCATTTTTTTTTTGACTGGGGTTCCCCTTAACCACTTCAGCCCCGGACCAATTGGCAGCCAAAGGACCAGGCCCCTTTTTTGCGATTCGGCACTGCGTCGCTTTAACTGACAATTGCGTGGTCATGCGACGTGGCTCCAAAACAAAATTGGCGTCTTTTTTTCCCCACAAATAGAGCTTTCTTTTGGTGGTATTTGATCGCCCCTGCGGTTTTTATTTTTTGCGCTGTAAACAAAAATAGAGCGACAATTTTGAAAAAAATGCAATATTTTTTGCTTTTTGCTATAATAAATATCCCCAAAAAATATATAAAAAAACATTTTTTTTCCTCAGTTTAGGCCGATACGTATTCTTCTACATATTTTTGGTAAATAAAAATCGCAATTAGCGATTATTCATTGGTTTGCGCAAAAGTTATAGCGTTTACAAAATAGGGGATAGTTTTATAGCATTTTTATTAATATTTTTTTTTTACTAGTAATGGCGGCGATCAGCGATTTTTATTGTGACTGCGACATTATGGCGGACACATTGGACATTTTTGACACATTTTTGGGACCATTGTCATTTATACAGCAATCAATGCTATTTAAATGCATTGATTCCTGTATAAATAACAGTTGTAGTGAAAGAGTTAACCACTAGGGGGAGGGTAGGGGTTATGGGCTCTGACGTGTGTGTGTTTTTTTACATTAGGGGGCGGGGCTGACGTCTGACGTCATTGATCGGCTTTCCCGATCACCGGGAACAGCCAATCAATGACAGGCAGAGTAGGAAGCGCGGGGAGAGGTTTGTTTACACAAACCTCTCCCCGTTCTTCAGCTCCGTAACCCGATAGCGGGACACCAGCGGCGATCGGGTCCGCTGGTCCTGCGGCCGGGGTCACGGAGCTCCCGACCGGGTCGCGAGCGCGCGCACGACCCACGGGCAGGCATTTAAAGGGCCACGTACAGGTATGTGGTTTTGCCTGCCCGTGCCATTCTGTAGACGTATATCTACATGAGGCGGTCGGGAAGCGGTTAATATCCATAGCAGACCTGAAGGGCCTGGTTATTGAATTTGGGGGGACCCCCACGCTTTTTTTTATCAATGACTTCAATGAATGACTGTTCTCTGTGTTACGGATCCGACAATTCATTAGCCGCGAGTGATTTTAAATAGCTTTTTTTTCCTGCAAAAATGACATTGTGCAGGAACAGTTTTCTATATTAGATATACTGAATCTCGAATGCATTCGAATCATTCGTTATATCCGCTATTATAATTTCTTTCATATTAGTTGAAATTAGATATTTGGTAGTTGTTGGATTCGAATTGTTCTGTGTGTTACGGGAACAGGCAATTAGCCGCGAGTGATTTTAAATAGCTTTTTTTCCTGCAAAAATGACACATTGTACAGAGACAGTTCTAAGCACAGGAAACATGCCCCCCCTTAATAGACGCACTATATATATATATATATACTATATACTCTATAGTACGTCTATGAAGGGGGGGCATGTTTCTCGTGCTTAGAACTGTGTCTGTACAAAGTGTCATTTTTGCAGGGAAAAAAAGCTATTTAAAATCACTCGCGGCTAATTGCCGGTTCCCGTAACACACAGAGAACAATTCAAATACAACTACTACCAAATATCTAATTTCAACTAATATGAAATAAATTATAATAGCGGATATAACGAATGCTTCGAATGATTCGAGATTCAGTATATCTAATATAGAGAACTGTTTCTGCACAATGTCATTTTTGCAGGAAAAAAAAGATATTTAAAATCACTCGCGGCTATTGCCGGCAAATTAATTGTCGGATCCGTAACACAGAGAACAGTCATTCATTGAAGTCATTGATTAAAAAAAGCGTGGGGGTCCCCCCAAATTCAATAACCAGGCCCTTCGGGTCTGCTATGGATATTAAGGGGAACCCCAGCCAAAAAAAAAAAAAAATGGCGTGGGGTCCCCCTAAATATCCATACCAGACCCTTCAGGTCTGGGATGGATTTTAAGGGGAACCCCAGCCCAAAAAAATGGCGTGGGGTCCCCCTCAAAATCCATACCAGACCCTTATTTGAGCACGCAACCTGGCAGGCCGCAGGAAAAGAGGGGGGGATGAGACCCCCAAAGCACCTTGTCCCCATGTTGATGAGGACAAGGGCCTCATCCCCACAACCCTGGCCATTGGTTGTGGGGGTCTGCGGGCGGAGGGCTTATCGGAATCTGGAAGCCCCCTTTAACAAGGGGACCCCCAGATCCCGCCCCCCCCTGTGTGAAATGGTAAGGGGGTACAAAAGTACCCCTACCATTTCACCAAAAAAAAGGTGACAAAAATGGTAAAAATGACAGGAGACGGTCTTTGACAATTCCTTTATTAAAATCTTCTTTCTTCTGGTCTTCCTTCTTCCTTTCTTCATCCTTCGGTTTCTTCATCTTCTCCTTCCGGCATCTTCTTCCATCTTCTTCTTCCTCCGATCCGCTTCTTCTTGCGCCGGTCTTCTCGTCCTTCTCATCCGGCATCGGCGTCGGCGTCTGTTTTCGGGCCGCTCCTCGCAATGGGAGGCTCCCGCTGTGTGAGGCTTCGCTCCGTCTGACAGGTCTTTTATAACGGAGGGCACCTGGTGACCCCGCCCCCCCTCTGACGTCATGGGGAAAGCCATAGGGAAGTCCCCATGACGTCCCCGTGCGTCAGAGGGGGCGGGGTTACCAGGTGCCCTTCGCAAGAAGAAGCGGATCGGAGGGAGAAGAAGATGGAAGAAGATGCCGGAAGGAGAAGATGAAGAAACCGAAGGATGAAGAAAGGAAGAAGGAAGACCAGAAGAAAGAAGATTTTAATAAAGGAATTGTCAAAGACCGTCTCCTGTCATTTTTACAATTTTTGTCACCTTTTTTGGTGAAATGGTAGGGGTACTTTTGTACCCCCTTACCATTTCACACAGGGGGGGCCGGGATCTGGGGGTCCCCTTGTTAAAGGGGACTTCCAGATTCCGATTAGCCCCCCGCCCGCAGACCCCCACAACCACCGGCCAGGGTTGTGGGGATGAGGCCCTTGTCCCCATCAACATGGGGACAAGGTTCTTTGGGGGTCTCAGACCCCCAAAGCACCCTCCCAATGTTGAGGGCATGTGACCTGGTACGGTTCAGGCGGGAGGGGGGCGCTCTCGTCCCCCCTCTTTTCCTGCGGCCTGCCAGGTTGCGTGCTCGTATAAAGGGTCTGGTATAGATTTTGAGGGGGACCCCACGCCATTTTTTTTTTTGGCCGGGGTTCCCCTTAAAATCCATCCCAGACCTGAAGGGTCTGGTATGGATATTTGGGGGGGACCCCACACCATTTTTTTTTGGCTGGGGTTCCCCTTAATATCCATACCAGACTTGAAGGGCCTGGTTATTGAATTTGGGGGGACCCCCACGCTTTTTTTTTAATCAGTGAATGACTGTTCTCTGTGTTACGTAGCCGACTTTTTATTAGCCGCGAGTGATTTTAAATAGCTTTTTTCCTGCAAAAATGACACTTTGTGCAGGAACAGTTCTCTATATTAGATATACTGAATCTCGAATTTATTCGAAGCATTCGAAGCATTCGTTATATCCGCTATTATAATTTCTTTCATATTAGTTGAAATTCGATATTTGTAGTTGGATTTACTAACGATTCGTAACTATTCGTAACGATTCGTAGCGATTCGTAACTTGAAATTGAAATTCGATATTTGTAGTTGGATTCGAATTGTTCTCTGTGTTATGAGAACCGACAATTCATTCGCCGCGTCAACGATTCGTAACGATTCGAACAAAAAATTACAATTAGTACGAAATTCGGATTTCGGACGAATTCGAACGGAATTTCGTACACGAATTACGAATTTTTTTATATACGAAACGGGACGAAACGAAACACATTTTTTGACAGTTCCCATGTCTAGTAGATCAGCTTTTATACCCTTGTGAAGGGACTGCCTGTGTGACCTGACTGATATACTCAGGGGTCCACACTCTAAGGTTTGATTTGTGGCCATTGTTCCTGGTACTTCCTGGGATCTGTCCGAGTTGGGGCTGAGGAAAGGGGATATCCATCCGATCCATCCTAAGACCATAGTCTGGTGTTAGCCATTCCCAAGTTGGTGTGTGGAGTCTTCATAGCAGAAGTGACATCAGGATATCATAATCCTACAGGCTCCTTATAGCTTGCCCTCTGGTAAGCGCAATATCCGTGTGGTGGTGGATCACAGTGTCTTGGTGTTCACTTTTTGGTTTCATATTATTCACTCATCTCACCATGTGATATTTGTGCATGGACTTTAATGAACTTTATTGTTTACGTTTGAATTCATTTGTCAATATATGTTCTATTATCAATTATTAGATATTTTGTGTATAACAGCGCAGCTTTTTTCTGTTAAGGTTTTAATTGATGTCCTTGTCCCTGCTGGGGGAATCATCCCCTCTTTCTGAAGACCATTGTCACTGAGTGATGGGAAATTTACAATTTGGAGTTGTCACTGGAGCAGCAAAGAGGGAAAATATTCTAAGGCCACTTTTACCCCTGAGCAATTTTTAGCACAGATGCAGCCACTGGGGACACCTGTTTTAGAGACAACTAAAAGGGAATTTCTCCTTTCTTTTCCCATTGGGGCTACACAACAGGAAGTGAAGGAAAAAAAATCCTCTTTGGAACACAGACTACAAAAACAAAACTTGAGAGAGGTTTTACCAATGCCTACTTTATCCGAAATTTAAAAAAAAAAAAACAGTTTTGGCTTTGAATATACCATACTACAGCCAGCCCCACACGAAAGAAGCTGTCAAGACTATCATCAATGTAAGTTAAGCAAGCCAAACACTTTTCCGGTCTGTTGTTTTTCCAATTTAGCATGCCAAACAGTTTAAGGGACTGTCATTTGGTGTTAAAAGTGTCCAAAACCGTGTTAGTACTGCTGTACCAGTACCTGAGCAGTGAACTATGTCATAGGTATAAAAGTGATCCCAATTTCTGTTATTGATATTGATGTGATTCCTGTAAAAAGATATTCTGTACCAAAAAAGATCTACTCGCTCAAAGCTGAATGAAGAGGGTATGTGGCGCTAACCCTTATGTAAATCAATAAATAATCTAAAAATAATCTAAAATGACCAGTTTGCAAAGCTCAAAGTATCCGAAAGATGAGTGACCTTTCACATAAATAGATATATAAAAACATAAAATAATGAACTAAATAGATAAAATTCCTTAATAGCAATACACATAAAATATTGAATAAATATAAGACGTGTGTATAAAATGAAAAAATGTTCAATAAAAGTGATGGTGCTAAAATAACCGTGCTGAAAATAAATATATGTGCTGGGGTAAAAATGATGATGGAGTTGGGTTAAAAATAGTGAACACGAAATCTTCTAGCAATAAAAGGTGCACAGTGCAACGTGCAAAATATGTGAATAAAGAACCAATAGAGAACCGATAAATTGGTTCTGAAAGTGCAAGGGAATTGCAAGGAAATTGCAAGGGAAATTAATGATTGAATGTGCAGAAATATCCAAAATAATGACAAAGTGACCATACAGATGAAAAGAGTGTGTCACTGTAGGTATGGTATAATCAGATGATACCAAAACAATAATATCGCTGAAAAAAATTATTAAAAAATAAAAGTAAAATTTGGTGCACTACAAGTCCCAGCTTGTAAAGAAAAAAATGGCGGAAAATAAACGATAAAGTCCACAATCTGGAACAATGAAGAGCATAATGCTCTGGAATAAGTGAAGGTGATTAGAAATATTCAGGAATCTTTGTGCTGATCACAGTGATGATCCGTGCAGGCAGTGCTCTGTGCTGACTTCAGGGGTGCACCCTACTAGTTCCCCCAGCCTCTCACCTCTATTTGCGGCCCCTACAGGCCTAGTGGAGCAGATAGCCTCTAAAGTGGCAAGCCTGGTCACTTTCCGGGTCCTCTTTCTTATGGGCTCCTATGGGCTCCTATAGGCTTCTATGGGCTCCTATGGACTCCTACTCCGATCCAAAAAGGCACTCCAGGGGTAAGGGGTCACTCACGGGTTAGATCAGCATGTAGGGGTTAAAGGTACAAAGAAGCGCTCCAATGTGTAGTAAAAAACAGGTTTATTGAAACAAAAATAATATCCACTCACATTTAAAGTTTTCTTGCATCAGCATAGATGAACTTCCGGTCGCGGCCGCAAACCAGAAGTAGAGCGATAGGTTTGTCACGTCACGTGTGCTAGTGACGATACTAGTGAGGGAGGAAGGAAGTCAGGTGCCTATCGCTCTACTTCTGGTTTGCGGCCGCGACCGGAAGTTCATCTATGCTGATGCAAGAAAACTTTAAATGTGAGTGGATATTATTTTTGTTTCAATAAACCTGTTTTTTACTACACATTGGAGCGCTTCTTTGTACCTTTAACCCCTACATGCTGATCTAACCCGTGAGTGACCCCTTACCTCTGGAGTGCCTTTTTGGATCGGAGTAGGAGTCCATAGGAGCCCATAGAAGCCTACAGGGGGTCCCCGGGTTACAAACAAGATAGGGACTGTAGGTTTGTTCTTAAGTTGAATCTGTTTGTAAGTCGGAACAGATACATTTTTTAAGTGTAGCTCCAGCCAAAAAATCTATTTTTACGTTTTTTAGATAACATAGAGAAAGGTTGTCACCCCTGTAACATTTGTTTTGCTGTCTGTGCCCCTGTTCAGAAGATTTCACCTCACCTTCTGTCCCAATGACAATTGGATTTTGAAAATTTTGGGTTGTTAGGGAAACATGGACTGGTGATAAAGCATCAGTGGAGACACCTTTTTCCCATATTAACTCTTAAAGGAGTGAATTTCCCTTCCTAGGGGTGGATTTCCTCCCACTTCCTGTTGTCTCCCTCCGTTTGTAAGTAGGAGTCGTTTGTAAGTCGGATGTTTGTAAGTAGGGGACCCCCTGTATAGGAGCCCATAGGAGCCCATAAGAAAGAGGACCCGGAAAGTGACCAGGCTTGCCACTTTAGAGGCTATCTGCTCCACTAGGCCTGTAGGGGAGGCAAATAGAGGTGAGAGGCTGGGGGAACTAGTAGGGTGCACCCCTGAAGTCAGCACAGAGCACTGCCTGCACGGATCATCACTGTGATCAACACAAAGATTCCTGAATATTTCTACTCACCTTCACTTATTCCAGAGCATTATGCTCTTCATTGTTCCAGATTGTGGACTTTATCGTTTATTTTCCGCCATTTTTTTCTTTACAAGCTGGGACTTGTAGTGCACCAAATTTTACTTTTATTTTTTAATAATTTTTTTCAGCGATATTATTGTTTTGGTATCATCTGATTATACCATACCTACAGTGACACACTCTTTTCATCTGTATGGTCACTTTGTCATTATTTTGGATATTTCTGCACATTCAATCATTAATTTCCCTTGCAATTTCCTTGCAATTCCCTTGCACTTTCAGAACCAATTTATCGGTTCTCTATTGGTTCTTTATTCACATATTTTGCACGTTGCACTGTGCACCTTTTATTGCTAGAAGATTTTGTGTTCACTATTTTTAACCCAACTCCATCATCATTTTTACCCCAGCACATATATTTATTTTCAGCACGGTTATTTTAGCACCATCACTTTTATTGAACATTTTTTCATTTTATACACACGTCTTATATTTATTCAATATTTTATGTGTATTGCTATTAAGGAATTTTATCTATTTAGTTCATTATTTTATGTTTTTATATATCTATTTATGTGAAAGGTCACTCATCTTTCGGATACTCTGAGCTTTGCAAACTGGTCATTTTAGATTATTTTTAGATTATTTATTGATTTACATAAGGGTTAGCGCCACATACCCTCTTCATTCAATTTTACCTTTACAAGTGTGAGATCACTTATATGTTGGCTGCTTTCCTTTTCCATTTTTCTCCTTATTTGATTTAATAGTTTTTGGTTGAGCGCACTGGTTACCCCTATTATCTAGACTCTCTCAAAGCTGATGTCTATGAGCCTTGAATTTTCAAAAGGTAACCAGTTTGTTAGTGGGCTTGAGTGAAGGTTCCATACCTGCCTGGGAACCTGGTCATTTTGTAGTCATTGGTTCAATTTACAATTCATGTAGATCTGTTCTTGAGAAAACTAACACAACAGTAGTTTTTCTGATTTTCTTTAGTATGAAAAATACAACAGTGGCTTAGACATATACATTGTAGAAAAAATACTTACAAATTTCAAAGAAGTCTGACCTTTTCACCCAATTTTAGGTGCAGGAGGCATTTTAAATAACCAAATACTTGATCCTACATGAATCCCTATTCAACACATTTACTGGTGCTAATTTTGATATCAGTTATTACTATTATTAAAGGTAATCACAGATTTGCAACTGCATTCATTACCATTTAATATCATGGTTACAATGCTAATTCTAGTGAGGCAAGTGCAAAATGGTATGATTAAATTATATGTGTGTATGAGCTGTGGTAAAATAAATTACATTCAAGATTCATAAGCAGGGCTTATCGTACTCAAGAAAACCTAGAGTCGATATTTAAATTGATCCTGCCTCTAGAAAAAAAAAAATACAAAAAAAACAACTGCTGCATCTTCTAGCAGCCTGCAGCTATTGCTAAATGCTGGGGACTGTTCTGAGAGCTTTAACACTTTTGGTAGGGTCCTAGATCCTCAAATTCATATTGGCCCTTACTTCGTACAAGTATGTACAGAAGTCAGAAAGTGATGGGCTAGCTTTTTACTGCACTGCTGCAGAGGCATACTTTGGATTTTCATTATATATGATAGTAAAGACAAGCTGTGCCTTTCTGCATACTAAGATGTGCAGTGCTACAACTTGTTTTCCAGGTGTATTACAGACTGTATTTATCACTGCAGTAACACACAGAGCATGTATACAAAAGTATAAAGAAGCTCATGAGCAATAGTTTTAAAGCAACTCTTTGGCATAAATAAAACCTTTAATTAAAAAGATACATGCAAACAAGAAAGTAATTATCTTTTGCATTGCTGTGCCGCCAAAGGCTGCTTTTAGGTATGAATTAATCTACCTGGGTTAAATTCATGTGTGTGTGGGGGGTGGGTAGCAAATCTTAATAATAATTTCTGGCTAGATTTCAAGGCGAATAAGCAAGCTATTGCCAAACAAAGCATGGGGAGCTGGAAACCACCAAGTGGGACATGAAACAAAGTGTTACAGAACAGTTTGATTTCAATAGTATCAGGGACACTGTATTCAGATATCACATATTTTTTATGTAAAGTTGTTGAGTTTTTTTTTTTTTATCTTGCAACTTGCAAATATAGCTTATAAAACAAAAAAGATGCGCAAATTGCAAGTGAATAATCAAGTGATTGAACACTGACTAAAAATCAATATGACAACTAATTCTAAATTTGGTGAAAAACATGGCCCTTTATATTTATCTCCAAACATAAAAAAAAAAAAAGGGAGGGGGGGTAAAACACACAAAAAAACGCAAAAAAACAAAACAAATAGTGAAATGTTCTTTTAAAAAATATATAAGTAAAAAGAAAAAATGTGTATATATATAGTCCCGCAAAAACAGTGTTTTAACAGTTAGAAACACAGATCATTAAGAGGATAAAAAACATCCAAAGGTGCTGTTGTAATTCTGACAACTATCAAACGTATGTAGCAGTCTCCAGATTGCAGCGCTATTCACTTGTCAGACAGCCTGCTTATGTGGGATAATTCATACATATCAGATATCATGCATTTGACCATAGATCAATTTCAAGTTTCACTTGCAATTTGCACATCTTTTTTGTTTTATATGTACTGTTTATGGATTAAGTATTAATTCTTTTAGATTGCTGCACAATTGTTGGTACACTCATATTAGGTCTGAGTACATACTGTCACATCATATTTATTAAATACTCACTATCAGCTATATCACCTGAAATTCATCAGGTGATTTGGTGAGCGCAGAATTTTTACCTTTACACATGAATACAGCAACAGCACTCCAATCTGATTAATTTCAGATTTAGGAAAAAAAATAAGTTTTGGGCACCTGATTTTTTATTAAATGATAATAGCCCTGAACTGAAAGTGGAAGTAGTCACAACAAATCTAAAATAGCCAATAGCTACAAATACCGTACAGTGACTGGACAGTGAATAAGAAGCTTGGTAAGGCTGTAATGTAGGAGGGAGAGATGTGGCAGATTTTATTTTGAAAGAAACATTAGAGTATATGTTTGGAATGAAAAAAGCCAAAAAAGACGAAAAACAAATGTCATTGGCTGGACAGTATTGAAGCAGTTTGGTTAGGTCACAAGATAAGAGAGAGAGAGGCATAGCAGGTTTTATCTTGCAATAAAAAAATTGAGTGTGTTATTTGAGAGACAATAGCCACAAATACTGTTCAGTGGCTGAGCAGTATGTAAGCAGCTTGGTTAGGCTGTAATATAAAATGAAGAGACAAGGCTGATTTTATCTGAGAGCCATTAGCCACAAATACGTTTGAGAGCTAAAGCAATGAAGGCCACAAACTTCAAGGCACAGCACAGAATTTTATCAATTAAAAATTACTCAGCGGGATCCAGAGCTACACCTATAATGATTCAGAGATATTTTCCCTCATTGCGAGCAGGAGTCCTCACTTATAATTATTGCAAATACTGTATTAACCACTTGCCTACCAGGCACGAACACCCCCTTCCTGACCAAGACATTTTTCAGCTTTCAGCGCTGTCGCATTTTGAATGACAATTGCGCGGTCATGCAACGATCTACCCAAATAACATTTTTATACTTTTTTTCCCACAAATAGAGCTTTCTTTTGGTGGTATTTGATCACCTCTGCGGTTTTTATTTCTTGCACTATAAACAAAAGAAAAGGGTCAAGTTTGAAAAAACGCAATATTTTTTACTTTTTGCTATTAAAATCGCAATAAGCGTATATTGATTGGTTTGCGCAAAAGTTATAGCATCTACAAAATAGGGGATAGATTTATAGCATTTTTATTATTATTTTTTTTACTAGTAATGGCGGCGATCTGCGATTTTTATTGTTACTGCGATATTGCGGTGGACATATCGGACACTTTTGACACATTTTTGGGACCATTCACATTTATACAGCGATCCGTGCTATAAAAATGCATTGATTACTGTATAAATGTGACTGGCAGGTAAGGGGTTAACACTAGGGGGTGATCAAGGGGTTAATATGTTCCCTATGGGAGTGATTCTAACTGTCGGGGGAGGGGACTGACTGGGGGAGGTGACCGATCGGTGTCCCTATGTACAAGGCACACACCATCGGTCTCCTCTCCTCTGACAGCACATGGATCTGTGTGTTTACACACACAGATCCACGTCCTGCTTAGTTACTGGGCAATCGCGTATGCCCGGCGGACATAGTGGCCGCCGGGGACGTGCATCGGGTCCCCAGCGACACGGCGGGCGTGCGCCCCCCCTAGTGGCCGCAAAGAAAATGCCATCATATGATGGCGGCCCGGAACAACAGATGTTTCTTGCCGCCGTCATATGACAGTGGGCGGTCGGGAAGAGGTTAAAGAAATATTTGTGAATTTTGACACGACTGCGAGTATGTGTCCATACATAATTATATTATTATTCAAAATAATTACATCAATAGTAAGAACAAAGCATACCCCTACAACTTCATAAAAATAGACATTGCTCAAAAATCCCACTTGCCTTCATCCCCTATTGTTTAAATAGGTAGAACAGATTGGCAACTGACTAAATTCAAACATTGTAATGACAGCACAAATATGTGTACAGAGGTATGCGCATTGATTAAATTCATGTATGGGCAGTAAATAAATTCCAATGAGTCCTCAAAAAAACTCAGTCCTTTCTCAATGGCAACAGTTTCTTAATATGTGCATTTGAATTAGCCAGTGTATAAAGCAATAACCAAAGACAGATAAGCAAAGCCCCACACATGCTTTCTAAACTCTGGACTTTAAACAACCATTTTCCCAGCCTGAGGGCACACACATGACTTGTAATACACACATCCAGCCTTAAGCAGCTATGAAGCAGCAGCAGTAAGGCAGTAGTCATTGTGAAGCAAAATTCAAGCCATGCACAACTACTTATCAGTGTTATAAGCCAAATAAATCCATTATTTCCTGACTTATTACAGCCCCACTGGGTGCTACTGTCTGTGGGATAATCCACTTAACATTAAAAAAAGAGTTTGTCCTGCAGCTGATGGACTTCATGCGACTTATGACAAACCTCTGCCATCTTCAATCAGAAGATGACATCCTCCATTATTGGTCTTGAAGAAGCTATGCACTAAAAGTGAAACGTTTTGACCAGCGGAGGAGACCCAGCTTACAGACACCTTCCTCAATTGTTGTAATCTATACCATTGTTTGATTTGGGAGATGATGTACAGGGGTCTGATGAGGACTGTTATGTCATATACTTTGTTTTAAAGCTTCTCTTGTTTTGTGGACGCTATTTCTAAGCCCTCTTTTTAGCATATGTACTAATACATTTTTGATATTTTCATAAAAAATTGCTTTGGTCTCGTGTGGGTGTCAGTAAAGTCCATCAGCTGCAGAACAGCTTGCATTTGTTTTTATAGACTTCAATTTTGGGATGTGGCATGGGTAGAGGTCCCTAATTTTTCAATCCACCTAACATGTGAGAGGGTGAGGTGTGGCCAGCTTCATCCAATCAGGACTTCATCAGGACATACTATGATGTAAACATGGTCTCTTCTTAACATATTCCTGTCTGGCCTGTAGCACAATGACGGCCGAGGGGGGGGGGGGTTTAAGATCCGGACTTGACATCATATGACGTCCTGTCAGAAAGCGCCTCTCATGGGGCCATGCAGCAGTGCAATGTATCCATGGCTGTATCCACAGGACACAGCCGATGACTGATCAGAGTATCGGCTCGTTTCTGGTACCATGTGACCACCATGACCAATCACAGTAGGTCACATGACAGTTGTACACAATGGATGGCTTCCTTTTATGCCATCCATTGTGTACAATTGGGTTGCTAGCTGTGATTGGTCAATTTGATCACATGGTACAGACAGGGCCAATCACAGCCCATCTGTACCACATGATTAGCTATGACCAATCACAGCTAATCACAAATCAGTTTCATTCAGTGAAATGCTTGCTTATAGCAATGTAATTCACTGCTATAAACAAACATAATGTGTACAAAAAAAAAATCCTGATCAATTCTCCAAAGTAGTACAATGTTACTATTGTAACATTAAATTGCTCTGGTCGCAGCGTGTTAAAAAAAATCATAGAAAAAAAGAAAAACAATGTATTAAAAAAACATGTATAGAGGGATAGAGAGGGTAAAAAGGGGGAGGGGTATGTCTATATATCAAGAATAATGTACAAGTGAATGTGAGAGATGACATCACTAAGGTAGCTAGGGAGGAGTTGGAATCCTTATGGGTAGAGCTCCAAAGGGTTGAAGCTAAGGGAAAAATAATACTGGAGTATGCTATAGGCCCCCTAACCTGGGGGAGGAGGCAGAGGTGGACCTCCTATCACAATTTGGATTAGCAGCAAGGATGGGAAGTGTCATCATAATGGGGAATTTAAATTATCTAGACATAGACTGGGCGGAGGGAACCACACATTCGTCTAATGGCGCGTACACGCAACTGGTTTTGCCGTCGGAATTAAGTCCGATGGTTTTTTCAACGGAATTCTAAAAGAATTCAGCTCAAGCTGTCTTGCATACACACGGTCACACCAAATTCCGACGGTCAATAACGTGGCGACGTACAACGCGTACGACGGCACTATAAAAAGGAAGTTTAATGCTTCCGAGAATGCGTCGAAATTGTTTCCGAGCATGCGTCGGAATTTTGCGAGTCGGAATTGCATACACACGAATGGAATTTCCGATAGAAACTTTTTCCGTCTGAAAAATTGAGAACATGCTCTCAATCTTTTGCCGGCCAAAATTCCGCCAGCAAAAGTCTGATGGAGCCTACACACGGTCGCAAAGCTCTTATAGGTTATTTGCTGGCCGAAATTACGATCGTGTGTACGTGGCATTAGGCTCGCCAGTTCCTAAATGTCTTGCAGGACAATTTCATGGGCCAGATGGTAGATGCACCAACTAGAAATAAAGCGTTACTAGATCTACTGATTACCAACAATACAGACCTGATCACGGATATGGAAATACGGGGCAATTCAGGAAACAGCGATCACAGGTCAATTGGCTTCAGTATAAATCACACAAATAGGAAACATAAGGGGAATACAAAGACACTGAATTTCAAAAGCGCCAACTTCCCTAAACTACGAACCTTGCTAAAAGGCATAAATCGGGATAAAAATCTTAGGAACAGAGAACACGGAGGAGAGATGGGTCCTCTTTAAGAGCATATTAAATAAGGGCATTAGCCAGTGCATGCCATTGGGTAATAAATTTAAAAGAGCGAACAAAAGTCCTGAATGGCTTAACTCCAATGTAAAAATGCCAGACCATCGTTCCTCATTTTTACTGACAGTCTACTGACTGGAATCGTACCAGCAGATTGGAGAAAAGCCAATGTAGCACCAATATTTAAAAAGGGCCCAAAATACATCCCTGGGAATTACAGACCAGTTATTCTAACATAAATAGTATGCAAGCTCTTGGAGGGGATGATAAGGGACTATATACAAGATTTTAGTAATGAAAATAGTATCATTAGCAGTAATCAGCATGGATTCATGAAGAATCATTCTTGCCAACCCAATCTATTAACCTTCTATGAGGAAGCAAGTTGCCATCTAGATAAAGGAAGGCCCATAGACGTGGTGTATCTGGATTTTGCAAAAGCATTTGACACAGTTCCCCATAAATGTTTACTGTACAAAAAAGGGTCCGTTGGCATGGATTGAAACCTAGCTACAAGGCCGAGTTCAGAGGGTGGTGATAAATGGGGAGTACTCAGAATGGTTAGGGGTGGGTAGTGGGGTCTCATAGGGTTCTGTGGTGGGACTAATCCTATTTAATTTATTCATAAATTACCTGGAGGATGGGGTAAACAGTTCAATCTTTGTATTTGCGGTAGATACTAAGCTAAGCAGGGCAATAACTTCTCTGCAGGATGTGGAATCCTTGCAAGAAGATCTGAACAAATTAAGGGGGTGGGCAACTACATGGCAAATGAGGTTTAATGTGGAAAAATTTAAAATCATGCATTTTGGTGGCAATAATATGAAGGCAATCTATACACTGGGGGAATCTAGGATGGAAAAGGACCTGGGGGTCCTAGTAGAGGATAGACTCAGCAATGGCGTGCAATGCCAAGCTGCTACTAACAAAGCCAACAGAATATTGGCATGCATTAAAAAAGGCATTAACTCCAGGGATAATGCAATAATTCTCCCACTTTACAAGACTCTGGTCCGGCCGCACCTAGAGTATGCTGTCCAGTTCTGGGCAGGGTATGGAGAATATTGGTTATGACGGTTGCGAGCACTGAACTTATTCTCTCTGGAGAAGAGACGCTTGAGTGGGGATATGATTTCAATTTCCAAATACTGTACTGGTGTCCCCACAATAGGTATAAAACTTTTTCCCGGAAGGTGAGTTTAACAAGACACGTGGACACTCATTGAAATTACAAGAAAATATGTTTAACCATAAACTACATAGAGGGTTATTTACTGTAAGAGCGGCCAGGATGTGGAATTCCCTTCCACAGGTGGTGGTCTCAGTGGGGGGGGGGCACTGACACCAATCAGTGTCCCTGATTACCGCCACACCAGTTATATACGCTGTACTGAACTGGTGACAGAATGTAAAAATAAAAAAAATACAATTTTTATTTTATTTCTTCATTTTCCAAAAAAATTATGACAAAAAATTACTTAAAAAAACTTCAAGGAACCCGTCACACCTCTTACTAAATACTTTGGAGCATTTACTTAACAAAAAGTGGTAATTTAGGTGATATTTGTACTGTCCTGAAATTTTTGGGCCTCAAGAAATGAGATAAGCAGTCAGTACATCAGGATTGATCAGTTTTCAGATATACTGTATATTCCATAGTTCGTGGACTCTATAACTCTGCTACATACTAAATAACACACTGATTTGGGTTATTTTCACCAAAGAAATGTAGCAGAATACATTTTGGTCTAAATTTATGAAGAACAATTATTTATTTGCAAAATTTTGTAACAGAAACGAATAAGAACGTGGGTTTCTTCTATTTCAAAATTTTTTGTTTATTTAGCAAAAAATAATAAATAAACTGTGGTGATTAAAGCGGAGTTCCACCGACATATTACATTTTTTTTTTCTAAAGGCATCTGTTAGTATCATCAATGTAACGCTTAAATCAATAATCTCATTTATAGCGCCGCTATATTTGATTACATTTTAAATTTTATTTAATTTTATTTAATTTATAAAACTAACCTTTTATTTCTCTCGGTAGCGCTGTTCCATCTTGCTTGTGGGCATGTGAAGCCCACTAGTATACTCTTCTGTAAATGGTGCTGCTGAATAACCAGCATACACTGCCGGATCTTGCGCATGCACATTATCCACAACTCGTAATCTCGCGTGTATGAGAATCGGCGATGCCCACTGACACCTGGGAATTATGACAAACATCTCCCAGGATACAGTGCACATTGGTAAGGTTTACTCAGACAGCACGCCGGCTGCATGGCAAGCAAGAAGATCCAGCAGATGCCGTGCAAGCTCTACCCAGCCTGAACACCCAATAGTTCATGGGGACCTCACTTCTGAAAACAGGCCCTGGACCCAATTTAGTCAGCAACCCCTAATAAAACCGTGATGCTAATAATGTAAAGAATGGAAATCAATGAATGAAAAAGGTAGACCAAGGACAGTAAAGCTGGGGAAAAAATGATAGATGATGCTGGGCGTCCTCCAGTCAGACAATGAAGAGTGCGCTACCTGATTCACTGCACTAATGCACACCGACAGAAGCAATTTCAGTATAGAAAAGGACCCTGTATAACTGTGCAAGACTGAAGGTAAGGATGAAGTCCAGCTTTAAATGCTCCTCCTTATAAAACACACAGGTAAGTTTTTGCTGCAACAATTTTATAGATCTATTTGTTGAAATAAAATGAACCAGAAAATGGTTAGGGCAGCCTTGTATAGTTCATAAGTAGGCTTTATTACTTGCCATGCTTAATCTATACAGAACCACACTATCAACAATTCCTTGCAAATGGTTTCCTTTCAATGAGTGATTATATTTTTGCCAGTGCAAGTTTTATCAGAAAAAGCTAGAAAAAAAGAGTAAGGGTGCAGGCATATGAAGCAGATAATGTAAGGAGAAAATTATATTATCTGTGCTTTCAGAGTTAAGTAATAATATGTGAGAAAGATAAATGTAAAATGAGAGATTACATAAAGGCTGGGGGAGGAAGAGAAATGAAAAAAAAAATAAGTATGCTTAACAGGCTGTATATAGAAGCTGCAGCATTTGACATGTTATGACAGTTTGGAGGGGAAACTACATCCAGATTTAATAGATTTCAGTGAAGCACCTTCCAGACTGGTGTCTAAAGGCTGCATTTCAAACCTGTCAGTTGTGACGGCCTCCTGATGCATCTATTCATTGAATGATCAGCCTGGGAAATAAGCAGGGGAGACCAGAGACTGAACGGTATGACAGGGTGGCAAGGAGATGAGTAAAGTGGTAGGAGAAACTTATATAAAAAGGTGTGTGATATCTATCTATCTACAGTATCTATCTATCTATATATATATATATATATATATATATATATATATATATATATATATATATATATATATATACTGTGTTTCCCCGAAAATAAGCCCGGGTCTTATATTAATTTTGTCAGTAAAAGACACAGTAGGGCTTATTTTCGGGGTAGGTCTTACCATGTAATGTGCTGTCTTCTCTCCCCCTCTCTCTCCCTCCCTGACAGAAATCCCCGGTGTGAACCGAGTTAAAATGCTTGTATAATCCACTCTAATACAGTATTATATAATGTACAATGTGTGTGTTTCTGTAATATAATTGTGCCAAATACCTTCATTATAGCGCCGCTCTGCGCTTCTGTGACCTGCCGGAGCTCTCTTCCCCACAATTATATTACAGAAACACACACATTGTACATTATATAATACTGTAATAGAGTGGATTATAGGATTTTACAAGCATTTTAAACTAGGGCTATTTTCAGGGTAGGGCTTATATTCCAGCCCTGCTGGAAAATAACACTTCGTCTTATTTACACAGTATATATATATATATATATATATATATATATATATATATATATATATATATATATATATATATATATATATATATATATATATATATATATATATATATATATATATATATATATAGATATATATATATATATATATATATATATATATATATATAGTGACAGTGCAAGGTCCTGCCATTGTGCAAACTTAGGATAAAGAAACACAGAGTACTGACAATATAGTTTGAGGGGCTCCAGAATGTAAGTTCTGAGTGGAGAGCTAGGAAACTTCAAGGTGCTTTGGGTGGGAATAAGTCCAACCCAGTATCAAGATCTTGAAGGAGACCAGCAGGGTGTGTGGGCAGGTGTTCACAGCACTTATAATCTAGGACGTGTCAGTAGTTTGCGCCACCACCTGAGAGACAGGTGGTCTCCGCATTGGAGTCAGGAGGACTCCAAACCTTTCCCAGGAGTCAGTACAGGGCAGCCAGAGCGTCTACAAAGTGCAGGTGCAATCAGTGGCAGAGCAGCAGGGAGCTGCAAGAGAGCTGATGTCAGATACAGAGGTGCTGTGTTAGATGGTTTGGAGGAGCAAGGTAAAAGGCCTGACCAGTGGCACTGCTAGAAGAAGCAAGGAGGATTAAAGTAATTTATGTTCATGGTGATGGTGGCAACTGATTTGTGTGAACATTTTAGTTCTTTTTGCATTGCATCATCAACAGTATCTTGGTGCCCCTTCCCAGCTGCCTTACCACAAAGTTGATTCACAAGGTTACTTTAACAAAAGGTCCCCCAGATCCGGTCGCCCCATGTGAATGAGTTTGGGGTAATTATTAACCAAAAAAGGAAAATGTAAATAAAAAACACAATTTTTGACAAGTACTTTATTAAATAAAATAAATGCCCCCCCCCCCCCCATGTACAACCATTGTCAGTCACGTCATCCAGAAATATAAGTCTAGGTCAATCATGATAAATGATGTCCGGCGACTCGCAGGAAAAAAAATCTGCCACTCACAAACGCCCAACCGCGCCCACCTCTTGCCACCTACAATGAAAGCTCTGCTTCTCTGACACTTAAACAAACCAAGGGGTGGGGTCAATGACATCACAAGGGATAGGCACACTCAATGACATCATAGACCATATATGTCCTTGGGGACATGAACATGACATGTAGAAGATATCCCATTTTAATCTTTTAAACTATGCTATCTGACCTCTTGCTTCCTGGGGTCTTTTTACCTGGTGAGTGCAGGTGTTGGAGAAGGAGTGTTTTTTTCCAGCAACATCATATTAAGTTTTAACTGGAGCACTTTCCTTTTACTGCATTGGTGTGTTGGGACTTTCTTCTTTTAAAATTTTCCATTGATAGTATTAAATACTACACATTAGTTTTTACTTTGCAATCACAGACATAACTGACAATGCTTCAAAGAGGATGTTCTGTCATGATGTTTTAAATACAAAATGCTACCTGACCTCTTTATTTTTAAGGTCTTTTTTTATAATGTAACCTCTGCTCTTCCATTCGCTACCTCTCCAATGTGCCTGTTCATCAGGGAATCCAAATTTCTATCGACTGTTGTTGCTATGGACATTATCAATCTCAGGTTTAGGGCACACTATGTTCGCTGTACACCTATTTTCTATGTGAAATCGCTAGAGACAGTTTTATGTTACAGCAGCACAGCCAATTCTACCTCAGCCAAATTCAACAGCCAATTGTATGCAAATAATTTTGTACATTTAAGTGAAAAATATCTGGGAAAATTATTTAAAGTGTATATGCAACTTTCAAGTTCATTAGTAAAAGAAATTGACAAGATGTTGTCAGTGTTCTTTACTAGTGTAAGTGATTATAACCTGAATCAGAGTAACCTTGTGTGTATCAGAGGAACTTTATTTTGGAATTTGAAGCCATGCGACCCTCAGGGTTGAGCAGCTTTGTTCTATTGCAGAACCTTTGTACTGGGTTAACCCTTGTGGTTAAGTACATTTAGTACGCACATTTTAACCTTCAAGGTTGGAACACATACAGTATCCCACAAAAAAGAGTACACCCCTCACATTTTTGTAAATATTTTATTATATCTTTTAATGTGACATGTGACAAGAAATTACACGTTGCTACAATGTAAAGTAGTGAGTGTACTGCGTGTATAACAGCGTAAATTTGCTGTCCCCTCAAAATAACTCAATACACAGCCATTAATGTCTAAACCGCTGGCAACCTAATGTCGTGTACACACGATCGTAAATTTGGCCAGCAAAAGACAGATGAGAGATTTGGTCAGAAAATGCGACCATGTGTATGCTCCATCTGACTTTTGCTGGCGGAATTCCAGCCAGCAAAAGATTGAGAGCATGTTCTCAATTTTTCCGTCTGAAAAAGTTCTGATTGGAAATTTCAAACGTCTGTAGCATTTCCGATGCACAAAATTCCTAAGCTTGCTCGTAAACAATTTGACGCATGCTCAGAAGTATTGAACTTAATTTTCTTGGCTTGTTGTAGTGTTGTACGTCACCGCGTTCTTGACGAACGAAAGTTCAGCAAACTTTTGTGTGACCGTATGTATGCAAGCCAAGCTTGAGCGGAAATCCGTCGGAAAAACCATCCAAGATTTTTCTGACGGAAAATCCGCTCGTGTGTACGTGGCATAAGTTAAAATGTCCAAATTGGGCCCAATGTGTCAATATTTTGTGTGGCCACCATTATTTTACACCACTGCCTTAACACTCTTGGGCATGGAGTTCACCAGAGCTTCACAGGTTGCCACTGGATTCCTCTTCTGCTCCTCCATGACGACATCACAGAGCTGGTGGATGTTAGAGACCTTGTGATCCTCCACATTCTATTTGAGGATGCCCCACAGATGCTCATCAATAGGGTTTAGGTCTGGAGACATGCTTGGCCAGTCCATCATCCTTACCCTCAGCTTCTTTAGCAAGGCAGTGGTCATCTTGGAGGTGTGTTTGGGGTTGTTATCATGTTGGAATACTGCCCTTTGGCCCAGTCTCCGAAGGGAGGGGATCATGCTCTGCTTCAGTATGTCACAGTACATGTTGGCATTCATGGTTCCCTTAATGAACTGTAGGTCCCCAGTGCCAGCAGCACTCATGCAGCCTCAGACCATGACACTCCTACCACCATGCTTGACTGTAGGCAAGACACACTTGTCTTTGTACTCCTCACCTGGTTGCCGCCACACACGCTTGACACCATCTGAACCAAATAAGTTTATCTTGGTCTCATCAGACCACAGGACATGGTTCCAGTAATCCATGTCCTTAGTCTGCTTGTCTTCAGCAAACTGTTTGCAGGCTTTCTTGTGCATCATCCTTCTCGGACAACAGCCATGCACACCAATTTGATGCAGTGTGTGGCGTATGGTCTCAGCACTGACAGGCTGACCCCCCACCCTTTCAACCTTTGCAGCAATGCTGGCAACACTCATATGTCAGGCAGTCAGGTGACACGAGTAGGGACTTGGTGGGAGCAGTCAGGTGACATGGGTAAGGACTTTGTGGAAGCAGTCAGGTGACACGGGTAGGGACTTGGTGGGAGCAGTCAGGTGACATGGGTAGGGACATGGTGGGAGCAGTCAGGTGACACGAGTAGGGACTTGGTAGGAGCAGTCAGGTGACACGTGTAGGGACTTGGTAGGAGCAGTCAGGTGACATGGTTAGGGACTTGGTGGGAGCAGTCAGGTGACACGTGAAGGAACTTGTTATGAGCAGTCAGGTGACACGTGTAGGAACATGATGGGAGCAGTCAGGTAACACGTGTAGGGACTTGGTAGGAGCAGTCAGGTGACACGTGTATGGACTGGGTAGGAGCAGTCAGGTGACACGTGTAGGGACTTGGTGGCAGCAATCAGGTGACATGGGTAGGCTGTAAGCTTTGAGCTCATTCAGCCTTACTGGGTGTAATTATGAAAAGTGAGACATCCACCCCTTCCCACATAACACATGTGGTGATCAAAAGGAATGTTGCAACTGTGATCAGGTGACCTCAGACACACACACTGCACTATAACAATAATCAGATCACTGCAGCTTCTCCAGCTCTGAGTAGATACATCTCCCCTAAATCAGATCACTTGTCTGTGTGTGTTCTGCTGGCCGTCCTGTGAGTTCACTCTACTATACATGCATTTCCTCCACTCACACTGATCTGTGGAACACACCCAATGATGAGAAACATCCAGTCAAAACCCAGGAAAGACAGCCAATCCTGGGAGAGCTGGAGAAGAAAGAGCGGAGGGGAGGGGGATGTGAATTATGAAGTGCACAGAATGTCTCTCCCAGGCTCCTGCATGAGATATGTAAATCACCATAGGCGTGCGCACAGTGTGTGCCAGGTGTGCCTGGTCACACTCTAATCATCCAGTGTGGTGCAGATTCCCCCTGTTTAGACCCCTGATATTTCACCAAAGCCCCCTAATGGAGCTCCAAAAAAATTGTAAAAAAAAAAATTCAATTAAAAAAATATATAAAAATAAAGACTACTACTGACACCAATCTCTGCCCTACAGACATCATTCACTACTCTATAGATACACTTGCACACACACACACGCATGTGTGTTTGAGCTTTGGGGTGCACACCTAATGCAATAGGCGGCACACCTATGTAAATCACCTGTCACTCACAGCTAGAGCTGGATTAACTCTTTGTGGCAAGACTGGGCACAGATGACATTAAATCCTATACTGTACAAGTTACAAGCCTCATTTAAAAAAAAGATAATGTGGGTTTACATCTACTTTAAATGTGTAATTTATGCTCCTAGAATGCTTGATAGTGCTCCCTGCATTTTGGGCCTGTCTATGTGGCCACGCTGTGTAAAAGTCTCACACATGTAGTATCGCCATACTCAGGAGGAGTAGTAGATTGTATTTTGGGGTATAATTTGGGTTATGCATATGCTATGTGTGAGAAATAACTTGTTATTATGACAATTTTCTATTTTTATTTTTTTTACAAAATTTTTGGTCTTTTTTCATTGATAGCGCAAAAAATAAAAAACCCACTAGTGATTAAATACCACCAAAAGCAAGCTCTATTTGTGTGAAAAAAAGGACAAAAAATGTTCATGGGTACAATGTTGCAGTAATTGTCAATCAAAATGTGAGAGCACTGAAAGCTGAAAATTGGTCTGGTTAGGAAGGGGCTTTAAGTGCCCAGTGGGCAAGTGGGTAAAGGCCCTGGCTGCAATTAGAGCCACAAGTGTCACTGACCTTCCATGGTAGGAGGTCTGTGCAAGGTGGTAACCGAGCACTTTACCTACGGCAGAGGTGATAGTGGAAGGATCACACACTATAAGGTGGCGGATGGCGCGGATATCATCAAAGAACCTTTTTTTTTACATTTGGACTTTTGTCACTGGTGTTTGATTTATTTTTAGTAGCGCAGCTCTGCATTTGAATGTATCGTATGTTTGTGCAGCTTTCATTATTATGCAGTGTATGCATGTTTTTTTGCCACCATGAACTTGTCTTGTATTATTGCTTCTAATTATGTACCTGTTTAGTAAAGTGGAATTTGCAGTTCGCCACTGCCGGATCATTCTGGTAAAGAGTTTAAGAATATTTTTCTCTTTAAGATTCAGGGAGTAATCATTTCTCTTTTTTACTTGACTAGGTAAACAATAGCTAGACTTCAACTATGATAATATAAGCAGAATTTACACTGACTAATCAAAACTGTATTTCTCCAGCCTCATAAACTGATCATTATATTAGTTTGACATAAAGCATTAGAATATTAAAGGTCATACAAGTGATCATTTTAATATGTTATTAAAACCTCAGTCACATACACATACTTGAACTTTATGTTTATTGGCACTTTTATATAACTGTTCCTATATAACATTTGTGTTGACATACAGTACATGGTAGACTGCACTCAAAAGTGGATTGTGATATCCTGAAAGTGCATAGTGTAGGCCTTTCTCCGTTAATATATGTTGCAGAGAATTATTAATATTCTAAACTGCTGCAGAATAAGTATAATAGTCCAGAAATTGGGCTGCGCAAGTTATAGCTGGAACTAGGCCACAGGTTTTAAAAGACCCCTAGAGCTTTTCTCTTCATATCAAAATTACCTCCCACTATCCTAGTAGGGTGCTAAAAGTGTGAGTAGGCAGCTGGATAATATATTTCTTCTTCTTGAACTTAAAAACAGAGACATACACATATCCCTTCTAATGATAGGAAATGTATGGTGTTCTCACTCAATGTAGCTAACACATCTATGCTTCCATTCAGGGGCGTAACTAGAAATCACAGGGCCCCATAGTAAAATGTTGTATGGGCCCCCCCCTGTAAACAGTCCCCCCCACAAAAAAAAAATGAACTGTGCAAAACAGATGGCAGTCTGTCTCCCACTCCCTACCTCTTGTCTAGACTTCAGAGCCTCCTCATGTGCCAAAAACGATGTCCCTTCACAGGCGCTTGAGCGTTCTGCCCCGCCCACTCTGCTCTGTGCTCCTGCCTCCTGCTGTATGCAGTTGCGTGTGTCGGGACACGGCCGGACTCGAGGGGCCCGGGAGGCTTAACAGTAAACTTACATTCCTCACCTGGACAATTTTTTTGTCGGTGGGCGGAGTCTTATTAAAATTAGGGGGTGGACATTTGTTTGTAGGTGTGGCCTAGTGTGGAAAGAAAAATGCGGCGCGCAAAGCACGCCACGGCAAGGTATGGGCTTGGTTTAATCGTACTATTGGGTGTGGCTTAAAGGGGCGTGACTCAAAGGGGTGTGGTTAGAGTCTGAGATGAACGAGGGATGGATGGAGAAACAAAGAAAGAGAGAGGAAGGAAAAAAGAGGAATGAAGGGACAGCAGGCCCAGATCCTACACCACAATAGAAATATGTGTATTCTAGAAAGTTAAGCAAAGGTCTGGTTAGGAAGGGGCTTTAAGTGCCCAGTGGGCAAGTGGGTAAAGGCCCTGGCTGCAATTAGAGCCACAAGTGTCACTGACCTTCCATGGTAGGAGGTCTGTGCAAGGTGGTAACCGAGCACTTTACCTACGGCAGAGGTGATAGTGGAAGGATCACACACTATAAGGTGGCGGATGGCGCGGATATCATCAAAGAACCTTTTTTTTTACATTTGGACTTTTGTCACTGGTGTTTGATTTATTTTTAGTAGCGCAGCTCTGCATTTGAATGTATCGTATGTTTGTGCAGCTTTCATTATTATGCAGTGTATGCATGTTTTTTTGCCACCATGAACTTGTCTTGTATTATTGCTTCTAATTATGTACCTGTTTAGTAAAGTGGAATTTGCAGTTCGCCACTGCCGGATCATTCTGGTAAAGAGTTTAAGAATATTTTTCTCTTTAAGATTCAGGGAGTAATCATTTCTCTTTTTTACTTGACTAGGTAAACAATAGCTAGACTTCAACTATGATAATATAAGCAGAATTTACACTGACTAATCAAAACTGTATTTCTCCAGCCTCATAAACTGATCATTATATTAGTTTGACATAAAGCATTAGAATATTAAAGGTCATACAAGTGATCATTTTAATATGTTATTAAAACCTCAGTCACATACACATACTTGAACTTTATGTTTATTGGCACTTTTATATAACTGTTCCTATATAACATTTGTGTTGACATACAATACATGGTAGACTGCACTCAAAAGTGGATTGTGATATCCTGAAAGTGCATAGTGTAGGCCTTTCTCCGTTAATATATGTTGCAGAGAATTATTAATATTCTAAACTGCTGCAGAATAAGTATAATAGTCCAGAAATTGGGCTGCGCAAGTTATAGCTGGAACTAGGCCACAGGTTTTAAAAGACCCCTAGAGCTTTTCTCTTCATATCAAAATTACCTCCCACTATCCTAGTAGGGTGCTAAAAGTGTGAGTAGGCAGCTGGATAATATATTTCTTCTTCTTGAACTTAAAAACAGAGACATACACATATCCCTTCTAATGATAGGAAATGTATGGTGTTCTCACTCAATGTAGCTAACACATCTATGCTTCCATTCAGGGGCGTAACTAGAAATCACAGGGCCCCATAGTAAAATGTTGTATGGGCCCCCCCCTGTAAACAGTCCCCCCCACAAAAAAAAAAATGAACTGTGCAAAACAGATGGCAGTCTGTCTCCCACTCCCTACCTCTTGTCTAGACTTCAGAGCCTCCTCATGTGCCAAAAACGATGTCCCTTCACAGGCGCTTGAGCGTTCTGCCCCGCCCACTCTGCTCTGTGCTCCTGCCTCCTGCTGTATGCAGTTGCGTGTGTCGGGACACGGCCGGACTCGAGGGGCCCGGGAGGCTTAACAGTAAACTTACATTCCTCACCTGGACAATTTTTTTGTCGGTGGGCGGAGTCTTATTAAAATTAGGGGGTGGACATTTGTTTGTAGGTGTGGCCTAGTGTGGAAAGAAAAATGCGGCGCGCAAAGCACGCCACGGCAAGGTATGGGCTTGGTTTAATCGTACTATTGGGTGTGGCTTAAAGGGGCGTGACTCAAAGGGGTGTGGTTAGAGTCTGAGATGAACGAGGGATGGATGGAGAAACAAAGAAAGAGAGAGGAAGGAAAAAAGAGGAATGAAGGGACAGCAGGCCCAGATCCTACACCACAATAGAAATATGTGTATTCTAGAAAGTTAAGCAATCAGCAGATAAAGATATTCCAAACATGGTTGTTATGGTGTCAGGGTGATTGAAGCGCATTAATTCTATTATTAAATTGTAATATAAAATGAAATACTTCAACTCACCATAATGCAGAATCAGAATCAGTGGGAGCCCTGAGTGTGTCACTTGCCACGTCGCCTGCCACCAGATGCCATCAGGTGTCCCCAGCGGAGTGCTTCCTTACATCTCAGGTGTCCCCAGCGGAGTGCTTCCTTACATCTCAGGTGTCACTGTCCCCAGCCAGCGGAGTGCTTCCTTACATCTCAGGTGTCACTGTCCCCAGCCAGCGGAGTGCTTCCTTACATCTCAGGTGTCACTTCCCCAGCCAGCGGAGTGCCTCCTTACATCTCAGGTGTCACTGTCCCCAGCCAGCGGAGTGCCTTCTTACTTCTCAGGTGTCACTGTCCCCAGCCAGCGGAGTGCTTCCTTACTTCTCAGGTGTCACTTCCCCAGCCAGTGGAGTGCCTCCTTACATCTCAGGTGTCACTGTCCCCAGCCAGCGGAGTGCTTCCTTACATCTCAGGTGTCACTGTCCCCAGCCAGCGGAGTGCTTCCTTACTTCTCAGGTGTCACTGTCCCCAGCCAGCGGAGTGCTTCCTTACTTCTCAGGTGTCACTGTCCCCAGCCAGCGGAGTGCTTCCTTACATCTCAGGTGTCACTGTCCCCAGCCAGCGGAGTGCTTCCTTACTTCTCAGGTGTCACTGTCCCCAGCCAGCGGAGTGCCTCCTTACTTCTCAGGTGTCACTGTCCCCAGCCAGCGGAGTGCTTCCTTACTTCTCAGGTGTCACTGTCCCCAGCCACCGGAGTGCTTCCTTACTTCTCAGGTGTCACTGTCCCCAGCCAGCGGAGTGCTTCCTTACTTCTCAGGTGTCACTGTCCCCAGCCAGCGGAGTGCCTCCTTACATCTCAGGTGTCACTGTCCCCAGCCAGCGGAGTGCCTCCTTACATCTCAGGTGTCACTGTCCCCAGCCAGCGGAGTGCTTTCTTACATCTCAGGTGTCACTGTCCCCAGCCAGCGGAGTGCCTCCTTACATCTCAGGTGTCACTTCCCCAGCCAGCGGATATATATATTTTTATATATATATATATATATATATATATATATATACACATATATACATATATATATACACATATATACATATATATATATATATATATATATATATATATATATATATATCTCATACATACGGAGCCGGCCGCCTACAATAGAAATTTAGCTGCAGCACCGCCCACCCCCCCCCCCCTTTCCACACCAGGTTACAGATGACAGACAGACCGGGGAGGGGTGTGGGCGGAGCCACAGCTCTATCTTTATTGTAGCCACTCGGCAGGCTCTACTAACTCTGGTCTTCTGGAAAATGGCGGCCGGCGGAGACAATATCTCCGCCGGCCGCGGACCTCTAGCGGCGGTGGCGGCGGGCAGCAAAAAAAAGAAATTTTAATGGCAACTAGGACCGGACTGCACCTGGCTGCGGGCCCTACTAGGCTGCGGGCCCCATAGCGAACGCGTGTGTCGCTATGGCGGTAGTTCCGCCACTGCTTCCATTGAAATTGGTTCCTATTACTTTCAAATCATAGTAGCAAGACTGCACTTGAGGGAGACTGAGGGCAGGAGAACATGTCTGCTACACTTCTCTATAGTATTGGATTCATTTGACTTTGGTCCCTAGGCTGCGCATAATGCACAATGGCTAGAGTATACAGATAAGCTTTTTTTCATGTGATTCTGAAGCATTTGCAAGCCAGTGTGTTTGCATTTTAAACTGGATTTCACACAATGGTATATTCTTTTAAAACTACCAAAGCTTTGCAGTACCGCAACAGACCTCAGATCTAGGTGAAAGAATAGTTTAGGAGTAGGGATGAGCCAAACGTACTGGGGTTCAGTCTGAGGAGGGTTTAGCGAGCATTACTGAAGCTTGGGTGCCAAATCTGAACCCCATTGAAGTGATTAGGAGCTGACTGTTACAAAAACAGTAATGACCATTTTCTAGGCTAATAAGCAAGGGGTTGTCAAACAAATGCACCACCCTGGGGAACAAAACAATGTGCTCGGAGTGTTTCCAACTGGCTCCAAGTGCATCCGAGAAGCTCCGAGTGTCACCGGTGCCCCCGCACCTCAGGCCAAATGTGGTACAGCAAACTGCAGAGGCTTGAATCCTTCTCGTTTTGCAAGAGATACTTGCAAACTGAGTCAGGATTTAAAAAAAATAAAAGCTCATATTGCGAAATGCTCATTAACCGCGTTACTCGCAATCTGAGGTATTACTGTACCATTAGAAAAAATAGTTTAAATTGCCTATAAGGGACAGCTGTCTTCTGTTTGTAAACAAAGCCGCAGAGAATTCCCTTCATCTATACCAGACCTTATTCTAGATGAGGGCCTTAAATAGTGATCAATAGGGATGAGCTTTGTGTTCGAGTCAAACCCATGTTCGACTCGAACACCGGCTGTTCGCCCGTTCGGCGAAATCCAAACATTATGGGCCGTTCGCGTCAAATTCGAGTGGCACGTCACGGCCCATAATTCACTGCGGCATCGCAGTGCATTGCTGGCTGATGATTGGCCAAGCATGCACTATGACCCGCATGCTTGGCCAATCACAGCGCCATCAGCGAAGAGAGACATAATTGGCCACAGGCAGGGGTTTAGTACACCCCCCACACTATATAAGGCCGCCTGCGTGGCTGCCTTGCGTAGTGTGTTGCAGCTCATAGAGAGAGCTAGACGGAGAGACAGTGTCTTAATTTCCTTTGAAGCTATTGCAGTTACAGTCAGTGTATTGTGCCACCTTCACAGTGTACACCTGAAGCTACCCCAATTGCTGGTGTTGTTCTGGTCCTATACCACAGGCAGCTGCAGCAGTTACAGTCGGTGTATTATGCCACCTGCACAGTGTACACCTGAAGCTACCCCAATTGCTGGTGTTGTTCTAGTCCTATACCACAGGCAGCTGCAGCAGTTACAGTCGGTGTATTGTGTCACCTGCACAGTGTACACCTGAAGCTACCCCAATTGCTGGTGTTGTTCTGGTCCTATACCATAGGCAGCTGTAGCAGTTACAGTTTGTGCAGGTGGCACAATACACCGTGTGCATCTGAAGCTACCCCAATTGCTGGTGTTGTTCTGTTCCTATACCACAGGCAGCTATAGCAGTTACAGTCAGTGTATTGTGCCACCTGGACAGTGTACACCTGAAGCTACCCCAATTACTCGTGTTGTTCTGGTCCTATACCACAGGCAGCTGTAGCAGTTACAGTCGGTGTATTGTGCCACCTGCACAGTGTACACACCTGAAGCTACCCCAATTGCTGTTGTTCTGCTCATCCTATCCGCAGGCAGCTGTTGCAACTACAGTGGGTGTATTGTGCCATCTGCACAGTGTAGATGCCTGAAGCTACCCCAATTGCTGGTGTTCTCATAATAATAATACTACAGGCAGGCAGTTGATTCTGCTAGCTGCAGTATATCAGTATATTCATCCAAGCTTTGTGCAGCTACATCTCCCTGCAGGCCATTAGTATGTCTGGAAGGCCAACAAGGAGAGGCAGACATTCACGAGGCAATAAAAGAGGGTAAGCAGGCTCTGTGTCTAGAGGCAAAAGTGCGGGTCGTGGACACGGTGCATCCTCATCAGCACGTGGCTATGGGACACGCTCGTCCTTTTTTTCGGCAGCTGGACGTTTTGAGCTGCAACATGCCGAAGACTTGGTAGAGTGGATGACCAAGCCATCCTCATCCTCCCCAGTCCTCATCATCTCTCACCCAGTCTCAGGGTACTGGCAAAGCAGCTGCCAAAGCGGCCTCTTCCCTAGGCTCAATGGCATCAGTCACTACTTCCCTAGCCCCACCATGTCCTCCTGAGGAGTCCCCCGAACTGTTTGAGCACAGTCAAACATTGCAACACCTCACAGAAACTCTAGTTGGAGCGCAGGAATGAATATTGCATCAAAAATTGTAATTACACGCTCCTATTAAACAAGGGCTGAAAAATTGGGCCTTAGCCACCGGTGGTGGTGCCTAGAACCAAAAATGTTCTTACAAGCTATCAACATGATCATTGAGGGGGAAGAGGATAGTACTCAGCATAACAGGATAGTCACTCAGCATCAGCATAGGCAGTCCTGAAGGGATCTGACATTTCAAAAAAATATTTGATTATATCAGCATCAGGTGCTTGGTAGCTGGTGGTGATCCAAGACTGATTCATTTTTATGAAGGTCAGTCGATCAACCGAGTCGGTGGACAGGCGCACCCTGTGATCGGTTACAAAGCCTCCAGCAGCACTGAATGTGCGTTCCGAAAGAATGCTGGATGCAGGACAGGCCAGTAGTTCAATTGCATACTGCGCAAGCTCTGGCCAGTGATCCATCCTCAAGGCCCAGTAACCAGAGGACTTTCGGTGGGAAAGGTGTCCAAGTCTGACCTTGCCCCTAGGTATTCATGGACCATGTAAATCAGACGCTGGCGATGGTTGCTGGAACCGATCATACCTTGGGGCTGCGGACTAAAAAACTGTCTGAACGCATCGGTCAGACGGCCACCTTCTCCACCGCTCCTTCTGTGACTGACCAAAGCCTCAGCAACACATTGTCCAGGACCAGGAATTTGTAACCTCCCAGTCTCTGGGAACGCGTTGCACAGAGCTTTCTGCAAGGCCTCCCGAAGATGTTTCATCCTCTGCTCCCTCTGCGACTGCAAGATAAGGTCCACAACCTTACCCTTGTAACGTGGATCAAGGAGGGTTGCCAGCCAGTAATGATCCCCCTCCTTGATCCGACGAATACGAGGATCCTTCCCCAGGCTTTGCAGGATCAGGGAGGCCATGCAGCGTAGGTTAGCTGAGGCATTCAGTCCAGAGTCCTCTGGGTCACTAAGGACGACATGATCCGCAGCCACCTCCTCCCAGCCACGTACAAGTCCATGGGTTTCTTGGGATTGTGAATGATCCCTAAAAAACTGCTGCTGATGCTGAGTGCCAGGCTCCACCTCCATGCTGACACAATCCTCCTCCTTGTCCTCTTCCTGTGTGATCGGTGGGCCAGCAGGAACACTGTCTGGATAAAGGGGGTCTTGAGAGGTAAGGAAGTCCTCCTCTTCCTGCCTCTGTTCTGCCTCAAGTGCCCTGTCTATTATCCCACGCAGCGTGTGCTCCATCAGGTGGACAAGAGGGACAGTGTCACTGATGCATGGACTTTCACTGCTTACCATCCTTGTGGCCTCCTCAAATGGTGCCAGGACAGTGCATGCATCCCTGATCATGGCCCACTGGTGTGGGGAAAAAACAAGATCCCCTGACCCTGTCCTGGTGCCGTAGTCGTGCAGGTACTCATTGATGGCCATCTGCTGCGTGTGCAGCCGCGGCCGCATGGCCAATGTTGAGTTCCACCTGGTGGGCATGTCACACATTAGGCGCTTCTTGGGCAGGTTAAATTCCTTTTGGAGGTCAACCAGCCGAGCTCTGGCATTATATGACCGACGGAAATGCACACAGACTTTCCTGGCCTGCCTCAGGACATCCTATAAGCCCGGGTACCTGCCCAAGAACCGCTGCACCACCAAGTTAAGGACGTGAGCCACACAGGGCAAATGGGTCAGTTGTCCCTGTCAGTGGGCGGAGAGGAGGTTGGTGCCATTGTCGCAAACCACCATTCCTGGCTTAAGCTGGCGTGAAAGATAGGTAACGTCCCTGTCCATGCCTGCTGGACCATGAGTCAGCGGTATGCACCTTACCGCTGACCGCCCTATCCAGCGAGGCCAAGACCTTGCCTTCCAAATGCCGGTAGAGAGCCGGAATCGCCTTCCGTGAGAAAAAGTGGTGTTTGGGAACCTGCCACTGGGGATTCACACATTCCACAAACTCACGGAAGGGGGCAGAGTCTACCAACTGAAAAGGCAGCAGTTGAAGTGCTAGCAATTTAGCCAAGCTAGCATTCAACCGCCAGGCATGTGGATGGCTGGGAGTGAACCTCTTTTGACGGTGCAGCAGCTGGGGCAGGGAAATTTGCCTGGTACAATCGGACCTCAGTGTACCAATAGCAGATTGCCTGCAAGTACTTGGCTGTGACACACCTAATTATACACCTTCATTCCTCTCAGTGCAGGTTTCAGAGAGGACTGAAGGTATAGTGGGGTTGGAGATCCCAGCTGATGAGAGGTCTGCTTTGTTCTTTGGTGTGGGTCTTTTAGGTACGCTTGCCAACGAAGTGCATGGCAGGTCGACATATGTCTGGTCAAGCATGTGGTGCCTAAGCGACTGATGTTTTGGACACGCGAGATACGCTTGAGACATATGTTGCAAATAGCAGAGGTGTGATCGGATGCACTCGTCTCAAAAAAGGCCCACACTAAAGAACTTTTGGAATAACGCGCAGCTGTGCGGTGTGATGCAGTTGTTGCCCTTAAGCTGGCCCCTGGGGGGCATCCTGCCTCGTTGGAGATGTGCCTCCTCCTCCTCCTCCTCCTCCTCTCTCCTATCAGGCACCCACGTGGAGTCAGTGACCTCATCATCCCCTCCCTCCTCATCACTGGAGCAAACCTGGCAGTATACTGCAGCTGGGGGGACATGACTGCCAGATAGCTGTCCTTCTTGGGCCTCCCCTCTCTCTGGGCTCACGTTACTGCCTTCCTTTAGCTGGGTATCATCATCAGAGCCTTCAAAACGCTGGGCATCCTCATGGAGCATGTATTAAGGCCCAATTTTTCTGCCCCTGTTAAACAGGTGCATGTAATTACAATTATTGATATAATATTTCACAGCAGGGCCCGTTCCAGCGCCCACCAAGAGTAACTGTGAGGACTTACAGTGTTGTGGCACCAGCACCACCACCAAAGGCCCAATTTTTCTACTACTGTTCAACAATGGCATGTAATTACAATTCTTGATATAATAGTTCACAGCAGGGCGTTCCAGCGCCCACCAAGAGTCACTTTGAGGGCTTACAGTGTTGTGGCAACACCAACACCTTAGGCCAAAATTTCTGCAGAGCATATAGGGCAGGCCCCTACTTTTAAACATCCAACTTACAAACGTCTCCTACTTGCAAAAGGAAGGAGACAACAGGAAGTAAGATAAAATCTACCCCAAGGAAGGGAAATTCTCTCCTGTAAGAGTTGATATGGGAAAAACGTGTCTCCTCTCCACTGATGCTTTATCCCAATCCTCGTTTTACTAAAAAAAACTAATTTACAAAAAACCTTTGTCATTGGGACAGAAAGTCCAGTGAAATCTTCTGAAGAGGTGCACAGACAGCAAAAAAAATGTTACAGGGGTGATAACCCTTCCCTATGTTTTCAAAAAAGCATAAAAATAGATTTTTGGACTGTAGCTACACTTTAAAAATGTACCAGTTCAAAATTACAAACAGATTCTACTTAACAACAAACCTACACAGTCCCTGTCTTGTTTTCACCGCCTGTATACTGCTGTTCAGAGTATATAGGGCCTGGGGGCCTCACGCCTTTCCTTTTTTTAATTTGGGTACGGGGTTCCCCTTAATAGCCATACAAGACCCAAAGGGGCTGGTAATGGGTGGGGGGGGGGGTACCCATGCCATTTTTCTCAATGATTTTCATCCATATTGCCGGGACCAAACATTACATTAAAACCGAAAGCAGTTTTAAATGACTATTTTTCCGTTAGAAATGTAAGGGACTGTTCTAAACATGTGAAACCCATGCCACTTCACAGGCATACTATAGACACCCCACAGGCACGATATTTAAAGGAATATTTCACTTTAAGCGTCTTTAAAATCAGTGCTCCCGAAAAAACTTCCATTTTTAAAACTTTTTTTTGCATTGATACATGTCCCCTGGGGCAGGACCCAGGTTCCCAAACCCTTTTTAGGACAATAACTTGCATATTAGCCTTTAAAATTAGCACTTTTGATTTTAAACGTTCGAGTCCCATAGACTTTAATGGGGTTCTAAAGTCCGTGCAAATTTTCGCTCCGTTCGCAGGTTCTGGTGTGAACCGAACCGGGGGGGGGGTTCGGCTCATTCCTAGGGATCAATACATTTTAATGAGGATGGCACATAATAAAGAATGACATTGGATTCTCCCTAAAAATACAAATCAGAAGATTATCCTTGATGAGGGTCTGGTATGGCTGTTAAATCTCAACAGAACTCTTTAAAATATGTTACTCCACACTTGGTGCTATTTGTCAGTTAGTATAAATATATATATGAATATAAGTGTAAATGGGGAGCCATCCAGATAATATCAAAATACAAGATACTGTATAGAATACTAATGGCAAAATATACTACTCCACCCGTTTGACCTGTATAAATAAGTTTATAATAAACTCAATAGTGTATAATAGAATTTAGACATCCCATCACTTGATATCTTCAAGAAGGTAATACACAAGCACATTCAAGATATGTGAATAAATTATAAGAGTCCGCTTCCGTGTTCAATCACATATAAAAAACGTGAAAACGTCCAGATGCATGTTCTATCTCTTATCCAAAACTAATTCAGTAACTCTTCAATACACCACTGTGACAAAATATTTAAGCCTCTTACCAGAATAATATGACCCTTAAACACCTGAGGTCAAATGCACATTTGAAACATATAGGTCATCTATTAGATATTGATGAATAACGTCCGCAGAAATCTTTCAAAGTCTTATAAGGTACCTCAGCAAGCATGTACCATCATGGACCATAAAGAGGAAGAAGAGCACTCCACATAGTGTAAATCTGTAAAAAACTGCTTGGTTTATTCAATAAAATAATACTCACAAACATATTTATAAATCAAGCAAATTATTTCCGCATTACTTAATCCAGCTTCAGTGGGCGTGATGACTTTGGTTTCTTTGGAAAATATTATTATAGAATTATTATGGAATCTGCATTTGGGTGAGTGGCCCTGTTCATCCTATACAGCAGGAAACCTTTTCTTAATGCACCTTAATGAACCTTAACTCACTGTGATCCATCAGCCTTTTTGACCCGGTCCCTGATGATGTCATCTGTGAAAAAATGCATTGGGTGGCGCATAGTAACTTGACGTCATCACACCCACCAAATCTAGATTAAGCTGTGCAGAATTCATTAATTTGTAGTCTTAGGGCATGTTAAAGTGGTGATACTCAAACCTTTTTCTTGACATTGCCATTGAGCAGAGTAGTGGGCCTAGTCTCTAGCTTCGAGCATCCCTTAGTTATGCCATCATAATTCAACCAATTACAGCATCCAAAAGGTTGTGTTGTCTGAGTCTCCACCTGTCATTCAGGAAAGCTGAATGCTCAACGATTCAGCATCTCTGTGATTCCCAGACTGCTGAATTTCCAATGAATAATATTGCCCTATGTTGGTTTCTATTCATCTGTTTGCAGTCATTGCTCTGTATCTGGAATGATTTATTCTAATGGAGGGGTATTCTTCATGTAAGACCGTTTAAGCACAGTTAACAATACAAATAATATTTATTTCATGTGTTTGTTTATTTGTTGTTGACAAACTTAATAAATTAAGAAACTTCAAAAAAATCAGGGATAGGATTCAAACTACAGTATTATTTCTTATAGTATCTTGTTAAAACTATGAAAAAAAGTCTTTGGAACGGAAAATTATTTTATAGATAGATACATCTGTACAAGTGTCTGAAATATTAGGATGGACTAGAAAATGGAGCACTCAAAAGACTGTGTCCTCAAGATAAAACAACAAAAATTTATTAGACTAGTAAAATCGACATTTCAGTCATGGAACTGTGTGAGTAAGGTTTATTGCACTTTGAATTTGTCTGCCCTTCAAGTTAATGTCTGTGATGGACCGAAGGACACCAGAAAGAAAAATAGTGAAAATGTGTATAGTATTTAGAAATAGTCTCATGCCGAAATAGTCTCATGCCGGTATGTCATTCTACAACATATAGTAGAACATTACATTTGCAGCCATTATTAAAAATGCATTTTAGAAACAAGTTGGGGATTTAGCAACCAGTGATAAGAGAGCTGAAAGAAATGTTTAATAGACAAGTGCAGACTGTGTGAATATGTAATGGATTTTGAACACAGTAAGGTTAAGTTAGGAACTGAAAGATACATGATCATACAATCTTTTCAAGTTCATCTTTATGCTTTTTAATGCCAAATGCACACTTAGGGCCCATTCACACCAGCTGTGTGCACTGGTCATTAGTGTGTCTTGGTCACAAGCCCCAATGAGCAGGGCAAAACATGTGGGGGGTGCGGGTGGAGCGGCACTGGTTGAGGTCACATTCATCCACATACTAATGCACTGGGTTGGTGAGGTGTGCCTTTTCTTCTCTTTGGTAATGCTGCACAAAACAATTACAGCATGTGCAACTTTTTTTCCAGTGTACACCACCACAGCATGGTAGTGTGGACTGAACTAACAGAAGATAAGGCATATTGCTTTGTCTGTGCATTAGAACCGTGTTGGGCAAGGTTGCCCAGCATGGCCCAACACATATGATATGATGGGCTCAAACTTGATTTGTTTTGAAATAGCTTTATTAAAGGGAAAGTATTATGATTTGAACATATAAACATAAAAAGGATTAGGTAAAAAAAAAAGTCTAATGTATGTGTGTTGAGCTTTAAATAATGTATATTGTGTAATTATGAATATTTTGGGCCTCAGTATTTTGACTATTACATATGTAGTGTCTGCTGCCTGCAACAATGGTTTTGTTGTACTGATCCTTGTAATAAAGCTAATTCATGAGTTAGTCGGCAACTTACAAATAATGCACTCTTGCGATGATGAATATCCAGTGAGAGCAGTAGGGGACCACAAAGATCAGCACTCTTAGAAATGTTTGTTTTCCCAGCAGAATACAGAAGACCAGTTGTAGTAATCAGAGCAGAAGTTGGTGGCACTGGTGGTTGGAAAGCTGAGTGTTTACTTCATTATTCTACAGGTAAGAGGAATTAAAGAAATTACAACTCATGCTCCTGATTATATACTATACCTTTCCTATACTACACCTGCATTAATAACTTTTAGAAATTGGGCTGCCCTAAGCTTTACTTTTTCCTTAAAAATCACCAATGTTTCTTTTTGCTACTTTTATAGTCCATTAGTAATTTTCAGTATCAAAACACTACTAAATAATGCCAATGCTTAAAGTTAGTCAAGGACATTGCTCAAGAGCGAATCAGTTATTATGAGAAAAAGAAACAAGCAGTAACCATATTGCAAAGCTACTTGCTCTAGACTTGTAAAACTGCACATCCAATCGCAAATGTAGCAACAGAGGCAGTTCCTGTAAAACTGGAAAGAAGTGGGCAGAACTAGATGTGGACAGGTGCTGACTGACAAGCGATGGGCTTATGAATCAGCAGTAAAAATGATGATAGCCATTCCCCCTGCAACATGTTGTCATCCCACTGCAGTGCATATCCTACTGTAGGCATATCCTACATGAGAGCAGGCAATTCGGCTCTGAATTCAGGAGCAGTGCAGCATTGTTGCCCCACCATCACATGAAGCTGTACAAGGTGGACTTACTGGCAGGATTAGAAGGTATTTGTTTGACTCTACAGGGGAACTAAGGGAATATTGTGAGTGAAGATGCACTTATAAATTAGAGCTGCGGCACTTTAAATTTTTTTTTTTTTTTTTAAGGAAGCCATAGTTCTTCTTTGACTTTACAATGTCTTTGTCATGGTTATGCAGTAATCTTCTTACCTCTCCTCATGTGTTCAGACTAAGATGCCAGCCACTTCCACCTGGTGTTTTTATAACCTCTCTTCTAAGCATGGCTCCACCCCAGGCCCTATCAGGGAACCCTATATTAACCTGTGCATTGCAAGCCAGCGGTGCTGATCAACCATTGTGTATTCACTGTGTGTTTGGCTTCCTTTTTCCTGCTTGCCATGTGCTCTATGTTTGTCTCTGTTACCGACCTTGGCGTGTTCTCGACTATTCCTGTCTGCTTGTGACCTTGACCTTTTGGCGTGTCCCACACTATCCCTGTCTGCCTGTGACCCTGAACCTTTGGCATGTACTCTGTTGTTCCTGTCTGCTAGTTGCCCTGACCTCTGCCTTATCCCTTTACTATCATTTTTGTTCCAGCCTGCTGTTTCCTTCTCCTGTAGTCTACCGTGAGCATAAGCTGTGAGACCCTAGGGGCCGCGACCTGGAGCCAGACTGCAGCGCAGTCCATCCTCACCACTAGAGGCTCTAGTGAACACCTGCTGGCTCTTAGACTCCGTGCCCTGGGGAATCTATGCTCTAGCTCCAACTGGGATCTGTGTTAATGATCCAGTAGACCTGCTTCCTGAAACTCCCTGGGTGCAATCCGCAGCAGTCAGTCCTAGGGTCCACTAGCTTAGCGGTGCTTTTACGACTCCTACAGTGCATCTGTCACCTGGTCTCAGGTGACCTGACAGTCTTATTTCTTATTAAGCTTTAGTGGAAAATGTTGTTACCCATCCCTCGATGACTTATGACAAGAAAAAAATATGCAAAAGAAACAAACATGGAAATAGTACTCAATAGTAATAAAAACTGGAAAGGGGGGATTTTTATGGTGCCACAAATATAACAATCATTTGATAAAAGGTATGAATCATTTTATTAATCAAGAAAATATAAAAAAGAGTAAACAAATGTTGACTTTCTGTAAAAGTAAAGAGAAACTTCAAAGACACGTATAATATCAATAGTGTCTTTTAGGCGTTTCGTTCAATAGTTCAATAGCCAGGCTGTCTTAAAACAAAGTGTGAGTTTATTTGATCACACTTGGCATCAACTTGAAAATAAATACAGAATTAAAACTTCATACAGCTTTATGTAGTAAAACAAAAGATATTAGGAATAAAAACTGTAGTAAAAAGAAAGTACAGGAAAATATTTAGCTTCTTGCTTTTTCTGTTGTCAGAGAGGTGTCTGTTAGAACAACTGTTAGGAGTTAGGCTGTATATAGGCCTAAAGTAAACAAAATGTCTTCTTCGGTGTATGAAAGCATGTGTAATGAAAGTGTCTCCTTATGTGTGTGTGTAAAGAAGTGTGTCTCTGTGTGTGTGTGTAAAAAGAGTCTCCTAAGCCTTGTGCAACACTGTTTTGTATACTATCTCAAATCTGTCAGTCAGCAAAGTGCAGCTTTATCCATATATAGTTTGAGCTAGAGGTGAAATGATCGTATTAGTATTTATTCTAAATATTCACATTGCTAATAGCTGACACGTCTTTTAAACTTCTTTGATTGACAGAAACACATAAGAGTATTCTATAAAAAAAAACCATAGTGTTGACCTTCTGCTAAATGGCCACTTCTTGTAATGGATACATTCTTTAGGTAATAGAAATTCAGTTCTGTACCAAAACTTACAAATGCATAATAAACTATGATTGAATATACATATATATATATATATTATTTCACACTAATTCTAACTAGCTAACTAATTAAGTAACTATATCAAATAACTAACTATATTATGAATAATCTATGATTTACTTTATAAAAGATCTCTTCAAGCATTCTTGCTCAATTCTATGACACATTACTCTATGTGTATTCTTATCTGTGAAACCGCAGATAAACTCTGGACATGGAGAACAACTGGTACAAAAATGACGCTCACACACCTAACTATTTCAAGATCTGTCTTATGCTGAGCTAAGTGAGCTTTTCCAATGTCATAGCTTAAATGGGGACACAAACGGCATAAATACAGATCTTGGTTATAAAGCCAAATTAATAAAATTATTCTACACTCTCACATACAAATGAACATTATAAAATTATCACAGCATTAAAAATGAACAATATTGTTCATAGAGAGCTTAATAAAGCTATATAAATGCCTGTTGGCTCAACATGTTTTGCTTAATGCTTCTTCAGGAGCTGTAAGGCAATATATTGGCTACAAGGAGATACAAAAAACATGTGTGTAAGATATCAAACAACAACAATTTATTATAATTTATAATATACAGATAAACTCTAATAAAAGAGAATTTATACACTTATGCAATGTGTGTTACATAGGGCATACAGTATGAGACAGGGATGAGGGTGACTTTGATCTCCTGAATTAGTGTGACTATTTCAGGACTTAAAGTGGCAGTAAACGTCCCTATCGTTTTCAGCCAAGGAAGCTGCCATCTTTGCCTCTGTTTAATCTTTAACTGCCACAGTGCTGCACATGTGATCCGTTATGACACCAGCCATTGGATGGTTTGACTGTTTGGTTGAGAGCACAGCCAATGTGCAGTTAGCATTCACGGCATGCCTTTTTTTTTAGACTGTTAAATCGATGGGTGTACTTCCGCTTTAATAGTAGTCAACCCACTACCCAGCTGCAAACACCAAGAAAACTGAAACTATAAGGGATGGGTGCAAAGAGTGTAATCGGTAAGTGGATTTCCTTATTTAGAACCCAAATATAATGTCCAGATCATAAATTCTTCCTTTTTTATGAAAGACAGGCAATTACTAGCAGGCAGAATGGCACATGTAAACCATGTATGGCGATGAAGTATGTGTTCAGACATATTATATATATTGTGTTCAGCCATCACTGGTACTGCCATCTCCCCTTACATAAACCTTTAATCTTCCAACTTCTGTTGAACACCAGGTATTATATATCTGATGAAGGTCTTATGTGGAAACCATTGTTTCACAGTTAGTATTATAGGCAGAGAGAGACAACTTTTAGAACTGTCTCCAGAGAAGGTGCTTCCCAGGGGGAATAAGCTCTAACTGTAGAAATAATCAATGCCAGCAGAGCCTACAGAATTTAATATGATGCACCTTCTAAGAGTAATGGCTGTAACTGGAAAGACGGGGACCCTACATAAAATGAAATGCTGTAAAACGCTACTTCATGACATCTCTGAATGTTTCTGCTGTTTTAATCTACCTCCTCTGCAAGATCAGTGAGTGCCTCTATACTAGTTTTGGATATATATATATATATATATATTACACATATATATATATATATATATATATATATATAATACACACTTTGAGTGATACACCAGCTTATTTATTAAGTAGGGGAATCAGTTCATGTAAAGAAATGTTTTGGAAATGTCCCGTGGCTTTCTCCTGCTTCATTCTTCTGTTATCAGCGTGATAACTTCTGACTAGACATGTACATTTAGTTTCGTTCCAAATTGAAATTTGGACAAATTTTTGTTTTTCCGAAATTCATATGTATTCGAAATTTCCAAATTACAATAGTACCGAGTTTAAATGAATATGAAATAACGAAAAAAAGATAGTTTTCAAATCAATTTTGAATCGTTCTCGAATTTGAAAAATTTTCTAATTTGAAAAGTTTTCAAATTCGAATAGTTTTCCAATTTCCAAAGAGAATAAAATAGAATAGAAAATAAAGGCATAGAATAGAAAAAAATTATAGAAAAGAATATAACAGAAAATAAGAGAATATAATAGAGTAAAACAGAACAAAATAGAAAATAAAAGAGCAGAATAGACTAGAAACAGATAGAATGGAATAAAAAAAGAATATAATAAAATATAAAGAACATAACCATCATCTGAAATTCGAAGTTCAAATAGAATAAATTTGAATACATAAGAAAAGAATAGAATAGAAAAAATATTAAAATAGACTATAATAGAATAGAAAAGAATATAATTCAAAAAACAATTGAATAGAATAGAAAGAGTATAACCATTTCCCAAAATTAAAATAGAATCAATTTGAATAGAATAGAAAAGAATAGATTAGAATAGAACAGAAAATAACAGAATATTATAGAAAAAACAACAGGATAGAATAGAATAGAATACAAAGAATATAAACATCTTCCGAAATTCAAATTTTGAATATAATACATTTGAATTTGAATAGTAAAGAATCGAATAGAATAGGATATAATAGAAAAGAATAGAAAATTAAAAGGATAGAATAGAAAATAATAGAACAGAAAAGAATAAACAATAGAATAGAATAGAAAGAATATAGCCATTTCCCAAAATTAAAAAAGCATTAATTTGAATTTGAATAGAATAGAAAAGAACAGGTTAGAATAGGAGGATTATTCTATTCTATTCTACTATACAATATATGCTGTTGTTTTTTTTTCTATACTGTTCTGTTATTTTATTTTCTATTCCATTCTAATCTATTCTTTTTTTTTTATTCAATTCAAATTTGAATAGATTTTATTTGGATTTTGGGAAATGGTTATATTATTTATATTATACTGTTTATTTATTTTCTATTCTTTTCTATTCCATTCTATTCTTTTCTATTCAACAAATGTCAGAAGATGGTTATATTCTATTTTCTGCTATTCTTTTTTACTATTCTATTTGTTTCTATTCTTCGATTCTGTTCTTTTATTTTCGATTCTATTGTGTTATGTTTTACTCTATTATATTATATTCTTTTATTTTATCTTATATTTTTTTCTATTCTATTCTATTTTTTTCTATTCTATTCCTTTATTTTCTATTCTATTTTATTCTCTTTGGAAATTGGAAAACTATTTCAATTTGAAAACAATTGAATTTGAAAACTATGCAAATTCGAAAACATTATGAAATCAAAAACTATTAGAATTCGAAAAAATTTCGAATTTGAAAACTATTAGAATTCAAAAAGTTTTTGAATTTGAAAACTGTTCAAAATTGATTTGAAAGCTATTCAAATCGATTTGAATTCTGAAAATTTGAATAGATTTGAATACGAATAAATGAAACCAATTCCGAAAACTAATTAAATAATGAATCAAAACAAAACTAAACAAAACTAATTTTTTTGTTCTGCACATGTCTACTTCTGACAAGTTCTCAGACAACTGTGATAAAACCAGCCTGAATTTTGTGTCGGGGTGGGTGCTATAAATAGATTAGCAGACAGCTGGTCTATTCACAGCACAGCTCCACAAGTCTCTGCCTATGTGGAGGGGGGGTGTTCCTTTCTTCTAATCAGCTATCTCACAGTGTATGGCAAGAATCCACACCCACAGGTAAATCAGGAAGAGAAAACTCTAACAGGACATGCATTTTCTAAACAACATATAAAGCTGAAGACAGCAGATATAGATGTAAAACGTATGTAGGGAGATTTGTTTCTTCCCTGTTTATCATCTGAGGCTGTTCACTTCACTGGGTATAGGAGAGGGTTTACATCCACTTTAATGTAGATTACAGTTTGAATATCCTTTTGTCCTATTAGTCATTATCAGCTGAGGCAAACAATTTCATCTATTCTCCAGGAAAAATAACTATTAAGGAAATTTTTGATTGGTTTGAAAATAAAGAAGCAATGTTCCAAACTCTTTTGGGGTACATTAGAATTCCTGACAGAATCTTTATGATTTCAGCTTTGACCGTTTTAGACCGTCTTATACACACGGTCGGACTTTCCGACGTAAAATGTGCGATCGAACCTTGTTGACGGAAATTACGACCATGTGTAGGCTCCATCAGACAGTTTCCATTGGAATTTCCATCGCACAAAATTTGAGATTTGGTTCTCAAATTTTCCGACAACAAAATCCGTTCACGTAAATTCCAATCGTGTGTACACAATTCTGAGGCACAAAATTCCACGCATTCTCGGAATCAAACAGAAGAGCCGCACTGGCTATTGAACTTCATTTTTCTCGGCGTGTCGTAAGTGTTGTACGTCACTGCGTTGTTGACGTTCGGAATTTCCAACAAGATTTGTGTGACCGTGTGTATGCAAGACAAGTTTGAGCCAACATCCGTCGGAAAAAATCCATGGATTTTGTTGTCAGAATGTCCGATCAATGTCCGATCGTGTGTACGCGGCATTATTGTCCTACATTAGGTTTTGTTATACTCAAGATTAGAAGTTATAACCTTTATGTTATATAAGACTTAGGGCATTGATCTATTACTTAGCCTTCTGAGTACATGGCAGTTAGATTCAGTTAGATTCCTTGTCATTACATTCTGTAGCCAATAAATTAGCTTGTTTACTCTGTTTAGCGTTGGCAGCCAGATCTGCTGAATTAACATTAATTCACATTAAGAAACTGTGTATGTCAATTATGCCAAAAGTATTCATGTAATTTTGAAAGGCAAGGCAGCAACTTCCTATATTGATCCAACATCAGTTGAGCTGCATCTGGTTGTGCGTAATTCTGGCCCTTCAATGTAAATAGAGAAATGTTTACATCGCTTTTTTACTATCACCGCTTCGATGAAGCTTGGTTCATCTTTCTTAGGACACATCTCAAGACTTTTGAGAAAGATGGACTAAGCTTCATTGAAACGTTGAAAATAAAAAAAACTGCTGTTTTGATCTACCTCCTCTGCAAAACCCATGAGAGCCTCTGTACTAGTTAATTTACCTCAAACATAGAGTGGCATGGTTACTCTTGGGACTATATATATATATATATATATATATATATATATATATACAGTGGTGTGAAAAAGTGTTTGCCCCCTTCCTCATTTCCTGTTCCTTTGCATGTTTGTCACACTTAAGTGTTTCGGAACATCAAACCAATTTAAACAATAGTCAAGGACAACACAAGTAAACACAAAATGCAATTTGTAAATGAAGGTGTTTATTATTAAAGGTGAAAAAAAATCCAAACCATCATGGCCCTGTGTGAAAAAGTGATTGCCCCCTAAACCTAATAACTGGTTGGGCCACCCTTAGCAGCAACAACTGCAACCAAGCGTTTGCGATAACGTGCAATGAGGCTTTTACAGCGTCCTGGAGGAATTTTGGCCCACTCATCTTTGCAGAATTGTCCTAATTCAGTTACATTAGAGGGTTTTCGAGCATGAACGGCCTTTTTAAGGTCATACCACAACATCTCAATAGGATTCAGGTCTGGACTTTGGCTAGGCCACTCCAAAGTCTTCATTTTGTTTTTCTTCAGCCATTCGGTGGTGGACTTGCTGGTGTGTTTAGGATCATTGTCCTGCTGCAGAACCCAAGTTCGTTTCAGCTTGAGTACACGAACAGATGGTCGGACATTCTCCTTCAGGATCTCTTGGTAGACAGCAGAATTCATAGTTCCTTTTATCACGGCAAGTCTTCCAGGTCCTGAAGCAGCAAAACAGCCCCAGACCATCACACTACCACCACCATATTTTACTGTTGGTATAATGTTCTTTTTCTGAAATGCAGTGTTCCTTCTACGCCAGATATACTTGGACACACACCTTCCAAAGAGTTCCACTTTTGTCTCATCGGTCCACAGAATGTTGTCCCAAAAATCTTGGGGATCATCAAGATGTGTTGTGGAGAAATTGAGACGAGCTTTGATGTTCTTTTTGCTCAGCAGTGGTTTTCTCCTTGGAACTCTGCCATGCAGGCCATTTTTGCCCAGTCTTTTCCTGATGGTGGAGGCATGAACGCTGACCTTAACTGAGGCCTGCAGTTCCTTGGACGTTGTTGGGGGGTCTTTTGTGACCTCTTGGATAAGTCTTCGCTGCGCTCTTGGGGTAATTTTGGGCGGCCGGCCACTCCTGGGAAGGTTCACCACTGTTCCATGTCTTCGCCATTTGTGGATAATGGCTCTCACTGTGGTTTGCTGGATTCCCAAAGCTTTGGAAATGGCTTTATAACCCTTTCCAGACTGATAGATCTCAATTACTTTCTTTCTCAATTGTTCCTGAATTTCTTTGGGTCTCGGCATGATGTGTAGCTTTTAAGGATCTTCTGGTGGACCTTACTGTGTCAAGCAGCTCCTATTTAAGTGATGCCTTGATTGTGAACAGGTGTGGCAATAATCAGGCCTGGGTGTGGCTAGAGAAATTGAACTCAGGTGTGGACAACCACAGTTATAGTATGTTTTAACAAGGGGGGCAATCACTTTTTCACACAGGGCCATGATGGTTTGGATTTTTTTTCACCTTTAATAATAAACACCTTCATTTACAAATTGCATTTTGTGTTTACTTGTGTTGTCCTTGACTATTGTTTAAATTGGTTTGATGTTCCGAAACACTTAAGTGTGACAAACATGCAAAGGAACAGGAAATGAGGAAGGGGGCAAACACTTTTTCACACCACTGTATATATATATATATATATATATATATATATATATATATACACACACACACACACACACACACAGTATATATATGTATATATATATATTCACTGACCACTTTATTAGGTACACCTTGCTAGTACCGGGTTGCACCCACTTTTGCCTTCAGAGGTGCATTAATTATTCGTGGCATAGATTCAATAAGGTGTTGGAAACATTCCTCAGAGATTTTGGTCCATATTGACATGATAGCATCATGCAGTTGCTGCAGATTTGTCGGCTGCACATCCATGATGTGAATCTCCATCACATCCCAAAGGTGCTCTATTGGATTGAGATCTGGTCATTGTGGAGGCCATTGGAATACAATCAACTCATTGTCATGTTCAAGAAACCAGTGGTGAGATGATTTGAGCTTTTCTGTTCTTAACTGACAGCAGTGGCACCCAGTTTAGTCTTCTGCTGCTGTAGTCCATCTGCTTCAAGCTTCAATGTGTTGTGCATTCAGAGATGGCATTCTACATACCTTGGTTGTAACGAGTGTTTATTTGAGTTATTGTTGCCTTTTTATCATCTTGAACCAGTCTGCCCCATCTCCTCTGACCTCTGACATCAACAAGGCATTTTTGTCCACACAACTGCCACTCACTGGATATTTTCTCTTTTCCAGAAATAGTTACATAGTTACATAGTTAGCTAGGCTGAAAAAAGACACAAGTTTATCCAGTTCAACCACAAAAAAAATAAATAATAATAAATAAAATAATAAGTAAAAACAGACCATTCGCTGTTAGAGATGGTTGTGCGTAAAAATCCCAGTAGATCAGCAGTTTTTTAAATACCCAGACCAGTCCGCTTGGTACCATCAACCATTCCACGTTCAAAGTTACTTTATTTCCCATTTCTTTCCCATTCTGATGCTCAGTTTGAACTTCAGCAAGTCGTCTTTACCACAACTAGATGCCTAATTGCATTGAGTTGCTGCCATGTGATTGGCTGATTAGCAATTTGCGTTACCAAGCAATTGAACAGGTGTACCTAATAAAGTGGCTGATAAATGTGTGTGTGTGTATATATATATATATCGATATATATATATATATATATATATATATATATATATATATATATATATATATATATATATATATATATATACACATATATATATATATACATATATATATATATGTATATATGTATATATATATATATATATATATATACACATATATTTATTTTACTTTTTAGTCCAGCAGAACAGCTCTCACTCGAACATGAGTTCAACTCGAGCATTGGCTGTTCACCCGTTCGCCGAATAGCGAACAATTTGAAACACCCTTTAAGCCTGGGTTCACACTATAGCGAATTAGCAGCGGGGCAAAATACTGCGAATTCGCAGGACATTTGAAAACCCATTGTTTTCAATGGGGCATGCGCAATGCGAATTGACGAAAACACGCAACCGTCTCTTGTGCGTTGCGGGACGGATCAGGTGCGAATTCAGGCCCATTATCTTCTATGGGCACGCATCTGATTCGCATGTATCTTGCATCCTGAACAGAAATTCGCTCCACTCCAACACCTCCCCTTCTTCCTGTTCCTCCACTGTGTCTTTTGAAATCCGGAATGGAACCAGCATGTCCAAAAGAGGCCGAAAAGCATCATCAAAGGCGAAAGAATCTGTGGATTGTGAGGAGTTGATCAGACTTGTGAGGGAGTGAAGGGTAATAAATCAAGATTAGGGGTATTGTCTGCTTTGGTTTGGTGTGCCGTTCAAATACCGGAACCAGATCTGGGAGATTTGCCCTTTGAGATAAAGAAACATATACACAGCAGGTTTCTCTCCGAGCAAATCTAATCTTTATTCTTGGGTGTCGATATAAGAGGGCTTTTCAGAAAGTACCGCCCTTTAACAGATTATCCAATCATATACAGAGACGCACAAGTACAGTCTGACGCCCACAGTGAAACTAATTATTTCTAAAATATCACGTGCTTTACGAGAAATGAAACTCAACAAGAAGATTACAGTATTATGGGAAAACGAAACTACATTAGCAAGACTTGAGCATACTTCACAAAATGGATGTTAGAAACACAAAATGGAAGCTGACTATAATACAAAAGAAGTAGTTAAACTAAATATCCCTTCAATCCCCTCTTAGATCATATAAGATGATCTCTACATTCTATGTTGTGCTTTAATACTTCTTTGGGGCTGTGGCATAGATTGCCTGATGACTCTTCATGTATGTCATGTGAGATAGAACCTTATCATCCGGAGATCGAAGGTGCGCAATTATGTAAGTGCAACATTTAAAGCAGAGGTAAAGAATCAGAGCAAGGATAAGTACCATAACAAGGACAATGTCTTTTAACCATAAAAATATACCTCCAAGCTCAAATCCTACATTGGCAAATGGGCTCCATGTTTTAGCAATGTCCCTAGCTTCCTGCTGGAGCTGGCCTCTAGTGGATGTCCCCCTTTTATAATCCCCTACCATTCCCATGACAGATAACAAGGATACAAGGTAACACCATCCCTTAACATGGAGGGGCACCCAGGGACAACACACTTTCCTACAACATACATGGATACTTTGTCCCAGTGCAAAAGGTCTCTTAGCGACAAACTCATGAGTGTACTTGTCCTGTGTTGCGATTTATAAATTAGTGTAATATTTCACCTACATTTTTAGAGAAAAATAAAAATTATGCAAAGTACAGTTTAACCCTGGGTCAATTACTTGAAACAGTGAGCAGGCAGGGGAAGAGACTCCGGATTCGCACATGGAGATATTAAATATTGACCTGCTGCAGAAAGAGGGGTTAGTCTGTGTCTCATTCCCTAAATTAAAACACCAAACAGGGGAATGACTTCTACCTGCTATTGGAAAGGTAACAATGTTGTTTATGTACAGAGTGGATATGTTAGTCAAGAATACAGGAGGAGTCTCATTGAGAAAGGAGGAAACATTTAAAGGTACAGCCAAAAGGGCAATTCGGGCAGGGCTAGGATGTAATATTATTATTATTATTATTGTTATACAGGATTTATGTAACCGTTTGCGCAGCGCTTAATATGCTACATATTCAACATTCTTCATACCCTGATTTTTTAGCATAAGCATACTTAAATTTTAGCAAAAGCATCTTATCAGTAAAACTATCTCCAATCTCTCTCTTGGTTCTAGCTTGTGTCAATATAATGTTCTTGTGTGTGTGTGTGTGTGTTTGTGTTCCCACAGATACTTTTAATTGCACCCAAATCTTTAGGGTGATAGATACAGTCAGTGGTGATCCAGGTGGGTAGGAACACTGTCAGAGAGATCAGGATTAGTGGGCAGAATGCCTTGTCAGAAGTCTGTGGTGAAGTAAGCGAGGTCATCTTCTCTGGCCGGACCTGCTTTCCCAGGAACTCCTTCATCTGCTTGGACTTGGACTTCTGCTTGAGGGCCTCCTGTATCCAAGATCTCCTTCTTGCTCTTGGGGCTTTGGGCAACCTTTTTCACTCTGTTGGCATGGATCCAGGACTGGCAATTTTTTCACTAGAATGGCTGTTCTGGTCACTGCAACCACTGTGGTAGGAGGTCCAAAGGAATACTCTTGCTTCTTATTTCTGTTCAGCTGTTGGACCACCACGGTGTCTCCCAATTTGAAGGGGTGAGTAGTTTCCTGTGAAGAAAAAGAAAAGGTGCGAGCAACATTTCTCTCAACTGTTTACAATGTCTCAACCAATTACCTTACATATTCTTCCTGTAATAAGTCTAAATCTCCCTTTTCTATCATTAAATGTGCTCTGGCCCATGGGGTGGGGAAAAATCGACCCATCAAGACATCAAAAGGTGAATACATTGTTGTCTTGGAAGGGTCATTCTTATTTCTGCCAGGACTGCTGGGAGGACCTTCTTCCAGTTGGCAAAGGTTCCTCCTGTGGCCTTTCTTATTTTGTCTTTTTATTTGTTCTGTTTATTCTTTCTACTATCCCTGAGCTTTGAGGGTGTTAGGGAATGTGAAACTTCCATTCTATCTTGAGAGTTTTTACCCAGTCCTGGCAGACCATTGATACAAATGTAGGTCCATTGTCTGTCTGAGTTTATAAGAAGTGGGCATCCCCATCGAGGAATGATTTCCTGAACGAGGATCCTCACTACTGTTTGTGCATCTTCTTTTGTGGTGACAAAAAGTTCAACTCAACTTGAGAACTTGTCCACAATTTCCAAAAAATATTCCTGTCTTTTGCCTAGTTTGGGCATGTGTGTGAAGTCAATCTGCAAATGTGTAGAAGGGGTTGTTGGATATATCAGGTGTTCATGTTCGGCCTTGTGTGGGTTGTTCCTGATACATGTGATGCATCTTGCTACATAAAATTGGCCAGGAAAGTTCTGTAATGTAAAAGTCTTTCTCCAATACTTCACACGTGGCTTTCCAGCCTCTGTGACCTATTCCATGGAACTGGGAAATAAAAATGATGCATAAAAAGTGATGCACTAGCTACAAAAGTGATGCACTAGCTACTGGTATACATGGCTTCCCCTCTTTGCAGAGAAGTCCAGTCTTTGGATCTTTCTGCACACCTATTTTGTCCCAACCTCTGAGATCAGCTTCGTTTGCACATACCTGCAAATCTGAAAGAACCTGATCAAAAAACAAAAAACAAAAAGCAAAAAACAACAATTCTGGTGCTTGCATGGGCATTTGGATCTGTGCATTTTGTGAAGTAGCAGCTTATTTTGCAGCTAATCAGCCAGAGCATTTCCCTTGGCTATCTGTTTGTTGGCCTGTGTATGCTCTGCAGTGTTGTGGAAGATACATCAGACCTGGGTGATGTGTCTTGGTGAATGAGGTCTATGCAATCATGTTGTGGCACAACCTCATTCTGCTCCCCTTTTAATCCTAAAAGGGCATTTGTATTGGTGCTGGTCCTGAAGTGGGAGAAGCATATTTGATGTGCAATTTTTGATTGGACATCAAGATCAACTCATAGCCGCTCAATCTTTTGAGCAGACATGTGCTGCGTATGTACATTTTTCATACATTGTGGGTGGTGTTAAGTGTAGTGTCGTGCCCCAGAGTGAAAGAAGTGGCCATCTCAAAACCATCATCGAATAGGATGCCTCTGAGACACACAGGCATGCCTTGAACCTGCACCGGAACCATCTTTGAAAAAAATAATAGGGCGCAACTTGCCTCCATGCTCCTGAGCGAGGACACCTGACACGTCCTTACAATTTTCCCTTGCAAAAAAATGAAACATTTTTCCTGCAAACGAATTAAACATTTTTCCTAGTTAGGGAGGCCGAGCCCTGGAGCCATTACCATAGCATTTTTCAAATACACAAAAGCATTGCACATTTCATTTGACCATTTTATACAATCTGGCATGTGTAAACCTGTGGCTTGTCTCAGGAGATTGTAGTAGGAACAGTCAGGTACTCATTGGCGGCAGTAACCAATCATAAATACCAAGAAAGGTGAACATGTCTTTCTTAGCAAGTGGGCGGGGCAGACCCACAAGAGCCATAGCTCTTCTGTGATTGACTTTCCTTTCTCCTTTTGAGAGTACAAACCAAAATATTCAACCTTTTCTGACACCATTGCAATTTTTCTTTGACACTTTGTGACCACTTTCAAAAATACATTTCAAAAGATCTCTCCCATCCTCCAGGGCGGCCACCCGAGTAGAACTGCAGACGAGGAATTCATCCACATACTGCAGCAGGGATGAACAATGTCCTGGTATCCAAGCTCTGAGAGTAGTTTGGAATAGGCTACAAGGGAGTCTATATATAGCCCTGAGGCATTCTGCACCATGTTAGTTGGCGGTTTTAAAAAAAACATAAAGCAAAGATTGGTTGTGCCTCCTCATCCACAGGGACGGAAATAAAAATGCGTTCAATAAATCAATCACAGTAAAATACTCTGCATCGTAATGTATGGCGGTAAATATTGATGGCACATCAGGCACTTTTGGGGCAATCGGTACCACTAGGCTATTGATGGCCCTTAGGTCTTGTACAAACCTATAGTCACAATTGCCTTCTTTACTTTTCTTAATATAGAACAAGGTAATTTCCCTTTAAGATCCCTTTTGTTTCAAACTCAAACTGCTTTTCTCTGTGTCCTTGTTGCTCTGTGCTGCTCTGTTATCTGGGTTATGGAATGTAAGGGGGGGAGGAAGCGGGCGCCTGATAAAGGCATGGAGAAAGTTAATTTAACCTCTAAATTCACCATCCCATGGCCCTGCTAACCTATCTTGTGCAGCTTTTGGGCTAGGATGCCATAGGGAGCCCCGGGCCAGCCAGAGATCTCCCACAGCATCTTATTTATAGACAAGCTTCATACATTATTATTTACAACCAAACAAATTTTTTTTTTTTTATTTCTTTCAAATTATTATTTATTTTTGGCAGAGTGCCAACAGGTTCAAACAGTACTTGCAAGTTATGTACTGCCAATGCCGCAAACAATTCTTCACAATATCTATTAGCTTAGTGAGATATAAGTACTTGAACCATGGTGGCAAAAAGCCAAACATCCCAATCTTCACTTTCCCTGCATAGCAGCAAAATGAATCATTACCTTTAAGAAAATATTACTAACACTGCTATTTTTCTGCTAACTTTGTAGTCAAAACATTCATACATAAATCATTAAGAATAAACATCAATACATCACCGGATACTGTAGCACTACTCTGTGTTTCGATCGGGAACTTCCATCAATCACAAAAGAACCCGGAATTCATAGGAAGGCACGTCTGTCGCTCTTAAATCTAAGTCCTATGATAACACGGAGCAGTGGAAGGCGTTGTCTTACCTTACAAACGCTGACAAATTCCACACAGACAGTTTACAAGTTAGCTTATCCTCTACGCAAAGATAAGAAAAGCAAAGAGATCGGTTTTGTCCAGCACACCTTAGCAGACTTTTTGTTTTGTTTTGTAATTACAGTACTGTATTATCATTGACCTATGGTCAATCCTGGCACCCACCCGGGGTCCACATTAACGTCTGTCCACCCACGAACAGACGGCTGCCGCAGACTTATAATGAGGACTACACAGAATCCTCCCTGTTCACACTGAACAGATGCTTTCTTCTAAAGCATTATGCTATTACCCAGAATAGCTCTTATCTAATGGGCTTCCTAAAGCCCATCCAGCCCTCCCAGGGCTGTCGCTGTTATCTCAACAGCGCTTGACTTTCTTCAAAGTCTAAAAACTATTTCTACATAAATCACAGGTCCCGTTAAAGGAACGATTTCTAAATAGAGGTCACGGTGAGAGAAGATATATATCAAGTCTACTCACCTGACATATATAATAATCGATACCGGAACGAGCTCCCAAACTGAAGGATAATAAATCAAGATTAGGGGTATTGTCTGCTTTGGTTTGGTGTGCCGTTCAAATACCGGAACCAGATCTGGGAGATTTGCCCTTTGAGATAAAGAAACATATACACAGCAGGTTTCTCTCCGAGCAAATCTAATCTTTATTCTTGGGTGTCGATATAAGAGGGCTTTTCAGAAAGTACCGCCCTTTAACAGATTATCCAATCATATACAGAGACGCACAAGTACAGTCTGACGCCCACAGTGAAACTAATTATTTCTAAAATATCACGTGCTTTACGAGAAATGAAACTCAACAAGAAGATTACAGTATTATGGGAAAACGAAACTACATTAGCAAGACTTGAGCATACTTCACAAAATGGATGTTAGAGACACACAAAATGGAAGCTGACTATAATACAAAAGAAGTAGTTAAACTAAATATCCCTTCAGGGAGAAGCCCATGATTTATGACACCCGGCATCCTAAATATAAGGACAACGTTGCCAAAAAACGTGCATGGCAGGAAATTGGCAGAGACCTCTTGCCAGAGTGGAACAGGTGCTCTTCCCAAGTTCAGGCTGACAAATGTAAGTTTATTTTATTACCTTTTACTACCTGTATATGCTGTTCTGTATTTTTTAGATGGTGTACATTAATGTAATTTATTATATTTTAACAAACAGCATGTGGTCACACCCAAATCTGTACCAGGCCATATGCTGTAAACATTGTGCACATAACAGCTTTATCTAGGGAAGGATGAGGCCCTAAAAAAATGCATATTCTTATAATTCTTAAGGTCAGTAATATGGCATACACCAGAAATGTGAGGTAAAAAAGTTTTATTTTTCAAAGGGAAAATTTACATACAACATTTTTCATACAGCACACTTAGCATTATATTATCATGCATTTACATCCAGGAAAAAAATACATATTTATTTTTAATCAATAGAATTCATCTGCCAAGGCACCTCCCCAGCTGGTGACAAAAAAAATTCTTAAATTCTTCTCTAATAAGTGTACCAGTAGTGCTGCCCCTAGGAATATTGCAATGTGCTGCCTCCATGTTATGGGTCAGGGAATCGTCAAAAAGAAACCCATCTCTTTCACGCACATAGTTGTGCAGGGCACAGGCAGCTTTAATTGCACTGATCGCATGATCAATACTCAGGGTAATAGAGGTATGCAGGAATCTCCACTTATTGCAAAGAATTCCAAATGTACATTCTACTACTCTGCGTGCCATAGTCAGCCTATAATTGAACACTCTTTTTTCAGTTGTCAGAGAGCGACTTGAATAAGGCCTGAGCATGTTCTGTGACAATGCGAAAGCTTCATCTCCCACAAATACATGTGGGAGGAGAGGCTCTGTAGTCCCTGGCAGGGCAGAATTATTGGGCAAGTCTAGTGTATTGTCACGCAGCATGCGGCCAAATGAGGAATGTGAGAATACACTAGAATCTGAGCTGCTGCCAAAAGAACCTACATCAACATAAATAAATTTATAATTTGCGTCTGCCACTGCCATTAATACCAACGAAAAATATTTTTTGTAATTAAAAAATTGTCTCCCACTAGCTGAAGGCTTGAGGATGCGTACATGTTTGCCATCAATGGCTCCAAGACAGTTGGGGAAGTTGCATCTCTCCCAGAATAGGTCAGCTATCATCAGCCATTCTTCTGGTTTGGGCTTCTTCATCACAATGTCCTTCAGTTCTTCCCATATGACTAGGCAGGTAGAATGAACAATGCCACTAATCGTTGATTTTCCAACCTTGAATTCATAGTGCAAACTTCCAAAGGAATTCCCTGTTGGTAGGTACCTAAAATTACAAAAAAAAAAAAAAAATCATTATGTTGTCCTTTATTTTTCAGTGCAGTACTTACAGACAAGATGGCGTAGCATGCGTGATGCTTACAGAAAATACATGAGGCACCTCAGAGAAAAACGGAGTGGCTCGGGGGCAGCGCCTAGGGTACCCTATATGTATGCCAGGGACTTGGATTTTCTACAACCCATAGTGGAGATGAGGGAGTAAGTTTTCATTTACATCATCTATGTAACGCAAAATCTGGTAATCATCAATATGCCGAGTTCATTTTTTAAAATTTTACTCTAAAAAACAGGACAGAATCTAGTTGGGAGGAGCAAGATGTTTTGGAGGAAGAACAAGAAGAACAAACAGAGGAGGAAGCACCCATTGATATTCCAGAAGACACAGAGGATTTAGCACTAATCCAAACCTCTTCCTGTCTCTGGGAAACTCAGCCAGAAGAAGAATGTTCAGGGGCAGAGGAGGCTGTTCCTGGGCCATCCTCTGCTCCTGCACAAATTGATAAGCCTGGCAGAGTGCCACGGAAGCGCCCAGCAATATCCCAACCAGACCTAAGTGAGCGCTTATTAGACATGTTAAAAAACATGACAGGAAAGGTGGATGCATTTTTATGTCCCGATACAATCCTGGCGCTCAGTTTTGTACCCCTAATTAAAAAGATACCCCCAGAGCGGTACTATGAAATGCGCAAAACTATAGAAAAAATGCTGCAATCTTTCTCCCAGCCACAGGAGGAAGCTGCATTTAAATACCCAAATGTGCCCCAACCAAGATCTCCCCATCACTACTCAAGATACCCGCACTACCCTGAGCAGCAGCACCATCATTATCCCTATAATCCACCATCATATCCCTCAAGTTATGACAAGCCAATCTCCAGATATGAAGGGCCACCCAGTAACCTTCCCTATCCCATCCCATCCCCACTTCCTTCAATTAGGGCCCCCCCCCCAAACTCAGGGTATGTATGGGCAAAGTCAACATGGGGAGGCTAGGCCTGCTCACCACACTGCCAGTGATGACCCAGCTTCCGCTACGGAATACTCCTATGACGCCCCTTTCCAAAAAAACTATCAAAATCTGTGATGAGGTCTGTTCTGGGTTAAGGACCAACATGACACATTTTGATAGAACAGGGAAGAGGCCTACTTGACAGGCTAGTTTTTTGATTTTAAGTTATTGCAGAGTTAATTTATGTTTTATACATGGGTAAAGTTTATATTTTTATCAGATTTTTTGATACGTAAATAAATAAGTATTCCTACATTTTTTGTGCGGTCATGTTTTGACAAATACCCAGGTTAAAAAACATAAAAAAAAAAAAAACATGGTCAATCTAACGCATAACAAATGACATGAGTGATGATAATTACCTTAATGTGATCAATAATCTTTCAGCAGGCTGGATACTTGTTCGGAAGCTCGTGTTCTGACGCTGCAAGCGAGGGGAGATTAAGCCAAGCAATTCGTCAAAACTGAGTAAACAAAAAAAAAAACATCATAAATACATGTGGGAAAAACATTGGGGCATACTGTAAAAAAAAGTAAGGTAAGTGGTTAAGGACATTATTTAGGGTAACAAGGCAGGCATCCTTAGTTCCAATCTAACTATGGCTAAATAAGTGACAGGAAACCAAAAAAAAGGCATATGGGTCATAATTTCAACAAAGAAGAAGCCACTGGCCTTTTAAATTAACAGTAACAATTGTCTGAGCCAAAAATGCTAAACAAAGCTGCGTGGCAGCACCACCACCCACAACGCAACTTGTGACTACCAATTTTGGGCCAAGGTATTTGGGGGTAAAACATCCAAAAAAATTTGGCAGAAACAGTACTCACCTACTAACTGACATGCGGGTGAAATTGAAAAATTTCCCTTCATGCCCACGGAGGTGCCCATACAATATCATGAACTGGCCTCTTTCTTCTCGATTTGCAATGATGGGATGAACCCAGTATCTTCGTCTTCTCCGCATCCTTCTGCGATTTTCTTCTTCCAGCAAGATTGCTGCTGTGGCAGCAACAACAGTTGGCATGACCATTGGCAGAGCAGCACACATCTTGCAATGAAACACACACAACACAGGTACAGACTGCTGGACAACCAGAAAGTGTAAACTGAGCTACCAGGTTTTATAAGCAGCCGCACAATCAGCCAAAAAGCTTGGTCAGCACAAAATTAGCAACTCAAATTAGGCAGGAAGGGTTACTAATGAATTTGATGCGGCTTCGCACCGAAAACGCGTACAATCCGCAGAACAGCCGGCGTTTCACTGCGCAGTCACGCATGGCCTTGAATTCGCACCACACTAGTCTAAACCCAGGCTCAAAGTCTATGGGAGAAATCTAAAGTGCTAATTTTAAAGGTTAATATGCATGGTATTGCCATAAAAAGTGTTTTGGGACCCAGGGTCCTGCCCCAGGGGACATGTATCAATGCAAAAAAAAGTTTTAAAAACTGATGTTTTTTCAGGAGCAGTGATCTTAATAATGCTTAAAGTGAAACAATAAAAGTGAAATATTCCTTTAAATCTCGTACCTGGGGGGTGTCTATAGTATGCCTGTAAAGTGGCGTTTGTTTCCCGTGTTTAGAACAGTCCGAGAAAAAAATGAAATTTCTAAAGGAAAAAAAAGTCATTTAAAAGTACTAGCGCTAGCGCCGGCTATAATGAATTGTCGGGTCTCTGCAATACACATAAAAGTCATTGAAAAAAACGACATGGGATTCCCCCACAGTGCATTACCAGGCCCTTTGGGTCTGGTATGAATATTAAGGGAAACCCTGAACTAAAATGTAAAAAATAAAATGGCGTGGGGGTCCCCCCTCAAAATCCATACCAGACCCTTCATTAATAAAGGAATTGTCAAAAACCAGCTACTGGGGGGCGTGGCTTGCGCGCGATAGGAGATGGACGCCTGAGCTGTGAGCTCCGCAAACCGGACCAGACTACCGCGACTCCCGGGCATATCTCAACCACCCATCGGCACCAAAACTAGCCTCCTTCACCCCTCCGCACCCGACCGATCGACATGTCGAGGAAACGGATCCAGGACAAGGGACCGAAGCGGCTGGAATCGTTTTCGTTCCAGCCGCGCCGCACACAGGGGAAGGCCCAAGATGGCGCCGCCGGAGACACAGCGCGGCTCTCCCAGACAAACACCGCTTCACAGGGGCATCACAATAACGAACATAGGGATGGATCCCCACCTCCTATACCCCCAGGCTCGTTCTTCTTTGAATCTTCAACCTCACAGAGCCCTGCCAAGTCGAAGATGCGGATGGATGTGACTGACCAGGCCTCATCCTCAGAAACAGTGAGTACAGGCCTCCATAATGACAGTGCAATATCAGCCCTCCAGTCCTCCATAGCACAATTCCCCACATCAGGACACCACGATGAAGGACATGTTAGTGTCCCTGCAATCCTCCCTCATGACCAACCTGTCAGCGTTAATCAGCAGGTTCTCATTAGAAATGAAACATATGGACAACAGGGTACAATGTATTGAAAATAAAATGGAGGAGTGCACAGACACGGTCAATGATCTGGTAGACGCATACACAGAGCAGAAAGATGACGCACTCTGGATTAAAGCGAAAATCGCAGATCTCGAGGATCGCTCCAGACGCAATAATATTAAAATACGTGGCATCCCAGAATCAGTAGTACCCAAAGACCTCCACAACTATGCCAGCACTATGTTCTCCAGCATGCTACCCGATCTGTCCCCGATCGAACTTACAATCGATCGCATCCACAGACTCCCCAAACCCCGCCATCTGGAAGCAGATGTCCCTAGAGACGTCCTGCTCAGAATTCACTTCTACCAAGCTAAAGAACAGATCTTGATGAAAGCCAGGGAGTTAGCTCCACTACCGGAACCGTACGCCAAAATCCAACTTTATGCTGACCTGTCTCAATACTAGGGATGAGCCGAACACCCCCGGGTTCGGTTCGAACCAGAACCTTCGAACGGACCGAAAGTTAATGTCATAAAACAGGTTTGGGGACCCGGGTCCTGCCCCAGGGGACATATATCAATGCAAAAAGAACTTTTAAAAAACTAACGTTTTTTCGGGAGCAGTCATTTTAATGATGCATAAAGTGAAAAAAAAAAAAGTGACATTTTCCTTTAAATATGGTACCTGGGGGGTGTCCAAAGTATGCCTGTGAAGTGGCATGTGTTTCCCGTGTTTAGAACTGTCCTTGCACAAAATGACATTTGTAAAGGAAAAAAAGAAGCCATTTAAAACCACTTGCGGCTTTAGGTTTGATCTTAAGTAGAATCTGAACAGGTACATTATGAAGTGTAGCTCCATCCCAAAAAAATCTATTTTTAAGCTTTTTGGAGAACATAGGGAGGGGTTATCACCCCTGTAACATTTGCTGTCTTTGCACATCTGTTCAGAACATGTCACCTCACTTTCCGTCCCAATGATAAATGTTTTTGGAAAAGTGGGGTTTTAATTGAAACAAGGATTGGTGATAAAGTATCAGTAGAGAGGAGATACCTTTTTCCCAAATTAAATCTAACAGGATAGAATTTCCCTTCCTAGGGGTAGATTTCCTCTCACTTCCTGTTTTCTCTTTCCATTTGCAAGTAGGAGTCGTTTGTAAGTTGGATGTTTGAAAGTAGGGGCCTGGCGTATATACTCTGCAGAAATTTGCCCTATTAGATGTTGGTGTAGCCACAAGACTGGTGGGCACAGGAATGGGCCCTGCTGTGAGTTAATAGATCAAGATTTGTAATTGCATGCACCTGTTGAACAGGGCAGAAAAATTGGGGGTGGTGGTGGTGGACGGTTTTTGCCACAAGACTGTAAGCTCTCACAGTTACTCTTGGTGGGCGCAGGAATGGGCCCTGCTGTGAGTTATTAGATCAAGATTTGTAATTGCAAGCACCTGATGAACAGGGCAGAAAAATTGGGCCTTTGGCGGTGGTGGTGGACGGTGTTGCCACAAGACTGTAGGCCCTCATAGTTACTCTTGGTGGGCGCAGGAATGGGCCCTGCTGTGAACTATTAGATCAAGATTTGTAATTACCCGCCCCTGTTAAACAGGGGCTGAAAAATTGTGCCTTAGGCACTGGTGCTGGTGCCACAACACTGCAACCCCTCACAGAGACTGTACTTGGAGCACAGCAGTCACACGTGTTGCGAAGCATTTTTTTAAAAAATTGTAAGTACACGCCCCTGTTAAACAGGGGCTGAAAAATTGTGCCTTAGGCACTGGTGCTGGTGCCACAACACTGCAACACGGCCCTCACAGAGACTGTACTTGGAGCACAGCAGTCACACGTGTTGCGAAGCATTTTTTTAAAAAATTGTAAGTACACGCCCCTGTTAAACAGGGGCTGAAAAATTGTGCCTTAGGCACTGGTGCTGGTGCCACAACACTGCAACACGGCCCTCACAGAGACTGTACTTGGAGCACAGCAGTCACACGTGTTGCGAAGCATTTTTTTAAAAAATTGTAAGTACACGCCCCTGTTAAACAGGGGCTGAAAAATTGTGCCTTAGGCACTGGTGCTGGTGCCACAACACTGCAACACGGCCCTCACAGAGACTGTACTTGGAGCACAGCAGTCACACGTGTTGCGAAGCATTTTTTTAAAAAATTGTAAGTACACGCCCCTGTTAAACAGGGGCTGAAAAATTGTGCCTTAGGCACTGGTGCTGGTGCCACAACACTGCAACACGGCCCTCACAGAGACTGTACTTGGAGCACAGCAGTCACACGTGTTGCGAAGCATTTTTTTAAAAAATTGTAAGTACACGCCCCTGTTAAACAGGGGCTGAAAAATTGTGCCTTAGGCACTGGTGCTGTGGCATGGATCATTGAGGAGGAGGAAGAGGATAGTCAGTGAACATAAGAGGACAGTCACTCAGCATCAGCATAGGCAGTCTTGAAGGGATGTGACATTAAAAATTATTCGGTTATATCCGCCTCAGGTGCCTGGTAGCTGGTGGTGATCCAAGACTGATTCATTTTGATGAATGTCAGTCGATCAACCGAGGCGGTGGACAGGCGCACCCTATGATCAGTCACAAATCCTCCAGCAGCACTGAATGTGCGTTCGGAAAGAACGCTGGAGGCAGGACAGGCCAGTAGCTCAATTGCATACTGTGCAAGCTCTGGCCAGTGATCCATCCTCAGGACCCAGTAAGCCAGAGGATTTTCGGTGGGAAAGGTGTCCAAGTCTGACCTTGCCCCAAGGTATTCCTGCACCATGTATATCAGACGCTGGCGATGGTTGCTGGAACCGATCATACCTTGGGGCTGCGGACTAAAAAATTGTCTGAACGCATCGGTCAGACGTCCACCTTCCCCACCGCTCCTTCTGCCACTGACCGAAGCCTCAGCAACTCGTCGCCCAGGACCAGGAGTTTGTAGCCTCCCAGTTTCTGGGAACGCGTTGCACAGACCTTTCTGCAAGGCCTCCCTGAGATGTCTCATCCTCTGCTCCCTCTGCGACGGCAAGATAAGGTCCGCAACCTTACCCTTGTACCGCGGATCAAGGAGAGTGGCCAGCCAGTAATGGTCCCTCTCCTTGATCCGAAGAACACGAGGATCCTTCCGCAGGCTTTGCAGGATCAGGGAGGCCATGCAGCGTAGGTTAGCTGAGGCATTCGGTCCGGAGTCTTCTGGGTCACTGAGGATGACATGATCGCCAGACACCTCCTCCCAGCCACGTACAAGTCCACTGGCTTGTTGGGACTGTACATCATCCCTAAAAGACTGCTGCTGCTGATGCTGAGTGCCAGGCTCCACCTCCATGCTCACACAATCCTCCTCCTCCTCCTCCTCCTCCTCATCCTCTTCCTGTGTGATGGGTGGGACAGAAGGAACACTGTCCGGATAAAGGGGGCCTTGAGAGGCAAGGAAGTCCTCCTCTTCCTGCCTCTGTTCTGCCTCAAGTGCCCTGTCCATTATCCCACGCAGCGTATGCTCCAACAGGTGGACAAGAGGGACAGTGTCACTGATGCATGCACTGTCACTGCTCACCATCCTCGTGGCCTCCTCAAATGGTGAGAGGACAGTGCATGCATCCCTGATCATGCTCCACTGACGTGGGGAAAAAAACCCAAGCTCCCCTGACCCTGTCCTGGTGCCGTAGTCGCAAAGGTACTCATTGATGGCCCTCTGCTGCGTGTGCAGTCGCTGCAGCATGGCCAACGTTGAGTTCCACCTGGTGGGCATGTCAGATATTAGGCGGTTCTTGGGCAGGTTCAGCTCCTTTTGCAGCTCAGTCAGCCGAGCACTGGCATTATAAGATCGGCGGAAATGCACACAGACTTTCCTGGCCTGCCTCAGGACATCCTGTAAGCCTGGGAACCTGCCCAAGAACCGCTGCACCACCAGGTTGAGGACGTGAGCCATGCAGGGCACATGGGTGAGCTGCCCCTGTCGCAGGGCGGAGAGGAGGTTGGTGCCATTGTCAGAAACGACCATTCCTGGCTTAAGCTGACGTGGCGTCAACCACCTCTCGGCCTGCCCCTGCAGAGCTGCCAGAACCTCTGGCCCAGTGTGGCTCCTGTCCCCCAAACACACCAGCGCAAGCACGGCATGGCATCTTTTTGCCTGCGTACTTGCGTAGCCCCTTGTACGCCTACGGAGCACCGCTGGTTCCAAGGACAGAGCACTGGAGGAAGAAGAAGAGGAGGGGGGTGGAGGAGAGAGGTGTGTCACAACCAGTAGCAGTAGTCGCGTTTTGGAGGCGTGGTGGCGGAACAACCTCCAACACTACTGCACCTTGTCCTGCATCCCTCCCAGCTGCCAATAGAGTGACCCAATGGGCCGTGAAAGAAAGGTACCGTCCCTGTCCATGCCTGCTGGACCATGAGTCAGCGGTAATATGCACCTTACCGCTGACCGCCCTGTCCAGCGAGGCATGGACATTGCCCTCCACATGCCGGTAGAGAGACGGAATCGCCTTCCGCGAGAAAAAGTGGCGTTTGGGAACCTGCCACTGAGGAACCGCACATTGAACAAACTCACGGAAGGGGGCCGAGTCTACCAACTGAAAAGGCAGCAGTTGAAGTGCTAGCAATTTAGCAAGGCTAGCATTCAACCGCTGGGCATGTGGATGGCTGGGAGTGTACTTCTTTCTACGGTCCAGCAGCTGGGGCAGGGAAATTTGCCTGCTGCATTCGGACGTCGGTGTACTGCAAGTACTTGGTTGTGACACACCGAATTCTACACCTTCAGTCCTCTCAGAGCAGCTTTCAGAGAGGACTGAAGGTGTAGTGGGGATGGAGATCCCAGCTGAGGAGGAGCAAGGAGAGGTCCGCTTAGTTCTTTGGTGTGGGTCTTTTATGTGTGCCTGCCAACGAGCTGCATGGCAGGTCGCCATATGTCTGGTCATGCTTGTCGTGCCCAAGCGGCTGATGTTTTGGCCACGCGAGATACGCTTGAGACAAATATTGCAAATAGCAGTGGTGCGATCTGCTGCACTCGTCTCAAAAAAGGCCCACACCAAAGAACTTTTCTGATAACGTGCAGAGGCAGCGCCCTGCACAGGCGGAGCTCTGCGGTGTTGTACAGTTGCTGTGCTGGCCTCTACCTGGCCTCCAGGGGGCATCCTGCCTCGTTGGACATGTGACGCCGCATCCTCCTCCTCCTCGTCCTCCTCCTCATCCTCTCTCCCTTGAGGCACCCACGTGGAGTCAGTGACCTCATCATCCCCTCCCTCTTCACCACTAGAGCAAACCTGGCAGTAAGCTGCAGCTGGTGGAACTGTACTGCCAGATTCCTCAAGCTGGGTATCGTCATCCGAGCCTTCGAATCGTTGGGCATCCTCCTGGAGCATGTACCCAACACTGTGCTCAAAGAGTTCGGGGGACTCCTCAGGAGGACATGGTGGGTCTAGGGAAGGGGTGGCTGATGATGCTCTGTCAGTACCCTGAGCCTGGGTGAGAGAGGATGAGGAGGATGAGGAGGGCTTGGTCATCCATTCTACCAAGCCTTCAGCATGATGCGGCTCCACATGTCCAGCTGCCGAAAACAAAGACGCGCGTGTCCCATGGCCACGTGCTGATGACGATGCACGACCACGTCCACGTCCACGGCCACGTCCACTAGAAACAGAGACTGTCTGCCCTGTGTTCTTGGCTCTGCACGCTCTGCCTCCCCTTGGCGGTCTTCCAGCCATTGTAGTCGGTAGTCCTGTGGGTGCTGCTGAGAAGAAAATATAGGAGCTCTGTGTGATGCCACTAACACACTAGAAGTCCTATAGGTGCTTCTGCAAAGAAAATATAGGAGCTCTGTGTGATGCCACTAACACACTAGAAGTCCTGTGGGTGCTGCTGAGAAGAAAATATAGGAGCTCTGTGTGATGCCACTAACACACTAGAAGTCCTATGGGTGCTTCTGCAAAGAAAATATAGGAGCTCTGTGTGATGCCACTAACACACTAGAAGTCCTGTGGGTGCTGCTGAGAAGAATATATAGGAGCTCTGTGTGATGCCACTAACACACTAGAAGTCCTGTGGGTGCTGCTGAGAAGAAAATATAGGAGCTCTGTGTGATGCCACTAACACACTAGAAGTCCTATGGGTGCTTCTGCAAAGAAAATATAGGAGCTCTGTGTGATGCCACTAACACACTAGAAGTCCTGTGGGTGCTGCTGAGAAGAAAATATAGGAGCTCTGTGTGATGCCACTAACACACTAGAAGTCCTATAGGTGCTTCTGCAAAGAAAATATAGGAGCTCTGTGTGATGCCACTAACACACTAGAAGTCCTGTGGGTGCTGCTGAGAAGAAAATATAGGAGCTCTGTGTGATGCCACTAACACACTAGAAGTCCTGTGGGTGCTTCTGCAAAGAAAATAGAGGAGCTCTGTGTGATGCCACTAACACACTAGAAGTCCTATAGGTGCTTCTGCAAAGAAAATATAGGAGCTCTGTGTGATGCCACTAACACACTAGAAGTCCTGTGGGTGCTGCTGAGAAGAATATATAGGAGCTCTGTGTGATGCCACTAACACACTAGAAGTCCTATGGGTGCTTCTGCAAAGAAAATAGAGGAGCTCTGTGTGATGCCACTAACACACTAGAAGTCCTGTGGGTGCTTCTGCAAAGAAAATAGAGGAGCTCTGTGTGATGCCACTAACACACTAGAAGTCCTATAGGTGCTTCTGCAAAGAAAATATAGGAGCTCTGTGTGATGCCACTAACACACTAGAAGTCCTGTGGGTGCTGCTGAGAAGAATATATAGGAGCTCTGTGTGATGCCACTAACACACTAGAAGTCCTATGGGTGCTTCTGCAAAGAAAATAGAGGAGCTCTGTGTGATGCCACTAACACACTAGAAGTCCTGTGGGTGCTTCTGCAAAGAAAATAGAGGAGCTCTGTGTGATGCCACTAACACACTAGAAGTCCTGTGGGTGCTGCTGAGAAGAATATATAGGAGCTCTGTGTGATGCCACTAACACACTAGAAGTCCTATGGGTGCTTCTGCAAAGAAAATAGAGGAGCTCTGTGTGATGCCACTAACACACTAGAAGTCCTGTGGGTGCTTCTGCAAAGAAAATAGAGGAGCTCTGTGTGATGCCACTAACACACTAGAAGTCCTGTGGGTGCTTCTGCAAAGAAAATAGAGGAGCTCTGTGTGATGCCACTAACACACTAGAAGTCCTATGGGTGCTTCTGCAAAGAAAATAGAGGAGCTCTGTGTGATGCCACTAACACACTAGAAGTCCTGTGGGTGCTTCTGCAAAGAAAATAGAGGAGCTCTGTGTGATGCCACTAACACACTAGAAGTCCTGTGGGTGCTTCTGCAAAGAAAATAGAGGAGCTCTGTGTGATGCCACTAACACACTAGAAGTCCTGTGGGTGCTTCTGCAAAGAAAATAGAGGAGCTCTGTGTGATGCCACTAACACACTAGAAGTCCTGTGGGTGCTGCTGAGAAGAATATATAGGAGCTCTGTGTGATGCCACTAACACACTAGAAGTCCTGTGGGTGCTTATGCAAAGAAAATAGAGGAGCTCTGTGTGATGGGACTAACACACTTCAAGTCCTATAGGTGCTTCTGGGAAGAAAATATTGCTCTGTGTGTGTAATGGGACTAACACACTTCAAGTCCTATAGGTGCTTCTGGGAAGAAAATATAGCTCTGTGTGTGTAATGGGACTAACACACTTCAAGTCCTATAGGTGCCTCTGGGAACAAAATATAGGAGCTCTGCCTGCCTGCCACGAACACACTACAAGTCCTATAGGTGCTTCTGGTAACAAAATATAGGAGCTCTGCCTGCCTGCCACTAACACACTACAAGTCCTATAGGTGCTTCTGGGAAGAAAATATAGCTCTGTGTGTGTAATGGGACTAACACACTTCAAGTCCTATAAGTGCTTCTGGGAACAAAATATAGGAGCTCTGCCTGCCTGCCACGAACACACTACAAGTCCTATAGGTGCTTCTGGGAAGAAAATATAGCTCTGTGTGTGTAATGGGACTAACACACTTCAAGTCCTATAGGTGCTTCTGGGAACAAAGTATAGCTCTTTGTGTGTAATGGGACTAACACACTTCAAGTCCTATAGGTGCTTCTGGGAAGAAAATATAGCTCTGTGTGTGTGATGGGACTAACACACTTCAAGTCCTATAGGTGCTTCTGGGAACAAAATATAGCTCTGTGTGTGTAATGGGACTAACACACTTCAAGTCCTATAGGTGCTTCTGGGAACAAAATATAGCTCTGTGTGTGTGATGGGACTAACACACTTCAAGTCCTATAGGTGCTTCTGGGAACAAAATATAGCTCTGTGTGTGTAATGGGACTAACACACTTCAAGTCCTATAGGTGCTTCTGGGAACAAAATATAGCTCTGTGTGTGTGATGGGACTAACACACTTCAAGTCCTATAGGTGCTTCTGGGAAGAAAATATAGCTCTGTGTGTGTAATGGGACTAACACACTACAAGTCCTATAGGTGCTTCTGGGAAGAAAATATAGCTCTGTGTGTGTAATGGGACTAACACACTTCAAGTCCTATAGGTGCTTCTGGGAAGAAAATATAGCTCTGTGTGTGTGATGGGACTAACACACTTCAAGTCCTATAGGTGCTTCTGGGAAGAAAATATAGCTCTGTGTGTGTAATGGGACTAACACACTTCAAGTCCTATAGGTGCTTCTGGGAAGAAAATATAGCTCTGTGTGTGTAATGGGACTAACACACTACAAGTCCTATAGGTGCTTCTGGGAAGAAAATATAGCTCTGTGTGTGTAATGGGACTAACACACTTCAAGTCCTATAGGTGCTTCTGGGAAGAAAATATAGCTCTGTGTGTGTGATGGGACTAACACACTTCAAGTCCTATAGGTGCTTCTGGGAAGAAAATATAGCTCTGTGTGTGTAATGGGACTAACACACTTCAAGTCCTATAGGTGCTTCTGGGAAGAAAATATAGCTCTGTGTGTGTGATGGGACTAACACACTTCAAGTCCTATAGGTGCTTCTGGGAAGAAAATATAGCTCTGTGTGTGTAATGGGACTAACACACTTCAAGTCCTATAGGTGCTTCTGGGAAGAAAATATAGCTCTGTGTGTGTAATGGGACTAACACACTTCAAGTCCTATAGGTGCTTCTGGGAACAAAATATAGCTCTGTGTGTGTAATGGGACTAACACACTTCAAGTCCTATAGGTGCTTCTGGGAAGAAAATATAGCTCTGTGTGTGTAATGGGACTAACACACTTCAAGTCCTATAGGTGCTTCTGGGAACAAAGTATAGCTCTTTGTGTGTAATGGGACTAACACACTTCAAGTCCTATAGGTGCTTCTGGGAAGAAAATATAGCTCTGTGTGTGTGATGGGACTAACACACTTCAAGTCCTATAGGTGCTTCTGGGAACAAAATATAGCTCTGTGTGTGTAATGGGACTAACACACTTCAAGTCCTATAGGTGCTTCTGGGAACAAAATATAGCTCTGTGTGTGTGATGGGACTAACACACTTCAAGTCCTATAGGTGCTTCTGGGAAGAAAATATAGCTCTGTGTGTGTAATGGGACTAACACACTTCAAGTCCTATAGGTGCTTCTGGGAAGAAAATATAGCTCTGTGTGTGTAATGGGACTAACACACTTCAAGTCCTATAGGTGCTTCTGGGAAGAAAATATAGCTCTGTGTGTGTAATGGGACTAACACACTTCAAGTCCTATAGGTGCTTCTGGGAAGAAAATATAGCTCTGTGTGTGTGATGGGACTAACACACTTCAAGTCCTATAGGTGCTTCTGGGAACAAAATATAGCTCTGTGTGTGTAATGGGACTAACACACTTCAAGTCCTATAGGTGCTTCTGGGAAGAAAATATAGCTCTGTGTGTGTAATGGGACTAACACACTTCAAGTCCTATAGGTGCTTCTGGGAAGAAAATATAGCTCTGTGTGTGTAATGGGACTAACACACTTCAAGTCCTATAGGTGCTTCTGGGAACAAAATATAGCTCTGTGTGTGTGATGGGACTAACACACTTCAAGTCCTATAGGTGCTTCTGGGAACAAAATATAGCTCTGTGTGTGTAATGGGACTAACACACTACAAGTCCTATAGGTGCTTCTGGGAAGAAAATATAGCTCTGTGTGTGTAATGGGACTAACACACTTCAAGTCCTATAGGTGCTTCTGGGAAGAAAATATAGCTCTGTGTGTGTGATGGGACTAACACACTTCAAGTCCTATAGGTGCTTCTGGGAACAAAATATAGCTCTGTGTGTGTAATGGGACTAACACACTTCAAGTCCTATAGGTGCTTCTGGGAACAAAATATAGCTCTGTGTGTGTGATGGGACTAACACACTTCAAGTCCTATAGGTGCTTCTGGAACAAAATATAGCTCTGTGTGTGTAATGGGACTAACACACTTCAAGTCCTATAGGTGCTTCTGGGAACAAAATATAGCTCTGTGTGTGTGATGGGACTAACACACTTCAAGTCCTATAGGTGCTTCTGGGAACAAAATATAGCTCTGTGTGTGTAATGGGACTAACACACTTCAAGTCCTATAGGTGCTTCTGGGAAGAAAATATAGCTCTGTGTGTGTGTAATGGGACTAACACACTTCAAGTCCTATAGGTGCTTCTGGGAAGAAAATATAGCTCTGTGTGTGTAATGGGACTAACACACTTCAAGTCCTATAGGTGCTTCTGGGAAGAAAATATAGCTCTGTGTGTGTAATGGGACTAACACACTTCAAGTCCTATAGGTGCTTCTGGGAAGAAAATATAGCTCTGTGTGTGTAATGGGACTAACACACTTCAAGTCCTATAGGTGCTTCTGGGAACAAAGTATAGCTCTTTGTGTGTAATGGGACTAACACACTTCAAGTCCTATAGGTGCTTCTGGGAAGAAAATATAGCTCTGTGTGTGTGATGGGACTAACACACTTCAAGTCCTATAGGTGCTTCTGGGAACAAAATATAGGAGCTCTGCCTGCCTGCCACGAACACACTACAAGTCCTATAGGTGCTTCTGGTAACAAAATATAGGAGCTCTGCCTGCCTGCCACTAACACACTACAAGTCCTATAGGTGCTTCTGGTAACAAAATATAGGAGCTCTGCCTGCCTGTCACTAACACACTACAAGTCCTATAGGTGCTTCTGGTAACAAAATATAGGAGCTCTGCCTGCCTGCCACTAACACACTACAAGTCCTATAGGTGCTTCTGGTAACAAAATATAGGAGCTCTGCCTGCCTGCCACGAACACACTACAAGTCCTATAGGTGCTTCTGGTAACAAAATATAGGAGCTCTGCCTGCCTGCCACGAGCACACTACAAGCCCCTCTTTGTCAATCAATCTTTGTAACTGAATCTATCTAACTCAATCTCTGCAAGTGAATCTCTCTCTCTATCTATCTAAATGCAGCTGAGTGTCACAGGAACAGCCTGCTCAATCTGCGCCGGAACAGCATGTGACCGGCGCAGACGGCGTGGCGGCGTTTTATAGGGGGGGGCGTGTACTACAGCCCCTGAGCTGTAATTGGCTACAGGCGTCCTGCCTGTAGCCAATTATGGCTCTTCGAGTTTCCGGGGCTGTGATTGGCCAAGCATGCGGGGTCACAGTGCATGCTTGGCCAATCATCAGCCAGCAATGCACTGCGTCGGCCGCGCCGGCCGCAATGCATTGCGGGGCCGCGCGCCTCACACGAACGTGATGCGAGCGGCCAAAATAGTTCTGGGCTCGCCGAGCGAGCGAACGCCCGGTGCTCGATGCGAACGTGGGTTCGCATCGAGCACCGGGCCCATCCTTACTCAATACACCTTACAACTCCGCAGGCAACTCAAGACCATCACCAAGGCCCTGTCCAACCATAAAATCTCATATAAGTGGCGCCACCCGGCCACCATCCTAGCCACCCACAATGGCATACCACACTCCATATCCACACTGGAGGGTGGTCTGAAACTTCTCCATGCATGGGGGATTCTACCAGAGCCGCCTCCTGCACATCATGACCCGCAAAGGAAACCAAACCCTTTCTCCTTCGGCGGTCACCGAGAGAAAACTGCATACAATCAGCGCTAACTAGCCCACTCATCATCTGCTCCATGCGACTTTCATAGTCTGGTCCGGATCTGCACTTTGTCACCGGCTTACAGAACTTACCCCACCACTTGCCAGTTGCTCCCTTGAGCCCGCTCACTGGCTATTTTGTTTTTTTTTTCCACTCAAGCTCCGTGTACTAGATCTTAGTGTACACCCATCTCTTGTGTTTTTCTTGTTATTTTTTTTTATTTTATTTTATTATTATTCTTGGGAATCATTATCACTATCCGACGACTACCAAACAACCTCTACAACAGTACCCCAACACGAATAACTCTGCTTCGTTAGACCACCTCTGTTTAACTCTATTTTGAGATAGCTAACCTCCTGCTTTTTTCCTAGCTGCACATTGTATTTACCAGATAACCTTCTCATCCAACATCACCTGAAGACTGCAGAGTCCCTCCCTAAAAGTCGCATTCAACACGGTCAACAGCGAGTATTGGAGATACCACGACACTAATGAACAACATCTAACTTCGCTCTCCACCACCTCTGAACGCCTATAACTGTGAGTACTGTACTTATTCTACACACACATCTCGCCAACCATGGGAATCACCGTCCTGTCCCTCAATGCCAAAGGGCTCAACCACCCTGCTAAGCGCTCATCCTTATGGAAATCAGCCATATCCCTCAACTGCGACATACTCTGTGTACAGGAGACCCACTTTGATATCAACTCGACCCCGCACTTTCAGCACAGGAAATTCCCCCATATATTCTCCGCATCCTACACTAAGAAACAACGAGGAGTAATAGTAGCAATCAAGGACACCGTCCTCTTTTCCCTTCAACAGTGTGTATCTGACCCTGAAGGGCGCTACATCTTTCTGAACTGCACGATTAACAACATCCCATACACCATTGTTTCTATCTACGCTCCCAACCAAGGCCAAATGACATTTCTAAGGAAAACACTTCGGGCAGCCCGAAAATTCCAAACGGGCCACCTACTATTGTGTGGCGACTTCAACTTAGTTCCCAATGTCTCAATAGACTCAACAACAGTTTCTAAACGTGCAGCTTCTCCATTGAACGCTTTGATATTTTCAAATGATTTATTTGATGTGTGGAGGTGTTGTCACGCGGATGAGAGAGACTATACGTTCCTGTCGCCGCGTCACAACACCTACTCAAGGATTGACTTGTTCCTTACAGAAAAATGGCTTTTACAGAAAGTTTCGTCCTCTGCGATCCACACCACCACCTGGTCAGACCATGCCCCAGTAAGCATTACCATAGATGACAACTCGCCCCGCTCCAACTCCTACATCTGGAGAGTAAACAATTATTTACTAAACTCCCCCCAACACTCTACCCTAATCCAACAAAACCTTGAAGAATACTTTACAAACAATCAGACTTCTGTGTCTGACCCGCTGGTGGTGTGGAATGCTCACAAAGCAGTCATTAGGGGTGTTTTCTTACAAATCGGTGCTAGAGCTAAAAGACAGACTTCTCAACAACTAGACAAACTCACATCGGACATAGCTGAGACCGAAGACATGAATAAACTTAATCCCTCCCCACAACTACAAGCAAAAATTTTCACACTAAGACATGAATTAAGATCCCTCTTACTTGCCAAACACGAAAAATCGTACCACATTCTCAAAGCCACATCATATACCACTAGTAATAAAGCAGGTAAAGCAATGTCCCTGAGAATAAAAGGCTATAGAAACAAAACTAAGATTCCATTCATCCACCACCAACACACTAATGAGAAACTATTGAAACCCCACCTAATAGCAAACGGGTTCAGCCAATATTACGAAGATCTTTATAACCTCAAGTCAGACCAAACAACTCCCCAACCCACACTAAACGCAATCCAAACATTCTTAGACAGCGTCAATCTCCCAACCATCACCCAACAACAATTTACCGAATTAAACTCACCCTTCAGCACCACAGAAGTCATCGCCGCGATCGATAAACTCCCGAGTCACAAATCTCCAGGCCCCGACGGCTTCACCGGGGAATATTTTAAAAAATTCAAACACATCCTTGCACCTACATTAGTCTCAACTTTCAACTCCTCTGCCACAGCAGCATCATTCCCTTCAGAAATGCTCTCTGCCAGAATAGTGACACTCCCCAAACCTGGGAAAGAACCCACCTCCCCGAAAAATTTCCGCCCCATCTCTTTACTGAATCTTGATGTAAAGATATATGCCAAAATTATCGCCAATAGATTAGAAAATATACTACCCTCCCTCATATATCCGGACCAGTCCGGGTTTACCAAGGGGCGCCAGGCATCTGACGCCACCCGTCGTATGATAAACGTCATACACCATGTGGAAACCAACAAGATCCCTGCCCTACTACTATCCCTAGACGCCGAAAAGGCATTTGATAGAGTGCATTGGGGATACATCTCGGCCGTTCTAAATAAATTTGGTATAGTAGGCAATATCCATAAAGCAATAATGGCCCTATACTCCAACCCATCTGCCCAGGTACTTGCTGCCGACACCCTCTCCTCACCCTTCCAGATATCGAATGGTACAAGGCAAGGCTGCCCCCTATCTCCCATTATATTCAACCTAGTAATGGAACCACTAGCTGAAAGCATAAGATCCAATGTTCGCATCTCTGGTATACAGCTGCCCAAGTCCGAACATAAAATAAGCCTATTCGCAGACGACGTCATCTTAATGATAACCGACCCTGAACGATCCCTCCCTGAGATACAGAATACTCTAGCCCGATTCAGTGAAGTATCTTTTTATAAGATCAATGAAACCAAATCCCATATCCTCAATTTAGGGGTAGATGAGGCTACCAAAGATCGACTCTCAGTGACATTTCCATATTCATGGTCGGCCAACAGCATAACATATTTGGGGATACAATTGACTCCATCGACCAAACAATTATTTACCTCTAATTACATACCAACCCGATCCAAGCTCCAATCCGACCTCTCCAAGCTGGCGACCTTTGAATTTTCATGGTTGGGCCGACTAGCAGCGTTCAAAATGCTACATCTTCCTCAAATCCTATACATCTTCCGCACCCTCCCTATCCCTATACCTATCTCATACTTCAACTCATTGCAATCAATCCTTTCAAAATACATATGGCAAGGAAAGAAACCCAGATGTACCCAATCCCAACTAACCAAGCATCGCAAAGCAGGGGGTCTAGGACTAGTTAACTTTCAAGACTATCACACAGCATGCGTACTTACACAAACGAAAGAATGGTTCACACGCTCTCCCCACCGTACGATATGGGGGAACACTGAAGCTTCTATACATCAGGACATAAGTCTATCATCTTGGCTATTAGCCAATTCGCTAGGAACTAAAATAAAATCATCCCTACCACCCACTATGCTCGCTACCACCAAAGCATGGTCCCGTCTCTTACAGATCCCCACATCCCAAGGGACACACTCAACAATCCCTATTCCTATAGAGGCCCTACAGAGATTGATGTACTCAACATCATTCGCATCCTGGAGAGAAAGAGGAATATCCCACATATCTGACCTTTACCACAACAACATTCCCAAATCCTTTCCAGATTTGCAGAAAGAATACAGGCTGCCAAACGCAGACATTTTCTTATACATTCGTACTCTCCATTGCCTACATTCTCTTCAAAGACAGACCTGCACCCTACCTCAAAAGGCCTGGATCTACCTCAACTCACCCACTACACATTTGAAAGGCATATCGATGTTCTATAATCTACTGCAAGCTAAAACCACATTGTCCTCCTCACCTGCATTTACTAGATGGGAAAAGGACCTATCCCAATCCTTCTCCCTAGACCAATGGGATAAAGCGACTCAGTCCACCTACAAGGCTACCTGCTGTTCCACCCTCTGGGAACAGGCCTACAAACTAACCTACCGGTGGTACTTAACCCCTGACAAATTGTCTAAATTTCACTCAGCAACAGATAACTCCTGCTGGAGACAATGTGGTCACTTAGGCAACCTATTCCACACCTTCTGGGCATGCCCCAAGCTAACCTCCTTCTGGAAATCAGTATTCCAGCTTTTATCTGCAGTCACCAAACTCACAATTGAGGTAGATCCAGCCCTAGCACTACTCTCCCTGACTATCGACCGTTTTTCCAACCCCTCCAAGGATATCATAGTTCACATCCTTTTGGCAGCCAGACTCACAATCACTAGGAAATGGAAAGACCCAAACGCGCCTACCATTTCCGAGGTTGTCCGAACCACTCATGAACATTGTATGTACGAGACGACTCTAGCAATACGTCAGAAAAATAAGATGATAACACGCCAAAAATGGCAACAATGGTTTGACTGGGTTGACTCACCAGAATTAGTCAAAGTACTCTCTTCTTAAACTTTGGTTACTTAAATGTAAGACATTAACTCATATGGGTGGCCTGGGGGTGTTGCCACACGGGTACAATTGTGACCCCTACCGGGGGTGCCCGTGGGGTGAGACCACCGAGCCAGTTGACTCCCATAAGCTGGGATCTCTCTTCACCGCAAGTTAACGCTATGTGTTAGGTATAGCTATCTCCAAGTTCCACGGTTTGACTTCACTGTGTTTAGCTTACAATGTTAATCTATGTTCGTTATATTACATAGGTCTCACCCATGAGACGTTTTCCCTATATGTTTATTTCAATGACATATACAATTGTTAACTTTGAACTTTCATTTGAATACCACAAGCCACGTGTCAACTGTATTGTATGTTTAAGATATACCAATAAAAACTATTTTGGAAAAAAAAAAAAAAAAAAAAACAGCTACTGTCTTTTTTAACATTTTTGACACTTTTTGTGAAATGGTAAGGGTACATTTGTACCCCATTACCATTTCACACAGGGGGGGCGGGATCGGGGGGCCCCCTTGTTAAAGGGGGCTTCCAGATTCCGATAAGCCCCCCACCCGCAGACCCCCACAACCACTCGGCAAAGGTTGTGTGGATAAGGCTCTTGCCCCCATCAACATAGGGACATCCTCCCCTTGTTGAAAGCAAGGGTTTTTAAAACTTTTTTTTTGCATTGATACATGTCCCCTGGTCCCCAAACACTTTTTATGACAATAACTTGCATATAAGCCTTTAAAATTAGCACTTTTGATTATTCATGTTCGTGTCCCATAGACTTTAATGGTGTTCACATGTTAGAACAAATTTTTTGCCTGTTCGCATGTTCTGCTGTGCACTGAACAGGGTGGTGTTTGGCCCATCCCTACTCTTAGCTGTTAAAACCTCTGAATGTATCACAGCCACACATAGAATGTTCCATTCTCATGCAGCTGTAAATAAAATAAAAAAAAATCACAAACATCATCATTTGAACTGCTTAATTCGTTAGAACTCTCACAATTACATCAGCAGCATAATCTTGAAGCTACCAGCCTAGTCCATTGGGTGTTGCTTAGAGTGATATTAAAGGCATTTTTAAAATAACAAACATATAATATTTACCTGCTCTGTGCAGTGGTTTTTCACAGGGCAGCACCGATCCTAGGCTTTTCTGGTCCCCCGCCGGCGCTCCTGACCCCTCCCTCCTTCTGAGTGCTCCCATAGCAAGCAGCTCTGCTCAGCCGCTGTTCTGTGTGTCCATTCACACACAGAGCATTGCTTGGGCCTGCCCCCACTTTCTCCTCATTGGCTCGCTGGCTGTGATTGGCAGTGTCTCAGTCAATGAGGAGGGAGAGCTGCTACTCTCATGCACATCACTGGATCGAGGTGGGGCTCAGGCAAATATTAGAGGGGGCTGGGGAAACTGCTGCACACAGATGTTTTTTTACCTTCATGCATATAATGAATCTTAAGCCTTTACAACCTTTTTAATAGCTGGTCTCCTGTAGATCAAACATGTACTACATGTTGTAGTTCTCTAATAAGTAACAACAACACTCTGAAAAGTAAATTGTATTTGTCATTCTACTACTTGGCTAGAAAATACTTTGAATGAGATATGTATAATATTGATGACTGTGTAACATTTTTATGGTCATATTTTATGTGTTTTCCTACAGCTAGAATTCTGTATATCTAATGCTTTTGCTCAGTGAAGAACTCTGTGTCAAGTAAACTTTTTCATTGACAGATCTGCCATTAGAATTGAATGGGAAGACATAGATCATGTGCTTGTATTTTATAGAAACGTGTCTAACTGAAAAAGAAAAACAGTACAGGGTAAAGATGGTATAAAGACTCATACAAAAAACAAAGTCAATAACATTTTCCATTAAAACATGTCTTTCTCATGAATAGCTTCTAAAATGTGATTTCATTTTTATCCAATTCTGTGTTAATAAATATAGTCTTATTCAACAAACGATGCACAGAATGTTAATTTATCTTTATTAAACAATTGTTTTAAATAAGAAAGGTCATTGATAGTAAAGGAATGTGAACCAGATAATTACATTTTGAAAAGAGGGTAATTGGAGTCAGGTATTTCAATCAATGAGTCAAGTGTTCCATTCAGTTCAGGTGTAGGTTTGACATGCCTTGCTGTATATAAAAAAAAAATAATAAATCAAACATTTCTACTTACCTGTGCTTCACAATAGAATTCTGTTGAAACGCAATATGGCTATCAGAAGTGCTTTCACAGAGCCTCATAGGAGAAACTTATAGAAAAGGTCATGGGAGGGCATGTTGTACATTCTTAGAACAGGTAACAAAGAACCCTAGGATAGATCTTGTGTGTGATCTGTGTTCATGAATTTACCATATAAAAAAAAACATTGACAAGTGATGGTCTTGGAATTTTATCCCAAAGAAAATCACTGGTCTTCAAAAAGAAAGGACAATGATCTAAGGAATCCTTCAAACAAATTTAGCCAAGTGTAATCACTGATAACTGACCAAGGTTAAGATATAGTGAGAATAACGGAAACCTGCTTGGATGGTAGTTATGATTGGATAATTATAGTTTGTTTAGAGAGGGCAGAAAAAGACAAAAAAAGTCAGAGAGGTTTGTGTGTTTGTAAAATCTTTTTGACCAACTATAATATAGAAACAATATATTTAAAGTGGTTGTAACCCTAAAAAAAAAAGAGATTCTTTTACCTTATAGCAGATTAAACAGCACAGTGCTTGTGCTGTCTAATGTGTCCCTCTCTAAGCTGTAAAAAACTTGTCTGTTCCTGTGTCCCCCTTGGTGTGCTGACCGATCATTGCTGCTGATCCCTGATTACAGTGGTCAGTTTACGTGACTCCGTCATCCCGCTGCTCTCCTCTCTCTCCCCTCTCCCCCTCCCTCCCTGCCTGTCAGCTCCTGTGTGTGTGTGTGTGAGCTGCCCCTCCCTCTCCTCCTGCTGCTATTAATAGTAAAGTAAACTCAAATAAATATCTCTGCCAGCCCCTCTCTTTTATGCAGCCATCCTACACTGTGTAAGGGTTAGTGTAAAACAATGCCTCTAAATACCTTTCTCAGATCAGTTCTGGCCAGTTACGTGACCTCTGGCCACTCTCCTCCTCCATCTTAAGGCTACAGTGGTCACGTGACCTCCCCATCTGCAGTCAGAGGGGATCTTGGCCCCTCCTCCTGTAGCTCTTAGAATGGAGGAGAAGAGCAGCTAGAGGTCACATGAACTACCAGAACAGATCAGAGATAAGGTATTTAGAGGCAACGTTTTACACTAACACTTACACAGTGTAGGATTGCTGCATAAAAGAGAGGGGCTGGCAGTGATATTTTTTTTACTTTACAACCTCTCTAACTAATGGGACATAGTAGATTTTGCATTGATAAATGCTAAGTTGTGGCAGAGAATACTAAAAAGGTGCAATGAAAAGATGTCAATCAACCCTTCAACTATGTTATAAATATAAGCCCAACCCTCTATTAACATCAATGCTATTATCTCTGTAAAATTTTACTTTTATTTAGATCACTTAATAATATTTTTAAATAATAAACTCCTCCATATACAGTATATACAGTACATTATCAGTCTTTGTGTCTTCCCTTGTTTGGTCACCTATTTACACACCACGTTCCTTATGATTCTGATACATTGTAGGTACAATATACACACATATATATATATATATATATATATATATAAGCACTAGTGCATTGTGCAAACTGTAAATTAATTAGAGCCACCACAATGGAGTCCTTGTTGCTATCTATAGAAGCATTACCACACTGTATGTGTACACATGTATATGACGTCATGCGCTCTTACATGCCATCATCACACATAACTACGCACCTTCTGGTCCTCAATATTCATGTTAGTTCCTGCCTCAAACATGTTTATTTATCTCCATCGGCCATCTTTGCTTTTTTTTATCCTATTTACTACCTAATATAGCAATATTTACAGGAAATATAGATTTCTACATTTCTTCCAATTTACCAATAATCTTTTTATCACTTCTTTTTCATTGAAGATCTTTCCTGACTGCTTATTATATGTCCCTATAGGTTTAATATACAACCTTCTATCAGTTTAGTTTTGTTCTAATTCAAAAGTTATTCTATTGTTCTCTTCTTTACTTTACCATATGCTTTTTCAAAACAGAGGTTTGGGTATCCCCTTTCTGAAAACCTTGTGTCGAAGAGACAACTCTTTTCTTTATATTTGATAATCATCAAGCAACTTAATTTTGTTGTCATAAATTGACACACAGGTATCCCTTTCTTCAGGTAGTGTGGATAGTAACATTTCCAGTGAAGAAAACTACTGGTTGATTTATACTCGTATATAATTTACCTTGCTCATTCTTCTTGATAGTCAAATCTAGAATCTGCAGCAGCAATAATTGCATTTTTAAAGCCAAAAAAATTATAAATTTTCCCTGCAAACTGCATTTATTTTGCTCAGAAACAGCTGGGGAGCCAGTGTGTATGATGAGGCCACAATGTAGTGCACTAGGAACAAGATTAGATATTTTTTGGATACATTCTGGTGTCACTTTGACTTTGTATAGAACAGGTCAAACAGGTGCAGAAAAATTGGTCTTTGGGTGTCGCTGGTGCCTTCCGGCCGTAACCCTATAGAGGTAATATTGATGAAAGCAAGAATTGGCCTTGCTGGAAAAAATTGCGATGATATGCACCTGTCAAACAGGTGCAGAAAAATTACTCTTTGGGTGTTGGGGACGCCTTCCCACTGTAACCCTATAGAAGGGCTCTTGATGAAGGCAAAAAAATTGCAATGATATGCACCTGTCAAACAGGTGCTGAAAAATTGGTGTTTGGGTGTTAATTGTGACCATGAAATCTATACCAAAAACATTCTTCCAGATGAAAAGAAGCTAGGCAGCCTCGGAGTCCTGCAGAGATTCCACATCCCAAGAAGACTTAATCAGTGACATCGGCATCAGGAGCTTCATCGCTGGTAATCCAGGACTGATTCATTTTTATAAAAGTCAAACGGTCCACAGGCACAATCTCAGTAACGAAACCTCCTGCAGCACTGAATGTACTTTCTGAAAGCACGCTGGATGCAGGGCAGCACAACAACTCAATAGCATACTGGGCAAGTTCTGGCCAGTGGTCTATTCTCATGACCCAGTAAGTCAGTGGATCGTCAGCTGGAAAGCTCTCCATCTCTGTTTTGGCCCCAAGGTAATCATCCACCATGTAATGCAGAAGCTGCCGATGGTATGTGGAAGCTGACAGCCCTGGGCGGCGAGGACTAAAAAAATTCTGAAATGCCTCACTTAGGCGGATGCCTTCTCCAACGCTCCTCTCTTGACCAACAGAAAACTCAAAGCAACTTTTTCCACGACACTGTAACCTACTGGAATCAGGAAAAACGTTCAATAAAATCCTCTTTAACATGTCCTCAAGAGATTTTAATAATGGTGGTCAAGGAGGGTTGCCAACCAGTAATCATCCTTCTCCTTTATATAATACAAATATGAATTACAGCGCTAGCAGACACAACATTAGTGAAAATGAAAACAGTCCATATAAAGTGACGTAACTTCTGGTTCCTATTGACGTCACTTCCAGTATCATGGAAAGCACAGCTCCATGTTTTTTTATGCCTGGTTTTATCTTGCTTCTTGTAAGTATTCATTTTTATGCACAATAAATCCTTTACCAAAGCGATACTTCACTATCAGTCCTTTCCTTTTATTTTGGGTACCTTTCATCCGGGCCAAGTATCCTTAATAAGGGAGGTTTACTTGATGATCTGATGCTCTAGCTGCCATTCCTGGCCACCACTATTAAGCCTGAAGTGACCCCTAGACTGAAAAGCTGGGGGTCCATTTCATCCGATGAGTGGGGACACAGGACGGGGTGTTGTGGTACACCTTGAAAACTCTGGAGCACTTTTGCGCTTTTGTTGGATTAGAGCACATCAGTCACTTTATATGGACTTTAACTTTTTTAATGAATTGTTTTCATTTTCACTAATGTTGTGTCTGCTAGCGCTGTAATTCATATTTTTATTATATTTGGTCAAGTGATTAGCACATTGTGTACAGCAGCTGCACCTGATATTTCATTTCATGTTTTGATATATTTTCTTACACTATTATATGCTTCACCTTTAGCGCAAGTTTATATATTTAGAATATATTTGTATATTCGTATTCTTTATGCCACGTATTCTTGGGTCCTTTCACAGGCTTTGAAGCATGAGGTTGCCCATGCACCTCAAATTTGCAGAGGCTTGAGAAGCAGATGCCTCTGGGTTACTCAGGATGACAGCATCTGGAACGTCCTCCTCCCAGCCACGTACTACTTCCAAGGGTCCTGGGGTTGGAAAGCCATTGCTTACAGATTGACGCATTTCTTCCTCTTTTTCGAAGCCTATGAAAGTGCCAGAATCCTCCTCCTCATCCTCCTCCCCTCTCTCCTCCTGTGTGTTCTGTGACATAGGAATGATGGTGTCTGGATAAAGTGGGCCTTGAGAAGAAAGGAAGCCTTCCTCTTCCTCCTGCTGCTCTGCCTCCAGTGCCCTTTCCATAATGCCATGCAGAGTCTGCTCCAGCAGGAACACAACAGGGATTATGTCACTGATGCATGCACTGTCATGGCTCACCATCCTTATGGCCTCCTCAAATGGTGACAATACAGTGCATGCATTCTTAATGATCAGCCATTGGCATGGGGGAAAAAAGCTGAGGTGGCCTGAGCATGTTGTCGTGCCGTATTCGCACAGGTACTCGTTGATGGCCCTTTGCTGCATGTATAGCCGCTGCAGCATTGACAAAGTCGAGTTCCACGTGGTGGGCATGTCACAAATCAGGCGGTTTACGGGCAGATGGATTTCCCGCTGAATTTCAGCCAACCAAGCACTGGCTGTGTATGACTGCCTGAAATGGCTACAGACTCTTCTGGACAGCTTAAGCACATCTTGCAACCCTGGGTACGTATTTAGGAAATGCTGCACCACCAAATTGAGGACATGTTCCAGGCATGGCACATGTGTCAACTTTCCCTGTCTAATGCCCCGTACACACAGTCAGATATTCCAATGGAAAAAGTCCCATTGGATTATGTTGTCGGAAAATCCGATCGTGCGTGGGCTCTGGCGGGCTTTTTCCGTCGGAATTTCAGACGGAAAAAATTTGAGAGCAGGAACTAAAATTTTCCGACAACAAAATCCGATCAGACTTTTTCGATCGTATGTAGAGAATTCTGACGCACAAAGTGCCACGCATGCTCTGAAGACATTCGGAGACTAAAGCTATTGGCTACTGGCCTCTATGTAGTCCCGTCGTACGTGTTGTACGTCGGAACGATCTGATTTTCCGACAACTTTGTCCGACACAAAAAATCAGACGGATTTTGTGATCGGAATGTCCGACCGTGTGTACGGGGCATAAGAGTGGACAGGAGGTTTGAGCCATTATTGGACACCACCATTCCTGGCTCCAGCTAGCGTGGTGTGAACCACCTCTGGGCCTGTCCCTGTAGAGCTGCAATAATCTCTGCTTCGGTGTGGTTCCTAAACACACCAGCTGAAGCACTGCATGGCACCTATTAGCCTGCCTCTGGGAATAGCCCTTTGAATGCTTAGGGGGTACCTGATGTTCATAGGACAATTCTGCAGAGGAGGGTATGGAGGTGGTGGAGGGGGGGTAGAGCCCACAGGTCTGGCATCATCACCACCAGCTGTATGGAGACGTGGGGGCACAACAAGCTGCAGCACCGAGCCCTGTCCTGCATCCTTTTAAGTTGCAAGCAGTGTTACTCAGTGTGCTGTGAACAAAATATATCATCCCTGTCCATGCTTGCTGGACCACGTGTCAGCAGTAAGGTGGATTTTACAGCTGACTACCTTGCCCAACGATGCCAGAACATTCCCTTCCATGTGGGGGTAGAGAGATGAAACAGCCTTACGTGAAAAGTAGCAGCGACTGGTAACCTGCCATTGTGGTACAGCACATTGTGTGAATTCACGGAAGGGGGCAGAATCCATCAGGCTTAAAGGCAGAAGTTGGCCAACAGCTTTGACAATATTGCATTTAGATGCTGGGTAAGGATGGGCCCGGTGCTCGATGCGAACCCACGTTCGCATCGAGCACCGGGCGTTCGCTCGCTCGGCGAGCCCAGAACTATTTTGGCCGCTCGCATCACGTTCGTGTGATGCGAGCGGCCCCGCAATGCATTGCGGCCGGCGCGGCCGACGCAGTGCATTGCTGGCTGATGATTGGCCAAGCATGCACTGTGACCCCGCATGCTTGGCCAATCACAGCCCCGGAAACTCGAAGAGCCATAATTGGCTACAGGCAGGACGCCTGTAGCCAATTACAGCTCAGGGGCTGTAGTACACGCCCCCCCCCCCCTATAAAACGCCGCCACGCCGTCTGCGCCGGTCACATGCTGTTCCGGCGCAGATTGAGCAGGCTGTTTCTGTGACACTCTGCTGCATTTAGATAGATAGAGAGATTCACTTGCAGAGATTGAGTTAGATAGATTCAGTTACAAAGATTGATTGACAAAGAGGGGCTTGTAGTGTGCTCGTGGCAGGCAGGCAGAGCTCCTATATTTTGTTACCAGAAGCACCTATAGGACTTGTAGTGTGTTCGTGGCAGGCAGGCAGAGCTCCTATATTTTGTTACCAGAAGCACCTATAGAACTTGTAGTGTGTTCGTGGCAGGCAGGCAGAGCTCCTATATTTTGTTACCAGAAGCACCTATAGGACTTGTAGTGTGTTCGTGGCAGGCAGGCAGAGCTCCTATATTTTGTTACCAGAAGCACCTATAGGACTTGTAGTGTGTTAGTGGCAGGCAGGCAGAGCTCCTATATTTTGTTACCAGAAGCACCTATAGGACTTGTAGTGTGTTCGTGGCAGGCAGGCAGAGCTCCTATATTTTGTTACCAGAAGCACCTATAGGACTTGTAGTGTGTTAGTGGCAGGCAGGCAGAGCTCCTATATTTTGTTACCAGAAGCACCTATAGGACTTGTAGTGTGTTCGTGGCAGGCAGGCAGAGCTCCTATATTTTGTTCCCAGAGGCACCTATAGGACTTGAAGTGTGTTAGTCCCATTACACACACAGAGCTATATTTTCTTCCCAGAAGCACCTATAGGACTTGAAGTGTGTTAGTCCCATTACACACACAGAGCTATATTTTCTTCCCAGAAGCACCTATAGGACTTGAAGTGTGTTAGTCCCATTACACACACAGAGCTATATTTTCTTCCCAGAAGCACCTATAGGACTTGAAGTGTGTTAGTCCCATCACACACACAGAGCTATATTTTGTTCCCAGAAGCACCTATAGGACTTGAAGTGTGTTAGTCCCATTACACACACAGAGCTATATTTTCTTCCCAGAAGCACCTATAGGACTTGAAGTGTGTTAGTCCCATCACACACACAGAGCTATATTTTGTTCCCAGAAGCACCTATAGGACTTGAAGTGTGTTAGTCCCATTACACACACAGAGCTATATTTTGTTCCCAGAAGCACCTATAGGACTTGAAGTGTGTTAGTCCCATTACACACACAGAGCTATATTTTCTTCCCAGAAGCACCTATAGGACTTGAAGTGTGTTAGTCCCATTACACACAAAGAGCTATACTTTGTTCCCAGAAGCACCTATAGGACTTGAAGTGTGTTAGTCCCATTACACACACAGAGCTATATTTTCTTCCCAGAAGCACCTATAGGACTTGTAGTGTGTTAGTGGCAGGCAGGCAGAGCTCCTATATTTTGTTACCAGAAGCACCTATAGGACTTGTAGTGTGTTCGTGGCAGGCAGGCAGAGCTCCTATATTTTGTTCCCAGAGGCACCTATAGGACTTGAAGTGTGTTAGTCCCATTACACACACAGAGCTATATTTTCTTCCCAGAAGCACCTATAGGACTTGAAGTGTGTTAGTCCCATTACACACACAGAGCTATATTTTCTTCCCAGAAGCACCTATAGGACTTGAAGTGTGTTAGTCCCATTACACACACAGAGCTATATTTTTCTTCCCAGAAGCACCTATAGGACTTGAAGTGTGTTAGTCCCATTACACACACAGAGCTATATTTTCTTCCCAGAAGCACCTATAGGACTTGAAGTGTGTTAGTCCCATCACACACACAGAGCTATATTTTGTTCCCAGAAGCACCTATAGGACTTGAAGTGTGTTAGTCCCATTACACACACAGAGCTATATTTTCTTCCCAGAAGCACCTATAGGACTTGAAGTGTGTTAGTCCCATCACACACACAGAGCTATATTTTGTTCCCAGAAGCACCTATAGGACTTGAAGTGTGTTAGTCCCATTACACACACAGAGCTATATTTTGTTCCCAGAAGCACCTATAGGACTTGAAGTGTGTTAGTCCCATTACACACACAGAGCTATATTTTCTTCCCAGAAGCACCTATAGGACTTGAAGTGTGTTAGTCCCATTACACACAAAGAGCTATACTTTCTTCCCAGAAGCACCTATAGGACTTGAAGTGTGTTAGTCCCATTACACACACAGAGCTATATTTTCTTCCCAGAAGCACCTATAGGACTTGTAGTGTGTTAGTGGCAGGCAGGCAGAGCTCCTATATTTTGTTACCAGAAGCACCTATAGGACTTGTAGTGTGTTCGTGGCAGGCAGGCAGAGCTCCTATATTTTGTTCCCAGAGGCACCTATAGGACTTGAAGTGTGTTAGTCCCATTACACACACAGAGCTATATTTTCTTCCCAGAAGCACCTATAGGACTTGAAGTGTGTTAGTCCCATTACACACACAGAGCTATATTTTCTTCCCAGAAGCACCTATAGGACTTGAAGTGTGTTAGTCCCATCACACACACAGAGCTATATTTTGTTCCCAGAAGCACCTATAGGACTTGAAGTGTGTTAGTCCCATTACACACACAGAGCTATATTTTGTTCCCAGAAGCACCTATAGGACTTGAAGTGTGTTAGTCCCATCACACACACAGAGCTATATTTTGTTCCCAGAAGCACCTATAGGACTTGAAGTGTGTTAGTCCCATTACACACACAGAGCTATATTTTCTTCCCAGAAGCACCTATAGGACTTGAAGTGTGTTAGTCCCATTACACACACAGAGCTATATTTTGTTCCAGAAGCACCTATAGGACTTGAAGTGTGTTAGTCCCATTACACACACAGAGCTATATTTTCTTCCCAGAAGCACCTATAGGACTTGAAGTGTGTTAGTCCCATCACACACACAGAGCTATATTTTCTTCCCAGAAGCACCTATAGGACTTGAAGTGTGTTAGTCCCATTACACACACAGAGCTATATTTTGTTCCCAGAAGCACCTATAGGACTTGAAGTGTGTTAGTCCCATTACACACACAGAGCTATATTTTCTTCCCAGAAGCACCTATAGGACTTGAAGTGTGTTAGTCCCATCACACACACAGAGCTATATTTTCTTCCCAGAAGCACCTATAGGACTTGAAGTGTGTTAGTCCCATTACACACACAGAGCTATATTTTCTTCCCAGAAGCACCTATAGGACTTGAAGTGTGTTAGTCCCATCACACACACAGAGCTATATTTTGTTCCCAGAAGCACCTATAGGACTTGAAGTGTGTTAGTCCCATTACACACACAGAGCTATATTTTGTTCCCAGAAGCACCTATAGGACTTGAAGTGTGTTAGTCCCATTACACACACAGAGCTATATTTTCTTCCCAGAAGCACCTATAGGACTTGAAGTGTGTTAGTCCCATCACACACAAAGAGCTATACTTTGTTCCCAGAAGCACCTATAGGACTTGAAGTGTGTTAGTCCCATCACACACACAGAGCTATATTTTCTTCCCAGAAGCACCTATAGGACTTGAAGTGTGTTAGTCCCATTACACACACAGAGCTATATTTTGTTCCCAGAAGCACCTATAGGACTTGAAGTGTGTTAGTCCCATTACACACACAGAGCTATATTTTCTTCCCAGAAGCACCTATAGGACTTGAAGTGTGTTAGTCCCATCACACACACAGAGCTATATTTTGTTCCCAGAAGCACCTATAGGACTTGAAGTGTGTTAGTCCCATTACACACACAGAGCTATATTTTGTTCCCAGAAGCACCTATAGGACTTGAAGTGTGTTAGTCCCATTACACACACAGAGCTATATTTTCTTCCCAGAAGCACCTATAGGACTTGAAGTGTGTTAGTCCCATCACACACACAGAGCTATATTTTCTTCCCAGAAGCACCTATAGGACTTGAAGTGTGTTAGTCCCATTACACACACAGAGCTATATTTTCTTCCCAGAAGCACCTATAGGACTTGAAGTGTGTTAGTCCCATCACACACACAGAGCTATATTTTGTTCCCAGAAGCACCTATAGGACTTGAAGTGTGTTAGTCCCATTACACACACAGAGCTATATTTTTGTTCCCAGAAGCACCTATAGGACTTGAAGTGTGTTAGTCCCATTACACACACAGAGCTATATTTTCTTCCCAGAAGCACCTATAGGACTTGAAGTGTGTTAGTCCCATCACACACACAGAGCTATATTTTCTTCCCAGAAGCACCTATAGGACTTGAAGTGTGTTAGTCCCATCACACAGAGCTCCTCTATTTTCTTTGCATAAGCACCCACAGGACTTCTAGTGTGTTAGTGGCATCACACAGAGCTCCTATATATTCTTCTCAGCAGCACCCACAGGACTTCTAGTGTGTTAGTGGCATCACACAGAGCTCCTCTATTTTCTTTGCAGAAGCACCCATAGGACTTCTAGTGTGTTAGTGGCATCACACAGAGCTCCTATATATTCTTCTCAGCAGCACCCACAGGACTTCTAGTGTGTTAGTGGCATCACACAGAGCTCCTCTATTTTCTTTGCATAAGCACCCACAGGACTTCTAGTGTGTTAGTGGCATCACACAGAGCTCCTCTATTTTCTTTGCATAAGCACCCACAGGACTTCTAGTGTGTTAGTGGCATCACACAGAGCTCCTCTATTTTCTTTGCATAAGCACCCACAGGACTTCTAGTGTGTTAGTGGCATCACACAGAGCTCCTCTATTTTCTTTGCAGAAGCACCCACAGGACTTCTAGTGTGTTAGTGGCATCACACAGAGCTCCTCTATTTTCTTTGCAGAAGCACCCATAGGACTTCTAGTGTGTTAGTGGCATCACACAGAGCTCCTATATATTCTTCTCAGCAGCACCCACAGGACTTCTAGTGTGTTAGTGGCATCACACAGAGCTCCTCTATTTTTCTTTGCAGAAGCACCCATAGGACTTCTAGTGTGTTAGTGGCATCACACAGAGCTCCTATATATTCTTCTCAGCAGCACCCACAGGACTTCTAGTGTGTTAGTGGCATCACACAGAGCTCCTCTATTTTCTTTGCATAAGCACCCACAGGACTTCTAGTGTGTTAGTGGCATCACACAGAGCTCCTCTATTTTCTTTGCAGAAGCACCCACAGGACTTCTAGTGTGTTAGTGGCATCACACAGAGCTCCTCTATTTTCTTTGCAGAAGACCCATAGGACTTCTAGTGTGTTAGTGGCATCACACAGAGCTCCTATATATTCTTCTCTGCAGCAAGCACCCACAGGACTTCTGTGTGTTAGTGGCATCACACAGAGCTCCTCTATTTTTCTTTGCAGAAGCACCCTAGGGACTTCTAGTGTGTTAGTCCCATTACACACACAGAGCTATATTTTGTTCCCAGAAGCACCTAATAGGACTTGAAGTGTGTTAGTCCCATACACACACAGAGCTATATTTTCTTCCCAGAAGCACCTATAGGACTTGAAGTGTGTTAGTCCCATCACACACACAGAGCTATATTTTCTTCCCAGAAGCACCTATAGGACTTGAAGTGTGTTAGGTCCCATCACACAGAGCTCCTCTATTTTCTTTTCAGAAGCACCCACAGGACTTCTAGTGTGTTAGTGGCATCACACAGAGCTCCTATATATTCTTCTCTGCAGCACCCACAGGACTTCTAGTGTGTTAGTGGCATCACACAGAGCTCCTCTATTTTCTTTGCAGAAGCACCCATAGGACATCTAGTGTGTTAGTGGCATCACACAGAGCTCCTATATATTCTTCTCAGCAGCACCCACAGGACTTCTAGTGTGTTAGTGGCATCACACAGAGCTCCTCTATTTTCTTTGCAGAAGCACCCTCAGGACTTCTAGTGTGTTAGTGGCATCACACAGAGCTCCTCTATTTTCTTTGCATAAGCACCCACAGGACTTCTAGTGTGTTAGTGGCATCACACAGAGCTCCTCTATTTTCTTTGCATTAAGCACCCACAGGACTTCTAGTGTGTTAGTGGCATCACACAGAGCTCCTCTATTTTTCTTTGCAGAAGCACCACAGGACTTCTAGTGTGTAGTGGCATCACACAGAGCTCCTCTATTTTCTTTGCAGAAGCACCCATAGGACTTCTAGTGTGTTAGTGGCATCACACAGAGCTCCTATATATTTCTTCTCAGCAGCACCCACAGGACTTCTAGTGTGTTATGGCATCACACAGAGCTCCTCTATTTTCTTGGCAGAAGCACCCATAGGACTTCTAGTGTGTTAGTGGCATCACACAGAGAGCTCCTATATATTCTTCTCAGCAGCACCCACAAGGACTTCTAGTGTGTTAGGTGGCATCACACAGAGCTCTCTATTTTCTTTGCATAAGCACCCACAGGACTTTCTAGTGTGTTAGTGGCATCACACAGAGCTCCTCTATTTTTCTTTGCAGAAGCACCACAGGACTTCTAGTGTGTTAGTGGCATCACACAGAGCTCCTCTATTTTCTTTGCAGAAGCACCCATAGGACTTCTAGTTGTTAGTGGCATCACACAGAGCTCCTATATATTCTTCTCAGCAGCACCCACAGGACTTCTAGTGTGTTTGTGGCATCACACAGAGCTCTCTATTTTCTTTGCAGAAGCCCCCATAGGACTTCTAGTGTGTTAGTGGCATCACACCAGAGCTCCTATATATTCTTCTCAGCAGCACCCACAGGACTTCTGTGTGTTAGTGGCATCACACAGAGCTCCTCTATTTTCTTTGCATAAGCACCCACAGGACTTCTAGTGTGTTAGTGGCATCACCACAGAGCTCCTCTATTTTCTTTGCATAAGCACCCACAGGACTTCTAGTGTGTTAGTGGCATAAGCACCCACAGGACTTTCTAGTGTGTTAGTGGCATCACACAGAGCTCCTCTATTTTCTTTGCAGAAGCACCCATAGGACTTCTAGTGTGGTTAGTGGCATCACACAGAGCTCCTCTATTTTCTTTGCAGAAGCACCCATAGGACTTCTAGTGTGTTAGTGGCGTCACACAGAGCTCCTATATTTTCTTCTCAGCAGCAACCACAGGACTACCGACTACAATGGCTGGAAGACGTCTTTGAGCACAGTGTTGGGTACATGCTCCAGGAGGATGCCCAACGATTCGAAGGCTCGGATGACGATACCCAGCTTGAGGAATCTGGCAGTACAGTTCCACCAGCTGCAGCTTACTGCCAGGTTTGCTCTAGTGGTGAAGAGGGAGGGGATGATGAGGTCACTGACTCCACGTGGGTGCCTCAAGGGAGAGAGGATGAGGAGGAGGACGAGGAGGAGGAGGATGCGGCGTCACATGTCCAACGAGGCAGGATGCCCCCTGGAGGCCAGGTAGAGGCCAGCACAGCAACTGTACAACACCGCAGAGCTCCGCCTGTGCAGGGCGCTGCCTCTGCACGTTATCAGAAAAGTTCTTTGGTGTGGGCCTTTTTTGAGACGAGTGCAGCAGATCGCACCACTGCTATTTGCAATATTTGTCTCAAGCGTATCTCGCGTGGCCAAAACATCAGCCGCTTGGGCACGACAAGCATGACCAGACATATGGCGACCTGCCATGCAGCTCGTTGGCAGGCACACATAAAAGACCCACACCAAAGAACTAAGCGGACCTCTCCTTGCTCCTCCTCAGCTGGGATCTCCATCCCCACTACACCTTCAGTCCTCTCTGAAAGCTGCTCTGAGAGGACTGAAGGTGTAGAATTCGGTGTGTCACAACCAAGTACTTGCAGTACACCGACGTCCGAATGCAGCAGGCAAATTTCCCTGCCCCAGCTGCTGGACCGTAGAAAGAAGTACACTCCCAGCCATCCACATGCCCAGCGGTTGAATGCTAGCCTTGCTAAATTGCTAGCACTTCAACTGCTGCCTTTTCAGTTGGTAGACTCGGCCCCCTTCCGTGAGTTTGTTCAATGTGCGGTTCCTCAGTGGCAGGTTCCCAAACGCCACTTTTTCTCGCGGAAGGCGATTCCGTCTCTCTACCGGCATGTGGAGGGCAATGTCCATGCCTCGCTGGACAGGGCGGTCAGCGGTAAGGTGCATATTACCGCTGACTCATGGTCCAGCAGGCATGGACAGGGACGGTACCTTTCTTTCACGGCCCATTGGGTCACTCTATTGGCAGCTGGGAGGGATGCAGGACAAGGTGCAGTAGTGTTGGAGGTTGTTCCGCCACCACGCCTCCAAAACGCGACTACTGCTACTGGTTGTGACACACCTCTCTCCTCCACCCCCTCCTCTTCTTCTTCCTCCAGTGCTCTGTCCTTGGAACCAGCGGTGCTCCGTAGGCGTACAAGGGGCTACGCAAGTATGCAGGCAAAAAGATGCCATGCCGTGCTTGCGCTGGTGTGTTTGGGGGACAGGAGCCACACTGGGCCAGAGGTTCTGGCAGCTCTGCAGGGGCAGGCCGAGAGGTGGTTGACGCCACGTCAGCTTAAGCCAGGAATGGTCGTTTCTGACAATGGCACCAACCTCCTCTCCGCCCTGCGACAGGGGCAGCTCACCCATGTGCCCTGCATGGCTCACGTCCTCAACCTGGTGGTGCAGCGGTTCTTGGGCAGGTTCCCAGGCTTACAGGATGTCCTGAGGCAGGCCAGGAAAGTCTGTGTGCATTTCCGCCGATCTTATAATGCCAGTGCTCGGCTGACTGAGCTGCAAAAGGAGCTGAACCTGCCCAAGAACCGCCTAATATCTGACATGCCCACCAGGTGGAACTCAACGTTGGCCATGCTGCAGCGACTGCACACGCAGCAGAGGGCCATCAATGAGTACCTTTGCGACTACGGCACCAGGACAGGGTCAGGGGAGCTTGGTTTTTTTTCCCCACGTCAGTGGAGCATGATCAGGGATGCATGCACTGTCCTCTCACCATTTGAGGAGGCCACGAGGATGGTGAGCAGTGACAGTGCATGCATCAGTGACACTGTCCCTCTTGTCCACCTGTTGGAGCATACGCTGCGTGGGATAATGGACAGGGCACTTGAGGCAGAACAGAGGCAGGAAGAGGAGGACTTCCTTGCCTCTCAAGGCCCCCTTTATCCGGACAGTGTTCCTTCTGTCCCACCCATCACACAGGAAGAGGATGAGGAGGAGGAGGAGGAGGAGGAGGAGGAGGAGGATTGTGTGAGCATGGAGGTGGAGCCTGGCACTCAGCATCAGCAGCAGCAGTCTTTTAGGGATGATGTACAGTCCCAACAAGCCAGTGGACTTGTACGTGGCTGGGAGGAGGTGGCTGGCGATCATGTCATCCTCAGTGACCCAGAAGACTCCGGACCGAATGCCTCAGCTAACCTACGCTGCATGGCCTCCCTGATCCTGCAAAGCCTGCGGAAGGATCCTCGTGTTCTTCGGATCAAGGAGAGGGACCATTACTGGCTGGCCACTCTCCTTGATCCGCGGTACAAGGGTAAGGTTGCGGACCTTATCTTGCCGTCGCAGAGGGAGCAGAGGATGAGACATCTCAGGGAGGCCTTGCAGAAAGGTCTGTGCAACGCGTTCCCAGAAACTGGGAGGCTACAAACTCCTGGTCCTGGGCGACGAGTTGCTGAGGCTTCGGTCAGTGGCAGAAGGAGCGGTGGGGAAGGTGGACGTCTGACCGATGCGTTCAGACAATTTTTTAGTCCGCAGCCCCAAGGTATGATCGGTTCCAGCAACCATCGCCAGCGTCTGATATACATGGTGCAGGAATACCTTGGGGCAAGGTCAGACTTGGACACCTTTCCCACCGAAAATCCTCTGGCTTACTGGGTCCTGAGGATGGATCACTGGCCAGAGCTTGCACAGTATGCAATTGAGCTACTGGCCTGTCCTGCCTCCAGCGTTCTTTCCGAACGCACATTCAGTGCTGCTGGAGGATTTGTGACTGATCATAGGGTGCGCCTGTCCACCGCCTCGGTTGATCGACTGACATTCATCAAAATGAATCAGTCTTGGATCACCACCAGCTACCAGGCACCTGAGGCGGATATAACCGAATAATTTTTAATGTCACATCCCTTCAAGACTGCCTATGCTGATGCTGAGTGACTGTCCTCTTATGTTCACTGACTATCCTCTTCCTCCTCCTCAATGATCCATGCCACAGCACCAGTGCCTAAGGCACAATTTTTCAGCCCCTGTTTAACAGGGGCGTGTACTTACAATTTTTAAAAAAAATGCTTCGCAACACGTGTGACTGCTGTGCTCCAAGTACAGTCTCTGTGAGGGCCGTGTTGCAGTGTTGTGGCACCAGCACCAGTGCCTAAGGCACAATTTTTCAGCCCCTGTTTAACAGGGGCGTGTACTTACAATTTTTTTAAAAAATGCTTCGCAAACACGTGTGACTGCTGTGCTCCAAGTACAGTCTCTGTGAGGGCCGTGTTGCAGTGTTGTGGCACCAGCACCAGTGCCTAAGGCACAATTTTTCAGCCCCTGTTTAACAGGGGCGTGTACTTACAATTTTTTTTAAAAATGCTTCGCAACACGTGTGACTGCTGTGCTCCAAGTACAGTCTCTGTGAGGGCCGTGTTGCAGTGTTGTGGCACCAGCACCAGTGCCTAAGGCACAATTTTTCAGCCCCTGTTTAACAGGGGCGTGTACTTACAATTTTTTAAAAAAATGCTTCGCAACACGTGTGACTGCTGTGCTCCAAGTACAGTCTCTGTGAGGGGTTGCAGTGTTGTGGCACCAGCACCAGTGCCTAAGGCACAATTTTTCAGCCCCTGTTTAACAGGGGCGGGTAATTACAAATCTTGATCTAATAGTTCACAGCAGGGCCCATTCCTGCGCCCACCAAGAGTAACTATGAGGGCCTGCAGTCTTGTGGCAACACCGTCCACCACCACCGCCAAAGGCCCAATTTTTCTGCCCTGTTCATCAGGTGCTTGCAATTACAAATCTTGATCTAATAACTCACAGCAGGGCCCATTCCTGCGCCCACCAAGAGTAACTATGAGGGCCTACAGTCTTGTGGCAACACCGTCCACCACCACCGCCAAAGGCCCAATTTTTCTGCCCTGTTCATCAGGTGCTTGCAATTACAAATCTTGATCTAATAACTCACAGCAGGGCCCATTCCTGCGCCCACCAAGAGTAACTGTGAGAGCTTACAGTCTTGTGGCAAAACCGTCCACCACCACCACCACCACCACCCCCAATTTTTCTGCCCTGTTCAACAGGTGCATGCAATTACAAATCTTGATCTATTAACTCACAGCAGGGCCCATTCCTGTGCCCACCAGTCTTGTGGCTACACCAACATCTAATAGGGCAAATTTCTGCAGAGTATATACGCCAGGCCCCTACTTTCAAACATCCAACTTACAAACGACTCCTACTTGCAAATGGAAAGAGAAAACAGGAAGTGAGAGGAAATCTACCCCTAGGAAGGGAAATTCTATCCTGTTAGATTTAATTTGGGAAAAAGGTATCTCCTCTCTACTGATACTTTATCACCAATCCTTGTTTCAATTAAAACCCCACTTTTCCAAAAACATTTGTCATTGGGACGGAAAGTGAGGTGACATGTTCTGAACAGATGTGCAAAGACAGCAAATGTTACAGGGGTGATAACCCCTCCCTATGTTCTCCAAAAAGCTTAAAAATAGATTTTTTTGGGATGGAGCTACACTTCATAATGTACCTGTTCAGATTCTACTTAAGATCAAACCTAAAGCCGCAAGTGGTTTTAAATGGCTTCTTTTTTTCCTTTACAAATGTCATTTTGTGCAAGGACAGTTCTAAACACGGGAAACACATGCCACTTCACAGGCATACTTTGGACACCCCCCAGGTACCATATTTAAAGGAAAATGTCACTTTTTTTTTTTTTCACTTTATGCATCATTAAAATGACTGCTCCCGAAAAAACGTTAGTTTTTAAAAGTTCTTTTTGCATTGATATATGTCCCCTGGGGCAGGACCCGGGTCCCCAAACCTGTTTTATGACATTAACATGCATATTGGCCGTTGTAATTAGCACTTTTGATTTCGAACGTTCGCGTCCATTATAACGTATAGGGTTCGAAAATTCGCGCGAACTTTCGGTCCGTTCGAAGGTTCTGGTTCGAACCGAACCCGGGGTGTTCGGCTCATCCCTAATGCTGGGCATGTGGGTGACAGGGACTGTGTTTTTTTTCTGCTGCAGCAGATGGGGCAGAGAAACTTTCTGGCTACAGTCTACAGCTGGTGGTGTGCTGTGCGCAGATGTGCTGCTAGGACCTGGGACACCCTGTGCTATACCATCATCCCTGTCAGTGGAGGCTGCTGAGAGGTAATTACTCGGTATAGCAGGGGCAGACTGAAATGGGTAAGGAGGAGGAGAGACAGATTTGTGCCCCTTTTGTGTGGCTTTAAGGTGCTCTTGCCAATGTGCTGAGTGGTTGGATGTTAAATGCCTTGTTAAGCATGTGGTACCCAAATGGTTGGTGTTTTTGCCACGTTTGATGTGCTTGAGAGACACAATTTGCAGATAGCAACAGTGAGATCTGCTGCACATGTGCTGAAAAAGGTCCAGACAGCTGAGCTTTGGGGAGTTGGCCGGGAGATAACAGCTGGAGAATGTGATGGAATAGGTTGGCTGCTCACTACTCCTTCTTGAAGTCGGCCTCCTTGGGGTTGTGTCACCTCCCCTTCAGTTTCCTCCTCTGCTCTATCTGGCACCCAAGTCACATCAGTAAACTCATCATCATCATCATCTCCTCCATCTTCATCATTACCACTGGAGACAACTTGGCAATACGCTGGGGAACATGAATGCCAATTTGTCTACCAGTGTTCCTCCCTCTCTCTAGGCTCATGTTCCTGTCATCTTCAACCTCAGAAACAACATCTGAATCAAGTAATGGCTGGGCATCATCAAGGAGCAAGTGGCCAATGCTGTGGTCCAAAAATTCAGCTGACTCCTCAATGGCTGATGTTGGGGCTATGGCAGGAATAGATTTGGACAAGGAGGCAGGTTTATCCACTCTGGCAACTGCAGGGGACTGCTTGTATGACAGAGGATGAGGAGGATGAGGAAGGTTTAGTAAGCCAGTCCACCACCTCCTCTGCATGCTCTGGCTGGATAGCACGGGCAAACTCACTAAACAGAGGAAATTATGCCCTGCCAGGGGACTGACCACCATGTCCACCTTTGACTGTGGACACATTTGTTGATGGTTCCCTTACAGTGCCAAGGGAACGTCTGCCTCATCTTATTGTCCTCCCAGCCAAAAATGCTTGTAATCTGCTAAAAAGAAGTTTGTGTAATTTTTTGAGCTTCAGGCATTTTGCTTCAGGTGACAAAACAGCATTTTGCAAGCTGAAAAATGTGTGTGAACAGAGTGTGAACAGAGCCTTATGGGTCAGGTTTTTATGTATAAATGTACATCTTTTTTTAATGATTTTTGGCAAACAGACACATTTACTGTTGGTATGAAGGATAAAAGAAAGAACAAGAGAGTCAATTTTAAATTTCGGCAAAACTCAACTGATTGTAGATAGTACAATTAGTATAAGAATATTCTACTGAAGAACTAGAAAGATTAAAGCTACTCTAGCCCATTTTGATTTGAAAGGAAAGAACAAGGTAAAGGGTACAACCTGGTTTCCAAAAGATCAAATGGATATGTTTAATGGAGACATTGTAAAGCATGCTTTTTCATACCTAAAATAAAGTAATTTGAAAATGCAAGTCACACCCCGCACACACCACCCCCACCACGACCAGAACACATGTACGCTAGCCTACACACTATATAGTTACATTGATTAGTAGGTGAGGTTGAATAAAGGCATCAGTCCATCCAGTTCAACATGTGTGGGTGTGTGTATACATTTATGTCTCTAGCACTTCCTATATCTCTGTATATTGGTTACACTCAGGTGCCCATCTAAGTTTTTTTTTTAAAGCGGTTGTATACCCTAAATTGCAACTTGCACCTACAGATAAGCCTAGATTAAGGCTTACCTGTAGGTACAAGAAATATCTCCTAAACCTGCACGGTTTAGGAGATATTTGCAAAGAACGATTTACAACGCTGTCTACGGCGCATGCGCGCCGTAGACAACGGTGCATTGAACGGGTTAATCCCCATTCCCAACTGCGGCTCACCGCAGTTGAAGTGCCCCGCGCGCATGCGCGGAGCGACGTCTTCGCCGCTCTTGCCATTCACAGCGCCGCAGCGGCGCTGTGATTGGCCGGATCGGCGATACCCGGAAGAGCGATGGCTGCGGCTGGAGGAGGAGAAGAAGAAGGCGTCGGGGGCCCCGATCTAAGGTAAGTGATGCATAATGAGCTAGTATGCTAGTCATACTAGCTCATTATGACTTTCTCTTGCAGGTAGTTTAGAAAAAAAAAAGTGTAAACGGGTATACAACCACTTTAATCTTTAACACTCTCACACTTCTCACCCACATTTTTACTGTTCTAACAGTAAATAACCCCTTACACAGTTTAAGGTTAAACTGCTTCTCATTCAACTTCATTGAGTGGTCATGTGTTTTCTTGAGCTGCCTGAGACTGACCATTTTTCTTGTTATGCTATAATCATCATTTAGATATTTATATATTTTGAACATATGCCCTCTTAAACGTCTCCTTTCCAGAGAAAAGTAAGCATTTGTTTTAATTGTGTGTGTAGCCTTTCCTCATAACTGAGGTCCACCAGCCCCCTTATTGGGTTTGTTGCCCTTCTCTGGGCTCTCTCCAGCACATCCTTCCTGAGTAGGGATGAGCCGAACACCCCCCCGTTCGGCTCGCACCAGAACCCGCGAACGGACCTAAAGTCCGTGCGAGCTTTAGAACCCTATTAGTTATAATGGATGCGAACGTTCGAAATTAAAAGTGCTCATTTTAAAGGCTAATATGCATGTTAATGTCATAAAAAGTGTTTGGGGACCTGGGTCCTGCCCCAGGGGACATGTATCAATCTAAAATTTTTTTTTAAAAACGGCCGTTTTTTCAGGAGCAGTGATTTTAATAATGCTTAAATTGAAACAATAAAAGTGTAATATTCCTTTAAATTTCGTACCTGGGGGGTGTCTATAGTATGCCTGTAAAGGGGCGCATGTTTCCCGTGTTTAGAACTGTCTCTGCGCAAAGTGTCATTTTTGAAAGTAAAAAAGCTATTTAAAATCACTCGCGGCTAATGTTAATTCACGGCTCCCGTAACACAGAGAACAGTGATTCATTGAAACTCATTCATAAAAAAAAGTCATTGATAAAAAAAAAAAAAAAATGAAAAAAAAAAAAGCGTAGGGGTCCCCCCAAATTCAATAACCAGGCCCTTCAGGTCTGGGATGGATATTAAGGGGGATCCCAGCCAAAAAAAAAAAAAAAACATGGCGTAGGGTCCCCCTCAAAATCCATACCAGACCCTTGAGGTCTGGTATGGATTTTAAGGGGAACCCTAGCCAAAAAAAATGGCGTGGGGTCCCCCTCAAAATCCATACCAGACCCTTATCCGAGCACGCAACCTGGCAGGCCGCAGGAAAAGAGGGGGGGACGAGAGCGGCCCCCCCTCTCGCCTGAACCGTACCAGGCCACATGCCCTCAACATTGGGAGGATGCTTTGGGGGTCTAAGACCCCTAAAGCACCTTGTCCCCATGTTGATTAGGACAAGGGCCTCTTCCCCACAACCCTGGCCGGTGGTTGTGGGGGTCTGCGGGCGGGGGGCTTATCGGAATCTGGAAGCCCCCTTTAACAAGGGGACCCCCAGATCCCGGCCCCCCCCCCTGTGTGAAATGGTAAGGGGGTACAAAAGTACCCCTACCATTTCACCAAAAAAGTGGCAAAAATGGTAAAAAGGACAGGAGACAGTCTTTGACAATTCCTTTATTAAAATCTTCTTTCTTCTTTCTTCATCCTTCGGATTCTTCATCTTCTCCTTCCTTCATCTTCTTCCATCTTCTTCTTCCATTTTCTTCTTCCTCCGATCCGCTTCTTCTTGCGCTGGTCTTCTCGTCCTTCTCGTCCGGCATCTTCTTCCGTCGGCGTCGGCGTCGGTGTCGGTGTCTTCTTGGGCCGCTCCGCGCAATGGGAGGCTCCCGCTGTGTGAGGCTCCGCTCCATCTGACAGGTCTTTTAAAACGGAGGGCACCTGGTGACCCCGCCCCCCTCTGACATCATGGGGAAAGCCATCATGGAATTCCCCATGACGTCCCTGTGCGTCAGAGGGGGCGGGGTCACCAGGTGCCCTCCATTATAAAAGACCTGTCAGACGGAGCGGAGCCTCACACAGCGGGAGCCTCCCATTGCGCGGAGCGGCCCAAGAAGAGACAGAGACACCGACGCCGACGCCGACGGAAGAAGATGCCGGACGAGAAGGACGAGAAGACCAGCGCAAGAAGAAGCGGATCGGAGGAAGAAGAAAATGGAAGAAGAAGATGGAAGAAGATGAAGGAAGGAGAAGATGAAGAAACCGAAGGATGAAGAAAGAAGAAAGAAGATTTTAATAAAGGAATTGTCAAAGACTGTCTCCTGTCCTTTTTACCATTTTTGCCACTTTTTTGGTGAAATGGTAGGGGTACTTTTGTACCCCCTTACCATTTCACACAGGGGGGGGGCCGGGATCTGGGGGTCCCCTTGTTAAAGGGGGCTTCCAGATTCCGATAAGCCCCCCGCCCGCAGACCCCCACAACCACCGGCCAGGGTTGTGGGGAAGAGGCCCTTGTCCTAATCAACATGGGGACATGGTGCTTTAGGGGTCTTAGACCCCCAAAAGCATCCTCCCAATGTTGAGGGCATGTGGCCTGGTACGGTTCAGGCGAGAGGGGGGGCCGCTCTCGTCCCCCCCTCTTTTCCTGCGGCCTGCCAGGTTGCGTGCTCGGATAAGGGTCTGGTATGGATTTTGAGGGGGACCCCACGCCATTTTTTTTGGCTAGGGTTCCCCTTAAAATCCATACCAGACCTCAAGGGTCTGGTATGGATTTTGAGGGGGACCCTACGCCATTTTTTTTTTTTTTTTTTGGCTGGGATCCCCCTTAATATCCATCCCAGACCTGAAGGGCCTGGTTATTGAATTTGGGGGGACCCCTACGCTTTTTTTTTTGTTTTTTATTAATGAATGACAGCTCTCTGTGTTACAGGAGCCATCAATTCATTAGCCGCGAGTGATTTAAATAGCTTTCTTCCTGCAAAAATGACACTTTTTTGCAGGGAAAGTTCTAAGCACAGGAAACCTGCCCTCCTTCACAGGCTACCTATAGACACCCCCCAGATGTGATACTGCAATGCTGTTCTAACAGCATGCACACACATATCCCCAGAAATAAAGAACATATTGTTGTCAGCAGTCAGCAGCACACTGACACGCTGACACTGTGAGTGAAACATAATATGCGAGGCCGCCGCCGCGGCGGCCTCTTATACCGTGGGGCGTGTATTAAAGCCCCTGAGCTATAATTGGCTACAGGCATCCTGCCTGTAGCCAATTATGGCTCTCCTCGCTGCCGGCGCTGTGATTGGCCAAGCATGCGGGGTCACAGTGCATGCTTGGCCAATCATCAGCCAGCATTGCACTGCGCGGGCCGCAATGCATTGCGGGGCCGCTCGCATCACACGAATTTGATGCGAGCGGTCCCAATAGTTCTGGGCTCGCCGAGCGAGCGAACACCCGGTGCTCGATTCGAACATGGGTTCGAATCGAACACCGGGCTCATCCTTATTCCTGAGGACTGGTGACCAGAACTGGACAGCATACTCAAGATGTAGCCATACCAGGATTTTGTAAAGTGGTAGAATTATAGATTTACTGTATCACTGGAGAACATCCCCTTTATAGTGCATGCTAACAATCTACGGGCCTTGCTTGCTGCAGCTTGCCATTGCATGCTGTTGCTGAGTCTGTCATCAACTAGGACCTCCAGATCCCTTTCCATCCCTGATTTCCCTGGGCGTCCCCCCCTCCCCCCCAGTGTGCAGTTTGCATTCATATTTTTAGCCCCTAAATGCATTAGCTTCGATTTATCAAAGTTAAACCTCATTTGTTTTGTAGTTGTACACGTCTCTAATTTGTTGAGGTCTTCTTGTAAAGTTTCAATATCATGTTATGCAGTTATTATTACCCTGCTTAGCTTTGCATTATCATCAAAATGCCGAGATTGAGCTATTTATACCAATCTCTATATCGTTTATGAACAAGTTAAACAGAATTGGTTTGTTTTAGCATGCAATTGGTGTGAACAGGTCATGAGGGTTTTGCTAATTAAGAATGATCCATTAGCTACTAAATATTAGGATTCACCTACTTTCTCCATCTGGGACCTTTACTGTTTAAAACAGAACTCTTTCCTTTTCACCCCCTTTTTAAAAGCAATAATTTTAAATCAATACTTGTACATTTCCCATCCCAATCTCTTATGGAGTACTGTACTTTAATCACAGTCATAAACTTGTCATAAACATGAAAACTTGCTATAATTTTTACATTACCTGTGTGACTTACAGATTGCAATAACCTTGTCATAATGTTTTAATGCTGTTCAGAAAAACAAATTAATATGCAGCATTGAAAAAGTTGATTATTATCATGGAGTTGGGCCATATTGCCAGTTTATATGCTACATTTTAAATAAATGTAATGCACCCAAACAATATGCTTATTTAAAGCATATATAATCCCAAAAGTAGAATGTTAAAAATTGCTGCTTACTAGTCTTTAGGTGTGGTGACTTTTTTTTAAAGCCTTTATTCACCTGTCAATTCTACCAGTAACACGCTTTCAGTCCTAGAATTACATAGAAACACAGAAAAGTGATGGCAGAAAAAAGACCAAGTGGTCCATCGAGTCTGCCTGTTTTTTTTTTTTTTTTTTGGTTGAGTTATTTTTTGTTAACTTTTTAGTATAGATCTATGTTTTTTTTTTAAAGCATGTTTTAAGCCATTTACTGTTGACTGACTCCCTGCCTCTGCTGGAAGTCTATTCCAATCATCAACTACCCTTTCAGTAAAATAATACTCCTTAAATAATACTTTCTGAGATACATTTTGACCTTCCCTTCAGTTAGTTTGAGGTCATGTTCATATGTTCTTTATCTTGGTTTCATATTGAAAATACTGCCTTCTTAAACCTTATTTCCCCCCTTGATTTATTTAAAGCTATCAGCTGACCTAGGGAGGAGTTGTAGATTGAAAATAGGAGAGGTCCAAGAACAGAGCCTTGGGGGACCCCAACAGAGAAACCTGGCGGAAGATGCACAGATGTGAACATTACCCATAGGAAAACATGTTAAATGGACTGTAGTGCATTTCTGCAAAACTGAAAACGCACTGCAAAACATAAAGGTATGAACCTAACCTTAGTCAGTTTTGAATTTTCTAAGCATATAGACTTAAAAGGAGTTGTAAACCCTCACAGTTTTGCACCTTAATGCATTTTATGCATTAAGGTTAAAAACCATTTGTGCTGCAGCAGTCCCCCAGAGCCCCCCTTTTTCTTACCTGAGCCTGATTGTTCCAGCGACAAGCACGAGCCCAGCAGCTCCAGCTGCTGTCTAGGGTCCTCATTGGATAGATTGATAGCAGCAGAGCCATTGGCTCCCGCTGCTGTCAATCAAATCCAGTGACACGGGAGCCGGGGAGCCAGTCTGAGTCTTGCTGTCTGTGTCAATGGTCGTAGCAGTAGGACTCTAGAGCGCGCTCGCATGAGTGCCCCCATGGAGTGCGGCTCTCTGTGGGGGCACTGGAGAAGAGGAGGAGCCTGGAATGCCGGGGGACCCCAGAAAAAGAAGGATCGGGGCCACTCTGTGCAAAACCCTTGCACAGAGGAGTTATGTATAACATGTTTGTTATTAAAAAAACAAAAAAAAACAAAGCTTTACAATCACTTTAACATACAGATTAGCTGTGTATGGGGAACTGTGTCAAACACTTTTACAAAATCCAAGTATAATATAACAACAGCCACTACTTTGTCTAAGTTTATGCTTGCCAACTTTTGTTTTTCATGAATCCATGTTGTCTATTGCCTAAAATGTAGTTTTCTAGCAAAAACTCTTCTATGTGGTATTTTATTAAACTATCCGTATCTTCCCGACTATTATGCCTGTTAAACTGACCGGTCTGTATCTACTTGGTAAATTTCTTGTTCACTTTTTAAAAATAGGTGGTACCATATTGGTCTTGCACCAATCTAGTGGCACAGAGCCAGCCATTAAAGGGACTCAATGGCTTCAAAATAACAGAGCTCAATTCTTTGAGGACACGTGGGTATAAGACATCTGATCTATTCTGTTTTTTTTATTCTTTTGCAGCCCTAAATTCCTTTTTACATATTCTGTTATATTCTTTGTAACGTTCAAAATAATATAGTGTTTCTTCATTTGTTTTTAAATTACATTTTCTTATTCTTGTAGCCTCCCTGGCAGTATGATTATGTCACATTTTTGCATCTCAAAGCGGTACAATTATTTTGCATAGAAATTTGGCATTTTAAATTGTAGGCCTGTAATTTTTAGCAATAACACACTTAGCCTCCGTACACACGGTGGGAAAATCCGATCATTCCGAGCGTGATGACGTTCGTTCGTTACGACGGGACTATGTTCACGTTAGTAGCTAATAGCTTTTTTTTTTAAAGGTAGAGTAGCCAATAGCTTTGGTCTCGTAATTTGATCTGAGCATGCGTGGCACTTTGTCCGACGGAATTCTCGACACACGATCGGAAAAAGTCTGATGGAATTTTGTTGTCGGAAAATTTGAGATCCTGCTCTCAAATTTTTTCCGTCTGAATTTCTGACGGAAAAAGTCCGATAGAGCCCATACGCAGTCAGATTTTCCGACAACATAATCTGATCAGACTTTTCCCGTCGGATTTTCCGACCGTGTGTACGGGGCATTAAATCTGTCCACCAGTAGTAGATATCCCAGGTATGACGAAGTTTGCAACACAAAATCATAAATTATAATATAAGAAATAAATATAAATAATTATAAAAAATAATAATATAATAATAATTTCCCCACGATTCACTATCGCTCAATTCTACAAGTGTTCTAATTTACTATCACTGTTTTCTAGCTGATCTAAAACCACTTTTGACGTAAAGGGAAACTTTTTGGTTGCTATGGACAATCTCAAGTTTACAGGTAAAAAAAACAGTATAGATAATATAAAACTGCATGCAGGGCATTGGACAAAGCACTGGGGACAAAAATGATGTGAAATAATTTCACACAGTAATGTAATCTGTAAGATGTGTTATGATTTTTCACTTTTTCACTCGCAGGGAATGGAGCCCGGCACAGAGAGGCACAGAGAGGCTTCGGGCAGAGGACAGAGCCCACGGACACAGCGGGGGGACATCGCAGGATCGGGGTTACCGCTAATGGTGCTAAAATTTAACCATGAGCCACACTTGGGAAAACCACCAGGAAGGTTAAGCTTTTTTTCAATTTGGGCATGAGCCACATAGGTTTTATTTTTAGCCTTTAAAGGCTTGTTGCCCATGGGAATATATTTTGCAGCCCGTTTGCATACAGTCAATATTCCCTCCCAGTTGAAGTTTTTTACAGCTAACATTAATTAAATTGTGCTATGGTCACTGCTACCCAGATGTTCTTTTATATGAACATTAGTAATACGCTCTGCATGATTTGAGATTACCTGCTCCAGCAGAGAATAATTTTTGGTTGGGGCCTCTATAAGCTGTATCATAAAATTGTCTTGTAATAGGTTTTTAAATAGCCACCATTTACTGTTTCAATGCCATTACTCCACTCATTTTCAGGATAGTTAAAATCATTACCACTGTCCCAGCATTTGCAGCCCTTTCTATCTATGCAAGGAGCTGAGTCTCATTAACACTGGGAGGCTTGTGACAAACTCCAGTAATTAACTTTAAAGTAAGCACACCCATATGCAGCTCCACCCATAATGCTTCAACACCATCACACTCTCCATCCACTAGGTCCTCTTTAACATTCACTTTGAGATCACTTTTCACATAGAGACAGACAATGCCACTTTTTCATTTTAGCCCGTCTCTCTGAAAGTGACCATAGCCAGGAATGCAATTATGAGAGGTGTATTTTATGCAGCTGAACAGGCCACCTTGAACTTGTCAGATTGCCAATATACAGCGTTACATGTAATAGAATCATACTTTAATTGTATAAATTGTCCAAAGAGACTAGAGAGGATCTGCATTTAGCTTTTCTCCAGCTGTGAATGAGTTAAGTTATCCTTTCAAGTAACAAGTTTCGGAAAGTGAATGCTAATGGGTTCAGGCTGTAAAAATTCCACTTTTACAGCCTCGCCTTCTCAGTGAATTATTGGTCTTGCGTATATCATGAGAGAGGAAAAGTGCAGCCCTTGCAGACTTGCAAAGACCTCGTATTTCAAGTATGCCATGAGGGCGCATGACAATACTTTCAAAAACATCTGACACAGGCATCATTTCCCATCTCCCTATAAGCAGCCAGTTTCACTGGGCACCTAATGGAGCCCTTTGATTCTCTATTGAGGTTAATTGTCATGTCCCTGACAATCAAGTCCTACTTAACTGCGTCTCTCTGAGATTTTGGTGTTAAGTAGGTTAAAATCTACTTCCGCTCTTCACAAAAAAAATTTGGACACATAGCAGGATTTCATTGTTCAGTAACTGAAGTATTGCACATATAGCTATAGACAAGAATAAAGTGAAATATACTGTATACTAAACCAAGGTCATCTGTGTGGCAGATAAAGCATGTAATTTCCTTGTTTGAAATGTAATCCTGAGCCTTTAAATTGTGCCCTGGCTCAATCTGAGACAAGTTTGTGCTTTGATTTTATTTTACTGCACAAGTCAATGCATAGAAAATACATGTTAAATGTATGCATGGTAAATGTGCATAAAAACACAGTTTTTTTAATTTTCTTGGACTAATATTTTTTTTTCTTGTTTTTTAATTACAAAGAGAGGATGAAAGAAAGAGTAACTCTTACATATATCTAAGTGATCTCTCTGGGTCAACAGCCTCCTATGGCTTCCAATACCATTTCTATGCTTAACACACCCACATTTTTTTGCCCCTCTCAGCTTACCCTATCAGTCTCCTCATGCAGCACTAATTTATAAATGGACAAATCAGTATGGATGTCACAACATTTCCTCAAACTCAATAAACTCAATCTATCCAAAACTGAGCTCAAAATATCCCTCCATGCTCTCTCCCCTGACTTCTCTGTTGAGATAACTGGCATATGTATCAGTCTCAACCAGCAGGGTAATAGGTGTATTGCTGGACTATGAACTCCTCTTCCAGCCCCATATCACTGTCCAATTCTTGCCTCCTCAATCACTGTAACATCTACAAAATATCTCCTTTTAAACCAACACCACCACAAAGCTACTAGTTCACTACCTTTTTATCTCTTGCCTTGAATATAGCAACTCCCTGCTCATTGGCCTAACTTTACATAGGCTATCCCCATTCAGTCTATCGTGAGTGCTGCTGCCAGGTTTATCCACCTTACCAACTATTAGTTGTCTGTTACTCCTCTCTGCCAATACTCTAATGTTGCTTCTGCTCACCCAACAAATACAATTAAAAACACTAACAACAATGTACAAAGCCATCAACTACTTTGCCTCCAGTTACATTACCAATTTCATCTTAAAATACCAACCAAACCACTCTCTTTACTACTCCCAAGACTTCCTGCTCTCTAGCTCCCTTGTCACCTCCTCCCACACTTGCCTCCAGGACTTCTTCAGAGACCCCTCCCATCATCTAGACCTCCTGATTTCTAGCTTCCTTGTCAACTACTCCCACACTCACTTCCAGGGACTTCTTCAGAACCACTCCCATTCTCTGGAACTCCTTATCCCAATCTGTCTGACTATTTTCTACTCTATGTGCCTTTGGCCAATCCCTGAAAACTCAAAGAGGCCTATTATGCCTCTAGGATACTTTTATTTTCTCCATCAGCATATCTCCCACAGTTATTGACTTTTGTATCGCTTAACACCTCCTTTTAGATTGTAAGCGTTAATGAGCTGAGCCCTCTGATTTCTCTTGTATTGAATCATATTATAACTGTACTGTCTCCCTCAATTGTGTAAAGTGCTGCACAAACTGAAGGTGCTATATAAATCCTATATTATATTAATAATAATATTAACAATAATAAAGCCCTTCTTTCTCCACAGCTGCTAACCAATGGAGGATAGCAGAGAAACGTGGGATAAAAGTAATAGAGTAATACACTACTCATGTGTGCTGCTTTGCTAACACCCATCTTTGAGCATTGATCAAGGAGGCAGGTAGCCCTAATGTGAGAGAGAGAGAGACATTTATGCAAAAGATTATTTATAGAACTGTGAGATCTGGATTTATGCAACTTCACCGCTGTTGAGCTGCTGGCTATAACAACCAGTCATGTTTCCCAAAGAATGGGAGATAAAAACCATGATGACTGGTGTGATAACCAGTTCATCTTTTGCTACAGTTCCCATAAACCACTCTCTATGCAAAGGACTTAGTTCGAAATGCCATAGCCCTAGTATGGTGGGGTTCTGGGATCAATTCTTGCTAGAGCTACTATCTCATGGAATGTGTCTCTCTTTGCCATACTGTTTCAACTGGGAGTGCTATTTTACTCCTACATCCTTAAAACATATGCCTATAAAACCTTGTTCAAAGGTACATTCACATTGGTGCAGTGATGCAGCTGCTGATTCTGTTCTGAAATCCTCAAGGACAGAAATGAGTATACCTGTGCCTCTTACATATTTCCACAGAGATATGTATGACATCAGCAGATGTATCACACATTTTTGCATGTAAATGTTGGAGATTGTTGTAGATTTTCAATTGTTCTGGGGTCCCCCCTTGGGAAACCAGGTAGTACAACCTATATGTAGTATTGTAACATTTACATTGTAAAAGTATAATTGTGATAACACATCACAGTTGCAAGCCCCAATAACAACACAAGAGTTGTCACAATCCATTCACACAAGGAATTTGTATGCTTCTCAAGGTAGCCATACATGACTGGCTGAACAAGGGAAAATCAATGCATTCCCCCATCCATGCTAACAACATGAATGATGGAGCCTCCACTGCTATTGTATCCAAGTAGCCGTGGTACCCATTGCTGCCTGAATACAATGGTACCACGAACAGTAACTGCACCTGCTAGCATTGACTGTTCAGTTAAAGGGGTTGTAAAGGTTCGTTCTTTATTTTCTAAATAGGTTCCTTTAACCGCTTCCCGACCGCCCACTGCCTATATACTTTAGCAGAATGGCACGGCCAGGCAAAACCATGTACGGGTACGTGGCCCTTTAATTGCCTGGCCGTGGGTCACGCGTACGGGTACATGGCCCTTTAATTGCCTGGCCGTGACCCCGGCCGCGGGACCAGCAGACCCGATCACTGCTGGTGTCCCGCAATCGGGTCACAGAGCTGAAGAACGGGGAGAGGTCTGTGTAAACAAACCTCTCCCCGCGCTTCCTACTCTGCCTGTCATTGATCGGCTGTTCCCGGTCATCGGGAAAGCCGATCAATGATGTCAGACGTCAGCCCCGCCCCCTAATGTAAAAAAACACACACACACGTCACAGCCCATAAACCCTCCCCTCCCCCTAGTGGTTAACTCTTTCACTGCATGTGTCATTTATACAGGAATCAATGCATTTAAATAGTATTGATTGCTGTATAAATGACAATGGTCCCAAAAATGTGTCAAAAATGTCCGATGTGTCCGCCATAATGTCGCAGTCACCAAAAAAAAATAGCTGATCGCCACCATTACTAGTAAAAAAAAAAATATTAATAAAAATGCTATAAAACTATCCCCTATTTTGTAAACGCTATAACTTTTGCGCAAAACAATCAATAATCGCTAATTGCAATTTTTTTTTACCAAAAATATGTAGAAGAATACGTATCGGCCTAAACTGAGGAAAAAAAAATGTTTTTTTATATATTTTTTGGGGATATTTATTATAGCAAAAAGCAAAAAATATTGCATTTTTTTCAAAATTGTCGCTCTATTTTTGTTTATAGCGCAAAAGATAAAAACCGCAGGGGCGATCAAATACCACCAAAAGAAATCTCTATTTGTGGGGAAAAAAGGACGCCAATTTTGTTTGGGAGCCACGTCGCACGACCGCGCAATTGTCAGTTAAAGCGACGCAGTGCCGAATCGCAAAAAGGGGCCTGGTCCTTTGGCTGCCAATTGGTCCGGGGCTGAAGAGGTTAAGCTAGTGCATTGTTGGTTCACTTACCTTTTCCTTCAATTTCCCTTCTAAATGTTTTTTTTCTTTGTCTGAATTTCTCACTTCCTGTTTCTCTTCAGTAAACTTCACACCATCATCCGAGCTGTGTTTAGTCAGCCAGAACAGCTTACTGAAAAGCTTACTGAGGAGGAACAGAAAGTGAGAAATTCAGACAAAGAAAACAAAGAAAAAAAAACATTTAGAAGGGAAATCGAAGGAAAAGGTAAGTGAACCAACAATGCATTAGCTTAAGGGAACCTATTTAGAAAATAAAAAACGAACCTTTAATAAATTTCCACTTGGCCCAGTTTACCTTTAAATCAGTTTTTGCTGAGCCACATGGTGTTTTCAGGACCACCTACAGCTTAAATTTCAATTCAACAGGGGCCAGCTGAAATACAAGCTATCTCTGGCCAGCCTTAGGTTGCAGGAAAGAAATTAAATTTTTTCCGCCATCAACACAGACAGTGCTCACAGGGGAAACCCTCCTGCTGTGCCATTGTCTGTTCAGAGAAGACAGTGATTATTGCTAGCAGCTATACAAGCCACTAGTGATAATCGCAAAAGAATCCGGTAGGCTGGTTGTACCCAAATTGACCGATCAATCAACTTGGTACATTCGGTCTGCCCATTAACAGTTAGAATCTCAGCCAGTTCCTGCTGAACCAGCTGAGATTTGAACCATGTATGGCTGGCCTTAGTGAAACCATGCACATGCTGGTGTGTCTGTTTTAGTCAAACTCTTCACATATGACAAACTTCATAACATTAAGTTATCATGTTTTGCCTTATTCTGTCAAATTTATCTCATATTACATTCATTGACAGCAACAATGCATTAACCTTTCCTTAACTGTGAGGAAACCCTGAATTAAATCAGCTTAGATAGGGATTTTAGATTAAGCTTATCCCAGCAATCGTTTTATGTTTTTTTTTGTATTTATACAAAACTTTGCCTGACCACTTGCTGCTCTACTTTAATGATCTTATTATAAGATATATCAGACTTTTTTGGTTCCCAATTATTTTTGTACTGTTTATTTACCCTTACTAGAATTGCTGCTTAGGGCTACTGTACAAAGGTTCTCTATCGGCTACATGGCAATTTTTCATTACAGGTGACTTTAATTCATATGTGGGAGTTTCAACAAGCATGCGTTATTATTATATACACATTTACAATTCTAATGCCGCGTATAGACGATCGGAATTTCCGACAACCAAACTGTATATTTATTTCCGATGAATGTTGGCTGAAACTTGTCTTGCATACACACGGACGCACAAATGTTGTTGGAAATTCCGATCGGCAAGAATGCGATGGCGTTCAACATGTACGACGAGACCAGAAAAAGGAACTTCAATAGCCAGTGCGCCACCCTTTGGGCTCCTTCTGCTAATCTTGTGTTAGTAGAAATTTGGTGAGAGACGATTCGTGCTTTTCAGCCTTGTGCTTTTCAGTTTGTTACCGCTCTCCAGTTTGTGCTTGTGAGTTTGTATCTGTTTTTCAGTGCGTGTAGTCAGTTCGTATCTGTTTTTTCAGTGCGTTCTTGTCCGCTCGTTTCTGATTTTCAGCTCGCTCTTCTCAGGCCTTTCTGATTTTCAGTGCGTTCTGTTAGTGCTGACCAGCCAACCGTTTTGAAGCCATGTTGCGGTTATGTATTTTTCAAAGAGTTTGTCCTATGCAGGGGCTTGGTGTTGGGGTTCGTACTTTGACACAAGCCCTGTCCATGAACAGGGGGAGGAGGAGCTCATGGATCAAGAATTTCTAAGGAAAAATTCTACTAACTATGTGGCCTCAGTTGGGCCTGAGGCCGGCTTTCCAGATCAACCAACCCCAGCTGCACTTGAAGCTGGCTGTCCTGGCTTGCTCCCCCAAAGCGCCCGCAAAGTCAGACAAAAATATCTGGAGTATTTTGAGGATAGGGGGGCCATTGATATGCCAGCAAATGTTTGAGAAACATTTTTAAAATACATTTTTATTTTAAACTGAAGTAATATTTAATTTAATTTACTGCTTGTGTTTCTTTTAGCTGTCTCCTAGGTTCTCCAATGGGCTTTTCTTTTTGGCCATTTTCTTAAATAGTGCAAATGTAGTTTATTTGATACATGAGGTGACAATCTCTTCTTCAGCTAACTATTCTGTTGTGAGTCTGCTATACACACACATTGTTTTTGTTGTTAATGTATGTAATGCATTAATGTTAAAAATAATCATCTGGGGGCATGACTTGGCACGCATCGGAGATGGCTGCCTAATACAGGATTTCCGTCGGTGAAGCAGCCTTAGCCCATCTCCCTGCACCCAGACTGCTCGATAATGAGCAGGAGGAACCTAGGCACACCTCGCACAAGATCCCGCTGCTTGTCAGCAGCTTACAAAGGGAGAAATATCATGGGCCTCTTCAGAAATCAACCAGCAGCCTGGACTGGCATGTCAGGGAGCAAGATGGCAGCGCCACGTGTGGAGGAGGACTATAGCAAAGACTGCCAGTCCACAATGGAGGACAACGGTAGGGGAACCCCTCACCCAGATCTTCCCCTCACATATGCCGGGATGTCTGGCTTTGCAGCTGACATTAAGGCTACCATTTCAGCGGCGATAACGGACTTAAAATCCAGCATGCTTGTCCTCACAGACAAGATGGCCACTGCAGAAGCAGCAGGAAGACAAATGGAAAAGACAATACACTGACTAGAAAAGGTAACCACCTCACAGTCTCAACACCTTATTTAAATTAACAAACACCTCAAGGACTTAGACAACAGAGGGAGGAGGAATAATATTAGGGTATGAGGGATCCCAGAGTCTGTGAATGCGGAACAAATCAGCCTTACAGAGGGTTTTTAATAGCCTGCTAGAATGTCTTGAAGACACAGCCATAGACTTTGTAGGGGCTCACAGAGCACTTAGAGCCAGAGGACCTGACAGCATGCCTCCACGCGACATTATCTGTTGCTTACAAAACATTGCCCTAAAGGAGGATATTATGCGTAAAGCACACAGAAATTATCAGATCATCTTTAATGTTGAGACTATTATGCTCTTCCACGATCACTCACAGATCACATTAAAGAATTGAAGAGCTCTCCGGCCATTGCTAGAGAAGCTAAGAGGACTTATGCTACATGTAGCGCTTCCCATTTATACTCTTGGTGAACTATAATGGGAAACAACATACACTCCGCTCACCATAAGATCTTCCTGAATTTTGTTAGACACTCCAACTAGATCAAGTGGAACTACTGGAGTGGTATCAAGAATTTATTCTACCTCTTCTGGACAGGTCTCAACCCAGATCTCCATTCGCCTCACCAGACAAGCGTCAACCTAAAAAGCTGAAACCATCTGGCGGCTCCCAAGCAGGAACACCAACCAACAGACCTCATTCCTCCAGAGGACCCGAAGACATCTGAGAGCAAACCCCCTTGACTTCAAAAGTCACAAAACAATCTGGACACAGCAAACATAGTGACAAACCCAATAAAGCCACGTTTGGATGAGGCCAGACTTTCCCCATTGTAACCCCACTGTACACGGGAACAATAGATCCCTACTTTTTCATCACCCTGGAAAGTCAAATCCTTGCAGGGATTAATATACTTACTCACCCTTGATCCCCATATGTTCATAAGGGATCCACATTTGAGACTTTTCAGCGAAAATTAACTCACTTCATACCCGACTACAGTTTTTCAAACCTGGAAGAAACTGACAGGCACAAGAGGAAGATCTATTGACTCTCCATATATGGACTGGATTATACACACCGGGACAATCTCTTCTCTTACTTCCATAGGTTATCGCCAACTAAGTGGGAAAAGGACTAAGGTTATAATAGAAACCACAGATTATACACTGACAGTAGGCAATTATGGCTAACAGTTGGTAACTGATAATCTAACCGGGCCACATAGAAATGTAGATCAAGGAGATGTTGGCTATAACTATGGGTACACTGCAAATTTCTAGGCCCTTCCCTACCTATGGCATTGTTTGGGAACAGCACGGTTTACAACCCCAAATATTTGGGGACCGTGCAGTTTCCATTCAGGGCAGTGGTGGTTTCACCTAACCTAACTTTTACCTTACCCTGTTTAGGTTTAATTTTTAAATGATAAGTTTAAAGTCTCCTTCTTGGGGCACCATGGGTGCAGAGTTGACGATGTTAGCCTCTATATTGTTATATAGGCTGCTACCGATCTTAGTTCAAACCTCCGTTTTTCCAGCTTAACCAACCAAGTAGGCTGCCGCCCACTAACCCCCAAAGAGTGCCCCTTAACAAGAACATTTTACCCTGTTGAAGGGCACTAATTTACTTACCTTGGACCCATATTGGTATCCAAGTAGATTACAGTATCTCTCCTTCATTCTTCTCTTATTTCCACCTTATATTTCCTCTTCTATAATTCTGTTTATCTCTCACTTTCAAGTGTAACACGGTATATATTGTTGTGTAATACACACTATATACTCTAACGGTTATCAAAGCTTTATTTCCAGACTCCAGCTTGCCGACCCTCTCTGAATCCGCACCATGGCTTACTCCTCCCTGGGACACAAACCCACGGTGATTTTGCACAACACCAAAGGATTGAGTATCCCTGAAAAATGCACTGCTCTCCTAAAAGAACTCAAAAAAGGTAGGCCTTGCTTTGTATTTCTACAGGAGACTCATTTCAAGACCTAAGATTACAGACTCCTTTTTCACACATCCAAGGGAGTTTCTATACTGATTAGTAGAGATGCCTCCTGTGAGCTCACTGACAAACTCATTGATCCCGGTGGAAGATTCCTCTTTCTGAAGGGAAAATGTTGTGGAACCCCTATCACGTTAGCAAATGTATATTTTCCCAACACTGCCCACTTAACCTTCTGCCAGCGCACACTTGACAAACTCAAAGACTTCAGCTCAGGATGCCTTATTATGGGAGGAGACTTTAATGTGCCGCTGAACTCTCTAACAGACATGTCCACAGGAAAAACGTATATTACTTACAAAATTCTCAAACAAATCAAAACTAGAATGAATATGCTTGATGCTTTACTCACCCAGATGATAGGGACTACACTTTTTATTCTATACCGCATTGTTGATATTCAAGAATCAACTTTATCTTTGTCTCACAAAGATCTTGACAAGATTTCGGGAGTCAATATAGGGATTCAAACCCTATCTGATCATGTTCCTGTCTCTTTAACTCTGAATCTGTCAGAGCCCCCTCCCAAGTCTAATACATGGAGGCTAAACCTTTCTCTATTGACTGACACAATACTGTTCCCTCAAATAGCTGCATCACTGAAGGACTATTTCACTCACAACACTACACGAGAGGTAAACCCCATGATGGTCTGGGAAGCCCATAAATGCACTATCCAGGAAGAACTTATCAGTGTGGGAGCACAACATAAAAAAGCCAAAGAGAAAGAAATTAAACACCTGACAGAAGAAATCCAAACTCTAGAAACCCAACATAAACAATACCTGTCTGAACAATCCGCACTAGAGCTTTTAGAAACTAGAAAAACACTTCAACAGATTTTTGACACTAGGACTAAAAGATATTTTTTAAGAAAGAAAATGTATTATGAACACGGTAACAAAACAGGAAAATTTCTAGCGAGAGCCCTACAAAATGCAAGAACACAACAAAATATCTCAGGCACACAAATGAAAGACGGAAAACTGGACATCACCACTAAACATATTGCTCATCACTTCCATGACTATTACACAACCCTATATAACCTACCTGAACCTCAGAAACCAGGTAAAATTCAGGGAACTAGGCAACAAATCATTCAAAATTACTTAAAATAATCTAATTTACCCACTCTGACAGGTGATGACATTATGTGCATGTCCAATTAGAGAGACCTATCGAAAACATAGAACTCCAACAAGTCATAAAAGACCTTAAGTCTGGGAAAAGCCCAGGACCAGATGGCTTTACAACCATTTACTACAAAACCTTTCAAACCACCCTGCTTGGGCCGCTACTGAGAGCTTTAAACTCCATGTCAAAACCCAGGGAGACTCCATCAACTTTCCTTGCGGCTCACATCACAGTCCTTCCCAAGCCAAACAAGGACCCAGCAAATTGTGCCAGCTACAGGCCAATTTCACTACTAAATCTAGATGTAAAATTGATGTAAAAAATCATTGCCAACAGATTGAAACCCCTGCTTTACAGCCTGATAGGCCCTGAACAGGGTGGATTCATGCCGGGCAGAGAAACAAGAGACAACGTGATTAAAGCACTTGATCTAATACATGCCACCCGGGCGCAGAACATCAAAGGCCTTTTCCTGTCAACTAATGCAGAGAAGGCCTTTGATCGCGTGGCCTGGGATTTTATGCTGGAGACATGCAGGTACATTGGATTGGACAGTCATATGATGACATGGATCTCCTCTCTCTACAGAAATCCAACTGCACAACTCAAGATCAATGGATCTTTATCAAACACAGTCAAAATTAACAATGGAATGAAACAGGGATGTCCCCTCTTGCTCCTTCTGTTCATTTTAACACTTGAACCATTTATCAGGTGAATCATGGCAAAAAGCGCAATTCAGGGGTTTAAAATAGCTGGAAGGGAGTTCAAAGTAGCGGCCTATGTGGACGATCTGCTATTTTTCATAACCAATCCACACATCTCACTCCCCTCCTTAATGAAAGAATTTTCACTATTTGGATTTATCTCAACCCTAAAAATCAACTACTCCAAGTCAGAAGCTATGAACATTTCCATTCCCACAAAAACTCTCCAGACCATTAAATCCAATTGCCCCTTCAAGTGGGAGGATTCGGCGCTTAAATATCTAGGGATATGGCTGACTCCTAAACTATCCCAAATCTATGAACGTAACTTTGTACCCTTGCTAAAAAAAAAAACAATCTGCTCTGATCTCCAAACTTGGCACCCACGGTGCTTCTCATGGTTTGGGTGAGTTGCTATCTGTAAAATGACTATTTTACCAAGAGTTCTCTACTTATTACGGAACTTAACAATACAAATTCCCCAGAGTTTTTTTAAAGCTTTACATTCGACTCAATTTAAATTTATATGGGCCCATAAAAAAACCCAGAGTTAAATTCACCTTACTTACACAAGCCAAAGAAAAGGGGAGGGATGGACATCCCTGACTGATCTTACTATTTTGCCTCACATGTTACTTAGATTATTGATTGATTGACACTGTCACCATAACCATAAAGATTGGGTAGAATTGGAAGATGTATCCATTCGGTTCTCCCCATGGATCCCTTGGACAAGCTATCCAGCAGACGTAAAATCACACCCTCTCATAGGCACTACCCTGGCAATTTTCCATAAACTAACCAGACTCTCAAATTTTTCTTCTCACCTAAGCCCACTTACTCCTTTGCAGAACAACCCTGACTTTCTACCAGGAATAGGAAATTACACCTTATGTTCCACTAACTCAAACAAACCTCTTCTAGCTATGCACTGTTTCCACAACCACAAGTTCAGAGATTTCTCAGACATTAAGATAGACAACCACCTCCCAGACTTACCATTGTGGACATATTTTCAATGCTGCAGCTACCTTAATCACACAACAAAAAAATCTAACTTCAGTAGACCACTGACAGAATTAGAATTAATCTGCAATGCAGAAGAATCTATCCCCAAAACAACATTACTTGCCTACAGATGGATGCAGAATGGAGACGGTGCGGATGGGAGCTGATTCAGAGAGCGTTGGTCAAAGGCACTGGGTACTTCGCTTACCGATAAACAATGGCACAAAGCTTGCATATTTGCTCAAAAATGCTCATTGAGCACCAGAAGACAGGAAACAGCATATAAGCTGCTTACTCAATGGTATGCCACCCCTGTAAGGCCCCACCCCTGTATTCATGGTTTCCACAACACCCTGATACCTGCTGTCGCTGCCACAACGATAGGGGCACTTTATTGCACATATGGTGGCACTGCCCTGTGCTAAAACCTTTCTGGTATGAGGTCAGGGAGAAAGTGTTCCAGATCACAGAGACGAAGCTGAGGCTGGACACAGTATGTTGTCTCCTCCATGTCACAGATTTTACTATCAAATAGTACAAAAACTCGCTCTCCAAACATTTACTGAATTCTGCAAAAGCGCTCATTCCTCTTTATTGGAAGTCCACACGCATTTCAACAATTCAGGAATGGCTACATAAAGTATCCGAGGTCTGTGAGATGGAGGAGACCTTTGCTCAGTCGGGTGATAATGCGGAACGCTTCCATGATACGTGGTCGCCTTGGTTCCTGTATAAATACTCTCAAGCATACTCAAATCTAATAAATATATGTTGATGCTTTATACCTACACATGTTTGACCTTTACAGAGGAACCATACACTCAATGATGTATAAAGCTGATGTCTCTATACTTATCTAGATGACTGTTATGAAAGGACTTACCATGTAAAGTACTAAATAAGATTAGTGATATACTGGTGGACACAATACCACTACACTACCTTCTTCTTTCTATTCATTCCTCTCTCAGAACTAAAGTTCTTTCCCCTTTACAAAGACAATCTTTAAAACATGAGTTTTTTTGACACAATTGTTAGTATATTAACATAAATTTAAAAATGTCATACTTGACAACACCTTTTTGTAATTGCACACCATTACGTTTAACCATACGTTTTCTTACATCATTTCCGTATTCTCATTAAATGGAGCTGCGACTCCATAGTTGTATTTATATTACTTCAATAAACTTTGATGTAAAAAATAAAAAATAAATAATCATCCTTTTCAGCACCATGAATTAATTGTTTTGAGTGCCTAAAATGGCCTTATGAAAGTGCACTGAAACTGCACTGACACTGCACTTGTAGTGCAAAGTGGATTTGCCTTTAGTAAATAACCCCCATTGTCACTGTAAAAGCCAACTTACTCCAAAAACTGGTACTGAAGCCACACATTGTTGAGTATAAAACATTTTACTCAAAGCACATTCACGTGTGGATTAGAAAAGGGTTTTTGAACAAACCAACATCTTTGTTTTTATGTTTGACATTAGAAATATAAATGTATTGGTTAAACAGGCATGTTTCTATTACCTTTTGTATCACCACCCCCTCCCTTTAGAATGTAAGCTCTAAGAGCAGGGTCCTCCTATACCTTTTGTATTGAACTGTACTGTACTTGTGTTGTAAAGCAATGCGTAAACTGTTGGCGCTATATAAATCGTGTATAATAATAACAATGTTTCATCAGATGGGGTGATGTCACCCCTGTAAAAGCCAAATTTTGAAGATGCACACAAATTGGCAGTCAAAATGTGTATTTCCATCCTGATCCCATGCCTAATGTCAACATGTGCTAGCTCCCATCATGGGAGATCAATGGACATGTTTCGGGGGTGCAACCCTTTCCTCTCATCTAATTTAGTTGCGAGGAAGGGGTTGCACCCCAAAAAAGCATACCTTGATATCCCGTGATGGCAGATAGCACATGTTGACATACTGTGTGCATCTTCAAAATTTGTTTTTTAAAATACTTTAAAATTTTAATTAAATTAAAAAAAGTCCTTGACAAAACGGTACAATTTTTGTGTGTTTTAGATTCTGCCTAAAACATCAATGATTTTCTTCATTTTTTGTTGAACATCATTGAGGTTTTCATTTTATCTTTTCTAAATCACGATTGCACACCATGATCTCCCCGATGAGGACATGTGCACTTGCACTTCTGAAATGAGTTTCTTCTTCCACAACATCCACATCACCTAAAATAAAAAAAACACCATGTATTATAAATATGCAGGCATACATCTATTACCTGAATCAGTGGTCTCAGACACTCACCTGTTGTGGTCACTATTTCAACCATGTCATGAACCTCTCTTCCCTCCGCATCCTCAGTTTGTGGTGTGGTGACTTCCCCTTCTTTAGAAGGTTGGGGGTCCCTGGTGTCCTCTGATGTCCCGAGTCTTTTCTTCCCTATGTGAATAAAAAAAAGTATACTTAGCACACAGATATTTGAGGCAAGAAATAGGAATATGAAACATTGTTTGAAGTGTCGTACAATTGTCTGTTTTGGCAGAGTTCCAAGCTGAAGACATTCTTTTTTCCCTTTCTTCAAGCTGGAATACTTACCTTTTTTGGTGAAGTTTCCCACATGGAGACACCCCTAGTATCCACTGGAGCACCTGTGTGGGACACCCTAAAAAGGGTGTTCTGGTGTTCCACACTAGTGCTTCTGCGTCCAGATGTGTAAACAGCTGCTGAGTGTCCTCTCCTTACACTGAATCAAGTTTGCATTTCATTCTAGTTACAAACCCATCTAGACAACAAACTTCTTTTAATACAAATAGGCCTGAACAAATGTAGTTAACCTGCATCTGCCAAAAACATCGTATTAGTGGACGATTATTGTGCCCATGAACCTGAAACTTGCCATTTTTAACGCCATTTTAAACTGTACAACAGTAAAGAAAAGCACATGGAGCAGCACGAAAGTAATAATAATAATAGGAGCACATAACAAAATACTTACTTTTTTGCAGCACTCCCTTGATTCTTCTGTACTGATCCTACTCCCTCAATTTGAGGTCTGACTATCGTTTCCTCAGTTGATCCTTGGATCGCCGTACCCCAAAATTCTCCTGCAGACTGTTCACAACTTTGCTCATGATTTTGGCCTTGCTCACATTTGGGTTGCTGTACGGTCCATATTTCCCGTCATAGTCGGCCCTCTTCAAGATGTCCACCATCTCACCAAAGGACATATTTGAGACCTTAAATCTCCTGGATCATGACGTTTGTGGCTCTGGGCTTTCGTCGTTGCTGCTCTCCTCTGCATGCACCTGCTCTGTCTCCACCATGTGCTCCCCCAAAGAAGATCAGGGGCGGGTGGAGTTTCACGCATGCACAGTGTATATAAAGCGTAACATGCGTGCATCGTACGTACAGTCTGTGAGCGGAGGACGGAGTAGCGTAAGCGCCGATCATGCTAACAAAGGTACAATTTTAACTTGGGGCATCAGTGGCCTATACTGCTTATAGATTGAGGCCTAAATTGGGACAAAAAAGAAAAGGACGGCGCTCTCTAAATGCAGCGTGTTTTACAATAAATTTATTATAGTGGATTAAAAGCACTCACATTTGAGTAGATAAATTCCAGCATTTAAGATAGTAGAATAGGTTCATCCACATGTTCCCGGGTGATAGGAGCGTCACAGGCCAGTGGAAGGTGTTTTATGTCCTGGGTCCACTGGCCTGTGGCAACAAAAAGGCCCAGGAAGGGGGTAACGTGGAGGAGTCAGCACTTTTTTTGATTCGGCAGGCTACTGCTGCCCTCAGAACCACCCCCCAATCTTCAAGAGGCCTATGCCTGCATGGCAGCCAGAAAATTGCAGGAAATGGAGGTGGGCCAATGCCTCATTATCAGGCCCTAAATAAGGGGGTGATGGGCGAACTCACAAAAAAAGTCACGTATGTGAGTTGGACCATACTCCTCCTCCACCTCCTGCCACAACTCCAACACCACAGCCACAGCCTGGAAGGAAGTGAGGAAGGAAGACAAGAGAGTGATGGCCTGGGTTCAGTCTGGTCTGGCAAAAGATGCAGGCTGTTGTAAGACCACAACCTCAGGACATACATGTCATCTGCTGCTGCTCCTGATCTCTCAGAGTCATGGACCATATTGTGCTGACTATTAAATAGACTCCTCAGACTACCAATTTTGCCTGTCAAATAATTGATGTCTGCCCTGGGGTACAAAGGTTTCGCCAATTTCAACAGTTTATCCAGCATCAGCTTCCTCTTTATTTTGTTATGGCCACTAATAAATGTCTATTTTTTTTCACAAATACTTGGCTATGTGTTTTAGTTCAAAAAGGACAGTTTGTTTGTGAGTAGGCAGGTACATTTCAAAAAGACAATGTCAAATTAACAAGGGACACCAACCAATCTCCTTGAGGTTAAAAAATATAAGATAATAATGGTGTCGTGGTAACTTGACACACAAAATAAAAAAAATATTATGGAAATCACTTTAAAAAAAACATTAAAAAAAATCAGGAGATCTTGATAAAAAAAAGGAGATTACTATAAAAAAAAAAAAATAGAAACATTATTCTGGAGATCTGGCGAAAAAAATAAATAAAGATTATTCAGGAGATCACGAGAAATAATAAAGAAATCAGTTTGTCAGAACTATGTGTGAATATCAGCAGCAAAGCAACTTCATTATTCTAGCATTCTAAAGAAGAAGAGAATGCGCTGCATTAAAAAATAAAAAAATGTGCAGCGTGATGAATGTGCTATCTCCATTACGATTGCTAGTTTTACCAGACCGACGCTTCCGTCTCGTACTTGATTCAGAGCATGCGTGGAATTTGTTGCGTCGGAATTGTCTACACACACTGTTGTCAGAAGATTCCGACTGGAAATGTCCAATGGAGCCTACACACGGTAGGAACATCCGACAACAAGCTCACATCGAACATTTGTTGTTGAAAATTCCGATTGTGTGTAACGCTGAACTCCAGGGACATAGAAACACACCAGCTAATGCAGGTAAGTTACATTTAAAAAATCCTTATAGCGGAACTCCAGGAAGATATATAAAACACAAATGAATGAGATTCTGTATTTACCAATACATCATTAAATGTATTTTTATTTTTTGCAGTAAGTGTAAGTCCTTAAATTTGCCTAGGTATCAGCAACTTTCAGTCTCTGTACAGCAGATCTCAGAAATAGGAGTATGTTAATAAGAGGGGAAAACAAAGATAAGCCAATGACTGTGCTGCTTCTCTTTCACTCTCCAGTTAAAGGGTGGGCTCACAGGAAGTGGGCTGTGATTCACGCCACAAGACTGAGAACATCTAGTGGTACAAAATAAGTACTCTGGCAAAGAGATTAAAGATGAGCATGCAGCAAAAGCTAAAGTGAATCTAGTAAAAAGCTGATAAGTTGCCAGCATGGTTAAAAATGCAGACCTCTTGCCGGAACATACTGTACCATCAAACATCTTCTGCCCTGAACTCCCCTTAAACAATGGCATGCTACAAATTTGGATGCTTCCAATCAATGTAGAAAGGGTCTGTTCCCTTCTTCCTCACACACATTCTTATTAGGTTAGGATGAAGGATGGGGAAAGGGGGCAGACAAGCTTTCAACAATAAATAGTCTTGGATTCAAAGTTCTTGTGTAGATTTTTTTTTTCATTTAGGTGACAGTTCAGCATATTTTTCCAACTGACAAGTGTACTTTAGTAAATTCACTATTTATTCGATGAACCTTATCAGCTACGCGTTTGTGTGGGCATGTGAGTCTTAATTATTTAATATAATTGTCTTTGATATTGTCAGTCAGCACATCATTAGTTAAAAATGCAATATCTTAGACAAGGCTCACCGTTTAGCACCATTTGCCCATAGCAGGAAAAATTAGCCAAAGCCAAAAGGTTCAGTAACTTATAACGTCCATACCTTGCATTACACAGATACACGTAATGCAAATAGATTGGCCACATAGTGAGAATTACAACATTCGTGGAAACCGTGTACATTTGAATATGGTATATCAATTCATAATTTTTACATATCTCTGGGACCAAAACAGTTTTATATATATATATATATATATATATATATATATATATATATATATATATATATATATGACTGTATTGAGCTGGGAGGCAGCATCTGTGTTTTGAACCCAAGTCCAAAGTCTGAAATTAAAAAATATTATATTGTTGAGGTCCAGTTGCTTCCATGGCGTATGTTTATTCATTTCTATCCCTACTAAGACAACCTCTCTATATTTTAACACCTTTTTATGTTAATGTTGTGCTTGTAAGTATATCCTTTGTAACATTTTGTTATTGGGTAGGGATGGGCCCGGTGTTCGATTCGAACCCATGTTCGAATCGAACATCGGGCGTTCGCCCCTGTTCGGCGAGCCCAGAACTATTTAGGCCGCTCGCATCACATTCGTGTGATGCGAGCGGCCCGCAATGCATTGCGCCAGTCGCAGTGCAATGCTGGCTGATGATTGGCCAAGCATGCACTGTGACCCCGCATGCTTGGCCAATCACAGCGCCGGCAGTGAGGAGAGCCATAATTGGCTACAGGCAGGATGCCTGTAGCCAATTATAGCTCAGGGGCTTTAGTACACGCCCCACGGTATAAGAGGCCGCGGCGGCGGCAGCCTCGCATATTGTGTTTCAGTGTCAACATGTCAGTGTGCTGCTGACTGCTGACATTATGTGCTGTATTTCTGGGGATTTGTGTGTGCGTGCTGTTAGTACAGCATTGCAGTATCACATCTGGGGGGTGTCTATAGGTTGCCTGTGAAGGGGGGCATGTTTCCTGTGCTTAGAACTGTCCCTGCAAAAATGACACTTTTTGCAGGGACAGTTCTAAGCACAGGAAAAAAGCTATTTAAAAGCACTCGCGGCTAACGAATTGATGGCTCCCGTAACACAGAGAACTGTCATTCATTGATAAAAAAAAAAAAAAAAAAAAGCGTGGGGGTCCCCCCAAATTCAATAACCAGGCCCTTTAAGTCTGGGATGGATATTAAGGGGGACGCCAACCAAAAAAAAAATGGCGTAGGGTCCCCCTCAAAATCCATACCAGACCCTTGAGGTCTGGGATGGATTTTAAGGGGAACCCCAGCCAAAAAAATGGCGTGGGGTCCCCCTTAAAATCCATACCAGACCCTTATCCGAGCACGCAACCTGGCAGGCCGCAGGAAAAGAGGGGGGACGAGAGCGGCCCCCCCTCCCGCCTGAACCATACCAGGTCACATGCCCTCAACATTGGGAGGATGCTTTGGGGGTCTGAGACCCCCAAAGCACCTTGTCCCCATGTTGATGAGGACAAGGGCCTCTGCCCCACAACCCTGGCTGGTGGTTGTGGGGGTCTGCGGGCGGGGGACTTATCGGAATCTGGAAGCCCCCTTTAACAAGGGGACCCCCAGATCCCGGCCCCCCCCCTGTATGAAATGGTAAGGGGATACAAAAGTACCCCTACCATTTCACCAAAAAAGTGTCAAAAATGGTAAAAATGACAGGAGACGGTCTTTGACAATTCCTTTATTAAAATCTTCTTTCTTCTTTCTTCTGGTCTTCCTTTCCTCATCCTTCGGTTTCTTCATCTTCTCCTTCCGGCATCTTCTTCCATCATCTTCTTCCTCTGATCCTCTTCTTCTTGCGCTGGTCTTCTCGTCCGGCATCTTCTTCCATGGCGTCGGCGTCGGTGTCTCTTCTTGGGCCACTCCTCGCAATGGGAGGCTCCCACTGTGTGAGGCTTCGCTGCGTCTGACAGGTCTTTTAAAATGGAGGGCACCTGGTGACCCCGCCCCCTCTGACGCACGGGGACGTCATGGGAAATTCCCTATGGCTTTCCCCATGACGTCAGAGGGGGGCGGGGTCACCAGGTGCCCTCCATTATAAAAGACCTGTCAGACGGAGCGAAGCCTCACAAAGCGGGAGCCTCCCATTGCGAGGAGCGGCCCGACAGAAGAACAGACGCCGACGCCATGGAAGAAGATGCCGGACGAGAAGGACGAGAAGACCAGCGCAAGAAGAAGCGGATCGGAGGAAGAAGAAGATGGAAGAAGATGACAGAAGGAGAAGATGAAGAAACCGAAGGATGAAGAAAGAAGAAAGAAGATTTTAATAAAGGAATTGTCAAAGACCGTCTCCTGTCATTTTTACAATTTTTGACACTTTTTTGGTGAAATGGTAGGGGTACTTTTGTACCCCCTTACCATTTTACACAGGGGGGGCCAGGATCTGGGGGTCCCCTTGTTAAATGGGGCTTCCAGATTCCGATAAGCCCCCCGCCCGCAGACTCCCACAACCAATGGCCAGGGTTGTGGGGAAAAGGCCCTTGTCCTCATCAACATGGGGACAAGGTGCTTTGGGGGTCTCAGACCCCCAAAGCATCCTCCCAATGTTGAGGGCATGTGGCCTGGTACGGTTCAGGGAGGAGGGGCCACTCTCGTCCCCCCCCTCTTCTCCTGCGGCCTGCCAGGTTGCGTGCTCGGATAAGGGTCTGGTATGGATTTTGAGGGGGACCCCACGCCATTTTTTTTGGCTGGGATTCCCCTTAAAATCCATCCCAGACCTCAAGGGTCTGGTATGGATTTTGAGGGGGACCCTACGCCATTTTTTTTTTGGCTGGGGTTTAATTTTTTTTATTTTTTATCAATGACTTTTTTTTATGAATGACTTTCAATGAATGACTGTTCTCTGTGTTACGGGAGCCGTCAATTCACATTAGCCGCGAGTGATTTTAAATAGCTTTTTTTCTTGCAAAAATGACACTTTTTGCAGGACAGTTCTAAGCACAGGAAACATGCGCCCCTTCACAGGCATACTATAGACACCCCCCAGGTACGAAATTTAAAGGAATATTACACTTTTAGTGTTTCAATTTAAGCATTAATAAAATCACTGCTCCTGAAAAACGGCTGTTTTTAAAAAAACAATTTGCATTGATACATGTCCCCTGGGGCAGGACCCAGGTCCCCAAACACTTTTTATGACAATAACATGCATATTAGCCTTTAAAATTAGCACTTTTGATTTCGAACGTTCGCATCCATTATAACTAATAGGGTTCTAAAGCCCGCACGGACTTTAGGTCCGTTCGCGGGTTCTGGTGCGAGCCGAATGGGGGGGGTGGGTGTTTGGCTCATCCCTATTATTGGGATATGAAATTAAAAGTTATTAAGTCAGTTTTGAATGGCTCCAATGTACACCCGAATCCGGAAAGACATTGGGATTGATTTACTAAAAGTAGTGAGTGCAAAATCTGGTGCAACTGTGCATGGTAGCCAGTCAGCTTCAGCTTGTTCAATTAAGCTTTGACCAAAAAAAAAAAACTGGAAGCTGATTGGTTTCTATGCTGAGCTGCACCAAATTGTGCACTCTCCAGTTTTAGTAAATCAACACCATTGCGAGCCTGCTATTGTGTATGTCTGTATTAGCCCTTTGCGTGAAGTGACTCATTTAGCTAAGTGGTTAAATCGGAGTTCTACCCAAAAATTGAACTTTTACTTTATGGTGACCCCCTGACATGCCACATTTGGCATGTAATTTTTTTTTTTGTTGGGGGGGTACCCTCTTTTTAGAGGCACCCAGCTCCCACTTCCTCTAGGGGCTCCGCGGCACGGGAAGGAGTTCACCTCTCCTCCCTCCCTGCAATCTTCTGGGACATGTCACAGGTCACTTTTTGTAGCTGCTGACTTTTAAATGGGTGGAACCCTGCTTTAACTACTAGAGAAAGCAGCATGTGTGCAAAAGCTTATTTAGTAGCCTGATATATTATGGAAAGTAGAGTTTAATGCATCTCACACAAGTCTGTAATTTGTCAGTGGTTATAATTTGTGTGTTTGTGAGATTTCCCTGTGTCCAGGCTGGTATTCTTGCTTTAATGACAAGTGTGCTAGTACATGGGAATGTTTGACCATTCTTCCAGAAGCGCATTTACAGTGAGGGGAAAAAAGTATTTGCTCCCCTGCTGATTTTGTACGTTTGCCCACTGACACAGAAATGATCAGTTTATAATTTTAACCACTTCAGCCTCGAAGAATTTACCCCCTTACTGACCAGAGCACATTTTGCGATTCGGCACTGCATCGCTTTAACTGACTGCGTGGTCGTGCGACGTTGTACCCAATCAAAATTGATGTCCTTTTTTTCCCACAAATAGAGCTTTCTTTTGGTGGTATTTGATCGCCTCTGCAGTTTTTATTTTTTGTGCTATAAACAAAAAAATAGCGACAATTTGAAAAAAGCATTATTTTTTACTTTTTGCTATAATAAATATCCCCCAAAATACATAAAAAAAATTTTTTTCTCAGTTTAGGCCAATATGTATTCTTCTACATATTTTTGGTAAAAAAAATTGCAATAAGCTTATATTGATTGGTTTGTGCAAAAGTTATAGCGTCTTCAAAATAGGGGATAGATTTATAGCATTTTTATTATTATTTATTTTTTACTAATAATGGCGGCGATCTGTGATTTTTATCATGACTGTCACAATATGACGGACACATCTGCCAATTTTGACACATTTTTGGAACCATTGGCATTAATACAGCGATCAGTGTGATTAAAAATGCATTGATTACTGTAAAAATGTCACTGGCAGTGAAGGGGTAAACACTAGGGGGCGGTGAAGGGGTTAACTGTGTTCCCTGGGAGGTGATTATAACTGAAGGGGGAGGGACTAAATACAGGAAGTGACAGATCATGGTTCCTAGCTAATAGGAACACACAATCTGTCACTCCAGTCAGAACAGAATAGGGACGAGTGTGTTTACACACACTTGTCCCTGTTCTGTGTCTCCTGGTCACAATTTCTTGTGGCCAGTGGTCATCGCGACCATCGGCCACAAGCATCGGCACCCCAGCTGTGCAGCGGGCGTGTGTGCGCCTGCTATCCGGACCCCGCGAGCCCACGTACAGTAACTTGGTTTCGCGCAGGGGAGCCAACCTGCTGCAGTGAAACTGCGCAGCTGGTCCGGAAGAGGTTAATGGTAGGTTTATTTTAACAGTGAGAGACAGATTAACAACAAAAAAAATCCAAAAAAAAACATTTCAAAAATTTTTATAAATTGATTTGCATTTTAATGAGTGAAATAAGTATTTGACAAAACTATCTAAAAAATAATTGTAAAATTATCTGAGTGGAGATTGGGTTGATTATCTGTATAAAACTTAAAGTGATTTAATCACACATGCGATTGAACGTGGTGAGCCTCAATCTATAAGGGGGTGGACTGACACTTGTGCACTTTGGGGAAAGATCTACGGTGTTCAAAATTTTCCACTTTATGAAGAATTGCACTATTTTCACAATTAATTCTTTGTTTTTTATTTATGATGGAAAATTATTTTTGATTTTATTATGGACACTTTTGAATAATTTGTATTGTTCTTTTACGCTACTGTGATTGTGTTGTTTGACACTACATTGTTTTTCACCTTTTGTTTTAATATCTCCTTACCTGCTTGGAGGATTAAAAAATGGCATTATACAGGCTTGTTCATTACTGCTTTTTGGTAAGCACATAGATTGGATGGTGGTGGTGTATCATTCACGACACGATTTCTTAGGAAGTCAACTTTTGTTCAGCACGGTGGATTGATTAATTTTGACTTTTTTGTCTAATTTTACTATTGAAACCCTACGGACTAAAAGTGTTGTAGCGCCTAGTTTGTGACCAAGTTACAATGCTAAATAATGTGATGTTCTTTAAATAAGAGAATGGCTCCCTCTAGTGTCCTTTTTTTGTTAATGCTGTTATGACTTTTACAATTCTGAGAGACGGCGCTGGAAAGCATTTAGGGAAATGTAGTTTAATGTTCTCATAGTGACACATATGTTTAAATCAATCAATGAACTACTTACCCACCATGCTCAGGTCACCTACCCACAAGGCCAAGCCACAGAAGAGCTTGCTGGGTAGGCAAATAAAAGGGACAGACGTAGCTTGTTTTCTCTCTCTCTGGATGCCATCTTACACACAGCAGGAGGCCTGTGTGTGGGCCCAAGGCTGGAAGAGCCTGTGGCCTACAGCGGATAATGGATCGCCTGCCCCAGAGGGATCCTTGTGAGCGGTCCTGCTGATCGAGCAGGAGGATCAGTCTGCATTACAGAACATTTGAGGTTTCCTGCATTACTTCTATCCAAAGGAGCGTTGCAGTGTGACAACGCAAGCTTGGATCGGGACTGACATATCAAGGAAGGAATCTAACAATCATCTGGGCCTCTTGTGGTGAGTGGGCACCTGCCCAGATCAATATAGTGCACTGTGACTGTATGAATTGGTTCCAGCCTGCTGGTGGGATCTGTAGTCCCACAGGAGTGATCTCATTTGTCCATAGACTGTGTATAGTGGAAATTCAGGGTTTGCCTTCTCTGTACTGCAAAGTTAATGCTGAGTTGCATCTCTCATTAAGGAAGAGGCATTGTGAGTGCTTTACATGTGCGAGTACGCAGTTATCGGCATGTCATTTCTTCTACAATTTGCTACCTACTTGTTTCCTAGATTTACAAATACTGCAGTTTAATAAGCTAGCTGAAGAAAGAAGACGACAAGAGACTTTGTAATTTTCTATAAAGCAGGACAACTTCAGTTTGCAGAGTGGACAGTGCATTGCAACCTAGGGGGAGCCCTTGAGTACAGAATATAGACAAATGTATTGCATTTCACTGCTGCATTGCACTTGATATTTTGCTGCAAATTTGGAGTGTGCTCTAAGGTTGGAGTGGTAAGGTGCTCAATATCAGGGCTTTGTCATTTTGGACATACAGTGGTGTGAAAAAGTGTTTGCCCCCTTCCTCATTTCCTGTTCCTTTGCATGTTTGTCACACTTAAGTGTTTCGGAACATCAAACCAATTTAAACAATAGTCAAGGACAACACAAGTAAACACAAAATGCAATTTGTAAATGAAGGTGTTTATTATTAAAGGTGAAAAAAAATCCAAACCATCATGGCCCTGTGTGAAAAAGTGATTGCCCCCCTTGTTAAAACATACTATAACTGTGGTTGTCCACACCTGAGTTCAATTTCTCTAGCCACACCCAGGCCTGATTATTGCCACACCTGTTCACAATCAAGGCATCACTTAAATAGGAGCTGCTTGACACAGTAAGGTCCACCAGAAGATCCTTAAAAGCTACACATCATGCCGAGACCCAAAGAAATTCAGGAACAATTGAGAAAGAAAGTAATTGAGATCTATCAGTCTGGAAAGGGTTATAAAGCCATTTCCAAAGCTTTGGGAATCCAGCGAACCACAGTGAGAGCCATTATCCACAAATGGCGAAGACATGGAACAGTGGTGAACCTTCCCAGGAATGGCCGGCCGCCCAAAATTACCCCAAGAGCGCAGCGACGACTCATCCAAGAGGTCACAAAAGACCCCACAACAACGTCCAAGGAACTGCAGGCCTCACTTGCCTCAGTTAAGGTCAGCGTTCATGCCTCCACCATCAGAAAATGACTGGGCAAAAATGGCCTGCATGGCAGAGTTCCAAGGAGAAAACCACTGCTGAGCAAAAAGAACATCAAAGCTCGTCTCAATTTCTCCACAACACATCTTGATGATCCCCAAGACTTTTGGGACAACATTCTGTGGACCGATGAGACAAAAGTGGAACTCTTTGGAAGGTGTGTGTCCAAGTATATCTGGCGTAGAAGGAACACTGCATTTCAGAAAAAGAACATTATACCAACAGTAAAATATGGTGGTGGTAGTGTGATGGTCTGGGGCTGTTTTGCTGCTTCAGGACCTGGAAGACTTGCCGTGATAAAAGGAACTATGAATTCTGCTGTCTACCAAGAGATCCTGAAGGAGAATGTCCGACCATCTGTTCGTGTACTCAAGCTGAAACGAACTTGGGTTCTGCAGCAGGACAATGATCCTAAACACACCAGCAAGTCCACCACCGAATGGCTGAAGAAAAACAAAATGAAGACTTTGGAGTGGCCTAGCCAAAGTCCTGACCTGAATCCTATTGAGATGTTGTGGTATGACCTTAAAAAGGCCGTTCATGCTCGAAAACCCTCTAATGTAACTGAATTAGGACAATTCTGCAAAGATGAGTGGGCCAAAATTCCTCCAGGACGCTGTAAAAGCCTCATTGCACGTTATCGCAAACGCTTGGTTGCAGTTGTTGCTGCTAAGGGTGGCCCAACCAGTTATTAGGTTTAGGGGCAATCACTTTTTCACACAGGGCCATGATGGTTTGGATTTTTTTTCACCTTTAATAATAAACACCTTCATTTACAAATTGCATTTTGTGTTTACTTGTGTTGTCCTTGACTATTGTTTAAATTGGTTTGATGTTCCAAAACACTTAAGTGTGACAAACATGCAAAGGAACAGGAAATGAGGAAGGGGGCAAACACTTTTTCACACCACTGTAAGTCCCACTCTTTGCCTGTCTGAGTATACTACTCAGGTGATCATTGAGTTCTTTTATTCATACACATTGATTGCCATTTAAGTTCATTCTTTATATTTGAGTGGTCACTGTGTCTATTGTGTTAACCAAGTCTTTTAGTAAACTGCTTAACCACTTGCCTACAGTGCACTTTCACCCCCTTCCTGACCAGACCAATTTTCAGCTTTCAGCGCTCTCACACTTTGAATGACAATTACTCAGTCAGCCAATATTGTACCCAAATGAAATTTGCGTCCTTTTTTTCACACAAATAGAGCTTTCTTTTGGTGGTATTTAATCACTAGTGGGTTTTTTATTTTTTGTGCTATAAATTAAAAAATACTGGAAATTTGGTGAAAAAATGCCTTTTTCTTTGTTTCTGTCATAAAATTTTACAAATTAGTAATATTTCTTCATAAATTTTGGCCAAAATGTATATGGCTACATATGTTTGGTAAAAATAACCCTAATTATTTAGACAAATTGGGCCTTTGGTGGTGGTGGTGGACGGTGTTGCCACAAGACTGTAAGCCCTCACAGTTACTCTTGATGGGCACAGGAATGGGCCCTGCTGTGAGTTATTAGATCAAGATTTGTAATTGCATGGACCTGTTGAACAGGGCAGAAAAATTGGGCCTTTGGTGGTGGTGGTGGTGGACGGTGTTGCCACAAGACTGTAAGCCCTCACAGTTACTCTTGGTGGGCGCAGGAATGGGCCCTGCTGTGAGTTATTAGATCAAGATTTGTAATTGCATGCACCTGTTGAACAGGGCAGAAAAATTGGGCCTTTGGTGGTGGTGGTGGACGGTGTTGCCACAAGACTGTAAGCCCTCACAGTTACTCTTGGTGGGCACAGGAATGGGCCCTGCTATGAGTTATTAGATCAAGATTTGTAATTGCATGGACCTGTTGAACAGGGCAGAAAAATTGGGCCTTTGGTGGTGGTGGTGGTGGTGGTGGTGGTGGACGGTGTTGCCACAAGACTGTAAGCCCTCACAGTTACTCTTGGTGGGCACAGGAATGGGCCCTGCTGTGAGTTATTAGATCAAGATTTGTAATTGCATGCACCTGTTGAACAGGGCAGAAAAATTGGGCCTTTGGTGGTGGTGGTGGACGGTGTTGCCACAAGACTGTAAGCCCTCACAGTTACTCTTGGTGGGCGCAGGAATGGGCCCTGCTGTGAACTATTAGATCAAGATTTGTAATTACACGCCCCTGTTAAACAGGGGCTGAAAAATTGTGCCTTAGGCATTGGTGCTGGTGCCACAACACTGCAACCCCTCACAGATACTGTACTCTGAGCACAGCAATGAGACCTGTTGCAAAGCATTGCCTAAAAATTGTAATTGCACGCCCCAACAGGGGCTGAAAAATTGTGCCTTAGGCACTGGTGCTGGTGCCACAACACTGCAACCCCTCACAGATACTGTACTTGGAGCACAGCAGTCAGACATGTTGCGAAGCATTGCTTAAAAAATTGTAATTACAAGCCCCTGTTAAACAGGGGCTGAAAAATTGTGCCTTAGGCATTGGTGCTGGTGCCACAACACTGCAACCCCTCACAGATACTGTACTCTGAGCACAGCAATGAGACCTGTTGCAAAGCATTGCCTAAAAATTGTAATTACACGCCCCAATAGGGGCAGAAAAGTTGTGCCTTAGGCTGGTGCCACAACACTGCAACCCCTCACAGATACTGTACTTGGAGCACAGCAGTCACACCTGTTGTGAAGCATTTTTTTAAAAAATTGTAATTACACGCCCCTGTTATACAGGAGCTGAAAAATTGTGCCTTAGGCACTGGTGTGGTGGCACCCAGAAACAAAAATGTTCTTCCACGCTATCAAGGAATGGATCATTGAGGAGGAGGAAGAGGATAGTCAGTGAACATAACAGGACAGTCACTCAGCATCAGCATAGGCAGTCTTGAAGGGAAGTGACATTATAAATTATTCAGTTATATCCACTTCAGGTGCCTGGTAGCTGGTGGTGATCCAAGACTGATTCATTTTTATGAAGGTCAGTCGATCAACCGAGTCGATGGACAGGCGCACCCTGTGATCGGTGACAAATCCTCCAGCAGCACTGAATGTGCGTTCGGAAAGAACGCTGGATGCAAGACAGGCCAGTAGCTGAATTGCATACTGTGCAAGCTCTGGCCAGTGATCCATCCTCAAGACCCAGTAAGCCAGAGGATTTTCGGTGGGAAAGGTGTCCAAGTCTGACCTTGCCCCTAGGTATTCCTGCACCATGTATATCAGACGCTGGCGATGGTTGCTGGAACCGATTATACCTTGGGGCTGCGGACTAAAAAATTGTCTGAACGCATCGGTCAGACGTCCTCCTTCCCCACCGCTCCTTCTGCTGCTGACCGAAGCCTCAGCAACTCGTCGTCCAGGACCAGGAGTTTGTAACCTCCCAGTTTCTGGGAACGCGTTGCACAGACCTTTCTGCAAGGCCTCCCTGAGATGTCTCATCCTCTGCTCCCTATGCGACGGCAAGATAAGGTCTGCAACCTTACCCTTGTACCGTGGATCAAGGAGAGTGGCCAGCCAGTAATGGTCCCTCTCCTTGATCCGAAGAATACGAGGATCCTTCTGCAGGCTTTGCAGGATCAGGGAGGCCATGCAACGTAGGTTAGCTGAGGCATTTGGTCCGGAGTCTTCTGGGTCACTGAGGACGACATGATCGCCAGCCACCTCCTCCCAGCCACGTACAAGTCCACTGGTTTGTTGGGACTGTACATCATCCCTAAAAGACTGCTGCTGCTGCTGCTGCTGCTGCTGCTGATGCTGAGTGCCAGGCTCCACCTCCATGCTCACACAATCCTCCTCGTCCTCCTCCTCATCCTCTTCCTGTGTGATGGGTGGGACAGAAGGAACACTGTCTGGATAAAGGGGGCCTTGAGAGTCAAGGAAGTCCTCCTCTTCCTGCCTCTGTTCTGCCTCAAGTGCCCTGTCCATTATCCCACACAGCGTATGCTCCAACAGGTGGACAAGAGGTACAGTGTCACTGATGCATGCACTGTCACTGCTCACCATCCTCGTAGCCTCCTCAAATGGTGAGAGGACAGTGCATGCATCCCTGATCATGCTCCACTGGCGTGGGGAAAAAAAGCCAAGCTCCCCTGACCCTGTCCTGGTGCCGTAGTCGCAAAGGTACTCATTGATGGCCCTCTGCTGCGTGTGCAGTCGCTGCAGCATGGCCAACGTTGAGTTCCACCTGGTGGGCATGTCACATATTAGGCGGTTCTTGGGCAGGTTCAGCTCCTTTTGCAGCTCAGCCAGCCGAGCACTGGCATTATACGATCGGCAGAAATGCACACAGACTTTCCTGGCCTGCCTCAGGACATCCTGTAAGCCTGGGTACCTGCCCAAGAACCGCTGCACCACCAGGTTGAGGACGTGAGCCATACAGGGCACATGGGTGAGCTGCCCCTGTCGCAGGGCGGAGAGGAGGTTGGTGCCATTGTCAGAAACCACCATTCCTGGCTTAAGCTGGCGTGGCGTCAACCACCTCTCGGCCTGCCCCTGCAGAGCTGCCAGAACCTCTGCCCCAGTGTGGCTCCTGTCACCCAAACACACCAGCGCAAGCACGGCATGGCATCTTTTTGCCTGCGTACTCGCGTAGCCCCTTGTAAGCCTACAGAGCACCACTGGTTCCCAGGACAGAGCACTCGAAGAGGCCATGGAGAAAGAAGAAGAGGAGGGGGTGGAGGAGAGAGGTGTGTCACAACCAGTAGTAGCATTTTGGAGGCGTGGTGGCGGAACAACCTCCAACACTACTGCACCTTGTCCTGCATCCCTCCCAGCTGCCAATAGAGTGACCCAATGGGCCGTGAAAGACAGATAACGTCCCTGTCCATGCCTGCTGGACCATGAGTCAGCGGTAATATGCACCTTACCGCTGACCGCTCTGTCCAGCGAGGCATGGACATTGCCTTCCACATGCCGGTAGAGAGACGGAATCGCCTTCCGTGAGAAAAAAGTGGCGTTTGGGAACCTGCCACTGAGGAACCGCACATTGAACAAACTCACGGAAGGGGCCGAGTCTACCAACTGAAAAGGCAGCAGTTGAAGTGCTAGCAATTTAGCCAAGCTAGCATTCAACCGCTGGGCATGTGGATGGCTGGGAGTATACTTCTTTCGACGGTCCAGCAGCTGGGGCAGGGAAATTTGCCTGCTACAATCGGACATCGGTGTACTGCAAGTACTTGGTTGTGACACACCTAATTCTACACCTTCGGTCCTCTTAGAGCAGCTTTCAGAGAGGACTGAAGATATAGTGGGGATGGAGATCCCAGCTAATGAGGAGCAAGGAGAGGTCCGCTTTGTTCTTTGGTGTGGGTCTTTAATGTGTGCTTGCCAACGAGCTGCATGGCAGGTTGACATATGTCTGGTCATGCTTGTGGTGCCCAAGCGGCTGATGTTTTGGCCACGCGAGATACGCTTGAGACAAATATTGCAAATAGCAGTGGTGCGATCTGATGCACTCGTCTCAAAAAAGGCCCACACCAAAGAACTTTTATGATAACGTGCAGAGGCAGCGCCCTGCACAGGCGGAGCTCTGCGGTGTGATTCAGTTGGTGTGCTGGCCTCTAGCTGGCCTCCAGGGGGCATCCTGCCTCGTTGGACATGTGCCGCCGCATCCTCCACCTCCTCTCTCCCTTCAGGCACCCACGTGGAGTCAGTGACCTCATCATCCCCTCCCTCTTCACCACTAGAGCAAACCTGGCAGTAAGCTGCAGCTGGTGGAACATTACTGCCAGATTGCTGTCCTTCAGCATCCCCTCTCTCTGCGTGCACACTATTGCCTTCCTCAAGCTGGGTATCATCATCCGAGCCTTCAAATCGTTGGGCATCCTCCTGGAGCATGTACCCAACACTGTGCTCAAACAGTTCGGGGGACTCCTCAGGAGGACATGGTGGGTCTAGGGAAGGGGTGGCTGATGATGCCATTGAGTACGCGTTGGCAGCTGCTCTGCCAGTACCCTGAGCCTGGGTGAGAGAGGATGAGGAGGATGAGGAGGGCTTGGTCATCCATTCTACCAAGCCTTCAGCATGATGCGGCTCAACATGTCCAGCTGCCGAAAACAAAGACAAGCGCGTCCCATGGCCACGTGCTGATGACGATGCACGACCACGTCCACGGCCAGCACTGTTGTCTCTAGAAACAGAGCCTGCTTGCCCTGTGTTCTTGCCTCGGGACGGTCTGCCTCTCCTTGGTGGTCTTCCAGCCATTTTAGTGGGTAGTGTATATTGTATAAAAAATAGAGCTCCTATGTGTGCTCACAACACACTGTAGGTCCTATGGGTGCTGACACAGACACACTAGAGGTACTATGTGTGCTGACGAAGAAATAGAGCTCCTATGTGTGCTCACAACACACTATAGGTCCTATGGGTACTGACACAAACACACTATAGGTACTATGTGTGCTGACAAGAAAATATAGGTCCTATGTGTGCTCACAGCACACTATAGGTCCTATGGGTGCTGACACAAACACACTATAGGTACTATGTGTGCTGACAAGAAAATATAGGTCCTATGTGTGCTCACAACACACTATAGGTCCTATGGGTGCTGCCACAAACACACTAGAGGTACTATGTGTGCTGACAAGAAAATATAGGTCCTATGTGTGCTCACAACACACTATAAGTCCTATGGGTGCTGACACAAACACACTATAGGTACTATGTGTGCTGACAAGAAAATATAGGTCCTATGTGTGCTCACAACACACTATAAGTCCTATGGGTGCTGCCACAAACACACTATAGGTACTATGTGTGCTGACAAGAAAATATAGGTCCTATGTGTGCTCACAACACACTATAAGTCCTATGGGTGCTGCCACAAACACACTATAGGTACTATGTGTGCTGACAAGAAAATATAGGTCCTATGTGTGCTCACAACACACTATAAGTCTTATGGGTGCTGCCACAAACACACTATAGGTACTATGTGTGCTGACAAGAAAATATAGGTCCTATGTGTGCTCACAACACACTATAAGTCCTATGGGTGCTGACACAAACACACTATAGGTACTATGTGTGCTGACAATAAAATATAGGTCCTATGTGTGCTCACAACACACTATAAGTCCTATGGGTGCTGACACAAACACACTATAGGTACTATGTGTGCTGACAAGAAAATATAGGTCCTATGTGTGCTCACAACACACTATAGGTCCTATGGGTGCTGCCACAAACACACTAGAGGTACTATGTGTGCTGACAAGAAAATATAGGTCCTATGTGTGCTCACAACACACTATAAGTCCTATGGGTGCTGCCACAAACACACTATAGGTACTATGTGTGCTGACAAGAAAATATAGGTCCTATGTGTGCTCACAACACACTATAAGTCCTATGGGTGCTGACACAAACACACTATAGGTACTATGTGTGCTGACAAGAAAATATAGGTCCTATGCGTGCTCACAACACACTATAAGTCCTATGGGTGCTGCCACAAACACACTATGGGTACTATGTGTGCTGACAAGAAATCATAGGTCCTATGTGTGCTCACAACACACTATAAGTCTTATGGGTGCTGACACAAACACACTATAGGTACAATGTGTGCTGACAAGAAAATATAGGTCCTATGTGTGCTCACAACACACTATAAGTCCTATGGGTGCTGCCACAAACACACTATAGGTACTATGTGTGCTGACAAGAAAATATAGGTCCTATGTGTGCTCACAACACACTATAGGTCCTATGGGTGCTGCCACAAACACACTAGAGGTACTATGTGTGCTGACGAAGAAATAGAGCTCCTATGTGTGCTCACAACACACACACTAGCTCCTATGTGTGCTGACACAAACACAATATGGCTCCTATAAATCCCTGCCTGGGATGGGACAGAAGTTGGGGTGCAATGCTGTTCTAACAGCACTGCGATTGATGCTACTGCAATGCTGTACTAACAGCACGCACACACCAGACTAATCCCCAGCAGCAGATAATATCACACTCTGTGCAATCAGCAGCAATGATCAGTAATGATATGAATGACTCAGGTCAGGAGTTAGCAATGGTTTAGCAAAGAAGAAAATCTATCAGCAGACTGCTCTTCAAAAAGCCGGAACACATGTGCCCTGGGCCGACGGCGTGGCGGCCTTTTATAGAGTGGGGCGTGTACTAAAGCCCCTGAGCTTTAATTGGCTACAGGCGTCCTGCCTGTAGCCAATTATTGCTCTCCTAGTTTCCGGCGCTGTGATTGGCCAAGCATGCGGGGTCACAGTGCATGCTTGGCCAATCATCAGCCAGCAATGCACTGCGCCGGCCGCAATGCATTGCGGGCCGCTCGCATCACACGAATGTGATGCGAACGGCCCAAATAGTTCTGGGCTCGCCGAGCGGGCGAACACCCGGTGCTCGATTCGAACGTGGGTTTGAATCGAGCACCGGGCCCATCCCTACTGCTTACTATTCTCTGCAATTTTAGTTGCCACTTATGTGCTGTGCTTTTCCCATACCTATTCTGCACTTCGTTTGGTGCCCTGTGATCTTTTTTGATCTTTCAGGCCACATAGCTGACAGCCCTATGTCCGTTTCCCCAGACTGGATCACTGTGCCTTTCTTCACTGAGAAATCCACCATTCCAGGCTTCAATTCTATGACTTCTGATATTAACTGTTCGTATCTGAGTTGCCAATTGTCTCTTTCTCTTTCTTTCTCAATGACTGCTCAAGATACTACACTCAGATTGCATCTTCTGCTGTCCTTATCTATTGCTCCAGAGTCTAAAATGAGAGGCAGAGTTGTTGAGCGTGATAGTGGGGAAGCGACCATGTCCAGAGTAGTGGTGGGGCCACGCAAAGGAGAGGTAAGGCATGTCTGTTTTTTCTTGCTCAAAGTGGTTGACCATTTTTTTGCTCTTCACTGTTTGGCACTTATTTCTTTTCTATTAATGCAGTGTCAGGCACTAATACACAGTGTTATACACAATGCTCAGTTTATAAATATTGATACATAGCATGGTCTAATTCTTTAGATAAGAGCAGGTAATATATTACATACCATTTTGATATCTTGTGAGCTGATTTTCTGTTTAGCCAAGAACACGATTGGTAGAGACTTCATGTTTTGTTTTTAAACCTTCGCTACTAAGGCTTACTTGGTATTTAACATTTAGTCTTGCACTAAGCACTTTTGTCAGGCAATAAAATCTTGTACTACATGGAATAGCTTCAATGCATTATTGAAAAAGACCTTCTTGAACTCTAAGTTCCACTGTTATTTTGCATTGTATATAACTGTGTATAGCAAGTGTATTTTAAATGACTTCACTTTCATAAACCAGTTGAACTCTCTCTGCATACTATAGATACAGCAATCACAAATGTCTCCTTTTGCCATATATAGCTTCCTTAGATTTAAAATAAAAATGAGGTCATAAGTTTTTCTCCCCGTTGGCAAAAGGAAATCATATGATTTGCTGTTCCCCTGTTCAACTGTTTCTGATCCCAAAGGACCACTGGAGCCAAGCAGTATATTAGTAAAGAAGCTAAATATTCCATTTTACATGATGTACTCGGTAAGGATGTAGTTAAACGCAATTGTCATTTTTTGGTTGCCAGGGGCTTTTCTTACACGAATGTACAAATCATTTTTTTATTACCCGTTTTAGCTGTGTCCCTTGTGTTGCACTTTGTTATCTAGAAATAGGTATGAGAAGCAATGAGTGAAATCGTTTATATTGTTTTTCTGCCTACTAATAAAATTGGAATTCAGCTGGTATGCCAGCTATATCTCATGGGTTTTTGAAAAGCACTTCTGCCTATAAGAGGCCTCTGACACTAGCCTTGGACCATAGTAGGATTGTCATCTCCTCATAAATGTAATAAGGAACCAATGATATATAGAAATGTCATTGATGTTTATGAGTGTGAAAATGGAATCTCTATTATTGTAAAGGAAATGGGAAAGGGCAACAAAGGGCCAAAACTTCTAAAGTAGAGATACGCACTAAACAAGGATTTCTATGACCAAATATTGTTTCTACATTAGCTTTTACAAAAAAATTTCAAAACGTGTTTATAGTTATATAGGAATTTTGCTCAATTTGAACTCTTTCAGAACAAAATAATATTTTCTTCTTCAGTGCAAATTGCAGAGACTGATAACAAACGTTAATTCAAAGTACTCATCAGTTGGATTTAATAAAATTCTACAGAACTAAGTCAAAATGATTAGGGATAGTCCCAATGTTTGAGATGAACATAAGTTCGACTCAAACATTGAGTGTTCGTTTGTTCGTAGAACAAACATATTGAGTGCTCACGGGAAGTTTGCCCGCTGTGGAGCGCCCCATAATGCACTGCGAGATGTGCTGTGAGAACCATGATTGGCCAAACGCAGGGTATCACGTACCTGCTGATGGAGGCCAATGGAGAGGGGCTTTCATTGCAGCTAAGTTCCAGACTCCCCTGAAAGTGATAACAGGAGGAGTCAGGCTCAAAATAGCACATGTGGCCAGTGATATTGTTTGCAGAGGAACTCAAGGCTTTCTGATGTACTCAGTAGTTGATGCAGACAGGTCTGTAGTAGCACTGAGATAATGGGAAGTCAGTTCAAACTAGAGTTTGGAGCCATGAGGATAACAGAGCAGGCAGTGTCAGAGGGGAAGCTGAAGTTAGACACAGGAGACGGTAGAGAATATGCGTGGACAAGCCGAGGTAAGGTCAGGAGACAGGCAGGAGAATAGTCAAGGACAAGCCGGGTTGGTAGCAAAGGATTTTCAAGAACAAGGAACACGGTACAAGCTGAAGATCAATCAGCAGCTTTGAACACTAACACACTTCCTTATAAAGACCCATGTGACGTGCTGGTAGAGATGCTGGGTCCTAGAGCCCTTCTCCTGCTGTTGATGTCTTGACGGATGCTGGGTCCTAAGCCCTTCTCCTACCATTGGTTCCCTGACACAGGGTGCCTTTGGCCAATCATGGCTCAGGGGCTAAGTCCACGCCCCACACTATATAAGGCTGCTGCTTACACAGTGGCCATATATAGTGAATGGATGGAGAGTGGGTAGGGTAGTTAGTGTAGTGTGCAGTCAGTCAGTGGAGTATATATACAGTTCAGAGTATATAGTGCAGTTTGTGAAGTATATATAATACAGTTCAGAATATATAGTGCAGTTACTGCAGTATATATAATACATTTCAGAGTATATAGTGCAGTCAGTGTAGTGTGTATATATAATCGAGTTCAGAGTATATAGTACAGTCAGTGTAGTGTATATAATACAGTTTAGAGTATATAATGCAGTCAGTGTAGTATATATAATACAGTGGAGAGAATATAGTTCAGTCAGTGTAGTATATAATACAATTCAGAGTATATAGTGCAGAGTATATACCAGACCCTTATCTGAGCATGCAGCCTGGCAGGCCAGAAAAGGAAGGGGACGAGCGAGCACACCCCCCTCCTGAACCATACCAGGCCGCTTGCCCTCAACATGGGGAGGGTGCTCTTGGGTGCTCCCCAAAGCACCTTATCCCCATGTTGATGGGAACAAGGGCCTCTTTTCAACAGCCCTGGCCATTTAATGCCATGTATTTCAGTGTGTTACTTTCCGTTTAACGCAGTATAGTTCACTGTGTTACCACAAGTTTAACGCCGTATATTCCAGTGCATTACTGCAAGTTTAATGCTGAATATTTCAGTGTGTTACCTTCCGTTTAACACAGTATAATTAAGTGCATTACTGCAAGTTTAACGTTGTATATTTCAGTGCATTACCTTCCGTTTAATGCAGTATAGCTCAGTGCGTTACTGCAAGTTTAACGCTGAATACTTCAGTGCGTTACTGCAAGTTTAACGCTGAATACTTCAGTGTGTTACTGCAAGTTTAATGCCATATATTTCAGTGCATTGTTGCAAGTTTAATGCCGTATATTTCAGTGCATTACGTGACGTTTAACGCTGTATATTTTAGTGTGTTACCTCTTGCTTAACGCAGTATAGTTACTGCAAGTTTAACACCATATATTTCAGTGTGTTACCTTCTGTTTAATGCAGTATAGTTCAGTGGGTTACTGCAAGATTGACAAAGGGGGGGGGGGGGGGAAAGAAACTGCGCTATCTACACATAAATAGATTCAGCAGCCTTCACAACAATAATATGTTAAATCAAAAAGCGTGAATAAGTATATAGTGCGGCGCTCAAAGTGTTCAATAGTGATTATTAAACATATACTGTGAAATAATATATAATAATAGAAAAAATTCTTTAAAAATTATATATCACCAAAATAAATAAATATAAGTGACCAATAGTGGAACTATATTCCATATAGAATATCCATTAAATTACAAATGGTGAAATCTACTGATTACAGACAAAACGTGACTGAATTGAGACTATCACAAATAAACAGTATAGTGTCTCAAAATTTAAAAATAATTGTTATAAAAATCAATATTACACCATAATAGTGACTTAAGTGAATACAGTAAAACATAAAGTGACTTGTGCGGCTTGTCTGATGTACTCCGTCACCGATTAATGGAAGGCTTACCGACTATCGTGGACTCAGGTAGGCTTACGCCATATGAGTCAAAATTGCTGTATGGTGTTTGCAATACACCGATGTGGGCAGTTGTTCCAATTTGTGATGTCTGGTAACCGACGACAAGACTATGCGTTGAGTGGTTGATGGAAAGTAGGAGTGGTAGGCAGGTATAGTATGTGGCTCATCCCCCAATGGTATTACCAATAAAGAGAAAATGAGACCATAGCGTAATACCGTCAAGCAAGTTAAAATTTAATGAACATATAAAATGGGTACTCACATGTACAAAAGCTTATTTAGGCATGTATGAAAAGAAATTGGCAGCAGTGGCATCAGCAAATCTTTCTCCCAGATTTTCTTTCAGATTTGCTGATGCCACTGCTGCCAATTTCTTTTCATACATGGAATGTATGAATTCCATGTAATTTTTTCTATTATTATATATTATTTCACAGTATATGTTTAATAATCACTATTGAACACTTTGAGTGCCGCACTATATACTTATTCACGGTTACTGCAAGATTAACACCATATATTTGAGTGCGTATACTGCAAGTTTAATTCCAGTGCATTACTGCAAGTTTAAGGCCGTATATTTCAGTGTGTTACCACCCGTTTAATGCAGTATAGTTCAGTGCATTACTGCAAGTTTAATGGCGTATATTTCAGTGTGTTATGTGCCGTTTATTTCTGTGCATTATTGCAAGGTTAACGCCAAATATTTCAGTGCATTACTGCAAGTTTAATGCTGTATATTTCAATGCGTTACCACAAGTTTAAATTGGTATATTTCAGTGTGTTACCGTCCGTTTAATGCAGTATAGTTCAGTGCGTTACTGCAAGTTTAATGACATATATTTCAGTGCGTTATGTGCTGTTTAACGCAGTTTATTTCTGTGCAATAGTGCAAGTTTAATGCAGTATATTTCAGTGCATTACTGCAAATTTAACTCTGTATTTTTCAGTGTGTTACCTTACACTTAACGCAGTATAGTTCAGTGCGTTACTGCAAGTTTAATGCCGTATATTTCAGTGCGTTACCACAAGTTTAATGCCATATATTTTCATGCATTACTGTAGGTTTAACACTGAATATTTCAGTGCATTACTACAAGTTTAAGGCTGTATATACCAGTGTTACCTTCTTTTTAACGGAGTATAGTTTAGTGCATTACTGCAAGTTTAACGCAGTATATTTCAATGCGTTACGTGCTATTTAATATTTCTGTGCGTTAGTGCACGTTTAATGCAGTATATTTCAGTGTGTTACTGCAAGTTTGATGCCGTATATTTCAGTATGTTACCTTCCATTTAATGCAGTATAGTTGAGTGCGTTACTGCAAGGTTAGTTCCGTATATTTTAGTGCGTTACTGCAAGTTTAACACTTCTGTTACCTTCTGTTTAACGCAGTATAGTTCAGTGCATCACTGCCAGTTTAACGCCGTATAATTCAGTGTGTTACATGCCGTTTAACGGAGGTTATTTCTGTGCGTTGGTGCACATTTAATGCAGTATATTTCAGTGCGTTACTGCAAGTTTAACACTGAATATTTAATTGCATTACTGCAAGCTTAATGCCGTATATTTCAGTGCATTACTGCAAGTTTAAGGATGTATATTTCAGTGTGTTACCTTCCGTTTAACACATTAGGTTCAGTGCATTACTGCAAGTTTAATGCCATATATTTCAGTGCGTTACGTGCCGTTTAATGCAGTTTATTTCTGTGTGCTAGTGCACGTTTAACGCAGTATATTTCAGTGCGTTACTGCAAGCTTAACACTGTATATTTCAACGTGTTACGTGCCGTTTAACGCAATTTATTTCTGTATGTTAATGTACGTTTAACTCAGTATATTTCAGTGCATTACTGCAAGTTTATCGCCGTACATTTCAGTGTGTTACTGTGAGTTTAATGCCACATATTTTAGTGCCTTACTGCAAGTTTAACGCAGTAGATTTCAGTGTGTTACCTTCCATTTAACATAGTATAGTTAAGTGCTTTAATGCAACTTTAACGCTGTATATTTCAGTGCATTACATGCCGTTTAATGCAGTTTATTTCTGTGTGTTAGTGCACATTTAAAGCAGTATATTTCAGTGCATTACTGTAAGTTTAACGGCGCATGTTCCAATGCGTTATGTGCCGTCTAATGCAGTTTATTTCTGTCCGTTAGTGCATGTTTAATGCAGTATATTTCAGTGCGTTACTGCAAGTTTAACACCATATATTTGAGTGCGTTAGTGCATGTGTAACGCAGTATATTCCTGTGCGTTTGTCACGTACCTGGTGGTGCAAGCTCGATATTGCAGAGAGAGACCTCCCTTGCGTCTCCCACTCCTGGTTCCCTGGTATGGGGACAGGAGACCCAGGAGTGAGGAGGAGCACGGGTGCCTGGCAGGATCAACAGACCGGTGGAGTGACCAAGTCAACTCAGCGGACAGGGTGGAGGCCTGGATAGCAGAGTAGACTGGATGCAGATAGATGAGCTGGTTCAACAGGCAACAGGATAGCAGAGCTGGCTGGATCTGGACAAACAGCTTAGCAGACTGGACAGCAGAGCAGGATGGGTCTGGATGGACAGCTTAGCAGACTGGACAGCTGAGTAGGCCGGAACTGAACAGGTAAGCTGGATCAACAGGCAAACAGGATAGCAGAGCTGGCTGGATCTGGACAAACAGCTTAGCAGACTGGACAGCAGAGCAGGATGGGTCTGGATGGACAGCTTAGCAGACTGGACAGCAGAGTAGGCCGGAACTGAACAGGTAAGCTGGTTCAACAGGCAAACAGGATAGCAGAGCTGGCTGGATCTGGACAAACAGCTTAGCAGACTGGACAGCAGAGCAGGATGGGTCTGGATGGACAGCTTAGCAGACTGGACCGCAGAGTAGACCGGAACTGAACAGGTAAGCTGGTTCAACAGGCAAACAGGATAGCAGAGCTGGCTGGATCTGGACAAACAGCTTAGCAGACTGGACAGCAGAGCAGGATGGGTCTGGATGGACAGCTTAGCAGACTGGACAGCAGAGTAGGCCGGAACTGAACAGGTAAGCTGGTTCAACAGGCAAACAGGATAGCAGAGCTGGCTGGATCTGGACAAACAGCTTAGCAGACTGGACAGCAGAGCAGGATGGGTCTGGGTGGACAGCTTAGCAGACTGGACAGCAGAGTAGGCCGGAACTGAACAGGTAAGCTGGTTCAACAGGCAAACAGGATAGCAGAGCTGGCTGGATCTGGACAAACAGCTTAGCAGACTGGACAGCAGAGCAGGATGGGTCTGGATGGACAGCTTAGCAGACTGGACAGCAGAGTAGGCCGGAACTGAACAGGTAAGCTGGTTCAACAGGCGAACAGGATAGCAGAGCTGGCTGGATCTGGACAAACAGCTTAGCAGACTGGACAGCAGAGCAGGATGGGTCTGGATGGACAGCTTATCAGACTGGACAGCAGAACAGGATGGAACCGAACAGGTAAGCTGGTTCAACAGGCAAACAGGAAGCAGGGCTTTGGCACAGGCTGGATCAATGCAGGTGATCAGACTTGGTGCAGGAAACAGAACCTCAGAACGGACTGGAGCAGTACAGGTGATCAGGTTCATTACAGGGATCAGACTGCAGACCGGACAGGAACAATACAGGTAATCAAAGTTCATCAAAGGAAGTCAGGTCAGGAATTAGACTGGTATCAAGGTACAAGGGATGAGGCAGAAGGATGGTCACAACAAGCCGAGGTTGGGTACAAGCAGATAGCTGGGAAGTCACAGGTAAGCCGGGTCAACAGGACAGAGGAATCAGGATCAGATTAGTTACACCACAACGCTGTAGAGCAGACAGCAAGGATCGTCTGCTCAGGCCAAGTTTAAATAGGCTGACTGGCGCTAACTGGAGCGCGCGCCCGTCTCCCTGTGCGCGGCCGCACACGTGCACGCGCCCGGGCGCGCATGCGCAGTGGAATCTGAGGGCCAGGACGGCCCGGGTTTAAGTTTCTGGCAGGATCTTCATGACAGCGTTACTGCACATTTGATGCAGTATATTGCAGTGCATCAGTGCAGTCTTACTGCAGTATATTATAGTCATCATATAACTGGAGTGTGTCTATGTAGCGAGAACACAAGTTAAAGTGCACCAAACACCACTTTCCATTGATTAAAGTGCATCCACATACACATTTCCATATCTTTGTTACATTTTGTTAATAAGCACCCCCCCCCATCATGTCTGGGAGGACAACAAGGAGAGACAGGTGTTTCCATAGCACTGTGAAGTAAATGGTACAATACATATTATTATACCTATGTATGAATCTGTCTAACCCTATAGTTAGCTATTAAAACTCTGATCATATGTTACTGTTGATATCACTATAATACAAGGTTATCTATGAAATCAAGCACACGGCTTAATAAAACAGTCTTGTTTTTTTACCAAGGACATAGGAAAGCGCTAACATGAGAATACTAAAGAAAGATATTAGAATATTACAAATCATATAACCGGAACATATAATACAAGAACATCAAAGATATTTATCGCATGGTCTCCTCAGCTGGACTCAAAATGGTAGAGAGGGAGTCATGTGGCTCAAATTGGTGGATAGAGCCATGCGGCTCAGAGACAGAGAGAGAGCTCTTGGACTCGTTCAGTCCTTTTATACTTCAAACATACACCATCCAAACCCAACCCCATTGCCATCCTATCTAGACTTTTGACGAATCCCAGTATTTATGGGGCAGTCCTTCTCAACAGATTATATTACTGTCTGTCCTGCTGTACTTTGGCCTCTAGGGGCAGCATTGTTCATGTCAATATTTAGGTGCCTGTTGATCCTTTGATCTTTGTCACCCACCGTCATCAATCATCCTGTCAGCCATGGTCCCTTTCAAGATTGCCTTATAGCCATAGACGGTCCGGAGCAAAGAGCTGAGAAACGATATTACAAACCACCCCCAGGAAAGCAGATGCTTGGCTGTATCAGCCAGAAAGAAACCCTTTTAAAACCATGGAATTGCAAGGATCAGCCTGGGTGATCTTTGGGAATAGGAAACAGATATGTAACGGATTTATGACGGATCCAATTTAAACTCTGGATAATACCAAACCACTGTTACCCATAAACGCAGTAACATTGACAGAGAAACTCCAGAAATATGACATTAGACTATGTTGCTATCCAACACATTGTGAGGGGGCCAGCAGCATATGTGTCCAAAGGCAAAGGTGGACGTGGTCAGTCTTCAAGCAGGGCATAATTTCCTCTGTTTAGTGATGTTACCTGTGCTATCCAGCCACAGCATGCAGAGGAGGTGATGGACTGGCTTACTAAACTATCATCATCCTCCTCATCCTGCATCACCCAAGCAGAGACTAGTGTGAAGTCCATTGCAGCTACCAAAGTGGCTAAACCTGCCTCCTTGTCCACAGCTATTCCTGTCATAGCCCCAGCATCAGGCATGGAGGAATCAGCTGAGTTATTTGAACACAGTATCAGCCACTTGCACCTTAACGATGCACAGCCATTACTTGATTCAGGTGTTGGTTCTGAGGTTGAGGAAGGCAGGAACATGAGCCCACAGAGAGGGGAGAACACTGGTACACAAATTGGCATTCATGTTCCCCCAGCCACAGCGTATTGCCAAGTTGTCTCCAGTGGTAATGAGGATGGAGGAGATGATGATGAGGTCACTGACGCAACTTTGGTGCCAGATAGAGCAGAGGAGGAAAGTGAGGGTGAGGCACAACCCTAACGAGACAGCCATCATGGAAGAGTAGAGAGCAGCCACCCTATTCCATCACATTGTGTAGGTGTTATCTCCCGGCTCACTTCCCACAGCTCAGCTGTCTGGGCCTTTTTTAGCAGCCGATCGCAATTTGCTAACTTTTTCTAAAGCACATCAAGCATGGCAAAACACCAGCCAGTTGGGTACCACATGCTTGACAAGGCATTTAACCTTCCACCACTCAGCCCGTTGGCAAGAGCACCTAAAAGCCACACAAAAGGGGCGCAAATCTGTTCCTCCTCCTTACTCATTCTGCCCCAGCTATACCTCATGATTAGGGATGAGCCGAACACCCCCGGGTTCGGTTCGCACCAGAACCTGCGAACGGACCGAAAGTTCGCACGAACGTTAGAACCCTATTAGTTACAATGGACGCGAACGTTCAAAATCGAATGTGCTAATTATAACGGCCAATATGCATGTTATTGTCATAAAAAAGGTTTGGGGACCTGGGTCCTGCCCCAGGGGACATGTATCAATGCAAAAAGAAGTTTTAAAAACGGATGTTTTTTTCTGGAGCAGTCATTTTAATGATGCATAAAGTGAAAAAAAAAAGTGAAATATTCCTTTAAATATGGTACCTGGGGGTGTCTAATGTATGCCTGTGAAGTGGCACATGTTTCCCGTGTTTAGAACTGTCCCTGCACAAAATGACATTTGTAAAGGAAAAAAAGAAGCCATTTAAAACTGCTTGAGGCTTTAATGTCATGTCGCAGATGGCTGGATTAGATGACAACAGGGCAGAAGGGCAGATACAGGTGCAGGTTGTATACTGTGCTGTGCTAGACTCACACAGCACACACACTAACTCCTGCAGATGGCTGTATTGGTAGAGAACAGCACTTTCCCCACACGCAAATTCCTGAGAAGAACATACTATCCCTGCCTATTTTTCCTCTATCCCTACACTTTCCCCACATGCAAAGGCTGAGAAGAATACACTATACCTGCCTATTTTTCCTCTATCCCTACACTTTCCCCACACAGAAATGATTCACGTATAGTGTACAGTACACTGTCCCTGCCTAGCAATACTCTTTCCCTCTACCCCGGAGCACACTACACGAGGCCGACGGCGCAGCGGCCTTATATAGTGTGGGGCGTGTACTAAACCCCCTGAGCTATAATTGGCCACAGGCATCCTGCCTGTGGCCAATTATTACTCTCCTCGGCACTGGCTCTATGATTGGCCAAGCATGCAGGGTCACAGTGCATGCTTGGCCAATCATCAGCCAGCAATGCACTGCGACTGGCAACTATAAATCCCCTGATGTGGATGTCGCTGATTAAGTGTTTTTGGGATTTGGAACCTCTGCAGGACTTCTAGGCTGCCTAGCATTGTGAATGTTGATATCATCTGGAAGAATGTTTTTGGTTTAAGTTTTAATGTTCACAAATAACACCCAAAGAACAATTTTTTCTGCACCTGTTTGACAGGTGCATATAATTAAAATTTTTGACAGCAAGGCCAATTCTTACTTTCATTAAGAGTACCTCAATAGGCCTCTGTGTGAAGGGACCAACAACACTCAAAGACCAATTTTTCCGCACCTGTTTGACAGGTGCATTTCATTGCAATTTTTGACAGCAAGGCCAATTCTTGCTTTCATCAAGAGTACCTCTATAGGGTTACGGTGTGACAGTGGTTTACAAACTTTTTTTATTGATACATGTCCTCCAGGGCAGTACCCGGGCCCCCATAACCATTGTAAGCCCAACTACTTGCATATAAGCCTTCAAAATGGGCACTTTTGATTTTTACAGTTCAGGTCCCATAGATTCCAATGGGATTTGTTATTTGGTTACAAACTTTTGCGATGTTTGAAAGTTCTGGTGCAAACCGAACAGGGGGTCGTTCGGTCTATTCCTAATCATTGGAAAGAGAAAAAGTATCAATGCAGTGTGGTACTGCAGATACTGATAAAGTAATTATGTGCCACGTCCTTGCTATAGTATATCGAGAGAAGGGAAAGGGAGGGACTTATGGATTTTTTAGGCACTGTACACTGTATTATGATATCAAAATTTATTAAAGGAAAACAACATACAAAGAACACCGTATACATCTAAAAGCATATACATCTTAGTCAAAAGAGATTAATACAGTACAAAAAACGCATGAGCAGCCTATGATAGCTAGCCTAAGGGATACCAGAGAACAAACGATCAGCAATGGATATAGGTTTTGTTCCAAATTGATGAGGTATCCAATATGAAGGCGAGGATGCAGTGCGATATCGATGAAATTGGCGAAAGCTCTACATGTTTCGCGTTTTCATTTAACGCTTCATCTGGAGCAATAATGTCATTCTTTAATTGTAAAAAAATGTATATAGAGATAGTCTTTATGTCTCCCCACCAACCGAGAAAAAAGAAGCTGAAGATCGATACAATAGGATTGAGGATTTATACCCCAGGTGAGTACCTAAATGAAAATAGGGGAGAAGATACCCAGTTGTAAACGCGCAGCAGCGCTAGATTTGTTTACAAATGGGTTCCGAGTTTGGTGACCCAGATTGATAATGGAACAAGTTGGTATTCAACAGAGGAAGCTTCAATAGTGAATGAAGGTGCCCTCATTAATCATCCTGGAGTAGAAAACGATCAATCCTGTTCAGCATCATGGCGGTGGTGGAGGAGGAGGATGCTGAAAACCCCGACCTGCGGAACCTCTAGAAAGAATAGGAAGGGCTTCCCACAATCTCTAGCGAACAAAAAGCTGTGAAGGGGGAAAGAGCAACATTGAGATGCCACGAAGTGCTGGCCTTGAGGTGGAAGGATAAAAGGGACATGCACATGTTGTCCACCATCCATGACGACACTACAATTGAGATTCAGAGAAGACGAGGTCCCATTGAAAAGACAACATGTGTCCAAGATTATAATCTCTACATTGCGGGTGGATTTCAATGATCAAATGATTCAGCTCTATTTGTCAATAAGGAGGTCCCGATTCTGGTACAAGAAGGTAGCAATTTATCTCATCCATTTATAAATTCCTACGTAGTCTACACCAAATCCATGGAAAGCCCCACCCCTTCTTAAAATTCATAGAAGAAGTTGTCACATCCCTCATCTATCAACAAAGACCCCCCACAAGACCTTTGCTCTGATGCTGTTAGCTGACTTCATGAGCGCCACTTCCCCTTCCACATTCCACCATCTGAAGCAGGCTGAAGACAGCAAAAAAAATGTTGCGTGTACGGCAAAAAAGGATTTCTAAAAGATACCAGCTACCATTGTGCCCAGTGTCCCTCCCAACATGGCCTTTGCATTGGTGAATGCTTCCAACTTACTATCATACATCCCTAAAATATTAGCCCATATTTTTAACTATTTCCATCATCTGTCCCCAAATAATCATGCCACTACATTCCACGTGAACTGACCCTGGCCTGTTTTCTTACTATGCCTCTGCCTACCGTTTGGACTGCTTCCACGTGAACTGACCCTGGCCTGTTTTGTGACTATGCCTCTGCCTACCATTTGGACTGCTTCCACGTGAACTGACCCTGGCCTGTTTTGTGACTATGCCTCTGCCTACCATTTGGACTGCTTCCACGTGAACTGACCCTGGCCTGTTTTATGGACTATGTTTTTGCCTACCGCTTTGACTGATCTGTTGCCCTGCTACTGTAGTACACAGTGGTCTCACATATGTGAGGGGCTCCAGAATTGTTTTTGCAGATGGAGAAAACTATTTGCTTTTGTTTTCTCCGGGTTTCAGAATTTCCGGATTAGGGTCTGGAGTCCAGAGGCTTCATAGCGATTTGGGTGTGCACAGGTCTTACCTAATTGTGGCCCTCAGCCTGCTGCTGACTTACTGCCATCATGCCTGCTGCATGAATGGACTACACCACTACCTGGACCATGCAAATAATTAACAGTATGTTTATGAAGGGCTGAAGAGCGGTATAATAATGAGTGTCTGCAGGTAACAGTGTACCAGGACTAATATTATGGCTGTGCTGGCTGTCTCTGCCTAGACAATTTCTATGGATTGTGCTGTGCTGACAATATCCTTGTGCTGACTATAGACAATATTCCTGCCTGCTGCCTGGATAATTAATATTGCTGTTGCTAAGCACATACCTGCCTGCTGCCTGGACCAGCGCTCTCCTCTGTGGATACTACTAAGCACAAGTAATACTTCTTTTTTTTTTACCCTTTCCACAATAGAATTTATTTTGGATTGTAATTCTTAGTATGTACATGCTATGTGTTAGAAATATGAAGGGCCTTCAAAAATGATAGGTTGCCAGGAAATGATATATGTAATTTATGCTCCTAGAACGCCTGATGGTGCTACTTGGATCTTGGGCCTCTGTATGTGGCCAGGCTGTGTGAAAGGCTCACACATGTGGTATCTCTTTACTCAGGAGGAGGAGCAAAATGTATTTTGGGGTGTCATCTTTGCTATGTACATGCTATGTGTTGGAAATATCTGACAAATGTATAACTTTGTGTAAAAAAAATGCATTTTAATTTTTTTCCACATTTTCCAAAAACTTCTGGAAAAAAATGAACTGTTCAAAAGACTGATTATGCCTCATAGATTATACGTTGGGGTGTTTGCTTTCCAAAATGGGGTAATTTTGGGGGCAATTCCATTGTCCTGGTGCTCCAGGGCCTTCAAAAGTGTAATAGGTGGTTGAGAAATGAGATGTGTCATTTATGCTTGTACAACGCCTGATGGTGTTACTTCAATGTTGGTCCTCTGTATGTGGCCAGGCTGTGTAAAAGTCTCACACATGTGGTATCGCCATTCTCAGAAGGAGTAGCAGAATGTATTTTGGGGTGTCATCTTTGCTATGTACATGCTATGTGTTGGAAGTATCTGATAAATGCACAACTTTGTGTAAACAAAAAGGGGTTTTCATTTTTTTTTCCACATTTTCCAAAAACTTCTGGAAAAAATGAACCGTTCAAAAGACTCATTATGACTCATAGATTATACGTTGGAGTGTTTTCTTTCCAAGATGGGGTCATTTTGGGGGCAATTCCATTGTCCTGGTGCTCCAGGGCCTTCAAAAGTGTAATAGGTGGTTGAGAAATTAGATGTGTCATTTATGCTCGTACAACGCCTGATGGTGTTACTTCAATGTTGGTCCTCTGTATGTGGCCAGGCTGTGTAAAAGTCTCACACATGTGGTATCGCCATTCTCAGAAGGATTAGCAGAATGTATTTTGGGGTGTCATCTTTGCTATGTACATGCTATGTGTTGGAAGTATCTGATAAATGGACAACTTTGTGTAAACAAAAAGGGGTTTTAATTTTTTTTCCACATTTTCCAAAAACTTCTGGAAAAAATGAACCGTTCAAAAGACTCCTTATGACTCATAGATTATACGTTGGAGTGTTTGCTTTCCAAGATGGGGTCATTGTGGGGGCAATTCCATTGTCCTGGTGCTCCAGGGCCTTCAAAAGTGTAATAGGTGGTTGAGAAATTAGATGTGTCATTTATGCTCGTAGAACGCTTGATGGTGCTACTTCAATGTTGGGCCCTTGTATGTGGCCAGACTGTGTAAAAGTCTCACACATGTGGTATTGCCATACGCAGGAAGAGTAGCAAAATGTATTTTGGGGTGTAATTTGTTGTATGCAAATGCTCTGTGAGAGAAATAACCTGTTAATATGACAATTTTGTAAAAAAAAAAAAATATATATTCATTTTGCAAAGAATTTTGGGAAAAAAATACAACTTAAAAAAACTCACCATGCTACTTACCATATTTATCGGCGTATAACACACACTTTTTTCCCCTTAAAATCAGGGGGAAATCGTGGGCGCTGTTATACGCTGATCCCCGACGATCTCCCGCTGATTCTGAAGAAAGGAGCGAGCGGAGCCGAGATACAGAAAGCCGAGTGTACTTCGGCTTTACTCGGCTCCTCTCGCAGTCCCACCCACCTCCACTGATTGCGAGAGGAGCGAGCGCCGACAACATACAGAAAGCCGAGTGTACTTCAGCTAGTCTCGGCTCCTCTCGCAGTCTAGCCAAAGTACACTCGGATTTCTGTATGTTGTCGGCGCTCGCTCCTCTCGCATTTAATGGAGGTGGGCGGGACTGCGAGAGGAGCCGAGACTAGCCGAAAGTACACTCGGCTTTCTGTATGTTGTCGGTGCTCGTTCCTCTCTGCTCAGTCGGCAACAATTTTAAATCAGGGCAGTGCTGCAACTAGACTAGTAATGTTGCAAAGGCACTGGGCAAGGCTGCACTGGGCAAGGCTGCAAAGGCACTGGGCAAGGCTGCACTGGGCAAGGCTGTAAAGGCACTGGGCAAGGCTGCACTGGGCAAGGCTGCAAAGGCACTGGGCAAGGCTTAAGATGGACACTGGACAGGGCTGCAATGATGGACAAGGCTTCAGATGGACACTGATAGGGCTGCATTAATGGGCATTTAAATGTACGTTTTTTTCCTTAAACTTCCCTCCTAAAAGTTTTTTTCCTTAATATTCCCTTCTAAACTTGGGGTGCGTGTTATACGCCGATAAATACGGTACCTAATACCTTGGAATGTCTGCTTTCTAAAAAGGGGTAATTTGGGGGGTATTTGTACTTTTTTGATTTGTTAGTGTCTCAAAAAATGAGATAGGCCTTCAGTATATCAGGTGTGATCAGATGTGATCAATTTTCAGTGATTGGCACCATAGTTTCTAGACTCTATAACTTTCACAAATATCAAATAATTGACACTAATTTGGGTTATTTTTTACCAAAGATATGTGGCAGTATAAATTTTGGCCAAAATTTATGAAGAAAAATTACTAATTTGCAAAATTTTATGACAGAAACAAAGAAAAGGGCATTTTTTTCACAAAATTTACGGTCTTTTTTATTTATAGCACAAAAAATAAAAAACCCACTAGTGATTAAATACCACCAAAAGAAAGCTATATTTGTGTGGAAAAAAGGTCACAAATGTTATATGGGTACAGTGTTGCATTACTGAGTAATTGTCATTCAAAGTGTGAGAGTGCTGAAAGCTGAAAATTGGTCTGGGCAGGAAGGGGGTGTAAGTGCACAGTATTGAGGTGGTTAAAACATTATAAGGCACACCCAACAAACCAATCTGAAACCTTTTTTTAATCAAGCTCATTTTGTATGGTTTGTTATATGAAACAACAAATCTTATAAAAATAAAATAATAGTAACAATTTTTGCAGTGTGACATTGTCTTCTATCTGCCGTGGGCAGCTGCCCTTTCAGACCTTATCTAGGTCCATCTGTTATACTGATATATGATTCTGTACTGTGCACCCTCCTTTCATACTCCTTTGTGTGGGGGTAAGGCTACAGCAGACTGGGTCAGGATAATATTAGATGTAACAGATGTGTAAGATAAATGGCAAGCTGTAGGCTAGATCCATTTAGCTGATAGGCTGCTGAGTTTAGTCTAAATGTATAACTGGCCTGTATTTGGTGTATGTATATAATATATATATATATATATATATATATATATATATATATATATATATATATATATATATATATATATATATAAACTTTGTAACAATTGCTTTTTCTCAAACAACAAAATGTGAAGGAATTAGGCCACTGTGCTGTTCATTCTATTCTCTTCCCCTACACCTCTAAGTATTATTTCCAAATGTCAAGGCTGGAAACCATAAGATAAAGTGACTTATTAAAACTGAGTTGCAGTGTCACGTTTAGCCACATCAAGTCTTTGAACATAGCTTTCATGTGACAATATATCTCTGGCAGGAACTTTAACCAGTCAGCTCCACTGGTTGCAAATTATAATCCCTTTTTAATGGTGAGATCTTTTATCAGTATATATTTCTGTCCAGATTGGAGAATGAGATCAGTCACACCTTACATAGGCTTTTCTCTATTCTGAATATGTATTTCTCTTCTCATCTGAACAACAGAACTCTAAATTTGTATGCCGTTGATGATAATGCAGATGTTGGACAGACCTTTCTTCTCAGTTCCCTTTTGACACTTTATGTCATGTCATTGACATAGATATTTCTGTAGAATGTTCCAGGCATTGAATTGATTTTTTTTCTTAAAGTGGATGTAAACCAGAAATGTTTTTATTTTTTTTTGTCTGGCACAATATAGAGTATGGGATTTCAGATCAGCTGTGCCCAGTCTTGCCACGAAGAGTCAATCCAGGTCTGAGCAATCCTCATATCTGTTTTCAGTGAAATAAAACGGACAAACTTTAAAAATTTGTTCCGTTCTTCCCCCTTGCTGTGATTGACAGGTGATTTACATATCTCATGCACTAGCCTAGGACATGCATTATTTTTTTAATTCCCACCCCCACTCCTTTCTTCAGCAGCTGGGCAGCACAGTGGTGTAGTGGTAAGCACTCTCACCTAGCAGTAAGAAGGGTCGCTGGTTCAAATCCCAACCATGACACTACCTGCCTGGAGTTTGCATGTTCTCCCTGTGCCTGCGTAGGTTTCCTCCGGGTACTCTGGTTTCCTCCCACAATCCAAAGACATGCAGGTAGGTTAATTGGCTTCTGTCCAAAAATTGGCCCTAGTATATGAATGGGGACCTTGGATTGTGGGCTAGGGACCAATGTGAGTGTGCAATGTACAGGGATAGGGACAATTGTAGACACTCACTCAGGTTGGACTGGTGTCTTTATTCAACCTTACTAACTATGAAACTATGAAGCTCTGCAAGGATTGGCTGTTCCACACCTCAGTATGATTTGGCATGCTGAAGTCATGTGGGGACTTTTCTGGGTTTTGACTGGATGTTAGTGATCATAGCAGAAGTTCAGTGTAAGAAATACACAGGAGAAAATGCATGTTGATAAGGGGAGTGTAGAGGAGGGCGGGGAGTCTACTGACATCATGACTCCACCCACTGAGCCCTGGAAAGCAGACCCACCCACAAAATCTGCAGTTTTTCGGGTCTCATAGCAGACAGAGGGGAGACATTTGACAGATAAGTATACATGCAGGAGGCATGTATATCCCTCTAGATAACCAATATTGCAGTAGTTTAGAAACGATGAGAGTGGGTTTACATCCACTTTAAATTAGGAGACTATCTAATTTATCCCATCCCTGTTAATCTAATTACTAAAATCCCATTTTAGCTTTAAAATTTGAATGTCAAATGTTTTCTAAAATATTTTTAAATCTGCAGCTTTCATTAAAATAATACTTAGTGAGCCTGCCATGAAGATCCTTGGTCAGTCCTGTCATAGGGTGACACCGCTGTGCCCCTGCCCCCCAACTGAACTGCTGCTTTGTCTCTCTGTTACAATAGGTTCCAGGGTTGACAGTGGTCATTTCAACACATATTACACAGACATACAATAGTCCACTGTTCATCATCTGAAAACCTGTCCTGAGAAATACTGTGCAATCATCGTGGAGTGTATGGTTGTGGAAAGGAAATTGCTTTTAGGAGATTAGCAGCTCTTAGATACAATAAGAATAAAAACAGGTGAAAATAAATATTTAATAAAAAAAAAAAAAAAAATGGCAAGTGTTTATGATATATAGGAGTGGGGAATTCTCACCAAGAGATAAAAGTTGTCAGGAAGTCTAACTATACAATATTTACCAAAAATGGTGGAGTGTGATAGGAGGGCAATGCATACCCACTTTCCACTAAATTAGCATTCTGGTTATTATTCATCCTGGACTTATTAAATTTAGGGCACGGGCTAACACCTTCCAAAAGTACAAAATATTTTTTAAGGAGTAAATTAAACCCATCAAAATTCAAACCTTCTGTGTGTAGCAGTCTCCCCAGCACCCCCTAATTACCTACCTGAGCTCCTTCTCTCTCCAGCAATATCCACAATCCCCTCTTCCAGTACACTCCTCATTAGCTGAGACAGAGCATTGGCGCCATTGGCCCCCACAGCTGTCAATCAAAGGCAGTCAGCCAATCAGGAGAGAGAGAGGGGGCAGGGTCAAGTCGGGGGTTCCATGTCCGAATGGACACACGGAGCTCTGACTCGTCTTGGGTGCCCCCTGTAGCAAGCTGCTGGCTGAGGGGCACTCAAAGGAGGGAGGGGCTAGAAGCAGCAAAGAGGGACCCGAGAAGAGGAGGATCCGGGCTGCTCTGTGCAAAACCAACTGCACAGAGGAAGTAAGTATAACATGTTTGTTATTTAAAAAAAAAAATGAGCCTTTACAATCACTTTAAGGCCAGAGGATGCCTGCTAAAGATTGAACAGATCTGGTTCAATCAGATGTATTTTTTAAAGAGGTTTTAAACAGCTGGACATTTTTTTATTTCTGTTCTTACCTGCAAGGTAACGTCATGATGGGGTAGTATGCATGGCATACTAACACATTATGTGAAACTTACCTAAAAACAAAGCATTCCAGCGATGCACTGTCTCTGGAGGCAGCTTTCATCCTCACCCGTCTTGCTTCCAGGTGAGCAGGCTCCAGCTCTGTGACTGGCTGGAGCTGCACTTCACCACACAGGGCTCTAAAGGAATGGCACAGGTGGCTGTTCCTTCAGAACGCACGCACCAGTGATGTCACTGGCTGCATGTACAGTAAATATCTCCTAAACCGCGCCGATATTTACACCACTACAAAGTAGAAACATCTCAAAATGTTGACACAAAGTTATTGGTGTAACTAACACGAAATGAAAACCCCTAGTAACAATTACCCGCACAATAATTGAGTTCTATTTTAATTTACTTCATGTTAAAGGTCTCATGGAAAGCTACTGCTAATGCTCACAGGTGTTTATGATCTGTGTTCCTTTTATACAACATGTCATGTGTATAAAAATGTGTAAATATGTTAGAATATTCGGAAGAGACTAAACTTAGAGCACTGTGTATCCTGATGTAATCACATGTGTTGAAAATGCAAAGCAAAGAAGAATACAACCTAAGGTAAAATTAAAGGCAACATTTTGGCTTGAGTAAGGGAGGTTTATAACCCATGTTAGTTTTTTCTTCACCATCTCCCCACTGAGATGATTTTCCTTCACTTCCTGTCCCGTAGCCAAAACAAAAGCATTTTCTATCAGTGATACTATCAATAATATTAGTAAAATAGACAAGCACAGAGGGTGAATCCACTATCACTATCAAGGGCACGGGCAGCAATAAAAATCTGACAGGTGTTCTAATCCATATACACTCTATCTATAAGAAAAAAAGTTTTTCCTTCAGTTATACTTTAAAAATAAGGTTCAATCATGCAGCCACTATGCATGTATTCTTTCTCTTTTACCTCCTTTAGGATGTGGCAGAAAGAAAATGTTTTAACAGGGTATTTTCTCACCTTAGTACTGCTTTCCTGCCTAGATGCAGTTAGTGACAGAGGAGGAACAAAGAAGGGAGATTACTATACAGCTTTGCTCAGTGGAGAGCCAGTAGTTCTAGCTGTCTTTGAAAAATACGTAATAGGAAAGTATAATACCTGTATATAATGGGAATAATATTTTCCTACACTGAAAAATGGAGATAACATTTCTTTTTGCCTTTTAAATGATTTCCAGGGTAAAATTATTCTATTAAATATAAAGCTATGCTTTATTACTATCAATATTTCTTTAAATGAACATGGTTTCATTACAAAAATACAAATGAAAGTGATCAAATAGAGCATGAGGCTTAAAAATGGAGATAATGATTTAATATGTAGGAATCATGATTATCCTATATATATGCAAAGTGGCAGCACATTCCAATTCATTGAACAATGGAGACATGCAGATTATGACTGCAGGTTTTGGGCCCTTTTCAAAACAAATGATATATTTTATTCATCATGTGAGATATAGCTATCATTACAAGTTGTAACTGATCTCTCAGCCTGAAATTTCTTCCTCTATCTTCCATTTTCCAGTTAGATGTGACCTTCCCCCATCTCTTTAAAGGATGCTGAAGCTATTTGCTATCCTGTCTGTATCTCCCATTACACTTAATAATATCCTTGTGATGGCTTGGGGAGAGCTGAGTCCCCATCATGGCAAAGACAGAAGAGCGACTAATGTATAAGAGCAAATGGAAGACGAATGGCCCATCCCAGCAAAAGTGACGTTGATAGACCTGTAAGCCTTGGCTGTCAGGAGTTGTGAGGGATTGATGTTGCCCGAGAACAGTTGGAGCTGTAGCTGTGAACTTACCATACAAATGATCCCAGTGTCCCTTCCATCATGAAATCTAATGAGCATGCTCCCACCTTCTTAGCATCCAAGGACATCAAACAGAGTTCAAGGTGATAGCAATACATGTTTTAAATGGCTTTAAAGCAGTATTTGTTAACAAGTATTAAATATTTTATTACAATGTTAAGCGGTGAAATGATAGATCCTCATCATTTTCAGATCTTGAGTAATAAGACTTGATTCCGAACTTAAGAAATATTTCTAAGGACAGAAAAGTTAGTGACAAACATTTGGTGTTGTAATTTCATCATATGCCTACTCTTTGCAGATGCATGAAAGATGTACCCTGGACCAGCTAAATGTTGGTTGCCTCTAAACAGAGCATGAAGAATGTGCATCCTGAATTCAGCAAAATGTCAAGACAGTGACAGTGATTGATGTTCATTAAAATGATATGCAAGCAAAAGCAGCATATACATGACATGAGAATCTTAGTGAACCAAAATGTAAATGGTTGGTGATAATTAAAATCATTTTGTCATTACTGGTTCTTACTTCTGGATACTGGCATATGGGGATTACAGTACATATGTCTCTACCACAACATCTTGGAATCAATGAGTGCTTCATTTAATGTACACGAGGGTCAAATAATAAAGCAGAGATATTATGTCACACAGAACTTCTTCATCAAGCCAAATAAGAGAATTAGCACAAGCAAAATAAAGCTTTTTATAAACTATATGTCTATAAAATAATAAGAAATCCCACTAGCTTTTTATGTCATAATGATGCATACTTATATAAAATAAAATAATAATATAACTCAAAGAAAGAAACATTAATTGCAGACTAATAAATAAAAAATGTTACGTCCACCTTGCATGGCAGATTCTGTAGGAAGATCTGTGGTTGTGATTGCACTGCATGTGTGCCACGCTCACAGCACTGTCAAAGCCAAAGTAGTTGTGTATACATGTTGAATGAGGGGTGTATCCACTGCATAAAAAATCAACTACTTTATAGAGTGTGGCTTGAAAAAGTTTCCATTGTTGCCTAACAACCAAAAGAAAATGCAGTAAGCAAAGTGGGAAAAAAAAAGCAACAAGGACCAGTAATAATGCTAAAAAATGTACATCCTAAAAGGTCAAAGTTATAACATGAAAAAAAGTGTAAAAAGGAGCACTACCTTAAAGGAGAAGTATAGCTGACAACATCATAAACCAACCAAGGGTTTATCTTTACATTCTAGAGATGTAAAGAAAATATAGTTTAATTACCCCATTCATCTTAGCATAAGGCTTTGTTTTTGCTCCAGTTTTAGGAAGCTTTTTCCATCCATGCTCCCTAATGCAAGCTCTTCATTTGAGCTGTTTCCATTAAAAAACTCTCTTGAAATCTCAGCTATTGATTCACATTTACTATATTACAGTAGGTATAAGAATCATTCTTTATTTTAGTAGCCATTGAGTATTTATTGATATAGAAACATAGATGAGTGATGACAGAAAAAGAACAAGTAGTCCATTAAAGTCTGCCCTTTTTTCAACATTTAGGGGCTTTTTTGAATATTGTTGTTTTGTTTATAATCTTTTTGTCACTCTCCCCCCAACTATTGCAGACAATGTGGTAGCATAGGCTCCCTAGCCCACACTCTTTGGTTTTGTAAATCTCTCACTTCCTTTTGGAAACAAATATTTGTTATGCTACCTACTATCACAGGCCTAATTATCACCCCTAATCTGGCCTTAGCACTACTCCATATTGGCACAGAGACATCTCCCCCAAACACCAGATCTATAGTTATGGTCTAGAGCCCTACGGACGACATGAGTAAAGATGACATATAGGAACAACACAAAACTCACCAACATGAAATAGACCTGAAAGTGTGCCTTGGTCTACCGTATGGTACACCAAAATAAGGGGGCATACCCTAGATAAAGAATGATAAGAAGTAGTTATGGAATAATGTGGAATGAGTATTCAGTCTGGGGTAAGAATACTTGGAAGAGGCTTTTAAAAGGGGAGGGTGGGTGGGTATCACGCACAGGAAACCGACAAAGACCGGCGGCCTTTGGGCTGCTTAAATACCCTCCGGGCTCCTCCCATAACTTCAGGCCGGTACCCGGCCTTCCAATTTATGGTCTAGAGCCCTACGGACGACATGAGTAAAGATGACATATAGGAACAACACAAAACTCACCAACATGAAATAGACCTGAAAGTGTGCCTTGGTCTACCATATGGTACACCAAAATAAGGGGGCAAAAACCTTCAGGTAGGGGATAATTATTTATTAAAGGTAATGTCGCTGAGTAAGACGAGCAAAGGCCTGAGCCATCTCTAACTGTGGGTTAGGAATGTAGCGAGAGAAGCAGGCCGATTTCCACCGACCCAGTTCCTTGATCACATGGTCCGGAACCCCCTGTCTTGAGGCCGACGTGGCCGCCCCAATCCGGAATGAATGCCCGGAGTACTGGCTGGGGTCCAACTGAAGATTGCCGAGAAGGACCCGGACATGTTCCACGAACTGCGACGAGTTGAGGGGTTATACCGGAAAGGGTAGAAGTGGACTGGTTTAACACGGCAACTGGGCACCAGTTGTTGTGAGTCCTGTACAGGTGAACATCTACTCCAGAACCTCGCTGCTGAGTCTTGGATGTCGCCAAGTGAAGGACGTAGTGATCCTGGTGGCGGCAGAGACTACTTCTATGCAAGACTGGACCGGCTGGGTGGCTGCGAGTGAACTCGCTGGGCCGTAGAAACCCATAAAACGCCATGTGTATCGCAGCCTGCGGGACGGTGCTGAGGAGGAGACCGAAAGGGGACCTATCCAGGATGTCAGACATTCCCTTGAAGATCTCCCCCGTGATAGGCAGCCGCTTCGGGCTGACTGGCGGCTGGTGTTTCTGCACTCCACGTAGTAGAGCCCTCACTGCGTGGCAGGAGAACACCGAAGGCCTCGCGGGGTCTTGAAGTGACAAGTAGTGCGGCACCCCGGCCACGTACTGGCGTATCGCGCTGTGTGACAGTGCTAGGTGAGAATGACAATAAGCGCTGAGTTACACTTCCCTGGAATGAATGAGCAGTAACATTGAACTGATGCTGTAGGGATAGCTGGACCAGTCTGCGGAGGAAGGACATGACGGGCCTGGATTTAGGCCTGCCCTTGCTGATGATCTTGGCTGTGGCTTGGTTGTCTGTCGTGAAAGCCACAGTCTGTCCAGACCAATGGTGACCCCATAGGTGAGCGGCTGCTACGATGGGGAAGAGCTCAAAGAGGGCTGACGTGGTAGTGAAGCCTGGTGTGGCTAGTGCTTGAGGAGGCCAAGGGGCGGCGAACCACAAATGGCCAAAAATGGCGGCGCATCCTGTGGATGCCGCCGCATCGGTCACCACCTGAGGTGACTGCGTGGACACGACTGGGATGAACAGGGACACACCGTTCCAATTACAAGGTCAATTTGGTCGCGAAATAATATCGCTCCCTCCACTTGATGAGGGGACGAGCGAGTTGAGACTGGGAGCGACGGAAGAATGAGGCGCTGACAGATCATACCCAGACGTTTTTATATGAAAATATTCCCTGTACAAGCCCGATAGGGCTAACCCCCCAGATGTTAAAGGGAGACTGACTGAACGGGCCTATCATGAAGTCCCGATCCAACTCCATCTGCAGAAGGACGTCAATCGCTGGCTCATCTGTTGCTGCTGAGCGTAGGTTCGGACATTCGTGGGTGGAGTGGGGCAGGGTGATGAGCCCGGTATGAAACCCATCGGTGAAACGCCGGATGAGGTAGCTGGCGAGTGACGGAGTGGGGTGTGAGGTCAAGTAAACACCGAGCCAAAGGGCATTGACCCGGCTTAGTCATGGTTCTTCTGTTTGACCTCACATAGGATCCTGGGGTGCGCCCTCTGGCATAGGGTGCAAACGTGCAAGAGCCGGCACTGGCTGAAATTGCAGGAGCCGTAATTGAAATTGTTGCAAATGGCGGCTCCCCCAACCATCCGCACCGGACGTCCCAACTTGTCCACCTTTTGCCCTTGCGCCGGGGCCTGCTGAGCCTGGCTCGTGCTGGTAGAGGCCGTGCTAGCTATCGGATGGACAGAGGCTATGTTGGCACACCAGACCGTGGTGTGGGACGCTGACTGACAGACAGCACATAGCGGGGAGCGAAGACCCGCGAAGTGGCGGCAGAACAATTCCGTGTCCACTACGCTCCAGTCCGTTGTCAAATGAAACTGTGAGAATCTGGCTGCGGCTTTGGCCGAGAAGGACCGATGATAGTCGTAGAACGCTGAGCCACCGTATTTGTGGCCCAGGTCTACGATCAAATGGAGGTAGAGGTCCAGTTCCTCCCGTCTGCCGGGGGAGGCTGAGCACAGCACGTCCCTAAACATGCCGAAAGCGAGCGTGAACTCGGGCACCGTGAGCTTTCTGTTGAGCCTCGGATCCTTCGCTTTCAAAACCACCGAGACGTCCCCCCAGGTGTAGGCCTTGTTCTCGGCCAAGTCATGAACAGAGATCAAGAGTGAGGCCAGGTTAACGTCTCTGCCCTCTAGAATGTCCTTCCTTACGCTGGGTGGCACCAGGTGGGAAGGGTGAATGGTAGTCGTGGCAAGCTCACTACCTGCGGCCGGTGCACTGATGGCTGGGACCACCGCAGGGTCCGGAACCGTGGCAGCCGGGCTGGTCTCTAGACGAGACACCCTGTCCTGGACCTCAACGATTGAGGAAGACAGGGAAGACACGAGGGTGTGTAGCTGAGCGACGGCGGCTGAAATCGATTCCAGAGACGCCTGCTGGCTGCTGGGGCTTGCTGCGGCCGGTGGTGGGAAGAGGAGCCTGAATGGCTCCGCCTTCCTGGCCGCGGACGAGAAGGGTATCCCTCTGCGTCTCAGCTCGGCGGACAGCCTGGGAATTGTCCATGCCCTAAGGGACTGGACACTGCCAGCCTCGGAGGCTGACGCCGGAGATAGCGGGGTGGTGAGGTCATCGCTGCCGACTGATGACATGGCGGCTGCCAGGACCCGTTACTTAGTAGACTGGTCACGTGTTTGCAGGCTGGGCCTGCTGGAACCCTGATCAAGCTGGTGCAGGTGGACCTACTGAATCCGACTGACCTGAGAGAGTGTGAAGTACCTATTTAAGAGCCTAAAACTGCTGCCGTCCAGAGCGACGGAACCCAACGTAGACCATCAGGCCTTCAGGAAAAAACTCAAGACCCACCTCTTCTAAACATGGCATCCCAACAAGAGCAGTCAAGCGCCTCGAGGCGATTCAGTTCGCAGTTGCAGCGCTATACAAATCATTCATTCATTCATTCATTCATAACAACAGGCGATAGTGACTTAAGTCGACTGCCGAGACCGCTGTGGGATCAAATGACAGATGACAACACGAATGACTGTCTTGACATGTTGCCTTAACTGAACGAACTTCCCGTGACAGGGCCCGGCCCGTTCGTACCGTATGGGGGTGACTGTGAGCCGGACTCTGGAGCACGTACAGAAATGAGGCAACCGTGAAACGAGGCTAACTGCCTGGGCATTGCTGAGGCCGAACTGTGACATCCAGCTGCCACCGGGTCCGACTCCAAGCTCCCTTTTTTTTTTTTTTTGTAAAAATGCGGCCGGCCTAGGGCACGCCGACGCGAATTCGTACAGGCAGGTAACCAATTAACGCCGGGGCGTGGTAAGGTGACACAGAAATGATATAACATGACAAGGACAAGAATCAAAGTCTCTTTTTTTTTTTTTTTTTTTGCGATTCCGCCCCTGGCGCATGTATTGAAATGAGGCCGGGCCTAGGGCACGCCGACACGAATTAGTGCGAGGTAGTGACTGCAATCATGCCGGGCGTGGTAAGGTGACAGAAATGAGATACCATGACAGGGGCAAGAATCAGGAATGTACGCAAACCAGTGATGCGATTCCGCCCTTGGCGCATGTATTGAAATGAGGCCGGGCCTAGGGCACGTCGACACGAATTAGTGCGAGGTAGTGACTGCATTCATGCCGGGCGTGGTAAGGTGACAGAAATGAGATACCATTACAGGGGCAAGAATCAGGAATGTACGCAAAACCAGTGATGCGATTCCGCCCTTGGCGCATGTATTGAAATGAGGCCGGGCCTAGGGCACGCCGACACGAATTAGTGCGAGGTAGTGACTGCATTCATGCCGGGCGTGGTAAGGTGACAGAAATGAGATACCATGACAGGGGCAAGAATCAGGAATGTACGCAACCAGTGATGCGATTCCGCCCTTGGCGCATGTATTGAAATGAGGCCGGCCTGGGGCACGCCGACACGAATTAGTGCGGGGAAGTGACTGCATTCATGCCGGGCGTGGTAAGGTGACAGAAATGATATACCATGACAGGGGCAAGAATCAGGAATGTACGCAACCAGTGATGTGATTCCGCCCTTGGCGCATGTATCGAAATGAGGCCGGGTAGTCGTGCATCTGGATCGCCCCGATCGGAGCATGTATGGATGCGACCGGACCAGGATCGAAGCGATGGCATGAACGCCCTGTTTAACTGATGCGAAATGATTTAGCATGACCGAATGGCCCGATACGTTAGCCATGTTTGAAATGATGAAATGATTGTCATGCTAACACGTGAAATGTTTCGACACGGTCGAAGTGATTCGTACAATTAGTATGCCAACAGTGCTTCGGAATGTGAATAGCGATTTGGCACGCTCGCTGGCGCCACCGATTCGAATAATGGCAGGACATGAACGATACGTGTGAGTGCGAACGGCACCCGTGCGTGAGTCGTGTTTGAACGATTTGAAGACTGCGTAGCACGACCGCGTAAGGGAACCCTTGAGTGCCGGATGCGGCATCGGTCGGAGTGTTTTGTGGCGGGCGGCCCTGAATGTGCGTGCCGCTAGATGGCTCCCGATCGTGTACAACCAAAAACGTGCGAGTAAGTGTTTAGGTTTCGAGACAAGCAGCGCGTGGTTCGTGAGCTACGCAGACCACAGTTTAGTGACATGATAAGCAGTGCATGAGAACGTAAAACATGGGAGCCGAAGCCCTACCTGCGACAGCCGAACCAGACTCTTTGTACGAACTGCGACTCGGCGACACGAGTGCGACACGAAGGGACAACGCGACTTACGAACACGGAACGCGGGACTGCAACAAGAGGAGACGGACAGACGAAAACGGAGCTCACGAACCGGCACCAACAGCGCTTGTCTCGAACGAGTCGGTCCTAGATGTCTGACGTATCAGATATCACGCACAGGAAACCGACAAAGACCGGCGGCCTTTGGGCTGCTTAAATACCCTCCGGGCTCCTCCCATAACTTCAGGCCGGTACCCGGCCTTCCAATTTATACATTTTTTATTCATTACTCATATGATCTTTAAGATGGGGATATTTATCTCTTCCTTTATTTACCCTCCTTTTGCTTGCTCTCATCCTTTCCCCCCCTCTTACTCCCCCCCCCCCCCCCCGGAATAATTTTGGGTAGTTTTGTGTTATGTATCTATAGAAATTGCACAAGATTCTAGAACCCTTATGCACCCTTGTGTAAGTATTGTACCTTTAAGGTGGACCAACTGTATGTTTGAACAACCTCACTGAAGCACTAGTTTTCTTCTTTTTGTATTTGTTAAAACCTAATAAAAACTATTAAACTATAATCTTTTTATCTGCTTATATTCATATGTTTATCTCAACCATGTATTTATTTACTTACTGTGGGTTTTGCATATTGTGGAATGACTCACTAGCTGGACTTCTGCTCCAAGGATCTACTAGCGTGTTGACGGTTCTTTTTACATGCATTTTCAGATGTGAAGGTTCAGTAGAGGCCGATTTCCCTCTGTCGGTTTCTAACCTGTGTATGAGGTAGTAAAGGGAACTTGTACCTTTGTACATGACAATCTTTTTTGAAACTTCATTGCTTGTTATGGTTATTCACGTAGATAACCTAGCAAAGAATTCCAGGAAATTTTGCGGGAATATCCTAATATCATTGTCCGTGCTCTTCAATTTATATGACTGTAAAGAAAAAAAGATAATTCTGGACATAACCTTATATAAGAAAACACATAATCAGGGTTGTCAGTAGCCCATAAAACAAATAATGCAGTGGTGTCTCTTGTTCGGAGACAAGATTATTGCAGCTGGTGAATTTTTATACAATATAGATAACTGTTCAAATGATACCAAATCAGGGAATTTTCATTTCTGTATGATTTAGGTAAAAATAAAAAAAAACTCTTTCAAAATGGCCCATATAAGGAATTTTGCTTTGGCAAAAAAAATCAACAGGATTGACTTATACATTCACCTAAAAGAAAAGTCGGAAAAAAGCTTACTTTTAATAATGCTAACAGTAAAGTGTCTGAAAGCATTTTGAAGATTGCATATAATGCTTGCAGGTTTCTCAGTAGAAGGCTCCTGTGTATAAAAGTTCTGACTTCTTATTATTCTTCTTTGAAGATTCTTCTGTCATTCATTTATTCATATATCCAGGAAAGGGTGATCTAAATGTGGATATAGGACATACTACTATTGTAAGGTGCATCAAGTTTTTCCTATTGTAACCTATTTGGTTACAGACAAATTGTTACTCTTTTCTATGTACATTTGTTGCAATGATCAAAATGTGGTATGTTTGATCATATGTACCATGTTTAATAGTATGTATGTTGTAATGAAATGTACATTGCTGAACATTATGATGATGGATCTAAGCCAGATGCCCTACATTTATGTAATGCTTTTATAACATTATTACCATTTTAATTCTAAGGTATAGAAACAGCACTTTTATCTAGAAATGGTCAGAATTTGCATATACTTCATTATGCACAAGAAGTATATGGATCCCCTCTTTGTAAAGAAGGAATTGCAAGTTTAAATCACACTTTTTTGTATGGATATTGTGAAATAGTTTCTAATCATTATTCTTGCTATGTCCAGACAAAGCACACATTATTCCACATTGCCTAACTAGAATATCCAATATTGTATCTAACAAAGTGTTTATATTATGTAGGAAACTACTCTAAACTAAAGATATTCCACCAAAGGTATGTAACAAATCATTACTTCAACTGATGACAAAGATCTTTAAAATCTTAGCAGATGATTTCAACCTAAACCACACAAAAAGTGCCCCAAAATATAAAATACAGCTTAGAATTATGCACAGCCTCAAGAGATTCTAAATTCACATTGATGCACAAGGATAAACAGTTATTGATAACGTAAGGCAGAATCTCTTCTATAACAGAATATTAGCCAACACCACACTTAGCATAATAACACAATATAAAGAAGTATGCATCAGAGGACATATACTAAACTATAAATATAGCACTAGCATACATAACCGCTTTCCCGACCCGCAGCAGTACATATACTGCAACGGGGTGGCTCCTACAAGCACAGTGATGTACTGTATCTGTACGATGTGCCTGTTTCCGGGTTTCAGGCACACACGCATTCCCCTACCCACCTGCTCCCCTGTAAATTTGATACCGTGGGAGTTTAGCAGCAGATCCCAGCCAATGATTAATGGCCGGGACCTGCTGATCAGCTGTGTCAAATCACAGCCCGGAGCCCACTGCTGACAATCAACACATGGCTCCATACAAAAGGAACGATCGCTTTGTTTCTTTTCCCTGTAGTAATCTGTAGTAAAATGCAGTAATAAGTAAAAAGCAGCACATATTACATACATTACACATTGTTAGGCACACAATGAACCCCTTCCCAGCCCATGTCATTAGTACAGAGACAGTGTATATTATTAGCATTGATCACTATATTAGTGTCACTGGAGAAGTCAGTGGAGGTAGCATCACACTCGGATGGGGAGGAAGCCCACGGCAAGAGGGGGAAGACGCTGGACATGGTTGCTAGAATAACATGTTTCAGAGGGAAGGGAATTTTGTTACCAGTCTAGATGTTTTCCTGCCCCCCAGAGGAATATTCTGAGAGCTGAGGTGACCGAATATGATTAATCCCTCAGGTACTGAATGAATTTTTGATACCAGCATAAATGAGTCATGAAAGATCAGAACACAGTGTAGTTTTTGTGTTAAAAGTTTGTTCAAAGGAGAGGTGCATGTGCAGAGGCTAGCAGGGCGGTAATGTCTGGCTAGAGCTCTGCTCTGTGAGGGGAACAAACCGCGATATAAAGACGACTCACGGACACGGAATCTTTCCACATCTACGTCTTATCCTCCTGTGAGGTGAGGGGAACATTTACACATCAAAATGGTGTTAGGTGGTGCCAGGAACAAATCTAAAATCAACCCCCATAACAGTGCTCAGGGGAAACGTATAGTGAAGAAGGCCCCGCTCCCCTCAGGCAATTTCACCTCAGGTGCTTTTACCTCAGACCAGAAAACTAAACTAAAACAGACAAAAATTATCTCCTCAGGGGACTCTGAATCTGACTCTGAAACCAATTTAAACATGCAAAATACCTCACAAACAGACTCTAATATCCCATCCAGCATTTTGAAGCAATTTGAAAGAATGCTTCATAAAGCATTACAACAAACCTCAGAGCAAATTACTAACAATCTTACTAAAGAAATTAGAGAGCTGGGACGACGAACTGAAACATTAGAAATGAAAGTAGAAGATTTTGAAATAAATACACAAGAAGTTTTCACAGAATTGGAAAACCTCAAAGAGGAAAATATTACTCTGCAGAACAGACTTGAAGATTTTGAGAATCGCGCCAGAAGGTCTAATCTGCGCTTCAGAGGCTTACCTGAGTCAATCACAGACCTGCAATCAACTATAACAGCACTCTGTCAGGAGCTACAACCAGCAATACCCATTGAAAGGTTGGAGATGGACAGAATACATAGAGCTCTTACATCCAAAAAAGCTGATGGCCCCCCTAGAGATATTATTGCAAAATTTCATTTTTACCGAACGAAAGAACAACTTCTAAAAGCAGCAAGAGAAAAGAACGATTTATCCTTTCAAGGTCACAATTTTCAGATTTTTGCAGACCTATCCCAATTAACAATATCTAAACGGCGGGCAATGAAACCCCATTTATTGGAACTCCAAAATCATAACATCAAATACCAATGGGGCTTCCCATTCTCCCTTCGTTTCACCCATCAAGGGACCAGATTCTCTTGCAGAACCCCTAACGAACTTCATCAAGCACTCCAAGACCTCAACCTGATTGACGGGACACCTTCAACCTCTACTTCAAGAAGAAGATCAGCATCTGCCTCTTCCCTCCGGAACACATCCCAATCTGAAACAAGAAACGGCAACCACCATACACACAAAAGAGGAAGATTCGTACCCTCACACCAAGGACAAGATGACGCCATGGACTAATGATGCATCCCTAGGAACTGTGCCTAATTGACTCCGACTGATGCTAAGCTATATGGAAACACAGTAATGAAAATGAATTATTGAATTTATTTTCTAAACTATAGCGAAAATATCGATTTTGGTTAACCAGTAAACAGAAATTACTGGGAAAACTGTAATTTTAAAATGTAAAATTATTCCCTAGCACTAATTGTCCATATTAAAAGGACAAGTTTTCTTTCTATATTTTTGCATTTTATATATTTTTTTTTATTTTTTTATTTAAATATATTTTTTTTAAATCTAATTACTTCTTAGTGAGAAAATAAAATTACAGAGAAGTAAATATTTTCACTTTATATTTTTTCTCATTTTTTATTTTTATTTTTTATCTTCTCACAATTATTTTTAACATGAATGGTTAAAATCAGTAGTTGGGCTACATACTTTATGGGAAAACAGTAATGAAATTGAATTACTGGATTTATTCCCTAAAATACTGCAAATTATCTTTCCTGGTTAAACAGATAACAGAAATAAAAAAAATAAATAAATAAATAAAAAAAAAAAAAAAAAATGATAAGATAAATTATACCCTATCATTAAATGTCCAAATTTAATGGATACGTTTATTTTCTATATTTTTGTATTTTATTCTTCAAATCTAATTACTTCTTAGTAATGAAATAAAATTACTAATAAGTGAATACTTTCATTTTTTATTTTTTTATCCTCTCCCACTCATTTTTAATCTGAATGGTTACCTATAGTAGTTGGGCTGATTACTTTATTTTTTTTGTAGCACTTTTAGCTACAATTGTTGAGCAACCACCCTTGTTGAGAATCATTTCTAAAAAGATACTTCAATGTATAACTCTATAATTTAAACATAATATTTTCTTTTCTGGATCGCGTTTTTCCCCACAATTTAGTTTATTTTTCTCGTTATATCCTCACTATGGGTAGACTGGTCCTCTTATTCCCTATTTTTAATCTATTCTTATGTTTTTTTTAATTTTTATTATTTGTTTCTTCTTCAACATAAATGATCTCAACAACAAACAATTATTTATAATCCTTAGTCATTTCCCCCGCTTTTTTTTTATATATGTATGTGTGTATGTATATATATATATATATATATATATATATATATATATATATATATATATATATATATATATTTATATATCCTAGGACGTATATCCCACAAAATAATATTAGTCCTCAACAAATATACATTAAGAGGACACACTTCCCTATAATTTTATAATGACAAAACTTATTTTCTTGAAATGAACCACTGTTTTTTTTTTATTTTTAAGGCGGATTCCCCATACACAGGTTTAACATGTGCCTCACCTGGCTTTCTTCAGTTCCCCATAAGAAGTTGTGGGGATCTGACGAAGGTCTTCTGTCCCCTGTTGGGGGGTTTCTAACCCCAACACGGGTACTTCTCCAATCTTTTTATTCTTACATAATATTTAATTGCTTTATGACTTCTACTATATTTTACTCTCTTTTTAAGTTAATCCACCCTACTTCTGGATACCTTTTCCTTTTCTTCATGTCCGCGAAGGCTAGGCCGAATAGTCACTGCACCTTGACAACTAGTAAGTATAGATTGTTGTTTCAGCAGTCATGGCTCCTTTAAATATTTTATGTATGTAATATTAAATGTACAGGGTCTCAATGTGCCACAAAAACGTATAAAAGCCTTTTGATCATTTCGAGCTAAAAAAGCGCACATAGTATGTCTACAAGAAACACATTTTACCCCGACCTCAACTCCCAAATTTTTCAATACTTCATATCCACAAGTATACAAAGCCTCAGCACTAACAAAAAAACGTGGTACTCTCATCGCATTCCACCATACCACCCCATTCACTAAACACTCAGATATAAAAGATCCGGAAGGCCGTTACCTAATCCTAACAGGATATATTATGGACACAGCAGTAACTGTGGTCTCTTACTATGCTCCAAATGATCAACCTTTACCCTTTTTATCACATCTATTCGAAGTCATAAAAACCCATAAAATGGGATCAATCTTTGTATGTGGAGACTCCAATCAGGTTGTCTTCCCATTTCTGGAAAAAAAAAAACCTACACCTCTTTACACTCTCAGAACAAAAAATCTTTATCCCAACTCCTCTCTAGACACAATTTGATGGACTCATGGAGAGAATCTAACCCAACAAGAAGAAATTACACATATTTCTCAAACCCCCACCAATCGTTTAGTCGCATAGATCACATTTTTATAACAACAGGGATGGTACCTGAAATAATCGCATCCAACATTATCCCCATACCTTGGTCTGACCATAATGCTGTCTTTACTTCAGTGGCTTCTATTATGCCCAAGGGGCGTGACCCTACATGGTATCTACCTGACATATTGCTTAAACATCCCTCTCACTGCCTCACGATCCAACAGGCTCTAAAATAATACTTAACAAATAACACTAGTACTGACATTTCTTCTCTTACACTATGGGAGGCCCACAAACCTGTCTTAAGAGGAGTTATCCAGCGACAGTCAGGAATACTTAAACGTGAATGAATATTGCTTATGCGACAACTAGAAACAGAGTTCAACTCATCATTTTTAGCTTTTCAAAATAATCCTACCCCTAAGGCAAAAACTCGTTTAGAAAAAGCACGATTGGAATTCGACCTTTTTCTAACCGAATCAGCTGATAAATCACTACGGAGAACCAAACATGCATTCTATAAGAATTCTAACAAACCAAGTACATATTTATCAAGGGCATTAAATTCTTTAAACCTATTAGTCTTAAAATAGCAGACAATACATACACCAACAATCCCCTCAAAATTGTACAAAAATTCAGCTCTTATCTGAAAACCCTATATACAAAATCTAATACATTTAATATTGATACAGCTGATTCCTTTTTCTCAAATATTAACTTACCCCAAATGACTGAGCCCCAAATTATGTCACTAGAAAAACCCATCACCGGAAACGAGGTAGCAGAAGCTATTAAATCACTAAAAATTAACAAAAGACCTGGTCCAGATGGTTTCTCGGCCCTCTATTATCGTACTTTTTCGGATTGTTTCTCCCCCTTACTCGCAGAAGCTTTCAATGACTTATTAAAAAACAAATCTTTTAGACCTGAATCTCTATTAGCTATCATTTGTATGATACCTAAACCCCAATCAGATGATACTTTATGCTCAAATTTTCGCCCCATTTCAATGTTAAATATAGACATTAAAATATTAGCAAAACTTCTAGCATCTCGTCTGAATAAAATCATTGGTACCCTTGTGCATAGAGACCAAGTAGGCTTCATACCCTCCCGACAGGCTAGTGATAACGTACGTAGAGCGACCCTTCTAGCACATATAGCCAAAAAACGCTGTATTCCTGCTTGCATTCTCTCACTTGACATCAAAAAAGCGTTTGACTCTATATCATGGCCATACTTGAATTATACACTACAGAAATGGGGGTTTGGCCCAAACTTTACAAATTGGATTATGGCATTATATAATGAACCAAAAGCTTACGTAAAATATGCTGGGTACAAATCCAATTTTTTCAACATAGAAAGAGGCACGAGACAAGGCTGTCCACTATCTCCTTTATTATTTGCCCTACTAATAGAGCCGCTTGCACAAGCAATTAGAACAAATTCCAACATAACTGGAATTGAAATTGGAGGTTATCAACACAAACTTTGTCTTTTCGCAGATGATATCCTCCTATTTCTTTCCTCTCCACAAGTATTAGGCCCAAACCTCATTCCTACTCTTGATGTATTTGCCAAAATCTCTGGATTATATATAAATCCCAAAAATTGCCAAGCACTAAATGTATCTCTTTCCAACATAGAACTGAACTCAGCAAAAATTTGCCTCCCCTTTACTTGGTCAGACAGATCAATCCCATATTTAGGAGTTCATCTAACAGCATCTTTAGAGGACCTATTTAAAATTAACTATCCCCCACTGTTAAAAAAGCTCTTTAACTTAATGAATTCATGGTCCCATCTTCCATTGTCATGGTTCGGAAGAATCAACTCTGTAAAAATGACGATATTACCGAAACTACTTTATTTATTTAGAGTACTACCAATACCGATCCCAGCTTATCATTTAAGAATAATACAAAGGAAAGTGTCGTCATTTATATGGGGAGCATCCAAACCAAGAATACAATTGCACACATTATATCTCCCCAAGCTTAACGGAGGTCTAGGCTGTCCCAATTTTGCATATTACTATAGAGCCGCACATATAGCGAGTCTTGCTAAATACCATGCATATCAAGAAACCCCATTATGGGTATCAATTGAAGCCACGGAATGTGATCCTATTCCAATATCCAATTTATTATGGATCTCATCTAAAGACCGAAAAGACCTAAAAAATCCTATTACCAAACACTACATATCCCTTTGGGATAGATTCAAAAAGAGCAATCAATTACAATCTTTACACAATCCATTATTGTCATTTTATAGAAACCCTGTCTTCTATCCAGCATGGGTGTCCCCTAAATCTTTTAAAGAATGGACATCCCGAAATGTTCTAAATTTGTATAAATTTATACACTCATCGTCATTTATCCCTTTTACCACCCTTTGTGAAAAATATGGTTTACCACAATCGGAATTATTCAGATATTTCCAAATCAAAAAAATTTTCACACCCTTAGTCAACACATCACCCCAATTAGCACATATGTCCAGTTTTGAAAACATTTGTAAAAAGGATCCCCACGCTAGAGGAACAATTTCTACCTTATATTCTCACTTACTGGTTTATTCCAATAAAAATAGCCCGTCTTATGTCCAGAAATGGGAAGAAGCCTTAGAGCGTACACTAGATATTTCTGATTGGAACCAAATATGGTCCACAGTTAAAACAGCTTCCCCTAATGTATTAGCGGTTGAAGCTAATTATAAAGTGATGACAAGGTGGTATTTGGTTCCATCTAGAGTGGCTAAATATGTACAAAACTATTCAGCACAATGCTTCCGAGGATGCTCAGATTTGGGCACTTTTTTTTCATATCTGGTGGACGTGTCCATTAGCACAAACATTTTGGAAGGAAATATTCATAATTGCAACTAAAATGCTTGGTAAAACAGTTCCTGTTGATCCAGCAACGGCATTACTCAATTTGAAGCCTGAATTCATAACATATTCCCAATTTAAGTTGTTAGTGCAACTCTTCACAGCAGCTAAACAAACTTTAGCAAAAGCTTGGAAAACTCCAACATTAGTTCTAAATGAAACAAAAGCCAAAATTAATTATTATATGACCCATGCCAAGATGATAGCTATCGAAATGGACACGATCACCAGTTTTGAAAAGATTTGGCAACCTTGGATTACATTTACCACGCCAACCCTTGACAAAAATGTGCTGCTGCCATGGTAACTCAAATGATAACTAATAATCATTAACCTGGATTAATTCTGATTGTAGTGGTGACTCTCGACCTAGCCTCGCGGACTCCCCTCTTCTTCTCTTCTAGCTTCTATACTCTCTTCTTCCCCCCTTTTTTCCTACTCACCTTCTTTCTCACTCTTTATAACTATTTCTTTGTACTACCCTTATGATTTTGAAGCTCTATATCTTATCTAAATGACAATCTCTTTGCTTGTCTAAAAAATGAATTGAGACAACAGTCTATATAAATACATAATAATTCTTTTATTTTTTTATTTTTTGAACAAATATACTATTATATTCTTCCCTTTTTTCTCTCATCATTTCACATGCTTTATTGCTTATAGTTATTTATATTGTCCCATTTCACTGTATATGATTGTATATCTGAACACTTGCAAACAAGCTTCCCTATGCTGAATGTGTTGTAATCATTCTATGTTACTTGTATACACTCCTTGTACTTAAATAAAATACTTTTGACAAGAAAAAGTTTGTTCAAAAAAATTATATACATTTTATTTGGGTACAGTGTTGCACGGCAATCGCCAGTTAAAGTAGCGCAGTGCTGAATAGCAGAAAATGGCATGGTCATGAAGAGTTTAAAATTTTGCGGAGCTGAAGCGGGTTAAAGTACATGCATGACCAAAAATGTTTAGGTTTTGGATAGAGTAGGGAAGAGTTAAACCAGTATCAAGTTAATTTTTGCTGTGCTGGGGAGATTACACTTTACTTCCTGTTTTGAAGATGCAGCAAGAAAAGAGAGGACATTTCCACAAAGAGAGGGGAAATCCCCTCTTACACAGTTACCCCAGAACATTGGTCCTTGGAAAGTTTTCCTCACCTCTTACTCTTATGACAAATCTAAAATATTGGATATCCTCCTACTATGTCTTGCTGACAGTGGTCATCAGGAAATAGAGAGGTGAATCTCCCCAGCAAGGACACAGACTGCAGTACAAACTGTCAGAGGTTATCACCCTTCTCTACTGTATCCAAAACTGAGTTGTGGCTTTACATAAACATTAAGTTAAGTTAAATTACATTTATGTTTATCAATATAAAATCCCCAAAAACAAGCTCATCTCTGACACAGACTGATTGTCCCATTACATACTGATTTATACACCTTTTTCTTAAAGGTAACCCCACTTCTGTGAAAAATTATAGCAAATAGACAAAATATTATAGCATATACAATTGCTACATATTGTAATTTAATTTGCAGCTGCTGTAATTTTCTGTAAAATTCTGTGTAATATGGCAACCCGGAGGCCTTCTGTACACAGTTGTTGTACACAATGCCCCAGAAATGTAATGTCCTGCTTGTGTGATTAGCTCATTGATTTTCCCAGAAGTCTGCACTAAGATACAAGTCAAATTTTAGGTATCCTCTGCAATAGGAATTATATATTTAGTGGGATATTCCCTAAGAGTTAATAATGTCTAAAGGGATGCAGACACTGTAGCATTCCTCATTAGAAGACTACAAGTTAATCAGCTGAATAGATTGAACACAGATACTGTCATTCAAAAAACAGACTTTCAAGGACATAGTTGAACCCAAAAGGGAATGTATTACAAAAGTAGAAATACTCTTTAATTTTGTTTTCTCTGTGTTGGTGTCTTCTGTTGTTAAAAAGTGTATTGCAATTGAACTTGGTAAGCATCATTTTTATAAAAAAAAATTTGTTTTTATGGATACTTCAACTAAATACGTCAACTATAATTTTCCATACTATGTGGCATAAACAACACACATAGCAGCAATATAATTATAATTGCTACATTTGCACCAGTACATCACCTTGCTACTGACAGATTTTCTGCCATAACGCTTTGAAAGAATATACATCTAAATGATAAATTACATTTTATTTGGGCTGCAAAATTGCACCGGAGTAGCATTCCTAAGTACGCCATGGGAAGTTCATTTTAAAATGACTGCTGTGTTTTAACATACAATTTGTAAATACTTTGAGAATATGAAAAAAATAAATAAAACACTGCTAACGTTCATCAGAATGTGTAATATACTGACTTTAACAAATGTTCTAAGCAGAATTGACAAAGGTTCAATGATTGAAAAAAATACCTATAATAATATACAGCCTTAGTTTTAAGTTTGTTCTGAAGCAATATTAAAGCTTAACTTCAGGCAAACAGCTAAATATAAAAAAAATCCACAGGATCAAGGCGCAAACATGGGTGATCAAAGTAGTCCTATTGGAAAATGAGTTGCCTAAACATATGAAATACAAGTGGAGGAGTGCTGTTCCAAAGGATGGTTATTAGACAATAATGGAAAATCCAAATATGATGAAAAATATTTAATTGTCAAAATAATCAGAAAGTATATTTAACTGCCAGGGGATACAAATATATCCAAAAGAGAAAATAAAGTTATTAATGTAAACATATAAACAAAACTTCAATGAGCCTGTATAAAACCCTCAGGAGCCCGGGGAAATGGAAAGGAGGCTGTCCTACCTCCAATACTGGAACACGTATGCCAGAAGTCCGAGAGAGCCTGTAGGTGATCAAAGACGTGAAGAGTGGAACCAAGATGCCAGAGGCAAGGAACTGTCCACCAGCCTGAGACCTCGCAGCACAGGACAACCTGAGGAAGGGGTTAATCCCCGAAACATGTAGTCCCTGCACTGTTTAAGCTCTGGCAACTTCTTCTGAATTTAATTTTTTTTTCCCCTTGTCCTTGGATTATACAACTCTTGGAGCCTGTTGGAGCCTGTCTATGTGCGGTGGTACTGACATGGCCAGTCAGGTGATCCCAGGTTTCCTAGAACCGAAAGTCGAGTTGCGGGAGGCACCCATCGCTTCCACCGGTCACTTCAGTGGTACCTGTGCTGCAGCTCCCTCCCTTCGGATCTTCCCCAGGAACCCTGGAACACGCTGCCGGTCCCATACGGTCTTCCCTGGATGTCCTGTGCTGCAAGGTCTTAGGCTGGTGGACAGTCCCTCGCCATCTTGCTTCCACTCGTCATGTCCTTGATCACCTACAGGCTCTTCTGGACTTCTGGCCTACCTGTTTCTAGTATTGGAGGTAGAGCAGCCTTGTTTCCATTTCCCCGGGCTCCTGAGTGTTTTTTACAGGCTCATTGAAGTTTTGTTTATATGTTTACATTATTAACTTTATTTTCTCTTTGGATAGATTTGTATCCCCTGGCAGCTACATATACTTTCTGATTATTTTACCAATTAAATATTTATCATCATATATGGATTTTCCTTTATTGCCTTATAACCATCCTTTGGAACAGCGCTCCTCTACTTGTTTTTCAAACAGCTAAATATACACCTGGAACATATACATTACATTGGATCTATTTTACCTGCAGAGGATATGTAATTTCAGATACAGGATATAGTTAGACAATGAAGTAACTTAAAATGGTCAATATACCATGTAAGGTATTTTGCTCCTGCAAAGAATCAGCAGGATTCACTTATATGTAGCGCCCACCACTTTAGGTGGGTGCTATCAGTTTAGAAGATAGGTTAAATTGCCAGTGCCTTACTGAATTTTGTACAGGTATGGAGGTTTGTTTGGGTTAGGGTGGAGTTATAGGTTAGAGGGGGGTGTGACCACCTGTTCATCACCCTGGAAAACACTCCCTTTCTTCTCCAGAGAAGTATCTGGAAAGGAGGCGGGTCAGGCCCTGAAGGACAGGCAGTGTGTATGGGCCCTTGTCCAATCGTTAATTTGCTTGGTCAGGGGCGGGGTCCATTCATATACACTGGGGTCACATGTTCCCTGGGGAGTTGGAGATGGGACAAGCGTTAATCCACACAGGCAGAAAAATGTTAAGGCCTGGAAGGGCAGAGATTCCAGAGCTGGAAAGCCATGGATCTTCGCCGGAGTGTGATGGAGGTTCAGAGACTCCAGAGCTGGAAGGTTTTCATCAAGCAAGAAGTATCTACAAACCGACCGGAGTGAACCAGGGTTGGCCTGGACCTTTCCTGAGATGGCCTGGGAAGAAAAGGGCAGGAGGAGAACGCAGGTGAGGCCTGGGACTGCTAGTGTTTCAAAGTACCACATGCTTTTCAGAGGAGCATGCGTGTCAGCTCATTAAAGGAGAGGGACTATCACTTATAAATTTCAATCCAGAGGCAACTTGTATTCTGTGCATCATTGAGGTGATATTACATGCCACAATCTGGAATAAAGTTAAAGTTTTCAACTGTTCTAAATCGTCTGTGTTTTACTACAGCAGAAGTGGAAGAAGCAGCATGTACTGTAATGAACTAACTAGCAGCTCCCAAGGGAGTAGTGCGCTTCATATACATTCACCTAAAAAACAGCCCTATAAAATTTTGCTTTAAATAATGCTAACAGTAAAGTGTATGAAGCTGTTATGAAGATTGTAAAGAAAAATATACTGAGAATGGATGCTTACAGGTTTCATAGTAGGATTGCTCCTATGGGGTTCAAACTTCTGACTCCTTGCTGCTATACTCAAATATTCAAATATTCATACTGTATAGCCAGTAAGAAGTCATATAAATGTGGAGCTAAGACATACAAACATCTTAATATTCATACGTTTTGCCTATTGTAATTTGTTTGGTTAAAAGCAAATCATTTACACAGAGGACAGACATCACAACATTCCCTTACTAGAGATGTTGACGCCTGTACCTGATGCCAATTGAATAATCAGCTTCGGTGAGGACTTTGCAGGATCCCTGGACAAGTGTTCTTACATTAAAAGTCAGCAGCTACAGTATTTGTAGCTGCTAACATAAAAAATGTTCTGCAGGAGCCTGGAGTGCCTCTTTAACCGCTTCCCGACCGGCGCATACACATATACGTCGGCAGAATGGCACGGACAGGCATAAGGGTGTACAGGTACGTCCCTTTGAATATGCCGCCGTGCCATTGCGTGAGCGCCGGTCTGGACCTCCGTGAGTCCGGTCGCGGATCCCGTGGACTCGATCGCCATGGGGATGCCCGCGATCGTCTCACGGGAGGACGAACGGGGAGATGAGGAAGTAAACAGCATCTCCCCATTCTGCCTAGTAACAAGTGACACTGATCTCTGCTCCCTGTGATTGGAGCAGAAATCAGTGACTGTCACACACAGCCACGCCCCCCATAGTTAGCAGCCCGCCCCTAGGACACACTTAACCCCTACACTGCTACCCCCTGGTTAAACCCTCCACTGCCAGTGTCATTTACGCAGGAATCAGTGCACTTGTATAGCACTGATTGCTGTATAAATGACAATGGTCCCAAAAATGTCCTATGTGTCCGCCATAATCACAATAAAAATCGCTGATCGCCGCCATTACTAGTAAAAAAAAAAATATTAATAAAGATGCTATAAAACGATCCCCTATTTTGTAAACACTATAACTTTTGCGCAAACCAATCAATAATCGCTTATTGCAATTTTTTTTTACCAAAAATATGTAGAAGAATACGTATTGGCCTAAGCTGAGGAAAAAAAATGTTTTTTTTTAATATATTTTTGGGGGATATTTATTATAGCAAAAAGTAAAAAATAATGCTTTTTTTTCAAAATTTTCGCTCTTTTTTTGTTATAGCGCAAAAATTAAAAACCGCAGGGGTGATCAAATACCACCAAAAGAAAGCTCTATTTGTGGGGAAAAAAGGACATCAATTTTGTTTGGTAAACAAGTCTCACGACCGCGCAATTGTCAGTTAAAGCGACGCAGTGCCGAAACGCAAAAAGTGCTCTGGTCTTAAGCCAGCAAAATGGTCCGGTCTGAAAGTGGTTAAGGAACTTAAATAAATTGTATTTATTCAAATTCTAATTACTGGTTTATTAATGAAGACATATCTGAATTAAATTGTATTTTGTACATGCCTGAAGTTGTAATCCATTATAAATGCTTGCCCATGAGCAAAAAAAATGTTATATTATTTCATCATTTTGCACTATTTCCATTTAACAAAGGCATCTCCACTATTATCATATATTGACTGATGCAGTGATGCAAAAACGATGAGCATAGTGAAGGAATCAATAGCGACCAACAGATGTAATCTTTCACTGGTCTGCATTCAGAAAACTTTAATGTGGCTTGTTATGGTTTTCTAAAGATTACAGGTCATCAATACTTTTTTCACTTTTTACTGTATTAACCCATTATTGTAACTTACTGTTTTTCTCAAATGTATATAAAATGAACTATATCAACTGTATAATCTGTTTTAGTAAACATATCAATGAGGTCTAAATTTTGATGCACATGGCCATACATGGGCTGCACATCGTTACATAAAGCACCCATGTGTACACTGACATATTCTACAAATGCAGATACAGGAGGTCCCCGGCTTACGAACCACTCTTACTTACGAACAGGGCGCTGCAGGACCCTCTGCCGTTCTGCGCGGACCATCTGCCTTTCTGCGCATGCGCGGGCAGACGGAGCCTCGGAAAATGTCGAAAATGTCTGTAATTTGCAGCCAATGCGCAGAACGGCATTCGACGGAACATCGTAAATGTCCGTAATTGTCATTCTGCGCATGCACGGCCGACTTACGAACATTTCCAAATTACAAACAGAAGGAAAGTCCCTAACGGGTTCGTAACCTGGGGACCCCCTGTAATGTGCTTTTCGAGCATACATCAGTGCACACATGGGTGCTTTAGGTAAACCCCAGTTCTCAACTGTGTACAGCTGCTTCTTGGACCTTGTTTGTTTGTGAACTGGTGCGCAGTCATGTTGCAACAGGAAGGGACCATCCCCAAACTGTTTCCACAAAGTTGGAAGCATGAAATTGTCCAGAATGTCTTATATACTGTATACTGACACCTTAAAGCGGTTCTTTTTTTTTAGTAATGTATAAAAATCATGTCTTGCTAATATCATACTCACTTGCAGTGATGATGCCGTTATCCAGGTCCGTTTTTCCATCTAAACGATAGTTTAAAAAATCATTCCTGGCTGATGTCATCTTGCTTGTGGGCATTTGAAGCCCACAAGCAAGTACTTCCGCCTTCCCTCGATTTGCAGGAACCAGCATGCCTTGCTGGTTCCCGCGCATGCTCCGTGGCTACGGCTACGAGCGGCGTAATGCTAAATTGCCGAAATATTGCGAGATTTGGCACGGACCTGCGCACTGACTCCTGGGATTAATTACACTAGATCCCAAGAGTGCGGCGGTCACTGGATATGATGCGGATCCCCGCATAAAAAACGCTCACCGCCGCAGGAACAGAAAAAAACAAATCACATTCAGAACAGGTACGTTAGAAAAAAATAAATTTAAACGTCCAGTGTAAACCTTTTTAGTGCAGGGAGAATTGATTGAGCCCAACATAGCCAAATGTGTGCAGAACCACTTTAAGAGTTCCCTTTACTGGAACTATGGGGCCAAGCCCAAACCCTGAAAAACAACCCCACACCACAACCCCCCCCCCCCCCCACCAAATAATTTGGACCAGTGCACAAAGCAAGGTCCATAAAGACATGAAAGAGCGAGTTTTGGGTGGAGAAAATTGACTGGCCTGCACAGAGTCCTGACTAATGAATTAGAGCGGAGATTGCGAGCCAGGCCTTCTAATCCAACATTAATGCTTGACCTCACAAATGTGCTTCTGGAAGTATGGTCAAACATTCCCATAAATGTTCCCATAGACACACTCCTAAACCTTGTGGACAGCCTTCCCAAAAGAATTGAAGCTGTTATAGCTGCAAAGGATGGGCCAACCCAATATTGAACCCTACAGACTAAGGATGCCATTAAAGTTCATGTATGTGTAAAGGCAGGTGACCCATTCATTTTGGTAATATAGTGTATCTCAGTGGGTCACTGTATGCGGTGGCAGTGGTGCATGCTATACAGTCACGTACATGAAGCCCATAATGAATTTTTGTTAGAAACTCATTTTCATCTTATACATGTAATAAAAACACAATAAAGCATCATATTTTCAGTCATGTGTTCTTATGAAACATTAGATGCTTCCTTATTATGTCAAAAATGTTTACATGAAACATATACTTGTGAAAAACTGCTGCTTTAGGAAAATGTCCTAAGGAATTGAGAGAAAGTAAATCAGCAGCCAAATGTTCACCTTAAAATTATTGTTCAGATCAACACATATTCATTTTGATAAGGGTTTCACCTTTAGATAAATTGTGTGAATAAACACCCACCCCTTCTCTCTGTGCTTCCAATGTAAATAAATAGTGTACTATAATCAATGATATGAAACTTACGAACACTTACAATTCCCTTTGCTTATTCTGTTCTCTCCTACTGTAAACACATTGACTGTCATTGGCTCCTAGTGTTAACCATCTCTCTCATAGTGTGAGTACTGCTGTACACAGGATTATAGGAGATCAATAATAAAACCAGCTCAGCATAGGCGTAGCATAAGGGGTTGCAGGTGTCACAATGGCAACCCCACCCCTAGCTCGTGGGGGCCCCTGCAGCCTCCCTGTTATATTATCATATCCTTCACAAAATCCAGCTCCGATCTGCCCTGGGGCCCTACAGCCATGCTCCAGTACTGGGCTTCTACTTAGCCTTCCACAGTCCACACCCCTCTGTTCCCATTGGCTGGGGAGAAGCTGTGAGACATTTCCTGAATGGAGAGGAGCACAAGGTGAGAACAGCCCAGGATGGGGAAGTGTCTGTGCTGTGTGCTGGCAACATGGAATGGTAACCGAGCTCAGCGAGGCAAGAGGAGGAGAGTGCCGTCCTGTAGCCAGGATGGGACCAATGTCACTGTTGAGGTATGACACTGCTTAGTGTCTCCTAGTCATCAGCTTGGATTCTCTGTACCCCCACCCGGGGATGTCTACTTACCCCACTTCCCTGACAACTGGAGAAAAGACACACACCTCCGGGAGGTGACCTTCCCCCAACAGCAGCCAACACTGACAGAGAAACCTTCAGAAATTGCTAAAACAAATCCCTTAACACCTCCTAGGGGGGCCCCTGAAGGGCTGCAGGCTTTAGATTTTGTGTCACATGGCTTTGCCCTCCCAGATCTAAGTTGCACCCCCAAAACCCCCTGACCACCCCCTCCACCCTGCATGCTATGCCCGGCTGCTGAGCTCCTTTCCCATTACAGCACTATACTGTTCCTCCTCCGCAGGGCTGAAATCACATTACATACAACAGCCAGTTAGCCATGATCTGCACAGGGTGTATCTATCTGCCTACTGCAACTACACTGCCGTTCCGACCAGAGAATTTCACAGGTCAGAAGGGCAACATAAAAGCCAGATACACCCTGTGAAGACTAACACGAATGTGTAAATGAATGTGGTTTCTGTCCAGTGTAGTGAGGGGGGGAGCTGTATACAGTGCTGGGATGGGAAAGGAGCTCTGCCAAGTGACCTGCCAGGGGTCCCTGTCCTTTGATTCTCCAGCGGTGATCCCTGTCCTCTGATGTAAGGTGTAACTCTGGGAACTCAAAACTCTTAAGCCACTTTGAGTATCTTGGCGTGCTGTGGATGTATCTGCATGCACATTGGAAGTAGTAAGGGGGCAGGTCAACTTTTGCATCAGGGCCCACAAGCTTCAAGCTACGCATCTGCAGCTCAGGTTCTTAAACCAGTTGCATTTAAAAATACAATGTATGATAGTCTTTTAATGAAAGGGAATGTACAGGGATGCAATATTTTTACTGAATTACTTTTTTGTATATTTTAAATTCTGTGGTCAGTAGTGGGCTGTAGTTCAGACTAATTGTATACCTGTGCCTCAAAGTTATCTCTGGGCCAGCCATTCTCAAACTTTTTACCTTGGAGGAACCCTTGGCAAAAAAATTGAGATTTTGGGGAGCCCCTGACATCATTTTCAGGTCTACAGCTCGCGGAACATTATATGAGAAAATTGTGTGTGGGGAGGGGTTAATATATAATATCAATATTATTACTGTCAAATCAACGAGACACACATAACAAACTGTAGGTGAAAAATAGTATATTGTGTATAGATATAAACATGGACAGCTTAGTTACTGGTAAGTAAATATTACATCAATATTACATAGAAACAATCCTTTAGATGACTTAAAAATTATAGACAAAAATTAGCAGCAATAATACACAATACTCTCAAACAATAAAACAACTGCACCCTAGAAGACCAATATCTATAGAACCAAAGATCATGTATTCAAGCAATCCAAAACTGAATAGAAGACTAGTCAAAGAATATCCAATATTACTGATCCACGGACATCGGAGAATAGCTGAAGTCCTTCTCAGGCCCCCCTTCTCTGAGCCTGACCTAAAAGGGTCCAAGGTGTGTCTCTGTCCAGACTCCCCCTCAGGTCTTTCCTTTTCAGGTTTCTTTTCTGCCATTTTTATCCAAGTTCCTTCCATTTGCTATCATTGAGGAATCTCTGATTGGTCCAAGCTGCATATCGTAGCTTTCCCATGAAAGTAATTGAATGGAATTCAAGCCCTCTGATGTTATTCCTATCCAATATTTCTATTTAATGTAATCTCTCCTTGCTATTTATAGTCATGACATATAGTGCTTGCTTTGAAGATCTCCAAGTTTGTTAAACTTATTTACTGACATAAACAGTGAGCCAAGTTAGTAAATCAAACCTATATAACTCATGGAGATTCCCTATTTACTGGACTTCACCTAATTCAACAGCCCTCTGAAAACAAAAGGGCAATTTTAGTTACAATGCCTAACATATGGCTTTAGTATACTAATGAAGGCACAACAGAAAAACCTTTTCAATCTTGTAGACGACTGTCCAATTCATGGCATAGACACATATTTTGGGTCGGTGTGTCATAATAATCACATAACTATATTATGTCATACAATCCCTACAAATATGTATTTTAGTGGGCAATGTCATTTGTTACCTTTAGTATGATCAGGGAGCTGTTGAATATATGGGTTACTATGTACAGTGGTGTGAAAAAGTGTTTGCCCCCTTCCTCATTTCCTGTTCCTTTGCATGTTTGTCACACTTAAGTGTTTCGGAACATCAAACCAATTTAAACAATAGTCAAGGACAACACAAGTAAACACAAAATGCAATTTGTAAATGAAGGTGTTTATTATTAAAGGTGAAAAAAAATCCAAACCATCATGGCCCTGTGTGAAAAAGTGATTGCCCCCTAAACCTAATAACTGGTTGGGCCACCCTTAGCAGCAACAACTGCAACCAAGCGTTTGCGATAACGTGCAATGAGGCTTTTACAGCGTCCTGGAGGAATTTTGGCCCACTCATCTTTGCAGAGTTGTCCTAATTCAGTTACATTAGAGGGTTTTCGAGCATGAACGGCCTTTTTAAGGTCATACCACAACATCTCAATAGGATTCAGGTCTGGACTTTGGCTAGGCCACTCCAAAGTCTTCATTTTGTTTTTCTTCAGCCATTCGGTGGTGGACTTGCTGGTGTGTTTAGGATCATTGTCCTGCTGCAGAACCCAAGTTCGTTTCAGCTTGAGTACACGAACAGATGGTCAGACATTCTCCTTCAGGATCTCTTGGTAGACAGCAGAATTCATAGTTCCTTTTATCACGGCAAGTCTTCCAGGTCCTGAAGCAGCAAAACAGCCCCAGACCATCACACTACCACCACCATATTTTACTGTTGGTATAATGTTCTTTTTTCTGAAATGCAGTGTTCCTTCTACGCCAGATATACTTGGACACACACCTTCCAAAGAGTTCCACTTTTGTCTCATCGGTCCACAGAATGTTGTCCCAAAAGTCTTGGGGATCATCAAGATGTGTTGTGGAGAAATTGAGACGAGCTTTGATGTTCTTTTTGCTCAGCAGTGGTTTTCTCCTTGGAACTCTGCCATGCAGGCCATTTTTGCCCAGTCTTTTCCTGATGGTGGAGGCATGAACGCTGACCTTAACTGAGGCAAGTGAGGCCTGCAGTTCCTTGGACGTTGTTGTGGGGTCTTTTGTGACCTCTTGGATGAGTCGTCGCTGCGCTCTTGGGGTAATTTTGGGCGGCCGGCCACTCCTGGGAAGGTTCACCACTGTTCCATGTCTTCGCCATTTGTGGATAATGGCTCTCACTGTGGTTCGCTGGATTCCCAAAGCTTTGGAAATGGCTTTATAACCCTTTCCAGACTGATAGATCTCAATTACTTTCTTTCTCAATTGTTCCTGAATTTCTTTGGGTCTCGGCATGATGTGTAGCTTTTAAGGATCTTCTGGTGGACCTTACTGTGTCAAGCAGCTCCTATTTAAGTGATGCCTTGATTGTGAACAGGTGTGGCAATAATCAGGCCTGGGTGTGGCTAGAGAAATTGAACTCAGGTGTGGACAACCACAGTTATAGTATGTTTTAACAAGGGGGGCAATCACTTTTTCACACAGGGCCATGATGGTTTGGATTTTTTTTCACCTTTAATAATAAACACCTTCATTTACAAATTGCATTTTGTGTTTACTTGTGTTGTCCTTGACTATTGTTTAAATTGGTTTGATGTTCCGAAACACTTAAGTGTGACAAACATGCAAAGGAACAGGAAATGAGGAAGGGGGCAAACACTTTTTCACACCACTGTATATACTGTATGTGTATAAAGTTTACACATATACAGTACATGGCAGCCCATATATACAGTATAATTATTTATTACAGGTACTTATATAGCGCCATCAATTTCCGCAGCCCTTTACATATATTGTACATTCACATCAGTCCTGGCCCTCAAGGAGCTTACAATCTAAGGTCCCTAACTCACATTTACTGTATATATACACATACTAGGGTCAATTTACCTACCAGCATGTCTTTTGAGTGTACCAATTGCCAGGTCATAACTGGAATCATTCGGGGATGGCCTACAGTGGTAAACATGAAGTATGTGTGACATCAGTTTTGTAAGTCAGCAGCATAGTGTGCCCTGAAATCCCCAACTGCTTGAAAAGAAGGAGGGAGGGGAGAGATGGTCTGTTGGTGGGCAGAGCTGATCCGCCCTATAAGCTGACTATGCAAGCTGCTTAGGGCCCAGCCGCTGTGGGGGGGGCCCCCAAGGGCGGATCGGCTCTGCGAGGCACGAACTACATGTTGTTGATCAGGCCGCACAGCGGGAGGTAAGCGGCGACCGCGACCTGAACATGGGTAATACAGGCCATGGCCGCCGCTTGCCTATCGCTAAGCGGCCGTGCCTGTGTCATCTCTAGTGGTTGCATGGGCTGGGCTGTGTGTCTCTCTCACACACACAGCTCAGCCTCAGAGCCCCGCTGACAGTTCCGCTCTCCTCCTCCAGCCGCGGATGTCCGCACGGTGGGGAGAGCTGCAGGCTGCTGCTGACACAATGTTTTCCCCGCCCCTCCTCCTCCTCCCCCCTCCTCCCCTTCTCCCCTTCTCATTGGCAGCAGGGGAAGAGCAGGCTTTCCTGTGCTGCCTGTTCTTCTTCCCTCCCCATTGGCCACAGTGGTGGGCCAATCAGATGCAACTAGAGGGGCATCATGGGAAATGTAGTCCCAGAGATAGCTGGCCCACTTGTTCTGAGCAGGGAGCAGACTACAGTCCCCAGCATGCACTCTGCTGGAGTGAAAGAGAAAACCCGGAAAAAAGCTGAGGAGTGCTTGTAGCAGCTACTACAGAAGACATGGAAAACGAAAGAGAGGACTGTGCTGGGGAACTAATCCCAGCACCACCAGATAGAGCCACGCTGTACCACACCACCAGAGAGAGCCACGATGCACCACACATGCTGTACCCGCACCACCAGAGAGAGAGCCATGCTGTACCCGCACCACCAGAGAGAGAGCCACGCTGTACCCGCACCACCAGAGAGAGAGCCACGCTGTACCCGCACCACCAGAGAGAGAGCCACGATGTACCTGCACCACCAAAGAAAGAGCCACGCTGTACCCGCACCAATAGATAGCCACGCTGTACCCGCACCACCAGAGAGAGAGCCACGCTGTACCCACACCACCAGAGAGAGAGTCACGCTGTACCGCACCACCAGAGAGACAGAGAGCCACGCTGTACCGCATCATCAGAAAGAGAGCAGGTCAGTGTCACTGGGCAGTGTGGGCACAATCGGAGACAGACAGTCCTGCCATTGTATGGTCACAATAGGACTGGGACACTCTGTCCTATTGTCCTATAAGGGGGGGCTCTGTGCAGACTCTGATGTAAGGGGGGCTCTGTGCAGACTCTGATGTAAAGGGGGTCTGTGGGCAGACTCTGATGTAAGGGGGACCTCTGGGCAGACTCTGATGTAAGGGGGTCTGTGGGCAGACTCTGATGTAAGGGGGGGTCTGTGGGCAGACTCTGATGTAAGGGGGACCTCTGGGCAGACTCTGATGTAAGGGGGACCTCTGGGCAGACTCTGATGTAAGGGGGACCTCTGGGCAGACTCTGATGTAAGGGGGACCTCTGTGCGGACTCTGATGTAAGGGGGAACCTCTGTGCGGACACTGATGTAAGGAGGGGCTCTCTGAGGACACTGATGTAAGGAGGGGCTCTCTGAGGACACTGATGTAATGAGGGGCTCTCTGAGGACACTGATGTAAGGAGGTGCTCTCTGAGGACACTGATGTAAGTAGGGGCTCTCTGAGGACACTGATGTAAGGAGGGGCTCTATGAGGACACTGATGTAAGGAGGGGCTCTCTGAGGACACTGATGTAAGGAGGGGCTCTCTGAGGACACTGATGTAAGGAGGGGCTCTCTGGGGATCCTGATGTAAGGAGGGGCTCTCTGGGGACCCTAATGTACTCTATTCAATAAATATTGTTTGTTTGAACCTCATTCTGTTCTATATTGTTGTACTTATTCTTTGACTATTTTGTTTAAAGGAGGGAGGATTGTATTGGGAGCACTGAAGTGTCAGGTGTGACTGTCTGGCAATGGCAAATGGTTTACATAGCTCACAGCATCACAGGTCAGGTAGAGGGCCCCTTAGCAGAATTTTGCTTAGGGCCCCAGGGAGGTCAGGATCGGCACTGTGTGGGAGATATAAAATGCTTTATATTGGTGTACAGTACAGGACACAGGTAGTCAGGTGAATGAACACTGGCAAAGCTTTGAAGGACATGCTCCCTTTGTGCCTCCCCTATACCCCATTCTGTGAATCCTCAGTTTTGCAGCAAGTAATGCAGAGAAAACCAAGGAATGAAAGGAAGAATTGCCTTTGTCCTGTACTGTACTCAACAATATGAAATTTACAGGTAAGTAAAAATTCCTCTTCTCTTAATCATGCAGCACAGGACTAAGGCAGAGTATTCATACATGGGATGTCCACAGTAAATGAATAAGAAGGGTGGGCAACAATTAGGCAAACATAACTATGGCAACAGGCACAAAGAACAAGGGTTATAAGACCCAACTTCAGAGTGCTGCTGCAGGCAACCTGGCAGCCAAAAGCTGCATCTACAGAAGATTGAATGTTGAACTGGTAAAACGTATTAAAAAGTATGAGTAGAAGAACAGGTGGAATACTTACACAACTAGGCTACAGAGACTTAGTTTTTGTACAAAAGAGCTGCGCCAAATATGCTAAAACATTATAAAACTAAGTCCCTATCCAATAAATAAAATTATAAACACACACAATTAATGTAGATATGAACCCGAATATGAATCAGGATCATAAACATAAAAATAGAGCCAAGGCAAATAAAGTATTTTAGTTCATATAATAATAGTATTGGCTCAATAGATATAAATAAAAGTCCTCTGGCAGCAAAAGGAAGATAATGGCACTGCACCCATCCAGACGTGACTCAAAGCTGTACACCTCGGTGACTTGCCTATACAGTTGGTGTGAAGTGCCCGACACCCTAAATCACAATGTGCTTACCAGAGGGTAACGCATATAAAGCTTAGATGAACCAATCAGCCAACTGATGTGGGTGTCCCTGGCTTCTCTCTCTCCCGATCCACAGCCTCCACCAGTTAGTGTTATGGGATATCACACTTCCATCAAAAGGTAAAGCAGATGAAGCTTTAGTGAGAGCCGATCGGCAAACTGATATGAGTATCCCTGATTTTTCTCTCTCCCGATCCACGACCTCCACCAATTGGGGTTATGGGGTGTTAAACCTCCGTATATTCATTGGGATCCTTAGTAATCCTGAGCATTCCTGGTAGTGTCCCGTCTCTCCTAAAGTGTAGTGTCCCGTCTTTGGAGAATGTAAGCTCTTACAATCACATTCCTTATCTATCATGTGATGAAGGACTTTGAAGCAGGGTATCCCTTACAAGGTCCCAAGGACGGGATAAACAAGGAGTCCATCTATCTGATTGGAGAGTTAACTTTGAGGTATATTCTAGTGACTATGTAGAGAGATTTTCTTTGGATGCTTGAGCCTAGTACACATGGACCGAGTATCAGGTGACATCGGCCAGATCAATAGAAATCAGCCAACATTCGGCCTATGTGTCAGGCAGCCGGTCCGACAGAAGCCAACCATTTGATGCTGACCAGAAAGCGCTGACCAGAGTGTTCTGGCAGGGAGGTTGTCCTCCTGTCAGAACACAATAGCACAGCAGAGGAGATAGCTGTACTAACATAAGATTGTTAGTGCAGTGGCTCCTACCTGAGCTGTCAGTTTTTTTTTTTTTAAACCCAGCTGTCAAAACAGTAGTATGTACAGGGCTTTAGGAGCTGGGCATATGGATGATAAGACAATGTGCCCATTGGGGTGGAATACTGAAACCACCTTCGGGACAAAGGATAGCCTTGGGCATAAGACAACCGTGTCCTTGTGAAGTATGAGGAAAGGCTCTCCAAAGAAAAAGGCCTCCAGTTCAGAAACACGTCTGAAGTGGTAGTGACCAAAAAAGCTACATTGTAGGAGAGATCCTCTAGGGCAGTGATGGTGAACCTTGGCACCCCAGATGTTTTGGAACTACATTTCCCATGATGCTCCACTACACTGCAGAGTGCCAGAGCATCATGGGAAATGTAGTTCCAAAACATCTGGGGTGCCAAGGTTCGCCATCACTGCTCTAGGTGAATATCCCTAATAGGTTCAAAGGGTGATTTTTGCAGGGCAGGGAGTGAAAAGTTGATAGCCCAAGGAAACATAGGGTGTTTGTCTGGCCGAATTTCAGGGAATTCCCACCCTCTATACATTAACACTAAACATTAACACTAGTAAAGTATATCATTGTTTTCTATCAGTCGCAGTAGTAGGAAAAAATAAAAGTAAATGTTTATAAAAATGTACTTTTTCAGTAAGGCAAAGAGCAAAATGTAGTAACCTATGGCAAAAATCCAATTATATTACTTTGATATAACTACATTGTAGACTGATTGTTTCAAGTTACTACATTTTTTGTAATAGCTTAGCTCTTTTTTATTGTCGTCCAATTATTCAACAAGTCTGCCTGAGTGAATTCCTGGCATGTTATAAAATACAATGAACAATATCATTTATTTATTTTTTACAAAAAGTAGTCATTGAGCTTCAATCAAGGGACTTTGCCCAGGCTGGGATGATGTCAGCAGTCTCCTGAAAGCAGGTCACAAGGTGAGAAGCTTCAGCAGGTGGCTGATCTATGAATATAACCAAGTACTGTACAAACACCAAGATTTCCATGTGTCCTTCCTGATCAAGCATCCTAATTTAGGAAGTAGATGCTGACACTAAATGATTCCTGGATAAAGATGGCTCCATTAGGGTTGTCACCTGTCTGGGATTCACCCGGACAGACTGGGTTTTGATTTGTGTGTCCAGGTTTTAGTCCACCTGAAACCTGGACACATTATTTAGACAGGAATGTGTCTCGGAATAGGGCCTGACAGGAGGGTGAGGGGCACTATGTGCGCCACATTAGTATTCTCTTTGGCGTGCCCAAAGGCGTACCAGGTCTGTTACAATCCTATAAAGTATACTTAAAAATATATAAATTACTGTGCACCTCTACAGGGTTCAGGTTTGGTTGGAAGAAAAAGTGGCAACCCTAGGCTCCACCTGATCAGAAAAGCCGATTGTCAGCGGCAGTACTGGAACCTCTCAGAAAGGAGATAAAAAAACAGTGGCATCACTAAGGTGGGGCCACAGGGGGCCCTGACCCCCCAACATCATACTGTGCCTCCCAATGTGCCCCCCCAATTAAAATGATTGGCACAGCATGACAGAGCGATTCTCTGTAGGCTCTCAGCTGCTGGAGGGAGAGACACAGAGGGCATCGTTCTATAATTGCCGTGCTCCCGTTCCTGTTGTGTAAAGTTTGCAGTCCGGGTCTCCTGCGTGTCATAATGACAGAATGCAGAGCTAGCTCCAGCAGCAGCGCTTCCACCTCTACGTCCGCCCCTGTGTGTGTGTGTGCAAAACAACATCTCCAACCTGTAATGTGTGGAGAAGTGTACACAGCAGTAAGAAGCAGGGCTGCATGATGTCAGTGTCCTGACTCCCAACCATCAAAGGGAGGGGGATATTTGCATCTCATCTCACTGTTTGCCAATAATGCTTTGTCCGTGCTGCACCCCCTCCCTCTTCCCCTCCTGCCTGCCACATTTTGACTTCAGTTCAAGGAAGAAGCCAGAATCAGTCCTCAGCTTGCTAGCTCCCACGTGAGTTTTTTCTTTATGTTTACTTCTGGTAGGGGGAGAAGGAGGTTCTGCAGCAGCAGGGACAGCCTTAGAGTCATAATTTTAGTGCAGGTGATGGAGGAAGAGGGGAACAGGACCAGCATTCTCTTATCTATTCATGTTGTCATGTATTTACTCTGGCACTATACCACCCTAACCTGGCACTACCACCCTAACCTGGCACTACCACCTAAACTGGCACTACCACCTAGCCTGCCACTACCACCTAACCTGCCACTATACCACCCTAACCTGCCACTACCACTTAACCTGCCACTATACCACCCTAACCTGCCACTACCACCCTAACCTGGCACTACCACCCTAACCTGGCCCTATAACACCCTAAACTGGCACTACCACCTAGCCTGGCACTACCACCTAACCTAGCACTATACCACCCTAACCTGGCACTACCACCTAGCCTGGCACTACCACCTAACCTGCCACTACCACCTAACCTGGCACTATACCACCCTATCCTGGCACTACCAAATAACCTGGCACTAGAACCTAGCCTGTCACTACCACCGAACCTAGCACTACCACCTAACCTGGCACTACCACCTAACCCGCCACTACCACCTAGCTGGCCACTACCACCTAACCTGGCACTATCACCTAGCCTGCCATTACCTCCTAGCCTGCCACTGGCACTACCACCTAGCCTGCCACTACCACCTAACCTGGCACTACCACCTAGTCTGCCACTACCTCCTAGCCTGCCACTGATACTACCACCCAACCTGGCACTACCACCCTAACCTGGCACTACCACCTAACCTGGCACTATACCACCCTAACCTGGCACTACCACCTAGCCTGCCACTACCACCTAACCTGGCACTATACCACCCTAACCTGCCACTACCACCTAACCTGTCACTATACCACCCTAACCTGGCACTACCACCTAGCCTGGCACTACCACCTAACATTGCACTATACCACCCTAATCTAAGCACTATACCACCCTAACCTGGCACTACCACCTAGCCTGGCACTACCACCTAACCTGCCACTACCACCTAACCTGCCACTATACCCTTACTTAACCTGGCACTACCAAATAACCTGGCACTACCCCCTAACCTGGCACTATCACCTAACCTGGCACTACCACCTAGCCTGTCACTACCACCTAGCCTGTCACTACCTCCTAGTCTGCCACTGACCCTACCACCTAGCCTGCCACTACCACCTATCCTGGCACTACCACCTAGCCTGCCTCTACCTGCCACTACCACCTAGCCTGCAACTACTACCTAACCTGGTACTAGCATCTAACTTGCCACTACCACCTAGCCTGCCACTACCACCTAACCTAACCTGGCACTACTGTATATCACCTAACTTGGCACTATACCCTAACCTGGCACTACTGTATATCACCTAACATGGCTCTATATCACCCTAATCTGGCTCTATATCACCCTAACATGGCACTATATCACCCTAACCTGGCACTATATCACCTAACCTGGCACTATATCACCTAACCTGGCACTATATCACTTAACCTGGCACTATATCACCCAACCTGGCACTATATCACTTAACCTGGCACTATATCACCTAACCTGGCACTATATTATCTGCCAGTATACTACCCTAACATCACTTGATGTCGACGTGCGGTGCGCTGCCTGTCCGCCTGGGGGGGGGGGGGGAGTGCCAGCTATAGGATCTGCCCTGGGTGCCAATTTTGAAAAACATTTATAATTTTCCTTCCGCTTCACAATTATGTGCCACTTTGTGTTGGTCCATCACATAAAATCCCAATAAAATACATTTACGTTTTTGGTTGTAACATGACAAAATGTGAGAAATTCCAAGGGGTATGAATACTTTTTAAATGCACTGTGTGTATATATATATATATATATATATATATATATATATATATATATATATATATATATATATATATAATATCATTTTTATTTTTGTCCCTGTCCCCCCATGTGCCCCCCCTAAATATGAAAGCTGGAGACGCCACTGTAAATAACTGAAAGTGTTACATTTAAACATTGCTTAGAATGCATGCACTTGACATGAAACATATATCTGATGCCAGCTTCACTTTAAATAAGCTTAAATATTTCATATTACAGACACGGATATAGATATGAACCCATATAAAATTGTACATTTTTATATATAGCTTTTAGACCTCAATATTTGTTCATAATTTGTACATTAGGTCGGCATTAGATGTAATTTGTCATTCTAGTTGTTAATATTACATCAGGTATTTATTTTTAAGAAACTGTCAGAAAAGGAATCACTTGTCTACCCTAACTAGTTATCTGGATTCCTGACAGGATTTTGGCTCTGAAATACTTAGTGCTGGCTGCTCCTCTATGACAGGTAAAATGTGCACAAAAACTATGGGAGCTGAATTTAGGCTTGGCAGCCAGATCCTGTGGGACATCCGTGATTTTTACACTCAGCAGAAAGGAGACTAATTATGAATATATATAGATACACACACACACAAACTCACAGGTATACCACCCAAATGCTATTTCTGTGTTCTAGGTAAAGCTTCCACCAGGCATTGAAAATTCCTAGATAATTAGAGGCTAGGGGATATATTGAGAATCCTGCTTCATTGTTACAAGTCCTCATGCTATACAGAGGCCTTGGATTTTACTGACCTTCCACATGCAGCTAGATGCACATGTCTACAATGGAGAGGGAAGAAATCAGCATTTCAAAAGGTATAAAAAAAAGCGTGAAACAAGCCAGTTATAGACCTTCTCACAAACATTCCAATTTAGGAGTGGTTCACACGTGGTGTACTACAGCATATGCCTGTGTGAGGGCTGTATTTACCCACAGGGGGATGCACGGGGGTTCCATGCATCCCTGTGCAGGCAGTCCTATTCATGTCAATTGGGACACAGTGGGGGTTATTTACGAAAATGCAAATCCACTTTGCACTATAAGTGCAAACTACAAGTGCAAAGTGCACTTGAAATTGCATTGAAAGTGCACTTGGAAGTGCAGTCACTGTAAATCTGAGGGGAAGATCTGAAATGAATGGACGCTCTGCTGATTTTATCAACCAATCATGTGCAAGCTAAAATGCTGTTTTTTATTTTCCTTGCATGTCCCCCTCGGATCTACAGTGACTGCACTTCCAAGTGCACTTTCAGTGCAATTTTAAGTGCACTTTCCACTTGTAGTTTGCACTTGTAGTTCAAAGTGGATTTGCCTTTCGTAAATAACCCCCAGTGGCTGTAAAGACACAGACACTGCTTCTGATTTGACATCTATGTGGGTGCAGATGTCAAACTGGGAAGAGTGGCTATGTTCTTGCAGCTGGTGTGTCCAAACTGGCATGAATGGGACTACCTGCATGGGATGCACAGAACACCTGTACATCCCCATGTGGAAAAACACAGCTCTCACACGGGCATACACTGTAGAATGCCCCGTGTGATCGAGGCCTTAGGCTTGCTGTCTTGTAGTGTTGTTATAATGAATTTCCAGTTTTGCTAAAGAAACAGATAAATAAAGGTCTACATTGACCAGGTCGAAGCAGATCAAAAACTCAGCAGCAGTTTGAGACACATCCTCTCTGCTGCACGGCATAGATCAAGTCAGTCTAATGCCGCGTACACACGAAGGGACAATCCCGCGGGATTATCCGCTGGACTGAAGTCCAGCGGATAATCCCCTCGTGTGTGGGCGCCGGCGGACTTTTTGGCGCCAAAGTCCGGCGGACCAAAGTTTTAAGTTTGGTTTTAAAATTATCCGCTGGACTTGGCAGTCCAGCGGACAATCCCGCCGTTAGTAGGCAAGTCCGCGGGACTTTTGAAAATGAACGGACTTGCCCACACACGGAGCAGTCCGTTCATTTCGAACGTAACTTCAGGTCAGGGGAGGGCTGGCAGCCTTAGGCCTGGGGGTCAAGTCCAGTCAAGTGGCCCATTGAACCACTGAATCCGCTCACCATCCATCTACACCACATTCCCTGCACAGAGAGAGAGGGAGAGAGAGAGAGAACACTGCCTGCACAGAGAGAGAGAACGCTTGACACTGCCTGCACAGAAAGAGAGAACGCTTGACACTGCCTGCACAAAGCGAGAGAGGCCACTTGTCACTGCCTGCACAGAGAGAGATGCCACTTGGCACTGCCTGCACAGAAAGAGATGCCACTTGGCACTGCCTGCACAGAGAGAGATGCCACTTGGCACTGCCTGCACAGAGAGAGAGGCCACTTGGCACTGCCTGCACAGAGAGAGAGAGAGGCCACTTGGACTGCCTGCAGAGAAAGAGAGAGGCCACTTGGCACAGCCTGCACAGAGAGAGAGAGGCCACTTATCACTGCCTGCACAGAGAGAGAGGCCAATTGTCACTGCCTGCACAGAGAGAGAGAGGCCACTTGGCACTGCCTGCACAGAGAGAGAGAGGCCACTTGGCACTGCCTGCACAGAGAGAGAGATGCCACTTGGCACTGCCTGCACAGAGAGAGATGCCACTTGGCACTGCCTGCACAGAGAGAGAGAGGCCACTTGGCACTGCCTGCAGAGAGAGAGAGAGAGAGAGAGAGAGAGAGAGAGAGAGGCCACTTGGCACTGCCTGCAGAGAAAGAGAGAGGCCACTTGGCACAGCCTGAACAGAGAGAAAGGTCACTTGGCACAGCCTGCACAGAGGGAGAGGGGCCACTTGGCACTGTCTGCACAGAGAGAGGGGCCACTTGGCACTGTCTGCACAGAGAGAGGGGCCACTTGGCACTGTCTGCACAGAGAGAGGGGCCACTTGGCACTGCCTGCAGAGAGAGAGAGAGGCCACTTGGCACTGCCTGCAGAGAGAGAGAGAGAGAGAGGGGCCACTTGGCACTGCCTGCAGAGAGAGAGAGAGGCCACTTGGTCCTGCCTGCAGAGAAAGAGAGAGGCCACTTGGCACAGCCTGCACAGAGAGAAAGACCACTTGGCACAACCTGCACAGAGAGAGAGAGGCCACTTGGCACTGCCTGCACAGAGAGAGGGGCCACTTGGCACTGCCTGCACAGAGAGAGAGATGCCATTTGGCACTGCCTGCACAGAGAGAGATGCCATTTGGCACTGCCTGCACAGAGAGAGAGGCCATTTGGCACTGCCTGCAGAGAGAGAGAGAGAGGCCACTTGGCACTGCCTGCAGAGAAAGAGAGAGGTCACTTGGCACAGCCTGCACAGAGAGAAAGGTCACTTGGCACAGCCTGCACAGAGAGAGAGAGGCCACTTGGCACAGCCTGCACAGAGAGAGAGAGGCCACTTGGCACAGCCTGCACAGAGAGAGATGCCACTTGGCACTGTCTGCACAGAGAGAGGGGCCACTTGGCACTGCCTGCACAGAGAGAGAGGCCACTTGGCACTGCCTGCAGAGAGAGAGAGAGGCCACTTGGTCCTGCCTGCAGAGAAAGAGAGAGGCCACTTGGCACAGCCTGCACAGAGAGAAAGGCCACTTGGCACAACCTGCACAGAGAGAGAGGCCACTTGGCACTGCCTGCACAGAGAGAGGGGCCACTTGGCACTGCCTGCACAGAGAGAGGGGCCACTTGGCACTGCCTGCACAGAGATAGAGATGCCATTTGGCACTGCCTGCACAGAGAGAGAGAGGCCATTTGGCACTGCCTGCAGAGAGAGAGAGAGAGAGAGAGAGGCCACTTGGCACTGCCTGCAGAGAAAGAGAGAGGCCACTTGGCACTGCCTGCAGAGAAAGAGAGAGGCCACTTGGCACTGCCTGCAGAGAAAGAGAGAGGCCACTTGGCACAGCCTGCACAGAGAGAGAGGCCACTTGGCACTGCCTGCACAGATAGAGAGGCCACTTGGCACTGTCTGCACAGAGAGAGGGGCCACTTGGCACTGCCTGCACAGAGAGAGAGGCCACTTGGCACTGCCTGCAGAGAGAGAGAGAGAGGCCACTTGGCACTGCCTGCAGAGAAAGAGAGAGGCCACTTGGCACAGCCTGCACAGAGAGAAAGGCCACTTGGCACAACCTGCACAGAGAGAGAGGCCACTTGGCACTGCCTGCACAGAGAGAGGGGCCACTTGGCACTGCCTGCACAGAGAGAGGGGCCACTTGGCACTGCCTGCACAGAGAGAGAGAGATGCCATTTGGCACTGCCTGCACAGAGAGAGGCCACTTGGCACTGCCTGCAGAGAGAGAGAGGCCACTTGGCACTGCCTGCAGAGAAAGAGAGAGGCCACTTGGCACTGCCTGCAGAGAAAGAGAGAGGCCACTTGGCACTGCCTGCAGAGAAAGAGAGAGGCCACTTGGCACTGCCTGCAGAGAAAGAGAGAGGCCACTTGGCACTGCCTGCAGAGAAAGGGAGAGGCCACTTGGCACAGCCTGCACAGAGAGAGAGACCACTTGGCACTGCCTGCACAGAGAGAGGGGCCACTTCGCACTGCCTGCACAGAGAGAGAGACTGCTTAACACTGCCTGCACAGAGAGAGAGACTGCTGGACACTGGCATTTAGGGGGTTAAAACAGGCAGGGAGGAAATGTAATATCACCTTCTCTCTCTGTCACTTTTCAGTGGAGTGGCAGTGCCTGCTGTAAGTGAATACAAGCCTTCCATAGCCATAGTCCCTCAGTCTTCTTTTAGGTTGAACATTTTTGCTGCATTTTCTTGAAGTGCACCAAAGACGCAGCATGCAGGACGTTTTGTGCACTTTCAGAACATGCAGAAAAATGTGCAACCTCTATGGGACCAGGGGTAAAACATGCAGGAAGACTGCCAGTACACCAGCACTACAGACAAATCGCAGCATGCCAGTGTGAGCCCACATCAACACCTAGGAGGGCAAGCAAGGCAGTGTCACAGGCTGCTAGGAAAAAAAACTCTTTAGCTGCAGAGGGGGGGGGGGGGCGGGGGGAGGAGGGAGAAGTTCACTTACTTGGTGTTTCCCAGCCTCCCAGGAGCCTCACTGTATTCAAGCCGACTGCTCAGATTTAACTTTCCCGCCCCACACACATCCTCTTCACAGACAGCACACAGGCTGCCCGGAGTGTGGGCGGGGAAATAGAGAGCAGGTCCAGCCTCTGCCAGCCATTCGTGTGTTCGTGTGGAGGAGGGAGGGGCTGAGCGGGGCTGTGCTGTGCTCTGTAACACAGACTGTCGGCCCTGAGACATCCCTAGCTCACAGTACTGGATGGAGATGCAGCACTCGGCCTGCTCAAAAACTGTGCATTCTGAGCAGCCTTTGTAGAGGATATGAGAGCAGCCCAGGGGGCAATTGCATCTCTGCCCCCCTGCCCAGCCCTCCCCTGCTTCAGGTACGTAGCTAGCGTAGGCAGTAAATGCCGCCGCGCTAGCTCCGTCACCTGTCATGGATTTAAAGGGAATCCCCACGCCGAAAAACGGCGTGGGGGTCCCCCCCAAATCCATGTCAGACCCTTATCCGAGCACGCAGCCTGGCAGGCCAGGAAAGGGGTGGGGACGAACGATCGCCCCCCCCCCTCCTGAGCCGTACCAGGCCGCGTGCCCTCAACATGGGGGGTGCCCTGGGGAAAGGGGGGCCGTGCGGCCCCCCCACCCCAAAGCACCTTGTCCCCATGTTGATGAGGACAAGGGCCTCTTCCCGACAACCCTGGCCGTTGGTTGTCGGGGTCTGCGGGCGGGGGCTTATCGGAATCTGAGAGACCCCTTTTATAAGGGGGCCCTCAGATCCCGGCCCCCCACCCTATGTGAATGAGTATGGGGTACGGTGTACCCCTACCCATTCACCTAAGGTGTAAAATGTAAAGTAAAAAAAAAAACACACACACTTTTGAAAAAATAGTTTATTGCACTGCTCCGGGGGTCTTCTTCCGTCTTGGGGGTCTTCTCGCCGGACTCCCCCGCCATTTACCAAGCTCTTTTACCGAGTGGGGGAAGTCCGGCTACCTTCTTCGTCGGTGCCGCCGTCTGGGGGTCTCGATCCGCCTTCGGGGGTCTTCCGGGGGTCTCTTCTGTCCTTGCGGCGGTCGTCGTCTTCCGCGCCGCCGGCGCCTTGTCCTTCTTCTTGTCCTTCTTCTTGTCCTTGTCCTTGTCCTTGTTCTTCTTCTTCTTCTTCTTCTTCTTCTTCTTCTTCTTCCGATGTTGACCCGACGCTCTCTCTGCCCGGAATGCCTGTGCCGCTCTGCGCTGGGACTTATATAGGGGCATGGAGACAGGGTCACATGTTCATGTCACATGGTGACCCCGCCCCCTTGTGTTGTCACAGTCCCGGAGGATGCTGGGACTGTGACATCGCAAGGGGGCGGGGTCACCATGTGACATGAACATGTGACCCTGTCTCCATGCCCCTATATAAGTCCTAGCGCAGAGCGGCACAGGCATTCCGGGCAGAGAGAGCGTCGGGTCAACATCGGAAGAAGAAGAAGAAGAAGAAGAAGAAGGACAAGAAGAAGGACAAGGCGCCGGCGGCGCGGAAGACGACGACCGCCGCAAGAACAGAAGAGACCCCCGGAAGACCCCCGAAGGCGGATCGAGACCCCCAGACGGCGGCGACGACGAAGAAGGTAGCCGGACTTCCCCCGCTCGGTAAAAGAGCTTGGTAAATGGCGGGGGAGTCCGGCGAGAAGACCCCCAAGACGGAAGAAGACCCCCGGAGCAGTGCAATAAACTATTTTTTCAAAAGTGTGTGTGTTTTTTTTTACTTTACATTTTACACCTTAGGTGAATGGGTAGGGGTACATCGTACCCCATACTCATTCACATAGGGTGGGGGGCCGGTATCTGGGGGCCCCCTTATTAAAGGGGTCTCTCAGATTCCGATAAGCCCCCGCCCGCAGACCCCGACAACCAACGGCCAGGGTTGTCGGGAAGAGGCCCTTGTCCTCATCAACATGGGGACAAGGTGCCTTGGGGTGGGGGGGCCGCACGGCCCCCTTTTCCCCAGGGCACCCCCCATGTTGAGGGCACGCGGCCTGGTACGGCTTAGGAGGGGGGGGGCGCTCGTTCGTCCCCACCCCTTTCCTGGCCTGCCAGGCTGCGTGCTCGGATAAGGGTCTGGCGTGGATTTGGGGGGAACCCCCACGCCGTTTTTTCGGAGTCCCTTTAAATCCATGCCAGCTTACGGAGCTAGCGCGGCGGCATTTACTGCCTACGCTAGCTACGTAACCTGAAGTCACGTGCTAAATGAACGGACTTGCCGATGAGCGGCAAGTCCGTTCATTTTCAAAAGTCCCGCGGACTTTGGCCGGCGGATTATCCGCCGGAGAAGTCCGTGCGTGTGTGGGCAAGTCCGCACGTGTGTGGGCAAGTCCACACGCTCGGAAAGTCCAGCGGACCCAGCTGGAAAGTCCGGCGGGATTGTCCGCTGGACTAGGTCCGCCGGCAAAAGTCCGCACGTGTGTACGCGGCATTAGTGCATCCCCCATATTTAAGAGAAGATTTTCGATTTTACCTATGAATACAAGGCTTCCTATGATTGGTAAAGGTGGTGATCATGACGCCATCTGCCCACCTCTCCATCTCAGCCAATCAGAGGATGCCTTATGTCTACTGATACAAATACATGCCTTCTCCTGGATGGCGGAGAGAGGATCAGAGGAAGTGTCTCATACTGCTGCCAGCACACAGCACAGCTTACTGTATGCATATAATAATATTAAAATCTATTAGAGCAGCCCTAGCAGCTGGACTTGTCTATAATAGAATGGGCATTTGCCTATAGGGCTGCCAAGAAACAGGCACTCTTGTATTATCTATGGCATACATGTCTCCCTGTTTAGCTAGATATAGTTATATACTAATAATATAAATACAAACATATATTTTTACAGACTCCTATTTATATACTTACATATCTTCTGTCTTATAAAACATATGAATCTGTTGGTGGTGTTTAGCACTTGAAATCAAAGCACCTGCAGCTTTACTGTTTTGCGACCAAGGTTTCATTGCTTCTGTTTCAATCATTTTTATTGAATTTATTGAATTTGCCAAGTATAAAATTAAAGGGGTGTTCCAGGAGAAAAAAAAAATGAAAAGCCAGCAGCTACACATACTGCAGCTGCTGGCTTTTAATAAATGGACACGTACCTGTCATACAGTCCCTCGATGTCGGCACCGCAGCTGATGTCTCCATCAGCTGTCGGGTGCTGCCGACACCATTGTGGGTAAGTAAACCCGGCAGTGTAGCCTGTCGGCTTCACGCTGGGAACCCTACTGCACATGCGCGAGGCCCCGTTCCTCTCTCCTATTAGCCCGGCGGACAAGAAGGAGGGAGCCCCGCGAGGGCGTCACGGCCGCATCTGTGCCGCGGCGCACTTTCGGAAGTGGGAAAGGATACCTGTCAAAGACAGGTATCCTGTCCCCCCTCCCCCCGAAAGGTGCCAATTGTCACACTGGAAGGGGGGAGGAATCCGAATCCACTTTAGGGTGGAGCTCCGCTTTAAGCGCTCCACACATACATCGCACACTCACATCAGTCCCTACTAGGGATGAGCCGAACACCCCCGGGTTCGGTTCGCATCAGAACCCGCGAACGGACCTAAAGTTTGTGCGAACTTAAGAACCCTATTAATTACAATGAACGCGAACGTTCAAAATCAAAAGTGCTAATTTTAAAGGCTAATATGCATGTTATTGTCATAAAAAGTGTTTGGGGACCTGGGTCCTGCCCCAGGGGACATGTATCAATGCAATTTTTTTTTTTTTAAATGCCCGTTTTTTCAGGAGCAGTGATTTTAATAATGCTTAAAGTAAAACAATAAAAGTGTAATATTCCTTTAAATTTCATACCTGGGGGGTGTCTATAGTATGGCTGTGAAGGGGCGCATGTTTCCCGTGCTTAGAACTGTCCCTGCACAAAGTGTAATTTTTGCAGGAAAAAAAGCTATTTAAAATCACTAGCGGCTAATGAATTGTCGGCTCCCATAACACAGAGAACCGCTCATGTACATATGACGCCCACAAGGTGGATCTCCCATCCTGGGTGGGCGTCATATGACGTCCTCCCATTCTCGGCCTCCTAGGGGGCGCGTCCGCGGCGTCGCTCGGGACACGGTGCACGTGCCCGGCGGCCGCGATGTCCGCCGGGCACCCGCGATTGCCCGTTAAAACAGCGGGACCGTGCGGGACCGTGGAGCTGTGTGTGTAAACACACAGCTCCACGTCCTGTCAGTGGCGAGGAGACCGATCATGTGTTCCCAGCACGGAGGAACACAGATCGTTCTCCTCCCCTTGTGAGTCCCCTCCCCCCACAGTTAGAATCACTACCTTAGGGAACATATTAACCCCTGCAGCGCCCCCTAGTTTTAACCCCTTCCCTGCCAGTCACATTTACACAGTAATCAATGCAATTTTATAGCAACGATCGCTGTGTAAATGTGAATGGTCCCAAAAATGTGTCAAAAGTGTCCAAAGTGTCTGCCAAAATGTCGCAGTCACGAAAAAAAAAAATCGCAGATCGCCGCCATTACTAGTAAAAAAAATGCAATAAATCTATCCCCTATTTTGTAGACGCTATAACTTTTGCGATTTTTTTACCAAAAATATGTAGAAGAATACGTATCGGCCTAAACGGAGTAAAAAAATATGTTTTTTTTTTTAAAAATGGGATATTTATTATAGCAAAAAGTAAAAAATATTGTGTTTTTTTTCAAAATTGTCGCTCTTCTTTTGTTTATAGCGCAAAAAATAAAAACCGCAGAGGTGATCAAATACCACCAAAAGAAAGCTCTATTTGTGGGGAAAAAAGGACGTTAACTTTGTTTGGGTGTAACGTTGCACGACCGCGCAATTGTTAGTAAAAGCGACGCAGTGCCGAATCGCAAAAAGTGCTCTGGTAAGGAAGGGGGTAAAATCGCTCGGTGCTGAAGCGGTTAAGGGGAACCCCGGCCAAAAAAAAATGGCGTGGGGTCCCCCTCAAAATCCATACCAGACCGTTGAGGTCTGGGATGGATTTTAAGGGGAATCCCGGCCAAAAAAAAAAATGGCGTGGGGTCCCCCTCAAAATCCATACCAGACCCTTATCCGAACACGCAACCTGGCAGGCCGCAGGAAAAGAGGGGGGGACGAGAGCGCCCCCCCCTCCCTCCTGAAGTTGTACCAGGCCACATGCCCTCAACATTGGGAGGGTGCTTTGGGGTCCCTGGCCATTGGTTGTGGGGGTCTGTGGGCGGGGGGCTTATCGGAATCTGGAAGCACCCTTTAACAAGGGGACCCCCAGATCCCGCCCCCCCCTGTGTGAAATGGTAAGGGGGTACAAAAGTATCCCTACCATTTCACCAAAAAGTGACAAAAATGGTAAAAATGACAGGAGACGGTCTTTGACAATTCCTTTATTAAAATCTTCTTTCATCTTCTTTCTTCTGGTCTTCTTCCTTCTTCCTTGCTTCATCCTTCGGTTTCTTCATCTTCTCCTTCCGGCATCTTCTTCCATCTTCTTCTTCCTTCGATCCGCTTCTTCTTGCTCTGGTCTTCTCGTCCGGAATAAAACAACTCTCATGGTGTAGTACATAAACACCCAGTATTTTATTAAAACCACAAGAAAAAGAACTACTCACAAATCAGGTCTACTGACACCAATTTGAAATAAAATCAAGTTGCTTCCTTAAGGATAAACTTCCATGTAAAATGAAAATGATCCTGTCCAAAGGTGTCTCTGTTGCTCCTCCAGTGTAGTGGAGACCCTAACACAGAAAGTTTGTTACTGGCCAGATTACCTAGGTAAAATAAAGTGAAAAAAAGCTTCCCTACTGCAGACTGCACTCCTCCCTCCACCTGGTACACAAGTAGTGGCACATATACCACCAACAGGAACCACAGTGTTTGGCAGAAGAAGGAGATATTCATACAGCCAGACGTGGTAAATACCCGCAGTGACAGGGAAGCAGAAAAGAGTTTGAAAACATCTGAGTGTCAGAAAGTTAAGTACATAGCATTTTAATCAAGTAGCTGGCATTATTTTGGTATTGACCCTATAGTGACAGGTTCACTTTAAATAATCCTACTATTATACTGATGTGTGTTTAGGTCCATTTTAATCTTCATACTACTGTTCGGAAGACAGGAAATACAGAATCTACACTGTTAACTCTGATTTAAGAACTGTATTTTTTGCCATAACAAAAGCAGTTAAAAATAGTAGAATCTTAAATAAGTGTTTGCTGAAGGAGTACTTAATAAATAGAATAAACTCCCAGTAGGATTGGAATAAAATGTGTCAGCAGTGCTAGGATATAAGTAATTATAAAAAAAGACTGCAGGGTGATCCTATCTGCAGCTATTTAAGGACCAATAAAGTAAAAATGCAAGTTGGCTTAAGTAAAAAGGTATTATTTGCAATAAAGTTATGCAAATAAAGCTTCATGTACTTAAATCCCAACTCCAGTTACCTACTATTTTCTTAAATAGTCCCCCTCCCCCACCTCGGGCAACACTACTCACCTTTCTCACACTCCAGCAATGCCCTCTGTGTCCTCCTTCACTTCCGTCACCACAGATCCTCTTCTGGTAGAATCAACCTACTTCTTGTGAGTTCAGGCTATAATGTACACATATTATCATGTTAGCCTGTGCTCGCAAGGAAACGTCTCATTAGACCAGCTGAGAGATACCTAGAAAAATAAGCATGCATACGGAAAGTGTAACGATAAAATCAGTGGATATCTCCAATGGGTGTGGCAGAGGACTGGGGGTGGGGGGAATGGCTCCCCATTGGAGTTGGGTGTTTGCGTAAACTCACGGACTAACCTTCCCATTGGCTAATAAAAGTATTGCCTGGCCTCACTGGCTAATAGGAAAACACAATATGCAGATCCGGAATTCTAACTGCATTCTGACTGGCTGCTGTGTACATTTTTAGAGTTGGTGCTTTATACAGTATTAAAGCCAGAAGCTCAGCTTAACAACCCGTTAAGGAGGGTCTGGAAAAGCATGCAGGCCATCTTCTTGAACACAGAAGCCTAAGACCCTCTCAGTTCCCTCAGTATTCCTGAAATTGCACAGAAAGGTCCGTCTAGCGTCAAGCCCAGGAGGAAGAGACCCTTTGTGCTGTCTTTTGCTGCTTTTATTAGCCTTCAGAAGGCAGCAAGGATCCCTGGGATATGTAGTCCTGGCACACAATCATGCACAGCAATTATCTGACGGGGTATCTATTCGTCCCACGATCCTTTTATTTGGCACACAGATATTATGTCACTGGATACATTTATCACTAGAAGGACAGGCCGAAGGTACAGTGCTTTATGTTTGTAGTCCATATTGCTACATCTGGAAAAATTCAAGAGGGAACCAGGCAGTACAACTGGGGGATTGGATGTTGTTGATCCACTTACAGTATATGATGCCTACCTTGACATTCTCATTCTCTCCTCTTTATAGATGTTTCTCAGGTTCTCTGTGGCCTAAGAGCATATTCAATTCCTATGTCTGCTTTTCAGGGTTTCCACTTACCCTAGGACCTTTACAAAGATCTTGATTGCTGCTCTAGCTCTTTTCAGGGAACAGGGACCTTCTGCTGCTTGTTTAGAGATGAGATCAGTTAGGCCCCTTTCACACCTAGGCGTTTTTCATGCGGTGCAGCGCTAAAAATAGTGCCTGTTCACCGCATGAAAAAATCCTGCCCCTTTAACTCCAGTGTGAAAGCCGGCGGGCTTTCACACTGGAGCGGTGCGCTAGCAGGATGACAAAAAAAGTCCTGCTAGCAGCATCTTTGGAGCGGGATAGGAGCGGTGTGTTCACCGCTCCTATACCGCTCCTTCCCATTGAATAGAATGGGACACCGCGGTGAAACCGCGGTAATACCGCCTCAAAGCGCCGCTACGGCCGAATACCACGGTTAAAACGATGGTAAAGCAGCGCTAAATATAGCGCTGCTTTACCGTCACCACGGCTCCCCGCCCCGGTGTGAAAGGGGCCTAATTAGTCCTTTGGGAAAGTCTTATTACCTCAGATATTTGGCTGGATAGCAAACATTAAAAGAGCCAGATACAGCCCACCCAACAGACCATCTACCTAGGTGCACAGTTGCCACCCACACCGACTCCATCTCTCTCCCCCTTCAGAAAATACCTGCTATGGTGTGGCAGCAGTGCTCCGCACAAACAAGCACCATCCATCGCCATCCGCAGCAAAAAATACCCCACAACAACTTCATCCACCCCGGAGAACCTGCGGAATATCTTACCTTACCCCGCAGGCACGATATCGGCGGATTGGCAGCGGCACGAGTCCGGTATCAGCCTAACAGCAGGCTCCACACACGAGGCGTCCGACGCCATCTTGCGGCCTACAGTCCTGACGATCCTGACGGCCATCTACTGCTCTCATCCCGGTCCCACCACACCACTATACCTCAGCCAGCCATCCACTGCAGCACCGGAGGACATCCGTGGAGGACACAAGCAACCGGAACCCACCCCCAGCACCCAGGCGCCTCCTCTCAGGCCTGCAGGCCCAGGCCCCACTACCTCCAAGGACGCTGTGAGTACAGGCCACCGGCCCTCGGACGCAATTCCGAACCCCCCCTGGAAGCATCAGCCCCAGAGCTGGCCAGCAGTCCCCCACTCTGTCATCTAGCGGGGGGAGTCACATGGCAGTGAGGCGCACCACTCGGCGCACTGCAAAACTAATAGAGCCCCCGGCTCCGGCCTATCTTCCGGCGGCCATCTTGCTACACCCAGCGCTCTCTACACCAGCTATCTGGATCTGTACAGAACTAATCTGGGCCTGATATCTCCAGCTAGCTCCTCCAGCTCTAAGCCTTCCGTCCCCAATCACTGTTTGCCACATATCATTAAAATTTTTTTTTGCAGTGCCCCTGCCATTGTGTCTGCTGAGATAGGGGGAGCTAATGATACCCACACTTTCACTATCCACAGCATGCATGCACCGCATGGCTTAATAATGATAGGGTGAGGGGGTGCATGTGCGGCATGGGACGGAGCGGTATCATCTAAAAAGAGCTCCTGCACACACAAAGCTTTCAGCCACTCTCCCGGGGCTATCAACCATTAAATACGGCACCAAATATAAGCACCCCCGCCAGCAACTCCTGTGCATGCCTAATCAGCAAAAGAAGCGCTGTGGGAGCCAACAGAAATCCCGATCCCAGTATACCCTGAGGTCAAAGACACCAAGCAGCATGTCAAAAAATAACGCAGGCAACGGGCCCTCTTCCTCTGACTCCTCCTCTCCTGTTACAGCCCAACAGCAGCAGATTTCATCCACTCCACAGAACTGTGAGTACATCCCATTATCAAAAGCAGACCTAGATGTCAGTCTAGAAGCTTTATATACCAAGCTGCACACCAAATTTCAGGTTGAAATTCAAAAATCCACAAACACACTGTCCCAGGAGATAGCAGCAATAGGGACACGCACAGACCTGCTAGAAAATAAACATGATGAGCTTGCAATTGCTTTTAACGATCTCTCAAGAGATCATGAGTCATTATCTTCTGCTTTTACACAATTGCAAGCGCACGTGGAAGATTTAGACAATAGAAACAGGAGGAACAATCTTAGAATAAGAGGTGCCCCTGAATCGATCACGGATTTGATCGCCTACTCCACCAAACTATTTCAATCCCTGCTCCCAGACCAAGATCCTCTCTCATTCAAATGTGATCGTATACACCGAGCATTGAGGGCTAAACCCCCACCAGACAAACCTCCTAGAGACATCGTATTGTGTATGAAAGATTTTCTGATCAAAGAGGAAATAATGCGAGCTGCACGAGGCGTCAGAAACATCACATTAGAAGGAATCCAACTGCAAATCTTTCCGGATATCTCCCAGGCTACACTGGACAGACGAAGAAATATGAAGGAGATCACAACAGTTCTTTCTAATGCAAGGATCCGTTACAGATGGGGATTCCCCTTTAAATTGATAATCCCCCATAATGGCTCCACATACATTGCTACCTCCATCCCAGAAGGTCGAGACATTCTAATTAAACTGGGACTTCTAGACCCCAATAACGCCCCTCGCACCCCAAATACACCACGTCCTGCTCCTATCTGGAACACACCTGCCTCTAGAAGAGATGGTCAAAGAGCAAGACACGAAATTGCTCATTGGAACTGAAAAGACAACTAGTCCTGATGAAAAGCGGACCAGACAATCTACCATCTTCCCCTTCCAATCTTTGTGATTGAGTGGAGAGGAAAAGAGAAAATGTAGACATTTCCCCTCTTTTTTCTCTTTTTTTTTTTTTTTTTTTTTACTTTATACACTGCTGGAAGCTCTCACAATCCTAAACAAACCAACACTGCCATCTTATGTCTTTCATCGGTACTACATTCCATTTGTTTACTATACAGGCTCAGGTACTTTTAGCATGTCTTACAGTACTTACACCTTCTCTCTAATGCCACACAAAGCTATGGTGATCATTTTTTCTTTAATTTTCCTTTATCCCCCCTTTTTTTATATTTTTTTTTGTATTTATTTATTTATCTTTATTTTTTTTATTGCCTGTTTTCTTTTTATTTAATTATTTTTTTTTTTTTCTTTTATTTTTTTTTATTTATTTATTTATGTATGTTTTTAATAATTTTTTTTTATTTTATTATTTGGATTATTCAGATAGCATCATTATCAAATAATTCACATCAAGTGACCCCCCTGGTTACTAAACTATACATCCCAGCGGAATATTCCAAAAACCCTTGACAATGACAATGTCCCCCTCCCTTGACGATATTCGATATTTACAGCACTTCATAGATGGTAGATCATTTTTCTCCTAGTAGTCTAATCTCTGTTTAACTGTTTTTTCCTTCATATATGGATATTTTACTCAATTTGTGGCTACCCACCGTTCCACAGAAATTTACACATTTATTGCGCAGACCTACAAGGTAAACCATTCAGCACTGCTGCCCCCCCCCCCCCCCCCCCCCCTGTGCCGCCATGACCTTCTCCCACTCAGATACTATGCTTCCTCATTTCAGGGGGATTTCCCACATCCCACTGAATTGTGAATTCATCTTTTTCCTTACTAGCCTTTTTTGGCTATTTATTGTTAAACACAATAAACTAGATGATAAAGCATTAAAACTGAGTTTTAGACCGGCCGGTCTAATTAAAGTTCACTGTCGGTTGGGAAACTTTTTTTTTCCCATCCCCAAATTTCCAAACCTTTTTCTATATTACAATGTTATATCAATCCAAAGTTTTGATGATTTCTTTTCAATTGTTACAAACACACACAAATATGGTACAATTCTCTTACTATATCTTGAACCGCATAGGTTTATAAAAATGTTATGTTTTACTATATCCCTGCACACCTGCCTATCCTCATATATTCATAGAACATCAGTATATGGGCCTCACTTCCCCCATTTATGGCCATCACTTCCTGTTGTCACACAGATATTTAATATGACACCATGACAATCACCGTAGTTTCACACAATGTCCAAGGATTCAACTCCCCAAACAAAAGAAAAAAAGCCTTTATACATTATAAAAAACTAAATGCAAAAGTAATAATGTTGCAAGAAACTCATTTCATTAAAGATGGTCACCCCACTTTTTTCCACAAAGCTTTCAATCAATCATATTACACTACTACCTCCTCTAAGACCAAAGGAGTTGCAGTCTTTTTCCATCAATCTTTTCCTATAGAGGTTCAACAGGTTTGTAAAGACCCTGACAGCAGGTACATTATAATTAAGGGCACCCTTTCTGGTAGAGACATTACAATTGCCAATGTTTACGCACCAAATGAGACACAATCCACCTTCTTTATACAATTTTTTAACAAACTTCAACAATTCCACTCTCCACATATCATTTTAGGAGGGGACTTTAATTCAGTCCTCCAACCCAACTTAGACCGTAGTAAACAAAATCAGAATTCTAAAACTTTCGCTAAAACAACTATTTCACACATAAACGATTTACAACTGATTGACTCCTGGAGAGCACTGAACGTGGGCGCACGGGAATACACATTCTACTCACACCCACACGACTCATATTCACGCATTGATCATATATTCTGCACCCCTATAATCTTAGCAAACTCGCGAGATGCCGCTATACACCCTTGCTCCTGGTCAGACCACCACATAGTCTCCCTTAACACGCAATTTATTGGTCTTAACCCGACTCCATACTCATGGAGAATTAATGAAGCACTCCTAACAAATCCCATTCACCAACAAGAGATAGCATCAGAAATTAAAGAATATTTTTCCCTTAACTCAACCCCTGATATCTCCCCATCCTCGCTATGGCTAGCCCATAAGGCAGTATTAAGAGGCCACCTCATCAAACGTGCAGCACAAAGTAACAAATTAAAATGGGAAAAAATCCATTCCCTTACTAAAGACCTTAATAACCTATATAAAATCCACACGAACACACATGATCCCGCGGTCTTTAAATCAATTTCCCAAAAGCGTACCGAGTTAGACTCATTACTGACATTCAAAGCAGAGAAAGCACTCAGATGGTCAAAAGCAAAATTCTTTTTATCCAGTAATACATACTCCACAATGTTTGCACGAAAGCTTAATCAATCCATAAAACCCACACATGTCTATAAACTTAGGAATGACTCCAATCAATTAGTTACTCACCCCCAAGACATTCTATCTATCTTCAAAAATTTTTATTCAAACCTACTCTCCGCACCTTCCACACCGATCCCGCCCTCAACACTCTCCTGGCTAGATAAAATTCCTTTACCCAAACTAACCCAAACACAACTAGACAAATTAAATGACCCTTGCACAGAAGATGAATTACTCCTAATAATTAAATCTCTTAAGAAAAACTCCGCTCCCGGCCCTGATGGTTTCTCCTCCTTTTATTACAAACAATACCACCAACTTTTAATACCAAACCTTGCAAAACTATATAACAGTATTCTAAAAGGAGGCCAATTCCCAGAAGAAATGTTGCTAGCAAATATGTCCCTTATCCCAAAACCAAACAAAGATCACACGTTACCCCAAAATTATAGACCAATTTCAGTAATAAACAATGACCTCAAAATTTTCAGCAGACTCTTAGCTAACAGATTAGCCTCAATAATCCCTTCCCTGATTTCCCCCTACCAATCAGGATTCATACCAGGCAGACAAATCACTGATAATATAAGATTAGTCACCAACATAATTCAAGACGCAAACATCAACTCTAAACCAGTTCTATTATTAAGCTTAGACATCAACAAAGCCTTTGATAGCGTCTCCTGGAACTTCCTAGACACAATACTAAATAAATATGGCTTTAAGGGAGAATTTACACATGCATTTCACGCCCTTTATCACAACCCCTCCACCAGAATAAGATTACCAGGTTGCAATTCTGACTTCTTCAGTCTTGGCAGAGGCACAAGACAAGGCTGCCCCCTTTCTCCACTGCTTTTTGCCCTCGCAATAGAACCCCTAGCAACAGCAATCCTCCTAAACCCAGATATTAAAGGCTACTCAACAAACACTGCCACATATAAACTTAGTATGTACGCTGATGATATGATTCTCTTCCTTACACAACCAAATATTTCCCTACCAAACCTCTTACAAACCCTTAATACTTTTGCTTCATTATCAGGCCTTACGATAAATGTCTCCAAATCTATTGGTTTACCAATCAACATTCCGCCCCCCCAATTAGATTCCCTTCGCTCCTCCTTTAGTTTCTCCTGGTCATTCGAATCACTCTCATATCTAGGTATCTTCCTTACCCCCAATATCAATGATCTCTCTTCCAAAAACTATATTCCCCTAATGCAAAAATTAAGATCAACACTAAAAATGTGGAAATCCTTCAAAATATCATTCTTAGGCAGAATCACAGCAGTTAAAATGACCATCTTACCCAAAATACTATACCTCTTCAGGGCACTCCCAATTAGACTAAATAAAGTATTGATTACCAAATTCCAATCAGATATTAATAAATTCATATGGCTAGACTCTCACCCTCGCTTACCAAAAACGGTACTTTTCAAACCACAAAGATGCGGAGGTCTTGGCCTCCCAGATTTTTGGCTATACTACCTATCAGCTAGGTGGTCTCAAATGGCACAATGGCATATTCTCAATCCCAAAATTCCATGGGTCAGATTTGAAAGAGATTCCATCAAACCCTTTTCCATCTCAGGCATATTATGGGGTAACAAGATAGCGAACCACACCATTGATGCCCTCAATCAAATAGTCTCACAATCATACCATTTATGGAAACTATATAGTAAAAAATTCAACCTTATATCTAATTCTCCCCCACACGCCTCGTTCATTGGAGACCCAAAATTTCCCTATAATAATGATATAGATAACTTTTCATGGTGGACTAACAATAACCTGACATCCCTCACAAATTTCATAGATAATAATAACTTCACCTCATTCTCTTCTCTAAAAAGCAAACACCAAATTCCTAACACTGAGTTTCATTAATTCCTGCAGATCAGACATTTTTTTAACACATATTTTCAAACAACAAACTCTTCCTCACCATCATTCTTCGAAAATATATGTCTAAAATCCCCTAGAAAATCTGGCCTTTTATCAGAGATTTACTCGAACTTAATCAATAACACAGAAACAAACAAGCTACCATACATGCTCAAATGGGAACAAGAATTAAATATCTCTTTCTCAGTCCAAAACTGGGATACATGTATTAACAACCTACATAAATGCACTAGATATATTACAGTTAAGGAGACAGCATTGAAACTCTTCACCAGATGGTACTATACCCCAGTCAAACTACATTCCATATTCCCCACAGCACCACCAACATGCTTCAGAGGCTGTGATTCCCCTGGTTCATACATCCATATATTCTGGGACTGTAATAAGACCACACATATATGGAAACAGTTAGAAAGGTTCGCCTGTATAATATCAAATAACAACATTGTCCTAACCCCACACTGCTGTCTCTTATTTGCACCTGTCATAGGCCTCTCTACACACAACACCAGATTAGTACATACAATCTGTGTTGCAATTCACTGGTTAATTGCATATCATTGGAAATCCCAATCAATTCCTTTAGAACATCTGAAAACCAGAATTAAAAACATCAATCTCATGGAAAAGATATTTCACACACTTCAGAACACTGTTCATGTATATAATAAAAAATGGGATCCTTGGTTTCAACACTCCTTATCATTTTTTAATCCAATCTGAGAATGTCTACACACAAAGCGTCAGTCTACCCTTTATATTGTACTATAAACCATAATCAAAACTTTTGTACCACAACTAGATATTCATACCTAATTATTTGTATCATACAATGTTACATATGTAAAACGTTTTATTACTGTTAAAGCGGGACTGTACTGAAAAAAAAAAATTTAAAAGCCAGCAGCTACAAATACTGCAGCTGCTGACTTTTAAAAAATGGACACTTACCTGTTCCAGGGTCCAGCGGTGTCGGCAGCAGAGGCCGATCGATCGCTCGGCTCCCTGCTGTAGCCGGCGCCATTCTCGGTGAGGGAATCAGGAAGTGGCTTCACTTCCCGATTCCCTACTGCGCATGCGCGAGTCGCGCGGCGCAATGAGAATCTTCAGCGCCGTCTGCCGGGTCACGTGTGTGTCCCGGCAGACAGCGCGCCGGGACAGGAGGTGACGTAAACTCCCGTGGGAGTTTATGCCCGGAAGTGGGTGCAGATACCTGTCTTAGACAGGTATCTGCACCCCCCTCCCCCCTGAAAGGTGCCAAATGTGACACCGGAGGGGGGGAGGGTTCCGAAAAGCGGAAGTTCCACTTTAGGGTGGAATCCCCCTTTAAAGTTTCAACATACTTTTGTACTCTTTTTGTACCATTTTTAGCACCCAATAAAAAAGTTTGTAAACAAAAAAAGAAAATACCTGCTATTAGTAATTTCAACCTCCCAGCGGATAAGTCTATTGGGAACTATGACCTCCTCTATACCCATGATACCATGGACCCATTGGCACCTGAATAGGTTCCAGAGTGGGTTTCTTGCATAATGAAGGGAGCAGCAGCTCCTCATAGCAAGATGAGCTGAAGCTTTTGATGCAGCAGGAGTCTCTCACACATGTCCCATGCATTAGGTTCATTACCCTGGACCATTGTAACAACTGATGCTAGTGCAACAGGGTGGGAAGCTCTTTTTGACCACATTTGTGCAAGGCAAATGGTATATTTGGCATTGAGAGCTTTTCATCGGAAAATGCGACCATGTGTAGGCTCCATCGGAATTTTGCTGGCCGAATTCCCGCCAGCAAAAATTTGAAAGCATGTTCTCAATTTTTCCATCGGAAAAGGTTTCTATTGGAAATTCTGATCATCTGTAGCAATTCCTACGCATGTTCGGAAACAATTTGACACATGCTCGGAAGCATTGAACTTAATTTTTTCTTGGCTCGTCGTAGTGTTGTACGTCACCGCTTTCTTGATGGTCAAAATTTGGTGTGACCGTGTGTAGGCAAGACAGTTTGAGCGGAATTCCGTCAGAATTCCGTTGGGAAAACTGTCAGAGCTTTTTCCGACGAGAATTCCGATCGTGTATACGCAGCATTAGAGTCAACGGGGGGAGGCATTTAATACATTCTCAAGCAAGGGGTAACCTACAGCCCTATTCTTCTCAAAGAAGTTGAGTCCATCATGTCCCTTGCAGGAAAAATGCTCACGGATTTGCAAACAGCGTACCTCCTGGGGTCTCAAAAGACTGCAGTATGTTACTTCCTCAGGAATTTCTCTGACATTAATGAACCAGAGCCCTTGCAAATTACTCAGCGGTGGGGCCTTCCCCAGATGGGTTTGTTTGCTTCACTGACAAATGAGAAAATGCCCAAATTTCTATCTCGTCAACCTCCGACTTGTTGCATGACCTACCCCTTCCCTTCGTGAAGCGCTTGTCATTGACAGCAATTTTTCTCTAATGGTGGCGCAGACCATGGCTGCCCCTGGCAATGAAGACAGCATCACAGCGTTTTCAGCGGGCCAGGAGCTTTACCCTCATAACCCAGGGGTCTCCCAGCTTTTGTCATACCTGAAGACAGGTGTAGACTTGGGGCTCAGCTTTAGTTCCCTGAAGGTAAAATTTTTTGCCATTTTTATTTCACAAAGAAGAGATGGGCAAACAACTACTTGGTGGAAAAGTTCATGGGGATAGTTCTAAAGCTATAGCCTCCAAAGAGCAGTGTTTTTCCACAGTGGAACCTTATGGCAGAAGTCATCTCTTGTGACCCTTTGAGACATTGAGAAAATTGTTCCCCATGAGACATTTCTCTAAAGTCAGTCTTATTTATCTCCACTACCGCAGGGGGAAAAGTTTTAGCGCTAGATGCCGCAGATCCTAATATCCTTTTCTTTCTAGACAGTGTGGTGCTTAGCCACTTCAGCAATTCATCTCCAAGGTGGCCTTAGAACTATCCAAGGAGCTTACAGGGCAGGCGGGCAGGCGCGCCCAGCAGTCATTTTTGCTCATTGACAATATGCATTTTAACTTCACTTTTTAGACACTATCTGCTGAGCAGAGAGCTGGTCATCGTAACACACTTTCCTCTGGCACTATATCACAGACTCAGGGCCCTCACCATAGTCGACATTAGCAGAAGAACTGCACAGGCTTTCATGTATCGTACTAATAAAATTCACCTTGATCAGCATTACCTCCTTGTCAGCTAGTTATTTATCACTAGCATGCTGAAATGTAAGCACCAGAAAATTGTATCAAAAGCTTACTGTAATTTTGCTTTCCTAGTGCCTTTTCATAGCAGCATACAGACCCACCCTCAGTCTTGATATAGTTACACAGAATGTTACTGGAGCTCTCTCACACTCTTGTATAGATTTTAACTAATCCTGTGAGTAGGGATAGGGCTCTATTACTATTATACTGCCATGGATTGACACCAGGAAAGGAAAATTACGTTATTGGATAATACACAAGCAACTTTTTGCTGGTGCCCTATTGCAAGTAAGCAACATTTGAAAATGTTGGTACTTTTACAAACTCTCGCAACTGCAGAATGAACTAGAAAAGTTTTTTTTTTATAATAACCTTTGATCTTTTAATTGGAAAAAAATGGCATATAGCAGTTCTTTATATTATATCATTTTAAGTGAATGTCAAATTTTACTTTAAGGGGCTGTCAATGTAAAGAAATGCCTTGTACCCATTTATACTCAACTAAATACAGCATGAATTACTTCAAGTGCCCTCAAAGTCTGGCAGCTTGACACACTATAAATATCTATACATATTAAAACGTTATTTATCTAAAACAACTTATTCTAAAATGAATATTCAACAACACATTTTAGAACATTTCTTACCAATATATGTGCAGCATGCTTCAAACAACTATGAAGCATTTAATGAGTTTATATAAAATATTGAAGTAGAATCTTTCATCTTTTGAAGTTTATTTTCAGATGCACATATCAATTCATGGGCATATGCATGAATCTGTACATTTATTCTTGAATTATTTTAATTCTGCATGCTTATCAATGGAATATGTATAATTCTCTCATTATATAACTTTGCTTGGTCATCTCAGGGTGACTCAGGAAAGCTAAAAGTCAGAGGTAAGAGACCCCCGGTGGTCTGACAGATGCTTCCTTGTTAACTACCTGCGCTCATGGTGAAAACGCACGCTGTCTTACAGCCACTAACAGTAACCATAACAGTAATAACACAGAGCCCTCAAGTTGCTTACATTTCTTATAACTACAGTGTTCTGTTGCGTTATGCTGTCAAATGTTTCCAAACCCCAAAAGTCAAATTTGAATATATTGCTACTTTACAATCCTTAAATGTGCTGGCTGCATTCCTTTTTTTTTTTTATTTATTTTTTAAGCACGTTTTCCTTTATTTTAATTTGCTGGGTCAGTAAGTCTAGTAATCTTTAGCTTCCATTAACCACCTAGGGTTACAGGCACAATCATTTACCTGTACGTCATCCCTTTCTTTCGGGTTTGGAGGGCGTGCATGATTGGATACAGCACAAGTTTGGCAGTAGATTTAAGCCAATGGTTTTGGCTAAAAATCAGCTCATCAGCTGTGTCCAGAGTTCTGTGTTTACAAATACACAGAGCTCTGTGTGCATAGGAATAGCGATCTGGCTGTTTCTTCTACCTGCTTTTAAACCAGCCAGATAGTAAAGTAAAAGCAGCACATATTATTATTATTATTATTATTATACAGGATTTATATAGCGCCAACAGTTTGCGCAGCGCTTAACAAAATAAATATTACACACATTGCTAGGCACACAGTCAACCCCTTGATTGCCCATAGATGTTAACCCCTTCCCAGCCAGTGTCAGTGTACAGTATTATCACTGATCACTATATTAGTGATCCCACTGTTAGTCCCACTATAAGTCTCTGATCACCGCCATTACAGTTTAGCATCTATAGCAGTGTAAATTTTAATTATATATATATATATATATATATATATTATACACACACACACAGTTGTGCTCAAAGGTTTGCATACCCTGGCAGAAATTGTGAAATTTTGGCATTAAATATTGAGAATATAACTCATCATGCCAAAAAAAACTGTCTTTTATTTAAGGATAGCAATCACATGAAGCCATTTATTATCACATCGTTTTTTGGATCATTTTTAAACCATAATGGTGCTGTGAACAAGGCTTATCGCCAAAACTAGTCTGCTGCTGACTGTACTCACTGTGAAGGCTTGAAAATAAATACGATTGATGTTATGGAGTTGCCGGCTGCTTTTATTCAATGACCGTTTGTCTATTGGTGTGGACACCTCAGCTTGGACACCCTGACTGCAAACTTCCAAAGTAAGACTTTGTTTCCCATTGCTTTGAGCCATACAATCTTTGATCAAATTTTTAAATCATAATGATAACAGAAATCACCCAAATGGTCCTGATAAAAAGTTTACATACCCTGGAATGTTTGGCCATGGTACAGACACAGAAGGTGGCACACATAGGTTAAAATGACAATTAAAGTTTAATTTCCCACATTTGTAGCTTTTTAAATCACAATTAGTGTCTGTGTATAAATAGTCAATGAGTTTGTTAGCTCTTACATGGATGCACTAAGCAGGCTAGACACTGAGCCATGAGGAGGTAGAAAAGGATAATAATTAATAAGAAAAAGATAATAATTAATAAGAAGTGGACAATTTGGGGATCTCTTGATACCAAGCCAAGATCAGGTAGATCAAGAAAGATTGCAGCCGCAACTGCCACAGGAAACCTCAGGAGAAATACAGGCTGCTCTGGAAGAAAATGGTGTGGTTGTTTTTAAGGAGCTCAAAACGATGATACTTGAACAAAAAAGAGCTGCATGGTCAAGTTGCCAGAAAGAAGCCTTTACTGTACAAGTTCCACAAAAAAGCCTGGTTTCAATATTCCCAACAACAGCTTGACATGACTTATTGGCTTTTTTGTGGCATTGGCTCAGTAAAGGCTTCCTTCTGGCAGCTCAAACCATGCAGCTCTTTTTTGTCCAAGTATCGTTGAATTGTGCTCCTTAAAAACAACCACACCATCTTTTTGGAGAGCAGCCTTTGTTTCTCCTGTGGTTACCTGTACGTTTTTCTTTGTATCCTGAGCAATTCTTCCGCCAGTTGTGGCTGCAATCTTTCTTGGTCTACCTGACCTTGGCTTGGTATCAAAAGAGCCCCTAATTTTTCACTTCCTAATAAGTGGTTAAACAGTAATGACTGGCATATTCAAGGCTTTGGATATCTTTTTATATTCTTTTCCATCTTAGTAAAGTTTCATTACTTTGTTACGCAGGTCTTTTGACTGTTCTTTTCTACCTCCTCATGACTCCATGCATCCATGTTAGAGCTAACAAACCCATTGACCATTTATACACAGACACTAATTGTGATTTAAAAATCCACAAATGTGGGAAATTAACCTTTAATTGTCATTTTAACCTATGTGTGCCACCTCTGTGTCTGTACCAAGGCCAAACATTCCAGGGTATGTAAACTTTTGATCAGGGCCATTTGGGTGATTTCTGTTATCATTATGATTTAAAAATGATCCAAAAAACTATGCGATAATAAATGGCTTCATGTGATTGCTATCCTTAAATAAAAGACAGTTTTTGTTGGCATGATCAGTCATATTTTCAATATTGCTGCCAAAAATTTCTGCCAGGGTATGCAAACTTTTGAGCATGCTTGTATACAGTAGCTCACAAAAGTGAGTACACCCCTCACATTTTTGTAAATATTTTATTATATCTTTTCATGTGACCACACTGAAGAAATTACACCTTTTTACAATGTAAAGTAGTGAGTGTACAGCTTGTATAACATTGTAAATTTGCTGTCCCCCTCAAAATAACTCAAAACACAGTTATTAATGTCTAAACCACTGGCAACAAAAGTGAGGACCACCCTAAGTGAAAATGTCCAAATTGGCTCTAAAGTATCAATATTTTGTGTGGCCACCATTATTTTCGAGCACTGCCTTAACCCTCTTGGGCATGGAGTTCACCAGAGCTTCACAGGTTGCCACTGGAGTCCTCTTCCACTCCTCCATGATGAAATCTCAGAAACAGTGGATGTTAGAGACCTTGTGCTCCTTCACCTTCCATTTGAGGATGTCCCAAAGACGCTCAATTGGGTTTAGGTCTGGAGACATGTTTGGCCAGTCCATCACCTTTACCCTCAGCTTTTTTAGCAAGGCAGTGGTCATCTTAGAGGTTTGTTTGGGGTCGTTATGTTGGAATACTGCTATTTCAGCCCAGTCTCTTAAGGGAGGGGATGATGCTCTGCTTTAGTATGTCACAGTACATGTTGGCATTCATGGATGGTTCTCTCAAGGAACTGTAGCTCTCCAGTGCCAGCAGCACTCATGGAGCCCCAAACTGTGAAACTCCCACCACCATGCTTGAATGTAGGCAAAACACACTTGTCTTTGTACTCCTCACCTGGTTGCTGCCACACACGCTTGACACCATCTGAACCAAATAAGTTTATGTTGGTCTCATCAGACCACAGGACATGGTTCCAGTAATCCATATCCTTAGTCTGTTTGTAGGCTTTCTTGTGCATCATCTTTAGAAGAGGCTACCTTCTGGGATGACAGCCATGCAGACCAATTTGATGCAGTGTGCAGCATATGGTCTGAGCACTGACAGGCTGACCCCCCACCCCTTCAACCTCTGCAGCAATGCTGGCAGCACTCATACGTCTATTTCCCAAAGACAACCTCTGGATATGACGCTGAGCATGTGCACTCAACTTCTTTGGTTGACTATGGTGAGGCCTGTTCTGAGTGGAACCTGTCCTGTTAAACCGCTGTATGGTCTTGGCCACCATGCTGTAGCTCAGTTTCAGGATCTTGGCAATCTTCTTATAGCCTAGGCCAGTGATGGCAAACCTTGGCACCCCAGATGTTTTGGAACTACATTTCCCATGATGCTCCACTACACTGCAGAGTGCATGAGCATCATGGGAAATGTAGTTCCAAAACATCTGGGGTGCCAAGGTTCACCATCACTCATTAATGTAGAGCAACAATTATTTTTTTCAGATCCTCAGAAAGCCATGATGTGCCATGTTGAACTTCCAGTGACCAGTATGAAAGAGTGAGAGCAATAACACCAAATTGAACAGGAGAGCTTGGTGACGTGTTGTGTGCGATCTCGGCCGGGATTGCACACTCTGTTAATACCGCTGTTATTTGTTCTTCTAATTGTACGTTTTTTACTTTATACCACATTAAATTCTTTTAAATACTGCACTATGGAGTGCCTTGGTTTTTTTACCCATATATCCTATGGTTGCCTAGAGTGGAGATTGTAAGGACGCTTCCATAGAGGATTAAAGAGGAGGTGGAGGAGACCTGTATCTTGTTCATTGTAAGGTTGTTTAACTCCTTACTTAGAGGTAAGAGGCTGGGGGAAACACCTTGGAGACACCAGAATCTGCACGGATGGGAGCACCTTTAACTGCTATAAGGACTTACAGCTATATCTGAAAAATTCACTGCACAGAGAATTCAATTGCACTGTGTATGGGAGCTGGTCTTGCAGTAGCAATCAGGAGTGCATAGGACTTTTTATTTGAGCACGTTTATTTTGGACTATTAATTATTCCATGTTTAATATCATATAATTATTGCTTTTTTGCACACATTATTATATTATTTCCGTTATTACCTGCAAGCACCACATTTTTACTATTTTATCATTTCTTATCGGTGTGGGAACACTTTTAATGGTGGCTGCGGCATTTTGTGTATTTACATATCTTTACCTTTTATTAATTTTTTCCCTCGTTGGTTTGCGCATTTGGTCACCCCCCCCGTAAACACCAAATTGAACACACCTGCTCCCCATTCACACCTGAGACCTTGTAACACTAATGCCGCGTACACACGAAGGGACTATCCCGCGGGATTGTCTGCTGGACTCGAGTGTGTGGGCGCCGCAGCCTTTTTGGCGCCAAAAGTCCGGCGGACTAGGTTTTAAGTTTTGTTTTAAAATTATCCGCTGGACTTGGCAGTCCGGCGGACAATCCCACCGTTAGTAGGCTAGTCCGCCGGACTTTTGAAATGAACGGACTTGCCGCTCATCATTTAGCACGTGACTTCAGGTAGACGGAGCTAGCGAAGGCAGCGAATGCCGCCGCGCTAGCCCCGTCACCTGGCATGGATTTAAAGGGAATCCCCACGCCGAAAAAACGGCGTGGGGGTCCCCCCAAATCCATCTCAGACCCTGGCGGATCGAGACCCCCAGACGACGGCGTCGACGACGAAGAAGGTAGCCGGCCTCCTCTGCTCGGCAAAAGAGCTAGGTAAATGGCGGAGAAGTCCGGCGAGAAGACCCCCCAAGACGGAAGAAGACCCACGGAGCAGTGCAATAAAATATTTTTTCAAAATTGTGTGTTTTTTTTCTTTACATTTTACACCTTAGGTGAATGGGTAGGGGTACATCGTACCCCATACTCATTCACATAGGGTGGGGGGCCGGGATCTGGGGGCCCCCTTATAAAAGGGGGCTCCCGGATTCCGATAAGCCCCCGCCCGCAGACCCCGACAACCAACGGCCAGGGTTGTCGGGAAGAGGCCCTTGTCCTCATCAACATGGGGACAAGGTGCTTAGGGGTGGGGGGGCCGCACAGCCCCCCTTTCCCCAGGGCACCCCCCATGTTGAGGGCACGCGGCCTGGTATGGTTCAGGAGGGGGGGGGCTCGCTCATCCCCACCCCTTTCCTGGCCTGCCGGGCTGCGTGCTCGGATAAGGGTCTGAGATGGATTTGGGGGGATTCCCTTTAAATCCATGCCAGGTGACGGGGCTAGCGCAGCGGCATTCACTGCCTTCGCTAGCCCTGTCTACCTGCAGTTACGTTCTAAATGAACGGACTGCTCCGTGTGTGGGCAAGTCCGTTCATTTTCCAAAGTCCCGTGGACTTTTTCCCGCGGATTGTCCGCCGGAGAAGTCCGGGCGTGTGTGGGCAAGTCCCCCCTCAGAAAGTCCAGTGGATTGTCCGCCGGACAAAGTCTGAACGTGTGTACGCGGCATTACGAGTCACATGACACTGGGGAGAGAAAATGGCCATTTTCACTCAAGGGTGTACTCACTTTTGTTGCCAGTGGTTTAGACATTAATGGTTGTGTGTTGAGATATTTTGAGGGGACAGCAAATTTGCACTGTTATACAAGCTGTACACTCACTACATTGTAGCAAACTGTAATATATATATATCATTTATATTATAGATTGTAGACGCTATAACTTTCACACAAACCAATTAATATACACTTATTGGGATTTTTTCCCCTAAGACATGTAGCAGCATAGATTTTGGCCTCAATAAAAAAAAATAGATTTTATGATTTTTTATTGGATATGTTTTATGAAAAAAAATAGAAAATGTTGGAGTTTTTTTTTCAAAATTGTTGGTCTTTTTTCATTTATATAATAAAAAATAAAACACACAGTGGTGATCAAATACCACTAAAAGAAAGCTCAATTTGTGTGAAAAAAAAGATCAAATTTTTAAACAATTAAAGTAGCACAGTGCTGAAGAGCAAACAAATGAACTGGTCATGAAGAAGGTAAAACCTTCTGGGAGGTCAAGTGGGTAACAGACCAAGTTGGTCAGCCAAAGTGGCAGTTAGAGGGTTGAAATAAACCATTTAACATTGACATGGATGCTTAAAATGGTCAGTTTTTATTCATGTATGTAAAACCTTTGTCCCAAGCGAGCTGAGTGGAAATTCCCAGGAGGACACGAGATTCAATTCACAAAGTGCAGTGCATCTCTTCCATGCACAATGGGGATTCGGCTGTGAGCCAGGAGGAAGTCAGATTTTCACATTCAAGATGACAGCACTGGAGACCCAATGACTGATGAAGAGCCGACCCAGGTGATGACAGTGCTGGATCCCTGGGTTGGTGAGTACTTGTTTATTAAAAGTCAGCAGCTACAGTGTTTGTAACTGTTGTGTAGCGGTATCAGCCAAATGATCAGACCAGTGGTGATATGCAAATTCTACTTTACTAAATAATGGTAATCAACATAACATTGCATATGGGATAGCATATGAGCAGGGGAGTATAGTATAAAACAGCAATGGAACATATAGTAGGGAACATAGCAATGGAACATATAATAACAATTTGACAAATAACCAATAGTTGGCAGTAGGGTTCCTGATTTCAGTTCAGCTTCTGAAAGAAAGACAATTATTTATCACATGTCCACCTTGTGAAGGTAGCATCTGGGTTGGCACAGGCTTCATACTAGCACTGCTGCTGTTGTCTTCGGTCAGGAGGTTCTGGTGGCTGAAGATAGAGGCTGCCCATGCAGTGGGGTGGCCCTCCAAACCGACTGTAGGAAAGACCTTTCCAGTGACTGAGGCTTAGATAAATGCTGCATGCTCTTGTGCTCACTGCTGGTGGTCCGCACACCAGACTTAACGGGAGAGAACCCAACACCTGGTGACAGCTCACTTGCCCAGTCACTGCTGTCCCATCAGGCAGGGTTTCTCTGAGCACAGGAAGTGGGGAGGAGCTGATATGTATACCCCCTGGGCATGTCCAAGAGCTCAGGGGATGCTGGGAGCCCAGAGGATTGTGGGAGTTTGAATCAAAGGGACCTGCACCCGACTGTAGATAAAGGGGCACTCCGCCACATAACTACTGACTTTTAATTTTTCTTCAAATGACTGGAAATCCTCTTTAAGTCCATCTTAATTTGCTAGTGTGTCTAACACCACAATCTCTCTAGATTGACAATGCTGCCATTCAAGGATGGTTCTTTTGCCCCTCAATAGATTGGAGACACTCCAAGAAGCGAGCAAAGCATGTTACTGGCCAGATCACCAGGTGAAAAAATAAAATAGTAAAAAAAAGAAAGCTAATGCAGTCACCGCATTTAAGAATTGGTAAGTTGCAATTTATTACATTTCTGTTTTTGGGTTTATATTCACTTTAAGCTCACAGAGGAGACATTGTGATATCAGCATGAGGTAAGAATGTTTGAAAGCAGGACTATCAGACTAAACCTCTCATCTCTAACTCCTAGGGCATAAAATCATACTCAGACTTTGTTAAGATAAATAAGGAAGCAAAAAAGAATAATTACCAGTAGTTCTACATATTCATGATATTTGCAAACTGAATATTCATATTCGTAAATAATTGGGACAAAAAAAGCCTATCTATAACTTTCTCCCTATATTTTATAGTGTCTCTTGCACTTAAAGCGGTAGTAAACCAGCTGACTTTTTTTTTTACACCTGTAAGGCAAAAGGCATAATAACTAGCTCATTATGAAATACTTACCTTAGAATGAGACGTCGGTATCTCACCCAGTCCATGCCGAGGGAGCTGATATGTTGCCTCGGCATGTCTTCCGGGTATCGCGGCTCCGGCGCTGTGAGTGGCCAGAGCCGCAATGTTGTCACTCCCGCACATGCGTGCAGGAGACTTCTTTCCGGCAAGGTCCAGCGTCTGCCAGACTTTCAACAGAGAATCCCCGGAGCGCATGCGCCACTGAAGTCAGCGGCTCATTGCAAGGGGAATATCTCCTAAACCGTACAGGTTCAGGAGATATTTTTTTTATCTACAGGTAAGCCTTATTATAGGCTTTATACTCCTTTTGTCTGAACCCACAACATTTAAAGAGACTCTGTTACTTCCCTATGAGGCATGTGGTCAGTCAGAGCTGGCCCTTAAGTAACTACTGCACTTCTACATAAGGGCCAGCAGAAGGAACCAAATCTTTCAACAGAGTATACAGGCCTTTAACAGTCAAATATGTTAGATATTGGCATTTTTACTACAGTAGCTCTTCAACAGAGCAACATTTAATCCCAGGAGCTAGATGCTGTCCTTGAATGATTCCTGTCCTTCTGGAGAGAATAGCGGATAAAGGCATTGAAAGGGGGAATACTGTGTTTCATGTGTGAGGTAATACATACCTGGAAGTGTTACATTTACATGATACTTTGTATGCATGAAAATGGAAGTGGTACATTATATGTAAAAAAATAAATAAAATAAAATAAAAAAATATGAAAAAAAACTACCTGATGCTAGGTCCACATTACACCCCTTCATCACAACCTGCACCATAACACTTAAAGTGGATGTAAACCCACTCTCAACCTTTCTAAACCACTGCGATATTGGTCATCTAGAAGGATATACATGCCTCCTGCATGTAAACTTATCTGTCAATTGTCTCCCCTCTGTCTGCTATGAGACCCGAAAAGAATGCAGATTTTGTGGGTGGGTCTGTTTTCCAGGGCTCAGTGGGTGGAGTCGTGATGTCAGCCCGCCCTTATCCACATGCATTTTCTCCTGTGTATTTCTTATGCGGCGTACACACGGTCGGAATTTCCGATGGAAACAGTCCGATGGGAGCTTTTCATCGGATTTTCCGACCGTGTGTATGCCCAACGGTCTTTTTCTGTCGGAATTTCCGCCGGACTTTGAATTGAGAACCTGTTCTCAATTTTTCCGACGGAAAACCTTTCTATCGGATTTTCCGATCGTGTGTATGCAATTCCGACACGCAAAATTCCGACGCATGCTCGGAAACAATTCGACGCATGCTCGGAAGCATTAAACTTCCCTTTTATAGTGCTGTCGAACGTGTTTTATGCCGCTGTGTTATTGACCGTCGGAATTTGGTGTGATCGTGTGTAGGCAACACAGCTTGAGCGGAATTCCGTCGGAATTCCGTCGGAAAAACCGTCAGAGTTTTTTCCGACGAGAATTCTGATCGTGTGTACGCGGCATTGCACTGAACTTATGCTAAGATCACTAACATCCAGTCAAAACCCAGAAAAGTCCCCACATGACTTCAGCATGCCAAATCATGCTGAGGTGTGGAACAGCCAATCCTTGCAGAGCTGCTGAAGAAACGAGTGGGGGTGGGAATTAAAAAATAATGCATGTCTTAGGCTAGTGCACGAGATATGGAAATCACCTGTCAATCACAGCAAGGGGGAAGAACGGACAAAGTTTTCACAGTTTGTCCGTTTTATTTCAAGCTGGATTAACTCTTTGTGGCAAGACTGGGCACAGCTGATCTGAAATCCCATACCCTATATTGTGCCAGACAACAAAAAAACAAAAACATTTACATCCACTTTAACTCTAAACCCTTTCAATTAGTGTAGTCAAAATAACAGGAAAAAACAAACAAACACAGAAAAAGCTGCTGGCTCCTGGCTTCTTTTAAATTTACTTCCATTGATCCCCCACCACATAATCTTCTAGTGTGGAGGAGGTTAATAGGACTGTAGCAGATGTAATTTTCCCTCATCAAGGGTGCCTGACTATGACCTCCCTTTGTGCCAAGCTCCGCCATTCAAAGAATCCAGTATTACTGCTTCTAAGGCAGTCCATAGATGTTGCCACTTTCTTTCCTGCAACCATGGAAAGATCTCTCTATTCCCCCTTCAACACAGGAATCTCTCCCGTGGAGTTATTGTGTTCTCCCAGCAGTAGAAGTGCAGGGAACTGTCCGTGCTAGGAGAACACAGTGATTATTGCTAGAAGCTATAGCCAATGGCAATAATTGAATGTAAAAATCCATCATGGTGGTTGTACCCAAGTCAATCGATGGATCGACTTGGGTACAAGCCTGCCCATAGATGGTTAGAATTCATCTATGGCCTGCTCAAGAATGTAATGTAACCTATGAATGAAGGATGCGCTGATGATTGAACGACTCGCCCCCTTCATTCATAGATCCTGCTTCATTCATAGAAATGTATTCACTCTTGGCGAGTGCAAATGACAGCTCCTTCGGAGCGAGGGGGTCGATGGAGGAACATTTCAAGGAAACCAGGAGCCACCAGCACAATTATTAGTAAGTCATGTCCCTTTAACCGAACCCTAAACATGAGCTCTAAACACTTAGCCCCCTCCCCACCCCAAAATTTAACCTACCCCCAAAATGTAACAATAAATACCTATAACTCCTTACCTGAAATGTAATTCCTCTGACCTGATTGAAAAACTGCTTCAATAGATGAGAGGTGAGAGACAACAGGCTTTCTACAGAATATGGTTAGAGACTGCAGACCTACTAAAGGAGTAGTTAGAAACGTAGGACATGCTGTAGGAGATTGCTAGAAAAGCACTGTCATTACATTCCTTTCAAAAAACAATACTTCTACGTTTGTACTCCATCAAATGTCGCCACTGTGCCCATCAAACGCCACCACTGTAGCATCAAGTGTCGCCACTGTGCCCATCAAATGCTGCCACTGTGCCCATCAAACTCTGCCGCTGTGCCCATCAAATGCCGCCACTGTGCCCATCAAATGCCCCCACTGTGCCCATCAAATGCCGCCACTGTGCCCATCAAATGCCGCCACTGTGCCCATCAAATGCCGCCACTGTGCCCATTAAATGCTGCCGGTGTGCCAAATGCTGCCACTGTGCCAAATGCTGCCACTGTGAATCCCTACCGCCGCTCGCACACCCACACACATGCATGCACACCCACACACATATGCATGCACCCCCCCCCCCCCCACACACACACGCATACATGCACACCCACGCATGCACCCCCCCACACACACACGCATGCATGCATGCACCCCCCCCACACACACACACACACACACACACACACATGCACCCCCCCCACACACACGCATGCATGCACACCCCCCCACACACACACACGCATGCACCCCCCCACACACACGCATGCATGCACACACACACACACACACACACAAACACGCCCCCAACACACACACACATGCATGCACACACATATAAACACACATACAGTAGATAGTCTTATAAAAAAACGTCAGACATTTACCTTCTTCCTGCCGGGTAGTGCACTGTAGGGGGAGAAAAAAAGAGCACAGCACACAATGCTTTCACTTTAGGTATGTGAGGACACGCTCCCTGTGAACAGTGCCATTACAGTTCAGCTGACGATCGAGGAGCTCCTCTCAGCCTCCCCTCCTATCAAAGATTACAGGGGGGCCTCAAGGGCCCCCTGCAGCAAGGGGCCCGATCGCCATGGCGATCTCGGTGACCCCTATAATTTCGCCACTGGGGACATGGTAGGAACAGCTGCCAGTGCACAGTGTGTATATGGGCTGCAGGAAGTGTATCCCATGCTAAGCTGCAGCCTTGTGTCCGGATGTCATAGCCCCCTGCTAGCTGATCTTGCTGCTACAGGTGCTGGCTGGCCACTGGGGAAGAGGTGGAGCCGCAAAATAAGACAGGGCAGCTGCTGAGAGGCGAGCAGATGGGTATGGTGGAGGGGTCATGTGTGCAAAGGTGACAGATGTGGGAGTTGGGGAGCAGGTTGCAGAGAAGCTTTGAAAAAGGGGTGCAGAGGTAAGCTTTAGATGGGTGTTTAGGGGTTCATTCTCTGCACAGCTCCCTCCTGAACCCTGCATTCTGAACGTAATAAACATTAGAGCCCTGCATTCTGAGTATTATGCACACCTGAATTGTACACTCTCGGCATAGTGCACCCCTGACCCCTGCATTCTGTGCAAAATGCATTCCTGAACCCTGCACTCTTTGCATAGTGCACCCTACATTCTGAACGTAATAAACATTTGAGCCCTGCATTCTGAGCGTAATGCACTCCTGAACAGTACACTCTGCAGAGGGCACTCCTGGCCCCTGCATTCTGAGCATAACGCACTCCTGAAACCTGTACATAGTGTATTCCTGAACCCTGCATTCTGAGCATAACCCACTCCTAAACCCTGCATTCTGAGCATAATGCACTCCTGAACCCTGCATTCTGAGGATACACACCGTTGAACCCTGATTTCCGAGCATAACACACTCCTGGACTCTGCACCCTGTACTGTTGCACTCTCAAACCCTGCACTCTGTACATAGGGCATTCCTAAATCCTGCATTCTGAGCATACTGCACTCCTGAACCCTGTACTCTGTACATTGCACATTCCTGAACCCTGCATTCTGAGCATAACATTCTCCTGAACCCTGAATTCTGGGGATAACACACTGCTGAACCCAGATTTCTAAGCATAAAACACTCCTGGACTCTGCACCCTGTACTGGTGCACTCCCAAACACTGCACTCTGTACATAGGGCACTCCTGAACCCTGCACCCTGTGTGTAGCACACCCCTGAACCCAGCACCTGTGTGTTATGCATTCTTAGTTTTTTAACAATGCCTCTTTAAAATCCTCCCACTGTTAGTGCATATTGGGCACACCCAACGTATGAAGTGGTATCCACAGTGGGGGTGTAGTTCCTGCATCTATTCTCGGAAAAAAAAGCCCTGTTTTTATGTAATTACGGTACTCTGTTTCAAAATAATAAGATCCTTGGTTGAATTTTTTATTGCATTGAATGAAGTATACCACATTACTAGAGGTACAGCTGTATGATCCTGCAATATTGAAGGTCCCTTTAGCATGCATAACACCTTTTAATGGATTGATGTGGCTGCATAGTTATATTTCTTTTAAGTTCGGTTCACACAGCTGCGATGCGAGAACCCATGCAAATCCAGTACAGGTTCCCACATTGCATACCACTTTCAGGCAGTTCACACTGCCCTATACGAACCGCTGTGGGTGTCAATACAAAAAGGTAATAACACCCCCAGATCGCTTTTCATATTGCAGTGCGAACTGTCAATTAGGACAGGGATCGGATATCATAGGTGTGAAAACCCATGCGATCCGATTCAAGTACGGACCAAAAAAAGGGTCCTGCATGACTTTGGTACTAATGCGATGCAAAATCAGCCATACAATCTGATTGGCTGAATTTGCATTGCACAGACATCGCATGTGATTTGCACAGCAGTGCGGTGCGAATCACATGCAATGTCTGACAATGCAGCAGTGAGAACACGGCCTTAGAGTTTGATCCTCTGTTATTATGTGTTATTATGTGCTGCAGCTCTTTGATTATCTTGTTTTTGCCTTGTAGTGGTGGATTGTGTGTGGTTACTAAGAGGTGCATGGTTATTTTTTTTTCTCTTTGTATTGTAGAAGATTTTCTCTTTAGGTTTTCAAGGCAGTATTAAAGTGACATTAAAGCAAAAAAAAATGTCAGTGGCCCTGATCCTGGTTTTCTGGGGTCCCTGGACAGCTCTCTCGGCTCCTCCCCGCTTCAGATAACCCCCTGGGAGAAGCACTGTCCCGGGGGGGGGGGGGGGGGGTTACCTTGCAGGCGCGCTCCCGAGCCTAGCATTCGACATCCATAGACGCTGAATGCAGGACTAGGCCCCACCCCCCGATGGCCACGTCATTGGATTTGATTGACAGCAGCGGGAGCCAATGGATGTGCTGCTATCAATCTATCCAATCAACAGCGGAGAACCCCAGGCAGAGAGGCGGCGTGTCGAGGGTTCAGGTAAGTAAAAATGGGGGTGGGGGCTGGGGGCCGGTCACTGACAGGAAGGGGTGCTGAAATTAATCGCTGCATGGATGCATCGCGATTTGGGGGTCCCCGATGCGGCATCGATGCATGCAACCTGAAAAATCGATGTCGGATGACGTCATCCGGACTTGCCCCGCCCCTCCCTGAAGAGTACTCCGAGCATGTCTGTCAAAATTGATTTTTCTAATAAATGCAGAGTTGTAATCTATTAAGTGGCCACCGCTGTATGTGTTTTTTTTTTAAATATATGAAGCTTCATACCTTATTTCTTAGTCTGTGTATAACTGTATATCCCACTCATGTGACTGCTCAGTCCGGCCCGCCTCTCCCCTCTCACGTCTCTCCTGACTCCCACTGACGGCAGGAGAGACGAGAGGCGAGAGGCGGGCCGGACCGAGCAGTGACATGAGCGGAATATACAATTATACACACACTAAGAAATGAGGTATGAAGCTGCATATATTTTAAAATGCACACACAGCGGTGGGTTACAACTGCATTTATTACCACACAGGTATTTTACCAGCAGTATGTAGAGTACAAATGTGTTTGTACTCTACTTACACTGGCTCCTACACGTGCTCTGTGCTGACATTTCACGCCCCCCCCCCCCCCCGTTTGCACATTCCACTGTGTTAACTCCTAGTATGCTGGAAGGTGCAAACGGGGGAGCCCAGAGAAATGTCAACACAGAGACAGTACAGGGAACTTCACAGGGCTGTTGGTGATTTGTGGATTCTAATCACTACTGACCTCCCAGCATCCGTTCGTGTGAATTCCTGTACCCTGTAGTGCACCCGTTTTTTTAGTTTATTAAAAGTCAGCAGCTACAAAAAGTTTAGCTGCTGACTTTTAATAAACAGAAATTTCATAACCAGACATTTCCCACAGTCCATCAATCCTCGCTTCTCTCCTCAGCGCCGTCATATCTACTGTGGGAAGTGACACCCAGCTGTGACAGCTTACAACTTCACGGCCGGGCACGCACTGCCATTGGCCAGCCAATTTTCTGGGACCTGTGTTGTGTCCCAGAAGATCGCTGGCAGGGAGTGGCTGCCTAGGGCAAGAGGAGGAGTCAGCTAGGCAGCCGGGACAGGAAGTCCCACTAAAAAGAGGACACCCCCCCAAAAAATTACATGCCAAATGTGGCATGTCAGGGGGCGAGGAGTGCTTAAAGCGGAAGTTCCACTTTTGGGTGGAACTCCGCTTTAAAGGAGTGAGGTTATTTTTAATTCAAAGACAGATTTCCAGTACATTTGTTTATTAAAAGTCAGTAGCTACAAAAAAGTGCATCTTCTGTGCATCTTCTGACTTTTAATTAAAAAAAAAACACTCACCTGTCCCACAATCCAGCGACGTGGCCACCCAAACCCTCCATTTCTCTCCCCTGCCTGTCTACGGCGCTGGTAATACTACTGTGGGCATCTGGCTGTGACAGCTTGCAGCTTCACAGCCAGGTGCGCATGTCTCACTGCGCTGTCCTGCACAGCCGAGCAATCATCTGGGACCTGTGATGTGTCCCAGAAGATTGCAGAGAGGTAGGGCCACCTAGGCGGCGGAAGTGAGAGTGCGTCAGTAATCGTGATGCATTGCGGAATCAAATCGAATCGTTGACCAGACAATCATAATCGAATCAAATCATGAGACCAGTGAACATGCGCACCCCTACTGACAGGTGTTTTTTTCACCTTAATGCATAGTTTGCATTAAGGTGAAAAACGCTTACCTTTACAATCCTTTTAATACTAGTAGATTATTTTTGTCTTGTAACTTTTCTCATTGAGTCTGCTAGTACTATTCTGAGATGTTGAATTCTGGGTCAGAGGATATGTGGTGGCATCTAGTGGCCCGGCTGGGTATGATGGCTCATTTGGTTATGAGGGTGGAAGCTGGAACTGTGGGGATAGTTGCATAGTTCCCTTGGTTTCTGGTATATTTCCTGTATATTGAGGTCAGCAGTTTGTCATCTCTGATGAATACTGTGGTTCCCATGTGAGCTTAAATCAACCATTTTAGCATGATTGTTGGGGGAAATGTATTAAGCAGTACCCATATACTGTAGATAAATGTCATTATTGAAAATGAAATCGTTGTGTGTTCCTATTAATTCAGAAAGCTGGGTAACATCCTCAGCACTGCATTTGTGGTTTGAGCAAGATAATGAGAATCTGTGACATGCAGCAATCCCATCCTTGTCAAACATGTTGCTGTACATAGATTCTACATCCATAGTCACTAGAATTGTTTTAGTAGTAATTGCTGTTAATTATTGGGCTTGTCCAGGAAATCAGTTGTATCCTGCAGGAAAATAGCATTATTTTGACTATTAGTTTTAGCATTTTTTCGACGTCTCCGAAATCCGTAAAAGTGGGCACCAATATGGCCCAAGAAAAGAACAAGAATAACAAATACATTTAAAAAAAAAAAAATCACCTGATTCTAGTGGTTATGCTATCATGGGAGAAAGACTAAGATACAGAAAGGATTATTGTAATTGGCCTATTAATTTAAGCAAGAAAAACACCAAAAATTATAATATATTATAATTACCCTCAAAATATACCATGTAGGCTTTTAGGTGACTGATGACCAGACCCAAAGATGGCTGCCAATTAATGGGTGGAGTTTGTCCCAAAATGGTGTCTAACTACTGTATGCTGGAGCTGAGTGTCCTAGATGTCAGATGATGTGATGATTCTCAAATGAGGTGAAGATGTTCTTCATGGTGTATTTGTGTCTAGATGATGGGCAAGTTTCTGATTTCTGTGCAGACAATACACTCATAACATTTTCATTCTAGTTATAAACTCTGCGTTTACTTACACACTAGCTCCCTTGGACACTAGATGGCTCTGCAAGACAAGAAATTCTATCCTGGGTAGGGATGAGCCGAACACCCCCGGTTCGGTTCGCACCAGAACCTGCGAACGGACCGAAAGTTTGTGCAAACTTTAGAACCCTGTTAAAGTCTATGGGATTCGAAATTTTGGAATCAAAAGTGCTAATTTTAAAGGCTAATATGCAAGTTATTGTCCTAAAAATGGATTTGGGGACCCTGGTTCTGCCCCAGGGGATATGTATCAATGTAAAAAAAAGTTTAAAAAATTACAGTTTTTTCGGGTGCAGTTTCCCGTGTTTAGAACTGTCCCTGCACAAAATTACATTTCGAAAGGAAAAAAAGTCATTTAAAACTGCTTGCGGCTTTAATGTAATGTAAAACCTGTAATTCAACCTAAAAATGCACCATAATTAGGGTAAATCAGTAGCGCTAGTATAAACAGTGATAATTATGTATTATACAAATAAATACATAATGTGCGAGTATATAAACAGTGCTATATAAATATCAGAGTGTATGAATAATACTAAATAAATAACTCAATGTATAATTCAATAGCAAATGGTGTGTCTGTTTCACCCAGTGACGAGTGAAAAAAGTTCATAAATGTGAAGTAAAGTCCAGACTGTAAATAAAAAAAAAAAAAAAAAAAAACTAGGTGATTTTCCAAGTGTCTTCAAACAAAGTTTCAAACTTGAATCTTCAAACTGACTTGAATCTGCCACCACACCACGTGTTTGTGATCACACTCCCTCTGAAAGGCACACTCACCAGCTCGCGATGCCTCACACTCTCGTGTTTTGGCAGCAGCGTGTTTTACCCACTTCAGGGGTTAATGTAGGACATCAGCTTGCTTAATCCATTTAGCTCTCAATGCGGTTCCATATGCAAAATAATGAATAAATACTCCACATAGTGTGAAAAAGTATAACAAAATGTATTCACTGCTCACAAGCACTTCAATGGTCAAACTCACATTTCAAAAATTAAAAACAAGTCTCCAATCCAAACACGGCAAAACCAAACAACGCTGATATACAAGTGGGCTGCGGTCTCGGCGGACCAGAAATATCTCACCACCCTCCAAATGTGGGTTTCTGGTGGTAGTGGATTTAGAAAACACAGTGGTGTTATATATAAGTACAATCTTTTACTTGCTCTGTAGCCTCGATCCCGACATGTTTCGTCGCATGGACTTATTCATGGGTATGGCTACACAGCCCATCTCAAGCTAATTTATAGTGGTGGGTGAGCTAGTCACATGAGTGGTAAAAAAGTCATGTGAGATCATGTGTGAGCTAATACACACGATTGTATACAACCCCATATGCCGGCTTGCGAGAAGAACTATTTGTAATATTAGTAACAATGGCATAATCATACTCAAGGGGTATTGCTGCCTGCTTGATACTATATTTCCATAAATATGCTCATACATTAATTAGCCCCCGAGTTAGTGTCATAATATTTGTGGTGGTGATCTCTGATTCATCTACAGGGTGTGAGGGTAACTTCCCCAATGTTGCCTATAGATCCAATATGTTGGTATTTGCTGGGGATACTGACCTTCCTGGGGCGCTGTTATGAGGATTCACTGTTGTATTACACTATGTCTATTATTCATCCCCAGTGTTCCTGAATGCCTGCATCGGCTTGGTGTGTGTACATACTCACAGGTGTGGGTCTGGTGTGCGCCTGCGCCGTAGCCGAGCGACGCGCGCGCACCCCACAGTCTCAGATGCAGACAGGGGTCCGTCCATAACTCAGGATAGCTCGCGCATGCGCAATGGCCGTGTGCGCGCGCGCGCATCATGCCACACGGTGCGCGCGCATCCCGCAGTGTCAGACTCAGACAGGGGCCCGTCCAATATTTAGGGGCAGCTCGTACCTGCGCAGTCTTACTCCTACAGCGGTGAATCAGCGCACATTGGGTGTCCCCATAGTTGCCATATAGGCCCAGGAAGTGTACCTTCATGGTTACTGCTGGTGATAGAGCTTGTAAATTCTATCATCAATATTACTGAAGCTCAGTCACCGACCCCCTATAGTGGATTGCTTTATGTAAGTGTTCACATATATGTAACAAATCAGAAACACATGCTGTACTATATGTGAGTTTTCACAAATACATGGTGGATCGGAAACAAATACATTAAAATCATCCAAAATGAGCACTTATTAAAACAGACTATTTTTAAGATTCTATGTCCCCATATTAATATACGTACAAAATGTTTGCATAGGGGATTCATGAATAGGAAACTGTATAAACTTCAATCAAGACATTTGATTAAGATTGATGAACTATAAAGATTAAAACATTTTAAAAAATATTTCATTATAGAATGTTTCATTAAAAAATATTATTTCATTAAAAAATACATTTTTCAATAAAGGAATGGATGAGTGCAGTTATTGTTTATAGTGGATTATCCATACTCTCATGCACGTTATACAGGTTTTTTTGTGGTGATCTCAGCCCTCCAAGCTAAGTCAACTACTACTACACAGGTGTAGTAATCTTATGAAAGTGATATTATATTTAATTAAAAATAATGAGTGTTTAAAATTACATAAGATGTGCCCATAACACGAAGAGATTTTTGGTAGGTGTTAGAACTATCGTTGTCATTGCTAGGTAGTTAAAAAATATATCACTCTGGAGTTCCTACTGTAATATGCGGATTAAAAATTATTAATAAAGCAGTTCAGATCCAATTCTACGTTTAACCCCCGCGGCGTCAAGCTTTTCAGTAAAAAGATCCAACGGGTTTCCCTTTGGCTGAGGTCTCTGACCCTGTTTGAGCCTCTCCAAGAGGGATGAATGATGTCTATTCCACAAAACTGTAAAAGTGTTGGATCCTGATCATGTTAAATTGGCTTGAGATGGGCTGTGTAGCCATACAATCGTGTGTATTAGCTCACACATGATCGCACACAACATGTCACATGACTTTTTTACCACTCATGTGACTAGCTCACCCACCATTATAAATTAGCTTGAGATGGGCTGTGTAGCCATACCCATGAATAAGTCCATGCGACGAAACATGTCGGGATCAAGGCTACAGAGCAAGTAAAAGATTGTACTTATATATAACGCCACTGTGTTTTCCAAATCCACTACCACCAGAGACCCACATTTGGAGGGTGGTGAGATATTTCTGGTCCGCCGAGACCGCAGCCCACTTGTATATCAGCGTTGTTTGGTTTTGCCGTGTTTGGATTGGAGGCTTGTTTTTAATTTTTGAAATGTGAGTTTGACCATTGAAGTGCTTGTGAACAGTGAATACATTTTGTTATACTTTTTCACACTATGTGGAGTATTTATTCATTATTTTGCATATGGAACCGCATTGAGAGCTAAATGGATTAAGCAAGCTGATGTCCTACATTAACCCCTAAAGTGGGTAAAACACGCTGCTGCCAAAACACGAGAGTGTGAGGCATCGCAAGCTGGTGAGTGTGCCTTTCAGAGGGAGTGTGATCACAAACACGTGGTGTTTGAAACTTTGTTTGAAGACACTTGGAAAATTACCTAGTTTTTTTTTTTTTTTTTTTTTATTTACAGTCTGGACTTTACTTCACATTTATGAACTTTTTTCACTCGTCACTGGGTGAAACAGACACACCGTTTGCTATTGAATTATACGTTGAGTTATTTATTTAGTATTATTCATACACTCTGATATTTATATAGCACTGTTTATATACTCGCACATTATGTATTTATTTGTATAATACATATTTATCACTTTTTATATTAGCGATACTGATTTACCCTATTTATGGTGCATTTTTAGGTTGAATTGCAGGTTTTACATTTTTATACACATTTAAGTAGCTGCTGTTTGATTTATCACCTGGTTTTTATATACACCTTCACTGGTCCAATTATATAGCCTTCACACCTGTGGCGCGGTGGGGGTAGATGATATAGAGGGCAGTCTTCCATACAGATATATCTTTTTACCAACAGTACATACCGGCTTTAATGTAATGTCTGGTCCCGGCAATATGGATGAAAATCATTGAGAAAAATGGCATGGGTACCCCCCCCCCAGCCCATTACCAGCCCCTTTGGGTCTTGTATGGATATTAAGGGGAACCCAAATTAAAAAAATGGAAAGGCGTGGGGGTCCCTCAGGCCATCTATACTCTGAACAGCAGTATAGAGGCGGTGCAAACAAGACAGGGACTGTAGGTTTGTTGTTAAGTAGAATCTGTTTGCAATTTTGAACTGGTACATTTTTAAAGTGTAGCTCCAGCCAAAAAACATCAATTAAGCTTTTTGGAAAACATAGGGAAGGGTTATCACCCCTGTAACATTTTTTCTTGCTGTCTGTGCACCTCTTCAGAAGATTTCACCTCACTTTCTGTCCCAATGACAAAATGTTTTTTGAAAGTTTTTTTTTTTAGTGAAACAAGGATTGGTGATAAAGCATGAATGAATGAATGAATAATTTGTATAGCGCTGCAATGCAAACTGAATCGCATCAGTGGAGAGGAGAAACGTTTTTCTCAAATCAACTCTTACAGGAGAGAATTTCCCTTCCTAGGGGTAGATTTCATCTCACTTCCTGTTGCCTCCTTCCGTTTGCAAGTAGGAATCGTTTGCAAGTTGGTTGTTTCTACTCTGCAGAAATTTGGGCCTTAGGTGTTGGTGTTGCCACAACACTGAAAGCCCTCACAGTTACTCTTGGTGGGCGCTGGAACGCCCTGTGAACTATTATATCAAGAATTGTAATTTACATGCCATTGTTGAAAAGTGGTAGAAAAATTGAGCCTTTAGTGGTGGTGGTGCTGGTGCCACAACATTGTAAGTCCTCACAGTTACTCTTGGTGGGCGCTGGAACTGGTCCAGCTGTGAAATATTAGATCAAGAATTGTAATTACATGTCCCTGTTGAACAGGGGCAGAAAAATTGGGCCTTAGGCACTGGTGCCACAACACGGCAACCCCTCACAGATACTCCATTTGGAGCGCAGGAATGAGCTCTGCTGCAAGTATTGCATCAAAAATTGTAATTACAAGCCCCTGTTAAACAGGGGCTGAAAAATTGTGCCTTAGCCACTGGTGGAAGCGCCCAGAACCAAACATTTTCTTACAAGCCATCAGCATGATCATTGAGTAGGAAGAGGATAGTCACTCAGCATCAGCATAGGCAGTCTTAAAGGGATCTGACATTTAAAAAAAAAATATTCGGTTACATCAGCATTAGGTCCTTGGTAGCTGGTGGTGATCCAAGACTGATTCATTTTTATGAAGGTCAGTTGGTGGACAGGCATTCCCTGTGATCGGTTACAAAGCCTCCAGCAGCACTGAATGTGCGTTCCGAAAGAAGGCTGGATGCAGGACAGGCCAGTAGCTCAATTGCATACTGTGAAAGCTCTGGCCAATGATCCATCCTCAAGACCCAGTACCCCGAGGATTTTCGGTGGGAACGGTGTCCAAGTCTGATCTTGCCCCTAGGTATTCCTGCACCATGTAAATAAGACGCTGGCAATGGTTGGAACCGATCATACCTTGGGGCTGCGGACTAAAAAAATTGTCTGAACGTATCGCTCAGATGGCCACCTTCTCCACTGCTCCTTCTGTGACTGACCAAAGCCTCAGCAACACGGTCATTTGGACCACAGGAATTTGTAACCTCCCAGGCTCTGGAAACGCATTGCACAAACCTTTCTGCAAGGCCTCCCGAAAATGTTTCATCCTCTGATCCCTCTACGACAGCAAGATAAGGACAGCAACCTTACCCTTGTAACGTGGATCAAGGAGGGTTGCCAGCCAGTAATGATCCCCCTCCTTGATACCACGAATACAAGGATCCTTCCACAGGCTTTGCAGGATCAGGGAGGCCATGCAGCATAGGTTTGCTGAGGCATTCGGTCTGGGGTCCTCTGGATCACTAAGGACGACATGATCCGCAGCCACCTCCTCCCAGCCACGTACAAGTCCATGGGTTTCTTGGGACTGTAAATGATCCCTTGAAGACTGCTGCTGATGCTGAGTGCTAGGCTCCACCTCCATGCTGACACAATCCTCCTCCTCCTTCTCTTCCTGTGTGATCAGCGGGCCAGTAGGAACACTGTCTGGATAAAGGGGGCCTTGAGAGGTAAGAAAGGTCCCCCAAGCACACCAGCTCAAGCATTACTTGCGTAACCCCTTGAACTCCTACGGAGGACCACTGGTTCCGAGGACAAAGCACAAGAAGAGGCCATAGGGGAAGAAGAAGAGGAGGGGGTGGAGGAGAGTAGTAGCATTTTGGAGGCGTGGTGGCGGAACAACCTCCAACACTACTGCACCTTCTCCTGCATCCTTCCCAGCTGCCAGCAGAGTCACCCAATGCACCGTGAAAGATTGGTAACATCCCTGTTGCACCATGCACCTTACCGCTGACCGCCCTGTCCATCGAGGCAAAGACATTGCCTTCCACGTGCCGGTAGAGAGCCAGAATCGCCTTCCACGAGAAAAAGTGGCGTTTGGGAACCTGCCACTGAGGAACCGCACATTCCACAAACTCACGGAAGGGGGCAGAGTCTACAAACTGAAAAGGCAGCAGTTGAATTGCTAGCAATTTAGCCAAGCTAGCATTCAACTGCTGGGTATGTGGATGGCTGGGAGCGAACTTCTTTTGGCGGTGCAGCAGCTGGGGCAGGGAAATTTGCCTGGTACAATCTGACATTGGTGTACGGATAGCAGATTGCCCGCAAGTACTTGGCTGTGATACACCTAATTCTACACCTTCATTCCTCTCAGTGCAGGTTTCAGAGAGGACTGAAGGTATAGTGGGGTTGAAGATCCCAGCTGATGGTGATTGGTGTGGGTCTCTAAGGTACGCTTGCCAACAAACTGCATGGCAGGGCGACATATGTCTGGTCAAGCATGTTGTGCCCAAGTGGGTGATGTTTTGGCCACGCGAGATACGCTTGAGACATATGTTGCAAATAGCAGCGGTGCGATCTGATGCACTTGTCTCAAAAAAGGCCCACACCAATGAACTTTTGGAATAACACGCAGAGATAGCAGCGCCCTGCACATACGGAGCTCTGTGGTGTGATGCAGTCGGTGTGCTGCCCTTAAGCTGGCCCCTGGAGGGCATCCTGCTTAGTTGGAGATGTGCCTCCTCCTCCTCCTACTGCTCTCTCCTATCAGGCACCCACATGGAGTCAGTGACATCATCCCCTCCCTCCTCATTACTGGAGCAAACCTGGCAGTATGCTGCAGCTGCATGACTGCCAGATTGCTGTCCTTCTTGGGCACTCCCTCTCTCTGGGCTCACGTTACTGCCTTCCTCTAGCTGGGTACCATCATCGGAGCCTTCAAAACGCTGGGCATCCTCCTGGAGCATGTACCCAACACTGTGCTCAAACAGTTCGGGGGACTCCTCAGGAGGACATGGTGGGGCTAGGGATGGAGTGACTGATGCCATTGAACTGAGGGAAGAGGCTGCGTTGGCAGCTGCTTTGCCAGACAAAGTACCCTGAGCCTGGGTTAGAGAGGATGAGGAGGATGAGGATGGCTTGGTCATCCACTCTACCAAGTCTTCGGCATGTTGCGGGTCAACGCGGCAGCTGCCGAAAAAAATGACAAGCGTGTCCCACAGTCACGTGCTGATGAGGATGCACCATGTCCACGACCAGCACTGTTGCCTCTAGACACAGAGCCTGCTTGCCCTCTTTTATTGGCTTCAGACTGTATGCCTCTCCTTGTTGGCCTTCCAGACATACTAATGCCCTGCAGTGAGATGGATCTGCACAATGCTGGGATAGATATAGATATATTATATACATATACTGATTATACTGCAGCTATCAGAATCAACTACCTGCCTGTAGTATTATTAGTATGAGAACACCAGTAATTGTCTTCAGGTAGCTTTAGGTGCACTGTGCAAAGGACACAGTACACCAACTATAAATACTGCAGCTGCCTGCCTGTGGTATTAATAGGGTCATAAGAACACCAGTAATTGTCTTCAGGTAGCTTTAGGTGCACACTGTGCAAAGGACACAGTACACTAACTAAATACCATAATCACCTGCCTGTCAGTATATTAGGAAGAGAATAACAGGAACGGATCTAGCTAAACTGAATACAGTGTGTATAATATATATATATATATATATATATATATACATACATACACACACACACACCACCTAGGATGCATATATATCCTCCATACACTAACTGCAGCTAACTGACTTGCCTGCCTACTCTATCTAACTTAAATCAAATGACACTGTCTATCTCTCTCCGCCACTGCAACACACCACACAAGGCCGCCTTATATAGTGTGGGGGGCGTGTACTAAACCCCCTGAGCCATAATTGGCCAAAACCACCCTGGCTTTGGGCAATTATGGCTCTCTGTACAGACGGCGCTGTGATTGGCCAAGCATGCGGGTCATAGTGCATGCTTGGCCAATCATCAGCCAGCAATGCACTGCGATGCCGCAGTGAATTATGGGCCGTGACACGCCACTCGAATTTGGCGCAAACGGCCCATAACTTTCGCAATTCGGCGAACAACCGAACAGGCGATGTTCGAGTTGAACATGGGTTCGACTCGAAGCTCATCCCTAATCCTGGGTTGATCTGGAAATGTTCTGGTGATTAACCCTTATATAATTTATCTTTTCCTACTTAGCTACAATTATGTCAATTTTATCCAAAATGTATAGAACGCCTTGGAGAGTCTGGTGATTTTCTATTTTATAGTAGCAGCATTTAAATTGTAACTTTTAACCTTAAAAAGGTGGAATTTCATACATAACGGTCAAAATAATGGTTGTACAGTACACATACAGAGAAAAGAAGATTGAAAAAAGTTTTCCTGGTGCCTCCATGGCAGCATACCAATGGTTGATGGCTCCGCCCCGATCAACCCACAGGACCACGTAACTCTATAAAAGAAAGAGTTACTCCCCTCCTCAGGTATTTATTTTTCCTGTCCTCATCCCTGCAGGATCACAGTCCAGCCCTACCTCACCGTCATATGGTGCGACCATTGCAGGTTCATGCTCTCCTGCAGTATGGAGTCCCATATAAGTATGGGAGCCCGTTTTTCTGTGGATCTTTTTGGGGTGCAGAGACTCAGGAGCATATCCTCTCCTCAGTCTCCTGGCTGCCTATCCCAGAGTCTCCTGTCTGGATCCTTTAGTGCATACCTGTTTCTGCTCCAGCCAGACTGACATGCTGTGATTCCCTCCTCATGCTGGCTCCCAGGGATGGCCAGCAGCCGCACAGTCTCTTCCTGCTTCCCCCCCCGCGGCGTGTGCGGACGCTTCGCGCGCGTCCGTGTGCACAGTTTTGTCTTCTCGGGGGACAGGGGTACAGTGTGTGTGTGTGTGTGTGTGTGTGTGTGTGTGTGTGTGTGTGTGTGTGTGTGTGTGTGTGTGTGTGTGTGTGTGTGTGTGTGTATATATATATATATATATATATATATATATATATATATATATATATATATATATATATATATATATATATATATATATATATATATAATTTTTTTTTTTTTTTTCCCATCCTTAGCTGCCCCAGAGGTCATTATGCCGCATAATAAAAAAGATCCTCAACACTCCACTAGGTAAGGGCTGCAACAAAGGTAAGTTTTAAAAAGAGCTTTCTCTGGGCTTTTGGAAATATCTCTGTGCTTTTATTTCCACAGCCCGAATCATCTCGAAGAGCTTCCCACAGAGACTCTGCCGATAGGTCAAGAGGTCACTCGCACTCATCCTCTGCGCATGCTTCCTGCAGCAGTCAGAGATCACCCCAACATGTTTCAAAGGTACAGCTGAGGAAAACTCATTAGTATTTGATTTTGCCTTAGTGAATCCATTTATTACCGCAGTAAAAGATGCGATTCAGTGGGAGGAAGACCCGGAGCCTCCCTCCAAAACTAAAAAAATATTTTCCTCACCTGACCAAAAAGGTTGCAAATTTCCCTCTGATGGATGAAATTAAGGAAGTGGTGACAGATGAGTGGTGGAAGGTGGACAAGAGACCCGTCGCCTACAACCGGCTTCTCAAGCTTTATCCGCTGGCAGAGGCAGACGCCCAACTCTTTGACTCCGTACCAACTGCGGACGCATTCGTCATGCGTTTAACCAGGAACACACCGCTGCCGTTAGAGGATGCAGTCCCTTTCAGGGACCCCCTGTATCGCAGGATCGACTCAGATCTTAAAAAAGCGACAGGGGGAGCATGCAAACCAGCAGTGGCACTATCCTTGGTCTCCAAAGCCACTAAAATATGAATGAATGAATGAATGACTTGTATAGCGCTACCTATGCGAACTGAATCACCTCAGGGCGGACAATATCGAGACGGCCCTCAGGCGGGGCCTAGATCCAGACAGAATCATCAAAGCACTAGATGAATTAAAACTGGCCTCTGATTTTATGGCGGAAGCGGCCATCGATATCCTGAGGTGCTCCTCCAGGGATATGCTTTACTCCATCACAGCCAGAAGAGCATTATGGCTAAAGCCATGGTCAGCAGACCCATCTTCAAAGCAGTCATGGTGTCGCATCCCATACGATAGTAAGGCCCTGTTTGGCGAAAAGATGGACACTGCCATTACTCGGGTCACAAGTGGCCTTATCCCTCAGGATAGGAGTAGGAAAAGGAGATTCACTTCGCGACCAGCCACTCAGCAAAGATCTAGGGATGCCAGAGCATACCGTCCCGGTAAGGAGTACAGAAGGGGCTGGAGGGCTCACAAGCCACTTTCCTTAAATTGGGAAAACCTAAGGCCTCAACTTTAACGGTTGAGCCCCAGAAGTCTTCTTGACTCCTTTCCCACCCAAACCGTTCCAGTAGGAGTAAGACTCAGGTCTTTTGCCCAGGTTTGGGTGGAAAGTCGCACGGACCCATGGGCAACCTCCACGGTCCAGCAAGAACACTTCTGGAGATCCACCTTTTTTCTTTCCAGCCCACTAAGAATCTGACCTCCCGAGAAAAGAGACAGGTCCTCTTTCAGTATATCCAAATACTCCTTCACCAACGGGCAGTTCTGCCAGTTCCCGACTCGCAAAGTCACTCTGGGTTCTATTCCCCAATCTTTTTAGTCCCCAAGAAATGAGGAGGTTGGAGGCCTGTTCTGGACCTGAAGAGGCTAAACCGTTACATACAGGTAGAGCATTTCAAGATGGAATCCCTGAGCACAGTAGATCTGTCAGTACAGCCAGGGGATTGGATGGTCTCTATAGACCTTCAGGATGCGTACCTTCACATCCCCATCCACCATCATTTTCAGCCTTTTCTCCGGTTCAAAGTGGGCAGTCTGCGCCTCCAGTTCCAATGTCTCCCATTTGGAATTTCATCAGTTCCCAGGACTTTCACCAAGGTTTTAGTGTCCATCCTGGCCCCCCTCCGGGACAAAGGGGTCAGGGTCCTGCATTACCTGGACGACATCCTAATCCTGTCTCAACACAGAGAAACTCTGGAGGCACATGTGCAGCTAGTCCTGAACACTTTGTCCAGTTTCGGGTGGCTTATCAACTATGCAAAGAGTCAGTTGAGGCCTACCCAGAAGATGACATACCTGGGATCTCTATTCAATACCCCAGAGAAGGCTGTGTCTCTTCCACCAGAAAAGATCCCGATTTTGATCCAGAAGGTGAAGCAGGCGTAAGGAAGTCACTCCATGTCAGCATCAGATTGTCTGAGCCTCCTAGGGTCCCTTTCATCCTGTATACCAATGGTGAAGTGGGCCAGGTGGCACCTGCGAGACTTCCAGGCGGGGTTTCTGGCGCAGTGGAGAAGGAAGCACCTGGGACAATTAATATTCATCACCTTTTCAATGAAGTCCAGCCCCTGGTGGTGGACAAGACCACCCAACCTTCTTGTTCACCGTTCCCTGGGGCCCATCTCATGGTCCGTACTTACTTCGGATGCAAGTCAGCTAGGGTGGGGGGCACACTTCCAAAACCAGCTAGTGCAAGTGAGGTGGCGATTCAATGCAGAAGGGATGATTTCCAACATCCTAGAGTTAAGGGCAGCATGGATGGCAATCTTACATCTGGCCCCACTGCTCAGGGGCAGGTCCATATTGCTCCAGATGGAAAACAGAGCGGCAGTGGCCTATGTTCTGAACCCAGGGGGAATGCGCAGGTTCTTATCCAGCAAGGTAGCCCCAATTATATCCTGGGCCGAGAACAACTTGATCGATTTCCGGGCCGCTTACATCCCAGCCCCCAAGAATCAGCTAGCCGATCGCCTCTTAAGGTCCTTCAACAACAACATTGAGTGGTCACTGAATCCACAAGTCTTCCGCTGGATATGCCAACAGTGGGCTACTCCCTAGATAGATCTTTTCACCTCCCTGCTTAACGGCAAGACTCCTCTGTTTTTTTACGAGGTTCCCATCTCCAAGGTCAGCAGGGGTGGATGCCCTGATCCAGCCCTGGAACTTCCAGAAGGGGTATGCATTTCTTCCGGTTCCTCTGATACTGAGGTTCCTCCAGCGGCTGACATTAGAAAAAGTCACTATCCTGGCGGTCATCCCATACTGGCCGAGGAGACCATGGTTTCCGCTTCTAATCAAGATGACTTTGCGCAATCCACTCCCGCTTCCCCACTCAGACAACCTCCTATCTCAAGGCGACTTCTTCCACCCGCATCCGGAGATCCTGGACTTGAGCAGAAGAGACTGGGCAGCCTAGGGTGCTCACATAAAGTTGTACAGACCTTATTGCAAGCCAGGAAGTCATCTACCAATGCCACCTACTACAGGGTATGGAAGAAATTCACCCAGCTTACTGAATCCAGCCAGTTCAATCCGCTGGATCCTGGAGTTCACAATATTCTACTCTTCTTGCAGTCGGGCCTGGACCTAGGCTTAGGTCTTAACACGCTGAAAGTTCAGGTTTCGGCCTTATCAGTCTTAACAGACACACGCTGGGCACTGGAGCCCCGAGTAGATCGTTTCCTAAAAGCAATGCTAAAGTTACGTCCTCCCAGGAGAACTCTTTACCCCAAGTGGGATCTGACAGTTGTCCAATATACACCTTGCAATATTGTATTACAATTTCTGTATATACTGAAGAGAGAGATCTATCTCTATATCTACATCTATATACATACATATATACACACACACACACACATACAGTGAGAGCGATAACACGAAATTTAACACACCTGCTCTACATTCACACCTGAGACCTTGTAACACTAATGAGTCACATGACACCGGGGAGGGAAAATGGCTAATTGGGCCCAATTTTGGAGGTGTGTACTCAATTTTGTTGCCAGCGGTTTAGACATTAATGGCTGTGTGTTGATTGTTTAAGTTATTTTGAGGGGACAGCAAATTTACACTGTTATACAAGCTGTACGCTCACTACTTTACATTGTAGCAAAGTGTAATTTCTTCAGTGTTGTCACATGAAAAGATATAATAAAATATTTACAAAAATGTGAGAGGTGTACTCACTTTTGTGAGATACTGTATGTACTTATCCTTGATAATATAAACTCTAATCAATTGCTCAGGAATACTGTACTTTCCATATCCCCTTCTTTATTTTGCCTTTCTTATATGGAAAAAACATATTAGTGTATGAATAGCACAGTAAAATCTACAACCAAATGTTGAACTTTTCAAAATCAAACAAAACATAAAAGAGAAGAATTAAACCATGAGGCATGTTTCTGGTCTAATCCTAGAGTGACACATAGAACCTGTCTTATTGTTCTCATCCGCTCTGTATTTTTGGTTAGCTGTTCTTGTATGCATTCACAGCAATACCGAAAAGATCAGTAATTACTGTATAGCTCTTCACCTGTCAAAAATAAGTAATGGAGCGAAGATGGATTGGAGAGCTACAGAAAATGCAGGCTATATGCAACAATCATATTTTTAGTGATGTATCTTTGCATTTATCTGTCTATCATATATTGCCCAGTAGTAAATGAAATTTAATTTCACTAAGATGAAATGGACATTCAGTATCACAAAACAGGGCAATTTAGCTGTTGGCCACATGGTCACTTACTAAAATACATTTTCTTAGCACTGTAAAGACAGGATAAAAAGTGCACATTACATGGATACAACATCTTCTCAAATACACCCTTAGTTGACAGCTCAGTCCTAAAGTAAAAGATTCATTGCTGAAGTGTAAGGCTGGATACACACAGTCCAAACATTTTGGAAAATCGTTGGTTTCGGCCTGTGTGTACAGCTCCCTATCCCACTGAAGTAAGTCTCACAACTGGCTTCTGTTGAACGAGCATGCTGGAAAACCAGCATCCGATCAGCACTCACAGCCAATGGCTGCGAGCGCTGGTCAGTATGTTCTGGCAGGGGGGCAGTCCAATTCAGTTGGAATTTTTGGGCTGAATTCGGACCTAAAACCGACCAGAAGATTGAGCATCTTCTGGTCTGTTTCAGGTCCGAATTCAGCCCAAAAATTCAGACTGAATTGGACTGCCCCCCTTCCAGAACAGGACTCCTGTGTACTTCGCTCCGGAGATGTGTGAACCAGGTCCATAGAGAGCCGGTCACAATCTCCTGACACGCGAATTGGATGCAGGGAAACCCACATCCAATTTGCAATAGTGTAAACCCAGCCTAATGCCCCGTACACACGCTCGGATTTTCCGATGACTAGTTCCGTCGGTTCATTTCCGTCAGAATTTGTCCGATGCTGGTGTTGCGTACACACGGTCGGACAACATTGTCGGAATTTCCGGTCTTCAAGAGCGCCGTGACGTAAGTCGTCTTCCACGAGACTAGAAAAGGGAAGTTCAGCACCACGTCCGGCACCCGTTGGGCTCCTTCTGCTGATTCCGTGTTTATCGCGTGTTAGTAGAAGTTTGGGGACTTACGATTTGCGCTTCTCAGTTTTCTGACTCAGATCGTTACTGCTCTTCAGTTTGTGCTTGTCATGCGTATCTGTTTATTAGTGCGTGTAGTCAGTTCGCATTTGTTGGTCATTGCGGCCTATATCTTGATATAGGACGCTTTGATTTTCACTGCTTATTGTCTGCTCGTTTCTGGTATTCATTTCGTTCTTTCAGGCCTTGCTGTTTATCGGTGCTTTCTGTTTGTCCATTCTGACCAGCCGGCCGTTTGTGAGCGATGTTTCCTGTACGTACTCGTCGCCGAGTTCGTGCTGTACAGGGACTTGGTGTCGGGCTTTTAGCTTTGAGCCAAGACCCGTCCATGAACAGAGCGAGGAGGAGTATGTGGACCAAGAATTGGTTGCTTCAGCGTGACCAATTCTCGCACATGCCTTTGCTTTGTGAGATCCGGGAGAATAATCCTGATGATTTCAGGAACTTTCTCCGGATGACGGACCCCGTTTTTCACCGTCTTTTGGCTTTGCTGACCCCTTTTATCAGCCGGCAGGATACCTGCATGAGACAAGCCATCACTCCGGAGCAGAGGCTTGTTGCCACGTTGAGTTACTTGGCGACAGGGAGAAGCCTTCAGGATCTGAAGTTCTCCACAGGTATCTCTCCCCAGGCTCTGGGAATCATTATTCCAGAGACCTGTTCTGTTATAATCCAGGTCCTGCAGGAGGACTATATTAAAAAGGTAACATTTCTCCTTTACTATTCCCTTCTATGTATGCTCTGTTTGCTAATGTCTTGTATTTTTGACCTCCTTCCCTAATTACCATGATTGCAATATGCTCTAATATGCTGTGCCCCTTTTGTCCTTCATGCATTTTTCCCTTCACTTACCTCCCCAGCATGCTCTTCTGGCCCAATAGACACCTATGGCCTAGTCATTTAAGCAATGTATTTTGTCTGCTCCATAGTATTGTTTTCCCCCAAACACCCCCTAAAATATGCACAAATGTTTGCTGTGTGTTTGACTTCATGCAGAGTCCCTTTGACTTTTTTTTTCTTTGGGGTGCCAAACTCATTAGGAACCCCCCTCCCCCAACTGCTCTGTCAAATGCTACCAATCCTCTATCTGCTGGCTTTGCCGAGCTCAATACACACTATATACCTACCTCTTTATAGTGGTCATATTTAGGGATGAATTCAGCAAAGCATGTAGTGCAAGGGGCTGGCTCAATACTTTACAATGTTTTTTTTAGATGGTCTTTGGTATTTTCCTCCTATTATTAGCTTGATAGGTAATTGCAGAATGTCAAAATGTGCTTCCCTTTATTATTTTTTTTGTTTTTGGGGGGGGGGGGGATTAGGAAGCTTATTTTATCTTTCCTGTGGGCTGCCAATAGTGTTAAGTAAGGAGGGTCTGGCCAAACTAGCACACATTATTGAGCCATTTGGCTATCAATGAAGTGGAGAGGGTTACCTGTCCAATCCCCCCCCCCAAACCCATAGTTATTGTGAATGGCCCATCAGAAGTGGGGGATTGATGGGGGTGAGTAATATGCTAAGGGGACCTTGTACTTTGGGGTGAAAATACTTTCAAGGTTCCAATTTAAGTCTGATCTTGTTCCAAGATGTTAGTGTCTAATCTGCTTGCAATGTTTATGTGCAAAGTGACTAATTTTTTTTTTTGTTTGACTCCGCAGTTCCCTTCCACGCTACAGGAATGGCAGACTGTGGCCTCCCACTTTGCCAGCCGTTGGGACTTTCCTAGCTGCGGAGGGGAAACAAGTCCGCATCGTCCCACCCCCCAACTCGGGGTCATACTATTATAATTACAAGGGGTTTAATAGTGTAGTAATGTTGGCGGTGGTGTCGGCGACATACGAGTTTTTGTATGTGGACGTGGGGATGAATGGCCGGATCTCGGATGGTGGTGCCATTGCGCACACGGAGTTCTACTGGCGTCTCCAGAGTGGCAGTCTGTGCTTGCCACCTCCAGGAGGAGAATGCTGAAGGACTCCCCTTCGTCTTTGTTGCGGATGAAGCATTTGCGCTGACAACCCATCTGATAAGGGCCCTTCCCGATGAGGACCCTCACCCCAGACCAGAGGGTCTTCAATTACAGGCTGTCGAGAGCCCGCAGAGTGGTGGAGAACACCTTCGGGATCCTGGCCAGCCGCTTCCGCCTCTTTTTGATGGCTATTAACTTGGCGGAATATAAACTCAACCACATAGTTCTTTCCTGCTGCATATTGCACAACTTTCTCAAAAGACATAGCATCAACTATGTTGTGCCCGTTGGCCCGGATGTGGACAGGCCTTCCAATGCCGACCTCACAGCCCTTCAAGCTGCACGTCCTGGCTTGCCCCCTCTAAATGCCCGCGAGAGATATATGGACTACTTTGTGGGTAGGGGGGCCATTGCTCTGCCTGACGATGTGTGAGAGGCATTTTTTAATAAATATATTTTTTAACCAGACCTAGGATTTCTTGTCATTTACTGCTTGTGTTTCTTGTAGGTGTGTTCTAGCTTATTTGTCTTTTAAATTTGGGCCCTTTATCTTCAACAGTGGGAATGCACTTTCTGGGCAAAAGGAGGTTACAGTCTCTTCCCAAAAATAATCTTCTCATGTTGTGTGTGTGATACCTAATATTTTGTCTAGATAAGGTTTGTAGTGCATAACTGACACCCAAAATACTCCTTTTCATCACCATGACAGAAATGTGTGTATTCCCAAAAATGGTGTGCTACGTGTTTTATTACAAAGCACTGTGGGTGTCATTTACAAAAGCCAAATCCACTACGCACTACAAGTGCACTGCAAAAGTGCCCTGGAAAATAAACTTGCATTGCAAACTGGAATAGCCTTTAGTAAATAACACCCATTGTCACCAAAATCATTTACTTTTGACATAAATAATGCTTTTGTGTTTGGAAATAAGGAAGCCTCACATTTTTTAAATGTAAAAATTTTACATACACCACATTCACAAGTGCCTTTCAAAAATGCTTTTGGAAACTGAAAAGATCTTTGTTCTTTAGAACATTGTTTACTAACATTGCGCATTTGGGAAAACCAGGCATGTAGCAAAACATAACAGACTGAACATAGGAACTTGCAAAGTTCAACTTTCAAAAGTGAAGACAAGATCAGACATGACTATATGTTCAAAGTGTGTTCGATCGTGCCTTCATCACATGGGGTGTCACCCCTGGAAAAGTGAAATTTAGAACATGCACACAATTTGGGTATCAAAATGGCCATTTGTTGGTAAAAAACATGCCTAGAATTGTCAAATGTGCAATCTCCCATCATGGGGATCAATGGACGTGTTTTGGGGGGGCAACCCCTTCACCTCACCCACTTTAGTAGTTAGTAAAGTGGTTGCACCCCCAAAACGTTGTCATTCATCCACCATGATGGGAGCTAGCACATGTTGACACAATGTGTGCATCTTCCAAAATGGCAGTTATTAAGTTAAAATTTTTGTGAGAAACAGCCACAAATGTGTGATAATTACTTTGTGCGTTTTCAGATTTTCGCTGAAACATCAATGATGTTCTTCATTTTTTGTTGAACATCATTGATGTTTTTCTTGATCTCATCTAGATCTCGATTGCACACCATTATCTCCCCAATGAGTACGTGTGCACTTTCAGTGGTAAAGTGCGATTCTTCTTCCACAACATCCACATCACCAAAAAAAAAAAAAAAAATGGCTATTGTAAAAGAGGCAGGCATACATTGATTAGCTTACCAGTAGCTGGGTTCTCCCACACTCACCTGTTGTGGTGACAAGTTCTCCAAGTTTTATGATCTCTCCTTCCTCCTCCTCTGCTTCTGGTGTTGGTATTTCCCCTTCTTTGGGAGGTGTGGGTTTCCTGGTGTCCTCAGACGTCCCGAGTCTTCGCTCCCCTATGAGAATGTACAAAAGGAATATTTAGCACAACAATCTATTGAGGGCAGAAATAGGAAATGTCAAACATTGCTTGGAAGTGACGGACAATAGTTGTTTGTGGCCAGGTTCAAATGACAACAACATTAATGTAGACACTTTGTAAAGGTGCAAAACTTACTACCTTTTTGGTTGAATTTTGTCAGATGGAGACACCCCTATAGTATCCACTGGAGCACATGTGTGGAACAACATAATAAAAAGGGGGTTTGGGTGTCCCAGCACTAGTGCTCTAGAGTCCAGATGGGTAAACAGCTACTGAGTGACCTCTCCTTTACATTGAAGAAATTTGCTTTACATTCTTGATGACATCTCTATTGACAACAAACTTCCTTTCACTAAAAACTTCACCAAACATCGTATTATAAGTGGCCGAAATATCGAGGTTGAGTACAATCGAATGGACACACGAACATGAAAGTGGCCATTTTCAAATGTACAACATTGAAAAAAAACAGCCACATGGAGCAGTATGCAAGCAAGAAAAAAAACAAACACAAAACACGATAAACTACTTACTTTTTTGAAGAACTCGCTTGATCTTTCTGTACTGATCGGGCTCCCTCAGTTTCAGGTCTGACCAGCGTTTCCTCAGTTGTTCCTTGGATCGTTGTACCCCAAAATTATTGTACAGCCTCCTTACAACTTTAGACATGATCTTGGCCTTTCTGACATTTGGGTTGAGGTAAGGCCCATACTTCCCATCATAGTCGCTCCTCTTCAATATGTCCACCATCTCCAACATTTCTCCAAAAGACATATTGGAGGCCTTAAATTTAAGCCTCCGGGATCGGGACGTTTTTGCCTCTGGCCTTTCCTCGTCCTCCTCCTCGTTGCTGTAATATTTAGGGCGCACCTGCTGTGTCCACGCCATGTGCTCTCCCCACTGCGTCGTAAAGAGAAGGGGTGGGGAATAGACGAGAAAGATCGTCAGGGGCGGGCGGAGTTTCACGCATGCGCACTGTATATAAAACGTCACACGCGTGTGTCGTAGCGACGATCTGTGAGCCGAGGGGAGAGAGAGCTGACGCACGAGACAATCGCTATAACGAAGGTACAATTTGAACTTGGTACATCACTAGCCTAGACTGCTTAGACCTTGAGGCTTATTTATGGAGAAGATTAGGAGAGTTTAGCCTGACTTTATTTAGTGTTTTGTGTGGTGTTGTGTCTTGCAGAGAAGATGGATGGCTTCAGTGACGTCAGTTTTCTCCCCCTCTTCATTGATAAATATTGGGAATTTACCCTTTTGTGGCAGGCAAAACACCCGGAATGCAGCAACAAACCAAAGAGGTACGCAGCGATGAAGAAACTTCTTGAATTTGTAAAGCCGGTGATCCCCAAGGCAACCATTGAGAAGTTAAGAACAAAAATTGGCAGCCTGAGGAGTACGTATTTCAGGGAGCGCAATAAGGTCCTGAAGTCCCAAGCATCTGGAGCTGCAGCAGATGAGGTATATGTCCCCAGGCTCTGGTACTACGACAGGCTCCATTTTCTCAAAGACCAGGCTGATGTCAGGGAGTCACTCTCGACTCTTCCTTCCACGTGTCCTTCTACGCATGCCAACCCTGATGAGGCTTCCGAGGAGCAACCTGGGCCTTCCAGTCAGGAAGAGGTGGAGGAGCCCAGCTTGAGCCAGGTATAGTAGTTTTGTACCCATTTTTGTGAAAAATGAATGATGTTCACTTAATTCAGGATCCCCAATTGCTTATTTCCTAACGTGTTTGACATATCAACAGACAGTAGTGTTGGAGACATTTGGGGCAAGAATCTAAACTGCTGGGCTAAAAATTGTATGGTTTTCTATTTGTAAACATTTTGCAACAGTCAATAGATGAAAATTGTGTGTGTTTGATGAACAAATAACTCAAACTATGTCCCTTTTTCATACACAGGAAGACCTCAGCCAGGAGGTGGCTGTGGAATGTGGCAGTCAGGAGGAGGCAGGGGTTAGTGGCAGCCAAGAGGTGGGTAGGCCTAGGAGCCTGACTGTATCCCAAGTCCCTCCCCTCCGCCTTCCCTACAAAAGGGCGAGAAAGGGGGGGGGGATGTGGGGGAGTCAGCGCTCTGGCTGATAAGAGAGGCTTCAGCGTCACTACATGCCACGCCCACCTACGAGGAGGCCTTTGGCTCCTTGGTTGCCACTAAACTCAAGGATATGAAGGCGGGGCAACACAGAATGTGTGAGGAGGTCATCCTCAAGGTACTAAATAAGGGGGTGGCTGGGGAGATGACCCCAGCAACACATGTTTGCGAGAGTCACCATGCTCCGCCTCCTCCTCCTTCTGCCACACCTCCAGCACCACAGCCACAGCGTGCAAGGAAGCGTGGAAGGAAGACCAGAGTGTGACGACCTGGATTCAGTCTGGTCTGAGAGAAGATGGAGCCTCTCGGGGACCTAGATGGCATCTGCTGCAGTTCCGGATGTTTTGGACTTCAGGACCAGATAGCACTCCCATTAAGATACGTACTCCTCAGGCCACCAATTTTTGAACATAAAAAAATGAGGTTTGCCTTGGGGGTCCAAGGCTTTGCAAATTTCCCAAGTTTCTCCATCGCCGAGTTCCTCTTTGGTTTGTTGCCGAGACCTAAATAAAGGTATTTTTGATTTCAAGAAATCCTTGCCTATGTGTTTGACTTTTCAACAATGACAGTTTATTTGTGAGTAGGCAGGTACATTTCACAAATCATAAAGTCCAATTAACAAGGGGCACCAACAACAAACAGCCTCCTAGTGAATTTAGGCTACAAATACAAATGATAATAATGGTGTTTGGATAAGTTGAGACACACAACCCCCCTCAAAAAAAATAAAAAATAAAAGTAATAAAGGAAATATGTATTAAAAAAAAAAAAAAAAAAAAAAAAATTGAAATGACAAATCCTCCACAAAATATAAAAAACATTCTTAAGATCTGACGAATAAAAAACATCTAGCCAATAAATCATGAAAAAGAAGAAAAAACTTTTTTCTTCTTTTTCATGATTTATTGGCTAGATGTTTTTTATTCGTCAGATCTTAAGAAGTCCGTGTGAATAGGAGCAGCTAAAACACGTCCTTCTTGCATTGTAAAGAAAAAGAGAATGCGCTGCATTAAACACATTTTAACATTGCAGCGTGACGAATGTGCAGTGTCGATTAGGAACGGTAGTTTTACCTGACCGAGCGCTTCTGTCACAGAATTTCTTCTGAGCATGCATGGCACTTTGTCCGTCGGACTAGGCTACACACGATCGGAATTTATGTGATCGGACTGTTGTCGGAAAATTTGAGAGCAGGAGATAAAACTTTGTCTGTCGGAAAATCCGATGGAAAATGTTCGGTGGCGCCTACACACGGTCGGAATTTCCGACAACATTGTCCGATAGGACATTTTCCATCGGAAAATCTGACCGTGTGTATGGGGCTTTAGACTACTCATACCAGGGCAAATTCAAAGATCTGATGGATCCAGGTGGTACGTGCCACAGCTGCTTGAATTCTTCAGAATCCCATGATAAATCTGTCTTGGAAGCAACATGAACACTAGTCTACACTGAGGTCCAGAAGGAAGAAAATTTGGATCCAACCTGGCATGTGACCACTTTTATTTAGTTAAATTGGTGTAGGGTGGGATTTTGTTTAATTACCTCACTCCTGGCCAGAGATCAGCTTTTAGATTTGTATGACTATTAGGGTGGAAAGAATGGTTTAACTATCATGACATCAGGAAAGTCTTAAAGCGATATTAAAGTCTTGTTTTTATTTTTTTTTAAACAAACATGTTATACTTACCTGCTCTGTGTAGTGGTTTTGCACAGAGCAGCCTGGATCCTCCTCTCCTTGGATCCCACGCGGGCACTCCTGGCCCCTCCCTCCTGCAGGTTGCCCCCACATCAAGCAGCTTGCTATGGGGGCACCTGGGTTGCTTCTCTATGTGTCCATTTACACACAGAGCTGTGGCTCAGCCCTGCCCCCCCCCCCCTCTGTCTCCTGATTGGCTCACTGATTGTGATTGACAGCCAATAGCTCCCACTGCTGCCAAAAGCCAATCAGAAGTGCGAGGGGCATGGCTCTCCTGGACATCACTGGATCTCGAGGGGGTTCAGGGGGGGTGCTGTACACAGAGTTTTTTTTTACCTTAATACATAGGTAAAAGGTAAAAAAGGTAAAGGTAAGGAAGGTAAAAAACCTTGCGTCTTTACAACCACTTTAATGTAACCAGGTATTGCCTAATCTAGAAACTTAAGTCATATAAACCTGCACTTAACATAACCTAGTGTGTTTCAGCTGTTATTGTTACACAGTGCTTAGCTCTAGTTTTGGGGTTTAGTGCTCAGACCGTGATTGTAGTAAGATCAAACCTAATGCACCAGAAGCAGGTAAGGTTAGCAGGTGACTTGCGGTGTGTAGGCTAAATTCGAAGAACTGATTGTTTGAAGTGGATTTTCCTTGCTAATTGTTATTGCTCTAGAAAAAAGGTCAGTGCAAGGTTGGTCTACTCAATGCAAAATGAGTGTGCATGTTTATTGTTTTAAAGAACTACTATACTAAGCACAGGTCAAAAAATGTTACTGCCATATATAATTTTTAAGGATAGCTTGTCTAGCCAGGTGCCCATCAGATGTGTAAACCTCCAGCCCACTTACGCCCCCCCCCCCCCCCAAGCTGCTGTCTGCAGAGTGTGGTGGATCAGTGTGTAAAGACGCCTAAAGACTATCTCAGTTACCAGGGAGTGTCCTCTGTTTTGCCTCTCGCTGTCCCAGATGTGGTGGTAAGTGTTTTGCCAGCAACAAGATGCATGCTTCCTTAGTGCCGCATCTCTCTGAGCCCGGGAACAAGCTTTTCCCCTTTACTCCCCACAGGGCTGCAGTGAACCTGGAAAATGTAGTTCCTCCACTCAGTCCAGAAAGCAGGTTTAGTCTATATGGAACTATCTCTCCCACAATCCTTTTTCTTGTTTTGGTCTTTTCCAATATAATCACTAAATTCCACTGAAAGTGTATCCCTGCTTTTTACCTGCAATTTCTGTATACATTTAACAAACATAAATCAATAAATCTCAAAATTAGAAAAAAATTAAAACATTTCTTAATTTATCAATCTCTATCAATAGCCCAGATGGATGCCAGTTATCAACATGGTTGCTGGAGTCTAAATAGTAGATTTTATAGCTTTCTATAGCCAGTACAAACAAAAAAAAAAAAGATCCCTGTAAAGAAAACAATTAATACTTACCTGATCCACTGCCCACACCGATAAATGCTGTGTTAAAGTGGAAGTAAACCCCCCTATCGTTTTCAGCCAAGGAAGCTGCCATCTTTGCCTCTGTTTAATCTTCAACTGCCACAGTGCTGCACATGTGATTCGTTATGACACCAGCCATTGGATGGTTTGACTGTTTGGTTGAGAGCACAGCCAATGTGCAGTTAGCATTCCCGGCATGCCTTTTTTTCTAAACTGTTAAATCGATGGGTTTACTTCCACTTCTTCTGACAGTGCTAGATGCAGCTACCCAATCTGCTCTCTGTGGTTTCATCTGTCAACCCCTACCTCACTGCAGGACATAGTAGTGACATAGATGGAGGAAGAAGAAATCACAGAGCACAGCAGGGGACCATGCAACAAGTTCAGCGGGGTGGGCAGCTAAGTATTATTTGTTTTCTTTGCAAGTTCTTTTATATTTCTAAAGCAACAACAGAGTTTCTTTAGAGGTTTGAACACAATTCTTTTGCAACAATGGACATAGTTTCCTTTTAGATACTGCATTAAAATAAAGCAAAAGATAATATCGGGCAAAATCTATTGCAGCTTATTAAATAAATATAAGTCCAGATGTAGAGCACAAACCCCCATTCCAGCTGACCATAAAGAAAACATGCAGGAGGTCATATTTTTTCTGTAGAATGTACAGCAATGTCCAAACTCACACAATATACAATATTCTATTTAATGAGCGTACAAAGCCCATGTACACAATATAAAAATATATAGATCGAAGAAATAGCATGCATACAGCCTGACACTTGGTAAACAATAGCTGTTTATCAACTTATAAGCTGTTTATCTAAATAATTTGTCTTTCTATTGCTAACAAGTAACAATGGGGTTTTGAGAAGAGTGGTTTTATTTAAAAGATGCCTATAGACATAGGGTGAGGATGTGCCATTTGTGATGTTCCGGTCATGTGAGGAAAAATGTATTCAGTGTTTGAAATGAACACAAGGTACTTTTCCTTCTGGGGCTTTACCCCACTCTGCTCTTGGATAAATAAGATTCATGTTCACTTCATCTCAGCTCAGTTTTTTCACACTTAATGCCCCGTACACACGGTCGGAAATTCCGACCACAAAATCCATCAGATTTTTTCCGACGGATTTAGTCCGACACTGGTGTTGCATACACACGGTCGGACAAAGTTGTCGGAAAATCCGATCATTCTGAACGTGGTGATGTTTGTTGCCTACGACGGGACTACGTAGAGGCTAGTAGCCAATAGCTTTGGTCTTGTAATGTGATCTGAGCATGCGTGGCACTTTGTCCGTCGGAATTCGCTACACACGATCGTAATTGGTGTGATCGGACTTTGTTGTCGGAAAATTTTTAGAGCAGGAGATAAAACTTTGTCCGTCGGACAATCCGATGGAAAATGTCCGATGGTGCCTACACACGGTCGGAATTTCCGACAACATTGTCCGATAGGACAGAATCCATCGGAAAATCCGACCGTGTGTATGGGGCTTAAGGATCATCAGATGGTTGAAAGCTGGCTACTAGCCCTTGGTCCTCTTGTATAGAGCTATATTACTAAGCACAAAAAAATATAACCTGAAATGTAAGCATATCTAAGTAGTTTTCTCCAGCATTCTTTTACGTACATGTTATATTTTTATTTTATTATGTGTAACATGGGGGGCCATTAGCTCTCGTGGCTAGAGTTGAGCGGACACCTGGATGTTCGGGTTCGTCCGAACTTCGGAAAAAAGTCTGGGTTCGGGACCGAACTTGACCCGAACTTGACCCCGAACTTCGAAACCCCATTGAAGTCAATGGGACCCGGACTTTTGAACACTAAAATGGCTGTAAAAAAGTCATGGAAAGGGCTAGAGGGCTGCAAATGGCAACAAAATGTTGTTAAGAGCATGGCAAGTGATCTGCAAACAAATGTGGATAGGGAAATAACTTAAAATAACATAAAAAAATAAAAAATAAAATGCTGGAGGCCCCCTTCTCAGCAGAAGAGGTACAGGAAGTCATTAAGAACCTCAGAAACTCAACGGCACGATGCCGCACATATGGTGGGAATACCCCAGAATACGCACTTTCTGGAAAAAATTATTCAATTTAATGGACAAAATAGTGGGAAAATAAAATACTTGGAAATGAAAAAAAATGAAAAAATTATAATCTTGACCTAGGAGGACGAAATTCAAATGGAGTAGGAGGTTGAGGTGGCAGTGGATGTGGCGGTGTAGGTGGAAGCGACGGTGGAGGACGACGAGGTAGCCAACACTGGTTCAAAAATACAACAATGGCTGGGTAAGGCTAGTGGTGAATGATGTGTCGAATTCTGTCCCCCGTCGCATAGTGTCCGCCCTGTACTGCGCTTGCTCAGTACGTAGGACAAGGGGATTTCGAAACTCTCCGAAGACGATGCGCGGTGACTCCAGGTTCAAGCCACATCATCCGAGGTTGAAGCCTAGCCAAGCGAGCCCGTGAGGGGCCCTGTTACTATGTGCTACCGTATGTCCACTTGGATGGTCGGGCTTGAACCTGCACTCACTGCGCAGGCGACGTTCATCTTTGGAGATTTTGTGAATCTCCTTGTCCTCCGTACTGCGCAAGCACTGCACCTGCGCAGTAAGTGGCCGGACACTATCCGATAGCAAGACAGTTTTCGTCAGAACACCGGTATATGTGTCTATTCTGCACAAGGTATGGCCAAGTCCTGTGGGATCCATGCCTGGTTCATTTTAATGAACGTGAGCTTGTCCACATTGGCTCTGGACAGGCGGCTGCGCTTGTCTGTGATAACGCCCCCTGCCGTGCTAAATACACGTTCAGATAATACACTGGCGGCAGGGCAGGCCAGCACCTCCAAGGCGTAAAGGGCAAGCTCAGGCCATGTGCCCAATTTGGAGACCCAGAAGTTGAAGGGGGCAGACCTGTCATGCAGTACCTGTAGGCGTGTGCACACATACTGCTCCACCATGTTGGTGAAATGCTGCCTCCTGCTAAGACGTTCCATCTCAGCTGGTGGTGCTGGTTGTTGTGGCGTGCTGACAAAGCTTTTCCACAATCCGGCCATGCTAACCCTGCCTTGCGAGGAGGTGGCGGTGCCCCGGCTGCGTTGGCGACCTCTTCCTCCTCCTCTGCCTTCGCCTTGTGCTTCCACTGTACCCCCGCTTCCAAGTGGGAATGCCACCAGCAGCGCGTCTACCAGCGTGCGCTTGTACTCGCGCATCTTACGATCATGCTCCAGTGAGGTAATTAAGGACGGCACGTTGTCCTTGTAACGGGGATCCAGCAGGTTGGCCACCCAATAATCAGCACCAGTTAAAATGTGGGGAAAAAAAACACTGCAAAATTAAATTTTTTTGCAATGTTTTTCCAATATCAGAATACACGGATAGTGTCTAAAGCGTTTATGAAAATGCAGAAAATGCTATTGGGAAGAAAAAAAACACTGCAAAATTAAATTTTTTTGCAATGTTTTTCCAATATCAGAATACACGGATAGTGTCTACAGCGTGTATGTATGAACACGCAGAAAATGCTATTGGGGAAAAAAAAAAAAACAGCAAAATTGAATTTTTTTTGCAATGTTTTTCCAATAGCAGAATACACACAGACTATGGTGTATCTCTTACTATATGCAGTGTTGGTCCTAATGGTGCACTGAGCTTGCAGGTAAAACTTTTATATTTTGTCTGGCACTGGCCTCATGGCACTGTTAAAAGACTGTGCACTGCACCCCAGCCAGGGTACAATTGATTTAGGAATCTCTTCAATAATTCTCTCTGCCTCTTTCTTTTGCTTAATAAAGAAACTCCCTACTCTACTCTAGCTATCTAGATCGCTCACTGATCGAACTAATTAGAAGAAAATTAAAGGAAAGTGGATTGACTGACTGACTGACTTTATCAAACTAACTCCTAAAATCCTCTCTCTCAGGAGCACAGGAACCTGTCTATAGCAGAATGACGCTGTGTGCTGTGTGTCTGGACTATATATAGAGGCTGGGTCACATGCTCCACTGCCCAATCACAGCCATGCCATTAGTAGGCATGGCTGTGATGGCTTCTAAGGGCACACTAGTGAAACTAGCGTCGATTGGCTGCCCTGCAGCTGTTAAAAAGGCGCCAATACATCGCCGAACACCGGACCCGAACCCGAACTTACAGCCAATAGTCCAGGTTCGGGTCCGGGTCCCAGACACCCAAAAGTCACTTTACAGTTCGGGTTCGCTCAACCCTACTCGTGGCAGATGCGTTTGTTAGTGATTCAAGCCAGTCAGGAACTATATTTAAGGGCATGGTAGCCCTTTATTAAAAAGGCAAAAAAAAAAACCTGTGACATAAAGGCTTCCCACACAGGGGTTCTTCTCCAGCAAATAAACACACAGAAAATGCTAGTCCACCTGGCTCTTTAGCAGTACCTCTGCTCTTTATCCTGGTCACACAGACCACAGGATTCCTCAATGTGGATGGCTTCTCTTTAGCGCCCACAGCTCTGCTCTGGCCTTAGTCCTCAGTCCGTTGCACTGCCTCTTGCAGTCGCACGTTCTGGCTGCCTCCTGCAACCTGCAACCTCTCTGACTCCTGGAGACCTCCTGTCTGTCTGGGTGTGGAGCAGTCTCCAACTGGGAGCCATGAAGTCTTCCCATACTCTCATTATAAGTGCTGTGCTCACCTGAGCACACACCCTGCTGGTAATTTACAAAGTCTGGACACAGGGTTGGTGTATCCCATCCCACCCAAGACACTATGGAATCTCCAAACTACAGAGCCCCATGACCAAATACCAAAACCTGGAGAAAGCTGCAAAAGCAGTTTTCTCCAGTCCACATTTATGCTTTGTAGCCTTGCTCCAAGAAAATGTGCATACCCTGTGTCCCCCAAATTATCAAGTTTACCTTGACAGCATCTCCTACTGTCACATATGTTAGTCTCACTTTAAAGGGGTTGTAAAGGTATGCGTTTGTTCACCTTAATGCATTCTATGCTGCGAGAGCCGCTGAGGGACCCCAGAAGACCAGGATCAGGGCCACTCTGTGCAAAACGAGCTGCAGAGTGGAAGTAAGTATGATATGTTTGTTATTTTTTTTTAAAAAAACATTTTTACCTTTTACAATTACTTTAAACAGAGCTTTCATTAGAATCCTTGCTTTCCTAGCTAAGTTAAACTGTTTCTGTGTACTGAAGGATCACAGCCCTATAATCTTCACCTTTAACCACTTGAGATCCGCACTATAGCCGAATGATGGCTACAGCGCGGACCTGCTTTGCCGGGACTACGTCTATTGACGTTGTCCCGTGCACGAGCGGCCTGTGCACCCCCTGCAGGGCGTGCACGGCAAGCTCTGTGATCAGCGAATCTATGATACTCGCTGGATCACAGATCGGAGTAAGGGGTCGATCCCGACCCCTTACCACGTGATCAGCTGTCAGCCAATGACAGCTGATCATGTGATGTCAACAGAGCCAGTAATCGGCTATTTTTTCTCCTCGCGCTGACAGCTTGGGGAGAAAAAAGCCGATCACCAGCAGCCGTGAGAGGGACATCAGTCCCAATCATGGCGAGCTGCTGCCAGATCACCAGTGCCCACCTGTGCCCCCTGCCAGTGCCACCTACCAATAGGCAACAGTGCAAGTTGCTAGTAGAAGCTACTGTATGTGATACAGCATGATATTGACCCTAAGCATTAAAGTAAATCCACCACAGACTGGCTTCAAAAAGGATAATGCACCTTTTGGAGTGGCCCAGTCAGAGTCCAGACCCTAACCCCACAGAGATGCTGTGAAATGACCTCAAGACAACTATGCTGTGAAATGACCTCAAGACAACTATTCACACCAAACATCCTACAAATGTGAGCTGAATCAATTTTGTAATGAGGAATGGTCAAAAATTCCTCCTGAACAGTGGTGGCCCCTAATGCAGGGTGCAGGGGTGCCACCCTCCTATCCATGCCAGATGCATGGATTCCAATGTTTTTTTTTTTTATTTGAAGCATGTGATTAGAGCCAGAGGATCTAGAGGGAAGCAGAGCACCCGACCGACCGGCTGCCTGTGCTATTGAATGTTGTGTAGGTTTGATTCAAAGGTACCAAAAGTGCTTGCTTAAAGGCTAAGTTCACCTTTTTTTTTTATGCACCAATATAGCATTTATGTACTTTTTTTGTAAAAATATCAAAGCTTTCTATAAAATCTACAGACACGCACCTTACTGTCCTCCATCCATGATTCAAAACGTATCTATTGCTTCTGCCTTACGTCCTTACAGACTGCAGGTCATGACACAGGAAATAGTTGACCAGCTGATCTCATTAGCACACACCCTGCATCATCCACCCTCCCGCTCACAGCTGCACGTTTTTTAAATTAAATGCAATCAATCAGTGATCACCCTTCTCACTAAATACACAATATACAATCAGATTGCATAGTGTATGGCCATCTTTATAAAAGTACATAGAAGGGAGTGGGCAGAAACACTCATTTACATCTCTGCATAGCGGGAAATCACATTCCCACGTGAGTTTTTTTTTTTTTTTTTTTTTGCAAGGTGGGGAGGTTTTTTGGAGCATTTTCACTCATCACACATAGGGCAGCCCATCCACCTGAATGGGCTGCCCTACACACAGCAATCACCCCAAATAAGCTTCAGAACTTTTTTAGAGTGGAGCCTGGTGTGTTATTTTACTGCAATTTCTGGTGCAGTGCATTTCTGAAATGCAAGGAAACACACAGATTCTCATTGTTCTTGTGTTATCGCACCAATTTCACTTACATTTTGTGTCTCATTTTTCCTGTGACACGCATAGGGTAGCCTGGTGATTTAAATGGGCTGTGCTATATGTGGCTTATAGGACATGTTGGTGTTTTGTGGGTTGCAGGTTTTTTACTGTGCGTTTTGCAGCATTTGCCATTCGTTTTTTTCACATGGCAACATGTGTGTTTGCTTCTGTGTTTGGTATGCAGTTAACAATTAAGGGCACTGAAAGTGCAACTAGTAATTTTAGGTGTATAAAGGTGGCCATACCCTATACAATCTGATTGTACAATCTCCTTTAGATCTGCCATCAATTATGTAGTGCAAGGGCCTGCCTGATTGAATACAGAGTGATTGACTAGACAGGTGTTTCCTCCTATTTTATAAATTTGGTAAATCTAAAGGAGATTGTACAATCAGATTGTATGGTGTATGGCCACCTTTATACGCTTTTAGTGCCATTAATTGTTAGAGGCACACCAAACACAGAAGCAAACACACATTTTGCCATGTGAAAAAAACGAGTGTCAAATGCTGCAAAACGCGCAGTAAAAAACATGCAACCCGTAAAATGCCAACTTGTCCCATAAGCCACATATAGCACAGCCCATTTACAGGGGGTCCCCGACTTCCGAATGCCCGACCTACGAACAACCCTTACTTACGAACGGGGCGCTGTGGGACCCTCCACCATTTTTCGCTGTTTTTCGCCGTCTTGCGGCCGTTCTGCGCATGCGCGGCCATACGGAGCCTCGGAAAATGCCGGAAATGTCCGTAATTTGCCGCAGAACGGCATTAGACGGAACACCGGAAATGTCCGGAAATGTCAGTTTTTGTCGGTCTGCGCATGCGCGGCCGACTTACGAACATTTCCGTCTTCCGTACAGGCGGGCAGTCCCTAACGAGTTCGTAACTCGGGGACCCCCTGTAAATCAGCAGGCTGCCTTATGCGTGTCACAGGAAAAACGAGCCACAGAACGTTCACTCCCACTATGCTAGATGTGAATGGGGCCTGAAAGTGAAATTGGTGCGATAACACAAGAACAATGAGGCTCCATTCACATCTGTGTGTTTCCTTGCATTTCAGAAATGCCCTGCAACAAAAATCGCAGTAAGAAATGCACCAAGCTCCTCTCTAAAAAATGGTCCTGAAGCTTCTTTGGGGCAATTGCTGTGTGTAGGGCAGCACATTGAGGTGGATAGGATGCCCTATATGTTATGAGTGAAAATGCTCCAAAACCCCTTTCTCCCCTAACTAAAAAAACAAAAATGCATGTGGGAATGCGAGTTCCTGCTATGCAGAGATGTGATACGGGCTTGACACTTGACAGCTGAGTGTTTCTGCCCACTCCCTTCTATGTACTTGTATAAAGATGGCCATACACTATGCAATCTGATTGTGTATTTAGTGAGAAGGGTGATCACTGATTGATTGCATTTAATTTAAAAAACATGCAGCTGGGAATGGGAGGGAGGATGACGCAGGGTGTGTGCTAATGAGATCAGCTGGTCAACTCCTTCCTGTACCATGACCTACAGTCTGTAAGGAAGTAAGACAGAAACAATAGATACGTTTTGAATCATGGATGGAGGACAGTAAGGTACGTGTCTGTAGATTTTATGGAAAGCTTTGATATTTTGCAAAAAATGTACATAAATGCTATATTGGTGCATAGGGGAGCTGGAATTTATTAAAAAAAAAGGTAAACTTAGCCTTTAAAATCATATCACCTCTTCAATCCCTCATGAATGCTGCTGCCAGACTCATCCACCTTACCAATCACTCTGTGTCTGCCACTCCTCTCTGTCAATCCCTCCACTGGCTTCCGCTTGGCCAAAGAATTAAATTCAAAATACTAACAACTACGTACAAAGCCATCCACAATTTAGCCCCCAGCTACATCACTAGCTTAGTCTCTAAATACCTACCTACTCGTTCTCTTCGTTCCTCTCAAGACCTCCTGCTCTCTAGCTCCCTCGTCACCTCCTCCCATGCTCGCCTCCAGGACTTTTCCAGAGCCTCTCCAATCCTATGGAATGCCTTACCCCAATCTGTCCGTCTATCTCCTACTTTATTAGCTTTTAGACGATCCCTGAAAACCCTTCTCTTCAGAGAAGCCTATCCTACCCACACCTAACAACAACTGTATTTTAATTTTCTCCATCAGCTCATCCCCCACAGTATTACCTTTTTGTTTCAACTTGACCCTCCCTTCTAGATTGTAAGCTCTAGCAGGGCACTTTGATCCCTCCTGTATTGATTTGTATTGTGCGTGTACTGTCTGCCCTCATGTTGTAAAGCGCTGTGCAAACTGTTGGTGCTATATAAATCCTGTATAATAATAATAATAATAATAATAATTGCTGCCAAAGGAGGTTTGACCAGCCATTAACTCCAAGGGTTCACTTACCCTTTCCTCTAGCACTGGGAATTTTTAATGAGTGTGTTCAATAAAGACTTTAAAAATTAGAAAAGTTTGTGTTATCAGTATAACCATAATGTGTTTGTCTATTGTTGGGACTTAGATGAGGATAAGATCACATTTCATGGCAAATTACTGCAGAAAACCAGTTAATTCCAAGGGGTTACCTTACTTTTTCTTGCCACTGTACATATACAATGAACAAATGTGACTGCCCCCATATACTGTACAAGTATAATTATATACTATACACACAAGCAAGCTTTTTAAAACACTAAGAGCCGGTTCACACTGGGGCAACACGACTTCCAGCGCGACTTTTGGAGGCAACTTGGACACGGCTTGAGTATGAATAACAGCGCGACTTGGAGCGACTTCAACATGACTTGGGGCGACTTACAACACGACTTTAAGTCACCCCAGGCCAGGTGACTTTGGCCGTGGCCAATCAGAGAATACTCAGCTCTCAAGGGGGAACTCCACGGCAAATTTTAAATAAAAAAACGGCATTGGTTCCCACTCCTGGAGCATACCAGGCCCTTAGGTCTGGTATGGATTTTAAGGGGAACCAACTACGCCGAAAAACTTTTATCCGAGCACGCAGCCTGGCCGGTCAGGAAAGGTGGTGGGGACGAGCGAGCGCCCCCCCCCCCCTGAACCATACCAGGCCGCATGCCCTCAACATGGGGGGTGGGTGCTTTGGGGAAGAAGGGTGTCCTGCGGCCCTCCCCGCACCCCAAAGCACCTTGTCCCCATGTAAATGAGGACGCGACTTGGGGTGACTTGGGGCATCTCGGGGCGACCTGAAGTCGGATCCTGGGTCGCCCTGGTGTGAACCGGCTCTAACACACATAGATAATTGTATATGCAGTGTGCTGATCATTACCACGTGCATATTTAATAAAATGAAAAGGACTATTGTTTCCCTTTAAAAGCAGGAATTTGGAACTGTCCATACAACAACCCTACTACTGGTAAACCAAGCTTATGATACTGCATATGTCATTTATTAAGGTAAGGAATTTGTAGTGCTTTTTATACTGTTTCATTAATGAAGTAGTATTCCTATCAAGTGTTGCAACCTGGCTATATACTGTATGATTCCTTATAAAGTACAGGGAACTTGTAAATTACCAGACAGGCAGATCAGTGTTTTATGTGAAAAACCCTTGAGGAAATGCAATAGCTAAGCTTTATATTCCACAGGAGCCATTGCCATGCTTGCTACATCTTAAATGGAAAATTGAAAGAGCTGCAGATCAGCAATATAAAAGTGGAGGGATAGGATGATACTATATTAAATTCACAGCTTTTTGGATGCAGATGACAAATAGGTATTTACTGATACCTTTTTTATTGGGTTTCCAGTCAAATATAGTAAATGATTTTTCAGGAGTTATCGCTTCTTTCCCTCCAGAGTCAAATAGTCTTGATTTTGAGCACTTTCTTCAAAAAGAACATTAGTCTGAAAGGTAAGCACAGCTCTGCCGATTTGCTAAAAGTACCAAGTGAAATATCAACAATCAAATGGTATTTCAGTAATATTCCAGAAGTCAAACACTTGCATTAGCTTAGCAGTTTCTTGGTTATACTGATAGATACTGCTGTTTCATTCAACTGTTTTTCTAAACAAGCTTTATTAAAAGCAGTCATTCTCAATATGGGTTCCGTGGAACCCTAGATTCATTAAAGGTTGCTAGGGGTTCTGTGGGCAGTGAGCAATTTATGCCTTTCAAATAAGCTATCTGCATTATTACTCCCCTAAACAATATTGTAGGGACCATCCTTCCTACTGACCAATGACCACCAATAAGGAACATTCTTCCCACTGGTCACCAGTGTAAAGGGGTCTTTCTTCACTGACCTACTGAGTTTTCACTGTCTGGGTTTCTTTTCTTGACAGTTATATTTATTAATTCCATTATTTCTGAAAATATGATGTCAAAGTTGCACTTTGCAAGGACATTTTACTCAAACCTTAATGAAAAAGGTAAAGTTCTGCTGACTTTCATCATGAAATTGTGTACAGGCAAAAATACCCTGACCCTCCGTTCTCTCCTCAATGAGGAGAGAGACCATGCAAAGCCCCTGCTTTAATGCACATTGCTATATCGAGATGGGGCTCAGGTAAGTATAAGGGAACGAGCACGCACAAATGCCCCCAGAGCAAGCAGCTTTCTTTTGGAACACTCCGTAGGGGGAGGGGCCAGGAGCGTCTTCAGGAGACCGGAGAAGAGGAGAATCAGGGCTGCTCTGTGCAAAACCATTGCACAGAGCAGGTAAGAATGACATGTTACATAGTAACATAGGTAGCCTGGTTGAGAAAAGACACAAATCCATCTAGCTCAACCAATAAAAGGGGGATCAACTTTCCCAATAAATGTTAGTATCCAGTTATATTATGCACATTCAGGAAACAATCCAGGCCTTTTTTAAAGCATTCTGCTGAGCTGGCCAGAACCAGCTCTTGAGTGAGTCTAGTCCACTGAAATCACGTGCTTCTGGGTTCCAGCCCAGAAGATACTTTCAGTCTGTTTTGTCCTGGTCCTCCTAACCGCCCCCGTGGCCCTCCTGGCCTGGGGTGTGAATCCATGCAATTCCGAGTCTCGGGGCTGGATAGCCCGAGGCGAAGTAACTGCATGGACAGGCCTGAATGGATATCGGGGCCTAATCATCCGAAAGTGGTCCGGTGCCATCTCGCCTAAGGAGTGGCCCAGCAACTGGAGAAGCATCCAGGGGAGGACTCTTTGGGAGAAGGCCATGCACAAAGCTGGTTTCTCTGAAGGAGCCTGGAGGCTCAGTTGAAGGACACTATGAGGATCTACACTCATACGGTATCGCCGGACCGGCTGCGAGATACTGGTAACGTATGATAGCTCTCTAAATTTGTCTAAGTCCCTCAGTTACATTCAAGTCTGTGGCAGAGACTTTGTTCAAGTGTTCTACATTCAAGTCTGTGGCAGAGACTTTGTTCAAGTGTTCTACATCCAAGTCTGTGGCAGAGACTTTCATTTACTTAGCACCTTACCAGCTGCTAGGCCTAGTGAGAGGAGGTCTATCCGGGGGTGGCGAGAATCCAGCTGTGAAACAGTTATTCTCTGGATTCCCACAATAAGAGACTTTCTATTTTTGCAGTTCCAAAAGTACCTGAACTTTCCTCCTAACCCTCTACCCTACATTTAGGAGACTGTGTTATCTTTTGAATAAATAGCCCAAAAAAGGAAGATAGAGTGTCGGTTTCTACATTTCTTTGGGCCATCTACCACGGGAACCCCTAGACAGAGACGAGGTGAAGAAGGTAATGGTAAGCCCAATAAAACCAGCAGCTTCTTCGGGGGTCAGTGCTACATTAAGCTTCTGATATACCAGAACACCCAGATCCTTCTCCACCATTGATTCCCCCAGTTGTACTCCCCCTAGTATGTATGGTGCTACATTAAGCTTATGATCTACCAGAACACCCAGATCCTTCTCCACCATTGATTCCCCCAGTTTTACTCCCCCTAGTAAGTATGGTGCATGCATATTCTTAGCTTTTAAGTGCATAACTTTACATTTTTCAGAGTTCAGATGTGCACAATGCATAGAATGCAGGTTTCAGGCATTCTATGCATTGTGCACATCTGAACTCTGCACAACGTAGCACACCCCTAAACTCTGAGTTCTATACATAGTGCACTCCTGATCACTGCTATTTATGCATAGTGCACCCCTGCACTCTGCACTCTGTACATAGCCCACCCCTGAACTCTGTCTTTTGTATGTACCACATCCCTGAACTCTGCACCCTGTAAAGGCACACCCCTGGATTCTGCATTCTATGCATAGTGCACCCCTGAACTCCGCACTCTGCATGTAGTGCACCCCTGAAGTCTGCATTGTAATGCATAGTAAACCCCTGAAGTCTGCACCCTGTACATAGCCCACCCCTAGACTCTGAACTCTATGCATAGTGCACCCCTGAACTCTGTACATAGTGCGCACCTGAACTCCACAGGTTGTACGTACCGCATCCTTGAACTCTGCACTCTGTACACAGCACACCACCAAATTCTGCATTCTATAAGTAGTGCACCCCTGAACTCTGCACTCTGTATGTATGGCATCCCTGAACTCTGCATTCTATGCAAAGAGCACTACTGAAGTCTGCAGTTAGTTTGTAGTTTTCAATCATAGCGCACTCCCAAACTGTGCTCTATGCAAAGCGCACTACTGAAACCTGCAGTTTATGGGGTGGATTTACTCAAGGCAAATAGACTGTGCACTTTGCAGTTGCTCCAGAGCTTAGTAAATGAGCAGAAGCTCTACTGACTTCCATCATCCAATCATGCGCAAGCAAAAATGCTGTTTTTTTTTAAATTTTCCTTGCACATGATTGGGTTTTCTTTGCAAAGTGAAGGTTTACCTCATTTACTAAGCTCTGGAGCAACTGCACTTTGCAGAGTGCACAGTCTAATTGCCTTTAGAATGTAAAAGGACTTGGAGATACGGGACTGTCAAAGGTACGTAATTATTCAGAAAATTTGTATTTATATTATAAAAAGAATATTTATTTAGAACAGACAAAGTTATAAAACAAATAAATAAGTAATTTTGTGCACAACATAATATACATTATAGTTCAAGGTCTATGCATACAGCCTCTAATGAACAAAATAATAGTATACTTTAAATGCACAAATCTATATGCTCGTCCATTTATTCGACATGTTTCGCCGATGTGGCTTCTTCAGGAAAGGGACGTAAAGTGCAAGTTTGGAATAATGAAGATACATTTTTCATTCTAGAGTATGCATATAGAAACAAATGAAAAGATAATTAGTATATATTGTATAACTGTAATTACTGCAGATACATGATCATATGTTGCATATAATTGGCAGAAATCCTCCCATTTAAGCCCATGAGTTACATACAGCCTCCTACCTCCAAAAATAGAGGGTGTGAGCGTCATCCGGTTCCAACAAAAAGAAAGGGTGAAAGAGATTCCCCAGGGTGCCTCCTCAGATCAGCATCAGAAATTGAACCACAAAAATGGCTGGGTGCCCATAGAGGGGGATGTGATTTCTAAAAGACCTTATTATGAAGATGATAGACCTGCAAAGGTTTGAAACACTTATGAGGAATATGTACTAAGGCAAATATACTGAGGGCAGGAAAGCAATTCAATGCAGGCTCAAAATGCTTCTGAATTACACCTACCTAACAGTCATGAAATTAACTTTAAAATAATACTGGGAGCTCAGGTATGCGTTTATAGGGAGCGCAAGTATCTGTCTGTAGATGGTATATCCTTATGGGTGCTGTGTATGTTCTGTAAAGCAATATTGGAAAACCCATGTATAAATTATACATTCCACGCCGCGTTGACGTCACACGCCGCGTTTTTAGAAATCACATCCCCCTCTATGGGCACCCAGCCATTTATGTGGTTCAATTTCTAGACTGTAGTTTGCACAGTGGAAAGATTAAAAAAAGAATTCTAATTTTGTAATCCTGGTCTGGCATTTTTTTTTTTTTTATAGAAGGGCAAGTTTTTACATTTCTGATACTTTTTTATTGCTGTCTGTGACCCCATTTCCTCGCTTTTTTTCTCTATGTGACAATTACATGAGCTTACCCTGTGTAATCCTTCTCTGCTGTATCCAAAACTAAGCAAAACTTTTTGGCTGGAGTTTGGGCTTTAAAGTGGTTGTAAACCTCTAAAATAAAATAAAAATTAACAAAGCGAACCCCTCTATAGAGTTTAATAGTCTTAATCCGAAGCACCTAATATGATTTCTCTCTGGTCTCTCCTCCCTCTGCTATCTGCATGAATCACACCTGAATGGTTATGCCAACACCAAAGAATACCTGAGGACAGCACAGACAAGGTGATTGACAATCTCAGCTGTGCTTGTAGAGAGGGGTGTCAATTCCCTCCACTCAGGTCTCAGATTACAACCAGCTCCCCACTCAGTGCTGTGCAGTGTGTGACATCAGGTTCCTGCCCTCAGACTTCTGGAGCTAAGAAATAACCATTGATCGCGGTACTTTGAACAGCTGTAAAGGAAAGGAAGCTGCAGATAAACAGGTACAACTTATGTAGAAGGATTTGTTTCATCGCACACCCAAGGCTACTCACTTCACTGGATATTTATAAGGGTTTACAACTATCTTAAAATGGGTTGAGGGAATTAAAAAAATACCAACTTTCTTTTATTTTTTTACTTTGTTGTTTGGTGCACACCCATATCAGACCAGCAGCTGCCTTCAGTTTCAAAAGTTTCGTGGTATTAAAGTGAGTCTAAAAAAAATACAGAATACCCTAAAACACCCTAAAAAAATAGGTAATAATACCTAAAGTGGTTATAAAGGCTAGAATGTTGTACCCTAATGCATTTCCTATATTAAAGTAAAAAATGTCCTAGTATTTCTATATCTATTTGACAGTCACCAGCTCTCTGCTCACAGAACTCTAATAACTGAATGACCAGTGGTTTTTGATTGCTTGGTTCTCAGCCTAAGGCCCCTTTCACACTGGGGCGTTTTTCAGGCGGTACAGCGCTAAAAATAGCGCCTGTACAGCTCCTGAAAAAATCCGGCCCCATCCACTCCAGTGTGAAAGCCGGCGGGCTTTCACACTGGAGCGGTGCGCTAGCAGGACGGTCAAAAAAGTCCTGCTAGCAGCATCTTTGGAGCGGTATAGGAGCGGTGTATTCACTGCTCCTATACTGCTCCTACCCATTGATTTCAATGGGACACCGCGGTAATACCGCAGCAATACCGCCGCAAAGCACCGATACAGCGGCGCTTTGCGGGGGATTTTAACCCTTTTTCGGCCGCTAGCGGGGGTGAAAACCGCACCGCTAGCGGCCGAATACCGTGGCTAAAACGACGGTAAAGCAGCGCTAAATATAGCGCTGCTTTACCGTCACCGCGGCTCCCGCCCCAGTGTGAAAGGGGCCTTAGAGTCAGCGGGGGGACAGATGCAGCTTCGTACCGAGGCTGCATCCACCGAGGTAAGTATGATTCTTTGAAAAAATCAATTCCTGAAATGGAAAATATATTTAGAGTCAAATATGTTTTTATTACATTTTAACAGGGTGAGACAAAACACGTGTTGTACACTTAAATATTCAGAACAGTAAAGTGCATACAAAACATTCTGTATCTTAGTTGTAGCTCAGATGGTAACCAGCATGGTATTGGTATATATTACAGATCAATATAAGTTGGTTCATACAAGCAGCATGAGATAATATCTGGTGGTAAATGTAGATAGAATCATCTGTTCTGAGGCATTAATACAAATACCATAAGGAGGAAGAGAGAGAAAAGTTAGGGAGTGAGGGGGCTGGGGGAAGAAGGAAGATGAAATGGACAATATTTAGTCAGTGCCTGATCAATAGTATATCTTTCTTGCTACAAGTCTGGCTACTTAATTTTCTCATTTTTAATTTTTGACTTGGACGTGTCACAGACTCTGTCTGGAGTCTGATGCCTGCCCTGACCTCCACTGATCAAGCTTACCAACAGTCTACCCTGACTTCAAGCCTAGCTAATTCCATTCCAACCTTGTGATACTGTACTGCATTTAGTTCCACCTGTTTAGTCAGCTGTCACTCTTTAATGACAGAGAATCCACCGCACCCCATGACACTGACAATGTTTTTGGGGAAAACTCAGGCTAACAGCAATGGGCAGGAAAGCATCCAGGTATCCATAGTGATACGTGTACAATGACATATGGTCATATGAATGAGCTGTACTGTCATTTTTTGCAGTTCCTTTGTTTCAGGTTGAGTTGAGTTTTGGGGTATTTCACTAAGGCTTCCTTCACATGGGCAATTGCCTGCATTGACCAGATTCAGTGGTTTCTTGTGGTTGGGATGACAGGTGTATGGGAACAAAGGCACAGTAATGAGAGGAGCCATTGTTGTTAACATGTATCCACACGACCAGTAAGAATGGGTTCGGGCGTGTTCGGATCGAATCCGCCAGGAAGACGTCACTGCACACCACCATTCATAGGCAGCTTGTGTATGTGCAGCTGCCAGTTGTGAAATGCCTCATTGCCTATGATAGGCAATGTGCAATGACGGCTTCCTGGCAGGTTCCATCTAAACGCACCCAAGCCCATCACTAACGACCAGTAGTTACATATGGTTAGGGAGCCTGGACTCATCTTGCCACTCAAATCCATTGTATGCAGTTAATTGCCCGTGTGAAGGAGTCCTAAATGTACCACCGCTTAGCCCAAGATACAGTTCTGTGAGAATCTACTGACACAATGTATACAATTCCATTTTTTCCTGTTACAAAGGTGTGAAGTTAGTCCAGTCATTCACTGCTAATCGCTATGAACACAGGCAGAAGACACTGCGCAAAGGGGCTGCAGCAGCTACACTTTAGTATTCTGTGACTACATCTTGCTCAGACACATATTTCCAAGTGGTTTTATGCGGCAGTAAAACATTCATAAAGGGAATGAGCTTCTATTTTCTGCATGGTGCTTCTCAGGCTACATTCTGCTTTCACAGGTGTCCCACATCACAGTGCTGTATATCAGCCAAAGAGGACAGCATTTCAGATCTGCAGACTAAGGACAGCCAGCTGTGATAGTAAAGAGCCTGTGAGAAGGTACTGTGACAGGATTTCAAGAAAAGTTTTCATAAAGAAAGAGAAACTGTCAGAAAAAAAGTCTCACAAACCAGGGGGGACATGTAGAATATCCTATTTACTGAACAGATAGTAACAACCTTTTCTTCAACATCAGCATGACTAGAACACACAGGGAATCAATAACATGCAAAATTCTATTGCATAAATAATCCAGTGTAAACCATAAAATTCAACCTGTTAAAATGCATGCTTGCTTTTTACAAAAGAGAGTTAAAGGGTTACTAAACCCTTGTTTTTTGTTTTGTTTTTAAATAAAAAACATGTCATACTTACCTCCTCTGTGCAGTTGGTTTTGCACAGAGTGGCCCCAATCCTCTTGTGGAGTCCCTCAGTGGCGCTAGTGGCTCCTCCTCTTCTTGAGTGCCCCGTTGGAGAAGCTCTCTCCTTCGGGACACCCATGCGGGTGCGCTCCCATGTCCTGCTTCTGCGTCTATTGACACAGAAAGCAGGACTCGGCCCCGCCCCCCGGCGCCCACGTTATTGGATTAGATTAACAGCAGCGCTGCTATCAATCAAAGGTTTTTCACCTTAATGCATTATATGCATGAAAAAACAAGAGGGTTCCTACTTCTAGAAACTTGCAGAAGATTCTTGAAGAATGGGAGTAGAGGTTACATAGTTACATAGTTACATAGTTAGTTAGGTTGAAAAAAGACACAAGTCCATCCAGTTCAACCACAAATTAAACAAAAAAAAATATATATATATATATATATATCATACAATCCCATATACCCCATTCTATACCCACAGTTGATCCAGAGGAAGTCAAAAAAAACCCCAGCAGAGCATTCTCCAATTTGCTAAAGCAGGGGAAAAAAATTCCTTCCTGATCCCCCGAGAGGCAATCGGATTTTCCCTGGATCAACTTTACCTATAAATGTCAGTACCCAGTTATATTATGTACATTTAGGAAAGTATCCAGGCCTTTCTTAAAGCAATCTACTGAGCTGGCTAGAACCACCTCTGCAGGGAGTCTATTCCACATTTTCACAGCTCTTACTGTGAAGAAACCTTTCCTTATTTGGAGATGAAATCTCTTCTCCTCTAGACGTAAAGAGTGCCCCCTTGTCCTCTTTGTTGACCGTAAAGTGAATAACTCAACACCAAGTTCACTATATGGACCCCTTATATATTTATACATGTTGATCATATCCCCCCTTAATCTCCTCTTATCAAAGGTGAATAAATTCAGTTCCTCTAATCTTTCCTCATAGCTGAGCTCCTCCATTCCTCTTATCAGTTTGGTTGCCCTTCTCTGCACTTTCTCCAGTTCCCCAATATCCTTTTTGAGAACTGGTGCCCAAAACTGAACTGCATATTCCAGGTGAGGTCTTACTAATGATTTGAACAGGGGCAAAATGATATCTCTCTCTCTGGAGTCCATACCTCTCTTAATACAAGAAAGGACTTTGCTCGCTTTGGAAACCGCAGCTTGGCATTGCATGCTATTATTGAGTTTATGATCTACCAAAACCCCCAGATCCTTCTCCACTACGGATTCCCCCAGTTGTACTCCCCCTAGCATGTATGATGCATGCATATTCTTAGCCCCCAAGTGCATAACTTTACATTTATCAACATTAAACCTCATCTGCCACATAGTCGCCCAATTTGACAGAGCATTGAGGTCGGCTTGTAAATTGGAGACCTCCTGTAAGGACGTTATTCCACTGCATAGCTTGGTGTCATCTGCAAAGACAGAAATGTTACTTTTGATTCCAGACCCAATATCATTTATAAAGATATTAAAAAGTAAGGGTCCCAGCACTGAACCTTGGGGTACACCACTGATAACCTTAGCCCATTCAGAGTAAGAATCATTAACCACGACTCTCTGAATTCTGTCTTTTAGCCAGTTTTCTATCCATTTACAAACCGATATTTCCAAACCTGTAGACCTTACCTTACACATGAGCCGTGTGTGGGGAACTGTATCGAACGCTTTTGCAAAATCCAAGTATACCACGTCCACAGCCACGCCTCTGTCCAAGGTTTTACTTACCACCTCATAAAAAGAAATGAGGTTTGTCTGACAACTTCTGTCTTTCATGAACCCATGCTGTCTGTTGCTTAAAATATTTTTTTCCTGCAAGAACTCGTCTATGTGGTCTTTTAATAATCTCTCCAGTATCTTCCCAACTATAGAAGTTAAACTAACAGGTCTATAGTTACTTGGTAAAGACTTTGTTCCCTTTTTAAATATAGGCACCACGTTCGCCCTGCGCCAATCCAGTGGTACTATTCCTGTCATTAATGATTCCCTAAAAATTAGATACAATGGCTTTGAAATTACAGAGCTCAATTCTTTTAGGATCCGTGGGTGGATGCCATCAGGTCCAGGTGCTTTATCCACCTTTATTCTGTCTAAATATTTCTGGACCATATCACTTTTGAGCCATTTTGGATTTAGGGCTGTGTCACTACCACCCCCATTGTGGACATGAGCTCCCCCATGCTCCTTTGTATACACAGAGCTGAAGAAAGTATTTAATAAATTAGCCTTCTCTTTGTCCCCAGTCACCCACTCTAGATTATTTTGTAAAGGGCCTACATGCTCAGACTTGACCTTTTTACTATTAATATATTTGAAGAATTTTTTGGGGTTTGTCCTACTATCTTTTGCAATCTGTCTTTCGTTTTGAATTTTTGCATCCTTGATTTCCTTTTTACATATTCTGTTATGTTCTTTGTAACATTTAAATGACACTAGTGATCCTTCATTTTTATATTTTTTAAAAGCTCTTTTCTTATAGTTTATAGCTTTTTTAACTTTGGCCGTGAGCCACATAGGTTTTATTTTTAGCCTTTTAAATTTATTGCCCATGGGAATATACTTTGCAGTGAGTTCACAAACAGTCTTTTTGAAGAATCCCCATTTCTGTTCTGTGCCCATTGTTGCCAATATTCTCTCCCAGTCTAAGTTCTGGAGAGCAGCCCTCATCCTTGGAAAATTTGCCCTCTTGAAATTAAGTGTTTTTATCTTTCCTGTATGTGATTTTTGCTTACAGCTAACATCAAATGAAATCATGTTATGGTCACTGCTACCCAGATGCTCCTTTATCTGAACATTAGTAATATGCTCTGCATGGTTTGAGATTACCAGATCCAGCAGAGCATCATTCCTGGTTGGGGCCTCAATGAACTGGACCATAAAATTGTCCTGTAATAGGTTTATAAATTTTTGTCCTTTAACTGTCCCAGCAGTGCCATTATTCCAGTCAATTTCTGGGTAGTTAAAATCCCCCATTATTATCACTGTCCCAGCCCTTGCAGTGAGGAGGAGCTGTCTGGAGTATTCTGAGGGCCCTGACAAATCCCCAACATATGGGTTGGCAGGGGGCAGGCCCCCCTCAAATACTTAGGATCAGCCCAGCTAGGGCAGTGGAGTTCGGGTGGAAGCTGGAGATGGAGTGTTAGGCTGTCGGTGGCCCTTGAGGGTAGCCTGCTAGTCTGGGGGGGATGACCTTGGGCCTGGGCTCAGGTGTGGACGGGACCCTCTTCATGACACACAGGGATGTACTGACTGGAGGCAGGAGAAGGACAGCAGGAGAACACTGCCGAGCAAATCTCCAGGGAGGAAGACAGCCAGGTGGGCTGGTGAATGTTACAGTCAGGAGAATACTGAGAAGCATGCCTGAGAGGACTGGGAGAGAACAGTCTGGGATGGATGCAGAGTCAGTCTGACTCATGCTGCACTGAATTATATTGCGTTAAAAGTGCACTAACGCACAGAAATATACTGTGTTAAACGTGCAGTAACACACAGAAATATAGAGCGTTAAACGCGTACTAACTCAAATTAGTACAAAAAGTAGATTAGTAGAAAAATACTGAGTTAAATGGCATGTAATGCACTGAAATATACTGCATTAAACGGCACGTAACGCACTGAAATATACTGTGTTAAATGTGCAGTAACGCACAGAAATATGCTGCGTTAAACGTGCAGTGACGCACAGAAACATACTGTGTTATATGGCATGTAACGCACTGAAATATACTGCGTTAAACATGCACAAACGCACTGAAATATACTGCGTTAAATGACACGTAATGCGCTGAAATATACAGCGATAAACGTGCAGTAATGCACAGAAATATACTGCGTTAAATGTACACTAACGCACTGAACAATACTGCGTTAAACGGCACATAACAAACTGCAGCCTTTTTCAACCAGGGTGCCCACTGGGGTGCCTTCATGTTTCTTGAGGTGTGCTTTGGCAAAATGCCTTAAAATTTCCCAAAAAGTGTATACAAGCCAGAGGGTGGATAAAGCCTGCCCTTTGGTTACACAAAGCCACAGGTTTTCATTGTGTACCATTACAGCTTTCTAGCCGCTTCCACCCTAACAACCAATGATGTCATCAGCACCTGCACAGCACTCTTTTGTGACCTTCTCCTGCCCTTCTCCATTAGCACTGGGATCACATTAGCTGAGCGAGGGAGAGAAACTGAGGGAGAAGAGAAACAGTGGAATACTAGTTAGTATCAGTGCGCAAAGGTTTGCTTCGGAAGAATAAATCACCAATAACTTTGGGTGTCCTACATGTGTGGATGTTGTTGTGCCTTCACTGAGTGCAGTAATGAATGTAAATACGAGTTCCTCTGAAAATGTCTTGTCCCATGTCACTACACACTGTTACTTGTATGTTTGCATTAGGAGGGACATGCTGAGCCTTCGCCCACACCACCAGTCAGTGTACCTCTGTAACCTCACCCCCAGTAACAGAATGGGGTCCCACTGAGCACCTAGCATGGATCTCATGTTTACTGTCACTTAAAGTGTTTGTTACCCCAACACTTCATAATCATGGTGTGTGCCTGCTGTATCATGTACTTGTATGAGAAAGTATCCTGTTCTCTTTGTATTGCTTCCTTTATGTGAAATCTCAGGTATTCCTTGCAGACTGACAATGGTGAGAGGCGGCGGTGTGGGGGATGGTATATGTGGACAGCTTTACCCCGGATGCCTGCATACTTAGATGTGCCTCTTTTAATCATCAACCATGTGAGTTGCTAAATGTTGTACCTTCATTAAATGTAACCATATTGCTACACTTAGGCCCCTTTCACACTGGGGCGGTTTGCAGGCGCTATTGCGCTAAAAATAGCGCCTGCAAACCGACCCGAAACAGCTGTTGCTGTGTCTTCAGTGTGAAAGCCCAAGGGCTTTCACACTGAAGCGGTGCGCTTGCAGGATGCTGGAAATGTCCTGCAAGCCGCATCTTTGGCTCGCTATAGGAGCAGTATATTTACCGCTCCTATAGCGCCCGCTCCCATTGAAAACAATGGGGCAGCGCTCCGAACCCGCCTGCAAAACGCCGCTGCATCGGCGGTTTGCGGGCAGTATTGACCCTTTTTCGGCCGCTCGCGGGGGTAAAACCACCCCGCTAGTGGCCGAAATTCGCTGCTAAAACGCCGGTAAAGCGGCACTAAATATAGCGCCGCTCTACCGCCAGCGCCCCCACCGCTCCAGTGTGAAAGTAGCCTTAGAGGTGCCTCTCTTCTCTTTTATACTCTGTATTTCCTGCTGGATTTTGCTTCTAATCCCCTTGTGGAGGCTGCCATTAGTGGATGGACATTTTATGGTTACACAACCTATCACATTGCTATAAACTTTTTATATGGATGTTAAACTGAAGGACTTATGAATAAATGGTTGCGGAACAAATTATTTGAGTTTCCATTATTTCTTATGGGGAAATTTGCTTTGATATACAAGTGCTTTGGATTACAAGCATGTTTCTGAAACAAATTATGCTCGCAATCCAAGGTTTTACTGTATTGTGCTTTAACTTTAAAGCCAATCTCTCCAAGTGTCATCTAAGGCTCCACACTGTGCCCGTTACTCTTCTAGGTGCTGAACGCCTCAACTAAAATACGGCAGCAAATGACTGCCCGTTGTCGAACATTATTGATGCATATTAACTTTTTGTTCTTTAAGCTGTTATGAATGCATTTCATTTACCTCTTCCCTTTGCTCCTCCCATGTTGCATTCTGCTACTGGGTGCAAAGAGAAGGAGCACAGTGCAACCACACAGGGCTGCATACTCTCTCTCCGCTCCATGTGACAGTACTGTAGCATTTACCAAGAACCAGTGTTGTGACCTGAGAGGAAGGGGTGTGAGTAATGCATACACACGAGCGGATTTTCTGTCGGAAAAATCTTGGATGGTTTTTCCGACGGAATTCCGCTCAAGCTTGGCTTGCATACACACGGTCACACAAAGGTTTGCTGCACTAACCAAGTGACCCTGCCCCCTCTGACGCTACGGAAAAGCCATAGGGATGTCCCTGTGCGTCAGAGGGGGGCAGGGTCACCTGGTGAAGTCATTATGTGGCCCAGCCCTCAGTTATAAAAGAACTGTCACCAGAGAGGCCCGTCATTACGGCGGGTGCCTCCCATAGAGGCAGATCGTAGGCGGCTTGCAGCTTTTTTTTTTTTCTTTTTCGGTCCGTCGGAGTGAGAGAAGAAGATGAATGGACTTCATGGGACAGTTTTATTTTTTTAATAAAGGACATTTGTACCCCATTACCATTTCACACAGAGGGGGCCGGGATCTGGGGGTCCGCCTTGTTAAAGGAACCACCGGGCAAGGGTTGTGAGGCCCTTCTCCCCATCAACATGGGGACAAGGTGCTTTTGGGGGGGCTACCCCAAATCACCCTCCCAATGTTGAGGGCATGTGGCCTGGTATGGTTCAGGAGGGGGCGCTCTCTCGCCCCCCTCTTTTCCTGCACCCTGCCAGGTTGCGTGCTCGGCTAAGGGTCTGGTATGAATTTTTGGGGGGACCCCACGCCATTTTTTTTTTATTTGGCACGGGGTTCCCCTTAAAATCCATACCAGACCTGAAGGGCCTGGTATAGAATTTGGGGGAACCCCCACGCATTTTTTTAATTTTGGTTCGGGGTTCTCCTGTGGGGGAATCCCATGCCGTTTTTATCAATGAACTTTTATGTGTATTGCTGGGACCGAAAATTCATTACAGCCATGAGTACTTTTAAATTACTTTTTTTCCTTTAGAAATGTAATTTTGCTCTCGGACTGTTGTAAACATGCGCCACTTTACAGGCATACTATAGACACCCCACAGGTACGACATTTAAAGGAATATTACACTTTTATTGTTTCACTTTAAAGGGTCACTAAAGGCAATTATAATTTTTTTTTAAATAACAAACATGTTATACTTACCTCCACTGTGCAGCTCGTTTTGCACAGAGTGACCCCAAAGCTGGTCTTCTGGGGTCCCTCGGGGCTGTCTCGGCTCCCTCCTGCAAGGACTCCACAACTTCATGCGAGCTCCCTCGCATGGTGTGGAGTGCTTGCGGGTGCACTCCAGTGATACAGCTGGCGGCCGTAGCCGCTCACTGTATCACTCGGCCCCGCGTCATTGGATGTGATTGACAGCAGCGCGAGCCAAGTGCTGCGCTGCTTTCAATCCATCCACTCTAGCCAATCAACAGCCAAGATGAGCGGCGAAGATGATGTTGGGGGCGAGCGCGGGACTTTCGAGGGATCAGGTAAGTAAAACAGGGGGGCTGGGGGGGCCGGCATTGTCTGATGTTTTTTCACCTTAATGCATAGAATGCATTACGGTGAAAAAACGTTTACCTTTACAACCCCTTTAAGCATGATTGAAATCACTGCTCCCGAAAAAACTAATGTTTTTAAAACTTTTTTTTTTGTATTGATATATGTCCCCTGGGGCAGGGCCCAGGTCCCCAAACACTTTTTATGAAAATACCATGCATATAAGCCTTTAAAATTAGCACTTTTGATTTCTCCCATAGACTTTTAAAGGGTGTTCCGTGGCTTTCGAATTTGCCGCGAACACCCCAAATTGTTCGCTATTCGGCAAACAGGCAAACACCTGATGTTCGAGTCGAACATCGGGACCATCCCTACTTGGCAACTGAATGTAGCAGAAAAGGTCAAAGGATGAAAGGATGTCATCTTCTTAAATCGGTAGGCTAGGGCATACTGCAAGTGTAGATTTTCTCCATGGGCCTTAACGGAAAGGGGTTGGCCCTGCAGGCTGCTCCAAATAGTATATAAAGCCTACAGACACATGAGGATACTATTACCGTACATAGCAGAAAAAAAGTGTACAATGTCAGTGAGCTAGTTTTACTGAAAGAAAGATATTTATTGTTGTATGGTAGTAGCTCTGGATGAAGCCACATAACAGAGCAACAGAGGACTTTTAATCCAGGACAATCGCTGGAATAAAACAAAAACAAAAAAAAACATCTAAAAGCAAGACAAATCACGTATTAATAAATAGTTTGGGATAGCTGTTTACCCTAACCTGTTGTTTGTTTTTGGAAGAAGTCACAAAAAGTCTTTCTGTGGCACCAACAAGCTGTAATTCATAATTCATTACCTCAATAGACCCTTCGATAATTAAACATAACTCTGACTACAAAGATCTGCTCACTTACTGGGGATTACTGATTTTATATCCTGGCTGGAGTTCTACTTTAAACAGCAATTTCTAGACTTGGCCTAGTAAATTGACTAAACCAATAAATATGATAAAGAATATATTAGTGTAAAACACTGGGAATATAGATTAGGTTAGGTGGCTTAATACTTCCAGTAATAAATGTCATGTTAAAACCTATTTTGTGGTTGTGTATATCAGAAATATGCACAGACTTTATGAACAATGATTTCAGCTTTACAACCAATGGACTATTTTTTTTTAAATAACTAAGTCCTTGTAATTTGTAAATTTATAGATACGTTTTTGGCATTAAAAACAGTGTATGATAATAGAACAGTGCTAGTTTGTGCCAAGTAGGTATAACTGCTATGTATAGTTTTGCCCGAATGAAAAGGGAAAAACTCTTTGGAATGCAAGCAGTTAAAGTTCAAACCCAGGAAACTCAAATTAATAAAAAATGTAATTGCTCAGCAGTATTAGGAATAAACAAAACACACTCTCTGACACTTTACCCTTACGACTTTTGGCTCCACGCTCCTGCCATTGCTGTTCCAGGTTAAATTACACCCAGGGTAATTCAGCCCACTTCCATGAGCCTAGAGCACCATGGGCACACCCTCATAATATGTACTCATTTGGTTTAAGCTCATAGTGCCAATGCACAGAAAGGCACTCACATGTCATTTCATGAATGCAGGGCCAGGATGACAGGAGTAGTGGGACAGCTGCCCCATGCGCAATTTATATAGGGGGGCACCACTTTGTGAGCTGCATCCTGCCCAAGCTTGCCGACAACCTCTGTGACACTGCCCCAACTGTCTTTTACTGTGCCACCCACAGATTACAATCCACACTGGCAGCTTCATCCTCAAGAGGACTGCGGTGAGTTACTGTGATGAGGGGCCCCATTGTGTGCATGAAGGAGGGGAACTGCATTGGAGGGTTGGCGTGAGAAGGGTGTTGCATTGTATATATATGTGAGGAAGGAGGTGGAGGCTGCTGTATATGTTTGTGTAAGCAAAGGGGCTGCATTGTATGTACAGTTGTGCTCGTAAGTTTACATACCCTGGCAGAATTTATGATTTCTTGGCCATTTTTCAGGGAATATGAATGATAACACAAAAAACATTTCTTTCACTCATGGTTAGTGTTTGATTGAAGCCCTTTATTATCAATCAACTGTGTTTACTCTTTTTAAATCATAATGGCAACAGAAACTAATGTATGTATGTATGTGTGATGGGAAGTGGTGCTGCATTGTATGCATTTTTGAGGAAGAGGGGCTGCATTTTATGTATGTTTGAGAGGGGGGGGGGGGCTGCATTTAAAGTATGTGTGAGGTCCCAACCATAGTGGCAGCTGGAAGAGGGAGCCAAACTGCAGAGGATCATCAGGTTCTCACTCAAGGCAGAGACAAAGTTTGGCATCTTTGCCCTGGGCACTGGATGACCATGGTCTGGCACTGTATGAGTGCAATTGTATGTAGGAGTAAGGATCAACACAAGAAATTACAATATTTTGTAAAACTAAGGACTAATGTCTGAAAAGCGTAGGCTGTTTTACAGCTTTGTACATGCATTTAATAAAGAAATAGCATTTTGGATGTCATCCTTAGTGCCGACCATCCCTTTCCTTTATTCAAGAAATTACAATATTTTACCTCCATAGGTGAACAAAGGGGCTTAAATGTGTCACAACCTGCCCAACTCCAGGGGAAATACAAACTCCAATCACAGACCGGAGAAAAGTATTGGAGCTGTCTGTAGAGGGAATAGAGACTCCTGTAAAACCCTCTGAACATAACCAGCAATTAACCCTTGCAGTGTGGGGGGATCACTGCATGGGTGTATTTTTTTTTATTTTCCTGGAGTTGGCTCTTCAGTAAGTCTTTCCTGAGAGAAGTTTGGGAGCTAAAATGCTAGTTGCCTGACTTGTATATTGGCTCACTGATTTCAGCACCTACAGACCTGTAACAAATAAACATAGAAGAAAAGTTGGACTAGATTTCTGGATAATTAACACAATAGGGAACTCCATATGTATAGTTCGCTCAGTTTGGGTCAGTATACCCAGATGCAAATTACTAGTAGACTAGTTTTGTAATTGTTGTGTTTAGGTGTACTGGTGCATATTGGGCAAACTGTCCCCTTCTCCTTTGTACTCCTCCAGTCTTTGCTTGCTTTGCGTGGCTTTGACATCTGATTTATTGTAGTTGCAGACTGCATCCCCTCCACTGCTGCTACACTGTCTTCTAAACTTAGCAAATCAGATGCCTGGTACAGGTGTTTACTGAATGTGTGTGGGCTGAAATGGTTAAATGAAGGCTATATTCCAGAATAGCATATCAGTTCATGGGGAGACAGTAAGAAAACAAGATTAAAAGCAAAATTTCCCTTTACTAAAGCTATCTGCTGCCCACGAGTAGGTCCCTCAATCTACTGACACTCTGCACAGCCATCAAACATTCATATATCAGGACCTAACGTTTGCAGTGACTAGCAGCATTTATTGAGAAACTCTATCATTTCCTACATTGGCATCAAACAGACACCGAGCATACTAAACAGAATGGAAGGCAGAGACATATTACGCTATTACTAAAAGAAACTTTACAATAAAAGGGAATTGCAAATTAAACTGCAAAGTAAAGAAAGGAAAAGCAATGGATAATGCAAATCACACAGATTACTGTCAACCCAAAAGTTTCCCTGTTATAGGGGGGTCATATGAAGTTGCCCTCTCCACACACGCTATGGCGCTAACCTGCAGGTAACCAAATGAGCCAGAGCCTTCACCAAAGGAAGAGTGGACTATGAATATATTATTGGCAGTGCCTCCACCTAGAACAGGGCTTCAGTGTATGTAGAGATGATCCCTTCTAGGTCAATAACTAATAACTCACCCAAAATAACTGACAGCAATAGTACTAATACACCCAGCATAGATTTCTAAGTAAAGATATACAGACATACCAGCAGGTGATTAGTGTATTTTTATATATGAGAAAGTGATGACACTACATACAACCAAAGCAATAACAGGAAGAATGTACATACTGTATGTCTGAGAAGAACAGTATGTATATGTATAGATATATATATGGATATATAACTAAAGGCCTTAACACAGATACATCCAATTAGGCACTGTGGCACAGTTCAATTTCAGGGGCCCCTGATGAGTTGACTTGCAAGGCGTAGCACAATCCGGCTTGATAGGACGAACGCTGATGCATCTGTGGTGTGGTGGCTTCCTGGTACAGGCGAACACACCGATGGCGAAGAAGCCTATCTCTCGGTCCCTAACTTGACTATAGGCTATCAATGCTACATGACTTTTACCTATCTAAAAGGCCATCGGAAGCCTATCCTGTCTCTACCCTGAGCTGTTTACCGTTCCCTAGGCTAATACTAGCTAGGAACCCCCCAGACTAAAATAATGAAGTGGAAGATATACACTTCAACACAAACCAGTCACTTCATAGGTTATAATCAAGTGAGCTTTGCTCTCATACACTTGAGAATAGCCCAAGTATATTGCAGTATAAAAAAAGAAAGTTTCAGTTTATTTAGAGAAGCCTCTGACAGCTATCTCTGATTCCCACATGGACGGATGGATGGATACAACACAAAATCAGACTGTCTCTCTTTTACTTCGTGTAAGACATCCAAATACAGTGGTGGCCCGTCCATAGGGGGCGCCTGGGCATTTTTTTTAAACGCCCCCTTTAAGAAAAAAAAACCTTTAACTAGGTGCACTGTGTTCGGGCGCCAGACACAATGCATTATAAGAAACACCACATCAATGCAATCATGAGATTACAGACTCGGCGCTTCATGTGCTTTGTGGCACAATCCATTGCACAATCCATTGCGCCGAGCAGCATCCGCCCACACTCTCCCCCTCAGTGTGAGAACAAAGTCCCTTCCGGCGGGCTAAAAAAAGATGGCTGACTAATCCCCTTGTGTTTAGTGTAGAGGGGAGGCCCCTCCCCTCTCCACTGAACATGGAGAAAGCCAGGAACTAGCTACAGACGCGGCTTGAAGGAGTGCTGTGCTAACGAGGACACAGATGTGAGGAGGACCCTACTGCTCCACTGATGGGGACACAGATGTAAAGAGGGACTCTGCTGGGGACACAGATGTAAGTGGGACTTCGCTGGGGACACAGATGTAAGGAGGGACTCTGCTGGGGACACAGATGTAAGGAGGGGCTCCGCTGGGGACACAGATGTAAGGCGGAACTCTGCTGGGGACACAGATGTAAGGTGGGACTCCGCTGGGAACACAGATGTAAGGAGGGACTCCACTGGGGACACAGATGTAAGGAGGGACTCTGCTGGGGACACATATTTAAGGAGGGACTCCGCTGGGGACACAGATGTGAGGAAAGACTCTGCTGGGGACACAGATGTATGGAGGCGCTCCGCTGACGGGGACACAGATGTAAGGAGGGACTCCGCTGGGGACACAGATGTAAGGAGGGACTCCGCTGGGGACACAGATGTAAGGAGGGACTCTGCAGGGGACACAGATGTAAGGAGGGACTCCGCTGGGGACACAGATGTAAATAGGGACTCTGCTGGGGACACAGATGTATGGAGGAGCTCCGCTGACGGGGACACAGATGTAATGAGGGGCTCTGCTGGGGACACAGATATAAGGAGGGGCTCCGCTGGGGACACAGATGTAAGGCAGGACTCCACTGGGGACACAGATGTAAGGAGGGACTCCACTGGAGACACAGATGTAAGGAGGGACTCTGCTGGGGACACAGATGTAAGGAGGGACTCTGCTGGGGAAACAGATGTAAGGAGGGACTCTGCTGGGGACACAGATGTAAGGAGGGACTCTGATTGGGACACAGATGTATGGAGGAGCTCCGCTGACAGGGACACAGATGTAAGGAGGGTCTCTGCTGATGGGGACACAGATGTAAGGAGGGACTCCGCTGAGGCACCTGATGTAAGGAGGGACTCCACTGGGGGCACCTGATGTAAGGAGGGACTCCACTGGGGGCACCTGATGTAAGGAGGGGCTCCGCTGGGGACACAGATGTAAGGAGGGGCTCCGCTGAGGACACAGATGTAAGGAGTGGCTCCGCAGGCTCGAGCAGGCTTGACCCTGACCCAATGGGAATAGCAGGCTCGATTGCGTCATTTTATCGATTAACAAGCGCTTGTTTAACCTCTTCCAAATGTGAGTGTAAATCTTTCATTTTTTATCATCAATTTTGTGTTATGCGGATTCACGCTATGTGCGTTTTTTATTCCTTTTTGGCCCTATATGTTTGAGTTCACATGACGTTTTATATATCTTGGAGCTTCCTTTCTTGTTGACCGGTGCTCCTTTTGAGAAGATTGTTTTATCCAATTGTATCAACGCCTATATCCATCCAGGCCCTATAATCTTTGGTGAACAATCACGGACAAGTCTGTTTGATTCATAGGGCGTATGTCCTACTGAATCCACACTTTCCGGTAAGCCTCAGTGTTATTGGTGGTAGTGCTCTATCTCCCCTTTTCATGCACGTTCAGCGGTGGCTTGAAAATTATCATTTGGGGCATCAAGATACATATGTTTTGGACATTTCCATTTCATCAAACACTTTTTCTCACTCAGTGGACTTTTTTTTATATTTTTCTATTATTGCTTTTGAGTTTATAATAAGTTGTTCACTGTATTTTATGTGTATGATATACATTGGTTTAATCACTTGATATCACTGTATTTATATGTATGGTATACATTGGTTTAATCACCTGATATCACTGCATTTTATATGTATGGTATACACTGGTTTAATTACCTGACATCATTATTTCAATACTGCAAAGGTATACTGTTAGTTTGATAGTTTCACCATTATTCTAACTTTGATATATTTAGATCTAGTGTATCAGGTTATCTATGCACTTTAGATCACTCATTTAAATTTATAAATTGTCACTAACGCTGCACCATCACTTTCCCACTTTTACTTTTTGCAATTGTCATTTGCGGTGCTGGCAGCTTCCCCCCTTCTTTGGACAGCGCTGTATTTAGCACATTTTTTTTCATTGTTCTTTGACTATCCCTGCCTGCTTGTTACCCTGACCTTTGGCGTGTTCTCTGTCTATCCTTGTCTGCTAGTTGCCCCGACCTTTGGCTTATCCCTTGTTGTCCTAGGCTGCTGCTTCCTCTCTATTCTCCTGTAGCCTACCGTGAGTGTGGGCTGGGAGACCCTGGGGGCCGTGACCTGTAGCCAGTTGCAGTACAGTCCATCCTCACCACTAGAGCTTCTGGTGAACACCTGCTGGAACTTAGACTCTGCGCCCTGGGGAATCTTATGCTCTAGCTCCCAGTGGGATCTGTGTTGGTGCTCCAGTAAACATGCCTTCCTGAACCACCCAGAGTTCCATCCGCAGCAGTCAGCCATAGGGTCCACTACCTTAGGGGTGCACACCTGACTCCAACGGTGTGCATCTGTCACCTGGACTCAGGTGACCTAACAGGCAGATCATTCACTGGAATGTCATTTGTGATTTCCTTATCACTGACTTGAGGAATAGGCAGTAAAAGATTGTGATGACAAGCTTTGATTCGTCCTTCTGGCCCCTTTATCTTGTATACAGGTATCCCAGGTAACGTATCCACCACTGTGAAGATTTCTTTCCTCCATCTGTCAGCTAATTTATGCTTTCCTGTTGCACCAAGGTTTCATAGTAGTACTCTATAACCTATATTCAAGTCTCTGTATCTCACCCAAAGATCAAACCTTCTTTTGTTTCCTTTATTAATTTTGGCCGAATTTTCTTCAGCCAAGCGGTAAGCAGGCTTAAGGGTGTCTTTCAATCTAGCCACGTATTGGTAGTGGTTTTGGTGACTGATCCCATCAGAGGGGACCCCTAGTAGAAGGTAAATTGGTAATCTGGGCCCTCTTCCAAACATCAAAAAGTAAGGGGAAAACCCAGTGCTCTCATGCCTTGTACTGTTATATGCATGAACTATGGCTTCAACCCTACGACTCCAGGTACATTTGTCATCAGACTTAGGGTGTCTAGCATATCAAGCAAGGTCCTGTTAAATCTTACAGGAAGAACATTACCTTCAGGGTGGTGTAGTCAGACTCTTGCGAATGTTTAGCAGCTGAAGCAATTCCTTGATCAACTTGCTCTCAAAAACCCGATCCTGATCTGAGTGTATTCTGTGGGGGAGGTCATAGTGGATAAAATATTTCTCCCAAAGCACTCAAGCAACCGTTACTGCCTTTTGATCTTTGGTAGGGAAAGCTTGGGCGTACCGAGTAAAGTGATCAGTCACCACTAATGCATTTCTGATCCCTCTGGAATCTTGGTCAATACAGACCAGATCCATGGGACCTGAACCTTGTAAGTTCTTCATGGGGGCAGCACGGATCGGCATAGCTATAGCTTTCCTCTGAAGACATCGAAGGCAACATCTGCAAAGTTCGACATTGGTGTCTCTCATTTTAGGCCAGTAAAATCAGTCTTGGATGAGGCCATAAGTCTTTTCCGGCCCCAGATGGCCATGGTGGTTTGCAGACTCCTGAACACCATCTTGCGGAAATATTCTGGGAGCACTAATTGACACCTCCCAGGGTGGTCATGATACAATACCATATGATAGAGTAGTCCTTTGTCTATCTCAAATTTCTCCCAATCCCTCAGGAAAGGACCATGCTCAGTGGGCAGAGACTTCTTCAACATCTCTGAATCTTTAGCACTCACTGCTCTGTACAAAGGTCCAATAACAGGGTCAGACTTCTGAATTTTAATCATTTGCTGGGGGGCTATGGAGCATCTTTCAAATGACCCCAGTGCAGCAGGATAAGCGATATCAGGGACAGCTTATGGACCACTACCCATGCAGTCCACAAGCCATGTCTCAGAAAGGCCACTTTATCTTCAACTGCGGCTGTAGCACACAGGGCCCCAACACCAGGGCCAGGGACCTCTTTCCAGACATTCTCTACAAATATAGGGGCCAACCCTGGGCATCTTTGATAGAGCATCTGCTCCAATGTTCTTTGTCCCGGTTTGTACTTCAATGTAAACTGGTAATTGGAAAGAGAGGCTAACCATTGGTGCCCAGTGGCATCCAGCTTGGCTGTAGTTAAAACATACGTCAAAGGATGGTTATCAGTTCTTACTTCAAATCAAGCTCCATATAGATAAGATTGTAACTTGTCAATGATGGCCCATTTGAGTGCCAAGAACTTCAACTTGTGAACTGGGTAATTACACTCACTAGTAGAAAGACTTTGGCTGATGAAGGCTATGGGCTGTAATCCTTGGGGATACTCTTGATGCAATTCTCCACCAAGGCCCTCAAAACTCACATCCACATCAAGTACATAGGGCTTCTAAACATCAGTGTAAGCCAAGACTGGTGCTCCCATCAATTTCTTCTTCAATTGATCAAAGGCTCCTTCACATGCTGAAGTCCAGTTGTCCCCAAAGGGGCTTTTGGGAATACTCTTTTGTTTCTCAGAGCTGGGGTACTTTGTCGCAGTAAGTGGGCTTAGCCCTATATAACCATATAGTGTGACCAAACCCCCGTATTTTTGGAATATGTTCAGGTGTTTTTAACTAGCCCTGCAGGAAACGTCATTCTTGAATGTGTGCGCTGTAATATGTTCGCGATCAATGATGTAGAACGCCAAGCCACGCCCCTTACAGTAAAAATCACACACATATCACACTTAACCCCTTCCCGCCCCCTAGTGGTTAACCCCTTCATTGCCAGTGTCATTTACACAGGAATCAGAGCATTTAAATAGCACTGATTGCTGTATAAATGACAATGGTCCCAAAAATGTGTCAAAAATGTCCCATGTGTCTGCCATAATGTTGCAGTCACAATAAAAGTCGCTGATCGCCGCCATTACTAGTAAAAAAAAAATATTAATAAAAATGCTATAAAACTATCCCCTATTTTGTAAACACTATACCTTTTGCGCAAACCAATCAAAAATCGCTAATTGTGATTTTTTTTTTACCAAAAATATGTAGAAGAATAGGTATCGGCCTAAACTGAGGAAAAAAAAAATTTTATATATATATTTTTTGGGGATATTTATTATAGCAAAAAGTAAAAAATATTGAATTTTTTTCAAAATTGTCACTCTATTTTTGTTTATAGCGCAAAAAATAAAAACCACAGAGGTGATCAAATACCACCAAAAGAAAGCTCTATTTGTGGGAAAAAAAGGACGCCGATTTTGTTTGGGAGCCACGTCGTACGACCGCGCACTTGTCAGTTAAAGCGACGCAGTGCCGAATCGCAAAAAGGGGCCTGGTCCTTTGGCTGCAAATTGGTCCGGGTTTAAGTGGTTAAATAGTGAAGTGGCAGATATACACTTCAACACAAACCAGTCACTTGATAGGTTATAATCAAATGAGCTTTGCTCTAATACACTTAAAAATATCCCTATTATATTGCAGTATGCAAATAGAAAGTTTCAGTTAATCAGAAAAGCCTCTGACAGCTATCTCTGATTCCCACACAGGAGTGATCACAGAGGAGTGACAGTAATATGACAAACAGTGAGCTACACAGTGCAGTAACACCCTATTGTCCCTTTTCAGGATGGATGGATACAGCACAAAATCAGCCTGCAGCACCTCCTGGCTTGCAGAGCATGTGGCTGGCCACGCTCTCCTTCACTTCCTGTAAGACATCCACATATACAGCATTGAGGGGTTTCCTGACCCTTAAGCACGGGCAGGAAACAACCTCTTAACAGGCAGAATATGCTTGTGACAATAACTCAATGGTAGCTACCAGGCATGAATGTATACAACCTCACAGACAGTGTATGAAAGAACATTTCCCTACAAGAGTATACAGGATCTAAGTTAGGCTTCTGCACAACCCAGGATGTGAGATATATTCTCAAAGATTTTGGTATGACCAAAACCAAGTACACAGAAGATTTCACAAGCACAGAACAGAGGATTAAAGGAAAAAGTGCCATTAACATTTTTGAAGAGTACACTCACCTCCCACTCTTATCCTTGGAGTCAAGGTAGAGTTGCCATTGAAAAAGTAAGTATACACCGGAGCTCTTAATTAGTGCAAGTATATCAACCACATGTGAAAACATATATTTTCATACTTTACTTGTTTTGTCTGGTAGATAATAAAGTCAGCCACAGCAATAGTCATATCAAGGAAATCATCCCCAACATTCCAAGAGATTTCTAAACTCCCAAGCCCTTCTTCAGGTCTAACCATTAAGTTAATACATCTGAAGTCAACAAAATAAAATTAGGCAGAACATTTGTTTATTGTAAACTGGGTAGAAAATGTTGCCAGTTAATGCAAAATGTGTTTTTTTTTTTTTTACCTTATAGCAAATTTGCAAAGGGTTTTTATTTGCTTATAACCCAGCAGTTGAGTATATCTGGCAGATTCACAACATGGGTGTCTAGATTTCACTAGATGACACTGTCAAGTCACAGCTCTCATGTTTTTTAAGAGGAGACATGTAACATGTAGGGCAACCAATACAAGCTATTCTATGACAATACTGCTTCCATATGGTTTATAATCGTTTGTCTATTGCCATGTCTGTACGATGAAATTTGAATAATATATTTGAATTTTAGTGGCTAATTGACCCATATTGTCGCTATCCAGTAGAAATTGTCGATTAGCTTGTAGTAATTTCTATATTGTTTTTAGATTGTCAAGATCCATCCAGGGTTTTGAATGAATTGTATACATATGTTTTTAATAAAAAAACCTTTATTGATTTAGATTGTACGCCTAAAAAGTCCATCATTCTTTCAACACAAATTAGTTGATTCTCCTCTTAAAATTCAAGTTCTCGGGACGTGGCACTTATGTTTTTTATCCTATACAGTATCCACAATACCATTATGTGGTGATACGGAAATTTTTTTTCAAACACAGCTCTCATGTTGCTGAGGTCCATGTGATAAGCAGGGGCACAGGGGACCTGACTTCTTTCTTAAAGTTTTATTGAGAAAACTAACTAAAATCACTAAATGCACACAAATCTACAGGGTTATCTGACCAAATCATCCTGTATAGAATTGGACTTTTAATACACAGTCTTTACTTATACCATTAAGCTCAGCCAGCATTATTGTCTCTGATGAAATTAGCTTTCCTCCTGTCCTTTTTAGGTTTATTGTGCCCTGGCACTGCTCTGGATTAACTGGGCTCTCCAGTTATATAAATAAATCACTATAAAATTGCTGGCAGCTGCTGAAACATTCTGTTAAATAGCTGGCCCTTTTGTTCCTGAGTTCTTGATACCTGCTTTGTTGGTTATGACATAGCTTGTTCTCTGACCAATGACCACAATTTGGCTTCTGGCTCAGTAATTTGCCTGGTCGTTTGTTCTGTCTTTATTGACCTTGGCTTGTCCTAATTTCCTAACTGTTCAGTGTGTTTCAAAAAATATGTTCCTATACTTAGCTTGTCTATGTTCTGCTTTTCTGCTTTCTTCCAACATCATACAGTTAACTGCAGAGCACACTTTAGGCCACCAGTTGAGATTATGCAACACAAATAATTCTATCTGGGATTCTGATTCTCTGTGTCTATTTGGGAAACTGTGCCTACTGTTGTTGACTCCTGTAACCCTGATCATCTAATCTGCTCTGCTGAGCATTTCATTCCTTATTCAAGTGTGATCAGCACATCCTAAGTATAAGTCTTAAAATAATATCTTTATTTAATTAATCAACATAGAATTGAGTAACATTGAGCCAAAGGGGGAGATTTACTAAAACTGGTGCACACAGAATCTGGTACACCTGCTGAACCAGATTCTGTGTGCACAACTTTTAGAAAATTTCCCCCAAAGTCTTTAAAAGACAGGCAGCAGCATCAGTACACAACACATTTTGATTTTGTACCATAGATGAGCCAACAATATGACACGTACGCATAGTACAAAGGTACCAATGAAGGCAACTCACAAAAAAAAGGGGTATTTGTTTTTGAACTGCAGTCTCGAAACTTTTCAACAAAAAAGATGTAACGGTCTAATTTATTGATTGGATTTCTTTCCTAAATGTTGTTTAACCACTTCCCGACCAGCAGCCACAGTTATACTGCGGCATGTTGGCTCCCTTGGGCTAGCCGTCGTAGCTGTACATCGGCTCTTTAAGACCCTGTAGCAGGTGCGCACGCATCCGCAGCGTGCCCCCGGAACTGATACGCGTGCCCGGTTGGCGTGATGACCGCCAGGCACCCATGATCCCTCGTGACAGAGCGAGAACTGGGATCTGTGTGTATTAACACACAAATCCCGGTTCTGTTAGGGGTGAGGAGACAGATTGTGTGTTCCTACTAAGTAGGAACAACGATCTCTCTCCTCCTTTAGTCAGCCACATTCCCCCCACAGTTAGAAACACACATAGGGAACACAGTTAACCCCTTGATCACCCCCCAGTGTTAACCCCTTCCCTGCCAGTGACATTTGTACAGTAATCAGTGGCTATTTTTAGCTCTGATCGCTGTATAAATGTCACTGGTCCCAAAAAAAGTGTCAAGTGTCAGATGTGTCTATAGCAATATTGCAGTTCCGATAAAAATTGCAGATCACCGCCATTACTAGTAAAAACAAAAATAATAATAAAAATGCCATAAATCTATCCCCTATTTTGTAGATGCTATATCTTTTGTGCAAACCAATCAATTTACGCTTATTGTGATTTCTTATTTACCAAAAATATGTAGAAGGATACATATAGGCCTAAACTGATGAACACATTTTTTTTTTTTTTTAATTTTGATATTTATTATAGCAAAAAGTACAAAATATATATTTTTTCAAAATTGTCACACTTTTTTGTTTATAGTGCAAAAAATAAAAACCACAGAAGTGATCAAATACCACCAAAAGAAAGCTCTATTTGTAGGAAAAAAAAGGACATATATTTTGTTTGGGTACACCATCGCAAGACCGCGCAATTGTCAGTTAAATCAACGCAGTGCCGTATCACAAAAAATGGCCTGGTCAGGAAGGGGGCAAGTCCTTCCGGGGCTGAAGTGGTTAAAGGAAGCTACCACTAAGCCCCAGTTCACACTTATGCGGTACGAGACACTGCACTTAATTCACACAGGCATCGCAGCACATTCCTGTGCTAATTACATGCGGTGTCTCTGGGCTCAAATCGCACCACATTCTCACCAAACTTGTGCAGGACCCTTTTTTTGTCCGCACAAGAACACCCATGTGATCCGATTATGCAAATCGCACTGCATTTTGTAAACTGAATGCGGGTGTCGTTAACTTAACATACACTCCTGTTATGAATTTATGAAGAAATATATTTACTATTCAATGACAGAAATGTATAATTTCAAAAAGACACGTGAACTGTGAGGTCACCATAATTGACCTTTCGAAAACCTCTAAGACACAGGAAACTCATGTATTCTAAATTACTACAACCATTCTATTCAAGGGGTTTTTACAAGCCTGTATTGAAGCCAAAAAGAGAACAGGAACAATGGTAGCCTTTGTCACCAAACACAAGGTGTGTACTTATTTTTGTTGATTAGTTTGAGAAGTCCAAATTTATGAGGTGTCATCACTTGGAGGTGGTCCTGACTGGGAAGAATCCTTTGTGCTGAAGTAAAGGCTGTTTGGACAATTTACAACCATCAATACAAAAATTCTAAAGCCAACACCTTGCCCGACAAAGCCTATTGTGTGAAGTCCTAGGAATTGTGTACATAGCTAAGCTATCAAAACATGAATCGGACTGTTCAAAGTCCATTTCAAAACATGATTTTAAAAATAGAGGCAAACCGACCTATGTTAAAAATATATATATATATATTCAGAAGACAGTGAATATAAATCATTCAGAATATCTGTGAGATGCGTAGGTCACAAAAGAAAACTATGAGTTAGTATCTGATGAGTTGATGAAATCGGTTATAAAGAAAACATAATAAATATAGGGTGATTATTAATAGAATTGTTTTAGGAACAAATTAGTATTAAGATATATATATGATTATGCTATGAATATATTAGAATTTAACTATGCTAGATAAACGAATATTGATTGGATACCCAAATTATACAGGTATCCAGATAGATAAAAACTGTATGTGATGTTGATTAATATATATATATACATATAACTTGTGTCCTTTTTAAATGGACTAAATGTTTACAGATATACAATGATATGCATATATATCACCATTTTTATGCAAAGTGATTGATCAATAATTATGCTAAGCGTATTTGATAGTATGGGGTTAGTAGAATTCCCAAATATTAAAGATATAAATATTTCCACTAAAGTAAAATATACAGTATAAAATAAAATATATTACTTTACAGAGCAGCCCCAAAACACATGTGAGACCCCTGGTGGTTGAAGGTGCAATTACATTAAAAACATTTAGGCCAATAGGAAACAGACACATACCTTTTGGGCTGAACATCTTACATGTTTTATAATCTTATTGTGTGAGAGTATATTTAAGAAGCTAGATAGATAGTGAAAGGGAGAAGACAGCTCAGGGGAACCTGAGAGCTCAGGGACCCACCCTGGGGAAGGGACACTGGGAGAGAAACATCTTCCCAGATAGACTGACAGCCATGCCTGGAAATATACTTTAAACCTCCAAGGAGATTCCTGAACCCGGTAGCTATCTTAAATCCAGACTTATAGCCATTTTGGAATGGGTAAATACGCCATGTGATTTTATCTTGTATGTTCTCTTAACCATTGATGTATTGAATATTCTAGTATTGATAATCATTCTCCAGAATCAATAATCGCCTTTTCATAGATTTTTCTCTAATATTCAATTTTTATTATATATTACTTTTTGCATAGTTGCTTTTTATTGACAAACAAATGTCTAATTTGTTTCGCATTGTTCAACGTTGCTTACCTGCAGCATAGCAACGGCTGGGTGTGTGAAATACAGACATTATGTTAAATTGTCAAGTATAAGGTTATTGATTCTACTGAAGAAGTTATCATGGTGATATTGTGTCCAAGGTACTACGCCCATTTTAAGGGTATTTCCATTAATTGTCAAATGTTCAAATAATGCAATCTGTATTTTAATTTCATGTAAATATTTGTTTTCTGTCAACCAATAAATGTGACTATTAAGTATGATCACTCGTCTCCGTGAACAAGTTTCGCATATATAGACTGTGTCGTATAGATTGATCTTGTATCTTAAAAATATCTTCGTTAAAAATTACTTAATAAAAATGTGCGGGAAACTTTCCTTAAAAAAGCACAACATATTAAATGGAGGCACTGCGTGAGATAACGTCAATATTTTGTACAGGATCAGTCATAGTTACGGTGGTGACAGAAATAATATTTTGCATGAAATTATTAATTATTAACTTTTTAAAAAAAATATTTTTGCCAAGAAAAATGTCTGGTCAAAGTGAATTTTATGTTGATAGGGATTATCAAGAGTCAGTCCTTAGTGGTAATATGAATACTCAGACAAATTTGATACAAGTACAGGAAATGTTGGATATGTTTTCAAAAATTAACATGACAAATCATGCCGAAAAAAGTTTGTCTAACGAGACTAGTCTAGAAGCAGGCATTGAAGACCTTATAAACCACGCCCGTCAGTTAATAAAAGACGTGTGGAACGTGGAAGGTCAAAGCGATGAACTCACAGACAGCTCCTCTGAGACAAAGGAAATAGAAAGGCCTGATCCCATGCATTTTGAATTAAGCGATAACCTGATGTATCTTTATAGTGAGTTTAAAAGTCAATATACCCAACAGGAGAGTGATATCTTAGAACCCCAGTCCCATTTAATAGAAGGGGAATATGAGCCCACTAAAAAGCTAAAGGAAATTAATGACAAGGCAGATTGTTATGATGAGTCTACAGTGACAATGATGAAATATGAAATAAAACAGATGCAAAATAATGCAATAACAATGCTGGAAGAATGTCACCAATTAAATAAAGAGTGTAAACAATTAAGAGAGAAGGAGAGTTTTCTGCAGGAAAATGAGTCTCCTGACGAAAGTTGCAGAGTAATAGGCAGTGGAAATTTAAAAAGTTGCAGAGTAATAGGCAGTGGAAATTTAGAAAGTTGCAGAGTAATATGCAGTGGAAATTTAAAAGAAGAAACAAATCAGCTTAGGTCAGGACAGGAATCCCTAATTAAGCAACAAGAAGAATTAAAAGAACAAGGGAAGTCTATGCCCCAGAATAATGCTCAGATGCTTAACCCTGAAAGTATAGAATCTGATAATACTCCAAAATTTGACTCTCAACCTAAAGTTTGGGAGTTACATAATGAAGAAGAATTAGAAAAAGTAACCATATTCTACCCCAAGCCAACTGTAGAGCAAAGGGGGGTAAAAATTGAACCACCACATGAAAGTAGGTCTAATCAGTTTTCTTTGGGATCAGAGAAAACTACAGGCACCCCTAAACAGGACGCCTCAGAAATAATAGAATTTTTAAAAGATGCTGTCCCAGTGTTTAAGGAAGAGGGATCCATATGCATTATTGACCACATTGAGGCCTATGAAAATGCTTTATCAGCTTTAGGCCTAAATGATGACCAATCTAGGATTAATTTCTTACCGTGGGTATTTGAAACCAAACACCGTCCATTTTGCGAAGATTTAAAAAGTCTGTTGGGTACTGCCTGGCAAGAAATTAAAAACGGCTGTCATCTAGAATTTGTCCCGCACAAAAATGTTAATGCGGCTAGCGCGGATATACACAATATCACATGTACCAATAATACAAGCCCCACCGAATTTATGGCTGTGCTCAAAAGTGATGACCACTTAGCAGAAAAGGAGCCAGGTTATGATAAACTTGGGTTCAAACCCATGTTCTTCGAGGCCCCGCCTACCCACGTAAAAGTAAATTTAGCGAAAGATTACAAAGGGGGTGTTCACCGGAGTCTTTGGTAAAAGAGAGTAACAATTTGTACTCTATCCAACAGACTGGTGAAAACAATGGAAGGCCTGAAAGCCCTATAATGAAATTTGTGGATGAAAATTATGTATCTCCTCAATCATTACAGTCCAAAACCAAGAAAAAGAGATACGCTGATATAGTCAGAGGAGAGATGCTACCGAGTTTCCCCAGTGGGAAACCAATGTCCCCACCCATCAGAAGGGGGGAGCAGAGACCACCCTTTAGAGGGGGAGTTCAAAGACCACCTCAGGAGTCTCATCCAAAGGATCCAGACCCGAGGTTTAGGAGAAACTATAGGGTATACCTCCAACGGGTCAGATTTAAACCTAAGGGTAGACACCCTCACCTTTACCGGTGTAATTGGCTTCGGGGGCCTACACGGGTAAATAGGGAGAAACTACAGGGTAGGACACCTCAAAATCCCCAGAACAATAGGGAATAACTAAGGCCCAGACAACTATCCCAAAATCAAGACAATGTTTCTGATGGTGATATGTCTGATCAAACTGAGCCAGTAGTCCCCAGAAAGTACAGAAACCGGGTCCCACAACCCAATTCTGATCAGTTTATAAGCAATACAGAAACCAAAATAGACAAAATTACGGATATGTTACACGGTTTGAATAAGTACTGAATGCATGTACTCAAGCGCTACTATGAATTTAAAATCAGAGATGCAACCGATATTTAAGATAACCAAATGATGTAGCTGCAACCCATATAATAGTGTTCCCACACGTAAAATAAGTTATTTAGGAGACCTCTGCGCAAAAACGTGAATAATATGTGATATATGAATACGTGATAAAATAAATAAAACAGTGTTAAGTGTATTAAAACTTCCTTCAAAAGGTGAATTTGCTGAGGTATAGATGGCTGCAGTGCGCATAAACCTCATACAATATATGGTTTGATAATCCGTGCAAACCAAAGCTTGGTCAAATGAGGAACAGATATATAGGATCTAAAATGTTGAACTTTCTATAGTACACCGGCAAATGGTGTGGACCAGTTAGTTACTTTAGTTCCGTGTGTTGTGCCAATTTGTGAAATAAATAAATAGATTGACTTAATTAATTGAATAGATTAAAAACCACGAGTGTATCAATAGTTTCATGGCTAAAATGAACAGGAATAGCAATTCTTCAAGGGGCAAATCCTGTGGCCAGCCAAGGGCCACAGAGCCTTTTAAGCGCCTATGTTATAATAAATCAGAGGAATGCACTGAATAAAGACATAGGAAGCAGAGGTTCTAACACTATGTTTCTCCCAGGTCACAGTAATGAGGATCCTGAAATCCCTTCCGGGGGATTGTGGTTGTTAGATATTAATTATTCTCCTATTTTTCAGTGGTCACTTCATTCCTCTGACATAAACAGGTCGCTCCAAACAGCCTAATTTCAAGAAGTCGACGAAGACGGTAATTCCAGAGGAAGACCGAATCCTAAAGACATTAATATCAGGAGGCCTAAATGGTTTGATATTTTGGTAAAAGATGAGGAGTCACCCGCATAAGGTAGTTTGATTGCCTCAAATGAGTTATATTGACACCCCAAAGGGGGGAGAATTTATTTGTTTTATTCCTCACAAGTAGAAGGTTGACTATAATGCCAAATATCTTATTACTGACAGTGAGTTGTCACTTACATGTCAAACTGAAATGCTTTTATTGTTACTCCAGAACCAATTAAGCTAAAAAAAAAAAATGGTTCTGAAGAACATAAGTCAGTCATAAATGTCTGGTATCCACAGCTATTAATAAATGTCCTCATGATAATGAGCCCTGGAGCTTGGTCTCCCATAGCAAATGTGTCATACATTGTCTTTATATCCAAGGTGTTTAGTTAAAGGACTGATAACACAATGGGAAAGAGGGGGGCTCCGAGGAAGCCCAGGATACCTGCTTGACATGGATATCTCAAAATCATATAAAAAGAAAAAGGACATAAATATTTTTCTCATGGAATCTATTTTCCTTTACAGAACCAATATGTCCATGAGCCGGTAAACAGAACCGAGAGTCCAACATGTGTGAAACATCCAGAGAAGGAACCGTATGTGGAATCCAGGGACATCATTGATGGCCAGTCTACAGGGACAAAACCCACCAGGACAGCCAAGAACCAAAAGGTGCCCGGAGTGATCCATTTCCCGCCAAAGAACGGATGACGGCCCTGAGATGCACACATCGATCACAAACCCATTTTTGTTTTCCAAAAAAAAAAATTACACCCATCTGCAGGTGTCTATACCTTCTAAATATATCCACAATCCGGATCCATTTTCACAACTCGACTTACAAGGCCCAAACGAAGCCATATTTCTTCAATAAGTTGCATTGGGAAAGTCTGTCAGATGACTTCCGGCAACCGACAACTTTCCAAGGGGGGCTTTGTTATGAATTTATGAAGAAATATATTTACTATTCAATGACAGAAATGTATAATTTCAAAAAGACACGTGAACTGTGAGGTCACCATAATTGACCTTTCGAAAACCTCTAAGACACAGGAAACTCATGTATTCTAAATTACTACAACCATTCTATTCAAGGGGTTTTTACAAGCCTGTATTGAAGCCAAAAAGAGAACAGGAACAATGGTAGCCTTTGTCACCAAACACAAGGTGTGTACTTATTTTTGTTGATTAGTTTGAGAAGTCCAAATTTATGAGGTGTCATCACTTGGAGGTGGTCCTGACTGGGAAGAATCCTTTGTGCTGAAGTAAAGGCTGTTTGGACAATTTACAACCATCAATACAAAAATTCTAAAGCCAACACCTTGCCCGACAAAGCCTATTGTGTGAAGTCCTAGGAATTGTGTACATAGCTAAGCTATCAAAACATGAATCGGACTGTTCAAAGTCCATTTCAAAACATGATTTTAAAAATAGAGGCAAACCGACCTATGTTAAAAATATATATATATATATATCAGAAGACAGTGAATATAAATCATTCAGAATATCTGTGAGATGCGTAGGTCACAAAAGAAAACTATGAGTTAGTATCTGATGAGTTGATGAAATCGGTTATAAAGAAAACATAATAAATATAGGGTGATTATTAATAGAATTGTTTTAGGAACAAATTAGTATTAAGATATATATATGATTATGCTATGAATATATTAGAATTTAACTATGCTAGATAAACGAATATTGATTGGATACCCAAATTATACAGGTATCCAGATAGATAAAAACTGTATGTGATGTTGATTAATATATATATATACATATAACTTGTGTCCTTTTTAAATGGACTAAATGTTTACAGATATACAATGATATGCATATATATCACCATTTTTATGCAAAGTGATTGATCAATAATTATGCTAAGCGTATTTGATAGTATGGGGTTAGTAGAATTCCCAAATATTAAAGATATAAATATTTCCACTAAAGTAAAATATACAGTATAAAATAAAATATATTACTTTACAGAGCAGCCCCAAAACACATGTGAGACCCCTGGTGGTTGAAGGTGCAATTACATTAAAAACATTTAGGCCAATAGGAAACAGACACATACCTTTTGGGCTGAACATCTTACATGTTTTATAATCTTATTGTGTGAGAGTATATTTAAGAAGCTAGATAGATAGTGAAAGGGAGAAGACAGCTCAGGGGAACCTGAGAGCTCAGGGACCCACCCTGGGGAAGGGACACTGGGAGAGAAACATCTTCCCAGATAGACTGACAGCCATGCCTGGAAATATACTTTAAACCTCCAAGGAGATTCCTGAACCCGGTAGCTATCTTAAATCCAGACTTATAGCCATTTTGGAATGGGTAAATACGCCATGTGATTTTATCTTGTATGTTCTCTTAACCATTGATGTATTGAATATTCTAGTATTGATAATCATTCTCCAGAATCAATAATCGCCTTTTCATAGATTTTTCTCTAATATTCAATTTTTATTATATATTACTTTTTGCATAGTTGCTTTTTATTGACAAACAAATGTCTAATTTGTTTCGCATTGTTCAACGTTGCTTACCTGCAGCATAGCAACGGCTGGGTGTGTGAAATACAGACATTATGTTAAATTGTCAAGTATAAGGTTATTGATTCTACTGAAGAAGTTATCATGGTGATATTGTGTCCAAGGTACTACGCCCATTTTGAGGGTATTTCCATCAATTGTCAAATGTTCAAATAATGCAATCTGTATTTTAATTTCATGTAAATATTTGTTTTCTGTCAACCAATAAATGTGACTATTAAGTATGATCACTCGTCTCCGTGAACCAGTTTCGCATATATAGACTGTGTCGTATAGATTGATCTTGTATCTTAAAAATATCTTCGTTAAAAATTACTTAATAAAAATGTGCGGGAAACTTTCCTTAAAAAAGCACAACACTCCGCAATCGGTTCGCATAAGCAGGCGATTTTGATGCGCTGCGGAATCCGCAGCTAATTTGCTGTGAATTCGCTCAGCATCTAGTGTGAACTGAGGCTAAAGATGATTTTTCTGATTTTAGTAATGCTAATGAGTAGGGTTGCGCGAACCCAAACTGTAAAGTTCGGGTTTATACCGGACTTTTGTTTTTTTGTGTCCCGAACAATTTACTGTATGTTTGGGTTAGAGTTCAGTGTTCGGCAATGTAATAGTGCTTTTTAAAAAGTTATTGTCAGTTTGTCACAAAGTGTCATTTCTGCAGGAAAAAAAGTATTTTAAAAGCACTCACGGCTATAATGAATTGTCTGCTCCCTGTAATACAGAGAACAGTCATTGAAAGTCATTGATTTTTAAAAAGTTATTGTCATAAAAAGTATTTGGGGACCTGGGTAAGGCCCCAGGGGACATGTATCAATGCAAAAAAAACTTTTAAAAAAAGTCTGTTTTTTCGGGAGCAGTGATTTTAATAATACTTAAAGTGAAACAATAAAAGTGTAATATTCCTTTAAATTTCGTACCTGGGTGGTGTCTATAGTATGCCTGTAAAGGGGCGCATGTTTCCCGTGCTTAGAACTGTCCCTGCACAAAGTGTAATTTCTGCAGGAAAAAAAGCTATTTAAAATCACTCGCGGCTATAATGAATTGTCGGCTCCCGTAATACAGAGAACAGTCAAATAAAAAAAAATGGCGTGGTGTCCCCCTCAAAATCCATACCAGACCCTTATCCAAACACGCAACCTGGCAGGCCGCAAGAAAAGAACCGTACCAGGCCACATGCCCTCAACATTGAGAGGATGCTTTGGGGGTCCTACAATTACTCCTACCATTTCACCAAAAAAGTGACAAAAATTTTAAAAATGACAGGAGACGGTCTTTGACAATTCCTTTATTAAAGTCTTATTTCATCTTCTTTCTTCTGGTCTTCTTCCTTCTTCCGTGCTTCATCCTTCGGTTTCTTCATCTTCTTCTTCCATCTTCTTCCTCCGATCCGCTTCTTCTTGCTCTGGTCTTCTCATCCGGCATCTTCTTCCACGGCGTCTCTTCTTATTTGTCGGGCCACCGGTGACCCCCACTCCCCTCTGACGTCATGGGGAAAGCCATAGGGAAGTCCCCGTCAAGTCCCCGTGCGTCAGAGGGGGCGGGGTCACCAGGTGGCCCCGCCCTCCGTTATAAAAGACCTGTCAGAAGAAGCAAAGCGTCACACAGCGGGAGCCTCCCATTGCGCAGAGTGGCCCGACAAAGAAGAAGAGACGCCGTGGAAGAAGATGCCGGACGAGAAGACCAGAGCAAGAAGAAGCGGATCGGAGGAAGAAGAAGATGGAAGAAGAAGATGAAGAAACCGAAGGATGCAGAAAGGAAGAAGGAACAAGACCAGAAGAAAGAAGATGAAAGAAGACTTTAATAAAGGAATTGTCAAAGACCGTCTCCTGTCATTTTTAGCATTTTTGTCACTTTTTTGGTGAAATGGTAGGGGTACTTTTGTACCCCCTTACCATTTCACACAGGGGGGGAGGCCGGGATCTGGGGGTCCCCTTGGTAAAGGGGGCTTCCAGGTTCCGATAAGCCCCCTGCCCGCAGAGGCCCACAACCACCGGCCAGGGTTGTGGGGATGAGGCCCTTCTCATCAACATGGGGACATGGTGCTTTGAGGGGTCATAGACCCCCAAAGCATCCTCCCAATGTTGAGGGCATGTGGCCTGGTACGGTTCAGGAGGGGGGGCGCTCTGTTTTCCTGCAGCCTGCCAGGTTGCGTGCTCGGATAAGGGTCTGGTATGGATTTTGAGGGGGATCCCACGCCATTTTTTTTTTTTTGGCGCAGGGTTCCCCTTAAAATCCATACCAGACCTCAATGACGTTCAATGACTGTATTATGGGAGCCGACAATTCATTATAGCTGCGAGTGATTTTTTCCTGCAGAAATGACACTTTGTGCAGGGACAGTTCTAAGCACGGGAAACATGCGCCCCTTTACAGGCATACTATAGACAGTATGAAATTATTGTTTCACTTTAAGCATTATTAAAATCACTGCTCCCGAAAAAACAGACGTTTTTAAACGTTTTTTTTTGCATTGATACATGTACCCTGGGGCAGGACCCGGGTCCCCAAACACTTTTTATGACAATAACTTTTTAAAAATCAATGACTTTCAATGACTGTTCTCTGTATTATGGGGAAGATAGCCGACAATTCATTATAGCCGTTCGGGTCCCCATTGACTTCAATGGGGTTCGGGTTCGGGGTCAAGTTCGGTCCCGAACCCGAACTTTTTTGCAAAAGTTGGCCGAACCCCTCGAACCCGAACATCCAGGTGTCCGCTCAACTCTACTAATGAGTTAGACCATCTAATGATTTCATATACCTCTCTAAGTATCCAGTGACAAGATCTTGGCACTTGGGTTCCCAGGTCTGAGCACCTGTGGTATTTATTTATTTAATTTATTTTCTGTTATGGACACTTTAACAAGAAGAGCAACCAAACTTTTGAAGTGGGAGGGAAGTGAACTATGGCAAAATATTTCACCCTTAACATCCAAAACAGATATAGGAAGCCAGGTGCAGGACTTGAATTTACCATTAGACACAGTAGGCTTATGACTTTTGGCAGGCAAAGAGGTAGCATTTCACTGTATTCTTATCCACCACTAGGGATGGGCCCGGTGTTCGATTCTAACCCATGTTCGAATCGAGCACCGGGCGTTCGCTCGCTCGGCGAGCCCAGAACTATTGGGGCCGCTCGCATCAAATTCGTGTGATGCGAGCGGCCCCGCAATGCATTGCGGCCCGCGCAGTGCAATGCTGGCTGATGATTGGCCAAGCATGCAATGTGACCCCGCATGCTTGGCCAATCACAGCGCCGTCAGCGAGGAGAGCAATAATTGGCTACAGGCAGGATGCCTGTAGCCAATTATAGCTGAGGGGCTTTAGTACACGCCCCTCGGTATAAGTGCCGGTGGCCTCACATATTCTGTTTCAGTCAGTGTCAGCGTGTCAGTGTGCTGCTGACAATATGTGCTCTATTTCTGGGGATATGTGTGTGCGTGCTGTTAGAACAGCATTGCAGTATCACATCTGGGGGGTGTCTATAGGTGGCCTGTGAAGGGGGGCAGGTTTACTGTGCTTAGAACTTTCCCTGCAAAAAAGTGTCATTTTTGCAGGAAAAAAGCTATTTAAAAGCACTCGCGGCTAATGAATTGATGGCTTCTGTAACACAGAGAACTGTCATTCATTGATAAAAAACAAAAAAAAAAAAAAAGCGTGGGGGTCCCCCCAAATTCAATAACCAGGCCCTTCAGGTCTGGGATGGATATTAAGGGGAACCCCAGCCAAAAAAAAAAAAAATGGCGTAGGGTCCCCCTCAAAATCCATACCAGACCCTTGAGGTCTGGTATGGATTTTAAGGGGAACCCTAGCCAAAAAAAATGGCGTGGGGTCCCCCTCAAAATCCATACCAGACCCTTATCCGAGCACGCAACCTGGCAGGCCGCAGGAAAAGAGGGGGGGACGAGAGCGCCCCCCCCCCTCCCGCATGAACCGTACCAGGCCACATGCCCTCAACATTGGGAGGATGCTTTGGGGGTCTAAGACCCCCAAAGCACCTTGTCCCCATGTTGATGAGGACAAGGGCCTCTTCCCCACAACCGTGCCCGGTGGTTGTGGGAGTCTGCGGGCGGGGGGCTTATCGGAATCTGGAAGCCCCCTTTAACAAGGGGACCCCCAGATCCCGCCCCCCCGTGTGAAATGGTAAGGGGGTACAAAAGTACCCCTACCATTTCACCAAAAAAGTGGCAAAAATGGTAAAAATGACAGGAGACAGTCTTTGACAATTCCTTTATTAAAATCTTCTTTCTTCTTTCTTCATCCTTCAGTTTCTTCATCTTCTCCTTCCGTCATCTTCTTCCATCTTCTTCTTCCATTTTCTTCTTCTTCTTCTTCGGCGTCGGTGTCTCTGTCTCTTCTTGGGCCGCTCCGCGCAATGGGAGGCTCCCGCTGTGTGAGGCTCCGCTCCGTCTGACAGGTCTTTTATAATGGAGGGCACCTGGTGACCCCGCCCCCTCTGACGCACGGGGATGTCATGGGTAATTCCATGATGGCTTTCCCCATGACGTCAAAGGGGGGCGGGGTCACCAGGTGCCCTCCGTTTTAAAATACCTGTCAGACAGAGCGGAGCCTCACACAGCGGGAGCCTCCCATTGCGCGGAGCGGCCCAAGAAGACACCGACACCGACGCCGACGGAAGAAGATGCCGGACGAGAAGGACGAGAAGACCAGCGCAAGAAGAAGCGGATCGGAGGAAGAAGAAAATGGGGGGGGGCCGGGATCTGGGGGTCCCCTTGTTAAAGGGGGCTTCCAGATTCCGATAAGCCCCCCGCCCGCAGACCCCCACAACCAATGGCCAGGGTTGTGGGGAAGAGGCCCTTGTCCTCATCAACATGGGGACAAGGTGCTTTAGGGGTCTTAGACCCCCAAAGCATCCTCCCAATGTTGAGGGCATGTGGCCTGGTACGGTTCAGGCGGAAGGGGGGGGCGCTCTCGTCCCCCCCTCTTTTCCTGCGGTCTGCCAGGTTGCGTGTTTGGATAAGGGTCTGGTATGGATTTTGAGGGGGACCCTACGCCATTTTTTTTTTTGGCTGGGGTTCCCCTTAATATCCATCCCAGACCTGAAGGGCCTGGTTATTGAATTTGGGGGGACCCCTACGCTTTTTTTTTTCTTTTTTATCAATTTTTTTTTTTTATGAATGAGTTTCAATGAATGACTGTTCTCTGTATTACGGGAGCCGTCAATTAACATTAGCCGCGAGTGATTTTAAATAGCTTTTTTACTTTCAAAAATGACACTTTGCGCAGAGACAGTTCTAAACACGGGAAACATGCGCCCCTTCACAGGCATACTATAGACACCCCCCAGGTACAAAATTTAAAGGAATATTACACTTTTATTGTTTCAATTTAAGCATTATTAAAATCACTGCTCCTGAAAAAACGGCCGTTTTTATAACTTCTTTTTGCATTGATAGCAAAAAGATACCCAGGTCCCCAAACACTTTTTATGACATTAACATGCATATTAGCCTTTAAAATTAGCACTTTTAATTTCGAACGTTCGCATCCATTATAACTAATAGGGTTCTAAAGCTCGCACGGACTTTAGGTCCGTTCGCGGGTTCTGGTGCGAGCTGAACGGGGGGGGTGTTCGGCTCATCCCTATCCACCACCCATGTTTTTCCATTATCACTAAAATTTAATTTTATTTAAACTTATTTACACATTTTTTTACGCCAGGTTAGGACCAATAAAACAACGAATTGTCCTGCATACAAAAAATGATCCCAGTAAAGGTTGTATACTTTCAGGCTCCAGTAATGAGATTCTGAATCTGGCTGGTGGGTAATTAAGTGCTCACCTTTACAAGAGACTGAAATAAACCTGAATCAAAACATTTTGTTTGTGATTGATGTTTAAAATGCCGATAAACAGGTTAAAAGGGTAACTCTTCTATGTTTATAAGCACTTTATTTTTTAAATAGGTATTTATAATAATTTAAAATGGTTCTAAAGGCAGACGTTTTTTTTACCCTCATGCACTCTGTGAACTAAGGTTAAAGAACATTCTGGATGCAGCTTCCCCCCAGCCCTCCCACCCTATACTTACCTGAGCCCCATCCCGATCCAGAGATGTGCATAAGAGCAGCGGCTCTCCAGGGTCTCTCTCTCTTCATTGGCTCACACAGCAGCAGAAGCCATTGGCTTCTGCTGCTGTCAACCACAGCCAGTGAGCCAATGAGAAGAGAGGCTGGAGCGTGGCTCGGGAGCGAGCCTGCTCAAGTGCCCCCATAGCAAGAGCCTTGCTGGCACTCGGCAAGGGGAAGGAGGCAAGACTGCTGGCAGGGAACCCAAATGAACAGGATTGGGGCTGCTCCGCGCAAAACCATTGCACAGAGCAGGTAAGAATAACATGTTTGTTATTAGAAAAAAAAATACAACTTTTACAATCACTTTAAATTGAGCCTGAGAGATATCCAATTAGGTTTGCATTGCCTGAAATGGAATATGTGACATAAGGATATTGATTTACTAAAGTAAAATAGGCTTTTCACTTTGTATGGGAAGTTGCACTTTGCAAGGAAGTTTGCCCCAGAGCTTAGTGAATTTGATGACGTTTTTACTTTTCTAAGAACACTGAATCAAGTGCAAAAAAAAATAACATTTTGCTTGCCCATAATTGGATGATGAAAGTCAGCAAAGCTTTTCCCCGCTCACTAAGCTCTGGGCCAATTCCTTTGAAAAGTGCAAGTTTCCATGCAAAGTGAAAAGCCTATTTGCCATTAAAGTGATTGTAAAGTCTTGTTTTTATTTTTTATTTTTTTATTTTTTTTTTAATAACAAACATGTTATACTTGTGGATTTGCAGAGGGCAGCCTGGATCCTCCTATTCTCGCTTCCCTCTTCCTGACTCCTGGCCCCTCCCTCCTGTCGAGTGCCCCCACAGCGATCAGCTTGCTATGGGGGCACTGGATCAGAGCTCCACCTCTGTGTGTCCATTCAGACATGGAGCTGCGGTTCGTTCCCGCCCCTCTCTCTCCTGATTGCCTAACTGACTTTTATTGACAGCAGCGGATGCCAATGGCACTGCTGCTGTATCTCAGCCAATCAGAAGGTAGAGTCCCGAATGGCTGAGGGACTGGTGGACATCACTGGAGAGAGAGGGAGGCAAGTGTTAGGGGGTACTGGGGCAGCTGCTACACACAGAAGGTTTTTTTATCTTAATGCATAGAATGCATTAAGATAAAACACCTTCTGCCTTTAATGAATTCATTCCCAAGATCTGCAGCTCTCGAAGAATAATATTGTCCTCTAAAGATATACAGTAAGTGGTTAGGCCTCTTTCCAATCACTTAGGTGTGTTCTGGGTCTGAAACCAGTAGGCTTATAAAGCCTTACCTGCACATGTATCTGCATCTTTACATGTGTCTGATAATAGTATGTAGAAAGAAGAAAACATTAGAAAAGGCTAAAGTTAATTTTATATAATACAGAAGATGCTAATTTTAGCAAAACTGAGGTTGGTTCCAATAGTTACATATTTATACATTGGTTCAAGTTTGTGTTGAAAAAATATATATATACAAGCTTTGTTTGATATTAGCAACAGGTCAACATCTGCTCCAATTATCTTTGTTCTATTTTATATCATCTATATAGTAGAACAAATTGTATTTCAAACATTGTGATTGAATTATCTTTATTTATATAAACCTTCAAGTGCTATACTATATCAAAATTGTAAATCATAAACTTCAGGCTGGTTTGGGTGCATTTTTTAAAGGAAACTGACTTAAAATGCTATATATCTACTAGAACAGTGAGTTGCAAAAATAGAATAATGTATACTGTCAATTATGTAACAACACTCATTAGTAAATATTATCTAAATGTCATACCAGTCTCCTAGACTTATTTTACTTGTAAATCCTCAGGATATGCCCTTTAGAAAAAAAAGTAAAAGCATAGGATAACTCAAACAGAATTAAACAGAATGGTGCTGATTCTTAAATAAAACTTTAACCACTTTAGTAATGCATCTTGGATTTTGAGTACACATACAAAACTGCAATTTTTTTCTGAGCTCCAAAAATTGCCTTATAGGATGGAAAAGTAAAGCCAGTCTTGTCCTGTTCTATAAATGGTCCTTGTAGCTAAGTTAATGTGGCTACAATGTATACAGGCAGAGATGATATGGCTATATACCAGCATATATTGCCAACTTGTATTCTGACAAAGAAGTGCTGGATTGGGAATAAAAAGAACATTTGGTTTATAAAGCACCCCCGTCCACATTTATGTACATGCCTGAACTTTGCTAAGCCCAGTGGAGCAATAATGTTTTTGAATTGGCACTTGTGTTCACTTAGTACTGTCTTAGGAGCTAAGCAAAGGATATATATAGGCTATAGTAAATTTCCCTGTTCTGTTTAATCAGGACTCATTATTAAACACAGAATAAAACAGCTTTATGCTTTAAGCCTAGTGCAAACATAAATCCTAGACACAGCTGTAAAACATATTGATTGTAACTGAGCAATGATCTTTTCTTCCAAATTCTAAACACACACTAGGTCTCATGGATTAAATTTTAATTCAATATTGCCTAAACTATTGCCTAAAAACTACCGGCTATTTCCAGGCAATGCAGACTGTTTAAGACAATTCTATTTTTCAGACACTTTGTTTTACTAAAGGCAAATAGGCTGTTCACTTTGCAAGGGATGTTGCACTTGGCAAAATAATTTGTCCCAGAGCTTACTGAATAAGGTGATGTTCTGCCGACTTCCATCATTCAATCATATTCAGCAAGTATCATGTTTTTGTTTTTTTTCCTTGCATGTTATTGGATACTTTTCACAAAATGAAATTTTGACACACTTACTAAGCTCTGGGACAAAATGCAACTTCTCTTAGCCTATTTGCCTTTATTAAATAAACCCCTTAATGCTTTTACTCAGATGCTAGTTGGAAAATAAAATGTAACCACCAAAATCAAGGCTTCATTGTGTCTCGATAACACGGCATGAGAGTTTTGGAGCACTTCAGCACTTTATATGTTTATACTTGAGCACGGAGAACTTTGTTTGAAGAAAGGTCCATTATGGAATTAACTTTTTTCTTGGAGCACTTTATGAATCTTTTTTCTGGCACAGACTTTGGATTTGATTTGTTTAATATTTTTTTATATAGCCTATATTTGTTGGCTGTATACTGTATGCGCTGTGGATTAAGTGATAGCAATTGAGAGGTGTTTACCACCTTTGAGCAGCAGCTACAGATGAGATATACATTTGGTTTAGTCACATAGCGCAGGTTTTTTTGATTGCATACAATCAGTGGTGTTTGATTGCTCAGTTCTCAGTGCAGAGCTGGCAGGGGACAGATGCAGCATCGGCTCTATGATGCATCAACCTAGGTGAGTATACATTTTTTCCCAACCCCATACTTCTCTTTTAAAGGTAAATATGCTGTTAAATTTCAAAGGGAAAGTGCATTATCCAAGGGAATTTGCACAAGATGTTAGTAAATGTGGTGAAGTTTCACTGTGCAAAGTAAACCTACTCATATGTAAGGAAAAAAAACAGCATTTTCCATTGCACATAATTGGATGATGGAAGTCAACAAATCTTCATCTTATTGGGGAGAAGTGAAGGTAATTCTCTCCAAAATGAGGGAAATCCCCCTATTAGTTGTCACAGGAATAGGTGCGCATTGAAAGATTTCCCCTTATCTCTTTTCCGAATGACTGCTGTAAAATGTTGGATTTCCCAGCACTTTCTGTCCCAGCAACGATGACAAGCAGAAAGGGTGAATCTCACCAGCATGAACACAAACAGCAAGCAAAGCTTATCAGGGCTTCTTACCATTCTCTGCTTTATCTAAAACTAGAAAAAAATGTTTTAACTAGGCATACAATTGAACTTTAACATACTCTGTTATATAGTATTTACATTTTAAATACAACATTTCATTATGGAATTGAAGATTTTGCAGTTGCTTCCCTGCTTTTAGCCATTCTAGGCTCAGAGCCTGGAACAGGCTGCTTTTTTCTGATATGAGGAAAACTCAGGTTCACTTTAAAATGTATATGGCTTCAAGGCTCTGTTATCTCTAGCAGTATGCATTAATAGCAAGTGCTTAAAGGGTAACTCCACTTTCCTGGGGGGAAAAAAAAACAAATAAAGAAAAAATAATATAGCGTATACAATTGCAACACAAGTCATATTGTAATGGAATGTTATTAAAAATTACCTTTTCAATCTACAGTCACTGTAATTTACTGAAAATGCAATGCAATATGGCTAGCTAAGTTGTTCTGTACACAGAATATGTACTGCCCCCCCCCCCCCCCAATTGGTCAATTGGCTCACCAATTTTCCCAGAAGTCTGCCTAAGATACAAGTTTTTCAGACATCCCCTGCAACAAAAATGTCATTTTTGGTGAGATACTCCCAATAGGAACACATCTGAAGGGATGCAGGCCCAGCAGCTTTTCTCATTAGAGCTGTGGAACTGCACAGCTGATTAATATTTATGAAACCACTCCCATTAGACCCACTCAGCACAGAGGAACAAACAGTGATTTCTTCAGAATAACAAAAGGTAGGAATCTGCAACAGAGGTTAGTATAATCCTTGCAATGTACATATAGTATCTCACAAAAGTGAGTACACCCCCTCACATTTTTGTAAATATTTTATTATTTCTTTTCATGTGACAACACTGAAGAAATTACACTTTGCTACAATATAAAGTAGTGTAAAGAGTGTACAGCTTGTATAATAGTGTAAATTTGCTGTCCCCTCAAAATAACTCAACACACAGCCATTAATGTCTAAACTGCTGGAATCAAAAATGAGTGCACCCCTAAGTAAAAAATTCCAAATTGGGCCCAAAGTGTCAATATTTCGTGTCACCACCATTATTTTCCAGCACTGCCTTAACCCTCTTGGGCATGGAGTTCACCAGAGCTTTACAGGTTGCCACTGGAGTCCTCTTCCACGCCTCCATGACGACATCACGGAGCTGGTGGATGTTAGAGACCTTGCTCTCCTCCACCTTCTGTTTGAGGATGCCCCACAGATGCTCAATAGGGTTTAGGTCTGGAGACATGCTTGACCAGTACATCATCTTTACCCTCAGCTTCTTTAGCAAGGCAGTGGTCACCTTTGAGGTGTGTTTGGGGTCGTTATCATGTTGGAATACTGTCCTGGAGCCCAGTCTCCGAAGGGAGGGGATCATGCTCTGCTTCAGTATGTCACAGCACATGTTGTCATTCATGGATCCCTCAAAGAACTGTAGATCCCCAGTGCCGGCAGCACTCATGCAGCCCCAGACCATGACACGCTCACCACCACGCTTGACTGTAAGCAAGACACACATGTCTTTGTACTCCTCATCTGGTTGCTGCCACACACGCTTGACACCATCTGAACCAAATACGTTTATCTTGGTCTCATCAGACCACAGGACATGGTTCCAGTAATCCATGTCCTCAGACTGCTTTACTTCAGCAAACTGTTTGTGGACTTTCTTGTGCATCATCTTTAGAAGAGGATTCCTTCTGGAATGATAGCCACGCAGACCAATTTGAAGGCAACCTCTGGATATGACGCTGAGCACATGCACTCAACTTCTTTGGTTGACCATGGCAAGGCCTGTTCTGAGTGGAACCTGTCCTGCTAAACTGGTGTATGGTCTTGGCCACCATTCTGCAGCTTAGTTTCAGGGTCTTGATAATCTTCTTATAGCCTAGGCCATCTTTATGTAGAGCAACAATTATTTTTTTCACATCCTCAGAGTTCTTAGACATGCGGTGCCATGTTCAACTTCCAGTGACCAGTATGAGAGAGTGAGAGCGATAACACCAATTTTAACACACCTACTTCCCATTCCCACCTGAGACCTTGTAACACTAATAAGTCATATGACACCGGGGAGGGAAAAGGGCTAATTGGGCCCAATTTGGACACTTTCTCTTAAGGGTGTACTCAATTTTGCTGCCAGCGGTTTAGACATTAATGGTTGTGTGTTGCGTTATTTTGAGGGGACAGAAAATTTACACTGTTATAAAAGCTGTACACTCACTACTTTACATTGTAGAAAAGTGTAATTTCTTCAGTGTTGTCACATGAAAAGATATAATAAAATATTTACATAAATACTGTAGATCACTCAGCGGGGAATGTTTTTTCTCAACAAAAGTGGAGTTACGCTTTAAAGAAGAACACCAGCTTTTCCCTCCCAAAACAACAGATGCAATGTGCATGTAAATGAATCACAACCCCAGTTTCAGATTATGTGCAACTTACCTCCTTTAGCTGTATAAAGCAAGTTTCTGTGTCTGTGATGTCACTCCTTCTCCTGGTTAAATTTAAAATTTCTCTGACTTCCTGATTCATTCCTTTTCTAGTCTTGATACTGCATGTCCTAAGATCCTTTGAGCCTCTGTGGTTTCAGGGCGGGCTATAGGAGTCACTTGTAGCAGTTTTGGGAGTGATGTGGGTGGGTCCTTGGGTTACTGTGGGTGATTCTGGGCCTACTTGTGGGTGGTGAAAGGAGAGTATTGGAATTCTGCTCTTACCAATCACTCCATTCCTCTCTGCAGTGAACAGAGTGCTGTACAGCAGGAAGCTTACAAACCATCTCTTGGACAAGGAATATGCTATTCTTGCTATAAAGGGCACACAAATATAAGACTGATCGCATGGTCATGGTTTCCTGTTCTGATCTCATTCTTTTTAATATAGATAAAGCAATTTGTCTTTGTTGAAAACATGACTTGTAATGTGTATATAGTGTTTGCACACACCACACACACAAAACTCAATTTAGTCACACACAAATCTTTAGCTGTAAAATGTATGTGTAGTCACCAAACACACTAAAATTATTGTGAGCAGAAATGCCCACTCCTACTATACACATAATGTGAATGGGGCCTTAGATACAAGAGATCACCTACCATACTAGAATCATTGCAGTCTTAGGGCTTGTTAAAATGAATGGTGTAAAAATGCAGCACAACCGCAAGGTTTTACTGACCCCCCAACTGCTCCCCCTTTAGCTGAAGGGGTAGTGGCTAGAGGTGAACACATGCCACGACTGCGATACTTTACTTCATGGCTGTGGTGGGAACTATACCTCCTGTTGTGCTTGGTGAGCACTACTGCCTGCCAGACACAATGCAATTGCCCACAATGTGCATGTTTGCAGTGCAGTATTGCAGCATTTAGGGGGTTAAAATAGGTGATGAGGAGGTGATACAACTACTTCCCACTGGTCGGCATATTTAACTGGGCAGGACTGAATTCTAATTGTGATTCATTCAATCCTGTCCAGCAGCAGCACAGCGAGCTATCAGAACAGACTGTGTATAAATGGGTTTATTTCTTGTATAATGTTGTGATCTGTGAGGCTGGATTTGGGAGGTTTAGACCTTACTGTTACTGTGACTGGGTCGGACTGCATGCTAATTAGACTTGTGCAATTAATTTTGTTTTTCGTTTTTTTTCGTTATTTTCGTTCATTCGTTATCAACAAAACAACGAAAATCCGAAAAAAACTAATTAGAAACAACGAATCTACGAAAGAAGAAAGTCCGAAAAACGAAAACAGGAACAACGAAAATCAAAATGAACGAAAAAATTCGTACATTCGTAACTTTTTTTTTTATTGTTGAATTGGTAATTTTCCGTGTCCCTTACAATGGCGCTGCTTAACGTGCCTCGAATGGTTTGAACGAAAAAATTCATACATTCGTAACTTTTTTTTTTTTTTTTTTTTCGATTCGTAATTTTTCGTGTCTCTTACAATGGCGCTGCTTAACGTGCTTCGAATGGATTGAACGAAAAAATTCGTACATTCGTAACTTTTTTTTCGATTCGTCATTTTCCGTGTCTCTTAAAATGTAATAATAGCATACACATTACATAAAATTATGAATTATGCTCCGATTACGAATGTTACGAATGTTACGAATGTACGAATAAATACGAATGCATCCGAATTTCGAATAAACGAAAATTAAACGGAAAAACGAATCAACGAAAAAAGAACTCGTTACGAATACGAACACCGACGACGTACGAATTTATGAATCGTTACGAATCAACAGAAACGAAAAAAACAAAACTAAAATAAACCAATTTTTTTGTTGTGCACATGTCTAATGCTAATTAGGATGTATTCAACCATCCCACCCACCATCAGAGCTGTGAAGGAAGTTACATCATTTGTTTGCACAGTCTCCAAGACTATAGAGGGATGTATTTTAGGCTAGAGATGCAGCAGGATGTGACTGTGGAAGGGACTCAGGCTATACAGAATGTCACATGGTACAAAGCCACAACTAAACCCAGAATATCAGGGGGTCTGCAGACAACAGAGCAACATGGTACTGATCTATGCTGGGATTGATCATTCCATTCAGTTTTAGTGAAAAGAAAGCTGGAGTTCAGCTTTAAGGCTGCATTTACACCTGAGCGTTTTGTCGCCTGAAGCCTGAAGCTACAAAACGCTAGAGGGGAAAAAATACATTATTCTCTATGGAGATGGTTCACATCTCCACATCTCCACTACGCCTGAAGCTCAAACAAGTTCCGGACCCTTTTTTGTCGCTCGAATCGGGCAGATTTGGGCGTTTTTCTTCTTTTTACATTGGTGACCTTTTGCTCTGCATAAAATCGCGGCAAAACGCAGTAAAAAACGCTGCAATTTGCACGACTTTCTGCCTGAAAATGCTACACTCAGGTGTGAATGCAGCCTAAAGTGGTTGTAAACCCTTTACAAACACTTTTGACTACAGGTAAGCCTAAAATAAGGCTTACCTGTAGCTACCCCGGATATCTTCTAAACCTGCACAGTTTAGGAGATATCCCCTGTATCAGCATGTGCCAACATCATCGGTACATGCGCACTGAAGCAATGGCATGTTTGTCTTGCAGGTTTTTTGGGGTTTTCTTTTTTAGGGGGGGGGGGGGTTACAACCACTTTAAGGTGGTTTTGGTCATCAGAAAATGCTTGCCTGCCCATGTCTTCTACATCTGGATCACATCTGTATGTCTTTAGGATTTAGCTTACTATGGCAGACATCCATTGGCTGAGCTATGTTAGGGACAAGTTGATCAGCCAGGATGCTACTGTTTTTCCTCAGGAAAAGGCCAGATTTAGAAATGTCTATGAAGCTCTCAACCTCTCCTCAGCATTAGTATAGCATTAGCATAGCACAATCATCTCCTTAGAAAGATCATTTGGTTGCCAGACATTATCCAAAGACTAAACCATTAATATGTGTGGGTATCTTTGGTATGCACAGTTCTTAACCCTCCTTGTCAATATTCACAAGCATCTACCCAAGCTATTTATACATTTCATCCTTCGGCTCATTGAACCCTGACTTGCTGATTACATTAGCTAAGCAGAAGGGACATGGTTAAATTTCTTGAAGCTGAATTTATATTTTTTTAAATCTGAAAGGACAACACCTCCCTTTCAATTTCCATAACTTAGTGAACAAGTCTCAATATGAAATATAGTTGATAGCTTCAGCTTTCATATGGTTACTTACAAAAGCTGGAATTTAGATTTAATGCACATAAGAAGAAAAACAAAATACTGCTTGTAACAACCGATTAAATTATTGCTTAATGCTGCAAAAATTGCTGCCACTGCAGTTTAGAAACATTAACAACACAGTGATTTAGGAATGGTTTTCTATTGCATTTATCTCAAGGTTTTATCTCACAAGATTTCCATCACTGCCTTTGAGGAACACGAAAAATATTATGATAAATTTATTTCTTGCAATCAAATCTGGTCTATTATTGGGCAAAGCTTCATCTAGCGATTAATGCAATATATTAACTGAAATGACTGTATCATTATATAATAAATAGTGCTGATAAATATTATGTCAATGTAACAGTAACTCTATATTAGAAGATTAATACCACAGGCTGCTGCACATAGTTTATCTAGCCCTATTTACCCAGCTCCTTGCATAAGCCTATGATTACTTCTTTCACTGCATTATATATTTTTCTATGACAGCCTGTAAATTCCTGTCCAGGTCTGAAGAGAGGACATGGGCATTTTGGCAGATGCTCATAGAACATCTTGGCTGTTTTATAGAAAACTACACTTAAAATTTAGAGTCTTCTTCCTTGGAGAACACCACTGAAAGACTGCATTGAGTTTGACAGACAAACCTATCTGCAAAGGTGTCATGTACAAATTGCAGCACCATACAGTACAGTCTATGTGACACTTCATAGGGACATTACAGAGATAGATCACTAAATCAATAAGCCAAGCAACAGGGTTGGATTGGGAAGGTGGATCTATGTGGGAGTGGGGTCTGTACTGGGTGGGTTGCCTGGGGGTGTACTGGAAGTCTCTTTACTGAGGGGGTAAGCTGGGAAAAAGGGTCTGTGCTGAGAGAGGTTTTGGGCTGTGGGGGGAAATCTGTACTGGGTGGGGAAATGGGGCTTTTGGGGCAGATCTGTACTATCTGTACTATATGGGATTGCCAGAGGGAGACTTGCAATGGGTGTATCTGTATCTGTGTATCACACACTCCTGGCCATTGCACTCTACATTACATAGAAAAATAAATATCTGCACTTGTCCTAAATGCTGCTGAACACTATACCTTTGATACTAGGCACATATAAACAAATAAACAAGTGCAGAGCATAAATCAAACTCTGTGACTAAACAAAATTAAAATTAATAAAAGACAATCCTATGATGGGAGACATTAATAAATATATAAATAATGTCCATAAAAGTCCAGAAAGCACACAGTGAAATAAACTTAGGCCCTGATGACATCACTTCTGATGAAACATGTAGGGCAGAGCTATGCACACATACTACTGAGCAGTGAGCATGCACAATTGATGTTCGTCCATTTTGGTTACTAGAAACACTTATTTTCGTCATCGGCGTTTTTAAATGCTGTTCACAGTCGACATTAATGTAAGTGCAATACCTTTTAATAAAATTGGATGTTTTACAATACTTTACTATGTCGAGGCTTTATCTTGCATATCTTATGACCCATTGATTGTGGGTCAGGACTCATTGGATTGTCTTTCAAGAGTGGATGTCCATGATCCTGCTACAGGATCTATCCTCATCATTTGATTGAGCGTTTTTTGACTGCCCTGTACAAGGGGTTCACTGGCACTCTGGTAAGCCTCTGGATATTTCCTCAGTGTCACATTGGCTATCCCTGGACTCAGTGGCAGCTGGTGTTCAATAATTTTGGGGGGGTGGGCAGCGAGCTAACACCACCCCCCCCCACGCGGGAGACAGGGACGGCGGTGATCACAACTGTCCTAAGACTCCCTGGCCATTCAGGGCTTCCTGATTGGCCGGGACAAGAATGAGAAAGACAATAGCAAATATGAATTCACTATTGTCACACAAGTGGGTGGGCTCGGGGCGATACCCTCCAGCCTCGGAGCTACAGACACCACTGGAGCGGCAGGGGACTATCTCATCACTGCTGCCCAGCCCAGAACCGAGGGAACATCCAGTACAGCTGAAGAGAACAAACTTTTAACCAAATGGCTGATTACCATTGCCAAAATGTGAGTGTATTTTAAAGCAAATGAAAGCTCTTTTTAACTAATTTATTACACTTAGTGCTGCGCTGCTCTTTTTCTCCTCTCCTTTTACAGCCTGGAGCAGCTCTGTGACATCAGCTGCCAGCAGCTAATTCTGGGACACAGGAGGGCAAAAGTAAGTGTACTCCTTGGAACCAGAAGAGCAATATGGCCAAAAAAGCTTTGGCCATACTTCTCTTTTAAGCACACCCATATATAATTATGCCCACCTTCCATTGATCTCATCCACTTTTAGCTACATGTTCTGTGTATACAGTGAGTAGATTCAACAGACGTTAGAGTACTCAGCGGAAAGAACAGTGTAAAATAATGTTTTATGCTAAATGTATTTTCAATATTGTTTTTTCACTGTATTCTGTGCAAGAGCCTTTGGGTTTAACAGTGTATCTTTAAAGAAGATGTATGGGGGTTAATAAAAAAACAACAACATACATGCTCATTTCAATGCTGCAGCATTGCTGGGATGCCAAAGCTGTCCTCCAATGGCTCTAAGACTGAGAACGATTGCATGACCGCTGATTGCTAAGTTCTTGGGCCTCTCAAAGTGGAGATTGGTGACTGTCAGTCACCGCTCTCCACTCTGTTGCTCCAGAGCTCACTGGAGCACTGGACAAGAGAGGAGGCGGGCGCATCTATTTATTTATGAAATGGTTGGTTTGTAGATGCCTTTAGGTGTATAGCGGTTAGTTGGATATACAACATCATCTGACCATGTTCAGTCACCACAGGTGGTGGACAGTTCCATAAACACATAGGATTAAATAGGATAAGAATTTATGTTTGAACCTATAGAGAGAGAAAGTGCAAATAATAAACCACAGAGCTAAATATTAAAGTGTATCTAAAGCCAAATCATTTTTGTTTGAGCTGGGAAGTCTTAAAACCGCTGTCTGTTTTTTTCTTTTTTTTTTTTTACAATATATTTGCCTGTTGGGAAGATTTAGCTTCTCTGTTTGTCCTGGTCTATTGTCAACAAGGCGAAAGGTGATATGAAATACAAACTATTACATTTCGAAACTCAATAGGAATAGTAGAGCAATTTTCCAATAGGGAAATCTGCTACAGTGAGAATTATCCTAAAGGGGGCCTTTAGTAAGATTTTCTCTCACCTCCTGTTATGTCGCTGGGATAGAAAGTAAAAGAAAATCTCTTAAATAGGACAAAGACAGCAACAAGAAAACAAATGTCAGATTAGCCATTACCTACTAAAGCCAAACCAAATAAGAGTTTGGTTTTAGGTATACTGCAAAATAGGGGTGCCCAACCGCTGGCCCTCTGATGTGGCCCTGCTCTGGGATTGCAGGTCAGCAAGCCCAGAGAGCGGGTTCACGACCCGCCATCTCCCATCTATATTTCAGCACATATTTGAGTTTGTCTTAAAGACAAACTTGTTAATTAACTAACCCCTGACCCTGCCTTTTTCCATAGCCAATTAAACTAACCTACATAGACCTCCCAGAACAGGACATTCTGCTTCTGCAGTATGGGTAAATCACATTCAATTTCATGGGACATCAGTGCACAGGAGAAAGCAAGTCAGCCCTAGTTGTTTACTGAATAACACGGGAGGCCATCACTCTCAAAGAAGGTAAATGCGGGCCTGCAGAAATAGAGGGAGGATGGTTTCGTGGTTGGTGGAAGGTTAGATAATTAGAAACTGGTCTGATAAAGCTGAACTGCAGGCACAAAACCCTTTATTGAAATGAATTGCTCAATAGTCACAATTGATATAAACCCACTTTATGTGCATCAAATATCTTTGCAAACCAGATATGTAAAAATAGTGGTGACACCATAGGCTACCTTAAAGGAATATCATTACCAGCTTCTTATAATAATGATGATAAATAGAAAGGGTCAAGGCATATGGGCACCACAGGTGTTTAAATAGTTCAATACATCTTTAATTGCAACAGTAAAAAGTCCCAGTAGTATTGAATGTGTTTTGGAGGCCCTTCATCAGGCCTGAGGGGTACAACACTTAAATATTTGTTGATAGACAGTCACTGGGGATCACAGGAAACATTAAAGCAACTGGGATGCCAGGGGCACACAGAGTTTCAGCAAACACTGGAGACAGGGAGATGCACAGATAATACAGAGGATGCTTGGAATCAGGAATGCTGAGGGTCACAGGTAGGGATGAGCCGAACACCCCCGGGTTCGGTTCGCACCAGAACCCGCGAACGGACCTAAAGTCCGTGCGAGCATAAGAACCCTATTAGTTACAATGGATGCGAACGTTCAAAATCAAAAGTGCTAATTTTAAAGGCTAATATGCATGTTATTGTCATAAAAAGTGTTTGGGGACCTGGGTCCTGCCCCAGGGGACATGTATCAATGCAAATGTAATGTAAACGGCAGCTTTTTCAGGAGCAGTGATTTTAATAATGCTTAAAGTGAAACAATAAAAGTGTAATATTCCTTTAAATTTCGTACCCGGGGGTGTCTATAGTATGCCTGTGAAGGGGCGCATGTTTCCTGTGCTTAGAACTGTCCCTGCAAAAAGTGTAATTTTTGCAGGAAAAAAGGCTATTTAAAATCACTCGCGGCTAATGAATTGACGCCTCCCGTAACACAGAGAACAGTCATTCATTGAAAGCCATTCATAAAAAAAAAGTCATTGATAAAAAATAAAAAAGCGTGGGGGTCCCCCCAAATTCAATAACCAGGCCCTTCAGGTCTGCTGTGGATATTAAGGGGGACCCCAGCCAAAAAAAAAAAATGGCGTGGGGTCCCCCTCAAAATCCATACCAGACCCTTGAGATCTGGGATGGATTTTAAGGGGAACTCCGGACAAAACAAAATGGCGTAGGGTCCCCCTCAAAATCCATACCAGACCCTTATCCGAGCATGCAACCTGGCAGGCCGCAGGAAAAGAGGGGGGACGAGAGCGCCCCCCCTCCCTCTTGAACCGTACCAGGCCACATGCCCTCAACATTGGGAGGGTGCTTTGGGGGTCTGAAACCCCCCAAAGCACCTTGTCCCCATGTTGATGAGGACAAGGGCCTCGTCCCCACAACCCTGGCCATTGGTTGTGGGGGTCTGCGGGCGGGGGGCTTATCGGAATCTGGAAGCCCCCTTTAACAAGGGGACCCCCAGATCCCGGCCCCTCCCTGTGTGAAATGGTAAGGAGGTACAAAAGTACCCCTACCATTTCACCAAAAATATGTCAAAAATGGTAAAAAAGACAGGAGACGGTCTTTGACAATTCCTTTATTAAAATCTTCTTTCTTCTGGTCTTCTTCCTTCTTCCTTTCTTCATCCTTCGGTTTCTTCATCTTCTCCTTCTGGAATCTTCTTCCATCTTCTTCTTCCTTCATCTTCTTCCTCCGATCCGCTTCTTCTTGCTCTGGTCTTCTCGTCCGGCATCTTCTTCCACGGCGTCCGGGTCTCTTCTTGGGCCGCTCCACGCAATGGGAGGCTCCCGCTGTGTGAGGCTTCGCTGCGTCTGACAGGTCTTTTATAACGGAGGGCGGGGCCATCTGGTGACCCCGCCCCCTCTGACCTCATGGGGAAAGCCATAGGAATTCCCCATGACGTCTCCGTGCATCAGAGGGGGGCGGGGTTACCAGGTGGCCCCGCCCTCCGTTATAAAAGACCTGTCAGACGCAGCGAAGCCTCACACAGTGGGAGCCTCCCTTTGCGTGGAGCGGCCCAGAAGAGACGCCAACGCCATGGAAGAAGATGCCGGACGAGAAGACCAGAGCAAGAAGAAGCGGATCAGAGGAAGAAGATGATGGAAGAAGAAGATGGAAGAATATGCCGGAAGGAGAAGATGAAGAAACCGAAGGATGAAGAAAGGAAGAAGGAAGACCAGAAGAAAGAAGATTTTAATAAAGGAATTGTCAAAGACCGTCTCCTGTCATTTTTAAAAAATTTTGACACTTTTTTGGTGAAATGGTAGGGGTACTTTTGTACCCCTTACCATTTCACACAGGGGGGGCCAGGATCTGGGGGTCCCCTTGTTAAAGGGGTCTTCCAGATTCCGATAAGCCCTCGCCCGCAGACCCCCACAACCAATGGCCAGGGTTGTGGGGACGAGGCCCTTGTCCTCATCAACATGGGGACAAGGTGCTTTGGGGGGTCTCAGACCCCCAAAGCACCCTCCCAATGTTGAGGGCATGTGGCCTGGTACGGTTCAGGAGGGAGGGGGGGCGCTCTTGTCCCCCCTCTTTTCCTGCGGCCTGCCAGGTTGCGTGCTTGGATAAGGGTCTGGTATGGATTTTGAGGGGGACCCCACGCCATTTTTTATTTTTTTTTGGCTGGGGTCCCCCTTAATATCCATAGCAGACCTGAAGGGCCTGGTTATTGAATTTGGGGGGACCCCCACGCTTTTTTTTTTATTTTTTTTTTTATCAATGACTTTTTTTTTATGAATGGCTTTCAATGAATGACTGTTCTCTGTATTACGGGAGCCGTCAACTCATTAGCCGCGAGTGATTTTAAATAGCTTTTTTTCCTGCAAAAATGACACTTTTTGCAGGGACAGTTCTAAGCACAGGAAATGTGCGCCCCTTCACAGGCATACTATAGACACCCCCCCAGATGTGATACTGCAATGCTGTACTAACAGCACGCACACACTATTCCCCAGAATCATAGCACATAATGTCAGCAGTCAGCAGCACATAACACTGACACGCTGACACTGACAACACAATATGCGAGGCCGCCGGCGCGGCGGCCTTTTATACTGTGGGGCGTGTACTAAACCCCCTGAGCTATAATTGGCCACAGGCATCCTGCCTGTGGCCAATTATTGCTCTCCTCGCCGCTGGCTCTTTGATTGGCCAAGCATGCGGGTCACAGTGCATGCTTGGCCAATCATCAGCCAGCAATGCACTGCAACTGGCGCATTGCGGGCCGCTCGCATCACACGAATTTGATGCGAGCGGCCCAAATAGTTCTGGGCTCGCCGAGCGGGCGAACGCCCGAAGTTCGATTCGAACATGGGTTCGAATCGAACACCGGGCTCATCCCTAGTCACAGGGAGTTACAGAGGTACATGGAAAAAAGTGTAGCGCTTTGGTTGTAATAATCAAACAAGTGTATACTCAATACAGATATAAGTGTTGAAAATATAACTCAATACATGAAGAAAGTGAGTTAAATGAATATAAATAAATAATAAATTAATGTGATCATCCAGAAACTGATTCAAAAACAGTTTTTTTAAAGTGATAAAATCCTTCACACTCTCCCAAGAGTGCGATGTGACATAAAGTTCAAATATAAAGTGATAAACGGTGAAAATCCAGCCTCTGGTATGACACTTAGAAGGACACTAGAATGACACCACCACCACCACAGTAAAAGGAGGAGGCTTACCGGACAGAAATGACCTGGCGGGGCTTACGCCTTCCAAGTCAAACGGGCCTGTTGGTTACAATGAACCCAATGATGATCAGATGTTCCGTCTCAGGGGGAAGGGACTTCAAACAATCTGGTAGTTGCCACCGGATATCCAGTTACCAGACGGGAATAGGAGGCTCATATATATTACGCCATGCAAATAAAAAACTTGCATAGCGTGATACAGTTTAAAATATTTATTAAAAAATTTAAAAACCCCAGATGATGACTGTGTAAGTCGAAACATGTTGGGTGGACCCCTTTACAGACATCGCTACTGACTGTTATATGCTATATACGATCGACCTAAATGTGAGTGTTCAATTTTATTTTTTACATTTTTTAATAAATATTTTAAACTGTATTCATTCATTTGTTATTTATTTATATTCATTTAACTCACTTTCTTCACGTATTGAGTTATATTTTCAACACTTATATCTGTATTGGGTATACTCTTGTTTGAGTATTGCAACCAAAGCCCTACACTTTTTTCCGTTTATTATTGTAAGCTATTTTGTCCATAGCAGTGTTGGCAGCTAGGTTGCACGTATATTCATTTGCACAGTGCAGTATTTGCCCTTTTTTCTTTTTACACAGTTACAGAGGTACACTGGGAACACTGAATAAGTTGAAGGTAGGAAAGATGAGGATCACGGATGCACTGGGGAACACATGAGACACTACATCAACTGAGATGTCAGAGGCACGTGGAGACTCAGCAGACACTTGGAGCCACAGTGGGCATGGCAGCTAGCATGTTGATGTGTTGTTCAAAAGCTGAGCAACATGTGCACTAGCCCTTTAAAGAAGAGGCTGAGCTGTGAATGGTGTAGAAAGCTGGTGGCAGCACGCTGGAATAAAGAGCTGGCTCTGGAACGTGGAGCAGTTTAGTGTGACAAATATAAACTGTAATGACAGAGAAATGTTTGCAGAAAATGTTTATTACTGGATTTCTGCATGGGTCTGGAAGAAATACACAAAGCAGACCAAGATTCAAGTAGGAATACACACACCTCTAGACATGTACGGAGCTGTAGTGAAAGGGAAGCGTAGTGCAGACATGACAGGGTGCAAGTATTACTGGGAGGTAGAAAATAGGGATGGTATATTGATAAAGGGGGCTTACCTGATTGGAGTCCAGTAGAAAGGGGGTGGAGTATTGTTGATTGGGTTGGTGGGGAGCACAGAAAGGTCACCAGTCCAGAGTCAGCAGGATAGGAGAAACGTTGGAGCAGCACCCTAGAAAAGATGAGTGGGTTAGAGCAGTTATGGGAGCAGCTTAGGAATGCAGCTGAACTACATGGCAAAGACTGGCTGCAGAGCCAAATTGCGGCCAATTTACAGGGGGTAGGGCAGTTAGACAGGGACCCCCCTTTGCGGCCTTGGAGGTCTAGGCCTCCAGTGCGCCTGAGCTCAGACAATACCCCCCGGACTCAATGCCGGCTTGGGAGCCCCAGTTGGGCCCCTTCAGGCCCCCCTGCTAAGCAGACACCCCCGTCGGCGGGCAGGGGGCCTAGAAGGAATCCCCATCTACGGCAAAGTCCCAGGGCGGGGGGGTCACTCACCAGCCTAGGCCGCAAGCCTGCCACGTGGGAGAACGGGGTCGTCGGGTGCCGGCCTTGTCGGAGAAGCGGCCGGCGGCCTGCCACGTGTGGGCGCCATCTTGCCTCCAGGAGGAGTGCCAGCGCCATTCGCAGAGCGGTAGTTGGGTGGCCACGCCTCCAGGCCTAAGTCCGGGTCTGGGAGGGAAGGCCGTAACGGCGCGAGCACGCTGGCGGCGGCGCAGATTGATGACGCCAGCGGATTTGACGTCAGTGACGAGGGCCGGAAGACAAACAACAAAGATGGCGGCCACCAGCAGACCGGACAGGAAGCGGCCCGGAGGCGGCCTGGGGTAACTAGCGGAGTGGTACATAGGCCTGGGACGAGGATCGTGACGGGCAGGAGAGCAGCTGTGAGAAAGGGGAGCTGATGGACGAGGAGGACAACCCGGCGGAAGCATCGAGAGAGACGGCTGGTGGGCCCTCCAGCCTACAGCAGCCAGGTAGGAAACAGGGGCTCAAGCGGCAACAAGGGGTTACTGGGGGTGGGGGGTGGCCACAGGCATGGAATTACAGGGGGGGGTTGGGTGGAGAGGGGGGGTGCTAGAGATCCTAAAGACTTTACTGAACAGGTTGGGCGGGGGGGCACTACAGGTCCCAGCCCCGGTCAATCCTTGGGTGGCCCCCGACGCTGGTAACACAGGAGCAGGGGGTCCCTTCAGGGCAGGCGCCAGTGGTTGCTGTGGAGACACAGACGGAGACGTCGCAGGACAGCGGGAGTGTAGCCGCGGGAACGACGGACAAGGATAAAGAAAAAGAAAAGGACGCGGAGAGGATTCGCTTGGCGGATGCGGCTCGCTGCAAAGTATATGTGTGCTTTGAGGGACCGTTGGGGGCGCATTTGAAGAAAGAGGTGAGGGAGAAGATATGGAAAGATGAATTTGTGGAAATTTTTTCTTTGCTCCCATTAGAGAAATTTAATTTGGACAGGGTCAAGCCGGACGAGAGTAAAAAAGAGGAGGAGGAGAAGCGCAGGTATAGGCTTATCCCATGCACGTTCGCAAATTGGTTGCAAGCATTTGCGATCCTTGTGAGCGTGATAGGCGAGAAGGCGCCAGAACATTGTTCGGCACTGTTCTGTTACTTAGAGGCGATTAGTGAGGTCCATAGGGTGTACGGTGGGCTTGCATGGCTTCGTTATGATGAGCAGTTTCGTCAGCAAAAGGCTGTTCGTCCGGCCATAAGATGGGACCATAAGGACATCAGCCTATGGATGAAGTTGATGACTTCTTCACGGGCTGCTGGACAGTTTTTTTCAGGGGGGGGGGGGGGGGCGGCGGCACCTCCTCAGCAGGATCGCCAGGCCCAAAAAAGAAAGGGGTTTGCTGGCAGTTTAATGACGGAACAAGCAAGTATGGGAACTCCTGTCGTTACAAACATGAGTGTTCCGGATGCAGTGCAGCACACCCCTTCTCGTGATGTTTCCGACAGGCAAGAAATCGCACCGGGGACTTCGCTGGAAAAAGGGATGAAGCCGGTGAATCTGGAAAGGATGCTGCCTTTCCTAAGTAGGTATCCCGATCGGGCTGCGGCCGGGTTGCTAGAAGTGGGTTTTCGTGAAGGGTTTAGGATTCCGAGTACGTTGAGGGAGGTTCCCCCAGTTTCGGATAACTTGCGGTCGGCGTTACTGCATAGGGAGGTGGTTTCGGGTAAATTGGCTAAGGAAGTGGCTCTCGGCCGGATGGCGGGTCCATTTTCAGTCCCTCCGGTGTCCGATTTGGTGGTTTCTCCCTTGGGAGTTGTGCCCAAGAAGGAACCAGGGCAATTTCGGATGATTCACCACCTGTCGTACCCAACGGGTGGTTCGGTAAACCAGTGTTTCTCAACTCCAGTCCTCAAGGCACCCCAACAGGTCATGTTTTCAGGATTTCCCTCAGATGAAACAGCTGTGGTAATTGCTAAGGCAGTGAAACTGATAAAATCACCTGTGCAAAATAATGGAAAGCCTGAAAACATGGCCTGTTGGGGCGCCTTGAGGACTGGAGTTGAGAAACATTGCGGTAAACAATGGTATTGACCCGCAAGCTTGTGCGGTTACCTATACATTGTTTGACGCAGCGGTTTCATGGGTGCGCAAATATGGGAAAGGGGCCCTGATGGCTAAAACGGACATGGAATCGGCATTCAGATTGTTGCCGGTTCATCCCCAAAGTATGCATTTGCTAGGTTGTTGTTGGAAAGGATCGTATTTTGTTGATCGCTGTTTGCCTATGGGTTGTTCGATTTCGTGTGCCCTATTTGAAACTTTTAGTTCCTTTTTTGAATGGGCAGGTAGAGAGACGGCCGGGGTGAATTCCGTCATCCATTACCTGGATGACTTCCTTTGTGTCGGTCCCCCGTGATCTCGCGGCTGCGGGATCTTGCTGGGGACCATTCAGTATCTGGCAGATAGATTCGGTATTCCTTTGGCGGCGGACAAAACTGAGGGCCCGGCCTCAGAGTTAGTGTTCCTGGGAATCACAATTGATTCTATTGCAATGGAATGTAGGCTGCCCGTGGACAAGGTGGTGGCGTTGAGACAGGAAGTCAAGGTGGCACACGGTAAACGCAAGCTTAGGTTAAAGGAAGTGCAGTCGCTCCTGGGTACATTGAATTTTGCCTGCTGGATTATTCCGATGGGTCGGGTGTTTTGCAGGAGGTTGGCGGCAGCTACCGCCGGGGTGAGGATGCCCAATCACTTTATTAGATTGTCCAAAGAGTTGAGGGAGGATCTGAGAGTGTGGTACTCGTTCCTGGTGGATTTCAATGGGCGATCGCTGGTGATGGAGGGGCCGGTCAGCAACGCTGACTTGGAATTATTTACCGATGCGGCGGGTTCAGCGGGATACGGAGCTTATTGCCAGGGGAATTGGAGCATGGGGCCTTGGCCGGAAGAATGGAGAGTGGCAGGGTTCAGAAGAACCTGGCATTGCTGGAGCTCTTCCCCATACTAGTGGCGGTGGTGTTATGGGGGGATAGACTGAGGAATAGGAAGGTGAGATTCAATTGCGATAATATGGGGGTGGTGGTGGCCATTAATAACATATCAGCCTCATCCCCCCCAGTAGTTAGATTGCTACGGCAATTAGTACTAAGTTGTTTGAGATTGAATGTGTTCATGTATTTATATCCCGGGGATCGAGAATAAGCTAGCGGATGCTGTATCTCGTTTCCAGTGGAAGGAGTTCTGCAGACTGGCGCCGGAGGCAAACGCGACGGGGGACCCATGCCCGCCGGAATTGTGGAAGATTGCATTGGGATCATGCATGGATTGATTCAGCAGTCACACAGCGAGAACACTAGGATGGCTTATCAGAAAGTGTGGAGGGAATGGTCCGACTGGTTGGTAGAGGTAGGAGGGTCAGAAGACCCTGGGGGGTTGGTGCATTGGGTGTTGTGCTTCATTTGCATCAATTATGCGAAAAGGGTGTCGGGTACAGCGATGAGCAAGAATCTGTCCGCCTTAGCATTTCGGCTCCAGTATAGGGGGCTGCCAGACGTGACCAAGAGTTTCTTGGTGCGTAAAGCCTTGAGGGGTTATAGGAGGGGTTTCGTGCGGAAGGACTTCAGGCACCCTATTTCATTTGCAGTGTTAAGCGTTTTATTAGAACAGGTAGAAAAGGTGTGTTCCACAGTTTTTGAAATAAAACTTTTCCGAGCTGCCTTTTTATTAGCATTTTTCGGGGCGTTGAGAATTGGGGAATTGGTGTCGCCATCAAAGTCTATACCGGGGGGTTTAGGGTTCGGGGATGTTACGTGGGCGCAGTCATCAGTGGTGCTCTGGATTAGGAGGTCAAAGACAGACCAGCTGGGTAGAGGTGCAAGGGTTGAACTGTTCCCGGGGTCGGAGCCACAGGTATGTCCTGTGACGGCGGTGGGTAAACTTTTGAGGGTACGCCCAGTGGGGTAAGGGGCCTTGCTGATTCTTGAGGATGGCTCGTCCCTATCCAGGTATCAGTTCACAGCAGTATTGAGGAAATGCTTGAAGGCGGGGGATTTACCCCCGGGTGAGTATGCAGCTCATTCTTTTCGGATAGGGGCGGCTACAGAAGCATCCAGGTGGGGTCTCCCGGTGGAAGTCATACTTAAGATTGGTAGATGGGAGTCGGCACGTTACCAGTTATATGTTCGCCCCAACCTTATGTGAAGATGACAGGGGGGGGGGGGGGATATGGGGGATGTTTTATTGTTTCGTAGCCATTGGTTCAGTTTTTAGATGTCGCCTTATTATGTCTTTCAGCGCCAGTATGTCTCATTTGGATTGTGGGACATTCGTACATGTTCTGGGGTGCTAGAAGGGCGGACGTACGGCCGGACGGCAGACAGCTCAGGATGTCCAGGGAGGAAGGCAGGATCCGGTGGATTGGGTTACCGGGTATGATGTGGCACAAGGTTTTACCTGAGGTACACCGGTTTGCAGGGCTGGATCGACCTCCGGACGTTCTGGTCCTGCATGTGGGTGGTAACGATTTAGTGATCCGACCTATGAGGCAGATCATTAAAGACATCCAGTGGGACTTTATTAGACTAAGCACCTCTTTCCCCGACATGATTATAGTATGGTCGGACATTGTGGCTCGCATGTCGTGGAGGGGGGCCCGCTCCTGGGAAAAAATTAACAAGACCAGGATAAATGTAACTAAGGAGGTGGGAAGGTTCGTAGCCCGGAATGGAGGTATAGTGGTCAGGCATTGGGAGCTGGAGGTGGATACTTGGAGGTACCTTAGAGGAGATGGAGTTCACCTCAACCCAGTCGGGATTGACCTGTGGGCTTTGGGTTTAGAAGATGGCATCAGGAGAGCGATGCAGGTGTGGGGGCTGGCACAAGTGTAAGGTGTCACACTTGTCCCACCGTGGCGTTTTGGTTTCCTTGACAGAAGTTATAAAAAGTTACTCAGTAAAGAGGAGTTATTGAAAATGTAGGACCAATCACAGGTATGGAGTCCGCCCGGGTGGTCTGACAGTTGGCCAGACTCACGGGTTAATAAGTTGGGGGTCTGTGGTCAGTTGGCAAGTCCCCGAGGCGAGTTTGCGGCTGGGGATGAATGCCAACAAACGGGATTACAGGCTCAGTAGAAAGTGGTCGTCAGGGATCAGCAACAAAAAGTTTTGATGAGCTGGAATAGAGAGTTAAATAGAAGGTTAAAAGTAAGAATGGTTCAGAAGTTTATAAAGTTTATTGTTTGATTTATTTTAATAAAAGGCCGGACAGGCCATTTACATCCAGCAGGTGTCAGTGTCTTTTTTTTTTTATTAGATGTATAAGTAATATGTTATATACATGTATGGTTTGGGCAGTAAGTTATCTGGCTACCCTAGTCATGTATTTATACAATATTTTTTTATCCCAGGGTTCAGCTTTAAAACTGTGAAATGCAAATGCTAATTTATGGCAACAGACTTATATTGATATACGTATGCATCTGGCAGCAAACTATTTTGTTTTTGTCTTTTAAAAGTCTTACTAAAATACATCTTGAAAAACCGATGCAGCTTATGTATAGTTATTATGGATGTACATGCCCAGCTCTTGAAGAGTGTAGTTCCTGCAAGCAATAGAAATTAGATACAAAAGTGGAAAACATGTTTGCAAGAGTACGATAAGATATACAAATAAAGGAGTTCTAAAATCTTTGGTATTTGCATTGTCAATAGCTATAACATATGGCAGATCAACAATATATTTCTTTGAAGGTTCCGTTGTTGGAAAAGCATGTTGTTTTTGTGAAGATTTATCATCAAAGGTAGAGCTTTCAATGATTTAAACCACTCCCCAACTTGCATGTAAGCACTTTTCTGCCCACTTTTATTTAGGAAAGTTTCTGACAGCAGATTCCTACTCATCACATCAATAGATAGGACAAAAGAAGGCTGGGTGGACACACTCCTGTGCAATCTCTTTATTTGAAATACACGGATATATATAGTGGTGAACTACAGGTACAACTGATGCTTTCACACCAGTGTTGGGTGCTTACTCATAGCTCAAAAAACAGGTGCACATGGACAGGTATATATACATACAAAAAAGATGGTCATCAAATTAACATCTATTAGCAACCAATTACATTTTAATTGAATGTCTTCCTTGCCAAAATGTAACCCTGTTCTAATGAAAACATTTTAATAGATGGACAATTGAAGACTAATCCATCTATGAACGTTACAACAATTAGTTGTCAAAAACTTCTCATGTATTATTGAAAAGCTTTATTTTTAAAACATCATTGTATTTGTAACATGATTTTCCAACACCTAAAGTGTTTTTAATTATAGAGGGGGTCTTAAAAAAACCTAACAACCGTTGGATGGTAACTTGCATTATAACAAACCTATAAAAAACCTTTCTGAAAAAATCCAGAAAAGCCTAGAAAAAACGTAGGATACATATTCCTTATAGACGTGTATTCATGCATAAACCAAGCAGCACAAATAAAAACTATACAGAAGACCTCTACACTATTAGACTATTACCAATTATATTAATTATATTATATTTGTTTTATAGTATTTTTTAAACTTACATCTCTATGGGTACAAAAACATTACTCTAAAATTTTTAAAAAATTATGTATATATATATATATATATATATATATATATATATATATATATATATATGTATGCGCACAAAAATGTTCTAGAATATATATATTAAATTAAATTGAGCAGTTGACACACAAACTTTTTATCAGCTGAATTATCGTACATAATAAAGCTACAATATGTAAACTCTCCATTTTATCCAAGTGACTAGCCCTCGGTTATATTGGTTCTATTTATCATTTTAATTTGTTCTAACATTCATTTTAGTAATAATTTTAATTTAATCACAATTTTAAACACCAATATATAGGGGATTATTTACTAAAGGCAAATCCACTTTGCACCACAAGTGCACTGCAAGTGCACTTGGAAGTGCAGTCACTTTAGATCTGAGGGGGGACATGCAAGGAAAATAAAAAACAGCATTTTTCTTGTACATGATTGGATGATAAAATCAGCTGAGCTTGCCCTCATTTCAGATCTTCCCCTCAAATCTAAAACGACTGCACTTCCAAGTGCACTTGCAGTACACTTGTAGTGCAAAGTGGATTTGCCTTTAGTAAATCAACCCCAAAGTGCATGAGTGCAAATATGTTGGTTAAAACAGATCACGAATCACGGCTAATGGCGTTACTCCACCAAACTATTACTAACCTGCACATAAAAATGTGTATGTAAAAAAGTGTAACAGTAACATTTACATTATACAGTATTTAAATATATTCTATTTTTATTTTTATTTTCATTGTTATTGTTATTTTATTTCTTAGCTGAGATAATAATGGCTGGTGAACTAATAACCAACTACACATTCGTATGTCTTTATTATAATGAGGATTTTTATTCAATTAGCATCCATAACTTCAGTGGAAATGATTTTATTTTATCAAATTGGAACACTACTATCTAGAAAGGCCAAATGTGAGATATCCATTATTCCAAAAAATGGGTTATGTCCCACTCATGGTTAACCCAAGAGGTTTTCTGGTATTAAAATAAAAAATCCAGAAAACGTATTTCCCCCCTCATTGGGACTATAAGATTTTTAACTCCTTGTATATATAAACTGGTTACATACTTGTTGTGTTGTTCATTCCAGTGTTTAGCCACATTTGTCGCATGGTTCTTTTGTATATCATATAGATGATCATGTAAACGATCTCTTAACCTGGGAGTTGTGCGAACAACATACTGAATCGAACACAAATCGCATGTAATAATGTATACTAAATACTTAGTATTACAATTGATAAATTACTTAATTCTAACATCCTTGTTAGTAGTCATGGAGTGAATAAGTTCACCTCTCCTAATATGTGTACAACATGGGCATGTATTACCCCCACACTGAAAGGAACCCCTTAAATTGCAACCAATGTGGGGAATAATGTTAACTTGTATATAAACTTGGATATAAAGTTTTGCATAATGCAGGGGCCCTATGTGAAACTGTTTTAATGCCCTTCAATAAAATCTGTGCGAGTACAGAGTACAGGGAGGTATTTTCTAACCGTGGATTCAACTTTGTTAAACTCCAAACTAAAAGATGTAGAGAAAACTGTGAAATTGCCAAGATTCAATAAATTTTTCTTATCTGAAGAGGTTGTTCTATTACTCATCAAAGCATCTCTTTTTGTATTCTTAGCAATGTTAATGGCTCTATTTAAAGTAGATTCCGGGTATCCCCTATTTTCTTTCATAGGCAATGATTCCATATGGAAATTTTGATCATCACTGCATATTCGCCTGAGTCTAAGGCTCGATTCACATCAATGCATTTTGCTTTTGAGTGTTTTTGCAGTGCTTTTTGCGGTGCTTGCCGCGTTTTTTTACACACGTTTTTACCGCGATTTTGCCGCGATTTGCGTTTTTGTAAAAAAAATTTGTAAAAAAAAAAAAACGCAAAATGCAAATCGCGGCAAAATCGCAGCAAAAATGCGGTAAAAACGCGGTACTTGCGTTTTGGATGCGGGTCCATTGACTTCTATTACATGCAAAACGCTGCATTTTGCATGAAAAAAAGTCCCCAACCCTTTCCAAAAACGCAGAGGCACAAGAATGCATTGATGTGAACATGTTCCATAGGAACCCATGTTAAAAAATTTCCCTGCATTTCTGCAAAATGCAAAATGCATCAAAAAACACGCTAGTGTGAATGGAGCCTTAAAAAATGACCCACTGATATACCTTTAATAGTATGCTTGGAATGGCTAGAAGCAGTTTTTCGGCCTCCTGGCTTACTTTGGCCCACTTAGACCTTCAGTCTGTCTGCCACAAACACATGCAACTTATCCTCCTGGCCATTGTATTTTCTCATTAGCAGTATACACGTTTTCTGCCTCTTGTAGCACTGCCTTTCCCTGTTCTGGTGTCCCACACTCTAATCAAACAGCATTCTAGATCAAAAGGATGTCCTTGAGGCTGGGCACACACCCACACAGCTGCTTCATGCAGGGATCACTCCTGAGGATGTAGGAGCCCTGGCTGCCAGACTGATTGCCCTGTTGTGGGGAAAATAATCACCTGACAATCAGATGTCATCAAAAAGCTCAGATGGTAAACCATACTCATCCATGCCATAATACGCAGCTTTACACATTGACTCGAGATTCGACTATCACACACTAATGATTCTTTATTATTATCACTGAGCAGAAAATTATGGAGTTATCAGGGAAATACCATAAAGGCAGCTCTATTGCACTGTTAGTTCAATCTTTTACCTATAGATATTCTGTATCACTCAAAAGTAGGCAATGTAATGGACTGGGTCACATCAGCCAGGTTACTGTACTCTGTACATGAAAAACATGTGCTTATCCAATATATAAAGCTGCAATGATTAGCTCCTGTGTTAACAATAAAAATAAAGTGGAAAAAAATATTCTTTGTGCTAACTGTGTTATTAATGAATTGTGCTATTTAGTGATCAAAAAATAGCCCCTTGCCCTACACTGGGCTTTTTGTGTATGTATGTATGTATGTATATATATATATATATATATATATATATATATATATATATATATATATGTATGTATATCTTCTCTTGTTCTAGGAGGAGCGAGCCACACAGCGCACTGCCAGCACAGAAACTGGGGTCTCCCCAAGAGCCCCGGGTCCTGTACTAATTATCGGGACCCACAACTCCTGATTCCGGGTCATCTGATTGGCTACCACAGTGATCAGTCACTGTGAAGCCTGCCCCTGTGTTTTTATCTCTCTGTGAATGGAGAGAAAAGATACATTTGTATCTCTCTCTCCCCTTGCAGAGAGAAAAAAAAAGTGTGTGTAAAAAAAAAAATATGAAAATGAAAACAATAAAGACAAAATATCTAGATCAAGGTTTCATCTAGGTCAGTGTCAGGGTTAATATTTGGGTCAAATAAGGGTCAAAGGTCAGGGTCAGTATATTTTAGGCAGGATTTTTTTTAACTTAGTATCAGTGTCAGTTAGTGTCAATGTGTTTTATGAAGGACATAAAAAAAGCACTATTGTTTCTGGCCTGTACTACGGGTGCGAACAATGAATAACATACACATGCTCGTCCGGAGCAGGAGAATTTATTTTGGGTTATTCTTTGGTGGTAGGTTATGGTAGTAAAAAGAAATACTGTATGCTGGTATATTTAAAAATATATATATATATATTTTTTTTACTATTTTGGGCCAATTGTCTTTTAATAAAAAAGCAAAAAAAAACAGGAGATATTACCATTCATCACCAATGAAACCCCAATTGATATGTACAGTTTTACTTACAAATGACAAAGTAGCAAAATTGTGCTTAGGCATTAATATTTGTTTTACCCTTAGGCGTAAGGGGTTAAACTAAAACAACTGTTCAACATAAAATAAAACAGTTTGTAAGATTGTATCCCCCCCATTTATCACTAACCTTATCAATGACATACAAAATTAGTGCCCGTCGATTGCAATCATGAAAATCACAAAAGTGCCCTGAGTCGCTGTGTTTTTTAAACCCTTTTTTATTATTTTTAATGTGCTGGACTAGCTTTACCGATAGCTTCCTTGTTGTTCTGTCTACGTATTGAAGGCCATATAGGTTCTCTAACACATACCTGTATACCATATTCATACTATCACATGGCCTGCCATCTACTATAACCTCCAGGTCCTTTTCCATCCTAGATTCCCCCAGAAGTTTTCCCCCTAGCGAGTACCTTGCGTTCATATTTTTAGCACCCAAATGCATTACTTTACATTTTTCAACATTAAACCTTATTTGCTGTTTATCCCATCCTCTATATTTTGTGTGGCCACTATTATTTTCCAGCACTGCCTTTACCCTCTTGGGCATGGAGTTCACCAGAGCTTCACAGTTTGCCATTGGAGTCCTCCTGGTGGATGTTAGAGAACCTGCGCTAATAATAGGGTTTAGGTCTGGAGACATGAGGGGGGCAAGGGGGGTCAAGTGCCCCCCCTGGAATCAGCTAGGTGTCCGCACACTAGGTAGGAAAGTGCAGAAAAGTAAATTCAACATGATAAGAGAATGTTTACTTCATAGGAGCTCAGCCTTATTTATTGTTGGGCTGACACCTGGATCTCCTTCCCCGCTGTCACAGGCTGCCTGATTACTTTTATCTTCTGTTATCAGCGAACTGCTTGTGGAATGTGCCTCCAATTGCCATACTGTGGGACCTGTCAGCATAGAATCATAGACTGTGTGTCACCTTACACTGTCATCCTGGTTGGACAACAGGCTGAACCTTCTGTTATCATGTGAAGAGATTTAGCACTTTACTTACCCTGCATGCTTTTGCTTGGCTACTCTAATGCTGCGTACACACGACCAGACTTTTCGACGGACTAGGTCTGACGGTCTTCTCGACGGACTTTCGGCGGAGTTCCGACAGACTTTCCGAATGAATGGGCTTGGCCACACACAATCACACCAAAGTCCGATGGATTTGAACGTGATGACGTATGACCGGACTAGAATAAGGAAGTTCATAGCCAGTTGCCAATAGCTGCCCTAGCGTTGTTTTTTGTCCGTTGGACTAGCATACACACAAATAGATTTTCCGACCGGACTCGAGTCCGTTGGAAAGATTTGAAACATGTTCTATATTTCTAAAGTCCGTCAGAAATTTGGACAGCAAAGGTCCGATGGAGACCACACACGATCTAATTGTCCGCCGGATTCGTTCCGTCTGACCTAATCCGTCGAAAAGTCCGGTTGCCTGTACGCGGCATTAGGGCTCCTTCACATGTGTAGAAGTGACTGTTGCTCCTCTGAAAAGATCCATGCTTGGATCGCTTTTCAGAGCTGTTTAAAGGTGGTGAGGAGGCAATATATTGCCTCCTCACCACCTGATTTAACCCAATAATTGCCATACTGTGGCCACATTGAACTACATTATTCTTTTTCACAACACCACCCACTAAAAGCAACATGCTGTTTAACCAGTCCTATCAGTGCCACATATCAGTGACCAGTGATGTAAGTAACTGAGTTAAAATAAACTGAGTTACGTAACTCAGTTTCTTTAGAGGGTAACTAGTAATCTAACTGATTACTTTTCCCCTCATGGTAACTCAGTTCCCATTACTTTGGCTTAGTTACCCCAATTACATCTACCGTCACTAGATGGCAGTAGTGTAATTCCGGTGTCCTGCCAAAAAAGTTCCCCCGCCGGATAAGGACCCCCTGTACTGCGCAGGCGCAGCGCTTGCGCAGCACGAAGGACTACGGAGCTTCCGAAAATTGCAGAACCTAAACAGCTCTGAGTGAACTCTACACCGCGCAGGTGCAGTTAACATGTAATTGTACGAGGTGATGCCGCACCCTCATGATGCTCGTGCTACTCTGCAAGGGGCGCCTATCGTGTAACTAAGGGGCGGGTCTAGTATTACTGTAACCAAGGGGCGCATTTATTATTATTGTTATATATCCAGCTCTGCCCATTAATTTAACATTCACCCTCTTCTGTAGAAATCCACCCCTTACACGATATAATAATAATAGACCCGCCCCTTGCTTACACGCTATAACAGATCTGCCCCTTGGTTAGAGTAATAATAGAGCAGCCCCTTGGTTACACGATATATAACAATAATAATAAATGTGCCCCTTGGTTACAGTAATACTAGACCCGCCCCTTAGTTACACGTATAGAATATTTAAAAAAAAAAGTCAGTTACTTTGCTGAGTAACTAATTACTTTTCCAATGTAGTAACTGAGTTACTAACGCAATTACTTTTTGGGAGAAGTAATTTGTAACTTAACTAAATTACTTTTTTAAAGTAAGATGACCAACAATGTCAGTGACCATCAGTGCCACCTCATCAGTCCAGCCTATCAGTGCCCGTCAGTGCAGCCTCATCAGTGCACATCAGTGAAGGAGAAAAACTACTTATTTGCAAAATGTAATAATAGAAGCTAAGCAAAACTTTTTTTTTAAATTGTCAGTCTTTTTTGTTTGTTTAGCAAAAAAATAAAAAACCCAGTAGTGATTAAATACCACCAAAAGGAAGCTTTATTTGTGGGAATAAAATTATAAAAATGTTGCTTGGGTACAGTGTTGGATGCCTGCGCAATTGTCATTCAAAGTGCGACAGCGCTGAAAGCTGAAAATTGGTCTGGTCAGGACGGGGGTGAAAGTGCCCTGTAGGCAAGTGGTTAAGCACAGCAACATAGTATAAAGATGTTATTGTGCCCATAAAGCTGCTGTTGTGCGCATAAAGCTGCTGTTGTGCCCATCTTACTATAGCTGCTGTGGTGCCCATAAAGATGCTATTGTGCCTGTATAGAATTTAAGATCTCCACTGGCTTAAGCCAATGCTGCACCACGCAGGTGTAGTTTTTTTTGTAATTGATTGATTGCCTAATTGTATGTTTATTTATACCTTTGCTTGCTGTGGTCGCAGCATATTTTGCATGGTTTTGTATGTGGCTCAGATTGCCACAGCAAAACCAGGTACATTCTCCCCCCCCCAAAAAGTGCCAAATGTGGCAGTGGAAGGGAGGATGATTATCATGCTTTATGTGATAACGATAAAGCCCCTCCCCTTCATGAAATTGTCAAAAGGGGCGGGGCATATGGGTGACCTTAAAATAATGCCCCTCCCCCGAAAAAAGTTCTGCGGACGCCCATGTCTGGAGACATGCTTGGCCAGTCCATCACCTTTACCCTCAGGTTCTTTAGCAAGGCAGTGGTCATCATGGAGGGGTGTTTGGGATCATTATGTTGGAATATTTCAAAGGGAGGGGATAATGCTTTGCTTCAGTATGTCACAGTACATGTTGCAGTCATGGTTCTTTCAATGAACTGTAGCTCCCCAGTGTCGGCAGCACTCATGCAGCCCCAGACCATGACATTCCCACCACCATGCTTGACTGTAGGCAAGACACACTTGTCTTTGTACTCCTCACCTGGTTGCCACCACACACGCTTGACATCATCTGAACCAAATAATATTATCTTGGTTTCATCAGACCACAGGACATGGTTCCAGTAATCCATGTCCTTAGTCTGCTTGTCTTCAGCAAACTGTTTGCAGGCTTTCTTGTGCATCATCTTCAGAAGAGGCTTTCTTCTGGGACTACAGCAATGCAGACCAACTTGATGCAGCATGCGGCGTATGGTCTGAGCACTGACAGGCTGACCCCCACCCCTTCAACCTCTGCAGCAATGCTGGCAGAACTCATAAGTCTATTTCCCACAGACAACCTCTGGATATGATGCTGAGCATGTGCACTCAACTTCTTTGGTAGACCATGGCGAGGCCAGTTCTGAGTGGAACCTGTCCTGTTAAACCGCTGTATGGTCTTGGCCACTGTGCTGCAGCTCAGTTTCAGGGTCTTGGCAATCTTCTTATAGCCTAGGCCATCTTTATCTAGAGCAACAATTCTTTTTTCAGATCCTAAAAGAGTTCTTTGCCATGATGTTCCATGTTGAACTTCCAGTGAGCAGTATGAGAGAGTGAGTGCGATGGTACCAAATTTAACACACCTGCTCCCCATTCACACCTGAGACCTTGTAACACTAACGAGTCACATGACATCGGGGAGGGAAAATGGCTACCGTAATTGGGCCCAATTTGGACATTTTCACTTAGGGGTGTACTCACTTTTGTTGCCAGCGGTTTAGACATTAATGGCTGTGTGTTGAGTTATTTTGAGGGCACAGCAAATTTACACTGTTATACAAGCTGTACACTCACTACTTTGCATTGTAGCAAAGTGTAATTTCTTCAGTGTTGTCACATGAAAAGATATAAAATATTTCCAAAAATGTGAGGGGTGTACTCACTTTTGTGAGATACTGTACATACATGCATGCACATACATACACAAACACACACGCACACAAACATATAAACACACATACATACAGATAGCCTTTTAAAAAACGTCAGACCTTTACCTTACCTCTTCCTCCCGGGTACTGCACTTTAGGGGGAGACAAAGAGCACAGCACAAACTGTGCTTTCACTTTAGGTTAAATCAGTGTGATGAGCTCCCTGCAGTGCCGATTACAGTTCATTCCCCTGCAGCATGGGGCCCGGCCGCCATGGTGACCTCAGCGACCCCTATACTTCCGCCACTACATTCTGTGATGTTTTATTTACATTACAGTCTTGGTTACTATATTCCCCCATTTCCTTTGTGAAAACCGTGGAGCAGAATGCATTTAAAACCTTTGCCTTCTCTTTGTCTTGTTGTAACCAAATTCCCTTCTTCATCCATTATGGGGCCAATATGTTCTGGCCTCACTTTCTTACTGTTTATATATTTAAAGAATTTCTTGGGGTTTACACATTACATGTGTTTCATGTGTTGGTGCAGTGATGAATGGGACCTAACTATAGACAATAAAAAGAAATGTCTTCCTTGCAAAAACTGTGAATCTACTAGATAAGAATGTAGTTTTGGACAATTACAATAACACAAGCGGGAAAAATAACTGCAGTATTCTTCTGACATAAATAGTGGGTTCCTGGACAGCCAAGCTGTTTTTAAACTATCAAAAACATTTATAGTTAAAATTTGAATATCCTAACTCCTTACACGATATAAAGTTGTACTGTTCAGTAACTCAACAGATGGCTCACTATGATATCTCATATCTAATTCATGGAAACGTCTGTACAAAGGGCTTGGATCACCTACTCATCTGAATACTCTGATACCCTATTAAAGGATGAAGAAATAAATAATTCTCATGATAAAAGTGCACCAGGCAATCAGTGATAATATAACTAGAAATTTGAATATGGGACCAATTGTGCAATAGATTGTTTCAGCATGGATACAAGTATAGCAGCAACACATGATAAAAAATGCTAGTGTAAACTTGCGATATAAAGTAATCTTGATTAACATCATCTTCAAAGCCATCCCGAGAGTTCATAATGATTTGTGGCCAAGCTAAAACCGCCCCAGAAAACTACAAACTGTCGAATTTCTGAAGGAATTAATATTCCCAATGAACACATAAACAAAGCCATAATTTCAAAAACAAATCCCAGTATAACCACAACAAAGACAAATGAATGAGCACAGTGGTGTAGAATTGCTGAATTATTGCTACTAATGACATGGTATCCGATTGCTACAAAGAAAGCAAAATAAACACAGCACAATAAATTACTAGGGTTTATATGCTTTTTCTTCTATGCAATGGTCCTGGGTGTTAATGGAAAGAATAAAACTTAATTTTTTCTTCAGTTAGTCTGCTGCTACTACTGATTATTTTTTATACTGCGTACACAAACCAAGCACAGACCATACTTATGTCGATGCTATGCTCAGCACACTGTACATAATAGATGGCAGACAAACATAACTAACATCACTAACTGAAAACAACAGAAGAATACTCTAAAAATATACAGCAAAGTTTTGTCTGACAATGGTGTCCTCAGAAAAAATTTTGTGATTGCTTTTTTGCCATATGCTTTATGCCTTCCACTGAATACTGACAAATTACTAGTAATTACTATGAATTATAGGTAACACCGAATGAGCAAATTGCAAGTATCTTTTTAAACGAAAACCAGTTATACCCTAAATTATCCTAGTTGTGTCTGGATATATTTCTTTATTTTTTTTTTACACACATGTTAAAATCGTCATTTTTTTTTTTTTCATAGAAAAATTGATTAAAATTGAACAAATATACATTTTCTGAAAGCAGCTGCCTTTTTGAATAAAATGGTGACATTTGTAATGTTCCACAATATTTGCGCAAATATTCATCCAGCGCATATTTTGAGCAAAAATTTATTTTAGCGCAATATAATACCCAATTTTTGGTAAGATATAAAAGACGGGATTGTGTTGAGTAAATAGGTGCCAAACATGTTAAGCTTTAAAATTGCAGGTGTAGCATCCTCTTAGATTGCTAGGTACATTTATTTAAGCTTCTTTGCAATCTATGGAGCAGAGGTTGGTTGTTTTAGCCTGTTCAGTGTTAGACAGGCTGCTGGACTGATTGCTTCCCCCTAAATTCTGGAAGGCTCTAGAATTACAGTGGGAGAAAGAATGGGAGAGCAACTTGAATATTTATGGGAACCCAGCCAATCCCTAGAGAGGTGTGTCCAGAAGTTGGCTGGGCAGCCTAAAGCTACCCTGAAGCACCAGAGCAGGAAGTCTTTTGGATCCTGGGTGAGTCCTGTCAGAGAAGTCTTGCTGAAAAGCTGTGTATGGATCATCAAGGTCCCAGACATAGCTTAGCCTGGGGGACCAATTTCCTTAGCTTCTCTTAATATGGTCTGGAGGAGCACTCTGGAGGATACCCTGTGGAGGCTGGATGGAAGAAGGTCCACTGATTGGTGGTATCGTGAGTCTGTGTCTCCCTCACTAAGAAGTGCCTGGTGGATGTCAGAAGGTTGCAGCTGTTGATCCAGAGGCCTGTGACTACTGGCCTAAGTACTGAGCCCTAGAGACTGTATGTAGATACCAGGTCTACACAGGGACAAATCTAAAGCTCCCTGACAGCATAGTGAGAAGAGTCCTCAGTTATTTGATTTCCTTTGGGGTATCCCATGCCTCCTTTATACCTATCCCAGTTATGCTCAGTGTGACGGAACGTCCCTACACTCCTCTTGAGTGCGTTTGTCATATATCACTTCCTCTCAGTCTGGATATAGGTATAAGATATTCCAACCGCTCCCAAGCACCAAACAAGACAACACTTGCTTGGTGCCAACATGGACTGAAGATTTATTACAAAGATGACATTTATATACAGTAGAAGAGGAGATCCCCCTCCTGCTCATATTATTCTAACAATACACTTGTAACAACTTAACATAAACTAATTAACTAATCCCTTTAAGCAGCCGATGTGACTCATCAGGATTTCACTACAAGTCAGACTTGTGGTCACCGAGCTAAACACAGTTGATTATAAATTATCATAATTACCACCACAAGACATCTCATCACAATAGCAGGAGACCACCAGTAACAGACGGACCGTCTCCTGCATTGTGCAGAGGACAATGGGATCAGCTAACTCAATTAACATTTTGAGTTCATGACACTAGCATCTGAGAGTGTATGTCCCAACAGCATGAGACCACACACATTATATATATACACATATATACAGAGAGTGTGTCTTGGGGATGCCCGCAATCAGCTGGCAGGAGGCTCGCATGTAGTCCTCTCAAAAAGCCTGTGTCTCGGCTAGGTCTGTCACATTTCTCCCCTTTCGGCAGGAGACTAACACAGGAGGAGACCCCAAACGGGTTGACTCCGAAGTTAGTCCATAGTTCCAGTCCTCTAATGCCTGTACCCACACAGTACCCCAAACAAATTGTTTCAAACAGAGCACTGCTCACCCAGCCAACCTCTGCCTCTCTCATAGAACATCTCTGCCGCTGGGGAGAGGCCTGGACTGGTCCTTCTCCCTGGAGTCTTTTCAGCCACTGGAGAGAAGACAGGGTGACTGGGCTCACTCCATCATACTGTTGGGGATCTGGGCCGACCGCCCTGCATCCCTGGAGTATACAAGTGGGGACTGAAGTCCCATCCACCGATATCAGCTCAAGCTGCCGTTGTGAAGTGCAGATTGCATCCTCTCCTTGGGTCCTGAGCTTCTGCTCGGGAGTGACCACCACCTCCTCACCCTGGGCCTCCAGAACTGCCACAAGTGTGGGGCAGAGGTCTTGGACCCTCTGTCCGGTTGCCAGCAATTTAGCTGGGTTGGTGTTATCATTCTGGGGCGCCGTCTGCTGCTGGACAGTGTGACCGATCACCCCAGCTTCTTGAAGCTGTAGAGACACTGTAGGTGCTAGGCAGAGGCCAGCGGTGCTCTGCCCTGTTGCCAGTGATTCAGCTGGGAGTAGCAGCTTCACTACATCAGCTTGACGCCGGAGAGAGGGGCCAACTGCCCCGGCTTCCTGGAACTCCACAGATACTGCTGTTGGTGCTGGGCAGAGCTCAGTGAAGTTTGGCCCTAATACCAGCTCTTCTGATGGAGGCTCATCAGGCTGTTTTTCCTCAGCAGAAAAGTCTATTAAATCCCCTGTCTCTACAACTGATGTCTGGGGATAGAGGTTCATCATCTGTCCGTTGGACCTAGAAGATGCCATCAGTGCTGGGCAGAGGTCTTGGACCCTCTGTCCGGTTGCCAGCACTTCAGCTTTGGGGATGGAAATCTCCAGATTTTCCACTGCCGATTCTCTGGCATGCTCCTGGACAGGCACATTCCTCCATCCAAGATCATCCCATGCAGAAACAGGATCATCAAGGTCAGTCAGCACTTGCTGCATCCGCCATAAGACCTCCACATCCATAGCTGTAGGGGCAGGTTGGCAAAGCACACTGTTACTCTGCCACATTGCTGACTCTTCAGCCAGGATTTTTGAGTTGTCCATTGGCATTTCCTTATAGTCCCAGGCAAAGGGAGCCCCACCCTGCTGCTGAGCAGAGTCTAGCAGCCGTCTATAGGCGATCTCCAGCTCCCATTCCTGATCGGCCAGAAACTCCAAATCTTCCAGTGCCCAGTGCACTTCCGAGACGTTCAGTAGCCCTTTTCTGAAATCCATGATTTCATCCAACCGCCACTCCAAATCACTCCCAAAGTTAGAGTCTCCTGTCAGCTTCACATACAACAGTCCCAGGCCGCCGTAGCTTAAGCCTTCCGTTGGGCTGTCATCTGCTATCCAAGGGCATGCTTGGGATACATGCCACCGGAGGGCTCTGTAACTTTCATCCAGCTTCATCTCTGCCCAGATCAGCCTGCTTAATTCAGCTGTCTGCTCCTTGTGCGGTTTCTCTCCCAAAAACAGCACCCGCAATCCATACTGCGACCAGTACCTTTCCTGGTTGGAGGGGAGAACTTTTCCCTGGTGACGCCGCTCATGGGCTAGCGCTTCCTTCCAGAGTTCGCAGCGAATAGAATCAAACCATCCAAGCAGGACCTGCTCTGATACTGGTCCTCTGTGCTGTAGCTGCATCTCTCGCAACCTCCTCCTGAATTCCTCTTCCATGGCAGCTGGTATCTGTACCTCTCCTCCTCTCCTGCTATCCGGACCTTGGATCCAGGTGGAGGTTTGGATGTCCCAGACTGCAGGAAGTATGATCCCACTGCTTGCCAACAATGTGACGGAACGTCCCTACACTCCTCTTGAGTGCGTTCGTCATATATCACTTCCTCTCAGTCTGGATATAGGTATAAGATATTCCAACCGCTCCCAAGCACCAAACGAGACAACACTTGCTTGGTGCCAACATGGACTGAAGATTTATTACAAAGATGACATTTATATACAGTAGAAGAGGAGATCCCCCTCCTGCTCATATTATTCTAACAATACACTTGTAACAACTTAATATAAACTAATTAACTAATCCCTTTAAGCAGCCGATGTGACTCATCAGGATTTCACTACAAGTCAGACTTGTGGTCACCGAGCTAAACACAGTTGATTATAAATTATCATAATTACCACCACAAGACATCTCATCACAATAGCAGGAGACCACCAGTAACAGACGGACCGTCTCCTGCATTGTGCAGAGGACAATGGGATCAGCTAACTCAATTAACATTTTGAGTTCATGACACTAGCATCTGAGAGTGTATGTCCCAACAGCATGAGACCACACACATTATATATATATACACATATATACAGAGAGTGTGTCTTGGGGGGGCCCGCAATCAGCTGGCAGGAGGCTCGCATGTAGTCCTCTCAAAAAGCCTGTGTCTCGGCTAGGTCTGTCACACTCAGCAATAAAAATACAAAAGATACCCGTAGACTGTTCATTTGAGAGATAAGAAAATGCTGTGTGCCTGGCTGTGTGTGCCCTAAGTGGGGAAACGGGACCATGCAAAACCAGTGGCTCCTGGGGGTGTGCTACACATGTGCCTGTGAAATTACAAAACACTATGGAATCCAAAATTGTGCATATGTGATGCTTTAAAAACCTTCACAGGTTATCAGTTTAGTGTTAACTGTAAATTATGGTCCTAGAGGTATTGCACTTACTCCAACGTTACCAAAGATACCTCATATGGGCCACAATTGATGTTTACATACATGTGCACGCCTTACAAACATTTGTTTAACACTTTTTTTTCATTTAACTTTATTGCTATCACAAGGGGCTAACAAGCCCTATGTAATACAATGTGCAGGTGAAGGGTCATCTTTATGGAGACATCCTGGGTCTATAGGACCCCAATGGCTCCCCTGTCCTCCACTGCAGCTAATCAACCACAGATTGTGCTTGATTAGCTGGAAGTGACAAAGGCCCAATCGCTTCCAGGTTCATTCATTGCAGAGAATATTGGAGGAAAAGTCTGTTCCCAAATCCTCTTCCACTCTCCAACCTGAAGCAGTTTAAGGCAGGCCAAACATGTTTTAAATCTCGGCCAGATCAGCAGGAACTGGCCCGAGATTCCAATTGTGTATGGGCAGGCTGAATTTACCAAGTTGATCGATCAGTCAATCAACTTGAGTACAACCAGCATTCTTGGTTTTACCTGCGATAGCAGCTGCTATAGCCACTAGCAATAATTACTGTCTTTTCCCTGCAGGAGAGGCTCCCCCCCCCCCCCCCCCCCCCTGGGATAAGACAATGGCTTGGCAGGAGGGATTCCTGCATCAACACTGTTTGTGTTGATGTGGGAAATCGAGCAAATTTATTTTCTGCAACCTTGGTTGCAGGTTGGGGGCAGCCCATTTTCACTATAGTAAAAGTGATCAGGTGGCTCTATATCCATCTGGATCATTTTTACTAGAAAGCTGAAAGTTGGATAAAAACAACAGTGCCAAGCTCACAGCTGTTGCAGGGAGGCTTGCTTTAACCAATTATGTTTATATACGTATTGCAGATGGCAAGTGGTAAAAGGTAAAAACTTTTTTAAGTTTTGAATAGAGTAGAAGGGGTTTAGAACTTCTGTCAGGTTTCTGTTGCTGTCTGTTTTCTTGCCAGGAAGTGACAAATTCCTCATCGCTTCCAGGTTCATTCATCACAGAGGATATTGAAGGAAAGTCTGTTCCCAAATCTCCTCACACTCTCCATCCTGAAGCAGTTTAATGCTGTCCCTGGTTCCTTGGAGAAATGGGAGAGCCTGGGAACCACATTCACACTCTCCATCCTGAAGCAGCAAGAGCGGGGGGGGGGGCAGAAAATTTTCAGTGTGGTAAAAGTGATCAGGTTGCTCTATATCCACCTGATCATATTTACTGAAAAGCTGAAAGTTCTCTAAAAACAGTAGTACCAAGCTCACAGCTACTGCAGTGAGGCTTGCTTTAATCACTTGCATGCCAATGATGTTTGTATATGTATTGCAGATGGCAAGTGATAAAAGGTAAAATTTTTGTTTTTAAAGTTTGAATAGAGTGTAAGTGGTTTAGAACTCCTGTCAGGTTTCTGTTGCTGTCTGTGTTTTGACCAGGTAGTTTAACACTCTCTATTTTGTCCTAGTGATCATTGTCACTAAGACGGAAAGTGATACGAGTTCCAGAATGATAGAGCTGTTAGAGCTGTCACCAGAAAAAGAGCCAAGAGTAACCCGTACATACGTTCGGACTTTCCGACAACAAAACCGCCGATTTTTGTTCGAAGGATGTTGGCTCCAACTTGTCTTGCACACACACGGTTACACAAATGTTGTCCAACAATTACGAACGTAGTGACATACAAGACGTATGTGATATCTCCATTACGAATGCTAGTTTTACAAGACCGAGCGCTACCGGCTAATACTTGATTCAGAGCATGTGTGGACTTTTGTCCGACGAAATTGTGTACACACGATCGGAAAGTCCGACAACAAACATTTGTTGGCGGAAAATTTGAGAACCTGCTAGTCAACATTTGTTGGTGGAAAGTCTGACAAAAAATGTCCGATGGAGCATACACACGGTCGGACTTTCCTCCAACAAGCTCACATCCAACATTTGTTGTTGGAAAATCCGATCGGGTGTACGGGGCATTGGCCTTCCTAGTGATAACTGCCTATAAACATAATAGCCCTAATCTTGCCTTAAATTATGTTTTGTAGCGGAAGTGAGGGGAAATCTCCTCAATGGTACAGCTAAAAATAAACTGAACCTTTCCCTATCCAAAACTAAAGAAAACGTTTTTTGGTTATACATACAATAGTCAAGTGAAAACGGAGAATGTCATTACTCCTTTTGAAAATGCTAATTGCCTAGTTATCCTGATGACTCAAGTTGAACAAGTATGCAAATAAGGAATTCTGACTATTCTCTATGAAAGTAAGAATTTTAACATAAATGCCAGGCAACCAGCTTTTTTTCAGAAGGTCAGTAATAACAGCAGAGGCGTATCATCAAATCAGTGGGCTTGTGTACAAGATTCCAAATGGGCCCCCCGGTGGGAAAAAATAGGCGAGGTTTAAATTGCGCTAAATATGGGGCTTGGCTTAGAAGTGGTGTGGTTAAGGGAGCGCTGGCGGTAAAGCGGCGCTATATTTAGCGCCGCTTTACCGTAGTTTTATCTGAGCTTTTCGGCCGCTCGCGGGGCGGTTTTACACCCCGCGAGCGGCCGAAAAAGGGTTAAAACCGGGCGGGTTTGGAGCGCTGCCCCATTGTTTTCAATGGGAGGGGGCGCTTTAGGAGCGGTAAATACACTGCTCCTACAGCGCTCCAAAGATGCGGCTTGCAGGACATTTTTCAGCGTCCTGCAAGCGCACCGCTCCAGTGTGAAAGCCCTCGGGCTTTCACACTGGAGACACAGCAGCGGCTGTTTAAAGGCGCTTTGCAGGCGCTATTTTTAGAACTTTAGCGCCTGCAAAGCACCTCAGTGTGAAAGGGGCCTAAAGAATCTTGAGATTACTTACATGTGCGGAATGTGGTCATGTTAAATGGGAATGTACAGTGCAGAATGAGGGGGCAAAAAATGTGAACCTTTCCCCCCATACCAAAAGGGATGAATAGTGGCTTGTTTGGTATAGTGGACCAAAATGACAAACCTAAGATATTACCACCATTGAAAAAAATTACCGGGATAGATAGGGGTGTTTCACTTGTGCAATTAGTCATAAAATAGTTACAATAAATGCATCCACTGTGCCCTTCATATGCAGCCACTGTGCCCCATCAAATGCAACCACTGTGACCCATCAAATGCAGCCACTGTGCCCCATCAAATGCAACCACTGTGCCCCATCAAATGCAACCACTGTGCCCCATCAAATGCAGCCACTGTGCCCATCAAATGCAGCCACTGTGCCCATCAAATGCAGCCACTGTCACACATCAAATGCAGCCTCTGTGCCCCATCAAATGCAGCCACTGTGCCCCATCAATTGCAGCCACTGTGCCCCATCAAATGCAGCCACTGTGCCCCATCTAATTCAGCCACTGTGCCCATCATATGCGGCCACTGTGCCCCATCAAATGCGGCCACTGTGTTCATCAAATGCAGCCACTGTGCCCATCATATGCAGCCACTGTGCCATCAATTGCAGCCACTGTGCCCCATCAAATGCAGCCACTGTGCCCCATCAAATGCAGCCACTGTGCCCCATCAAATGCAGCCACTGTGCCCCATCAAATTCAGCCACTGTGCCCCATCAAATGCAGCCACTGTGCCACATCAATTGCAGCCACTGTGCCTCATCAATTGCAGCCACTGTGCCCCATTAAATGCAGAAACTGTGTCCATCATATGCAGCCACTGTGCCATCAAATGCAGCCACTGTGCCCCATCAATTTCAGCCACTGTGCACACAGACAGACACACACACACACACACACAGACACACACAGACACAAAAAACACAGGCACACACACACACACACACACAGACATACACACACACAGACAGGTAAAGAGAGAGTGAATTTAGGAGTCTGCAGCATGCCTCATTTCTCTTATAAGCCTAGCAGGTGCCTACTTGGTGGAGCAGAGGTCAGGAAGCAGTGTCTGTGACTGTAGAAGACTTGGTTGGCTCAGTAGCAGCTGCAGGGGATTAGTTAGGGAAAGGAAGGCAAGGCCAGGCTCCTCTACACTCCTGATGCCGGACGGATCTAGAGAGGAGGCATTGGTAAATGTGGCTGCCACTGCCGCCGCCGACGCTCTTCTTGTAAAATGAAAAAGCCCAAAGCTCCTATCCTGTACGCCCACTTGGGACCCTAAAAAAATGACCTTGATAACGCCACTGAATAAAGCCCCATACACACGATTATAAATTCTGCCAGAAAAAGTGGGATGTGAGCTTTTGGTCAGAAATTCCGACCGTGTGTATGCTCCATTGGACTTTTGCTGGCAGAAATCCAGCCAGCAAAAGATTGAGAGCATGTTCACTATTTTTCGGTCGGAAAAAGTTCAGATCGGAAATTCCGATTGTCTGTACAAATTCCAACAAGCAAAATTCCTATGCATTGAACTTCATTTTCTTGGCTTGTCGTAGCGATGTACGTCACTGTGTTCTTGACGGTCGAAAGTTCAGAGAACTTTTGTGTAACCATGTATATGCAAGACAAGCTTGAGCAGAATTCCGTTGGAAAAACCATCCAATTTTTTTCCAACAGAAAATATGCTCGTGTGTATGGGGCATAACAGTCTCTCCTATGACAGGTTTACTTTAACCAGATATCTGAGCAGTGATAATGAAATAATGAAACAAATATTCCACATTGAATCTGTATCACAACTATGTAGATATTTATGGTGAGGTCCACCATAAGAAATTATGAGGCCCCATACAGCCTACCTGACAGCCCCCCCCCCCCCCCATTACCTTCCTATTGGCAGTTCCCTGTATCCTCCAATGCTCCACATTCTGAGAGGAGGGCTCAGAGTTAGAAAGATGGTGGATTGTTAGCAGTCCACAGGCAGCCATTGACCAGTCCCTGCTGACCAAATGGGGACCCGGAGGAGTTGAAGCTGTTATACTGTAGCTGCAAAGTGTGGGCCTACTCAATATTAAACCATACGGACTAAGAAGACTGCAATGCCATTAAAGTTCATGTGCGTGTAAAGACAGGCATCCCAATATTTTAGGCAATATAGAATATACATATATATATATATAATCAGGTAAACTAAGTATTGAACACATCACCATCTTTCTATAAATAAATATATTTTCTATTTTCTATTGACATGAAATTTTCACCATATGTCGGTAACAACTAATGCAATCCATACTTACAAAAAAGATGGTATGACACCGGGAAAAAGTATTGCACACGCTAACTGAAATTTATTTAATACTTCGTACAAAATCCTTTGTTGGTAATGACAGCTTCAAGATGCCTCCTGTATGGAGAAACTAGTTGCATGCATTGCTCAGGTGTAATTTTGGCCCATTCTTCCACACAAGCAGTCTACAAATCTTGAAGGTTCCGTGGGCCTCTTCTATGAACTCTGATCTTTAGTTCTTTCTATAGATTTTCTTTTAGATTCAAGTCAGGTGATTGGCTGGGCCATTCTAGTGGCTTTATTTTCTTTCTTTGAAACCAATTGAGTTTCCTTGGATTTGTGTTTGGGATCATTGTCTTGCTGAAATGTCCACCCTTGTTTCATCTTCATCATCCTGGTAGATGGCAGCAGATTTGTATCAAAAATGTCTAGGTGCATTTTTTAATTCATACTTCCTTCAATGAAATGAAGTTTGCCAGTACCGTATGCTGAAAAACAGCCCCACACCATGATGTTCCCACCTTCAAATTTCACTGTTGGTATGGTGTTTTTGGGGTGATGTGCAGTGGCATTTGACCTCCAAACATGGTGTGTATTTTGGCATCCAAAGAGTTCAATTTTGGTCTCATCTGGCCATACTATATTCTCCCAGTATTTTACAGACTTGTCTAAATGTTGTGCAGCAAACTTTAAACAAGCTTCAACATGCTTTTTCATCAGCAATGGAGTCTTGCGTGGTGAGCGTGCATACATGTCATGGCAGTTGAGTGCATTACTTATAGTTTTCCTTGAAACAATTGTACCTGTTAATTCAAGGTCTTTCTGAAGCTCTCCACAAGTGGTCCTTGGCTCTTGGACACCTCTTCTGATAATTCTTTTTACTCTACTGTCAAAAATCTTGCGAGGAGCACCTGGTCGTAGCCGGTTTATGGTGAAATTATGTTCTTTCTACTTCCAGATTATGGCCCCAACAGTGCTCACTGGAACATTCAGAAGTTTAGAAATCCTTCTGTAACCAATGCCATCAGTATGTTTTGCAACAATAAGGTGAGGTCATGAGATGTTTCTTGTATGACACCTTGGTAATGAGACACCTTTTTATGGGCCATCAATTGAGACAGCTGATATTAATTTGCACTGACAAGGGGCAGGATTGCTTTCTAATTACTGATAGATTTCAGCTGGTGTCTTGGCTTTCTATGCCTTTTAGCACCTCCCTTTCTTCATGTGTTCAATACTTTCCCTTGTGTCATTTCATTCATTACACATAACTTAATTTCTGAACCTGAATTTGAAGACTGTTCACCGGGTGTTCGCCCTGACAAACACCCTGCAATGCACTGCACAGTGAATTCTGCACCCCGATTGGGCAAAGCTTTGCCTCATCCCCATAACCATGGCCGGTGGTTGTGGGGGATCTGCTGAAAGGGGGGCTTATTGGAATCTGGAAGCTATGATGTCCCATCAGAAGGGGGTGGAACCACCGGGTGACGTAGCCACTACCCATATAAGAAGTGCCAAAGCACAGAGGAAGCATTCGGCGGGAGGCCTTTTTTCGGGTCGGCGGGCGACGTGATTGATGATGGATTTACATAGAGGATTGTCAAAAACTTGTCTCTTGTTTTTATCACTTTTTGTACACTTTTTTGGTGGGTAGGGGTACTATGTACCCGATAATCATTCACATAGGGGGAGCGGGATTTGGGGGCCCCCTTGTTAAAGGGCGCTTCCAGATTCTGACAAGCCCCCTGCCTGTTGACCCCCACAACCACCAGCCATGGTTGTGGGGATGAGGCCCTTGTCCCCATCAACATGGGGCCAAGGTGCTTTGGGGCAGAGCCTGGTTTGAGGGCATGTAGCCTGGTTTGGTTCGGGGGAGAGTAAGCAGCTTTCCTGACCATCCAGGCTGCATGCTCAGAGGTCTGGTATGGATTTTGGGGAGGACCCCATGCATCAAAAAAATCTTATTGCGATTCTTACAGATGGCAGCCTATGCGCTGATGCCCACATATTGGAAAACACCTAACCTCCCGCTATCAGGGAGTGGATGACAGAGCTGAACACTATTATGAGGCTAGAGTAATCTACTGCTTGCATTCATGAAACAGGAATGTTCTCATGTGCTGCCACGCATAGGAGTTTAGATAACAGGTGCTGCTAACACCTCAATGTGTACAGGAAAAGGGAACCATCTGCTCACTAAAGTGTAAACACTGCACCACAGGTTGTCTGTGCAAATATGGGTGCAGTGTCTATAGTATTGCTGACTCACCAGTTAGGTGCGGTCTCCGTGACTCAAAATCTGACACAAAGAGAAGAAATCAGGGCTTAGGGTCTCCCTGAAAAAGGGAGCCACAGGCAGACCAGGCAGCTTAAATAGGGAAAATACTTTATTGCACAAAAATATCAGATTACAGAAACTGGGTCCCGTCACCAACAACTGAATAAGATTTAAAACTAAGACAACGTTGTCTATTAAGAACATCACATCAGATCAGACTGTAAGCACACATGATATGCAAAGGTATAGAATATAGCAGCATGTCAGGTAGAGAGTGGGGATGTGACAGGCACATAGGTCCTGGTACCACGTACCTTCAGGATATGGGTATATCACCACACTGTCTTCCAAATACCCCTACACTGGGGAAAACTGTATGTATGCAGCAAGGACCCAGGTACTGAGTAAGTTAGTCCAAGAGGCCAGCATTAAAGAAAGAAAACTGTTTGTGGGGAATGAACCAGTTGTAGGTGGTCTGTAGATACATTGGCATAGATTAGCCAGACACAGTCCTTAGTTCAGCACTGCTGACACAGATCAAGCTGTATGATCAATGATTAATCAGTGAGACAGTCTGTGGGTTTTGGGTAGTAGCCACAGAACAGTGTAGAAAACAGTAAACAGCTGGTAATTGATCAATAGGACACAGGTCCTCTCACCCGACCGGAAGGCATTAGTCTCTCTTGATTCCTAGGCATCCCGGGCAGGCCCATTGATAGCGGCCTGGTAGGAGATCTCTCACTGCCAAATGCTGGTCAGTCCTGGGGCTCACTTCTCGCCAAAGTGACCAGGGAGCATGATCGCTGCAGATCCGGTCGCTGTGTCGCTGGAGAGATGCAACGTATATCACGTCTGTATGTGGATGGACCGTCCTGGTTACTCGTTCAAAAAATGATTCCCACCGTCCTCAGAGTGTGCAGTGTGCTTGCGCTGACATGATGAGGTGCGTCATCTGTGACGTAATTTACATCACTGCCGTGGTGTCGTAGCCGACATGTTTCGGCCAATCACGTGGTCTTTATCAAGGATGGGATGGCTCTAGGCTGGCCATCTATTTATACAATTTGTTCACAGGGAAACCCTAATTGGGAATTACATATTCTGAGATGGCCAATAGATGGCAACCTCCCAGTTAAACTCCACACCATAGGTTTGCTACTAGACAGATAGGCTCATGTAGAGGGCACAGTATGTCCAAACAGGGAGATAGGCTAATAATGTATAAGATGGGATCAGAGCTAAGAGAAAAAGCAGACCAAGGCAACAGTTTTCTTTCTTTAATGCTGGCCTCCTGGACAAACTTACTCAGTACCCAAGTCCTTGCTGCATACATACTCTACATACTCTATCCCCCAGTGTGGGGGTATTTGGTAGAAGCCCTGTCAACAGTGACTATGATGCATGCTAGCACATTATCATATTACTTGGCAAGATGAATTTTGTTTCTTCCGTTGAAAGTTTACTACCGCTTTAATGTTGCAACACCTGGATAACTTTACAAGAAGTGTAAATGATTTGCCAGCTGGGTGGCACCCGCCTTTACTACTCCTTCTTTCTTGGCTTTATTTCTTTATTTCTTCTCTTGATCTTTTCTCTCCCTCCTTATTTCTTACAGTATGCACTTATTGTTATGACTGATTCATGATATAGAGTTACCTGACTGAAAAGATTTTCAATGTTATTATATACTCGGTTTTGTGTTGGAGTCACTGACCTGTATAATGTAAACCTCTTAGTATATGGTCGGTCAGGGTCTCTGACCTAGTTGAACGTTTTTCTTTTTGTGCAAGAGAGTTGAAAGATGACAAACTGTTGTATGCAGAGCAACACAACATGTACTGTAATATTCACACTGTTTGTGGTCTAATGACTATTCTGGCATACTTTATGTCTTGTTTGAAAACTCAATAAAAATGTATTCTTTAAAAAACAGTGCAACCAGCAAGGTAGTTTATGTATACCTGGCCCTGCTTTGAGCTTGGTAATTATAAGCAAAATGTTGAAATTTAGCAGGATCAATTCTATATTACTTTTACTTTAAGCCATTTAACAGCAGACATTCATGTGCAAGCAACACATTTCAGAGGCATAGATTTTAAAGATTTCTCAGTAACCTAATTTATTAACGTGTACCTTTAACTCATTCACTGCTGACAACACATCTATTAGCACTAAAAGTGGGGATTAAGTCTACAGGGCAGAACTGAATTGTAATGATGTTTGAATTGACCCAGTGGCTTTGCAATCAGCCCTCTACATGAGTCCCTAGGTTCAATCAGGAGCCCACTGGGAAGTCCAAGTGGCTTTCTGTGTGATAATTACATCTAACAAAAAAATAAAATATTGAATTGACAGCTTCAGCTTGTCAGGTTAATTCAGTCATTACTAGGGAAAAAGATTTCAAAGAAGGACACTGATTTTATAAAGCTGAGATTTTGTTAAGAACAGAAAATGAGCACACACTCTCCCTCAGATATACATTAGCCAAATGTAACTCCTCACTGCAGCCATTTTTTTTTTGTTTTGGACAGAGTGAAAAGTTTCTGTGAGGTTTTTACATCTGTGGCCCCATTGGGTAGATTTGCCCTCCTGACAAAGCAGTGATAGCCACAATATATGTAAAGTTAATTTTGCCAGCCCACATTTTCACAATCCATATATTGGTGGACCCAAAGGTTGCACCGTGCCTTTTCTGACTCATACGTTCTACGCATACTTTTAGCATTAAGGACAGGAATGTTTTAACAAATATTTAGATTGATCAGCTTTTTTTAGCACTTTGTTACATTATTCATATTGCGGTATTCTCTTTATAAATGTTTAAACTGCTTATATACAGTATCTCACAAAAGTCAGTAAACCCCTCACATTTTTGTAAATATTTTATTATATCTTTTCATGACAACACTGAAGAAATGACACTTTGCTACAATGTAAAGTAGTGAGTATACAGCTTGTATAACAGTGTAAATTTGCTGTCCTCTCAAAATAACTCAACACACAGCCATTAATGTCTAAACCACTGGCAACAAAAATGAGTACACCCCTAAGTGAAAATGTCCAAATTTGGTCCAAAGTGTCAATATTTTGTGTGGCCACTATTATTTTTCAGCACTGCCTTAACCCTCTTGGGCATGGAGTTCACCAGAGCTTCACAGGTTGCCACTGCAGTCCTCTTCCATGACGACAACATATCATATTGTTCCAAAGAGTACGTGTTCCCTTGTAGGAGGATCGCACAGAAAGTGCAGTGTGTGGATAGTTTGTTGGTAACTATGTACAGCAGGGTTTTGCAGATTGAATACAGTGAGAGAGATCTGGCGAACTGGGGGTGACTGTGAATCTCCAAATGTTGAGAGATAGTGGGAGGAAACAAAAGTAGCTGTGATGTGAATCACACTCATCTGCCGTGTTTATAGTCAGCCTCTGGTCCCGGATCGGGACAATATAGTTGACAATGTTACTCACAGTTAAGAATTGATGCTGAATACCAGGTGGCCCTGACTTATCCGGAGATTCTCCTGTTGTGGGGCTCCTCCGAGCAGTGTTTTCCTCCTGGCTCTGTGTAGGTCAGTGGGTGCCGTGGGTGTGAGGCTCCTCGGAGCCTCTGGAGCTTTTGGCTAATTTTCCTCCCAGTAGACGGGGCTGAAGACTCACAGGGGAGTAATGGTAGTCCGTGCATCACGAGCACACTGTTGGGAGCCTTCGGTTGCTCAGTAGTAATTTGATAAAAGTAAACGTGGCACTCACTCGATGAGCAATAACATCAAAGAAAAAACTATAATTAATACTATGCAAATACATAAAGTGACAATGCATCAAATAATGTGAACTTCACGCACCATAAAGGTGCCGTAGTAATAAAGTGACAATGCAATACAATGAGTATAAAAGTGCTTAATCAAAAAGAAGTTCATAAGTAACGTTCGTAAGTAAAGTGCTCGTGAGAAGAAAAATCAATGAATCCAAATCATAAAGGTGCTTAATCAGAAAAAAGTTAAACTCATAAACCACTTCCACCATCCGAAGTGTGTTGTGGTTTGCCCCAGCCTCTCACCTCACATGAAGTTTTGCCTTATTCCCCTCCTCCCTTTTGAACTCCTCGGGGTATCTTCCCCACTTTGTATCTTTTGTCAAAGCTCTTTTACATCCAAGAAGTGTCTGGCACCCAATGACTTTTACCACCTTTGCACCCACTATGCCTCACAACCCACCACATATTTAAGGATGTCATATATCTTTGGCATTGAAGGTTCCCATTAGACTGGAATAGGTCAGAAATTCTGCTACATTTATGTAGAGCAACAATTCTTTTTTTCAGATCCTCAGAGAGTTCTTTGCCATGAGGTGCCATGTTGAACTTCCAGTGACCAGTATGAGAGAGTGAGAGCAATAACACCAATTTTAACACACCTGCTCCCCATTCACACCTGAGACCTTGTAACACTAACAAGTCACATGACACCGGGGAGGGAAAATGGCTAATTGAGCCCAATATGTACATTTTTACTTAAGGTGTAGTCACTTTTGTTGCCAGCAGTTTAGCTATTAATGGCTGTATGTTGAGTTATTTTGAGGGGACAGCAATTTTACATGGTTATACAAGCTGTACACTCACTACTTTACATTTTAGCAAAGTGTAATTTCTTGTCACATGTCACATGAAAAAATATAATAAAATATTTACAAAAATGTGAGGTTTACTCACTTTTATGAGATACTGTAAGTCTTTTGGTTTATGTTAACATGCCTTACCGGGGTCAGCCAAGCAGGGCCATAAACAGAACTAACATAGTTCAACCTAACTCCCAACCTTCCCTCCCCCCAACTACCCCTCCCAACCAGTTGCCATAATTGCACAGTTATAACCGTATGCATCTTATAAATAAATAAGTTTGTGTCATGTCCATCAGGTATCTGATGTTCATATTCTTATGCAAAAGGGTTCGATTGTATGTTTATCATCCGGGACTTCATCTATTAATTAATTTGTCAAGAGAAATTAGTAGTTTCACATCCTATTAACCTTCTATACATATATTCATCCTCCTGATTAGCCTACTGTAGCCGTAGAGTCTAGCCAGGGCTGCCATACCTTTTTGAACTTCTTTTCACAGCCTCTGGAACTGTAAGTTGCTTTGTATAAATGAATGACTGAGTTAACCATTTTTTTCCAGTATGACAGTGGGAGCAGCTGTTTTTTTCCAATTTAATAGTATAGCTTTTCTGCCATAGAATAATAGATTAATAGAGTGCGGTGAGCTCGAGATGGAACTACCTCCTCCACTAATCCAATTTAAGCATACCCTAGGTGTCGTGGGGATCGGGATGCTAAGTACCTCCGCCAAACACTCTGTTATAACCGACCAGAAAGTTTGAATCCGTGTGCAACTCCAGAAGATATCCTCTGAGTCAGCCGGAGTGTGAGAGCATCTACAACATTGGCTCCTTACTGCTGGATACGTGATAACCTGGCAGGTGTAAAATATATGCGATGAAGAAACTTAAAATGGATTAGGTGATCCCTTGCTGAGACTAGATATTTAAAGGGATGATCCCACATATCCTTCCAATCCTCTCATTGAATGTCCGTAATCTCTCTCTCCCACCGCTCTCTACATTTGGAAATTCCCAAGGGTGTTTTTTTGAAGAGAGATTTGTACACTGACCACAGGGGCTTAACCAAGTCCTCTTCGGTCAAAAGGGTTTCCAGAGCTGATGGCAGATATTCCATTCTTTGGCCATTGAACTGCGCCTGAAAAGCATGGCATAATTGCAGATAGCAAAAGAAGGAGTTAGGTAAATCATGTTTGGTCTTTATATGATCGAATGTACAAAGCTCCCCCTCTCTGGTGATATCATTTAACACTTTAACACCCTTGCACGCCCATATCATGGGGTCTGGAAGAGAGAAGAGACGTGGGAGATTTGGGTTCATCCATAATGGGGCTGAAGGTGTAACTCCCGTATAGCTAGGGGACATCAAGGTGGTATTAATCTCCCATGCCTTAATCGTTGCTTTCATCAAATCTGTCAGAGGCAGGCAAGATTTCGTACCCCTGTATAAGGCCATCTTTAAACTTTCATATGACCCCAAGTGTGCTGCTTCCACAATAGCAGCATCTCCATTATCTGCAAGTGAGGCAGACTCAAACACAAATATAGAAGTAGAAGGTAGAAAGTGGTAGTTTTAATGAACATAATTGTCAAAATACACAACGTTATGTGTGTCAGACAGTCACTCAATACATGTACAACATCTTAGAGAATACATAATATACATATAAATGGAGTACAAAAACATGATTGCCAAAAAAGAAAACAGTCTTACATAATTAGTATCTGCAACTAATAATGTACAGTAAAATTGATGAAGGTAGGGATGGAAATATGAGGGAGAGTGTCCTCACAAGCTCGACGAGTTTTGTCGGTTATCCGACTCATCAGGAGCAAATAAAGAATATCTGTAAATAATGATGAAAAGTACTCAATCAAAAAAAGGGGGTAAGGGAAATGACCAATGATGTAAAAAAAATATAAAAATGATATGTATAAAAGAATAAAAAAGCAAAAAAATTTCCGCAGACTTACATCCCATTGGAACACTGGACTTCAACAATCCCAATATGCAGGGGTCGCCACATCGAGCCTCGCCCAGAGCTGAGGTATGTATGTCTGCCCACAGACAACAGGCCCACATCGGAGGATCCCCAACCAAGCGTCAAGTAGTATGTTGAGTATTGTGCCTATATTGGCAAAAATCTGTAGAGTATTTAAGAAGTATTTCAAAAATCTTATTGTAATGATACATCCGGCAGTACTGTCAGGCTTAAGAAGGTGGATGAAGTGAAGATGCATAGAAAGAAGAACTGGGTGAAAGTGAATAAAGCTATGTCAAATAGAGTAAAGATATGGAGAAAGCCAGTGAGAATGGTGACATGGTGGAAGGTAAACATGAAGAAGACAAGCATGGTGGCATGGTGAAAGAATATGAAGAAAACGAGCAGGTGAAAAAAGGTAAATATGGATGTCCAGTCCCATCTGCGGACTCTACCATTTTTTTGCTTTTTTATTCCTTTATACATATAATTTTTATATATATTTTTTACTTCATGGTTCATTTCCCTTACCCCCTTTTTTTGATTGAGTACTTTTCATCATTATTTACAGATATTCTTTATTTGCTCCTGATGAGTCGGATAACCGACGAAACGCATCGAGCTTGTGAGGACACTCTCCCTCATATTTCCATCCCTTCCTTCATCAATTTTACTGTACATTATTAGTTGCAGATACCAATTATGTAAGACTGTTTTCTTTTTTGGCAATCATGTTTTGGTACTCCATTTATATGTATATTATGTATTCTCTAAGACGTTGTACATGTATTGAGTGACTGTCTGACACACATAACGTTGTGTATTTTGACAATTATGTTCATTAAAACTACCACTTTGTACCTTCGACTTCTATATTTGTGTTTGAGTCTGCCTCATTTAAAGTCCCACACTCTTAATATGTTTGTATTCAATATAGGGATGGAGGCGCACTATCCCCCTTTCCTTGTGCGCTTCATTTAAAGTCCCAGTATATGGAGATATACATTCCCCCCCCCCCCCCCATTTTGTCGTCTCCATTATCTGCTGTCATCTTCTGGCAAACACCATCTGCCCTGCCAGATAATATTTCTGCCAGTCAGGTAGTGCTAGTCCCCCATGACCCCACAGCTCTTGAAGGATTTTGATGCTTATGCGTGGCGATTGCGGTGACCATATGAAGGACTAGGGATGAGCCGAACACCCCCGGGTTCGGTTCGAACCAGAACCTTCGAACGGACCGAAAGTTCGCGCGAATTTTCGAACCCTATACGTTATAATGGACGCGAACGTTCGAAATCAAAAGTGCTAATTACAACGGCCAATATGCATGTTAATGTCATAAAACAGGTTTGGGGACCCGGGTCCTGCCCCAGGGGACATATATCAATGCAAAAAGAACTTTTAAAAACTAACGTTTTTTCGGGAGCAGTCATTTTAATGATGCATAAAGTGAAAAAAAAAAAGTGAAATTTTCCTTTAAATATGGTACCTGGGGGGTGTCTAAAGTATGCCTGTGAAGTGGCATGTGTTTCCCGTGTTTAGAACTGTCCTTGCACAAAATGACATTTGTAAAGGAAAAAAAGAAGCCATTTAAAACCACTTGCGGCTTTAGGTTTGATCTTAAGTAGAATCTGAACAGGTACATTATGAAGTGTAGCTCCATCCCAAAAAAAATCTATTTTTAAGCTTTTTGGAGAACATAGGGAGGGGTTATCACCCCTGTAACATTTGCTGTCTTTGCACATCTGTTCAGAACATGTCACCTCACTTTCCGTCCCAATGACAAATGTTTTTGGAAAAGTGGGGTTTTAATTGAAACAAGGATTGGTGATAAAGTATCAGTAGAGAGGAGATACCTTTTTCCCAAATTAAATCTAACAGGATAGAATTTCCCTTCCTAGGGGTAGATTTCCTCTCACTTCCTGTTTTCTCTTTCCATTTGCAAGTAGGAGTCGTTTGTAAGTTGGATGTTTGAAAGTAGGGGCCTGGCGTATATACTCTGCAGAAATTTGCCCTATTAGATGTTGGTGTAGCCACAAGACTGGTGGGCACAGGAATGGGCCCTGCTGTGAGTTAATAGATCAAGATTTGTAATTGCATGCACCTGTTGAACAGGGCAGAAAAATTGGGGGTGGTGGTGGTGGTGGTGGACGGTTTTGCCACAAGACTGTAAGCTCTCACAGTTACTCTTGGTGGGCGCAGGAATGGGCCCTGCTGTGAGTTATTAGATCAAGATTTGTAATTGCAAGCACCTGATGAACAGGGCAGAAAAATTGGGCCTTTGGCGGTGGTGGTGGACGGTGTTGCCACAAGACTGCAGGCCCTCATAGTTACTCTTGGTGGGCGCAGGAATGGGCCCTGCTGTGAACTATTAGATCAAGATTTGTAATTACCCGCCCCTGTTAAACAGGGGCTGAAAAATTGTGCCTTAGGCACTGGTGCTGGTGCCACAACACTGCAACCCCTCACAGAGACTGTACTTGGAGCACAGCAGTCACACGTGTTGCGAAGCATTTTTTTAAAAAATTGTAAGTACACGCCCCTGTTAAACAGGGGCTGAAAAATTGTGCCTTAGGCACTGGTGCTGGTGCCACAACACTGCAACCCGGCCCTCACAGATACTGTACTTGGAGCACAGCAGTCACACGTGTTGCGAAGCATTTTTTAAAAAAATTGTAAGTACCCGCCCCTGTTAAACAGGGGCTGAAAAATTGTGCCTTAGGCACTGGTGCTGGTGCCACAACACTGCAACACGGCCCTCACAGAGACTGTACTTGGAGCACAGCAGTCACACGTGTTGCGAAGCATTTTTTTAAAAAATTGTAAGTACCCGCCCCTGTTAAACAGGGGCTGAAAAATTGTGCCTTAGGCACTGGTGCTGGTGCCACAACACTGCAACACGGCCCTCACAGAGACTGTACTTGGAGCACAGCAGTCACACGTGTTGCGAAGCATTTTTTTTAAAAATTGTAAGTACACGCCCCTGTTAAACAGGGGCTGAAAAATTGTGCCTTAGGCACTGGTGCTGGTGCCACAACACTGCAACACGGCCCTCACAGAGACTGTACTTGGAGCACAGCAGTCACACGTGTTGCGAAGCATTTTTTTTAAAAAATTGTAAGTACACGCCCCTGTTAAACAGGGGCTGAAAAATTGTGCCTTAGGCACTGGTGTGGTGGCATGGATCATTGAGGAGGAGGAAGAGGATAGTCAGTGAACATAAGAGGACAGTCACTCAGCATCAGCATAGGCAGTCTTGAAGGGATGTGACATTAAAAATTATTCGGTTATATCCGCCTCAGGTGCCTGGTAGCTGGTGGTGATCCAAGACTGATTCATTTTGATGAATGTCAGTCGATCAACCGAGGCGGTGGACAGGCGCACCCTATGATCAGTCACAAATCCTCCAGCAGCACTGAATGTGCGTTCGGAAAGAACGCTGGAGGCAGGACAGGCCAGTAGCTCAATTGCATACTGTGCAAGCTCTGGCCAGTGATCCATCCTCAGGACCCAGTAAGCCAGAGGATTTTCGGTGGGAAAGGTGTCCAAGTCTGACCTTGCCCCAAGGTATTCCTGCACCATGTATATCAGACGCTGGCGATGGTTGCTGGAACCGATCATACCTTGGGGCTGCGGACTAAAAAATTGTCTGAACGCATCGGTCAGACGTCCACCTTCCCCACCGCTCCTTCTGCCACTGACCGAAGCCTCAGCAACTCGTCGCCCAGGACCAGGAGTTTGTAGCCTCCCAGTTTCTGGGAACGCGTTGCACAGACCTTTCTGCAAGGCCTCCCTGAGATGTCTCATCCTCTGCTCCCTCTGCGACGGCAAGATAAGGTCCGCAACCTTACCCTTGTACCGCGGATCAAGGAGAGTGGCCAGCCAGTAATGGTCCCTTTCCTTGATCCGAAGAACACGAGGATCCTTCCGCAGGCTTTGCAGGATCAGGGAGGCCATGCAGCGTAGGTTAGCTGAGGCATTCGGTCCGGAGTCTTCTGGGTCACTGAGGATGACATGATCGCCAGCCACCTCCTCCCAGCCACGTACAAGTCCACTGGCTTGTTGGGACTGTACATCATCACTAAAAGACTGCTGCTGCTGATGCTGAGTGCCAGGCTCCACCTCCATGCTCACACAATCCTCCTCCTCCTCCTCCTCCTCCTCCTCCTCCTCCTCATCCTCTTCCTGTGTGATGGGTGGGACAGAAGGAACACTGTCCGGATAAAGGGGGCCTTGAGAGGCAAGGAAGTCCTCCTCTTCCTGCCTCTGTTCTGCCTCAAGTGCCCTGTCCATTATCCCACGCAGCGTATGCTCCAACAGGTGGACAAGAGGGACAGTGTCACTGATGCATGCACTGTCACTGCTCACCATCCTCGTGGCCTCCTCAAATGGTGAGAGGACAGTGCATGCATCCCTGATCATGCTCCACTGACGTGGGGAAAAAAAACCAAGCTCCCCTGACCCTGTCCTGGTGCCGTAGTCGCAAAGGTACTCATTGATGGCCCTCTGCTGCGTGTGCAGTCGCTGCAGCATGGCCAACGTTGAGTTCCACCTGGTGGGCATGTCAGATATTAGGCGGTTCTTGGGCAGGTTCAGCTCCTTTTGCAGCTCAGTCAGCCGAGCACTGGCATTATAAGATCGGCGGAAATGCACACAGACTTTCCTGGCCTGCCTCAGGACATCCTGTAAGCCTGGGAACCTGCCCAAGAACCGCTGCACCACCAGGTTGAGGACGTGAGCCATGCAGGGCACATGGGTGAGCTGCCCCTGTCGCAGGGCGGAGAGGAGGTTGGTGCCATTGTCAGAAACGACCATTCCTGGCTTAAGCTGACGTGGCGTCAACCACCTCTCGGCCTGCCCCTGCAGAGCTGCCAGAACCTCTGGCCCAGTGTGGCTCCTGTCCCCCAAACACACCAGCGCAAGCACGGCATGGCATCTTTTTGCCTGCGTACTTGCGTAGCCCCTTGTACGCCTACGGAGCACCGCTGGTTCCAAGGACAGAGCACTGGAGGAAGAAGAAGAGGAGGGGGTGGAGGAGAGAGGTGTGTCACAACCAGTAGCAGTAGTCGCGTTTTGGAGGCGTGGTGGCGGAACAACCTCCAACACTACTGCACCTTGTCCTGCATCCCTCCCAGCTGCCAATAGAGTGACCCAATGGGCCGTGAAAGAAAGGTACCGTCCCTGTCCATGCCTGCTGGACCATGAGTCAGCGGTAATATGCACCTTACCGCTGACCGCCCTGTCCAGCGAGGCATGGACATTGCCCTCCACATGCCGGTAGAGAGACGGAATCGCCTTCCGCGAGAAAAAGTGGCGTTTGGGAACCTGCCACTGAGGAACCGCACATTGAACAAACTCACGGAAGGGGGCCGAGTCTACCAACTGAAAAGGCAGCAGTTGAAGTGCTAGCAATTTAGCAAGGCTAGCATTCAACCGCTGGGCATGTGGATGGCTGGGAGTGTACTTCTTTCTACGGTCCAGCAGCTGGGGCAGGGAAATTTGCCTGCTGCATTCGGACGTCGGTGTACTGCAAGTACTTGGTTGTGACACACCGAATTCTACACCTTCAGTCCTCTCAGAGCAGCTTTCAGAGAGGACTGAAGGTGTAGTGGGGATGGAGATCCCAGCTGAGGAGGAGCAAGGAGAGGTCCGCTTAGTTCTTTGGTGTGGGTCTTTTATGTGTGCCTGCCAACGAGCTGCATGGCAGGTCGCCATATGTCTGGTCATGCTTGTCGTGCCCAAGCGGCTGATGTTTTGGCCACGCGAGATACGCTTGAGACAAATATTGCAAATAGCAGTGGTGCGATCTGCTGCACTCGTCTCAAAAAAGGCCCACACCAAAGAACTTTTCTGATAACGTGCAGAGGCAGCGCCCTGCACAGGCGGAGCTCTGCGGTGTTGTACAGTTGCTGTGCTGGCCTCTACCTGGCCTCCAGGGGGCATCCTGCCTCGTTGGACATGTGACGCCGCATCCTCCTCCTCCTCGTCCTCCTCCTCATCCTCTCTCCCTTGAGGCACCCACGTGGAGTCAGTGACCTCATCATCCCCTCCCTCTTCACCACTAGAGCAAACCTGGCAGTAAGCTGCAGCTGGTGGAACTGTACTGCCAGATTCCTCAAGCTGGGTATCGTCATCCGAGCCTTCGAATCGTTGGGCATCCTCCTGGAGCATGTACCCAACACTGTGCTCAAAGAGTTCGGGGGACTCCTCAGGAGGACATGGTGGGTCTAGGGAAGGGGTGGCTGATGATGCTCTGTCAGTACCCTGAGCCTGGGTGAGAGAGGATGAGGAGGATGAGGAGGGCTTGGTCATCCATTCTACCAAGCCTTCAGCATGATGCGGCTCCACATGTCCAGCTGCCGAAAACAAAGACGCGCGTGTCCCATGGCCACGTGCTGATGACGATGCACGACCACGTCCACGTCCACGGCCACGTCCACTAGAAACAGAGCCTGCCTGCCCTGTGTTCTTGGCTCTGCACGCTCTGCCTCCCCTTGGCGGTCTTCCAGCCATTGTAGTCGGTAGTCCTGTGGGTGCTGCTGAGAAGAAAATATAGGAGCTCTGTGTGATGCCACTAACACACTAGAAGTCCTATGGGTGCTTCTGCAAAGAAAATAGAGGAGCTCTGTGTGATGCCACTAACACACTAGAAGTCCTGTGGGTGCTTATGCAAAGAAAATAGAGGAGCTCTGTGTGATGCCACTAACACACTAGAAGTCCTGTGGGTGCTTCAGCAAAGAAAATAGAGGAGCTCTGTGTGATGCCACTAACACACTAGAAGTCCTGTGGGTGCTGCTGAGAAGAATATATAGGAGCTCTGTGTGATGCCACTAACACACTAGAAGTCCTATGGGTGCTTCTGCAAAGAAAATAGAGGAGCTCTGTGTGATGCCACTAACACACTAGAAGTCCTGTGGGTGCTTATGCAAAGAAAATAGAGGAGCTCTGTGTGATGCCACTAACACACTAGAAGTCCTGTGGGTGCTGCTGAGAAGAATATATAGGAGCTCTGTGTGATGCCACTAACACACTAGAAGTCCTGTGGGTGCTTCTGCAAAGAAAATAGAGGAGCTCTGTGTGATGCCACTAACACACTAGAAGTCCTGTGGGTGCTTATGCAAAGAAAATAGAGGAGCTCTGTGTGATGGGACTAACACACTTCAAGTCCTATAGGTGCTTCTGGGAAGAAAATATAGCTCTGTGTGTGTGATGGGACTAACACACTTCAAGTCCTATAGGTGCTTCTGGGAAGAAAATATAGCTCTGTGTGTGTGATGGGACTAACACACTTCAAGTCCTATAGGTGCTTCTGGGAAGAAAATATAGCTCTGTGTGTGTAATGGGACTAACACACTTCAAGTCCTATAGGTGCCTCTGGGAACAAAATATAGCTCTGTGTGTGTGATGGGACTAACACACTTCAAGTCCTATAGGTGCTTCTGGGAAGAAAATATAGCTCTGTGTGTGTAATGGGACTAACACACTTCAAGTCCTATAGGTGCTTCTGGGAACAAAATATAGCTCTGTGTGTGTGATGGGACTAACACACTTCAAGTCCTATAGGTGCTTCTGGGAACAAAATATAGCTCTGTGTGTGTGATGGGACTAACACACTTCAAGTCCTATAGGTGCTTCTGGGAACAAAATATAGCTCTGTGTGTGTGATGGGACTAACACACTTCAAGTCCTATAGGTGCTTCTGGGAACAAAATATAGCTCTGTGTGTGTAATGGGACTAACACACTTCAAGTCCTATAGGTGCTTCTGGGAAGAAAATATAGCTCTGTGTGTGTAATGGGACTAACACACTTCAAGTCCTATAGGTGCTTCTGGGAACAAAATATAGCTCTGTGTGTGTAATGGGACTAACACACTTCAAGTCCTATAGGTGCTTCTGGGAAGAAAATATAGCTCTGTGTGTGTAATGGGACTAACACACTTCAAGTCCTATAGGTGCTTCTGGGAACAAAATATAGCTCTGTGTGTGTAATGGGACTAACACACTTCAAGTCCTATAGGTGCTTCTGGGAACAAAATATAGCTCTGTGTGTGTGATGGGACTAACACACTTCAAGTCCTATAGGTGCTTCTGGGAAGAAAATATAGCTCTGTGTGTGTAATGGGACTAACACACTTCAAGTCCTATAGGTGCTTCTGGGAAGAAAATATAGCTCTGTGTGTGTAATGGGACTAACACACTTCAAGTCCTATAGGTGCTTCTGGGAACAAAATATAGCTCTGTGTGTGTGATGGGACTAACACACTTCAAGTCCTATAGGTGCTTCTGGGAACAAAATATAGCTCTGTGTGTGTAATGGGACTAACACACTTCAAGTCCTATAGGTGCTTCTGGGAAGAAAATATAGCTCTGTGTGTGTAATGGGACTAACACACTTCAAGTCCTATAGGTGCTTCTGGGAACAAAATATAGCTCTGTGTGTGTGATGGGACTAACACACTTCAAGTCCTATAGGTGCTTCTGGGAACAAAATATAGCTCTGTGTGTGTGATGGGACTAACACACTTCAAGTCCTATAGGTGCCTCTGGGAACAAAATATAGCTCTGTGTGTGTGATGGGACTAACACACTTCAAGTCCTATAGGTGCTTCTGGGAAGAAAATATAGCTCTGTGTGTGTAATGGGACTAACACACTTCAAGTCCTATAGGTGCTTCTGGGAACAAAATATAGCTCTGTGTGTGTGATGGGACTAACACACTTCAAGTCCTATAGGTGCTTCTGGGAACAAAATATAGCTCTGTGTGTGTGATGGGACTAACACACTTCAAGTCCTATAGGTGCTTCTGGGAACAAAATATAGCTCTGTGTGTGTGATGGGACTAACACACTTCAAGTCCTATAGGTGCTTCTGGGAACAAAATATAGCTCTGTGTGTGTAATGGGACTAACACACTTCAAGTCCTATAGGTGCTTCTGGGAAGAAAATATAGCTCTGTGTGTGTAATGGGACTAACACACTTCAAGTCCTATAGGTGCTTCTGGGAACAAAATATAGCTCTGTGTGTGTAATGGGACTAACACACTTCAAGTCCTATAGGTGCTTCTGGGAAGAAAATATAGCTCTGTGTGTGTAATGGGACTAACACACTTCAAGTCCTATAGGTGCTTCTGGGAACAAAATATAGCTCTGTGTGTGTAATGGGACTAACACACTTCAAGTCCTATAGGTGCTTCTGGGAAGAAAATATAGCTCTGTGTGTGTAATGGGACTAACACACTTCAAGTCCTATAGGTGCCTCTGGGAACAAAATATAGGAGCTCTGCCTGCCTGCCACGAACACACTACAAGTCCTATAGGTGCTTCTGGTAACAAAATATAGGAGCTCTGCCTGCCTGCCACGAACACACTACAAGTCCTATAGGTGCTTCTGGTAACAAAATATAGGAGCTCTGCCTGCCTGCCACGAACACACTACAAGTCCTATAGGTGCTTCTGGTAACAAAATATAGGAGCTCTGCCTGCCTGCCACGAACACACTACAAGTCCTATAGGTGCTTCTGGTAACAAAATATAGGAGCTCTGCCTGCCTGCCACGAACACACTACAAGTCCTATAGGTGCTTCTGGTAACAAAATATAGTAGCTCTGCCTGCCTGCCACGAGCACACTACAAGCCCCTCTTTCTCAATCAATCTTTGTAACTGAATCTATCTAACTCAATCTCTGTAAGTGAATCTCTCTAACTATCTAAATGCAGCAGAGTGTCACAGAATCAGCCTGCTCAATCTGCGCCGGAACAGCATGTGACCGGCGCAGACGGCGTGGCGGCGTTTTATAGGGGGGGGGCGTGTACTACAGCCCCTGAGCTGTAATTGGCTACAGGCGTCCTGCCTGTAGCCAATTATGGCTCTTCGAGTTTCCGGGGCTGTGATTGGCCAAGCATGCGGGGTCACAGTGCATGCTTGGCCAATCATCAGCCAGCAATGCACTGCGTCGGCCGCGCCGGCCGCAATGCATTGCGGGGCCGCGCGCAAAACACGCACGTGATGCGAGCGGCCAAAATAGTTCTGGGCTCGCCGAGCGAGCGAACGCCCGGTGCTCGATGCGAACGTGGGTTCGCATCGAGCACCGGGCCCATCCCTATGAAGGACCCTATTATGCTATTTAGTGATTTAAAACTTTGGGATCCACAATGGGGAGTGGCTTAAGAAATATAAAATTACTGAGAGAAATTTAATTTTAATGAGGCTAACCCGTCCCAACAGAGAGAGGCTGTTGTCTTTTGTTTAAGTCTATTCACTAGTGGGAGGAGATTTAGCGGCATATAGTCCTGAACATTTGCTGTTATTTTAACCCCCAGGTATGTAATTGAGGAGACCCATTGAGGTGGTAGTGAGTCATCTAGTAATTTATTCTGTACCTAGTGGTAGGATTGATGACTTGTTACAGTTTGCCCGTATACCTGAGAAGGTGGCAAATTTGTCTAGAATCAATAGGGCAGCTCTGAGGGAAGGCCCTGGATCCCTTAAGAACAAGAGCAAGTCATCGGCGTATACCGCTATGCATTCTTTATGTTCCCCACCCGGATTGCTCCTACATCCTCAGACTGTCTAAGTGCCCTGGCAATAGGTTCCAGCATCAGGGCTTAAAGAAAAGGGGAAAGCGGACACCCCTGTTTGGTGCCTCTTCCTCTTGGGAAAAACTCAGAGACCATAGTACCAAGCCTAATCGCCGTCTTCGGGGTGCTGTAAAGCAGCGTGACCCAACGACGGAAACCAGGACAAAGGCTTTTTCAATGTCTATAGAGACAATGATTTTGTCCGGAAATTCTGTGTTATTCATCTGTAGATGTGTGAACAATCTCCTTAAGTTCGTATCTGTTGACATGCCAGGCATGAACCCCGTCTGGTAAATATCAACCAGGGTCGTTATAACTTTGGCCAATCTTGATGCCAGCACCTTGGCAAGTATCTTGAGATCTGTGTTGAGTAATGCTATAGGGCGATATGAGGAACATTCCTGCAGATCTTTGCCAGGCTTCAGAAGAAGCACCATATATGCTTCCATCATTGAGGCCGGCAGGGCTCCTTGCTCCCAGCAGTATGCATACAGTAAGTTTAGTCTGTGGGCCAGCTGCGACAAGTATTGCTTATAAAAATCATCGGGGAAGCCATCTGGACCTGGAGTTTTCTGGGGGGGAAGGCAAGTATGGCTGCCTCAATTTCTAACACAGAGATAATTTCATCCAAGAGGGTAACATCGGTGTCCATCAGTTTTGTTTAAAACGTTTTTATTGAAATTGGAAAGGTCATAACAAGAGAAAGAAAGTGCGGTCGCAGCCGCTCAGTACAATATGAATTAACACAGTAACCAATGTGAGACAAAACTCAACAAAGTAATAACAGTAGGCACAATTAATCTATGCACAGTAAAGAGCATGTTGGTAAAGCAAGACAAGAGGGGTGTCTGAAATTCGTAGCAGTGAAAGTGGTGGAGTATAATAAATCGGGATCACCATAACTTGGGGTAGCGGAAATGGTGTATGTGAATAGCTAGTTAAGCATTAAATGTACGGTAGTAGGGATGGGAAAAAGGACGAAAGGAAAGAGTAATACCTAGGTAATTATAGGGAGCATCACCAATATGTATTTGTAGGGTGTAGATACAAGGTCCACGATCCAGCCATAGGTAGGTGGAGTATAAAGAGCAGCATATAGGAAGGGTTGGGGTTACCTTGTGTCGTGGATAGGTTAGTCGAATGTGAATCACCACAGCTCCAATTAGGAAATCAGGAGAGAATATTCGAGTAATCGGGAGTCGTTCGGAAGTGTAGCCAACACGACCAAATTTGAGTGAATTTGTGGGGGGTGTCTCTGGCTTGGTGGATCAGTTCCTCCATTTCAATGATCCTATCAATACGTCGGAACCAGTCCTTCAAGGAGGGTGGATCTTTAGACTTCCATTTAGTGGGGATACACATGTTTGCTGCCATGAGCATGTGCATGGGTAGAGATCTGAGGTAAGACCCGGAAGATGGGGAGGAAAGGTGCAGTAAAAGTTGTGATGGGGAGAAATCTAAGGTGCATGTGGAAATTTGTTGTGTAAGTCTATGTACGGCTGTCCAGAAAGGTTGGAGTTTGGGGCAGGACCACCAAATGTGTAGCAAGGACCCAGTATCTGATTCACACCTCCAACAGAGTGAGGATGTTGAAGGGTAGATGCGATGTAATGCTGTAGGTGTTTTGTACCATCTGGAAATCAATTTAAAGGCATTTTCTTGGGCGCAAACGTTAAGGGAGCCTTTGTGGATGATTGTGTAAATTTTTCCCCAATCTTTATCAGAAATGGTGGTAGAGAGATCATTATGCCATTTATCCCTGGTCCAGGAATCCGTGAGTTGAAGGCTCGGAAACAGTAAGTTGTAGGTGAATGAGATAAGGTGTCTTTGTGGTTCCTGCATAGTACACATGTCTTCAAGGGGAGTTAGAGATCTGGACCAATCTGTGTGTTCAGCTTTGGTTGTGAGGAAATGTCTGATTTGGACATACGTCCAGAATGGGAATTTATCCGAAGGTAGCTTAGTCGGTATATCGGAGTATAAAAGCAAGTGGTTATTGGCGAAGAAGTGTTGGGCTGTAACATTGGAGTGGGGCCAAAGTTCCGTAAGGAATGAGGAGTGCATTCCCGGTGGAAAATCAGGGTTAAGTCTGAGTGGGGTCAAAGGTCCCCGGTGAGAGGAAAGCTGAAATTTGTGACATGCCAAACGAAAGTAGTGCAGCGTCGCGGAAATCAGAGGATGTGACAAATATATGGGTGGGACGTGGTTTGGCAGCATCCATGGGGTTTGGGCTACAGGAGTAGGGGCTAAAGAATTTTCTAAACGGACCCAGTCTTTGGTGGCATCGTGTATATTCCAGTCGATAGTTCTTGTTAGATGGCAAGCTAGGTAATATTTTTTGATGTCTGGTAAGCCCAGACCTCCTTTGAGTTTGGGTGTGGTGAGTTTCTCGTAGCTTAATCTGGGTTTTAGTTTGTTCCAAATGAATTCCGTACATAATTTGCGGTATTGTGCGAAAAACGTGTTCGGGAGTTTGATCGGCACCGTTTGAAATAGATACAACAATCTAGGTAAAACATTCATTTTAATTATGGCCGCTCTGCCAAACCAGGAAAAGACTCCCACCGACCATTGTTTCAGGTCTTGGGTTATGTTGCGGAGAAGGGTTAGGTAATTTGTGGAGTACAACTGTGTAAGAGAGGTAGGCAATTGGACGCCAAGGTATGTGAGCGTATTGGGGTTCCACTTAAATGGGAAATTCTGTTGGCATTGTTTAAATTGAGCTTCGGGCAAAGTTATATTCAGGGCGTTAGATTTAGCGAAGTTTATTTGGAGGTTAGAGAGTACTTTGAAGTGGTCAAGCGTTTTAAGTAAATTTGGAATAGACGTCAAGGGTTCTGAAAGGAACAGTAATATGTCATCCGCAAATGCGGCTGTTTTGAATGTGCGTCCTTGGACGTCTATGCCTTGTATATCTGAATTTGCTCTGATACTTCGGAGAAGTGGTTCTAGCGTTAACACAAAAATTAAAGGGGACAAGGGGCAGCCTTGACGGGTGCCATTCGTTATGGAGAAGGCATTTGATAGGTGGCCGTTGACTCGAACCCTGGCCGTGGGGGCGGAGTAGAGCATTTGGATAAAGTTAAGCATTCGGGTGGGGAGGCCTATAGAGGATAACGTTGCCGACATGTAGTCCCAGGCCACCCTATCAAATGCCTTCTCCGCGTCTAGGGAAAGGAGAAAGCCATTACTTTTTGTAGAGGTAAGCCAGTGTTGAATGTTGAGTGTTTTAAGAGTGTTATCCCTTGCCTCTCTGCCCGGGATAAATCCCACTTGATCGGGGTGTATGAGTTCAGGAAGTAAAGGGAGGAGGCGGTTGGCTAATATTTTGGCATACCATTTCAGGTCAACGTTTAAGAGTGATATAGGTCTATAATTTGTTACTTGTGTGGAGTCTTTTCCTGGCTTGGGGATGACCGTGATGTGGGCAGTTAATAGGTCTCGAGGGGGAGTAGTAGGGGACGCGCAGGTATCAAAAGACGACAAAAAGAAAGGGGTGAGTATATGTGCGTAGGCCTTGTAATACCCAACAGTCAGTCCATCGGGTCCAGGGCTCTTCCCAGATTTCATTAGTTGGAGTGCCCTGTCAGCCTCTTCTCTAGTTAAGGGCGAGTCGAGCGTTTGAGACGTAGATTCTGAGATTGGGGTGGGACTGTATTTACGTAAGAAGTCTGTTATAATTTGGTTTCTTTGAGACGGATTTTGAGATGTAGATGGGTCCGATAAATTGTATAATTTAGAGTAGTAATTAACGAACAGTTTGGCTATATCAGGTGTGGAGGTTATCTTGCGTCCCTGTGAGTCAGTAAGGGAATGTATTGTGTTTCTAGCCTTCTTGGCTTGAAGGGCTCTCGCTAACAATTTACCTGCCTTGTTGCCAAATTCATAGAATGTCTTCTGGGTAAGAATGTATTTTCGTCTAAGTTGTTTACCCAGAAGTTCTAACATATCTTTTCTGGCTTGGATCAGTGCGGTTAACGTGGTCTGTGCCCTAGTCTGTTTGTGTGTGTTCTCCAATAGTCTAATTTTGTTGGAGAGGGAATTGAAGTGTGAACGTGATTCTCTTTTACGTTTAGCGGCGGCTGCTAGGAATATTCCTCTTATCACACATTTGTGTGCTTCCCAGTTGATGAGTGGGGATGTATCGATCGCCTTGTTTTCTGCGAAAAAATGTGTGATACCCCGTTCGACTTCAGCAGCTATCGCTGGGTCAGTGAGAAGGGATGGGTCCAGTTTCCAAGAGAAGGGGCGAGAGTGAGTCGAGGGGAATTTAATTGTTAGAGAGATTGGGTGATGGTCGGAAATCATCATCTGGTCAATGGAGGCATGTTGGACGATAGGAAGGTCATTTTGAGTGATGAACAGGTAATCTATTCTCGAGTATTTGTTGTGAGGGGGTGAATAAAAAGTATAATCTTTAGTGTCTGGGTACAAGGTGCGCCATGTGTCATGGAGTAGGAGAGATTGGAGTTGTGATTTTATCGCTCTTAGGGCAGTGTACGGAAGTGAAGAGGTGCTGGAGGAAGAGTCAAGTAGAGGGTTCAGGGGGACATTAAAGTCTCCTCCTAAGATCAAGGTGCCTTCTTGGAAGTCCGTCAGTTTTTGGATGGTGTTGCGGAAGAAAGGAACTTGGTTATTATTTGGGGCATGTCCGTCAGTTTTGGCATGGAAAGACTCTGTAGTAGTACTTCTAACTCCATCAAGTTGTAGGACGGGATAGGTGAGTATAAAGACTTGTAAAAGCATATAAATTCATCTAAAATTCCCAATGGGTCCGAGACTAGATTCCCTGTCCCACTTCTTATTAACCGGATGCTAACTGGTATCCTTTGATCAGCTGCTGGATTAGCCAATAGCTTGCCATTTTAGTCACCCTCGGCAAAGGTATTCTCCGCCTTCAGTCTCGCCTCTGTATGAGCAAGGTGAAGTGTAATGCCACATATCTTCTATTATCTAGTAAGGACACATAATTGGCCTCCGAGGGAGAGTCCGCCTGAATTTTGGCACACTCTCGCTCTTTGGCCAAAAGGAGTTCACATTCCTCATTGTGTTCTTTCCTAGCTGCTTTTATTGCCGATATGCATTCACCCCTTGACACTGCTTTAAAAGTATGTCAAACTGTACGTGGATCAACCGTATTAACATTGTTGACCAAAATGTATCCATTGCAGTTTGAATCTGAGCATTTACCTGTTCTTCTTGCAACCAACCCGATGCCCAAGAGCACAGATCCATGAAGCTGGCCTAGCCACATTAGACAAATCCAATGCTGGGTCCAGGATGGCATTATAGTCACCCATGAGTATCATGAGTAAATGTATATATGGCGCCAGAGTCACCAATAGGTCATATAGTAGTTTCACCTGAAAAGGTGGGGGTAGGTAAATGTTCACTAACAATATTTTTTGACATGCCACCTCTAATACTATTGCCACATATCGCCCTCCTGGATCAGTGAACACCTGATGAATTGTACATGCAATTGCCTTGCTAATCAATACTCAGGTCCCTCTGGCATACGTGGAGTATGTGGAGTGGAATGATCTCTGGATCCAGGGTTTGTGCAGAGATAGAATTTTATTTCCCTCCAGGTGGATTTCCTGAAGAAGGACGATATGTGGCTTCACCTGTCTGAGGTACTGAAATACAGTAGCCCTCTTGAATTTATTCGGATCATTTCTGATAACATTGAGACACCTGTTAAGCATAATAGTCTTGAGAACATGTAAACTATATATATACTGGATGCACAATAATCATAGCCTAGATGGCTTTGGCCAACCCCTCCCTCCCCTGCTGTTATACCAGAACTAGGAGCCTAACAAAAAATCTCCAACCAAAAATTGTCCAGTATGCAACTTTAGCCCTGTAACACAAATTCCAAAAAGAGTTCAATCAAAAGTGTCGACAGTTTGGCATAAAAGTTGAAAAAAAAAATTTGGCCCGTGTCCTTCATGTGAGACTCCACGCTAAGTCCATAAATATAAAAGAAAACAGCCGATTGATCTTGTCACCTGTTGTTATTCTTCAGTGACCGTTGTAAATAACCGATTTTGCAAGGACATCTTATAATGCAAAGTTCCCCACTAAGTTGGAGTCTCCCCTTTTACTGTATGTAGTCATTGCATAAATGCGTTACCTTGTGTACAAGGGACGACCCATCCAGGTGCTGACGTCTTTGACTTGGAGACTCATCAGGTTTGCGTAGGTCCGTCCTCAACCGCAAAAAAAAAAAAAAAAACTGTCATGCGAACGAAAAATCTAAAAATTGTGTAACACAAAACCGGGACTCGGAGCAAAACAGAAAAAAGAAGAAAGACTGGGAAATCCCTTACCCAGTGGAGTAGCAATAATTTCACAGGTTTTGGTCTAGCCAATCGCTTGCATCTTGTGGGGTTTCAAAGAATTTCACAGTACCTTTGTGTTGTACACGGAGGTGACTTGGATAGAGCATGCTGTACTTCAGCTCCCTTCTCTTCACCTCAGTAAAGGAACAACGTCTTTGCTGCGTTTCTGCCGAGAAGTCTGGGAACAGCATGATGGGAGTGTTTTCAAATTTTAACTCCTTGTGTTTCCTAGCCTCCACCAGTAACATGTCTCGGTGCCTGTAATTGAGGAACTGGACCAGGAATGGCTGTGGTGGGGCGACCGAGTGTCTAGCTCTGGTTGGAAACCTGTGTGCTCTTTCAGCGACATACGTAGGAGGGAGATCACCTCAACAGTGTCAACAGTGATTTAAAAAACTGCTCTGCAAATGTAGTAGCGGCATTCCCTTCTGCTCCCTCTGGCAACCCCACCACCCTCACGTTGTTTCTTCTTTAGCGGTCTTCAGCGTCATCTGCTCTGTGTTGTAATGCTCTTACCATCTCTTTTAATTCCACCAATTGCGAGCCTTGCATATGAGAGGCGTCCTCCACCTCCTGAGATGCGGTCTTCTGCTGTGGTTAATCTGCCTCTTATATTGTCAAGATTATGGTGGATGAGGTTGCACTCTGACGCCAGGAGATCTATGCGCCCCATAAGTTCAGATTTTGACACCGCTATGGCTTCTAGGATCGGACCTGTTATGGCCGCTGTATCCACCTCGATCCTAAGTGAGCAGTTGAGAAAGAGTTTTCTGGTGAAGGATAATTCAGAGGGCTGAGAAGGATGGATCGGTATACTTTTCTTGTTTACACCGCAAATTAAGTCAAATTAAGTCAAATAGTTATCAGTGTGATTTTTCCATGATTTTGTGTGTCACATTTCACATGTCACATCACTTGAATGGGTTTGCTATGCATGTTTGCCGCTCACAAAAAAAGGTAATACTCCTTTTTGGGTGACAAACTTCACAAGATTTTTAAAGGCAGGGTTTGCCGTTATCCCATCAACAGAATCACATCGTATGTGGGGTGCTATTAAAGGATAATTTCACCCAAAAGCCTGTTGAGCATTGTGCAGTGACTGCGATGCAATTTGGAATCGCAGCTATTGTTTTGATGCACCTGGAATGTATTCAGCTGATTTAAACTGAAACTCCCCCCTTTCATAATATCTTTACCCCAATAACAAATAACCTGTGCATACAAAGTTTCCAATAAATATAACTATCAAAATGTTTTATCCATACTAAAATAAAGTCTGTTTTTATAATTTGCATTTTTTATTAAAATATAGTGGAAATGGGTAGGTTATCTGCTCCTTAAAACCTTGTCTGCCTAGGTCAGTGCTTATATATGCAAATATTTGAGTAATTGACATTTAAGAATGATAACTCTCAAAGCCAGAAATAATACTGTATTTGTAACTCCAATTTTTGCTAGGTAGATCTGATGGTGATCTAAAGTTCTTTTTTTAGATGTTTAGGATGAAATTTAGATTGAACTGAATTTAGGACGTTTTTGCAATGTCTCCTGCTGAAGAAATCCCGTTTTGTTATGGCACCTTCCATAAAAATCATAATGAAGGTTCCAGAATCAGATAGGGATTTCCATTTAAACCCAGCATTTCCTTTAAATGTCCTACTTTTGGCTGTTATAGTTTAAGTTTTCAATTTTCAACACATCATGTGGCCAATAATCACAGCTCAGCTCTGTCGAAAGTTTGCAGGAGAGAAGCAAGTAACCTTCAGATACTGACCCCCGTCCTTAGCTGAAACAGAACAATAAGCTCTACAGCTTTCAGCATAGCTCTGAGACGCAGTTCAGCTTCAGTAATGTTTGCTGTCACATTGCATCATTCTCTCCCTCTGTCACATGCAGAGAAGAACAATCGCATGTACAGACTCAATCCTGAATGCGTTTGGGAGACGAGAGTAGAACACTTCGAGGGCCAAGTCTTTCTTGTGAAACAGAACAGTCTTTCCACCCAATTTATCACTGAGATAAATCCCCACCTGAGGACTAACTTGTGCCAGCTCTGACATTAACTCAGAAGGATGGCATTGAATAAAAAGACCATGATGCAAAACAACTTCAGAACATTTTCAAAGAATATGGATGCATTATTTAGAAAGCCATTGTTTTAACTGCCCATTTTATTTTCTAGCTGAAGATGCGAATTTGTAAAAACCATCTGCACAAAAATACAGAAAGTTCCAAAAAGTATTATAATAGTCCAAATAGTACCCTACAGTTGTCTACAAATGTGTAAATTCACTCATACAATAAGATGATTGTATTGATTTACATACTGCAAATAGACATTTTTAATCATTTTGAAAAAAAAAAAAAAACTCAAGCTATAAAAATCACTGCATAGTTTACCACACCCTGTTATTGCCTATGTTTGCAGTTTTTTCATATTCTGAATATAAGGTGAGCGAGGATTACCTGGTAATTCCTTTTATCTATATATACCTGGGGTGGTGTTATACTGTTGCTTTTCTAACATTGGTTTGTTGTTACATATAGTTCTACCCATTTGCATGATACAACACATGCTGCTACCTTTGTGGACTCTTGTGACATAGGGGTGATTTACTAAGAAGAAGGCACTGCACCAGTTCATACATTAATTGGTGCGCCGCAAAAGTCATTCATCGAACGTGCGATCCTGCGCACATAGATAACGATAATATATACTTGCATATGTAAACTGCAACTGTCGCTAAGGTAACTGCGGTTTTCTCATTGATAATAGTGCCCAATACAATTGGTTAATTTCATCTCATTGGATGTGTCTTGTTAGGCAATTAGTAGGTGTTCTCAGTTAATTAACCCTTTTGATGGTAATCTCATTCCTATCACTTCTAATATATCTTTTGAAATGTGTTATTTTCTTTTTTTACCCAAAGTGAGGGAAGGTGGTCAGGAACCTGAGTAGACAGATTTTGAGTGTGTTTGTCAGATTCTAGGCTTGCATATGAGATCATTGTTAGATTAGGGCTCCCGGAGCACTGTAGATACTTGGCAAAGGCATAAGCAAGCACCTGCGGTATCCAGGTTAATTTATGTTATTTTGGAAAAGAAAAGCTTCATTTTGATGACATATAAGTTAGGGAAAAAGCAAATGATAATTTGCTATTGGACATTCACACATGCTATAACTTTTGTGCATGATATCCAGGCACTGTAAATGCAGTGAATGAGTAAACTAAATAATTGTTTAACATGATTAGTGATGTATGCCATTATAAATTGTTTGCAACATATACCGTAATTTTAAAAGTATAAAAATATGATATGCACTATTAGCAGGGGTAGAGTAAGTGAAACAATATGCGTGTATTCAAAATAAAAAACATGTCACCTTATTTAATGTGTAATTTAATGGTGTAAGCAGTACATAGTGTGAAAAGCAGTAACCTCTGTAGAATCCAATATGAATTAATTTTACCAAAGTCAAACTAGCAAAATATGAGTTATGATTGGTTACCATAAGTACTGCACATTGCTGCTTGCACTGTTTTATTAAATGACCAGTATAATGCTGAGTGCAAAAATCCAGTCCTGTGGGTGGATACCTCATTCAGGATAGAGTGTCAATGCAGGTAAGTCTATGGAGTTGATTTACTAGCATTGAGAATATTTATTTAGCTTTGGGAATGCAGTGAGGCTGTGATCTCTTTGAATACTCAACTCTGTGTAAGGGAAATTGCAAAAGAAAAATTGCAGCACAAGTTTGAACTTTTGCCCTCCCATAATGTACTGAGCAGTAGTGGTACTGACTGTAGATTACAAAACACTTAAATGAAATATTGTAGATAAGCTACTACACATAACCCTTGGAGTGTGGAGAATAGGGCGCTCTGGATAACAAGGAGACACTGACAAACAGTACATGACTGGCTCTTGAAACGTAATTACTGTATTTATCGGCATATAACACGCACCCCAAGTTTAGGAGGGCATTTTAAGGAAAAAAAGTTTTAGGAGGGAAGTTTAGGGAAAGAAAAATACTTACATTTAAGCGTCATTTGCAGCTTGCCCAGCGTCATTTGCAGCGTTGCCCAGCGTCATTTGCAGCTTGCTCAGCGTAATTTGCAGCTTGCCCAGTGTCATTTGCAGCTTGCCCAGTGTCATTTGCAGCTTGCCCAGTGTCATTTGCAGCTTGCCAGCGTCATTTGCAGCCTTGCCCAGTGTCATTTGCAGCTTGCCCAGTGTCATTTGCAGCTTGCTCAGTGTCATTTGCAGCTTGCCAGCGTCATTTGCAGCTTGCCCCCGTTTAAATTTCCCGCCGCCGAGACAGACCGCGTGAGTGCAGCCCGCTCGGTCTTTATCGACCGAGCGAGCGCCGCCGAAAAAGACCGAACACGCACCCACGACTTTCCCCCGATTTTAAGGGGGAAAAAGTGCGTGTTATACGCCGATAAATATGGTAACCACTTCTGCCCTGGAAGAATTTATCCCCTTCCTGACCGGGCCATTTTTTGCGATACGACACTGCGTCGATTTATCTGACAATTGCGCAGTCGTGCAATGCTGTACCCAAACAAAATGTACGTCCATTTTTTCCCACAAATAGAGCTTTCTTTTGGTGGTATTTGATCACCTCTGTTTTTATTTTTTGCACTATAAACAAAAAAAAGACAGACAATTTAAAAAACAAACACAATATTTTTTACTTTTTTCTAAAATGTATATATCCCAAAATAAAAAAATATGGTATAGGCTGATACTGTATTTATTCTTCTACATATTTTTGGTAAAAAAAATGAAATTTGTATTATTATTATTTTTTTTTTTTTACTAGTAATGGCGGCGATCTGCATTTTTTTTATCAGGACTGCAACATTGCGGTGGACAGATTGGACACTTTTGACACTTTTTTGGGACCATTGACATTTATACAGCGATCAGAGCTAAAAATAGCCACTGATTACTGTACAAATGTCATTGGCAGGAAAGGGGTTAACACTAGGGGGCGATCAAGGGGTTAACTGTGTTCCTTCAGTGTGTTCTAACTGGAGGAGGATACCTCCTGGGAGTAAAGACAGCTCCAAGTGGATGTGCCAGCTGACCAGCGGTGGGAAACACGGTGTCTCTGATCCAAGATGGAGAGCCGTGCTGTCAAGACTAGCATGGAATCCAGGCAACAAGAAGTGATGTCAGAGTGGGAGGGAAATGTTTTGGAGCATGCAAACCAATGAAGGTTTGAAGAAGGAGCGACTGGGCATGCCCTAAAACATGTCCCGCCCACTCTGACATTCCTGGGCATGCTCCAAAACACCTTGGATCAGAGTCACAGTCTTTTCCACTGCTGGTCAGCTGGAGCTTCCACCTGCAGCTGTCTTTACTCCCAGGAGGCATCCCGCTGGACAGTATGGATTCATTGATATGCCTGTTTTTCACTTCCATCTTCTAAGTGTTTTTAACCCTTCCTTGTCATTAAAGTGTTTTATTTCTGCACTTAGAAGTGCCTTCTTCTCTGCTTTGTTTTTCCCTCTTCTGAAGTGCTGCTGTGGTATATTAATCACATTTCAAGAGTCAGTCATGTACTGTTTGTCAAAGTCTCCTTGTTATCCAGGGCGCCCTATTCTCCACACTCCATGGTTTGTGTTTGGTAGCATATTTACAATATTTCATTTGAGTGTTTTGTAATCTACAGACAGTACCACTACTGCTCAGTACATATGGCAGGGCAAAAGTTCAAACAATTTCTACAATTGCTACAATTTTTCTTTTGCAATTTCCCTTACACGCAGTTGATTGTGTACCACTCTTTTATAATTATGTTCTTCAGGTACAACTAACGGGTCATGTTTTCCGCATGTTTTCCACATTTCCAGAGTACTGGTGTGGCATTTTATTAGGTTTGAATAGCAGAGCAATTGGTCAAAATCCCTTTGAAGCTTTGTTGTTTTTGCCAGTGTGTAAGGGGGGAAGAAGGGGGGGGGGGGTGGGGTTTATAGAAAGGTGCGGAGTGGTCTGGCGGTATAACCATGACAACTACTCCGAGTTGCATACCCCCCAGGGTTCTTTAAGCCAGGTGATGAACACAGTCACTAACCCTTGCAAGTTGGGTAACACTTCACCCCAAGTTATGCTCACCAATGTCGGGGGACGCGGTCATGTGAAGAATCACATGACTATGCACATGTGAAAAATTAAGGCGGCTGTCAAACTCAGACATAAGCTACATGTGTGTAGTACCCAAAATACAGAGTTCCTCCATAAGCTCTCTCATCCCATGTCCTACACACTGATATATGTGTTGCATTTGGAGGGACAGGCTGAGCTTCTTCCCACTCCACCAGTCAGCGTAGCTCTGTTACCCCACTACCAGTAACAGAATAGGGTCCTGCCGAGCCCATATCGCTTACCTCATGCATGCTCACACCTAATTCTTCTCTTTCTGTACCTAATGATTAGACCATAGATCTTTGCAATGCTAGTCCACTCCCGGTGACCTGTGGAGGCCGATTGATAGGGAGGAAGTCAGAGAACTGACCCCCTCACTACCGGAGGACCTGTCACCTAACCAGGTAGCATGCCAATGACTGGTTGCTGTTCTTCCTTGCGATTACTCATGGCAACTACCCTTCTTCCTTGTCTTGCTAAATGAACCTCTGTCATAGTGATGTCACACATACAGTACCCCATATTGTGGTTATGGCCTGAAGTTCTGAAGGAATGCGTCAATACCCCGCATGAAACCCCTCGAATAACTTCAGACCAGGCTCTGAGCAGTTGAATCAATATTTACTGTAAACTTGGCACAACATGTATAATGTGCAATAACGTCTTTCTCCTAACTGAACCTAACTGTGGCTGCCCCAGGTTATCTGCACAGGTGAAACTGCTTTGGGAAAAGTCCATACTTGGAAATGCTTGAATGGAGAAGTCCATGCTCTTGGGGTGTCCCATCAAATCAGTGTTCCAGAGCTGAATACAGGTCCCAGCAAGTCTCTGAACATAATCATAGTTGCGTGCCCCCCCTGGGATCCAGACCTCTTCCTTTTATATAAAAATGGTAGGGAGATTACTCTGCCATATATGGCCACATATCGAAGCAATGTAAAAAAAAATATGGGTCCCCTCATTGGAAAAAATGGGACCTTAAAGGCTCAAAGAGTGAACATATGGTTACATTAAAAAGTTATAGTTTTATTCATGAACAAAGATAGTTTTATACAGTAGAAAAAGATAACTTTTATAAATCAATGCATATAAAAAATAATGTACATTGTTACTCATGGTGAAATCGTCTAATGATACTGTTACAGTACACATACAGAGGCTGCATAAGCAAAATCCACCTCGTTTCAGAGACTCCTTCCTCAGGGTAATCTCTGCATGTGATGTTGATAAGGTCTAGAAAGATAATAACAGTGTTTGTCTCATATTAGACAGCACATATAATTGCATATATTACATACCATATGGCAGTACATATTCTGCAAGGAGTGGGTTCAAAGTGTGATACTCCCAAAATGCCCCCACATCTCAGCATTACCTGTCACATCATATAAGCAAAATAAAACTATCAAACCATCCAAAGGAAGTGGGTGGAAAAAAAATAACCAAGGCGGATACTGCTAGGCTGACACTGACACCACCTGGCATCAAAAACATAGGGGAAAGTGTTAAAGTATAGATCAAAGCAACATATGATGTGTATAAAAGTATATGTGGGTAGTCTTGCAATAGAAGATCACATGCCCGGCATGCTACACAGGGGGTGTACATGGCAGAGATTGCAGATAAACATTATATCCTCCTGATTGGCACATATGCCTAAAAAGTTCTACAGAAGAATCTATAAATATAAGAAGTGTATATAAAGTATTATCGTGGATTTTCCTTTTATAGAACAGGGGAAGGAGGCTGGATTCCCTAAGAAAGCCCAAAACACATCAGGAAAGGTGGCAAAACATTAAAGTGGATGTAAACTTGATTCATTAAACATTTGAGCTGGACACATATATCTGCAGTGTTTTCATATCTCTCATCAAAGCCCTAAGTCGCATGGTTCTCCTGCTTCATTCTTCTGTTATCAGGATTATAACTTCTGACAAGTTCTCTGTCAACTGAGATAAAACCAGCCTGCATTTTGTGTCAGGATGGGTGCTATAAATAGATTAACAGAGAGCTGGTCTATTCACAGCACAGCTCTGCAAGTCTCTGCCTATGTGCCTTTCCTCCAATCAGCTGTCGCCCAGTGTATGGCAAGAATCCACACCCACAAGTGAATCTCTTCCTGATTCACTTGTGGGTGTGGATATAATGCATTAAGGTGAAAAACCTTGAGGGTTTACAACCCCATTGAAGTGGATGTAAACCCTCTCCTATACCCAGTGAAGTGAACAGCCTCAGATGATACACAGAGATGAAACAAATCCTCCTACATACGTTTTACATCTATATCTGCTGTCTTCAGCTTTATATATGGTTTAGAAAGTGCACACCCTGTTATATAAAGCTGAAGACAACAGATATAGATGAAAAACTTATGTAGGAGGATTTGTTTCATCTCTGTGTATCATCTGAGGCTGTTCACTTCACTGGGTATAGGAGAGGGTTTACATCCACTTTAATGGGTTTATAAACTCTCAAGGTTTTTCACCTTAATGCATTCTATGCATTAAGGTGAAATACCTTCTGTAGTGCAGCAACACCCCAGAGCCCCCCTTTTACTTACCTAAACCCAATCGTTCCAGCAAGGGGACTAGCACAGCAGCTCCAGCTGCTGTTTTGGGTCCTCATTGGATACATTGATAGCAGCGGGAGCCATTGGCATGGGGGCCGAGGGCAGGGCCAAGTCCTGCTGTCTGTGTCAATAGATGCAGCAGCAGGACTCTGGAGCGCGCCTACACGAGCCAGGATCGCCACTAAGGGAACCCAGAAGAGGAGGATCGGGCTGCTCTGTGCAAAACCCTTGCACAGAGTAGGTAAGTATAACATGTTTATTATTAAAAATAAAATAAAAATCTTTACAACCCCTTTAACTCTTTCACCCTGACCTGGGCAGTTGGCTGCTAACAGACTCTACAGTAGGGCACCTGCCTACAAGTGTACCTCTAAGAAAATGTCTTTGCACATCCTGTCCTGGTGACATGGCAGGAAGTAAGGGTAAGTAAGGGTAAGTTTTCTTTTTAACAGCTATCATCAGACATCTGGAGATATCCCTTGCTATCCCTGTTCTTGTAACAGTGGTCACCAAGACAAATAGGGCTGATTTCTACCTATCAGGGACAGAGGCAGCAGTGAAAACCTAATAGGGTTCTAGTCCTCCCTTACTCTACTCAAAACTAAAACGAAAAAAAGTTTTGGCTTTAGATACAATCAGTACTAGTAATGAGACTAAAGCTGGCTAGACATTATATCATCTTCTTGTACAATTTGCTTTAGATTTACCAAAACCATATAATATGAGGTCAAACCTAAACACTTTCAATTTGTATGCAATCAAGCAGGCCTTTGCACTACATAGTTGAAGGTAAATCTAAAGGAAATTGTATAATGTGTAGCCAGCTTAAAGCAGAGATTCACCCAGAAATGGAACTTCATGAATCGGATTCCTCCCCCCCTCTGGTGCCACACTTGGCACCTTTCAGGGGGGAGTGGATACCTGTCAAATCCAGGTATCTGCTCCCACTTGCGGGGGAAAGATCGCTGCACTCTCTGCTGAGAACTACGCAATATCCGGCTCCTCCTCCTTCCCCCCCTCTGCATTCTGGGATACACACAGGTCCCAGAAGACAGCAGGGACCATTCAGAACGTGCGACTCCTGCAATCGCAGTAGGAAACAGGCTGTGAAGCCTCAAGGCTTCACTCCCTGTTTCCCTTAGTAAGGATGCCCACGCCTGCACCCGGGTCAACTTTGGGTGAGGACGTTGCGGGAACCCTAGACAGGTAAGTGTCCTTATATTTTAAAAGTCAGCAGCTACAGTATTTGTAGCTGCTGACTTTTAAATCCCCCCCCCCCCCCCCCCCCCCCAGGCGGAACTCTGCTTTAAGACCATCCAATAGTCCTGGCTACAAAAGTGATTTTTAGTTTGTCAGTATGGGCTGATTTCCTAAAGGATGACATTGGGGGTTATTTACGAAAGGCAAATCCACTTTGCACTACAAGTGCAAACTACAAATGCAAAGTACCCTTGAAATTGCACTAAAAATGCACTTGGAAGTGCAGTCGGTGTAGATCCGAGGGGGACATGCAAGGAGAATAAAAAACAGCATTTTAACTTGCACATGATTGGATGATAACATCAGCAGAGCTTCCCCTCATTTCAGATATACCCCTCAGATTTACAGCGACTGCAGTTTCAGTGCAATTTCAAGTGCACTTTGCGCTTGTAGTTTGCACTTGTAGTACAAAGTGTATTTGCCTTTTCGTAAATAACCCCCATTGTGTCAACTTATAAAATCGCCCTGAGGCAATTCAGTTTGCATAGGTAGCGCTATACAAGTCACTCATTCATTAAAAGGGAAGCTGTGTTTAATCTTGATACACATTGATGTGTAAGGGAATTGAAAAAATATAATAGGATTTTGCCCTTATATGATTTGGTAGCTCAGCTTTGTTTTACTTGCTAAATTTTAGCATACTTTTGTTTTGCTAACTGAATATTGTCCAACCATATTATCAACCCTATAGTTTCTGATATTGCAAATCCCCTGACATAACAGAGAAATTCAATCACTATGGGTTTATATATCAAAAGTACAAGATCAATAACATTACCCATAACAGCAAATCAACTGCCGATTGGCATTTTTGCAAGGATTTAAAAACGTAAGGTTTCTGAATGGTTCCCTTTTATGTAACAAGAAATAGCCTTACTAAACGTTTCATACTTAAAGCGATTGTATAGTCAAAAATTTTACTTTTACCTACAGGTAAGCCTTATTATAAAAAAAAATCTCCTAAACCTGTATGCTTTAGGAGATATTACCCTCGCAATGAGCCGCTGACTTCAGCGACGCATGCGCTCCGGGGATTCTTGGCTGAAAGTCCAGCAGACGCCAGACCCTGCCGGGAAGAAAACTCCTGCGCGCATGCGCGGAAGTAACGACATTGCGGCTCCGGCCACTCACAGCGCTGGAGCCGCGATACCCGGAAGACACGCAGAGGGAACATGTCATCTCCCTTGGCGTGGACCGAGTGAGATGCCGGCGCCTCGTTCTAAGGTAAGTATTTCATAATGAGCTAGTATACAGGTGCAGAAAAAAAAAAATTCAGCAGGTTTACTTCCGCTTTAAGCCCCTAGTTGTGATACAATGCAAGTCTAGATGCCTCCCCAGTAGTTTAATGCAATTGTACCACTGAGTGATATTTTAGGGCTTACGTATACAAATTATTTGTGGCCCTATTAGCACACATTTCATAAATAAGCCCCTATGTGATTCATCATAGTTTGTGGTTCCTATGTAGCATAACTCATATTCCATTGTTACATTACATCTAGCTATCAGCCACATGCAACCCAGCAAATTACCATTAGTGATTTTCAGTTGCGTGATAGCGTGACTGAAAATCACTTGCGTAGCCAAGCTCTGAATGTTAATCATCAGGAGCAAAAATATGCAACCAAAATTAGCCCTGACAATGCAGTGGCGATTAAATAAAAGTAGCAGATAATTAAGATTTTCCCAGTCAATGTAGCGAACAGAGGGTACAATATTAAAGAAAAATTGTCCACTCATTTCATACCATAGCAGTATTAAAAAGGCAAATTCTGTGCCAGCAGGAAAGAGGTTAATCCTTGCACAGTAGAAAGCTCCATATAGAATACAGCAATTGAATTACAAGCCTCACAGTTTAATTGCCTGCCCTCTTTATACTTCCCCTCACCATCTACTCGGAAAGAAGAAAAGAAATTATGAAATGTGTTTAGCACGATTGAAAGGCACTTGAAAATGAAGGCAGAAACTCACGGCTAATCTGCAGATAGCAGAGTTTTATTTTTCTCCCATCAAGATCTCCTATCAAGGCAGAATTGTGTGCAGAAAGGCAATGACGTGGTCTATCGTTTTAATCCACAGAACTTTTTAACAAAGTCTTCCAATCTACATCAGCAATCTCACTGTGTGATGTTGAGCTGAACAGACTAACAATTTCAAGTTTCCAGTTCTGTCCCAAGAAATAAAGTGTAAACAATATATACTGACATAAGCACTAGACTTTTTTTAAGAACTGTTGTATCTCATAACACTGATACAACATGTAGTGTAAGGCTGTATTTAAAAAAAAGAGATGAGTTAAAGGGCATGTAAACAGTTAAGCAAGCCATACATTATATACTTTTCTTTCCTTCAATCACAGGTTAAAGGAAAGAAAATTGCTTGATTCCCCCATCAACACAGTCAGTGTTGATGGGGAAATCTCTCCCACTGCGCTATTGTATTCTGACAGCGGGAGGTTTTCCAGCCTTCACAATACAATGATCACTGCCAGCAGCTATAGCCACTGGCATTGATTAAATAAAAATAAAAAAAAAACAGACAGGCTGGTTATGCTGAAGTCGATCGATGGATTGACTTCAGTACAACTAGCCTGCCCATAGACAGATTAAAATGCAGCTGGTTCCTGCTAGAGATGTAAAATTTCCGGAAATTTTGAAGCAATGAGAAAAAATTTGAATTTTGAAAAAAAAAATTAGTTTGGAGCAGTTTTACAAATTGAAAGTCATTTTGTTACACTGGGAAGGTGAAATGCAGTGTATATAAAAGTATTATGCTTGAAATAAAAGTACAGCTTATTTAGTAAATAAACTAAACTTTATTTTTAAAATGTTTATTTTTATTACAAATGGAATAACAAGGATTTATATAGTTACATAGTAGCTTAGGCCAAAAAAGGTCCATGAAGTCCAACCTATGTGTGTGATTATATGTCAGTATTACATTGTATATCCCTGTATGTTGCGGTCAGTTAGGTGCTTATCTAATAGTTTTTTAAACTATCCATGCCCCCCCCCCCCCCCCCCCCCCCGCTGAAACCACCACAGTTGCACTCTACAAGAGCAGTTGCTCCAGAGCTTAGTAAATGAGCAGGAGCTCGGCTGACTTCCATCATCCAATCATGTGCAAGCAAAAATGCTGTTTTTTACATTTTCCTTGCACATGATCGTGTTTTCTTTGCAAAGTGAAGCTTTACCTCATTTACTAAGCTCTGGAGCAACTGCCTATTTGCCATTAGTAAATCAACTCCATTAGCATGCACTGGAAAGGTTCACTGGGGTGCCATTCAAAATGAATGGAACTGCAATTCGTCACAGTGATAACTGTGAATAATGCATATGAGTGAAATCAGCCTCAAGATTTTTTAGCCTAAATTACAACTTCTTTCAGGTCAATGTCTGGAGTAATTCACCTCTCTAACTGACCTGCTTCAAAAAGTGAAGCGAAATCCCAAATTTTTTAAATTGTTTTTAGAGAAAGAGGTGAAAGGAAATGATCTACTGGAGACTAATGTTCAGATGACACCTGTCTAAGATGGTAACTCATGTTACTCTAGGGAGATTTCATTGTATTTCCTGTTGTATAGGAAAGCTCCCCAGCAGTAAGCAAACATCAAAAAATAAACTGCAGGGGATTTTCACTCTTCCATACACTAAGAATAAAGATTTTGGCTATACATATACACTATATTACCAAAATGTCCATGTTGGTGGAGGGTGGATTATAATATGGGGTTGTTTTTCAGGGGTTGGGCTTGGTCCCTTAGTTCCAGTAAAGGGAACTCTTACGACATCAGCATACCAAGACATTTTGGGCAATTTCACGCTCCGAACTTTGTGGGAACAGTTTGGGGATGGCCCCTTCCTGTTCCAACATGACTGCGCACCAGTGCACAAGAAGGTCCATAAAGACATGGATGAGCGAGTTTGGGGTAGAGGAACTTGACTGGCCTGTACAGAGTTCTGATCTCAACATGATAGATCACCTTTGGGATGAATTAGAGCGGAGAATGCAAGCCAGGCTTTCTTTTCCACATCAGTGCCTGACCTCACAAATGCGCTTCTAGAAGAATGGTCAAACATTCCCATAGACACACTCCTAAACTTTGTGGACAGCCTTCCTAGAAGAGTTAAAGCTGTTTTAGCTGCAAAGGGTGGGCAAACTCAATATTGAACCTTACGGACTAAGATTGGAATGCGATTAAAATAAATATGCGTGTAAAGGCAGGTGCCCCAATACTTTTGGTAATATAATATGCTTTAAGTGGCTCATTTAGTGTTTTGCATTTTCATAATTTTTGCAATTAGTATGAATAAATCCCTGCGCTGGGTTCTCAAACTGGTGGCCCTCCAGCTGTTGCAAAACTACAAGTCCCATGAGGCATTGGAAGGCTAACAGTTACAAGCATAACTCCCACAGGCAGAGGAATAATGGGACTTATAGTTTTGCAACAGCAAGAGGGCCGCCAGTTTTAGACTCCTGCTCTAAAAGGTCATATGGCTACAAACATATGCTCACGCCCATGTTGGATCACCAACCCAAATAAAATAAAAAAAATGTATACTAAATGATGTTGTTATCTTGCTTTCTAAAAAAAAGTTTTATGTGTTACTTTCTCACACTTCAATAATAAAAAATAAAAAACATATTATAAATCATACATGTATTATCTATACCAACCATAAAGTGAATATACACTCCATATGAATTGCATAAGGATCCATGCATTAAACTATATAGTGAATTATGTTTCAGTCGAAAAATATTTCTTTCAATAAGGCCCCTTTCACACTGGGGCGGGAGCCGCGGTGACGGTAAAGCAGCGCTATATTTAGCGCTGCTTTACCGTCGTTTTAGCCGCGGTATTCGGCCGCTCGCGGTGTGGTTTTACCCCCCCGCGAGCGGCCGGAAAAGGGGTAAAATCACCAGGGCTTTTTTTCTCAAACAATAGGTGCTGGAACTCAACCACGACCCACACACACCCTCCAAATCACATCAAATAGTGGGTGTGGTCAGTCAAATTTCATGAACAGTAGGAGGGTCTTAAAGGGGCATTAAATACCAGGCTTACATTACATACAGAGTGCAGAGTTCAGCGGTGTTACACACAGAGTGCAGAGCTGTCACTTGTAAACACAGAAACAGGACTTATGTGTTTACAAGTGATTGTGGTGAGCAGGCCCCCCCAAGGGTCTGAGCCAGAGGTGGCGGAACTGAGTTCCACCAAGTTCCCCCTGAAAAAATTTTTAAACTGTATTTGGGCGTATACACTTTTTTATCTTCGGTAGTTTGTGTATTTTTGAGTACTGTGTATAGTGCCCACTTATGATGTTTATTCTTGTTACAGAGGCTATTTGGTTAAATCATTGATATGGGATTTCTAACATTTAACCGTGTTTTTTTTTCCATTTTGTAATGGAAATGTTTATATTTTGTGATAAACAGTTTCACTTTCTTTTTTGTATATACACTCACCTGTGACTTTATTAAGTACACCTTGCTTGTACCGGGTTTTGCCTTCAGAACTGCCTTAATTCTTTGTGGCATAGATTCAACAAGGTGTTGGAAACATTCCTCAGAGATTTCGGTCTATATTGACATGATCGCATCACGCAGTTGCTGCAGATTTGTCGGCAACACATTCATGATGTGAATCTCCTTTTCCACCACATCCCAAAAGTGCTCCATTGGATTGAGATCGGGTGATTGTGGAGGCCATTGGAATACAATGACCTCATTGTCATGTTCAAGAAACCAGTGGTGAGATGATTTGAGCTTTGTGACATGGTGCATTATCCTGCTGGAAGTAGCCATCAGAAGATGGGCACACTGTAGTCATAAAGGGATGGACATGGTCAGCCACAATATTCAGGTAGATCATGGCATTCAAACAATGCTTAATTGGTACTAAGGGGCCCAAAGTGTGCAAAGAAAATATCTCCCACATCATTTCACCACCTCCAGTCTGAACCATTGATACAAGGCAGGATGGATCCATGCTTTTGTGTTGTTTACGCCAAATTCTGACCCTACCATCTGAATGTCACAGCTGAAATTGAGACTCATCAGACCAGGCAACGTTTTTCCAATCTTCTATTGTTCAATTTTGGTGAGCATGTATGAATTGTAGCCTCAGTTTCCTGCTTTTAGCTGACAGGAGTGGCACCTGGTGTGGTCTTCTGCTGCTGTAGACCATCTGCTTCAAGCTTCGATGTGTTGTGCCTTTAAAAATGGAATTCTGAATACCTTGGTAGTACAAGCAGTTATTTGAGTAATGCCCCATACACACGAGCGGAATTTCCGTCCGAAAAGATGTTTTTCCAATGGAATTCCGCTCAAGCTTGGCTTGCATATACACGGTCACACAAAAGTTCTCTGAACTTTCGACCGTCAGGAACGCAGTGACATACAACACTACGACGAGCCATGAAAATTAAGTTCAATGCTTCTGAGCATGCGTCAAATTCTTTCCGAGCATGTGTAAGAATTTTGCGCGTCGGAATTGCTACAGACAATCGAAAAATAGTAGATTAGCAGTTTTTGAAATACTCAGATCAGTCCGTCTGGCACCAACAACCATGCTACGTTCAAAGTCACTTAAAGCTGAGTTCCACCCAAAAATGGAACTTCTGCTTTAAGTGATGGTGACCCCCTGACATTCCACATTTGGTATGTCATTTTTTTGGGGGGGTACACAATTTTTAAGGGCACCAAGCTCCCACTTCCTCCTCTTGCCTTGGCGCAGAAAGGAAGTTCACCTCTCTCCCCTCCCTCACTGCAATCTTCTGGGACATGTCACAGGTCCCAGAAGATTGCCCAGACATTCGCAGCCCGCAGCACAGGTGGCGCATGCGCGCCCGACTGTGAAGCCACAGCCGGGTGGCCTCAGTTAGAATGCCGGTGCCATGGAGAGGAGGGGGAGAGGAGCGGGGCTTCGGGCGCCAGCATAGCAGGACCATGGGACAGGTGAGAGTCTGATTATTAAAAGTCAGCAGTTACACTATTTGTAGCTGCTGACTTTTAAATGGGTGGAACGCCGCTTTAAATCCCCTCTCTTCCCCATTCTGATGCTGAGTTTGAACTTCAGAAAGTCATCTTCACCACGTTTAGATACGTAAATGCATTGATTTGCTGCCATGTGATTGGCTGATTATCAATTTGTGTTACCAAGCAACTGAACAGGTGTATCTAATAAAGTGTCCGGTAAGTGTATATATTACTCTGGTATCTACGATGGCCTTTTGAGCCCAAGTTCGGATGTTTTTGTGGGTGATTTGCACTTTTATATGATCCACATGAACCAAGCTATAATTTAGGTTGCATGGGCTATTTAACTAGCTAAGTTCACTTGTCATTTATCAGGATGTTCTAGTAGCTGCACTGTTAACAACTCTTTTACCACAAAGACAAGCTAAATAGTAAACAATTAGTTTAATAAGCACTTTAGTTAAGCATCAGTGAGCAGATGCAGGCCTTAAGTGCTTCCGTGCTGAAGCTTGAAGGAAACAGCAATACTGTGACCAAACCAATATGCGGGTTGGCCAAATGATATGCCAGTGGGATATAAAATGCAGAAAACTCAGAAATCAATGAAAGATAAACTTGTATTTTAACGTACTAGTATTTTACCTGTTTACCTGTGGTTTACTTTAATGTATTTTTTGCAATTTCTATGCTTACTACTCAGTCAGTAAGTCATACAAATGTTGCATTGCAAAGAACAGGAAAGCCTTCCTGAAACATTTTAATTTTAATGGATTCGTTGCTTTCATCACAGTCCAAAAGAAGAGGATTATTCCTCACTTTAAGATTGTGATATGAGACATGTAAATAATTCCTATATGCCCTTGGCTAGCTGGGCATCCAGAATTATGCAGAAGCCTGAAACCCTATGTAGCGCCATAACCCCCTGCGGGCGGCTATGTATTTTCTGGGCTTACCGATTACCTCCTCCTTGTAGCTCGTCGTTCGTTGTCTAGGGGTTCCCAGGGTTAGTACCCAGTAATTGCGGAGACTGACACTCAAAGTCCTTTTGAGGATTTTTATTTGCAAAAAAACTTTCAAACATAACACAGTCGCTTAGTTGGGAATAGAGGGCACGGGTGATAAAGCTCAGGCACTTCAGAACTGCTGACATCAAAATAAATGTCTCCTTAGATAGCTCAGAGAGTAGCCACTCGCTACTGGACTCTTCACTGTTGGATAAACCCTTGTCTATAGATTTAGCAGCCAACAAGTGATTCAGAATTAGCAAAGTCTCTGCCACAGACTAGGTTGTGAAACTTCAGGTGAACAAGGTAAAAGTCTCTGCCACAGACTATGTTGTAAAACTTCAGGTGAACAAGGTAAAAGTCTCTGCCACAGAATATGTTGTAACCGAAGGATGGGTTAGGAACTTTTCATATGGGCCCTGAATTTTCCAGCCGTTTTGGCGATACAGTAGGAAATGCGGATTCACTAGTGTCCATACATCTCAGCTCCCAGGCTCTTACCGAGCAGCCAGCTTCATGGCCCTCCTCCGAAGAGTCCTCCCCTGGTCGCTTGTATGAGTTGCTGTGCCTCTCCAATCCTGAGAGGACACCGGGACACCTCAGAATCCTCCTTCAGTTACTGGGCCTCGAACTAGCCCGTTACGAGGCTCGGGAGCGGACGGATCCCCACCCCAGACCATGAGGGCCTCTGGGGCTGGCCAGGGTGACCAGGCTTACGGGGGCAGCAGACACTCCTGAGTCCGGGACCCCTCGCAGGGTTGGTCCGGACCGGAACCAGAAATCAAAGAGCAAGCCGAACAACCCTGAACAGGTGACTCCAGCATCTTAAATACCCCTTCCCAGAATACACAGTGGGGCCAGACGCGCCCGCTGATTGGCTCCGAGAAAGATTGGTACCTAATGCGTCCAACTAGACTGCGTTCTCAGCCTGTCACAGGTGCTCACCTATGACCAGGCAGAACTCTAGTACAGCCCAGCCAAACTGATGCCAAAGTAAAAACCTAAAACAATTAACCCCCAGAACTCAGTTACAGTTCTGGAAAAAACGAAATTTACTATAGCGCACACTTTAGAAAAGTGCCCGCAATACACCTAAAATTTCAGTGCTATTTATTTTAAGATGGATACAGCATAGAAACTTTGTGTTCCAACCAGCTTTATGCAGTTGGTTTAAATGGCACTATAATATTAGGCTATTTTTATTTAAGCATGTGATTAGAACCTGAGGCTCTAATTGGCTGCAAAAAAGGGAGGGCTTGGGGCACAGAACCCCTGAAGGCATTTGGCGCCTTCCCGTCAATCTCCCACGAGGGGGGGGGGGGGTGCTGTTGGTTTGTCATCCCCTAAAATATTGAGCACCAGCCGCCACTGGCTATAAACCAGTGGTTCTAAATGTGCAGAGGAAAATAATGATTTGCATGGTTCTGCCCAATATCTTAAATTGAAGAATAAACTCCTTACTATATGAATTGGTGATGCTATTGAGCATCGCATCATAAATGATTTTTTTGGACCTTTTAGAATACTTCATTATTTACCTTATACTTATAATAAATTTTCCTTAATGACACATTGGTCCAAACCCTTCCCCTATGCTGGTCACTGTACATTCGCAGGTTATGAAACGTGTGGCTCTGTGCATTGGTTCCTATAATTCCATGTGCAATAGGTAGGCACAGCAATATTAAACAGAACTCCTGGCAGAGTGAATGTTTGTCGGGAGCCAGTCTTTACCTACAGCTCTGACAGTAATTTCTCATGCCTCTTTAATACTTTTACTAAATAAAAATATATACTGTACTTACTCATATTACTTTTATCGGCTTAGTGGTGCCCACCACATATAAAGTCCCAGGGCGAAATATTCTCTTTTTTGTTGCATATTACAGGGATGGAGGTGTGTTACTGGTGACACCAGACCTTACCTTGTTTCTATATTGATAGTGAAAGACACCCATACAGCCCAAAACTGGTCTGCTGTCACCTATGCCAATACATGTACTATACTTGCAATTTATGTCATTATAATGTAATAAACCATTCAATCTAAGGCTCATATCCCCACCCACCTGATGTGTTGCTTCTTGCTGTTGGTGGCTTTGTTTCGCTCTGGGAGCTGCAATGAGTACAAAGTGGGATTTCTTGTCCCCTGCTGCCCCCACCTGCTCTTTCGTGCGGGTAGGGCCACCTACACATCGGCGCCATGTGCATGCGTCAGCCGTTCAATGTCTTCGATTTTGCGGCGTTGCTACGGCTGTACAAATTGTACCATCTGGATGACCAATTGGAGTGCTTGTGCACCTTCCTGTCATCCACACATGACGTTGGGGGCGGAGCCTCCTGAGCCCTTCCTGGATATAACTTGGAGCTTTAGCACTGCATGGATTCATTTGCAGCTTTTCTGCTGAACACACATGCTTGTGGATGCCTCTTACTGGAACCTACCACCCATGCAATTATACACTCATCTCACTCAGGTATACTCATTTGTTTTTTCCACATGGTCCCGCATGGACCCGTGAAACATGTCGGGTACACCTGATGGTTGTATGTTATGTGATTGTTCATACACAAATGTACCATTACTATTACAAATTTTATTCGACCCAGTTATATGTACTTTGTATTAAGTGGCTTTCTCTGATGACAATAATGCATGTAAATACTTTTACTGAATAGAAATATATACTGTACTTACTCTTGTTACTTTTATTGGCTTAGTGGTGCCCACCTCATATAAAGTCCCAGGGCGAAATTTTCTCTTTTTTGTTGCATATTACAGGGATGGAGGTGTGTTACTGGTGACACTAGACCTTACCTTGTTTCTTTAAACATTGTACTAAGGACATTGGAAATGCTAACACAAGACCACAGAAGGTAAGTATACCAGTCAGTCACCAAGATAAACTGTTAATACTTTGACCACTTGCCTACTGGGCACTTTTACCCCCTTCTTGCCCAGACCAATTTTCAGCTTCCAGTACTCTCACACTTTGGATGAAAATTGTGTGCCCATGCAACACTGTAGCCAAACAAAATTTGTATCACCTTTTTTCACACAAATAGAGCTTTCTTTTGGTGGTAATTAATCACCACAGTTTTTTTCTAAATAAATGAAAAAAAAAAGGAAAATTTTGAAAAAAAAAAAAAAAATTTCATGGTTTGTTATAAAATTTAGCAAACAGGTAACTTTTATCCTTCACTGATGTGAGCTGATGAGGGTGCACTGATAGGCACCGATGGGCATTGATGGGAACTAATAGGCTGCACTGATGGGCACTGATGAGACAGTACTGGTGGGCACTGATGAGGCTGTACTGATAGGTGGCACTGATGGGCACTGATATGTGGCACTAATAGGCGGCACTAATGGGCACTGAAAGGTGGCACTAATGGGCACTGGTAGGCAGCACTAATAGGCGACACTGATGAGGTGGCATTGATAGGCACTGATCGACAGCACTGATGGGCACTGATTGGCAGCACTGTTGGGACTGCACTGATAATCAGGACACTGCTAATCAGTGCCCTGATTATCAGTGTACATGTCCCTTTTACACAAGCCAGTTATAGGCTTTCTTCTAAAACCCAGCAGAACCCAGCTCAGACCCACTCTTACCTTCTTAGACGTTAAAGGAATGTACCAATGTCAAAAAAAAAAGTGACTAACTTGCAAATTCATTAAACATGGACAAAAGCAATTTATCACTAAGGGCAAAACATACCAGCTTTGAAAATTCTACAACTGTTCTTCAGAATTCGTCATTTATTGCCTAACCTGCCCCTGTGGTCTGCTATATATAGGCCGTGCAACTCGAATCCTGCAGAAGAGGTTTGGAGAGCCCAGATGCTCCATTAAAGAGGGCAGTGAACTCACCATCCCCAGACACTTTACTGAGTTCTACCAAGGTTCCACAAAGGGGTTACAGGTCTGGGTGGTAGAGTCTGTCCCCAGGTGTCTCCCCGAGCAGAGTGCATAAAGCACCTGTGTGAGAGGGAGACTTTCTCGATATACACCCTGGACAGTTTGAGTCCAGGAGGCCTGAACGAGGATATTGAGATATACTCTGTCTTTTAATAACCTATATATACTTTTGTGAGTTACCATATAATGGTACTACCTTGAAACTATCCATCAACGACAGAGAGAATAAGTCACACCAATCAATGCTAATTATACATATTCTAAATACCATTAATCCCCTGCTAGTTCCACCATGACACCCAGATGCTTCCGACATAGGGATAATAATACTGTCTAGGGTAACACCTAATATGCCCACTATCTATACCTACTATTGGCTTCTTCCCCCTTTAGACATAAAAATAGAGCCCCTTTAACCTATTTCAGACAATAATTCAGAATACTAATCCTTATACTGGTTCAGGTACACACTAACCATACAACCGTGCTTCATACATGTCATACATGTCTTTTTATACACTTGATATGTGTACTTTAGAATTTTTATTAGTTTATTCATTTATTTATTGTTTATATGTAAGTATTCTTTGTATTAGTTATGGCTGTGATTAGTGGGAGATATGTGGGGAGCTCGGTGCTGGTCCGCTGGGCTTTGCTGTCTAGCGGACCGCCCCCTTCCTCCTCCATATAGACCTCACTCAAGATGGCCACATTTCATGCCTGATGAAGGAGCATGCATGCTCCGAATACAAGTTCTGGTATGCCCCCTCTCCGTCACGCCTGCCCCGCTCTCTGCTTGCCAAGCTGATCACCTCCAGCCTCGGAGCCTTGGACACCACCGGAACGGCCTGGACTGATGATTCCTCCTGACCAGCTGTACGGAAGGGACTCCCTTGAACAATTTGACATACACGCCTGTTTACTTCCACTCAAATGTGAGTTGAATATGACCCATTAAAACTTGATGCTTCTAACTACATGCTGCACTCAGAGTGGCACCGCTCTCTCTTTCTCTCTATTTTTATGTTTCACGTCCTGAAAAGGTAGCCAGTACAAATATATACATTTACAGAAAGTTTTTGAAAAAATGGTTTGAATTAGAAGGGATTTTTTTTTAAAAATACAGAAAGATAGCCTAAGCATGTTTCTGTTCAAGGGGCTAAGAAAAGTACGCAAGGGAAATTGGAAGTATCATTTTCCATATTTTTGGGGTCCAGTTGCTGATCATTGGGAGTCAGCCACTAAAATTCAAGATTTTGAAAAATAATTGAAATATTATCTCAAACACCAACTATATACTGAAAAGATCAAAGTAAAGTTTGTATGGGAGGGTTATAACCCCTGATAGTTTTTTTTTGTCATCTGTAACCCATTGGGGAACATTCCCTTCACTTCCTGTCCCAAAAACAGAAAGTAAAAGGAAAACCCTCCAAAGTGAGAGAAATCCGGCGTGTCACCAGGGTCACCAGAACTATGTGTCCCCATTGGAAGATTTATCCTCCTATTACAGTTCTTGTGTCCAAAATATAGGATTTTCTTTTATTTTCACTTTCAAATGAATTATAAACAGGGCACATATATAGGATGAATCTCCCTCATGGGGACACAGACGACAAAAATAAAAATAAAAAAGCTTTATCTAATTGAAAACAAACATAAATATTGGAACGATTATGATTAATAACTCCCCGTGTTCAAAGGATTGTTTTAGGACATGTTTAAACTCTGTCAATTTTTTTGTGCAGCCTATACAGTATTTTGCATTAATTATTATGATTTATTTACTGCAAGGAATAAGAGTTGTCAGTTCTAAAACGTTTTAGAATTAGGATCTTGGATTGTGATAAACAAATGTGCATCAATTGACAAGATGAAAGCGGCGACACCTCTGTCCATGTAGACAGTGCATCTTTGCTAATACCTTTGAGCTGGTCTTGGCTAATGGTCTCATACTGTGTGTACATCCTAATTAGGTATAAAGTCTGCATTTAGTATATAGGTGCTAAATCTTATCTGCATAATATGATAAAGGTGACAGTGATGTTAAGATAAGATAAGCCTTTAAAAATGTGGAACCAAAAATTATAGAAATATTGCAAGTCATACCTGTAAATTTAGTGCAGACTTCAGGAAATAATATATTGGCATGACTTTTGTAAATATACAGGGGGAAATTTACTAAAACTAGAAAATGCAAAACCTGGTGCAACTCTGCATAGAAACCAATCGGCTTCCAGGTTTTTTTGTCGAAGCTTAAATGAACAAGCTGAAGTTAGAAGCTGATTGGCTACCATGCACAGCTGCACCAGATTCTGAGTGCTCCACTTGTTCTAAACCTTCCCCTGAGGCCGGGTTTAAGTGCAAATCAGGTCAGAATTTTTGCCTGAATTTGCACCTGAACCGGACCCAAACATGCACAGGACCCTTTTGGAATGCGGATCGCGGCTGCCCGGACATGTGTAAATCGGGTTCATTGAGAGCCGGTCACACTTGCATGTCATGCGAATTGGGTGCAGGAAAACCCACATCCAATTCACACATATGTGAACCCAGCCTCAGGGGTTGATTTACTGAACCTGGAGAAAGTGCAAAATCTAGTGCAGCTGTGCATGGTAAACAATCGTATATAGAGTTGCGCTAAAAACACTAGTGCAAATTAAAAAAAAAAAATTGATAAATTAAATAAAAAGTCAAAAGGTGATAAAAGGATCCTTCCAACGGTATCCACACCATCGGTCACCATAAAGTGTGTGATCCTTAAGCTACCACCTCAATCTTAAAGAGTGCTCGCTTACCAGCTTGCATGGACCTCCTATTATGGGAGGTCAGTGACACTTGTGGCTCAAAACCCAGCCAGGGCCTTTATCCATCCAAGGGAACTTTTGGGGCATAGAGATCCACCCTTAATATGGCACGATCACAGGAGATACAGCTTGAAATTACCTCCTATTAGGGAAGGTCAGTGATACTTGCGGCTCAAAACCCAGGTGGGGCCTTTAACCATCCAAGGAAATTTATGGGGCACAAAGATCTGTCGTTAGTGTCCCGGATGACTTCATCGTGTGACAAAACGCGCTGGGTGGACGACATGCTGAGGTCATCACGCTTCTTGGATCCCGGAAGGATGGGCTGTTATGATTTAACCGGCCGACTTGTGTATCACAAATGCAATTTTAAAATGTTCTTGATGTAAGTGCAACTATTTCTTGAAGGTTTTAAGGGTTTTTACACTATGGTGAGTTTTTATATTTTTGGGGATTTCCTGTGATCGTGACATCCTGAGGGTGGATCTTTGTGCCCCATAAGTTTCATTGGATGGTTAAAGGCCCCGGCTGGGTTTTGAGCCACAAATATCACTGACCTTCCGTAATAAGAAGGTCAGTACAAGCTGGATCTCCCGTGATCGTGCCATCTTGAGGGTGGATTTCTATACCCCACAAGTTCCCGTGGATGGATAAAGGCCCTTGCTGGGTTTTGAGCTGCAAGTGTCACTGACCTCCTGTAATAGGAGGTCCGTGCAAGCTGATAAGTCAGCACTCTTTAAGGTGGAGGTGGTATCTTAAGGATCATGCACTTTATAATGACGGATGGTGTGGATACTGCTGAAATAATCCTTTTATCACATTTGGACTTTTTCATCTATCTCATTTTTTTGGCTGGTGTTTTTAGCGCAATTCTATATATGATTATATTGTTTATTTGAGACTGTGCATATCTAACAGCAGAATTGCTGCTTTCTAAAAGTTATACTATTTAGGATTTATAGTGCAGTTATCAGCCTTTGTTAATAAGATGTGCATTGTAGCCAATCAGCTTCCAGGTTTTATTGCCAAAGCTTCATTGAACAAGCTGAAGTTAGAAGCTGATTGGCTTCCATGCACAAGATTTTGCACTCTCCAGTTTTAGTAAATAAACCTCAGTGTCATAATGCCTCCAGGTTTCTAATTGCAATGCAACACATTTTAAAATACATGACAGTTTTAGCCCACATTCACACAAGTGCAACTTGTCATGCAATTTGACTTGTCAAATCACATGACAATAGCGAACATATTACAGCACACACATTCAAGAATGACATTTCCTGCAGGGCTAGTTAAAAACACCTGAACATATTCAAAAAATACGGGGGTTTGGTCACACTATATGTTTATATAGTACTAAGCCCACTTACTGCGACAAAGTACCCCGAAATCACATGACAAGTCGCACCCTAATGCCGGCAATGGAACTGTTCATATCGTCGTGACACTGACTTTGTGGTGCCGCACCGATTTTAAAAAGTAATTCCTGCACAACTTTTGGCGATTTCAGGTGGAACTTGCGTAGACATCTGTGCATGAAGTCACACAGATGTCAACTAAGTCGCACCTGAAGTCACACTGACATGTGGCTTTGAAATTGTGCGGTTTCAACTGTAATTGTGCGATTTCAAAGCCGCATTCACTGTGAACCAGGGCTAAGAAAACCGCACAACTACAGATTGAAAAAGAGAAGTAATTAGCCTAAGGACTTATATACCATTTTTAGGGAAAGTAGCAGCCTGTAATGCCTACACCCAGCATTTCTTGTATGGATTTAAAAGGTACAGCATACACTTTATTATATTCTCTCCAAAATGGAAAAAAAATCTGAAGTTTGGTTTTAAAAGCAGTTCTTATGTTCATTTATTTATTTTAAGTAAACACTGTCTCGTAGATGTTTTTATTCTATGATATTTCTCGAAATAATTTGATTTTATATGTAGAATTAGTTAGATAACAGGTTGCTATTTATATAAAAAGCATACTGCTTATTCCATTAAAGAATCAATACATCTCCATATATGTTGTAAATAATATAATTCAATTCAGAAGCTAAAAACAAGGATGATTGCAGTGTCGTTTCTCTCGCATATCCTTTTTTTTTTATTAGAAATGTCCTATGTAAAATGACCCCCTTTGTTCCTGTGTATAAACGTCATATAGGTATTATATTACACATTTAATTGGAACCAATTAGGAGTTAATAGTGCAAGCTGGGAGATTGCAACAGGAAGCAAAATTCTTAGTATTAGAGATCTTTGCCTAATGAATATTTATAGCTGCCTCAATGATGCCAAATTCAGAAAAACTTAGAAAAAGGTGCTCATAAAAGGCAGTGCAGACAAGTCATATACTATTCACAGTAATACAACGTATAATACATGTATAGTTTTATGATATGCGTATGTATATATGTATATATATATATATATATATATATATATATATATATATATATATATATATATATATATATATATATATATATATATATATATATATATATATATATATAGTAGGTTTATTGTACTGCTACCCTGTTTCCCCCAAAATAAGACCTAGCGTGATTGTCGGTGATGGCTGCAATATAAGCCCTACCCACCAAATAAACCCTACCCTGTTTCCCCGAAAATAAGCCCTACCCTGAAAACAAGACCTACAAGGACTTTAACTAGGGCTTATTTGGGGGGTAGAGCTTATATTGCAGCCATCACCGACAATCACGCTAGGTCTTATTTTCGGGGAAACAGGGTAGGTGGTAATCTTAGGCCCACTTTATCATAATGGTACTCTCCCATAAAGGCATATCTTCAAAGAAAGACTCTGGTCAAAACTGAAAATTGCACTACTTGTTGCTCAGTAGTTTTTCATCTTGGCCTTGATGTACACCATTACTCCTAAACCACTTTTCTTGGTAAGTTGATGATCTGAGAATATCTGATTGTAATGCAAAATAGAAATTCCCAAACACTCCCACTGCATGCTTTTTCTATCTCTACCACACGCAAAGCCTGATGTAAACCAAAGATAGCACTAAAAATGTGTTCACTTCTACCAATCACTGTCAATGAATATTATTATTATACATGATTTATATAGCGCCAACAGTTTGTGCAGCGCTTTACAACATGAGAGCAGACAGTACAGTTACAATACAATACAGGGGGAATTAGATGGCCCTGCTCGTTAGAGTTTACGATCTAGGAGGGAGGGTCAAGTGATACAGAAGGTAATAACTGTGGGGGATGAACTGATGGAAAAGGTAAAAGTACAGTTGTTAGGTGGGGGCAGGATATGCGTCCCTGATGAGAAGGCTTTTCAAAAGCAAGCAGAGTAGGAGATAGTCGGACAGATTGGGGTAGGGAGTTCCAAAGGATAGTAGAGGCTTGGGAAAAGTCCTGGAGGCAAGCATGGGAGGTGGTGATGAGGGAACTAGAACAAGAGGTCTTGGGAGGAACCAAGGGAGCGAGTAGGTTGGTATTTTGAGACTAGGTTAGTGATGTACCTGGGGGCTGAGTTGCACCTATTCAGGAAGTTGCATCCTAGTAAGTTAGCATATGTCACCCCTGAACAGAGGTGTCTAGTGTCTGATCAGGTGGGCACCATGGGAGCTGCCACGTTATCCAGGTAATTACAGCCGACTGGGTACTCACCCATCACGACCACTTTGTAGGCCCAACAGTGTTGCTAGGGAGAACAGCATTCTCCTCAGAGGGAACCTAGTTCTCCAGCAATACAATTGGACCAGGCCGCACAAAGATTAACACCTTGCAATGCGGACCTGTGTCCCAACAGGCCAAGCCCACAGCAGTTGGTCGCATCAGGAGGGAAATTGCAGTTCCCTCCCATGCAAACACCTGAGGGGGAGGTATAATGGTTGCGCGTACTGGGCACATGAATATCTGTCTGTAGCAGCCATTTTGTTCATGTCACAAATCTCCCATGCCATTTTGTAATAAGAGGCCTAGCACAGGGACCTTTTACCCCTCCTTCCTCCTTTCAGTTCATACAATCCACAATCTCTTATTTGTCTGTTAATAGGACTAGCAGAATCTAACCCCAATACAAATCTCAGGGCCCATAAAAGTGTCTGACTTAGACGTTTCAGTGACTAGAAAGTTACCAGACATTGGATTATAAATACCTTAGTTAGAATCCATAGAATACACATATCTGTCTCTCAGTAGAGTCCATCAACCTCAATATAGGATTTTGTACCCACACAGGCGTAGGCTAGGAGATACCAGAGTGGATTAGGCCTCCACATCCCTCCTTTGAGAAATAAATATCCAAAACTAGGGATGAGCCCGGTGTTCGATTCGAACATCAGCTGTTCGTCCGTTCGATGAAACCAGAACTTTGTGGGCCGTTCGCATCAAATTCGTGTGATACAAATGGCCCACAATGCACTGCGCCAGTCGCAGTGCATTGCTGGCTGATAATTGCCAAGCATGCACTGTGACCCCGCATGCTTGGCCAATCACAGCGCCGGCAGCGAGGAGAGCCATAATTGGCCACAGGCCTGTGGCCAGTTATAGCTCAGGGGGTTTAGTACACGCCCCACACTATATAAGGCCGCCAGCGTGGCGGCCTTGTGTAGTGTGTTCCGGCGTGCAGGGAGAGAGATAGATAGGCATGGACAGTGTGTTATTTACTCAGGCATCTACAGGAGTTTGTGTGTTCTGTGCCTCCAGCACAGCACAGTATACACCTGTATCTACCCATATTTGCTGGTGTTCTCTGAAATAGCCATCTGCAGGCGTTAGTTGTGTGTTGTGTGCCTCCAGCACAGCACAGTATACACCTGTATCTACCCATATTTGCTGGTGTTTTCTAATACAGCCATCTGCAGAAGTTAGTGTGTGTTCTGTGCCTCCAGCACAACACAGTATACACCTGTATCTACCCATATTTGCTGGTGTTCTCTAATACAGCCATCTGCAGGAGTTAGTGTGTGTTGTGTGCCTCCAGCACAGCACAGTATACACCTGTATCTACCCTTATTTGCCGGGTATATAGGGTTTTAGGTATAGGGTTTTATTTTGGGTGCAGGGTTCCCCTTAATATCCATACAAGACCCAAAGGGGCTGGTAATGGGCTGGGGTAGGGGGGGGGGGGGTGATGGGGTAGCCATGCCATTTTTCTCAAAGATTTTCATCCATATTGCCAGGACAAGACATGACATTAAAGCCACAAGCAGTTTTAAATGCCTGTTTTTCCTTTACAAATGTCATTTTGTGCAGGGACAGTTCTAAACACAGGAAACACATGCCACTTCACAGGCATACCCCCCAGGTACGATATTTAAAGGAATATTTCACTTTTTTTTCACTTTATGCATCATTAAAATGACTGCTCCAGAAAAAACGTCAGTTTTTAAAACTTCTTTTTGCATTGATACATGTCCCCTGGGACAGAACCCGGGTCCCCAAACCCTTTTTTAGAACAATAACATGCATATTAGCTGTTATAATTAGCACTTTCGAACGTTCGCATCCATTGTATTTAATAGGGCTCTAACGTTCGCACAAACTTTCAGTCCGTTCGCAAGTTCTGGTGCGAACCGAACCGGGGGGGTGTTCGGCTCATCCCTATCCAAAACCTGTCATATCTATATCCATTGCAAAGCTAATTTAATGCTGGGCAATAATATGCAGGGTAGCCGACTGTGCCCTGCAGATATTTAGAGATATGAATACTTATAGAATACTGTATCTGGAACTTGGTCATAAACATGGTGACATCCCAGCAACCACCACTTAAACCAGATGATTGGTCAGATGGTCTCTGTCAACACCCCCTTTGATGTGAGGATAAGTGGAATGCATCCACATTTTGGCAGCTCTTGTGTACCATTAACCCCCCTGGCGGTATTCCCGAGTCTGGCTCGGGGCGGGAACTTCAGTACCAAAAGCGGTAACCCCCGAGCCAGACTCGGGCTTGCATTGCAGGATACAGTGGGAAGTTACTTACCTTGTCCCCTGGATCCTGCGATGTCTCCCCGCTGTGTGAGCGAGCCATCTGCTCGCTCGATTCACACAGTGCCCGAGTGCCGCTGATCTCCGTTCCCTGCGATGTTACGACGCACGGGAGCGGAGATCGGCGCCAAATTCAAAAAAGTTAAAAAACACAATACACATACAGTACTGTAATCTTACAGATTACAGTACTGTATACAAAAAATACACATCCCCTTTGCCCCTAGTGGTCTGCCCAGTGCCCTGCATGTCATTTTATATAATAAATAGATTTTTTTCTGCCTGGAAACTGGAGATTGTCCATAGCAACCAAAAAGTGTCCCTTTATGTCAAAAGTGGTTTTGAACCAGCTAGAAAACGATAATAAATTAGAATCACAATTCATCATCAAACACTAAATTTAATGACAGCGACTATTCTGCAACTAAGCAAATTTTAGTGTTTTTGATTTGATTACATTATTGAATAATTTTTATATATATTTTTATTTTATTATAATTTATGATTTTGTGTTTCAAACTTTATCATACCCGGGATGTCTACTAGACTCTGGTTTGGACAGATTTAAGTGAGTTATTCATAAGAATTGCATGCCTACAATATAAAAACGCCAAATTTCCATGCAAAATAATAATTAATAATTGTACCGCTTTCAGCACAAAATTTCAGACATAATCATACCGCCAGGGAGGTTAAGCAAAAGAAGGCCTGTTAAGTTATGAGAGACAATAGATCACTTTGCTCACGTACTGAAAGCTTCTGAAACAGGACATGCAGGTATTCCTAATTTTTCACCCCTTTGTATTTTGCGCTTGTTGTCTTTTTTTTTTTTAACATATTTTATTTGCACCATTTTTTACCTTTTCATCTAAATTGTATTTTAAAAAGTGTTAAACTATCTCTAAAGTGCTAACGAAAACAAAACATATCCCTGTCTCTTGATGAGCACTACTGTAATATAATTTTCTATATATACCTGTCTGTCAGAGGCATAACTAGAACCCCCAGGGCGCCGGTTTAAGAAACCATTTTGCATGATATTTGACAAGAATGTTATTCAGTTAGTTATGCTAGCGTGTAGTCATGTCAATGTACCAAACTATTGACCTTTGCTTCATGGTTTCTTGCTGATTTGCTTATGATGCTCTAGTCTGCTGGAATGTTCTTTTATTGTTCATCCACATCTGCTGTAACTACCTACATTTTGTATTTTCTTTGGAAATCTTTCAATAAACAGAAGTAAAAAAAAAAAAATATGGCAGAACCTCATTTAATTTACTCAAACATATATATAAAGCCTGTTGGGCTGAGTCACCTGGTGCCTTCTTCTATCTATTGAGGGATCCAGTGCTGCATTTTCCTTGTTGTGGTGCCTGGTTCTATAAACCCTCTGTTTAAAGACATGGGTGTACCCACTCCTCTTGATAATATGAAATAAATTACATAACCAACACAGATGGGCTGATTTACTAAAGCCAAACAGACTATTGGCTTTAGAAAATCAAATCCAGAGAGTGGAACTTCCTCGTAGGTGTACATATTTCCCCATTTTGGTCATTGTAAAAATAATGTTGGGTTGGTTTAACATCTACCAAAAATTGAAAGATACGTCTTGGGTGGACTGCCTTTGAATGTACTGCAATGACCTCTTTAAGGAGCGAATAGAAAATAGGTTGTATTTGGGATATACTGTACATCCTTGGTGATCTTTATAAGAATGGGCAGTTCTTGTAGCTTTTGTAGTAACAGATAAAAGATTTGACCCTTGGGCAAGATTTGCTCAACTTGAGTTCTCTTAAAATTACAAATGTGAAGTTAACTGCAGAAACTGAATTGCACCTCAGTATAAATGGTATATTAGTTTGACTGTGCTTTTTTCTAGCTGTATTACATAAAGGTTCTGAATGCAAAAGAAAAATAATTGTTTATGCAATTTGATAAAAAATGTGGTATTCCAGCTACTATTTTACCATTAGGGTGGCATTCATTCTTCTCTGATTGGCACCCTCTGTCATACTCATAGTTTTATCTTAAATTTTGTCTAATGCATGAATTATGATACTGTGGAGGTGTAAACAACACCGCACAGAACACAGCAATAACAGCATTACAGTGAATGGGTATAGACCCATACAGAGCTGGTAAATCTCAGCAATGGATATGCAAGGACTAGGGCTACTGGGATGTATGTGTGTTCAATAAAATTTGACTCAAAACAAGTATGCATATAAGGAGTTCTAACTTTCTCTAACATCACCAGCTACATACCTATTCCAGGTCAGTGATCAAAAAAGTATAGAAATCAGACAGCCACACTACCAACTTTTTTTAATAGGGGTTCAGAGTTTCATATACTCTTTTTCTCTTGATACATATGTCTTTTAACACAATGAAAATGTTAAAACTTGGTGTTCCCCTCCTGCTGATAACTTTTTACCTAAAGTTTCAAAGATCCACTTTTACTCACACAATTCGGCTGTCAGGTAATGATCTACAGGGCTTCTACCAGTACTAAAAATTGATTATTGGAATCTGCACTCTGAGCTGGCTGATCAATCCTAGTGTTGCTTTTTGCATTGTGACATCATGACACCACTGGAGGAAGACTTGAAAAATCTGTGAGGACTATGTAAGGGCTTGGAAATAGACTCTAATAGCTAGCATTCACAACGCCTGGAAATTATGTAACCATGTTTAGAGGCCCTCTTTAAAGCCCTTTTTCTTTAGTGGACCCGACTGTGCAACCTGTGGACAACACCTGGAAAAGATGTGGCCACTGTTAGAGGTCTTCTGTAGCCATCCTGGCTGTATGATTATGTCAGATTTTTGCGTCTCAAAGCAGTACATTGTTTTGCATAGAAATTTATATTTTAGGCCTGTAATTCTTAGTAATAACACACTTAAATCTGCCCAAACAAGAGTCTAGTAAACATCCCGGGTATGATAAAGTTTGAAACACTAAATCATAAATTATAATATAATAAATAACTATAAATAATTATAAAATTCTCCATGATTCACTAGCGCTCAATTCTGCAAGTGTTCTAATTTACTATTGCTGTTTTCTAGCTGGTCTCAAACCACTTTTGACGCAAAGGTACACTTTTTGGTTGCCATGGGCAATCTCAAGTTTCCAGGCAGAAAGAGCAGTATATATAATATAAAAGTAGCACTAGGGACAAAAGGGATGTGAAATTATTTCATACAGTAATGTAATCTGTAAGATTACAATGTACTGTATGTGATATGAATTTTGCACATTGTTATCTTAACTTATAAGGTACATTGTCTGTGATTGTTGTATGCATTCACTGCTGTTACTGTTCGTGTACAGTATGTCTGCACTGGGTTGTTTAGTGATTAACTTTTATTTAAGCTGGTGTGTCAGTGTTTTCTAGGTACCAATTGGGGTGCCACCACTGGCAGAAGCTAGGAGGACCTTACCATCAAATCACATTTCAAGGGGTATGAATATTTTTTCAAGGCACTGTACCTGCTAGAAAAGTTACTTGCTAGTTGCTACCCCCCAAAAAACAAAAACAAAAACTTTTAAATGTGTAACGGGGGGGGGGGGGAGTATAGTTTAATGACATTTATTTAGAGTAAAAGTCCACTTTAATGTTTTTCATCTTTCTACTCTGCTCCAAATATTGGCCTTGACTTTTTAAGCATTCGTTATGCATTTCATGCTACACAGGCTGTTTAATGTGAGCTTACCAGTAGAATAAAAGAAAAGTTTAACATCAACCTCAAAAATTAAATATTAAAGGTAAGTAAAAAAGTAAGACACGAGGTAAAAAGCACAAAACACAAAAGTAGGTTAATGGTTTCTGTAATATTAGAATGGGAACAGACTGTACTGTCTCTCTGTCCCTCTCTCTATCTCTCCCTCTCTTTCTTTCTCTCACTCACATAGCAATTACTAGCCAGATCAAGGCAGCAAAATTAGAAAAGAGATCAATGACTTGTCTAAATTGAGACATGTGTCATCGTGACTGCAAAGTTTTAAAAGATATTCTAGATAAAATCATGATACCACTAGTTTGCCTAAAAATATTTGATTGTATTTTGTGATCACCCATACTTTTTGGAGGGCCTGAAAAGATACAGTCAGTTACATTATTTGATCAGTAAAGTAATAGCAGTAAAGATAACCTAATTTATGAAATAATTCCCATTATGTAATATCCATAAAAGACTATAATGTGACCAGCCTGAAGTATTCAGTTTCCCTGATTTTAGTTAAGATTAGGGATGGGCCCGGTGTTCGATTCGAACCCATGTTCGAATCGAACATCGGGCATTCGCCCGCTCGGCGAGCCCAGAACTATTTGGGCAGCTCGCATCAAACTCGTGTGATGCGAGCGGCCCGCTATGCATTGCGCCAGTCGCAGTGCAATGCTGGCTGATGATTGACAATGACAATGATGACAATCACAGCGCCGGCAGCGAGGAGAGCCATAATTGGCTACAGGCAGGATGCCTGTAGCCAATTATAGCTTAGGGGCATTAGGACACACCCACGGTATAAGAGGCCGCCGCCGCGGCGGCCTCGCATATTATGTTTTAGTGTCAGTGTGCTGCTGACTGCTGAGAAAGAATATGTGCTCTATTTCTGGGGATTTGTGTGTGCGTGCTGTTAGTACAGCATTGCAGTATCACATCTGGGGGGTGTCTATAGGTGGCCTGTGAAGGGTTTCCTGTGCTTAGAACTGTCCCTGCAAAAAGTGTCATTTTTGCAGGAAAAAAGCTATTTAAAAGCACTCGCGGCTAATGAATTGATGGCTCCTGTAACACAGAGAACTGTCATTCATTGATAAAAAACAAAACAAAAAGCGTGGGGGTCCCCCCAAATTCAATAACCAGGCCCTTCAGGTCTGGGATGGATATTAAGGGTAACCCCAGCCAAAAAAAAAAATGGCGTAGGGTCCCCCTCAAAATCAATACCAGACCCTTGAGGTCTGGGATGGATTTTAAGGGGAACCCTAGCCAAAAAAAATGGTGTGGGGTCCCCCTCAAAATCCATACCAGACCCTTATCCGAGCACGCAACCTGGCAGGCTGCAGGAAAAGAGGGGGGGGCGAGAGCGCCCCCCCTCCCGCCTGAACCGTACCAGGCCACATGCCCTCAACATTGGGAGGATGCTTTGGGGGTCTGAGACCCCCAAAGCACCTTGTCCCCATGTTGATGAGGACAAGGGCCTCGTCCCCACAACCGTGCCCGGTGGTTGTGGGGGTCTGCGGGCGGGGGGCTTATCGGAATCTGGAAGCCCCCTTTAACAAGGGGACCCCCAGATCCCGGCCCCCCCAGCTGTGTGAAATGGTAAGGGGGTACAAAAGTACCCCTACCATTTCACCAAAAAAGTGTCAAAAATTGTAAAAATGACAGGAGACGGTCTTTGACAATTCCTTTATTAAAATCTTCTTTCTTCTTTCTTCATCCTTCGGTTTCTTCATCTTCTCCTTCCGTCATCTTCTTCCATCTTCTTCTTCCTTTTTCTATTTCCTCCGATCCACTTCTTCTTGCGCTGGTCTTCTCGTCCTTCTCGTCCGGCATCTTCTTCCATGGCGTCGGCGTCGGTGTCTCTTCTTGGGCCACTCCTCGCAATGGGAGGCTCCCGCTGTGTGAGGCTTCGCTGCGTCTGACAGGTCTTTTATAATGGAGGGCACCTGGTGACCCCGCCCCCTCTGACGCACGGGGACGTCATGGGGAATTCCCTATGGCTTTCCCCATGACGTCAGAGGGGGGCGGGGTCACCAGGTGCCCTCCGTTATAAAAGACCTGTCAGACGGAGCGAAGCCTCACACAGCGGGAGCCTCCCATTGCGAGGAGCGGCCTGACAGAAGAACAGATGCCGACGCCATGGAAGAAGATGCCAGACGAGAAGGTCGAGAAGACCAGCGCAAGAAGAAGCGGATCGGAGGAAGAAGAAAATGGAAGAAGAAGATGGAAGAAGATGACGGAAGGAGAAGATGAAGAAGCCGAAGGATGAAGAAAGAAGATTTTAATAAAGGAATTGTCAAAGACCGTCTCCTGTCATTTTTACAATTTTTGACACTTTTTTGGTGAAATGGTAGGGGTACTTTTGTACCCCCTTACCATTTCACACAGGGGGGGGCCGGGATCTGGGGGTCCCCTTGTTAAAGGGGGCTTCCAGATTCCAATAAGCCCCCCGCCCGCAGACCCCCACAACCAATGGCCAGGGTTGTGGGGAAGAGGCCCTTGTCCTCATCAACATGGGGACAAGGTGCTTTGGGGGTCTTAGACCCCCAAAGCATCCTCCCAATGTTGAGGGCATGTGGCCTGGTACGGTTCAGGCGGGAGGGGGGGGCGCTCTCGTCCCCCCTCTTTTCCTGCGGCCTGCCAGGTTGCGTGCTCGGATAAGGGTCTGGTATGGATTTTGAGGGGGACCCAACGCCATTTTTTTTTTTGGCTGGGGTTCCCCTTAATATCCATCCCAGACCTGAAGGGCCTGGTTATTGAATTTGGGGGGACCCCCACGCTTTTTTTTTTTTCATTTTTTTTTTTTTTTATCAATGACTTTTTTTTTATGAATGACTTTCAATGAATGACTGTTCTCTGTATTACGGGAGCCGTCAATTCACATTAGCCGCAAGTGATTTTAAATAGCTTTCTTTCCTGCAAAAATGACACTTTTTGCAGGGACAGTTCTAAGCACAGCAAACATGCGCCCCTTTACATGCATACTATAGACACCCCCCCAGGTACGAAATTTAAAGGAATATTACACTTTTATTGTTTCAATTTAAGCATTATTAAAATCACTGCTCTTGAAAAAACTGCCGTTTTTAAAAAAAAAATTTGCATTGATACATGTCCCCTGGGGCAGGACCCAGGTCCCCAAACACTTTTTATGACATTAACATGCATATTAGCCTTTAAAATTAGCACTTTTGATTTCGAACGTTCGCATCCATTATAACTAATAGGGTTCTAAAGCTCGCACGGACATTAGGTCCGTTCGCGGGTTCTGGTGCGAGCCGAACGGGGGGGTGTTCGGCTCATCCCTAGTTAAGATCAACAAAAACAGATCTAGCCAGGGATTGAAAAGTAGCAGAGGCATACAAAGTATGTCAGCCCATGCCCTCAGCTTAATAAAGTCCATAGCCATACCAGCCACAATGTTCACTAACCAGGCTTTAACAGTTAACCCATTGCCACTACTGCCATATATGGTTAGCCAAGGGCATGCCAAAGACACATGCTTTGAACAAATGCTTTTAGACGTACCATACTTTTCAGCTACAACCAGATTATTCCAGTAAGTCAGTCAAAGATATGTTCCTGCTCCGAGGCTTCTTTTTGAAATCAGTGACGAATTTTTAATCACTTTCACGCTGTTTTTACTAGAACCATGATTTTTTTTGTAGTCACTTAGTTTCTAGGATTATTTTTAATTTTTAAAGAGTACATTTGTAATACATATACTGTAAGTACACCCACTGCTAGCCTGCAGCATAGCCCACTCCTTATACTAACAACTAACATTACATAGAATATGCATTTCCTGAGAGCAAGAACTTCTCAGGAAACCGGTCTGCCACTCTGACCCAACAGGGATGTCAAGAAGAAATCTTTGTTGAAGTGGCATTTGAAAGGCTCCTTTTGCAGAAGATGCCACAGGCATAAAACCTCTTCTTGTGTGTTAGAAATACAGCATGAATTTGTTCATTAAAGCTTTGTTTTTTTTAAAACAAAACAAAAAATGTTAAACTTACCTGTTCTATGCAGTGGTTTTACACAGAGCAGCTATGATCTTCTTAATTGTGGGTCCCCCCACCGGTGCTCATGGCTCCTCCCCCTTGAGCAGTGCCCCCAAATAAAGCCGCTTGCCCTGCTCACTCCCGAGCCGCGGCTCTATGCGTCAATAAGACACAAAGAGCCCCCGGTGCTCTCCTCATTGGCCCACTGGCTGTGATTGAGCACCCAAGGGGCTCCCGCTGCTGTTTCAGCCAATAAGGAGGGGGAGTCCATACAGCCGAGGCTATCGTGAACATTGCTGGATCAGAGGGGGCTCAGTTAAGGATTGGGGGGGTGGGTTGAGCCGCTGCAAACAGAAGATTTTTTACCTTCATGCATAGAATGATGTGCCCCAGAAGAAGGGAGGAGGCCTAAAGCGGAACTTACCATTTTGGGTGAAACTCGGCTTTAACCACTTGCCGACCAGCCACCGTCATTATACTGCGACAAGGTGGCACGATCCTGCAAATCGCCCTAGCTGTACGTCGGCTCATGGACTTGCTTTTGTGGGTGCGCGCGCACCGCTGGAGGTGCGAACGCGCTCCCACTGGCCATCAGGGGAGCCAATCGCCAATCAGCGGGTCCGGTGGACTCAATGTCCGCTGGCCACCTGCGATCGTTCCCCGCAGTGACAGAATGGGGATCTGCCTTTGTTGCCATAAAAAGTGTTTGGGGACCGGGGCCTGCCCCAGGGGACATGTATCAATGCATGATTTTAATATAGTTTTAATTAATATTACTTTAAATATTGTGCCTGGGGAGTGTCCTTAGTATGCCTGTAAAGTAGCGTATCTTTCCCATGTATAACAGTGCCACAGCAAAACGACATTTCTAAAGGAAAAAATGTCATTTAAAACTCGCGACTGTAATGTATTGTCAGATCCGGACAATATATATATAAAAATACCAAAAATACACTTCAGGTCAGGTCACGTCTGGTATGAATATTAAGAGGAACCCCGCACCCAAAATTTTTTTTAAATGGCATGGGGGTCCCCCAGGCCCCCAAGCACTATATTCTTTATACACTAAATGCACTATATAGGGGCAGAAAAATTGGGCCTTTTGGTGGTGGTGGTGCCACAACACTGTGAGCCCTCACAGTCACTCTTGTTGGGTGCAGGAACGGGCCCTGCGTTGAAATATTATATCAAAAATTTTAATTACATACCCCTTTTAAACAGGGGCCGAAAAATTGGGCCTTGGGCGGTGGTGGTGGTGCCACAACACTGTAAGCCCTCACAGATACTCTTGTTGGGTGCAGGAATGGGCCGTGCTGTTAAATATTATATCAAAAATTGTAATGACATGCCCCTGTTAAACAGGGGAAGAAAAATTGGGCCTTTGGTGGTGGTGGTGGTACCACAACACTGTAACCCTTCACAGTTACTCTTGTTGGCCGCAGGAACGGGCCCTGCATTGAAATATTAGATCAAAAATTTAGTTTGAAGCTAGCATCATCAAGATTGGGGAGGAATAGGATAGTCAGCATAGGCAGTCTTCAAGGGATCCCACATCCATAGCAAATTCAATCAGTTACATGATCCAAGACTGATTCATTTTTATGAATGTGAGCCTATCAACAGAGTCTGTGGACAGGCGCATTCTTTGATCCGTTACAAACTCTCCAGCAGCACTGAATGTGCGTTCAGAAAGCATGCTGGATGCAGGACACTCCAGTAGCTCAATTGCATATTGAGCAAGTTCTAGCCAGTGGTCAATCCTCAAACCCAGTAACACAGTGGATGCTCTGTTGGAAAGGTCTCCAAGTCTGCTCTTGCCCCTAGATATTCCTTCACCATGTAATGCAGACGCTGGTGATGGTTGTTTTAACCAATCAGACCTTGGTGATGAGGACTGAAAAATAGTTTAAAGGCATCAGTCAGCTGGCCACCTTCTCCACCGCTCTTCCTGTGACTGAATGAAGCCCCAGCACTGGGAAATTGTAACCTCACAGGATCAGGAATTGCGTTGCACAAAACCTTTCTTCAAGGCCTCCTGAAAATGTTTTATCATCGGCTCCCTCTGCGAAGGCAAGATGAGTTCTGCAACATTACCCTTGTAACATGGATCAAGAAGGGTTGCCAGTAGGGATGGGTTATCTGTTTAAGTCGAACATGAGTTCGACTCGAACATTGGCTGTGCGCCCGCTCGCCGAATAGCGAAAAATTTGGGGTGTTCTCAACAAATTTGTAAGCCACGGAACACCCTTTAAAAGTCTATGGGAGAAATCAAAAGTGCTAATTTTAAAGGCTAATATGCAAGTTATTGTCATAAAAAGTGTTAGGGGACCCGGGTCCTGCCCCAAGTTTTAAAAACGGACGATTTTTTTCTTCTTCTTTTTTTTTTGGTTCACCTCAGCGATCATTAAAGAGACTTTTATTCAACTTGACGTTCATTTCTGTCTCTTTCTTTAAGTCACATCATTGTGGTATTTTCATTTCAAATTTATTCATATACATTTCTATACCTCATTATATAATATTCCATCCCTCACTCTCCCGATGCCCCCTCCCCCCCCCCCCCCACCTTGCAATCCTTTTTAAATGGGCCATTAGTCGTCCTTGTTCAATTTCCATGTTATCTGCACTTCTAAGCAAAGTGATTTATCGTGTAACCTCCTCAACATATCTCCATGTGCTTTTAAATTCCTTCCATGCTGTCCATTTATCCCTCGCTCCTCCACCCGTTTCCCCTGCATCCCCTTTCTCATCTAGATTCTCCAGGATTTGTATTTTGCTCATTTGAAATATTAAATCCCTGATTCTAGGGCTCTCTGCTACTCGCCACTTTTTTGGAATTAGATTTTTTTGCTTCGTTTAAAAAGATGGGAATTAAACTATTTTTGTAATGTTTAACGGGAAGAACTGTCCCATGAAACAAACTTGTCCATGGGTCATCTGCTATTTCTACACCTGTGACTTCCTTAATTAGCTGCCGAACTTCCTTCCAATACTTTTTAATTATGGGGCACTCCCACCAGATATGAGCCGTAGTATCCAGTTGTTCACACCCGCGCCAGCACTCTGAGGATTGGTCAACTCCATATCTGCTGATTTTATCGGGTGTCATGTACCACCTTGCGAGGCATTTGAAATTTGTCTCTATCGACCTATTATCCACCATCGAACTGTGTAGAAATGTTAAAATTGTCTTCGCTTTCTGTGTACTACATCGTGTCCCTAATTCACTTTCCCATTTTTTAATGTAAGCGGATCCTCCAAGTCGTCACCCTCCATTTGAATTTTATATATTCGCCCTATGTTCTTTCTTGAATTTGCCTTCAGACAGAGCCTTTCTAGTGGTCTGTACTCCTCTTTATCTCTTATTGGATGGGGCAATTTCTCAATAAAATGGCTGAGTTGGAGGAACCACCAAACATCTACTTTCATTAACCCAGTGTCCCTAGTCAGTGCTTGAAAGGTTTTAATTTTACCTTGGTGTATTATATCCTATAATTGTGCATTTTCTTTTTTTTTTTTTTTTTCCACAAAAATGTTTTATTGAACAAACAAGTCAGCAAACAATTGAACAAAGTACAATGTACAACGGGATTCAGGTTCCAGTAATGTTATACAATTACAACATAAAAGGGTTGATGACAAGTAAACATTTGTTAAGCTTGTACACATAATAGTGCTTTTGTTGAAGATCAGGGGTAGTATTGGACATATAAAACACCAATGGGACCAATATCATCAGGTCCAACTATGGTTCAGTATTAGTAATTCCCTTAAATCTTCAGCCCAACAGAGAATCCCTTGCCTTCAGTAAGCGGGTAGGTTATTGTCATAGGGAGAGGGGGCGCAGAGGGGAGGGGGGGGGGGATGGAAAACAGAAGAAAGAAAGGTCGGAATGGAGGTAAAGAGGGGAAGGGTAGGGAATAGAAGTAGAAGGGGGTCACCTCTCCACCAAGCTGGGTCCTCCGGAGGAGGACAAGGAGGGTCAGTTACGGATTAAGTATGTGTCTTTATCATCGGTCTGCCCGTTGGGAAAGTAAGATTTGTATTTCTCAGAGGATTTGAAATGGGTCCAACAGGCCCAGGTATTCGTGAATTTGTGCATTCTCTCTTGCGCGGTATAAATCAGTTCCTCTATTTCTTAAGTTCTGGAGATTCTTTGAAACCATTCTCTAATTGATGGGGGTGTTGTTGATCTCCAGTGTACTGGGATACAAAGCCTGGCGGCATTGACCATGAGCATGGCCAATGATTTGTAGTAGGCTCGTTTGGGTAAGGCGGTGTGGTGTAGAAGGTATTGAGCTGGTTTGAAATTCAAAGTGTATGTGGTGATTTGTTCTATGAGAGAGTGCACCTCCCTCCAGAAAGGCTGAAGGAGGGCGCACTCCCACCAGATGTGAAGCATTGAGCCCACATGAGATTTGCACCTCCAACATGTGTTCGGGGTAGTCGGAGAGAACTTGTGTAGGCGTTCGGGAGTTCTGTACCACTTGGTGATAATCTTATATCCATTCTCTTGTACTGCCACATTCATTGTCCCTTTGTGAGCATATGTGTAGATGTCTGTCCAATTGTCGTCTGAGAGGGATATGTTTAGTTCTTTCTCCCAAGATACACGATTTACGTCAGCTGTAGGCCCCCTGTCTATAGCTCCTTGGAGTAGGGAGTAGATGTAGGAAATCACGTGTCTTTGTGGCGATGTTTGGGAGCATAGGGCTTCAAACGGTGTGAGTTGTCTCTATTCCAGGTAGTTATCGGGTTATGTGAAAGAAGAAAATGTCGGAGTTGTCTATAGGTCCAAAATGGGAATGACTCAGTCTGGGATTGGGCAACTAGATTTTCAAAAGACCTAATCTGTCCCTTGTATATCAAATGATGGGCTAGTAGATCTGTCTGGGGCCATTCATTCACCAGGAAAGACTGCTCTTCCCCAGGAGGGAAATCTGGGTTGCCCCTTAGAGGGGTCAATGGTCCGGGGTGTGAGGTGAAGTTTGATGTGCCTAGTAAAGATTTGAGAGCTGTTAAGGATGGGTGTATAAGCGGATGGGTTTTTAATGAAAGTGGCCAGTGTTTTGTTGCAATCCAGGGCAGCGAGTGTAGAGGGATAGGGGAAAAAGCGTTTTCCAAAGGCACCCAAGTTTTTTGTCTTCTGTGCACTTTCCAGTCCACTATCCTAGCAAGTTGGCACGCGAGATAATACTTATGCAGGTCAGGTAGGCCAATGCCCCCTGATGTTTTGGTTCGTGTAAGACGGGTATATTTAATGCGTGGGGAGTTATTACTCCATATAAATGCTGTACATGCTTGTCGGTAAGATTTGAAGAAAGATGGCGGTAAGTGAATGGGGATTGTCTGCATAAGATATAGCATTCGTGGGAGTATCACCATCTTGATAAGAGCTGAACGTCCGAACCAAGATATGTTTAGATTTGCCCAGTCTTGCAGATCCTTCTGGATTTTAGAAAGGGTAGACTGGAAGTTGCACCTGAAGAGGTCTGACAAGCTTGTGGTGATTTGGGTGCCTAGGTATGTGATGTATTCACTTTTCCATATAAAGGGGAACGAATCTTTACAATGGGTAACCTCCTGGGGGGGGGAGGGATACATTGAGCGCGTGTGATTTGGCATAATTAACCTTGAAGCCAGAGAGGGATCCAAAATGATGTATATCGTCTAATAGATTAGGGAGGGAGATACGTGGGGATTTCAAGGAAAGGAGAATGTCGTCTGCAAACGCTGCTACTTTAAATTCATAGTTTGCTGTTTGGATACCGTTTATGTCTGGATTCGCTCTCAGTCTGTTGAGGAGAGGTTCGAGTGTGAGCACAAAGATGAGCGGGGAGAGCGGGCACCCCTGACGCGTCCCGTTGGAGATAGAGAAGGCGTCCGACAGGTGACCGTTGACTTTGACCCTCGCCGAGGGTGATTTATACAGGGCGTCTATATAAGCACACATGCGAGGGGGAGACCGACCCCTTTAATCACTTCACGCATGTAGTCCCAGGTCACTCTGTCGAACGCCTTCTCCGCATCCAGAGAGAGAAGGAAGCCCTGCGTCCTTGTAGATGTCAGCCAGTGGTGTAGGTTAAGCGTTCTGGTGGTATTGTCCCTGGCTTCTCTACCGGGGATGAAACCCACCTGGTCAGGTGATATCAGTGAGGGTAGAAAGGGAAGAAGGCGATTTGCTAAGATTTTCGCATAAAGCTTAATGTCTGTATTGAGGAGGGAAATGGGTCTATAATTGGCAGCCTGTGTAGGATCCTTGCCCTCCTTCGGGATCACAGCGATGTGTGCTTCTAACATCCTACCAGGTTGTGAGGACGGGTCTGCTAGGTAGTTGAATGTGGATAAAAGTTTGGGGGACAGTGTCTCAGAGAAGGTTTTATAGTAAATGAGTGATAGCCCATCCGGACCCGGGCTCTTGCCTGTCTTCATTTGTTTCATGGCAGCCGCAAGTTCCTCCGCTTCGATGGGGCCACTAATGGAGTCTGCCTGTTGAGGGGTAATTGGTTTGGGGGAGAACTCGCCTACGTATTTCCTGAGCTTTATTTTCCTGAGGTCAACTGCTTCAGGGGTCTGCTTCTCTTGTGCCAAATTATACAAATTGGAATAAAAGGACTCAAACTGTTTAGCTATGTCATCATTTTTAGAGTGTAATGTGCCGTGGCGATCGCGAATGTGGTGTACCGTGGAGGATGATTTGGCATTCTGTATTGTGCGGGCTAATAGTCTCCCACTTTTATTGCCCTGTTCGTAGAAGACCCGCTGTTTCAGGACATACCTTCGTCGTGTGTGTTTGCCTAGTTCGTCTAGTAGTAGGGAGCGAGTGAAAGTCAGGTCTTGGAGAGTTTGTAGGGATGTTGAATGTTTATGGGCCGTTTCAAGGTGTTTGATTTTTTTTATCAGGTCGTTAATTAGACCTTGTTGTCTTTTTTTAGCCTCCGCAGCTAGTGAGATGAGTCTCCCCCTGATGACACATTTATGGGCTTCCCAGAGAGTTACAGGCGTTGTCTCATGGGAATCGTTTTCAGTGAAGTACTGTTGAATGGATGTCTGAATCTGGGACACTGCTACTGGGTCTTTCAGCAGCGAGGCGTTAAGTCGCCAGGATCTCGTCTTTTTGGTTGAGTCAGGGAAAGTAAGGGTAATCATGATAGGGTTGTGGTCAGAGAGAAACATCGGTTCTATTGAGGCTTGGGTTAGGAAGGATAGGTCAGCTTGGGAGAGGAAAAAGTAATCTATCCTGGAGTACTTTTGGTGGGGGGGGGGGGAGTAGAAGGTATAATCTTTGTCGCCCGGATACAGGGTACGCCAAGTGTCATGTAGAGTAAGGGTCTGCATCTGCAGTTTGATCTGTTTAAGTGCCCTGAAGGGAAGGGAAGAGGAGCCTGAAGATGTGTCTAGAATCGGGTTGAGAGGGACATTGAAGTCTCCTCCCAATAGGACCAGACCTTTCTGAAAGGCCGACAAGAGGTCGCCTATCTTTCTAAAGAAGGAAACCTGATGCTCGTTGGGGCAGTATATGTTCACCAGTGTGAGGGGCCTATCTCTGTAGGTGCCTTTGATAAATAGGTATCTGCCTTCAGGGTCTATTAGTGAGTCTGACATTGTGAAATTAGCATGTTTGGAAATTAAAATGGTCACTCCTTTGGTCTTGGCGTTCGGGTTTGTGGCATGGAGAGCGGTCCTATACATGTGGTTCAGCAGTTTGGGGGTAGCATCCGTTTTGAAGTGCGTCTCCTGGAGGAAAAGAAAGTGTGCTCTGTGTTTGGTTAGTTCGGATAGGATCTGCAACCTTTTTTCAGGTGTGTTCAGTTCCTTAACATTCAGCGAGACGCATTTCAAAGAGAGCTGTTGTTCAAACGATCGAGTATCCTGCATTGTGAGAAATGGGTTATCACGCAGTTCAGCAGGTGGTAGGGCTTAAAGTGTTAGTGGGTGGAGAGGTGACCCCAAGAGGGTGAGGGAGAAGGGCTGTTAAGAAGAGGGGGGGTGGGTTTAGCGGGAAGTGAGGAGGATATAGCCCTGGTTGGGAAAGGTAGCAGGCTGGGGCGGGATCACTGGAAATAGGGGGAAGGGGAAAAGAGAGGGAGGAGGAACAGAAAGAGAGGGAAGGGGGGGAGGGGTAATGTGGGTTACACAGGTAGTATGTAGCAAAAAAAAAAAAAGAAAAAAGGGAGGGGGGGGTACCAGAGGTGGATTTAGAAAATCTAGTCCACCGTAGTATGTACAACTGGCTGGTCAGCAAACGTCCTTGTGGACTGCTGTGTGGGGGACTGAGTACTGGGAGGGATTGGATGCCAGTGCACCCGTGAGGACTCTGGGGGCTCAAAAAGGGAGTTTCGAGAAAACTAAAGGTGGGCATTAAGATCATGTCCACTTTGGTCAGTAACATAAACCTGAGTGTAAAAGAGGCTTCTCAGTGTGGTAAGCAATGTGAAGGGGTTAACTAGCCACTTCAGCCCCGGACCAATTTGCAGCTAAAGGACCAGGCCCCTTTTTGCAATTCGGCACTGCGTCGCTTTAACTAACAATTGTGCGGTCGTGCGACGTGGCTCCAAAACAAAATTGGCGTCCTTTTTTTTTTTGTCCCACAAATAGAGCTTTCTTTTGGTGGTATTTGATCGCCCCTGCGGTTTTTATTTTTTTGCGCTATAAACAAAAATAGAGCAAAAATATATAAAAAAACATTTTTTTTTCTCAGTTTAGGCCGATACGTATTCTTCTACATATTTTTGGTAAAAAAAATCGCAATTAGCGATTATTGATTAGTTTGTGCAAAAGTTATAGCGTTTACAAAATAGGGGATAGTTTTATAGCATTTTTATTAATATATTTTTTTTTATTAGTAATGGCGGCGATCAGCGATTTTTATTGTGACTGCGACATTTTGGCGGACACATCGGACATTTTTGACACATTTTTGGGACATTTGTCATTTATACAGCAATCACTGCTATTTAAATAGCACTGATTCCTATGTAAATGACAGTTGTAGTTAGGGGGTTAACCACTAGGGGGCGGGGAGGAGTCAGTGTGACGTGTTGTGTTTTTTTTTTACAGTAGGGGGGCGTGGCTGTACGTCTGACGTCATTGATCGGCGTTCCCGATGACAGGGAACCGCCGATCACTGACAGTCAGTGTAGGAAGCGCGGGGAGAGGTTTGTTTACATAGACCTCTCCCCGTTCTTCAGCTCCGTAACCCGATCGCGGGATACCAGCGGCGATCGGGTCCGCTGGTCCCGCGGCCGGGGTCACGGAGCTCCCGACCGGGTCGCGAGCGCGCCGCTAGCGGCGCGCGCGCGACCACGGGCAGGCACATGCACGATCACGTACCGGTACGTGATTCTGCCTGCCCGTGCCATTCTGCTGACGTATATATGCAGTGGCCGGTCGGGAAGCGGCTAGAGACCATTTAAACAATAGTAGTTACAACATATCACATCTGTTGGTCTGCTCTGCGGTTGTTCACAGCACGTCTAACATAGAGCAAGAAGTCAGAGGACGGTTAAAGGGGTCGGGAGTTGAGCTATAGGCACGCTAGAACTCATCTCCGTCTCCTGACTTCCTCTGCAGAGACCCGTGGATTGGTAAAAACCTCCTGCAACTGAAATGCTAATGGTAAGCTAGGTTTAAACATGCGTGCCAGATCAGTGGTCCATGTATCATTGGATTTTATTCGCCGTCCAATGGTGCACGTAGCTGTAAAGAAGGCATCATATGGAACATGCAAGGGCTCTATCTATGACCTGGTGTTTGAGTTGGTCGTTAAAGCAGATGGTGTAAGGGGGATCAGAAAGGAGCGAGTATTCGTTACCTGGTCAGCTTTTATCATTATGCATATAGTGCGTTCAAACGTATTACCTGGCCAGTAAGGCAATGGTATCTTAAGCGTGTCATCTAATGTTGGAGCATAAAGAGACGAGAGACCCAAGGGGCGACACCCCATCCAGATCAGTAAGTTTAGGACTAGGGTTACTAGTCAGATATGGCCGGGTATTATGCAAGCATGTCGTTCGTCACAGTCTGCTTGGAGGGAGAGTGTCGTGGTTCTGCGGACGGTGAGGTGTCACCCCCTGGGTCCTGTACTCAGGCATATAAGGCATAAGCATTTGAGATGTATAAAAAAAGAGAAAGTCCTCATTTGGTCATGCAATCAGGTTACTTCTCTACCTCCACTCCTTCCTTTTAAAAGATGGCACTTTCAGACATAAAGTTCCCCTTCTATGCATTTGACTCAAGTTCCGAAGGTGCTGGCACTGGGACCATAACTTGGGGTCTTAGGTGGTCTATTGCTTACTTCAAAAGTGACAGTCTGGACAAAGATAGTTACTCACGCTGATCCGGTAGGGTCTGACAGGGCGGAGTTACAAGAGCTGCGCGGTGGTTAAAGACTGCGGTTAAAGAGTCTCGCGAATCAGGAGACAGTCCAGTATAGGTGGCGGGGTCTCTGAAGTGTAAACAAAAACAATGTCACTTACTTGACCACACGAGAAGCTTTATGATTGCTGCGGATTCTTTTTCACGCCTCCTGACGATCCCGTCTCGGTGTGGCATGATTCGGGCTGCGGGAAAAGTGGTCCCGGCGTGATAGGCAGTTCTCCGGAGATGAAAGTTCCAGTCCGCGTCGTCTGGATCTTTGTCTTTGCGATTTTGGCGATGGGTTGATCATAACTTGCTTCCATGGCTCCGACGGGAAGTAGAAGGAACACCAATCCGGAAGGTCCATGTTTGGGATGTCGAGTTGTTCACAGGAGGCTGGAAGGTCATCAGGGGTTCGGAGTATTGCAGTGCGCCCTCTAGCTGTGGCCGACAGGGAGAATGGGAACTTCCAGCGATATGGTATGTTGCGATTGCGAAGGACGTCCAGCAGGGGGCATAGGGACCTTCGGTTCTGTAACGTAATTTGCGATAGGTCTTGGAATAACTTGATTTCAGAGCCGTTAAACAAAATGCGGCCCCTCAGTCTGGCTTTGCGTAGTATTTCCTCCTTCAGGGGGAAATTTACTATACAACATACAATGTCTCTTGGTGGTTCAGTGTCCCAAGGTGGGGGTCTAAGTGCGCGATGGAATCTTTCCATCTCAATAGGGGTATCTACCGGGCGGTCAAGTAAATCATTAAATATAGTGCAGATTGCTTGCAGTAATCCCGGGGCTTCGATACTCTCCGGTACCCCTCTCACCCGCACGTTGTGGCGGCGCCCCCTGTTGTCGAGGTCCTCCACTTGGCGGTGGAGCTCGAATATGTGTGGTAATTGGGCATCGTATGTTTTTTGTACCTGCCTGATGGCCATTGCTTGTGCTTGAGAGGCTTGTTCCACATCCGATAGTCTGTGAGTCATGGTTTGGATGTCCGCCTTCAGGTCGGATATGGCCGCCGTGATGGTGTGTCTAATGTCCAGGGCGACTTTTTGTAGATCGTTCTGCAGATCAAGGAGGCTCGGGGGGTGAGCGAGGTTGTCGCTGTAATCCATCCCCGAAGCAGAACTGCCGCTGCAGTGGGAGATGGGCGATGAGGCCTGCGGGGCCTGTGAGGCCTGTTGCACTGGCAGCGCCTCATGCTTTCCTGATTTCTGAGAACGGAAAAGCTCCGGAATGTTCTTCCCTGGTTGGGAGCTGGGGTCGGTAACCGATCTAGGGGTTGAGGTGCTTCTGTTAGTTCTGCCCATCTCTCTTTACGTTGTTGTATCCCGTGTAATCAGCGTATTGAGTCCTCACTGTGCGGGAGCTCTCACCTCAGGCTGCCATCTCGGATCCCGGCCAGGCCACGCCCCCCCCCCCGCATTTTCTTTTTTTAACCAATTTCCCCCCACTTCCTTTTTTCCCGGTACAAAAAAATTATTTTGCCTCAAATATATCAATGGAGAATTAGATGTCCATTTTTTTTGTGCGTGAATCCGATCCCATATTTTTAGTGCTGTATATGTGATTTCATGTGTGCCTAATCCCATGCGTCTATATTGTGGGGGGTTCCAAATTATTCGTGTAGCGGGGTCGTTCCCCTTTTAGGGGAGAAGACTACAGTCCCCATAATTCCCCAGGCTCCCAGGAGGATGGTTGTTTCCGCCCGAGAGGCTGCTGGGGGAGGTGATAAAAGGGAAGAGGGAGAACCGCCTCTTCCTCTTCTGACTGGGCTGGTGAGGCAGAGACTTGCAAGTGAGGAGACACCTGTGCGGACTGGGACTGCTGAAGGCCTGAAGCCTGGGCCTTGCAGCAGGCGGAGAGAGACTCTCACCCCTCAGTGTCAGCAGCAGCGGAGCGGAGACTTTTCCCTACAGACGGTCGGTCGGAGAGAGGACCGGAGCGCAGGGGCTGTGACGGAGGAGGCCGGACGCCACCATTGGAGGTCCCGGAGCTGAGGACGGTACCCCAGGAGTGGTGAGCGAGCTGAAAGGCTCATCATACTGTTACATTCACTTCTATGCCTATTGAACTGCCAAGGCACAGTTTACCTCAGAGCAGCAGATGTTACTTTCTGTGGATTACAAATACACCCTTTAAAGCTACATGTGCACCACCTCTACAGTTCTCTTGCCGGTGAAGAATACTGTACTTATTCAAGGACTGAGCTCTATTGCTAGGGATCAGGCCTGGTCCGTTAGGTAGGCGCAGTTAGAGTGTTGCACCTCAGGGGTGCATAGCAGACGGTCGCTACATTTGGCGCTCCGTTCCCCATTGCTATTTTGATACATATATGTGTACATGTTTAAGTGCATATTGCAGGGATCTGCTAGAGTGTTGTAAGTCAAATGTTTGATGCATGTTACTATTTCTTTTCTTACTGCCAAAGTAAAGCCAGTTATTCTTATCTCAGCAGTCTGCTTGTGAGTTTAAGTCCATTACACTTAGAGTATAAGTGATGTTTACATGTGCCTAGATACATACCCCTTTACTAACTGTGCCAGAGCGGGTAGAGCAAATTGCCGGGGGTTGGTGGAGCTGTACTCAGGGACCCAAACAAACTTGCGGCCCTCTTAACTGGGGGTATCGCTACATTCGTCCCAAATGTGTACCACTCATTTATTTTTCTAAACTAACCCATCTTTTTTCATTAGCCTCTTTCGCCCACTCTATTACCCGAGTAAGAGTAATCGCATTGTGGTATTTCTGAAAAATCCGGCACCGCTAGCCCCCCTTGTTGCTTGCCCCTACTTAAAACATTAAATGCTATTCTCGGTTTTTGGTTGTTCCATATATACTTAGAAATTAACCCTTTCAGGGTTTTTAAATATATTTGCGGGAGTGATATAGGCAGCATTTGTAGCTTATAGAGAATCTTTGGGGCCAGCACCATCTTAGTCACATTAATCCTGCCAATCCAGGATAGGGAGGTTGTTGAGAGCTTTTTTATTTCACTTTTGATTTCATCTAATAAGGGAATAAAATGAATGTTGTATATCTCTTTAACCGTGAGCGCTAATTTAATTCCTAGATATTTGATCTCTTTTTGCCAAGGAAAGTGGAATTCTTTTATCAATTTGGATTCTTCCTGCTTACTGATATTGACCATTAAAATTTCGGACTTGCTGGGATTTATTTTTAAATTTTAAATCTCCCCGTATTCTTTTAATATCTTTAGCAGGATCGGGATCGTTGTACTTGGATTAGTTATATAAAACAGAACGTCATCCGCAAACGCTGCGAGTTTGTGTTCTTCTGTCCCTACCTTAATCCCTTTAATATCCGGATTTCTTCGGATTGCTGAGAGCAGGGGCTCAAGGGATAATACGAACAACAAGGGAGATAGCGGGCACCCCTGTCTGGTGCCATTTTTCATAGTAAATTTTAAAGAAGAAGTTCCGTTAACTTTCACAAATGCCTGAGGTTCATTATATAGAACCTCAATCCATTTGATCATACGAGAACCAATTCCCATAGCCTCCAGAGTTCCAAGCATGAGTCCCCAGTCTACCCTGTCAAATGCTTTTTCAGCATCCATTGACAGGAGTAGACCTGGGGACCCCCCTTCTTCCAACACCCGGAGCAGGAGGAGGAAACGCACCCCGTTGTCCCTCCCCTCTCTCCCTGGGATAAATCCAACCTGGTTCGGATGGACCAGGTCGGTCAACTTCTCCTTCAACCTGGACGCGAGTACCTTAGCATATAATTTAGTATCCGCATTCAGGAGAGCTATGTGCCTATAACTTGAACAGAGTGTGATTTTAATAATGCCTAAAGTGAAACAATAAAAGTGTAATATTCCTTTAAATTTTGTACCTGGGGGTGTCTATAGTATGCTTGTAAAGTGGCGCATGTTTCCCGTGTTTAGAAAAGTCCCTGCAAAAAATGTAATTTTTAAAGGAAAAAAAGTAATTTAAAAGTACTCGCGGCTATAATGAATTGTCGGGTCTTGGCAATACAGATGAAAGTCATTGAAAAAAACGGCATGGGGATTCCTCCTAGTCCATTACCAGGCCCTTTGGGTCTGGTATGAATATTAAGGGGAACCCCGAACCAAAAAAAATAGAATTTGCGTGGGGGTCCCCCCAAATTCCATTACCAGGCCCTTCAGGTCTGGTATGGATATTAAAGGGAACCCCACACCAATTAAAAAAATTGGAGTAGGGAGCCCCCTCAAAATCCATACCAGACCCTTATCCGAGCACGCAACCTGGCAGGCCACAGGAAAAGAGGAAGGACGAGAGAGCGCCTCCCCCCTCCTGAACCGTACCAGGCCACATGGCCTCAACATTGGGAGGGTGCTTTGAGGTAGCTCCTAAAAGCACCTTATTCCCATGTTGATGGGGAGCCTTGCCCGATGGTTGTGGGGGTCTGCGGGCAGGGGGCTTATCAGAATCTGGAAGCCCCCTTTAACAAAGGGGACTGCCAGATCCCGCCCCCCTGTGTGAAATGGTAATGGGGTACATTGTACACCTACCATTTCACCAACAAAAGTGACAAAAAAAAAAAAAAAAAACACACACACAGTTTGGCACAAGTCCTTTAATAAAAAAAAATGACAGCGATGTAATCCTTTTACGATCCATGAATGATGCAGCCTCCTCCATAGGAGCCGCCCGGCAGAATGACGTGCGACTCGCATGACAGTTCTTAACCACTTTACCCCCTTTCTTACCAGAGCACTTTTTGTGATTCGGCACTGTGTCGCTTTAACTGACAATTGCGCGGTCGTGCGATGTGGCACCCAAACAAAATTGACGTCCTTTTTTTCCCACAAATATAGATTTCTTTTGGTGGTATTTGATCACCTCTGCGGTTTTTATTTTTTTTGCTATAAACAAAAGAAAAGCGACAATTTTGAAATAAAACACAATATTTTTTACTTTTTGCTATAATAAATATCCAATTTTTAAAAAAATAAATACATTTTTCCTCAGTTTAGGCCGATACGTATTCTTCTACATATTGTTGGTAAAAAAAAATCGCAATAAGCATATATAGATCGGTTTGCGCAAAAGTTATAGCGTTTACAAAATAGGGGATAGATTTATTGCATTTTTTTTTTTTTGTGGGTCTTTCAAGTGCTGTTGCCAACGGACTGCATTGCAGGTCGTCATATTTCTGGTCAAGCATGTGGTGCCCAAGCAACTGCTGTCCTGGCCACGCTTAATCTGCTTCAGACATAGGTTGCAAACAGCAACAGTGTGATCTGCTGCACGTCTCGAAAAAGGCCCACACCTAGGAACTTTTACAATTCTGCTGGGAGTCAGCAGCGCCCCGCACCTGCGGAGCTCTGCAGTGTGATGCAATTGGATAGCTGCCCTTAAGCTGCCCTCTATAGCACATCCTGCCTTGTTGGAGTTGTGCCGCCTCCTCCTCCTCTCTTCTCTCAGGCACCCAAGTACAATCAGTGACCTCATCATCCACTCCCTCCTCGTCACTTGGGCAAACTTGGCAGTATTCTTCAGCTGGGGGAACATGACTGACAGTTTCTTGTCCTTCTGTGGCCCCCTTCTCTCTAGGCTCACGTTACTCCCTTCCTCAACCTGAGAACCAACATTGGAGCCTTCCAATCACTGCCTCCAGCAGCATGTACCCAACACTGTGGTCGAATAATTCTGGGGACTCCTCTGTGCATGATGGTGGGGTGCTACTGAGGGAGTGACTGTGGACAAGGAGCCAGTGGAATAGGCCACTTTGGCATCTGCGTTGGAAGGCAAACTACTCTGAGCCAGGGTGACAGAGGATGAGGAGGATGAGGACAGCTTTGTTATCCACTCCACCAACTCTTCTGCTTGTTGTGGCTCAATAACACGGCCAGCAGCAGAAAAAAATGATAAGCGTGCCCCACGGCCACCTGCAGAGGATGCACCATGTACACGACCACCACTGTTGACTGACTCTTTTAGTGCCCTGTGAGCATCTGCCTCTTCTTGGTAGCCTTCCGGACATGATGTATTTTTTGTTTTGCAACACCACCCTACACTGTATTAGATATTGTGTACATTCCTTAACGTGTATTAGAAACTGTACAAACTGTATTAGATACTGTGTACACCACCTGTATTGTATTAGCAACGGTAAAATGGCTGCACTGTATTGTATACTGTGTACACCACCAGAAGTGTAGTAGAAACTGTACACACTATATTAGACACTGTGTACAGAATGCACTGTAGATATAGGCTACACTGGATGCAGAGTATATATATATATATATATATATATATATATTAATACACAACCTGAAGTGTAGTACTACACCACAGAATGCACTGATATTTTTTTATTTTATTTATATTTATTTTGTTATGGTTGAACTGGGTGGACTTGTGTCTTTTTTGCAAGCTGATTAACTATGTAACTGTAGATATAGGCTACACTGGATGCAGAGTGTGTATATATATATATATATATATATATATATATATATATATATATATATATATATATACACGAGACTGTGTGTGTGTGTGTGTGTGTGTATATATATATATATATATATATATATATATATTAATACAATGCCTGAAGTGTATTAGAAACAGTACACCACAGAATGCACTGTAGATATAGGCTACACTGGATGCAGAGTATATATATATATATATAATATATATAAATACACTGCCTGCACTGACTGAATATCGCGTAAACACTGAATATATAGTAAAGAAAAGGATCCTGGATGGCTGCACACCATAGAAGGCATCTTTATTGATATGAAGAAGTAAAATCCAAATGCAGTCACTTCATGTACAGGAAAAATCAGGAAAAATCAGGAAAAATAGCTACGCGTTTCAAGCCCTATTGTGATACTTATTCATAGCTATGAATTAGCGCCACAATAGGGCGTGAAATGCGTCAGCTATTTTTCCTTTTTTTTTCTCTGTACTGTTCTCTGCATTTGGATTTTACTTCTTCATATCAATAAAGATGCCTTCTATGGTGTGCGGCCGTCCAGGATCCTTTTCTTTCCTTAAGCTTGTGCAGAGCCAGCACCTGTGAGTTCTACTAGGGCGGGTGTCTTGTTATAGATTTGAGATGTTGGAGTGGCAATCTTTGTTTTACTGACTATATAGTCTATGCTAAATGCAGAGTATATATATATATATATATATATATATATATATATATATATATATACTAGATTGATTGTATGCATATATATATATATATATATATATATATATATATATATATAAATACACTGCCACTAACTGAATAACCTGCCTGCTTAATCTAACTCAAGCTATCTCCACGCCAACAATGCTACACAGGGTCGCCGTGTAGGCAGCCTTATATAGTGTGGGGCTTGGACTTAGTTCCTCTGAGCCAGGAAGGAAGATGGGCGAAGATGGATGCGGCCTCCAGCGGTGACAACGAGGGCTTTGTTTGCAGGTAAGTTTCATATAATGTGCTAAGTAAAGGCAGAATGTAGCACATTATGCCGTTACTTTGCAGGTCAGGAAACAAAAAAAAGAGAGGCAGTGTTCACTTCCTCTTTAAGTTACACACAGTAGATCTCAGTGAGGATAGCTGAGAGCTGATTGGAGGGAAGGGACAAATCCCCCTTCACACAGCACACAGCAACATAGCTGAGGATGTCAATCACAGGCTGTGTGCTGGAGCTCCCTTCCCTGTCACCTTTTTACCTCTTGGTGTCAGGTAAATTTGTAAGTAGTGACTCATAAAGATAGCAGAGGAAGGAGGCAGCAGACAGAAATGACACTTAGTGCTCTGGATCGAGACAAGTACACACTATAGAAGAACATTCTTTGTTCATATTTCATATCAGAGGTTTACAGCCACTTTACGATTTACATTAACACTCATACTTGTTCTGGGTCAGTGACTCAGCAAGTAATGAAGCCATTAGATCACCATGACAGCCAGGCATCTAGATTTTTCTGGAGAAGAGATCAAGAATAGAAGCCGCATACAGTTTTACTTTAAAATTATACAACAGAGGCCCTAACCAACTTATCCCAAAGTAAATATACAATACTTTGTCTTCTGAGGTTTCCTTTAATTTTAACAGCACAGACACATCATGATAAATTTTACATTAGTTTTGTTTTCTAAGTGGGGACGAGCACCAAAACACAAGTTTTCAAATGCGCCACTTTGTGCAATTATGCAGAACAGTTTCATGTATCTCCTGCTAAAATTGAAACCTCTTTAGTTTCTGTGGTACAAAATCGTTCTGTTTTTTTGTACTAGCTGCTCCCAGTCTCTAGATGAATCCATTTCTCTCCCTGACACCGTGGATTCATTTGGATTTAATATGTATTAATGAGAGCTATTTATTTTCTTTTAAAGGGATGTCTGCAATAGGGAAGATCTCTTGCATTTAAGAGCTGCTTGGAGGCTAGGCATCCTTTCTTTTCGCAGAACAGCATTTGAAAGCCATTTAGTTCAACCCTGAAATGTTAAAATGTTTTATATATATATTTTAGGGCTGTGGAAATTAAAGATTAATTTGTCAATTAATCTTTAATTTTTTTGATCAATCAAAATTATTTTGATCAGTACCCACCTCTCCGCAGGCTTCCGGGTCTTCAGGGAGTTCTGTCGGAGATCCGGTGATGTCACGGACATTGACGTCACCGGACTCCTCCCCCTTCCCTAAGTGCCTCCGTCTGCTAACGAAGGGAAGGGGGAGGAGTCCGGTGACGTCGAAGTTCTGATTGAACGTAACGCGTACGGGGGAGGAGCTACGCATGACGTCACCCGCTGCTGCCCTACGGAACTAAAGCCCCATACACACGGTCGGACTTTTTCATCAATTTGGTCCGATCGGACAAGGTTGTTGAAAAATCAGACCGTGTGTATGCACCATCGGACAGTGTTCGTCGGTTTGTCCGACGGACAAAGTCTTATCTCCTGCTGGAAAGATTTGCCGTCAACCCGGTCCGATCACACCAAACCCGATCGTGTGTACGGTTGTCCGACCGGACAAAGTGCTACGCATGCTCAGATCACATTACAAGACCAAAGCTATTGGCTACTAGCCTCTACGTTGTCCCGTCGTAGGCAACAAACGTCACCACGTTCAGAATGATCGGATTTTCCGACAACTTTGTCCGACCGTGTGTACGCAAAACCAACATCGGACAAAGTACGACGGACATGATCCGACGGACCTTGTCCGCGGATTGTCCGACCGTGTGTATGGGGCTTAACACGATTGTCGGCTTTACATGCTGTGTTTTTATCATCTTTATGTGAGTAGTTTGTGTTTAAACACAAAAATTAAATCTTATACTTAAGCGACCTGGCGTCCTTGCTGAGATCTAAGGAGACGTGAGAGAAGTTTATGGTCCGTGTTAACCCTTTTGATACCCGCTTGCATGACCACCTGTTTGCACAGGGGCCCATGCCATAAGGTGAGAGTGATTAGTTAGACTGGAGGTGGAGGGATTGTCACGCTACTGTGGAAAAAAAATTACTTACGTCAGTGCTACAATTTAAAACGTATTTGCGTGAACTGTGAAGTTAAGTCATGGATTGTGGAAACTAACTAATGTCGGGTGATTGTATATAGTGTATACCACATTTACCACTGACTAATGCAGAGTTGCAATGCAAGGAGATCAGCTAAAAGTAGTTGGATCTGTATGTAAAAAATACACAAAAATTGTAATCAGTAACAGCCCTAATATATAACATTTTAACATTTCAGGGTTGAACTATATGGCTTTCAAATATTTAAAAAAATATTTTCTCAGGTCAGCAGGTTTTTTTTTTTCTCCTTACAACAAAATTTTCACTGGTTCATTTAAAACTTCTCTTATCCAAACTGTCATTAAAATACTCAAAATCTTCAAAATTCTGTCAGTGTTTGGGTTTCCTCTGAGCCATCTGCTTTGCTGCACCATTCTCCATGTGTCAAAAGTACTTCTCAGGCACTCCAAGAAATGTGGATGTCATGGTAACACGAGGAAGTCAGTTTTGTTCGTGAAAACTGTAGTTGATAATGAAAAAAAAAAAAAAACCCAGATGTGTGAGCTCACAAGAAAAGCAGAGTAGAATGACAGTGATAGAGCCCAACTTGGGGCCAGCAGCAGAAAAGCAGACAGGTACTAAAGCAAGGTGCTACCTGGGAGTGATTGACAAGCTGTTTATGTTACATCTGATGGGGTGGTGATACAGACACAAAGTAGGAGTCATATAAAGCAAAGCAAATGGAAATGAAAGATATGTGTCTATGTAAAGATATTAGTATTATGTTGTTGCTGTTACCTATTTATGTCCACCCTTTAGGCATTTTTCATGTGCACATATTAACACCCTTCTCCCCAACAAACCTGGTAATGGTTCTTCATGCCCCCCAATTGTCCCAGCTCCCACAGGACTGTACTGTCATTTGAATAGTCCACAAGTCCAGGACATGTCCTGCTACAGAAGTGAATGTGCAAAGGATTATATATTTAGTTATGGCAAAACAAGAAAGTATCAAATAAAAGATCTTTTTATTGTGTTTATTTTTTTTATTTTTTGCCTCTTCCCTGCTCATGAACTTGTGTGGCAAATGGGAAACCTTTAGCAGAAACCAGTGTATTCAGCCTTACTGAATATTGGTTGGTTGTTACAGGGAGAAGAGAAGTTTATTTTATGTAAGAAAAAATTTGTTCAGCCATTCCCATTTTACCATCTCTCATTTTAATGGGAAACGATGTAGAGGTCTGTAGACCTTGAGACGTGACCTATTTCAAGATGGAAAAGTAATTATATAAAGTAAATCTCCCAGTTTAAGGTGATGAGGTGAAAAAACTTCCCAATTCCCATCCTCTTGCCAATAAGTTGTTATTTTGCCCCCTAAAAATAGCCCTAAATTTTTATATCCCATTATTTCAATTATTTGATTATCCTCCTGGTAGGGATGGGCAAACAGTTTGGTCCCAGCTTGAATTTGAGCTGAACATTAGCTGTTTGTACGTTTGCCACACAACCGAATTATCAGGACTTTTGACCGTTTTTTCGGCCCGCCGAGCGACCACAATGTACTGCGCCGCCACACAGTGCATTGAAAGCCCCGATTGTCTAAAGTAATGAAAGATTTGCCCAATCAGGGCACACAGCACTTTCAGAGCCATGACTATCCAATCATGGCTCATTGCTGTTAGTCCCGCCCCACACTATAAAAGTATTCTTTCAATAGCTGCCATTTTCAGTGTGATATTGGCATGGAGAGAGATAGAACAGGGCTCTGTTCACTGCTATTAGACAGTTAGTGTGCTATTCTGATTATATTGTCAGTGTAGAATATCAGTTTAGTGTGAATCTAGGGATAGTTCAGTGTGAGTGTAGTGCGACCACCATTTATCTTTACATTCGTGTGTAGGGATAGTTCAGTCAGTGTGAGTGTGAGTGTAGTGCGAAGATTCGTCTTTACATTAGCGTGAGTCTAGAGATCAGTGTAAGCAGGGCTCAAAATTTCAAGTCCTGAGCTACTAGCCAGGTCTCAAGGGTTACTCGCCACCAGTTGCTCCTCCCAACCCTTACCCTGCCCACCCCTAATCACGCTATCATAAATTATCTCATGAAACGACACTTAAATGTTTTTAATATTCCCCTCAGCACAGCCTCACCAGTGCCCATCAGTGCAGGCTCACCTGTGCCCATCAATGCAGCGTGACCTGTGCCCATCAATACAGCCTCACTGTGCCCCACATTGCAGCCTCACTGTGCCCCACATTGCAGCCTCCCCGTGCCCCACATTGCAGCCTCACCGTGCTCCACATTGCAGCCTCACCGTGCTCCACATTGCAGCTTCACTTTGCCCCCATTGCAGCCTTACTGTGCCCCACATTGCAGCCTCACTGTGCCCCACATTGCAGCCTCACTGTGCCCCACATTGCAGCCTCACTGTGCCCCACATTGCAGCCTCAACGTGCCACCATGCCCCACATTGCAGCCTCACCATGCCCCCGTGCCCCACATTGCAGCCTCACCACGCCCCACATTGCAGCCTCACCCACCCCACATTGCAGCCTCATTGCGCCCCACATTGCAGCCTCACCGTGCCCCAAATCGCAGCCTCACTGTGCCCCCATTGCAGCCTCACTGTGCCCCCATTGCAGCCTTACAGTGCCCCCATTGCAGCCTCACTGTGCCCCTATTGCAGCCTTACAGTGCCCCCATTGCAGCCTTACAGTGCCCCCATTGCAGCCTTACAGTGCCCCCATTGCAGCCTTGCCAGGGCGGAGGAAGTGAGAGGGGTGGCCGGATCGTGATTGTTAGTTAGAGTTGGAGGAGAGCCGCGAGCGGTAAAACACGCTGTAACAGCTTACATTGAAAATGTCTCCGCTCTGCTCACTCACACACAGCCACGCATCCTCCTAACCCCACGCCTGTAATAGACAGAATGCATCCCAGCATTGGACCCGCGTTCTTCTATTACAGGCGCGGTATTAGGAGGAGGCGGGGCTGTGTGAGAGTGAGCAGAGCGGAGACAGTTTCAATGTAAGCTGTTACAGCATGTTTTACCGCTCAGTGATCCCGCGGCTCTCCTCTAACTTCATGCACTCTTCCACCGGGAGAACGACTCCCGGTCAACCCTGCCCGCCGGCGATATTCGCCCCCTCACTCCCAGGCAGCCCAGCTTCTCGCCAGCCCTCATTTTCCACTCACTAAATGCGAGTAGGCGAGTGGAAAATTTGAGGGCTGAGTGTAAGTATAGTGTGACCACTATTTTGAATCTAGAGATAGTTCAGACATTGTGAGTAAAGTGACCGTTTAACACAGTTTATTTCATTGCGTTACTGCAAGTTTAACGCTGTATATTTCAGTGCGTTGCTTGCCATTTAATGCAGTATATTTCAGTGCATTACTGCAAGTTTTACGCTGTTTATTTAATGCAGGACATTTCTGTGCATTAGTGCACACTTAACCCAGTATATTTCAGTGCGTTACATGCCGTTTAACACAGTACATTTTTGTGCGTTACTGCACGCTTAACGCAGTATATTTCAGTGTGTTACTGCAAATTTAAGGCCGTATATTTCAGTGTGTTATCTTCTGTTTAACGCAGTATAGTTCTGTGCGTTTGTTACGTACCTTGTAGTAGAGCCTGACTTGTAGTAGGAGACCTTTCTTACAGCCCTGGCTCAAGAGCCACTGGGGTTGGCACAGTGGCTTTGAGAGCGTAGTGAGGTAGATGTGCCTGTGAGAGCTGTGGTAGCTGGTACAGATGGGTGGATGAGGAACCACCAGGAAGGACCGGGATGCGGATGACAGCCGAGGCAGATGCAGGTCAGCGACCCGGTGAGCTGGATGGTGCAGGATCAGCAGCAGCCTAGAGCAGGGTGAGACAAGCCGAGTCAAACACAGGTAATCAGACAGCGCAAGGTAGCAGGCTGGAGCGGGGTAACACAAGCCGGGTCAACACAGGTAATCAGACAGAGCAAGGCAGCAGGCTGGAGCAGGCTCAGATGAACAGGCAGTGGTTGGCAACAGGATATCAAGCATGAGATTGTTTAGCAGAGTCAAGGCAAGCCAAGGTCAGGATTGAAGATATCAGGTAAGTCAGCAGAGCCGGGTCAATACAGATAATCAGATGGCAGATACAGGATTCAGGACACGGTAATCTGCAAATCAAACAGCACTGCACAAGTGCAGCTGCTGTTCTTTTAAAGGCCCATTGGCGCCAAGCGTCTAGCGAGCGCACGCGCATCTGTCGCTTCCCCCCCACGCGCACACATGCACTCACGCACGCACCTCTTGCTGCAGTAAGTCCCTGACATATAGTTCAGGGCCTTAAATGCCATTTAACGCAGTACATTTCTGTTTGTTAGTGCGCGCTTAACGCAGTATATTAAAGGGTGTTACATGCAATTTAACGCAGTACATTTTTGTGCGTTAATGCGCGCTTAACGCCGTATATTTCTGTGCGTTACTGCAAGTGCAACCCTGTATATTTCAGTGCGTTATCTTCCATTTAATGCAGTATAGATCAGCGTGTTGCTGGAAGTTTAACGGCGTATATTTCAGTGCGTTACGTGCCGTTTTAATGCAGTACATCTCTGTGCGTTAGTGCACGCTTAACGCAGTATATTTCAGTGCGTTATGTGCCGCTTAACGCAGCACATTTCTGTGCATTATTGCACGCTTAACGCAGTATATTTCAGTGCGTTACTGCAAGTTTAACGCTGTATATTTCAGTGCATTACATGCCGTTTAACGCAGTAAATTTCTGTGCATTCCTACACGCTTAACACAGTATAGTTCAGTGCATTACTGCAAGTTCAACGCTGTATATTTCAGTGCATTATCTTCCGTTTAACGCAGTATAGTTCAGTGCGTTACTGCAAGTTTAACGCCGTATATTGCAGTGCATTATCTTCTGTTTAACGCAGTACAGTTCAGTGCTTTACTGCAAGATCAACGCTGTATATTTCAGTGTGTTATCTTCCCTTTAACATAGTACATTTCTGTGCGTTACTGCACGTTTGATGCAGTATATTGCAGTGCGCCAGTGCAGTTTTACTGCCGTATATTATAGTGTATCAGTGGAGTGTGTCTGTGTAGTGAGTACTAAAGTGCACCAAATGCCACTTTCCATTGATTAAAGTGCATCCACATCCACATTTCCACATATATTCAATTTTGTTAATAAGCACCCCCCCCCCATCATGTCTGGGAGAACAACAAGGAGAGGCAGACTTTCCCATGACACTGTGAGGGGGCCAGCAGCATATGTGTCCACAGGCAAAGGTGGACGTGGTCAGTCCTAAGGCAGGGCATCATTTCGTCTATCCAGCCACAGCATGCAGAGGAGGTAGTGTATTGGCTTACTAAACCATCCTCATCCTCCGTCACCAAAGCAGAGACTGATGCACAGTCCACTGCAGCTGCCAGAGTGGCTAAACCTCCCTCCAAGTCCACAGCTATTCCTGCCATAGCCCCAGCATCAGTCATGGAGGAGTCAGCTGAGTTATTTGAACACAGCATCAGCCACTTACTCCTTGACAATGCAGTCATGTTCCTCCAGCCGCAGCATATTGCCAAGTTGTCTCCAGTAGTAATGAGGATGGAGGAGATGATGATGATGAGGTCACTGATGCGACTTGGGTGCCAGATAGAGCAGAAGAGGAAAGTGAGAGTAAGGCACAACCCCAACGAGGCAGCATGGAAGAGTAGAGAGCAGCCACTCTATTCCATCACATTGTGGAGCTGTTATTTCCCAGCCCAGTTCCCACAGCTCTGCTATCTGGGCCTTTTTTTAGCATGTGTGCAGCTGATTGCACTCTTGCAATTTGCAAAAATTGTCTCAAGCACATCAAGCGTGTCAAAAACATCAGCCATTTGGTTACCACATGCTTGACAAGGCATTTAACCTCCTACCACTCAGCCCATTGGCAAGAGCACCTGAAAGCCACACAAAAGGAGCGCAAATCTGTTCCTACTCTTTTCTCACCTCAGTCTGCCCCCTCTATACCTCATGACCTCGCAGCAGCCTCCACTGACAGGGATTATGGTATAGCGCAGGGTGTCACAGGTCCTTGCAGCACACCTGCCAGCTGCACACCACCAGCTGTAAATTATAGCCAGCAAATTTCTCTGCCCTATCTGTTGCACAGTCATTGCCACCCACATGCCCAGCATCTAAATGCAAGCTTGGTAAGGCTGCTGGCTCTACAACTTCTGTCTTTCCGACTGGTGGATTCTAACCCTTCTGTGAGTTTGCAAGATGTGCTGTACCACAATGGCTGGGTCCCAGTCGCTATTTATTTTTACGTAAGGCCGTTCCAGCTTGGTACCATCATGTGGAAAGCAACATTGTGGCACATTGGGCAAGGGAGTCAGCCACAAAGTCCATTTTACTGCTGACACATGGTCCAGCAAGCATAGTCAGGGATGATATATTTTGTTCACAGCACACTGGGTAACTCTGCTTGCAACTTGGAAGGATGCAGAACAGGGCTCAGTGCTGCAACTTGTTGTGCCCCCACATCTCCCTACAGCTAGTGGTTAATAATGTGAGATTTGTTAGCTCTACCCCCTCCTCCTCCTCTTCCTCTTCCATGCCCCCCTCTGTTGAATTGTCCTATGAACCACAAGTACCCCCTAAGAGTTCAAGGGGCTATTCAATGAGTCAGGCTAAAAGGTGCCATGCAGTGCTTCAGCTGGTGTGTCTAGGGGACAGGAACCACACCGGAGCAGAGATTCTTGCAGCTCTGCAAGGGCAGGCTCAGAGGTGGTTCACGTCACGCAATATGGGGCCAAGAATGGTGGTGTATGATAAAGGCACAAACCTCCTGTCCGCCCTTAGACAGGGAAAGTTGATACATACGCCATGCCTGGCACATGTCCTCAATTTGCTGGTGCAGCATTTCCTTAATAGGTACCCAGGGTTGGAAGATCTGCTAAAGCAGACCAGTAGAGTCTGTAGCCCTTTCAGGCGACATACACAGCCAGTGCTCGGGTGGCTCCTCGGAACCTCCTGATTTGCGACACCAGGTGGAACTCAACTTTGACAATGCTGCAGTGGCTACGCATGCAGCAGAGGGCCATCAACGAGTACCTGTGTGAGTAAGGCACCACGACAGGCTCAGGCCAGCTCAGCTTTTTTTCCCCCACGCCAATGGCTGCCCATAAAGAATTCATGCACTGTACTGTCACCCTTTGAGGAGTCCACAAGGATGGAGAGGCGTGACAATACATGCATCAGTGACACAAACTAGTTGTGTTCCTGCTAGAGAATACTCTGCGTGGCATTATGGACAGGGCACTTGAGGCAGAGCAGCGGGAGGAAGAGGAGGACTTTCTTTCCTCTCAAGGCCCACTTTATGCAGACACTATTGTTCCTATGCCACAGAACACACAAGAAGAGAGGGAGAAGGAGGAGAATTCTGTCAGTTTTGGAGGCATTGAAGCAGAGTAAGACATACGTCAAACAGTAAGAGATGCTTTTCCATCCCCAGAACCCTTGGGAGTAGTACGTGGCTGGGAGGAAGTAGTTCCAGATACTATAATCCTCAGTGACCCCGAGGAGTCTGCTTCTCATACCTCCACAAATTTGCAATGCATGGGCTTCCTCATGCTTCAAAGCCTGCGAAAGGACCCAATAATACGTGGCGTAAAGGAGAAGGATCACTATTGGTTGATGACCCTCCTTGACCACCGTTACAAGGGGAAAGTCTCAGAACTCATCCTGTCCCCACAGAGAGTACAGAAGATGGAATCTCTTGAGGACACTTTAAAGAGGAGTTTATCTAATGCTTTTCCTGACTCTGGTATGTTACAGGTTCAAGGGAAATGTAATTTTGAGGCTTCTGTTGGTCATGAGAGAAGCGGTGGAGAAGGTGGCTACCTAAGTGATGCATTTCACAATCTTTTTAGTCCTCACCCAGGGCTGTAAGCTTCCACATCCCATCGGCAGCATCTGCATTACACGGTGGGCGATTATCTAGGGGCGAAAACAGAGATGGAGAACTTTCCAGTCGACGATCCACTGGCTTACTGGGTCATGAGAATAGACCACTGGCAAGAACTTTCCCAATATGCAATTGAGCTTCTGGGCTGCACTGCATCCAGCATGCTTTCCAAATGGGCATTCAGTGCTAATGGAGGTTTTGTTACTGATAATAGAAGGCGTCTGTCCACAGACTCGGTGGACCATCTGACATTTATTAAAATTAATCAGTCCTGGGTTACCATAAAGCCCCTGATGCTGATGACGCTGATATGCACCTTCCCCATTCTGGATCAACAAATTGATCACGTGTTAGCCTCATATAAAATCACATATGATTAAACTAGGCCGTCCAAAACAATTTAATCATAACTGGGTCGCATAGCTTGCTTCCATTCCCTCCATTCACTATGCTTTGGAATGTTTATAATCTGTTGTCTAGACTATATTTTAGGAGGCTCTTGTTACTTAATCCCTGAGCAGGTGACTTTGTAATCTTCATTGTTCTTAACACTGATAATAATGAGAGACAACAATTGTAAGGTTATTGGGTGTAGTGGTTTATCAAAATCATTTACCATCACCTTTAAAAAAATTAATCAGAGCTCTATTGTTTTAATCAGGGCTAGCTAAGCCCAATAGCTGTGATAATAATGAGGCCACTTGTAAGTTCTGGCAAACAGACAATTAGCAGGTATAGGTATAGTATAAGCTGCGTGATCCCTGCCAATCAAAACTGTAAAGAAAGGAGATGTTTTACAGAAAACCCCTGTGATTTCACACTTTTACCATTATTCTTAAAGCTCCTTAATATGATCTCCCTTCCTGACTCCCATAAGACCACAATGTATCCAGAGTAGAAGCGATCTGGGTTAACCTAACGGACCCGCAAGAACTCATAATTCATGGTTGTTTCAAATATTTTTCATTTTTCTATTTACTCAGCCTCTTTTAAATCTGTGATTTATGCACATCTCATTAATCGTTTTTCTGTGATTTAACTGTGTCATCACTCTCCCTGCTCAGAACTCTGATAAATTAAAATATTAAATGTATCTACAAATAAATAATATCCCATACCACCTTCTGCCATCTTTTCAGTTTTAGGAAGTAAACACAGAACCTAAAACAGATTTGGGCAGTTTCTCACAAGCCCATTGCAGCCTATGTTTTCATTCTCAGAGGAGCCTGTGGGCCATTATTCTGGCAGGTGTCAGCCGAAACACAGGAAGAATACACAAAAGTTTCATCTGAGACCTGTGCTTACATATAAAGTATATATTTGATAAGTAGGGCAAGAAGCAGCATAATTTCACTTTCATATGCAATGTGATATTTTTTTAACTGGTGATGTAGAGATGAAGGACAGGAATAAACCTTGTTTCCAATGATCAACCAGGTGTTGATTTACCCAAAACTGGATTATGAAGTGAAAATTATCAAGATGGAGCTATAGACTTAAGGGCTTGTTCACACTCGACTACATTTCTAATGCTCAACAAACGCTCCTATAGTGTTTGTATGGAGTTAGTATTGGCGTCAGACAGGTGTCAATGAGCTTTAGTATGGGCATTAGACAGGCATTTTACAAGCATTAATGAGGAGTTAAAAATGCTCCCCAAACGCCCTATGGGCAGTTTTGAAGCATTTGGCGAGTGTTAACCGTTTAAGGACCGCCTCGCGCCGATATACGTCGGCAGAATGGCACGGCTGGGCACAATCACGTACCTGTACGTGTCCCTTTAAGAGCGCAGCCGTGGGTCGCGCTCACGCCGCCGGCGGCGCGCTCACGACCCGGTCCTGAGCTCCGTGACCGCGGCCGCGGGACCAGCGGACCCGATCGCCGCTGGGGTCCCGGGATCGGGTCACAGAGCTGAAGAACGGGGAGAGGTATGTGTAAATTATTATATACTTAAACTATTGAGGATTGACTTATTTATCACAGACTTATATGCATGCAACATAGTCGCAGATGACTATTTTATACGCATCCTGCACTATGCGATTTTAGTCGCATGTGACTATGCGATTTTAGTCGCATATGACTATTTTTTACGCATCCTGCATTATGCGATTTTACCTATAGGATATCTGTGTGTGCACTTTGCGTCTGCACCTAGCATTTCGTTATATTTTATATTTCAAACTTTATTCCACTTTGTTTACTGGTAGCTTTATATTTTGCCAGGGATTTTTTCATCTATAGTCACGCTGACTAGTCTCATCCAGCTTATACATTATTTTGTATGCTCGCATACTTTGCACTTTATATTTATTGTTCTACTGTTCACTCCAGTACAACTTCTCTGCACATACCTCTACTCATCACATATCTCCAATGCGATTATATTTATCGTTTTACCCGTCACTCAATCACTCAGTCGCATTTTTTAGCCTGTGCACACTTGCACTAGCACTTTAAGGATTTTATATTTTGTTCACCATCTACTATGCACTTTGGAATTGTTTATCTATAGACACATTTTTACCATATGTTCACTTATATGATTTTATATGTATATCTGATTTTTTTTATTACCTGCTTATGGTGTTTTATTAGTAGTTTTATTTAGGTGCTATTAGTTCAATTTACACTCTCGCACCTCAGTACTATTTACAATTCTATTATATATATTTTTACCTGGGTTCACCAATAGCAATTTTTATTAACCTGTATTGGTCACACCATACCCCTTATCTTGTATAGTAAGGGAATTATCTATCTCAACTCGCATTACTTCGACTTAATAGTCGCATCATCAACTATTATTGTCTCATACGATTGCTACACTTAAAGGGTTTACGTCTTTATCCCATTACTGCCACCTTGTGGTAGATTTGGCCACCTCCCTGGGGAACAGCGCAGCACCACCCCCACTTTTATATATCTAGTTTGGTAGGTACGGTTTGACCTACACCAGGTGCCTGCAGCAGTCCCCCCACAGTCAGTCCCCACCACCCGCCCTTACCCTCCCCCTTCCACTGTAGCGCAGGAATACCCCACTACATTCTATGTGTAAACAAACCTCTCCCCGTGCTTCCTAGTGACGCTGTCACTGATCAGCTGTTCCCTGTCATCGGGAAAGTCGATCAGTGACGTCAGACACAAAGCCATGCCACGCCCCCTACAGTAAAAAAACACACACACTTAACCCCTCCCTGCCCCCTAGTGGTTAACTCCTTCACTGCCAATGTAATTTACACAGGAATCAGTGCATTTAAATAGCACTGATTGCTGTATAAATGACAATGGTCCCAAAAATGTGTCAAAAATGTCCGATGTGTCCGCCATAATGTCGCAGTCACAATAAAAATCGCCGCCATTACTAGTAAAAAAAAAAAATATTAATAAAAATGCTATAAAACTATCCCCAATTTTGTAAACGCTATAACTTTTGCACAAACCAATCAATAATTTTATTTATAAAATACCACCAAAAGAAAGCTCTATTTGTGGGAAAAAAAGGACGCCAATTTTGTTTGGGAGCCACGTCATACGACCGCACAATTGTCAGTTAAAGCGAAGCAGTGCCGAATCACAAAAAGGGGCCTGGTCCTTTGGCTGCAAATTGGTCCGGGGCTTAAGTGGTTACAACTGCTCCACAAATTCCTATTCCGTTACAGAGAATGAATGCCTGCCAGAGCATTTGTGAGGCATTACGATAGACTTAAATGGGAGGCGTTGAGAGCCTTTAAACACCTCCTGACTTGACATTAGGGATGAGCCGAACACCAGAACATGCGAACAGGCAAATAAATTGTTTGAACACGCGAACAACGTTCAAGTCTATGGGACATGAACATGAAAAATCAAAAGTGCTAATTTTAAAGGCTTATATGCAAGTTATTGCCATAAAAAGTGTTTGGGGACCTGGGTCCTTTCCCAGGGGACATGTATCAATGCAAAAAAAGTTTTAAAAACAAATGTTTTTTTGGGAGCAGTGATTTTAATAATGCTTAAAGTCAAACAATAAAATTGAAATATTCCTTTAAATATCATGCCTGGGGGGTGTCCTAAGTATGCCTGTAAAGTAGCGCATCTTTCCCATGTTTATAACAGTGCCACAGCAAAATTACATTTCTAAAGGAAAAAATTCCATTTAAAACTGCACGCGGCTGTAATGTATTGTTGAATCCCGGCAATATAGATAAAAATACAAAAAATCCATACCAGGCCCTTCAGGTCTGTTATGGATATTAAGATATTAAGGGGAACCCTGCACCCAATTTTTTTTTTAAATGGCGTGAGGGTCCCCCAGGCCCTATATACTCTGAACAGCAGTATATATACTATACGTCCTGCCCTATATACTCTGCAGAAAATTGGGCCTTAGGTGTTGGTGGTACCAGAACACTGTAAGCCCTCACAGTTACTCTTGTTGGGCACAGGAATGGGCCCTGCTGTGGAATATTATATCAAGAAATGTAATTACATGCCCCTGTTAAACAGGGGCAGAAAAATTGGGCCTTTGGTGGTGGTACCACAACACTGTAAGCCCTCACAGTTACTCTTGTTGGGCTCAGAAACGGGCCCTGCATTAAAATATTATATCAAAAACTGTAGTCACAGGCCCCTGTTAAACAGGGGCAGAAAAATTGGGCCTTTGGTGGTGGTGGTGGTGCCACAACACTGTAAGCCCTCACAGATACTCTTGGTGGGCGCAGGAACGGGCCCTGCTGTAAAATATTTTATCAAAAATCGTAATTACATGCCCCTGTTAAACAGGGGCAGAAAAATTGGACCTTGGGTGGTGGTGCCACAACACTGTAACCCCTCACAGATACTCTTGTGGGGTACAGGAACGGGCCTGCTGTGAAATATTAGATAAGAAATTGTAATTACATGCCCTTGTTAAACAGGGGCATAAAATTTGGGCCTTGGGTGGTGGTGGTGCCACAACACTGTAAGCCCTCACTGTTACTCTTGTTGGGGGCAGGAACGGGTCCTGTGTTGAAATATTTTATCAAAAATGTTAATTACATGCCCCTGTTAAACAGGGGCAGACAAATTGGGCCTTGGGTGGTGGTGGTGCCCTAAACCAAAAATATTGTTGGAAGCTTGCATCATCAAGATTGAGGAGGAATAGGATAGTCAGCATAAGCAGTCTTCAAGGGATCCCACATCCAATCCAATCAGTTACATCAGCATCAGGTGCTTGATAGCTGTTGAACCAAGACTGATTCATTTTTATGAATCAATGGAGTCTGTGGACAGGCACACTCTTTGATCCGTTACAAACCCTCCAGCAGCACTGAATGTGCATTCAGAAAGCACACTGGATGCAGGACAGGCCAGTAGCTCAATTGCATATTGCGCAAGTTCTGGCCATTGGTCCATCCTTGAGACCCAGTAACCCAGTGGATGCTATGTTGGAAATGTCTCCAAGTCTGCTCTTCCCCCTAGATATTCCTGCACCATGTAATGCAGACACTGGCGATGGTTGCTTAAACCGATCAGACCTTGGTGCTGAGGACTAAAAAATCATTCAAAGGCATCGGTCAGCCGGCCATCTTCTCCATCGCACTTCCTCTGACTGAACGAAGCCTCAGTAACACATTGTCCAGCACCAGGAAATGGTAACCTCCCAGGGTCTGGAAATGCGTTGCACAAACCTTTCTTCAAGGCCTCCTGAAGATGTTTCATCCGCTGCTTCCTCTGCAAAGGCAGGATTAGTTCTGCAACCTTACCCTTGTAACATGGGTAAAGAAGGGTTGCCAGCCAGTAATGATACCTCTCCTTGATACCACGAATCCTAGGGTCCTTTCGCAGGCTTTGCAGAATCAGGGAGGCCATGCAGCCTAAATTTGCAGAGGCATTCGATTCTGAATCCTCTGGGTCACTAAGGATCACAGGATCCCTAACTATCTCCTCCCAGCCACGTACAACTCCTTGGGTTACTGGGGACTGAAAACCATCCCTTAAAGACTGCTGCTGAGTGTTATCCTCTACATCCATGCTGACACAATCCTCCTCCTCTTCTTCCTGTGTGTTTGGTGGGCCCGCAGGTATGCTATCTGGATAAAAGGGGCCTTGAGAGGAAAGGAAGTCCTCCTCTTCCTCCCGCTGTTCTGCCTCAAGTGCCCTGTCCATGATTCCATGAAGCGTGGGCTCCAGCAGGAAGACTAGAGGGACAGTGTCACTGATGCATGCATTGTCACTGCTCACCATCCTTGTGGCCTCCTCAGATGGTGACAGGACAGTGCATGCATCCTTGATCAGTAGCCACAGAAGCCAAGCTCAACCGACCCTGTCATTGTGCCATACTCGCACAGGTACTCATTGATGACCCTCTGTTGTGTGTGCAGCCGCTGCAGCATTGCCAACGTTGAGTTCCACCTGGTGGGCATGTCACAAATGAGGCGGTTTGTGGGCAGGTTGCATTCCCTTTGAATGTCAGCCAGCCAAGCACTGGCATTGTATGAGAGACTTTTCTGGCCTGCCTCAGGAGACCCTGTAAGCCTGGGTACCTGCTCAAGAATTGCTGCACCACCAAATTCAGGATGTGTGTCAAACATGGAACATGGGTCAAGTGTCCCTGTCGGAGGGTGGAGAGAAGGTTGGTGCCATTGTCGTATACAACCATTCCTGGCTGAAGCTGGTGTGGCGTCAACCACCTCTGAGCCTGCCCCTCCAGAGCTGACAAAATCTCTGCCCCAGTGTGGCTCCTGTTCTCTAGGCAGACCAACTCAAAAACTGCATGGTATCTTTTAGCCTGACTGCTTGCGTAGCCCCTTGAACGCTTACGGAGCACCGCTGGTTCAGAGGACAAATCTGCAGAAGAGGCCATAGAGGAAGAAGAAGAGGGTGGAGGAGAGATCTGCGGCAGCTGCGTTGGAAGGCAAACTAATCTGAGTCTGGGTGACAAAGGATATGGAGGATGAAGATGACTTTGTTATCCACTCCACCAACTCTTCTGCATGTTGTGGCTCAATAACACGGCCAGCAGCATAAAAAAATGACAAGCGTGCCCCACTGTCACCTGCAGAGGATGCACCATGTCCACGACCACCACTGTTGACTGTAGACACAGAGGCTGCTTGCCCTCTTTTAGTGGCCTCTGAGCGCCTGCCTCTCCTTGGTGGCCTTCCGGACATGTATTTTGTTTTGCAACACCACACTACACTGTATTAGATACTGTGTACACCGCCTGAAGTGTATTAGAAACTGTACACACTGTATTAGATACTGTGTACTCTGTCTGCACTGTAATAGCAACTGTACTATAGCTGCACTGTATTGTGTACTGTGTACACCACCAGAAGTGTAGAAGAAACTGTACACACTGTATTAGATACTGTGTACACAACCAGAAAAGTAGTAGAAACTGTACTATGGCTGCACTGTATTGTGTACTGTGTACACCACCAAAAGTGTAGTACAAACTATACACACTGTGTTAGATACTGTGTACACCACCTGCACTGTACTAGAAACTGTAATACAGCTGCACTGTATTGTGTACTGTGTACACCACCAGAAATGTAGTATAAACTGTACACACCGTATTAGATACTGTGTACACCACCAGAAAAGTAGTAGAAACTGCACTACAGCTGCACTGTATTGTGTACTGTGTACACCACCAGAAGTGTAGTAGAAACTGTACACACTGTATTAGATACTGTGTACACCACCTGCACTTTATTAGAAACTGTACTACAGTTGCACTGTATAACTGTATGCACCATAAATAGAGCTTTCTTTTGGTGGTATTTGATCACCTCTGCATTTTTTGCTAAACAAATAAAAAAAAATGTCTTTTGAAAAAAAAAAAGTTTTCTTTTGTTTCTGTTATAAATGTACTGGCCATAACCCAAGAGGGGTGGCCTAGACTTTTGGGCTTACCGGTTACCTCCGCTTGGCTTGTCGGTGAATGTCCAGGGGTTCCCAGGGTTAGTACCCAACAACTTTGGATGCTGACACAATAAAAGTCCTTTTGAAGGTTTTTATTTCTGCAGTGGTAACATCCAACATAACACAGTCTCAGATAGGAATAGAGGGCTAAAAGCAGGAAAAAGCCCTGGCCCAGACGGGTTCACAGCCGCATATTTCAAAACCTTCACAGAGGTACTCACTGGCCCTTTTCTCAAGGCCTTTAACTCCCTCTCCTCCTCCACTCTCCCCTTCCACAGACTTCTCGAGGCACACATCACAGTAATCCCAAAAGAAGATAAAGACACAACACTAGTTACTAATTATAGGCCAATTTCTTTACTAAATGTGGACATAAAACTTTTTGCTAAAATCCTTGCCAATCGCTTGCTTCCCCTCCTCCCATCTCTAATAGTAAACGACCAAGTAGGCTTCATTCCGGGACGGGAGGCAAGGGATAACACTATCAAGGCTATAAATCTACATCACTGGATGACCACCAACAATCACAAAGGGTTCTTCCTGTCATTGGACGCGGAGAAGGCGTTTGACAGATTGGCCTGGGACTACATGGGAGCAGTACTCAGACACCTAGGACTGCAAGACCGAATGTTTAACTCAATAATGTCCCTATACACGACACCAACTGCGAGAGTCCGGATCAATGGCCATCTGTCAGACGCCTTCTCCATAACCAATGGGACTAGGCAGGGGTGCCCACTCTCCCCTATCCTTTTTGTACTAACCCTGGAACCACTCTTGAACTGCCTCAGAAATAATGAAAATGTCAAAGGAATACCCATAGCAAATCACACCTATAAGTTAGCAGCTTTTGCTGATGACATTTTACTTTCCCTTAGCGAGCCCCATATCTCAATCCCAAATTTACTGAAAGACTTCAAACTCTTCCAACGCCTTTCTAACTTCAAAATTAACCTCTCCAAATCCCATGCCCTCAATGTTTCCATCCCACAAGAAACGGTTACGCACTGCGAAGCCAACTTCCCCTTCCAATGGCGACATGATGCGATAAAATATCTAGGAATTAATCTAACGACAAACCTCTCAGATCTTTTTGCCAAAAACTATCTGCCCATTCTCAAAACTATAACTGAAGATCTCAGAAAATGGAACAAACCACAATTTTCCTGGTTCGGCCGCGCAGCCATCCTAAAAATGAACATTCTCCCCCGTATCTTATACATTCTACAAACTATCCCCATAAAACTCCCCCCGTCCTTCTTCCTAACCTACAAAAGGCTTTCTACACAGTTTCTATGGAAGCAAAAACATCCGAGAATAGCATATGACATCCTCACACGGCCAAAAATAAAAGGGGGCATTGGCCTTCCAGATCTCAAAAGATATTACTGGGCTTGTCATCTTACTAGAATTGTGGACTGGACACTGCACAGCCATTGCAAAGACTGGGTCAGATTAGAGAACTCAATGTCCCCCATACCACTACGATCAACATCTTGGCTGTCGCCTAACCACATCCCCCCCACACTAAAGGTACATCCTCTCATCGACCCGACACTCCGCTCGTTTAAGGACATTTGTAAAAAAATACACGTTTCCTCCGACCCGGGACCCCTAACTCCCATAAGACTTAACCCTGCCTTCCCCCCTGGTATGTCTGCGCAGTTTTTAGCACAAAGCTGGCAACATCCAGAAATACTAGCACACCAATTTTTTCATGGCGGCTCTCTCCTAGATCGCCTTGCATTATTACCCACCCACACCGTCAACCCTCTCCCGCTCTGGACCTACTTCCAAATCCGCCATTTCTTACAGGAGATCAATTGCGACTCCTCCATCACAAGACCATTAACCCCATTTGAACAACTATGCTCCCAATCTAGTCCCCAACAACATTTAATCTCCAATATCTACACTATGTTATTTGCAGATATATCCCCTAAGGATGGGAAAGCCCCCAATGCATGGGAAAGAGAAACACACCTAGACCTATCAGAAGACCAATGGGAACGTATATTCACAATAGCCCATAAAGGCTCCCTAAATGTCTCCATTCAGGAGAACAACTACAAGACAATAACTCGCTGGTATAAAACCCCAGCAATCTTAAACAAATACGACTCCTCCTATCCCAACAAATGCTGGAGATGTGCTCAAGAACCGGGCACGTTGCTACACATCATGTGGTCATGTCCAGCAATCCAATCATTTTGGTTACAAGTCCGAGAGCTCACAGAATCAATATTCACATATACATTAGACCACACCCCAGCCCAATGTCTCTTCCATCACTCAGCTATGCCAGCACACCACTATCGTAAGACCCTAATCTTACCTCTACTCAACGCAGCTAAAATGTGCATTCCTAGGCACTGGGGCTCTCCTCAAATACCGACCATCTCAGAATGGTTTACACAAATCAACAAAATAGCTGAAATTGAAGAACTAATTTTCGTTGCTCGAGATTCCCCAGCCAAATTCTCTAAGACATGGGCATGCTGGACGCATTTCCGGACAACCGACAGGTATCTAACATTGATGAACTAACCCATGACCATATCATACTAATATATGACAAGCACCTACTGATTACGCTACTCCGTAATCCCTACCACCCCCCCTTCTTTTTTTTTTCTTCTATTTCAGGCGACATGGGCCTCCCACCCCTACCCAAGGGACGAGTATGGGAGACCACATGTCCACATTCCGCCTTGAGACATCTGACATCGGATGTCTTGCATACCTGACCCCCACCACCCTAAAGCGATAACAGCCACATACCAATTAGCAGAGACCGAGGAGACAATCACTAACCCCTCAACCCCTCCTGACCCTCCTCCTCCAGCCCCGTCCCCTTCCCTTCCCACACCTCCCCTCGCATATCACCCTGACCCTCCACCCCTCTGCCCCCCACCATCCACCAAAACCCAGTATTGGAATCTGTTGCGACTCGGGTGCCCTAATTAAACCACCCGACCAGCAACCTCATACGCCTTCAGACCGAATTTTCATACAGACACCCGCACCATTACTCGCAATCTCAGATTCTCTCTCGAATAGTTTCTCCACAAGATAGGACAATGTGCTATGGTACTTGAAAATACTCATTCTAAGGTTTATTCAATATGACTCATATTACCATACCTAACACTTAATCCCCATATAGATCCCATACTAAATGCTTATGAAAACCTAGATGATACCAGGAAGTTGAATATGTACTGTATGTCTTCTCACAACAACCATTGTTCATTGTTCATTTGTTCACTTGTTATCTGATTTCTAAACGAATGTATGATGATTCTGCAATCTTGATTTATTGACTTTTTCTTCAATAAAAATTCATTTTGGAAAAAAAAAAAAAAAAAAGGAATAGAGGGCAAGGGTGAAGAATCTCAGGCACCTTGAACTGCTGACATCCACAGAATTTCTTTAATCAACCCAGAGAGTAGCCACTCGCAGCTGGGTACTTCAATGCTGGACAAACCTCTAGCCAGGGGTATGGCAGCCAACAATGTGATCTGTAAACTTGCAAAAGTCTCTGACACAGAATAAACGTGTAACCGAAGGTGAATAGGAAACTTTCTCACAGTACCTGGAACTTCCTCTGTCTCCTTGGCAGTACTGTGGAAGTGTGGATTCTTTAGTGTCCATACAACTCAGCTTCCAGGCTCTTACTGAGATGCCAGCTTAATGGCCTTCCTCCGAAGAGTCCTCCCGCGGTCACTTGTATGAGCTGTTGTGCCCCTCCAATACTGAGAGCACACCGGGATGCCTTAAATCCTCCTTCAGTTACTGGGCCTCGGGCTAACTGGCTCTGAGACTCGGGAACAGACGGATCCTTGCCCCAGACCATGCGGGTCTATGGGGCTAGTCAAACTGACCATGTTTGCGGGACGGCAATAGCTCCCAGGCCCGGGACCCCTCGCGGGGCTACCCCGGTCCAGAACCAGGAAACAGGACTGCGGCCGAACACGTGACTTCAGCACCTTAAGTACCCTTTTCCAGATTACACAGCGGGGCCAGGCGCACCCATTGATTGGCTCCGGGGAAGATTGATACCTAAGACGTCCAACCAGGCCTGGTTCTAGGCCTGTCATGGGTACCTCACTGCACCCATGACCAGGCAGAACCCTAGTAAAGCCCAGCCAAACTGATGCCAAAGTTAACCTGTACAATTAACCCTCAGAACCCCATTACTGTTTTGAGGGAAAAACAAAATTTCCACGTATTGCGCACACTTGTTAAAGTGTGCCCGCTACATAAAATTTTGTAAATAAGTGCGTTTTCTCCTTCACTGATGGGCACTGATAAGGTGGTACTGACAGGCACTGATAAGGCAGCACCGATGAGGTGGCACTGATGGACACTGACGGGCACTGATAGGCGGCACTGATGGTCAGATACTCCAGTCTTAGTGGTGCCTCTTGCTTAGGTGTTGCAGCCTCTGGGGCCTTTCAAAAAGATGTGTATATGTAATGACAGATTATGTGACACTTAGATTGCACACAGGTGGACATCATTTCACTAATTATGTGGAGGAGAATTATTCTGAAGGTAATTGGTTGCACCAGAGCTTTTTATGGGCTTCATAACAAAGGGGGTGAATACATACGCACATGCCAATTATCCGTTTTGTATTTCTGAAAAACAGTTTTATGTATATATTTTTCTAATTTTACTTTTTACTTCACCAACTTAGACTATTGTGTTCTGATCCATCACATATAATTCTGATTAAAAAAAACATTGAACTAAAGGCTGTAATGTAACAAAATAGGTAAAAAGCCAAGGGGGGTGAATACTTTTGCAAGGCACTGTACTCACGTATGAACCCAAAACAATGCAGCTACCTATAGTTTCATTGATGAGGGCAAAAAGATCACGGCACAGAACATCCAGCGCATGAAAGATGGATACGGTTAAGCCTTTTGCATTCATCTGCAATGAAATTTAAACAGAATGGACGTGACGAATAAAAAAAAAAAAAAGAAAAGAAACGGAATCCTCTGCCTTTATTTCTAAAGAAGCTAAAATATTGAAACTATTGCAAAAATACAATGAGCCTGTTTGTACCCTAGTGCAACAGACTGATATTGAACTTAACCTTTGGCAATGATGACACTGGCCAAATAAACACACAGAGGACAGACACAGAGAAAGCTGAATGAACACAGTTTCTGGATATTGGTTTGCATGCAGAGAGCTCTGTGCACACAGAGGGGTTACAGAAAATCTGTAATTTTAACGCTATATATATATATATATATATATATATATATATATATATATATGTAAATAAAGGAAAAAATAATCATCATTTCCACCCACCATTCCTGTGTCAGTGACTCAGTCTATATCCCCACACTACAGCCTAACTCCTTTCCATCCAAGAAGAGCTAATGAGAGCTTGTTAGCTGAGCTGGAAGCATTTTTCCTCTTAGTGAGTCCTCCCATCGCCCGGACCAGTGCAGTCTACGTCTACACAACTCCTACAGCCTTTCCTCTAGCTATATGTGTGTGTAAGACTTAACACTGCACCTGCACTGCAGCCTTCTCTGTAATTCCTGTACGAAACCCAAAACATACACGGCGTTGTCACACCACCTTTCGACCTTCTACCACAGCACCATCTGCTATTCCAGCATTGGTTCCCAAGTCACCGCACGTCAGTCCTGCAAAGTGGCACCCACACACAGCTCCCTGGCACTGCACCAATCTCCGTGCAATGACAATGCTGCAGAGAGCGGAGGAACACTGCAATGGAATGACAGTGGCTTTGTGAGGACATCCTGCCATCTAGCGAGGATCAGGAGAACAAAGAAAAACAACTGACAAAAGAGCTAGAGATTCACGCTCTTCCAAACTAAGCACAAAACAATCTAGATAACACAGAGCCATAATATAAACTTCCCTCTAAAATCAGTTGTCTTAAAAAAAACATCTAGGCCCCCGTTCACACCTAGCATATTTAAAACACACATTTGTTTTTTGCCTTTTATTTTAGTTCAAAGGGCTGCCCTGCACACAACAAACACAGCAAAGTAGCTTATGGAGCTTTTTGCTGTGTTCCAGTTTGCGCAATTGTTACCATGCATTTTACAGCGTTTTGCAAAAGCGCGCATCTGCGTGCTGCATTTGGGGTGCCATTAACAATTGACGTACTGCAAATGCAACGTGCGTTTTTCATGCGTTATGGGAACATGCACAAAAATGCACACTTTTGTATGCCTTTCCAGAATGCTGGGAGGTAAGAACGAAGCCTTGTGCCTCGTACACGCAATGAGATTATCAGACGAACGATCGTACGTTTGTGTTTTTTTGCATGCTAGTCTCTACATCGAAAATGAAGAGGTTACTAAAGTTATAAAAATTCTTGTATGACAGAATAAAAATGCGGAGGTGATGTAATGTTTTGTACTGTATTTTCGGATGAAAACTGTGCTGATTAAACATAAATCGTACGATTTGGTATCGTACGAGCACATTTTTCATGTTTATCCCTTCAGATAATTTCAGACAAAAACTGTGTACTAACGATCAGATTATCGTATGATCGATTTGAAAGCTGTATTTTTTGTACAATTTACTGATCGTGTGTACTAGGCTTAACCACTTGCTGACCAGATGCCGGAGTTATACTGCGGCAGGTTGGCTCGGCTGCGCAAATCGCCATAGAGGTACATCGGGCTCGTACAGCGCGATTTGTGGGCACTCACTTACGCCCATTGGCCAGCGGGGGAGCCAATCATTGGGTCCGGTTGGAAATCGAGTCTGCCAGACCCGCCAGCGATCATTCTCCACAGTGACAGAACGGGGATCTACCATAGTATACAAGGCAGATCTCCATTCTGTCAGGGGATGACATACCTATGCAGGAAGACAGATCTATGTGTTGTTCCAGGCATCCCGTCCCCCATATAGTTAGAACACACAGTGAGGGAACACATTTAACCCCTTGATCGCCCCTGATGTTAACCCCTTCCCTGCCAGTGTCATTAGTACAATGTCAGTGCATATTTTTAGCACTGATCACGGTAATAATGTCATTGGTTCCCAAAAAAGTGTAAAAAATGTCCGTTGGGTGTCGCAGTCCCACTAAAAATCGCAGATCATCGCAATTACTAATAAAAAAAACAAAAATGTATAAAAAAAATGACATAATTCTATCCCCTATTTTGTAGATGATATGACTTTTGCACAAACCAATCAATATACGCTGATTGTTTTTTTTTTTTTTACCAAAAATATGTAGCAGAATACAAATTGGCCTAAATTGATGAATAAATTCGATTTTTTTTTAAATTGTATTGGGTGTGTTTTATTGCAGATAATAAAAAATATATATATTTTTTTTAATTTGTCTGCATATTTTTTTCTTATAACGCAAAAAATAAACGCAGATGTGATCAAATACCACCAAAAGAAAGCTCTATTTGTGGGAAAAAAATGACATCAATTTTGTTTGGTTACAGCGTTGTACGAACGCGCAATTGTCAGCTCGCATGCCCACCGCGTTGTCCGTGGCCACGGGTCCTGCAGACTCTATGTCTGCTGGGTGCCCGCGATCGTGTCACAAAGACATAGAATGGGGAGATGCTTTTGTAAACATGACAGAGATCACTGCTTGCTGACATCGAGAGCAGTGATCGCTTTCATGTGTGTTGTAGCCCCTCCCCCCACAGTTAGAATCACTCCCTAGGACACACTTAAACCCTTCATCGCCCCCTAGTGGTTAACCCCTTCACTGCCAGTGTCATTTACACAGTAATCAATGCATTTTTATATCACTGATCGCTGTATAAACGACAATGGTCCCAAAATAGTGTCAAAAATATCCAATGTGTCCGCCATAATGTCGCAGTCCCGATAAAAATTGCAGACCGCTGCCATTACTAAAAAAAAAAAATTTAAATAAAAAGGCCATAAAACTATCCCCTATTTTGTAGACGCTATAACTTTTGTGCAAAGCAATCAATATACGCTTATTGCAATTTTTTTTACCAAAAATATGAAGGAGAATACATATCGGCCTAAACTGAGGAAAAAAATAGGTTTCTTATATATTTTTGGGGGGGATCTTTATTATAGCAAAAAGTAAAAAATATTGTTTTTTTTTTCAAAATTGTCGCTCCTTTTTTGTTTATAGCACAAAAAATAAAAACCGCAGAGGTGATCAAATACCACCAAAAGAAAGCTTTATTTGTGGGAAAAACAGGATGTCAATTTTGTTTGGGTACGGCGTTGCACGACCGCGTAATTGTCAGTTAAAACGACGCAGTGCCGAATCGCAAAAAGTGCTCTGGTCAGGAAGGGGGTAAATCCTTCCAGGGCTGAAGTGGTTAATATAAATATGGGTATTTAACCCTTTTCTGACCAGCAGCCATTAATACCCCAGGTGGCCAGGCCAAATTTAGCAGTATCAGTATGTGACAGGTTAACTTGGCAATAGGGCTGCATTCTGATTTTCAGGTGTATTTTTTGTGGTTTCACGCTTATTTGCGCATGTATACAAAGAGTTTTTTTAAGCGCTTCACATGAGTATTCAAGCTTCAGCCTGCATTCACACTATAGCACTTTGTGCAATTTCACATGCATTCAGGAAACGAGTCATGCTTGCGGTGCCATTTTTAGTTAATTGGCAAAAACGATGTGTGCTTCTTCACATTACTTAAAGCTTTGCATGAGCTACTTTGCCACATTTGTGAGTGCAGCCTCAGGTGGTTTTCATTTTAGGCAATGGAAAGCACTAGGTAGAGAAGACCAATACTTCCAGACTAAAAAATGCCTGGAAAAACATGCAAAGGCACTCGATTCATTTCTATGTTGAATGAATCTGGAAGCAAAGTGTATTATGTCATTCCATGGCTACTGTAGCCAGGGAAGCAGCTGATCAAGCACTGTCTGTGCTTGATTAGCTGTGGTTGAGGACTAGGGAGATATTGTGGGTCTTGCTATCATACTGGGAGCTTGTTATCAATAAAGATAAATGAAAAAAGTGTTGAAAAATAATTAAAATTTTTTTTTTTTTTTTAATTTTTAACCACTGTACTTTTACTGCTGGCCGGCAGCTCTGTTGTTCCCCTGCAACATACCGGTATGTTGTGGGGAAACTTCCAGGTTTACAGGCCTGTGCGTGCCCCCTGCTGCTTGTGCTGTGGTTGGACACTGATTGGGGCGCCTATATGACGGTGTTTGCTCACCGTCAATAGGCACATGGACCAACCCCGGATGCGGAACGGTGTGTGGGAATTTCAGCTATTGGGTATGTACCTCCTCAACCAACCTCTCTGACCACTCATTTTTACCCTGGGCCTATCACCCCTTTTGATTGGGATTATTACCTTTTCCCTGCTTAGACTGTGAATGCTGGACATTGTACCTTTTTGAACGGCTTCCTGTGTTTAGACTACAAATGCCATTATTGTCTACCTAAAACAATTACAACCAGCTGACAACCCCCACGTTCCGTTATCCTGGCTTGACATTGACATACTCTGTGTAAGTTTTACAAATCTTACTACTACTTCTTGGCATGGTTTGCATAGTCCCTCTTTCCCCCACACCCCCCACCCACCCCCTTTTCACTTCCTCCCCCCCCCTTCCCTCCTTCCCCCTCCCTCCCCCCCTCCCTCCTTCTCTCCCCCCCCCCCCCTCCCCACGTCTCTCCCATCGCCCCCCCCCCCCCACCCCCCCCTCCCACCCCCTCCCTTTCCCTCTAGGAGCCCCCTGACCCCCCCAACCCCCCCCCCCTTTCTTTCCACTTTCCCCATTCTCCCCCCCCCCCTCCTTCCCCCCCTCCACCCGAACCCTCCCTTCCCCCCTTCTCCCCTTGCCCCCCCCCCCTTTCCCCCCCCCTCCACTCCCCCTCCTCTCCTTGTATCCCTCACTACCTTTTATTTTTCATCTTTTGGGGAACTTTCATTCTATGCACACTTACCCCAAATCCATCACTGGTGGTAATGTTAATCTACCAACCAATATACTTACATTGCATTTCCCCTTTCATTGTCATTGTCTAGTCCATGTAGTCACGCCCCCATATCTGCCGGGTAAGGCATTATTGGGCTCGATGGACACTTCTCTCCATATGCACTGGTGAGCTGACGCATCCTATTTTTTCATGTTGTAATCCCCTTGTATCAATGCTGTTTATATATTATATATTGAACAATAATATCTATTTTAGAGCTATCTCCTGAAGAAGCAGCCTATGCTGCGAAACCGGTCGAGACATCTCCTCCCTACGCTCAAACAGACGTCAAGCTTACGGGCCCAGGCCTGCATTCTTTAGTCAAGTTTGATGATTGTAAAGGAGGGATTACTGTGCTTGTTTGTTTTTATGCAACTAAACACTTTTTTAGTGTCTACTATGTAATGTGTTTTTCCTATTAAAAATTTATTGTTTTTCCAAAACATTTCTATTTCAGTCCCTGTTTACATTACTTACCAGTACCGAGATAGTCCAACCCCCCTTTCCCTATCTCTTGTGGGTTATAGGTTTACCACACGCAGACTCAGCACCTGCGTTAATTGACCTAATTACCCCTTGTCTTCTTACAGCACAAGTTTGTCATCAGACTCCCAGCCAATGATTTTGTCTGTGAACCTGCTGATAGCTATGACCAACCACAGCACAAAGATCAGTGTGTTAGTAAATACAGATCTGGTTGGTTCTTCTCGCTGATCTCACTTAACATTCAGAACTGAGATCATGGAGAAAATCCAGCCAGTCTGTAAATAAAATCAGCACACATACCCTTGTTAGGCACACAGCACAAGTTTGTCATCAGACTCACAGCCAATGATTTTGTCTGTGAACCTGCTGATAGCTATGACCAACCACAGCACAAAGATCAGTGTGTTAGTAAATACAGATCTGGTTGGTTCTTCTCGCTGATCTCACTTAACATTCAGAACTGAGATCATGGAGAAAATCCAGCCAGTCTGTAAATAAAATCAGCACACATACACTTGTTAGGCACACAGCTAACTCCTTAATTGCCCTTACAGTGACAGTGTATAGTTTTATCACTGCTCACAGTATTAGTGTCACTAGCGACTAGAGTCCAGCGAATGGTTCGGCCTGAGCATGAGTTCAGGCCAAACATTGGCTGTTTCGTCCTGTTCACCCTGTTCGGGTCTGGTATGAATTTTAAAGGGAACACCACATCAAAATGTGCCCCCCTGCCCCAAAGCACCTTGTCCCCATGTTCTCATGTTGAAGGGGAGTAGGGTCTCTTCCCCACAACCCTGGACTGTGGTTGTGGGGGTATGTGGGCAGGGGGCTTATCGGAATCTGTAAGCCCCCTTTTAACATGGGTGCCCCAAGATCCTGCCCCCCCATATGAATGAGTACCCATTCACCAAAAAAGAAAAAGTAATAAAAACACAGAGACGGTTTTTGACAATTCGTTTAGTAAAGAATAAAAAAACTGTGTCGCCCCCCCCCCCCCCATGTAAATCCATCATCAATCATAAAGACGACGCCACCACCGGACCCAAAAAAGTAAGAAAAAAAAAAAGCTCCCACCGTCCATGAGGGCTGACCGCCTACTGCAGGCTCTGCTAATTGACAGTTCTTATATAGGTAAGGGTGGGAAACCTGGTGACATCACCCCCTTGTGATGTAAGCCAGCATGCACCAGTTCGTGATGTCACCAGGTGATGTCTCCAGGTGGCCTTGTCCTTACCTATATAAGAACTGTCAAAACAGCGGAGCCTGCAGTAGGCAGTTGGCCCTTCATGGATTGCAGGAGTGTTGTTTTGTTTTTGTGTAAAGTGCTGTAGGAATATATAGTGGGGGGCCCAGCATACACATACATTCGTAAAAACAAAAGTGTATTGAAATATGCATAGAAGATACATATCCAAATACATAAAGGGGCTAACAAAGAGTCCCCTATATCTATAAAATTACCACATGTGAAACACAACATCAAATATAATCATAATACAAAAACTTGTCACAGCATAATGTCAACATATTTCCCGGCGTAATGGCCGCTTCCAAAGGTATAACTCTACACCTATGCTGTGTATAGACAAATATAAACATTATCAACATACAGCGTTATACATAAAACTATATAACTACCTATCCCTCAAAAAAGAAGGGAAGAGAATATGGAACAGAAAAAAAAAAGAAAACACAGCACTCAACAAAGTCTATAAGTGTACCTCAAAATTGTCTGGTGCATCCGAGCTAAGGGGAGATCAAAGAAAAAAAACATCCAGTCAGCCACAAACTAGACATGGGAGCCGTCAAAAAATTAGTTTTGTTTCGTTCCGTTCCGTATAAAAAAAAATTGTAATTCGTAATTCGTGTACGAAATTTTATTCGGATTCGTACAAAATACGAATTTCGTACGAATCGTTATGAATCGTTAATATCGTAAAATGGGCAGGCTTACTGCACATAGTTGGGAAATTGTCTATCTCATTTTGAGAGACCCTAAAATCAAAGGCTAGTAAAGTTATTGTTCTGAAAGTTTAAGTTACAAAAAAAGATAAGAAAGTAAAAAGAGTAAAAAAAAAAAAGTTGTCTTATTGAGTTAATGTTAATATATATAATCAAATGAGCAAGATTCAAAAAAAGATCAAAACCTACTCCCTCAGCGCCTATGGGATACAATCTATGTATGTATTAGCAGCTAATATACAAATTCACATTAAATCAAAATATGTCATAAGAAAAAACATTCAAAGGAATATTATTACTATAAACATTAGCAGCGCTTAATTCTAAAATCAAAATATATAGCAATACAGATAAATATTTTGCATGAGTGTTAAATCAAGATAGCAATCTTCATTTATATATTCCAAACTTCATTGGCAGTTCTAAAAAGTTCCTTAATAATCGCTGTGCCAAACGTGCAGAAAATAGAGATAAGTAGACACGTGAAAAAACGTTTCCTTCACCACACCTTCTGTGCAGATCCCTATAGGTAATGCACTTACCAGACTCAGCTGGTTTGAAAGCTTATATCAAATGTAGGTGAACCTCCTTATACCGCAACGTTCAGCATGTAATCAGACAAAAGAAAAGAGCCTCATAGCGTAATCTCATCTGACTCATTTATTTAAATCCATAAAAGCATGCAGGTAGAATACTCACAAACAATCATTAAAATCAAGCATGTGTACAATATATCCAAGCCTGCGATCGTATCTGACATTACGCGGTGTTCCCGGGAAGGAAATATCCTTGCAAGCTAGTAGCAGAAGGGGTGCTGCTTAGCTCCGCCCTATATCCAAGCCTCGCAGTACACATGCTTGATTTTAATGATTTGTAGTTCTTGTAGTAGAGTTGTAGTTCTTGTGTTGCTGGCTGTGCTGCATGCAGAGATCTTGGATCCGGTGCTATTGGAGATTGTTTATACCAATATTGGCCCCAAGGAGGAACAGGAATCTATCCGCCCCTGGCTGACCCTATATGAGGAGATCCGATTTGGTGCCATTTCTGAGTGTTAAGAGATATCCCGATTACATCATATGGGCTTATTTGAGCTTGCCCTCTGGTAAGCGCACTTATTTTACGGTGGTGGATCACGGTGTTCCTGATTTTCACAGTCACTGGATTTTGGAGTTTTACCCTGTCACTTATATGAACACTGCTTTAATTTATATCACTGGACTTTTTTGGTTAACTGTTTTGTCCATTTTTTGGGTTTAACCCCTTGTTTTTGGATTTGTATTATTTTCAAATCGCATAATATTTTAATTTAAGTCACTAGCGCGGCTTTTTGTTATATTCTGTCTGTTTATTGTGTATATCACGCAATTTTTTAGCTGCTGCTTATTACCACTTTTTATTACACATAATTTTACATGGTATTGAATTGATTTTTATCACTAATTACTAGGATTTGTTTAGCTATTGATTAGCGCGGTGTTTACTTCCTTTTTTCACTGATTTTAATGATTGTTTGTGAGTATTCTACCTGCATGCTTTTATGGATTTAAATAAATGAGTCAGACGAGATTACGCTATGAGGCTCTTTTCTTTTGTCTGATTACATGCTTTATAAGTGGTATAAGGAGGTTCACCTACATTTGATATAAGCTTTCAAACCAGCCTGTCTGGTAAGTGCATTATCTATAGGGATCTGCACAGAAGGTGTGGTGAAGGAAACGTTTTTTCACGTGTGAAACGTCTACTTATCTCTATTTTCTGCACGTTTGGCACAGCGATTATTAAGGAACTTTTTAGAACTGCCAATGAAGTTTGGAATATATAAATGAAGATTGCTATCTTGATTTAACACTCATGCAAAATATTTATCTGTATTGGTATATATTTTGATTTTAGAATTAAGCGCTGCTAATGTCTATAGTAATATTCCTTCGAATGTTTTTTTCTTATGACATATTTTGATTTAATGTTAATATATAACATGTATACCATGACAGCTGTAACAAAATTGTATATATCTGAGTTCATTGGCAGTAACCACCATAGTAGTCTGGGAGTATAAATGTATAAAGAGTATCCATGCCATGTATTGAAGTCTATGAAAGTATGGGCAGGGGTACAAACAGGGGAGAAAAATTGAGGTGATATATATAGTATATATATGGTATATATGGTCAATGGGGAACATCAAGGGACACATTCTATTCCATCTCCATTCTTCGCAATGTTTGCCCTCCTCCTGGCCTCTGGTTGGCTGCTGTGGGTCCCGCTCCTTCAGCTCCCAGGTGGAGCACTGTTCACTGTCGCCTTTGGGGATTAGTCCTTGGAACCAATCAACCTATTTGTAAGTATGGGGTTCCCTGTCTAGGCCCCCTGCTTCTTTTCTAACCACAACCCAATTGCATGTTATATCTCATAGATAGTTATTTTATAGATATTCCACTATTGCATCAACTCCTGAGGAAGTGAGCAGAGCTCACGAAATGCATCGAGATTATAGCTGCATATGTACACTGTGTACTTCCATTATTGCATTGATAGGTTTATGGTTGTAAGCCAATTGCAACATGCTGTTTTTATGGGTTTGATATGCATGTCCGTGCTTATTATATGATGATGTCTGTACATCTTTGAATAAACGGAAACAATTAGTTTACTCTATTTACTTGTTATGACCTTTTTGATCACTTCATTCAAAGTCCCATGGGCTAAAGCTTGTTCTATTGTACGTAAATAGGGATGGAGGTGTGTCATAAATAGAGGCAGCTTTCAGGCCATTTTCTTTTCTATTGTACCCAGGTGGAAGACACCTATATGTCCTTTTTGGTCTATTGCTGTCCTCGGGTCTCATTCATATTAACTTTCCCATTATTTCTTAAACATCCATTCAGACATTTACAATCCTGATCCTGGTTAGCTCATGGGCTTGGTTCCACTGTGATGTCCCCACTGGTGGTTGCAGCTTGTTTTCCCTTCCTGGAGCTGAGATGTACACATGAGGAGGTTTCTCCCTTGCTGTCCCCTCCACTCTAGTTCCCAGAAGGGCAGGGCTACTGGTACATCAACGCCATGCTTCTACACCCATCGTAGGATGTCAGTGACCACGGTGTCTCCATGTCTGGGATGTGGTAAGTCATCCAGCTGGATGGAGGAGCCTGCAGCCATGTGCTCCTATTGGGTAGGGAGCACGTCACATGCAAAAAAAAACCCCAAAAATGTATTAAGTATAGAGTTGAGCGGACAACTGGATGTTCGGGTTCGGCCGAACTTCGGAAAAAAGTCCGGGTTCGGGACCGAACTTGACCCCGAACTCCGAACCCCATTGAAGTCAATGGGACCCGGACTTTTGAACACTAAAATGGCTGTAAAAAAGTAATGGAAAGGGCTAGAGGGCTGCAAATGGCAACAAAATGTTGTTAAGAGCATGGCAAGTGATCTGCAAACAAATGTGGATAGAGAAATAACTTAAAATAATATAAAAAAATAAAAAATAAAAATAAAATGCTGGAGGCCCCCTTCTCAGCAGAAGAGGTACAGGAAGTCATTAAGAACCTCAGAAACTCAACGGCACGATGCCGCACATATGGTGGGAATACCCCAGAATACGCACTTTCTGGAAAAAATTATTAACTTTCATCAGGAGACTGGGTGGGAGACAATGTGAAGGAACCGGAGGCACTGTCAGCAACCCAATCTACTATCGCCTGTACTTGTCCTGGCCTCAACATTCGTACAGCCTCATTATGCGCGCCAAAATACCTCTGCAGGCTCTGTCGCCTACTCGCACCTGAGGAAGGTGTTTCACTAGTGCGTGTAGCTGGCACAGATCGACCACGTCCTCTCCCTGCAACAGGAGCGCCACCAGCAGCACCACGACCCGGGCCACGTCCCCTTTTTGATGATCTCCTCATATTTTCAAAATGTATGATCTCGCCCTAAATGGGTGTTTTTGTCTATAGCAGAATACACGTACAGTGTGTAAAGCGTTTATGAACACGCAGAAAATGCTATTGGGAAAAAAAAACACAGCAAAATTAAATTTTTTTGCAATGTTTTTCCAATATCAGAATACACGGATAGTGTCTACAGCGTGTATGTATGAACACGCAGAAAATGCTATTGGGGAAAAAAAAAAAACCGCAAAATTACATTTTTTTGCAATGTTTTTCCAATATCAGAATACACGGATAGTGTCTACAGCGTGTATGTATGTATGTATGAAATGCTATTGGGAAAAAAAAAACACAGCAAAATTAATTGCTTATTGTGATTTATTTTTACCAAAAATATGTAAAAGAATATATATCGGCCTAAACTGATGAAGAAATTTTATATATTTTTTTTTTTTTTTAATTGGGGGGATATTTATTGTAGCAAAATGTAAAAAAAAATATATTTTTTTTCGAAATTGTTGCTCTTTTTTTGTTTATAGCGCAAAAAATAAAAACCGCAGAGGTGATCAAATACCACCAAAAGAAAGCTCTATTTGTGGGAAAAAGGGAACGTAAATTTCATTTGGTTACAGTGTCGCACAACTGCTCAATTGTCAGTTAAAGCGACGCAGCGCCAAATTGTAAAAAGTCCTTTGGTCAGGAGGGGGGGAAATCTTCCAGGGCTGAATCAGTTAAATGTAATCAGTGAGTGTTTTTTATGAACAACTTGTATGAAATCTCGATCTACCAGCCTGGACATTTTAATAACATGGATTGCCGCAGGCGTAGATATTAAATTCAATTGTTCTTTAAAACTTCATTTATGTTTGTGTCACAGAACAGGTTCTTTAGCATCAAGCGCCGAATGTCACTGTGAAGCTAGACTTTCTAATACAAATGATGCAAAATCCCTGTGTTGAAGTCTCAGTAACATCAAGCCCCATCTCCTTATTGTTAAGCAGTACAGAAAGCTGCATGATTAATTCACACCTCTTTAGAAAGTGGATTCCCTGTCGAATCCGCCCACTCTAAACAAGTTTAGTTAGCAAGGGTGTACTCAAGGGGGGTTATGGAGTCCAACTTCCCTCTAGATTAGGGATGAGCTTTGAGTTCGAGTCAAACTCATGTTCAACTCGAACATTGCCTGTTCGCCTGTTCACCGAACAGCGAACAATTTAGGGTGTTTGCGGCAAATTCGAAAAGCCACAGAACACCCTGTAAAAGTGTATGGGAGAAATCTAAGTGCTAATTTTAAAAGTCTATATGCAAGTTATTGTCATAAAAAGTGTTTGGGGACCTGGGTCCTGCCCCAGGGGACATGTATCAATGCAAAAAAAAGTTTTAAAAACTGCCGTTTTTTCAGGAGCAGTGATTTTAATAATGCTTAAAGTGAAACAATAAAAGTGTAATATTCCTTTAAATTTTGTACCTGGGGGTGTGTGTATAGTTTGCATGTAAAGGGACGCATGTTTCCCATGCTTAGAACTGTCCCTGCACAAAGTGACATTTTTGCAGTAAAAAAAGCTATTCAAAATCACTTGCAGCTATAATGAATTGTCGGGTCCCGTAATACAGAGAACAGTCATTGAAAGTCGTTATTAAAATATATATATATGCGTTGGGGTTCCCCCCAAATTCAATTACCAGGCCCTTCAGGTCTGGTATGGATATTAAGGGGAACCCCAGGTCAAATTAAAAAAAAATTGACTTGGGGTTCCCCCTAAATATCCATACCAGACCCTTCAGGGTGGCGTGGGGGTCCAGGTATGAAGGGTCTGAATGGATATTTAGGGGGAACCCTACATCTTTTTTTTTATTTGACCCGGGGTTCCCCTTAATATCCATACCAGACCTGAAGGGCCTGGTAATTGAATTTGGGGGGAACCCTACACATATTTTTTTTTTTATCAATGACTTTCAATGACTGTTCTCTGTATTACGGGAGCCGACAATTCATTATAGCCGCAAGGGATTTTAAATGACTTTTTTTCCTGCAAAAATGACACTTTGTTCAGGGACAGTTTTAAGCATGCGCCCCTTTACATGCATACTATACACACCCCCCAGGTACGACATTTAAAGAAATATTACACTTTTATTGTTTCACTTTAAGCATTATTAAAATCACTGCTCCTGAAAAAAATAGTTTTTTTTGCATTGATACATGTCCCCTGGGGCAGGACCCAGGTCCCCAAACACTTTTTATGACAATAACTTGCATATTAGCCTTTAAAATTAGCACTTTTGATTTTGAACGTTCGAGTCCGACTTTAATAGGGTTCTAAAGTTCACACAAACTTTAGGTCTGTTCGCAGGTTCTGGTGCGAACCGAACAGGGGGTTGTTCGGCTCATCCCTACTCTAGAGCATTTGTTCAAGGTACAGGTGCAGCAGCTAGGCTAATGTAGCATTTAAACCATGAGAGCCTGGGTATTCTTAACATAGCAGCCTGTGTCTCTGATACGATGGTGAGGAAGGGGCAGGTGAACTCTGGCCTCTTTAGAAGCCAAACACTGACCGCTCCACCGTTCTATAAGGATTGTGTGACCTGCCTCTCCTGCCCCCAGCTTGACTACAGGATTGGCCATTGGCGAATAGACTTCTGAACCAGAAGACCATGTTGACTCCAGATATAGGTGCGGGCTTGAGAAAGAAGATCCAGGGCATTGCAGTTTACCTCTTGTCTGGCTCTGGGATACGGGTGAGCAATGAGGAGACATGTAAGGAAGGAGTGGCCTGTGTGCATTTGCCCTATCCCAGTTCGTGAGACTGACTGCTGTCAGTAGGACATCTGCAGCATCAGTATTTTAAGAGAGCTTTTGCCTCCCTTATACGTTTTTAATTGTGTTTGACATCACAGAGATTTTCTGCTGCTAGTAGAGTTCTGCCCGAAGAGGACTGCATATGCTGCTGAATTTGGCATACTCCTGACCCCTGCACTCTAAACACATTACATACTCCTGGCCTCAGCACTCTTTATGTTTTATTGTACAACAGTTGCTGGTTACTTAGGAGTCACTATGTTAATTAAGTTTTTTTTTTTTCAAGGCATACTGTGTGCAGGAAAAAACATATGTAATAGAAGAGTTTAATTTTGTATTTATGTATTTAGCACTCCCAAAATTCCCTGCCCATTGAAATGAATGGGCAGCACTTCCAAGGCGCCTGAAAAGCGTTTTGAAAGCGCCATAACACGGTGATTAAAAGTGCCCTGGTAGTGGTGAAAAGTGCCGCTTAAACAGCGCTAAAGCACCGCTAAAACGAGCCACACTTTAGCACTAACGTGGCCGCGGCCCCAGTGTGAAAGGGGTCTTAGCAGGGGCGGCCTGTCCATTAAGGGTGCACGGGTGCCGCCCCTTCTCTCTAGCCACCCCCTCTATGACTAATGGATAGATTCATGCATTGCATGAATCTATCCATGGCCGCCACCCCCTATTCAGGCATCCGGCCCCTTTTTGGATGCCGGGCTCCTGAATTACAGCTGTGGGGGTGTATTTTTGAAGCACCTGATTAGAGCCATAGACTCTAATAGGCTTCAAAAAAGATAGACTCCGAGGTGTGTTAGAAAAGCGAATGAATATTTGCTTTTGTAACACTGAACCACCTCTCTGCCAAACATGAAGCGCGGGTCTCATTGGCTTAAAGGACAGGCGCTGATTGGCTGAAAGGACAGGTGCTGCTATTGGATGCCTATCAGGAGGAAGGGAGGAGACGCATGGAGGACACAGCTCGCAGCTGCAAGGTCCCACAGCTTCCCGCCGTAACCCACTGCCTGACTCACCACCAAGAAAGGGTATGTGGCGGTCAGGCGGCGAGCGGGCGTGGGGGTCACATTGGCAATTTTTGGTGGGCACAGTGGCTGCATTTGATGGGCATAGTGGCTGCATATGATGGACACAGTGGCAGCATTTTATGGGCACAGTGGCAGCGTTTGATGGGCACAGTGGCAGCGTTTGATGGGCACAGTGGCAGCGTTTGATGGGCACAGTGGCTACATTTAATGGGCACAGTGCCTGCATTTGATGGGCACAGTTTCTGAAGTTGATGGCACAGTGGCTGCATTGATGGGCACAGTGGCTGCATTTGATGACAGAGTGACTGCAATTGATGGGCGCAGTGGCTGCAATTTGATGGGCACAGTGGCTGCATTTGATAGGCACAGTGGCTGAATTTGATAGGCACATTGGCTGCATTTGATAGGCACAGTGGCTGCATTTGATAGGCACAGTGACTGCATTTGATGGCACAGTGGCTGCAATTGATGGCACAGTGGCTGCAATTGATGGCACAGTGGCTGCATTTGATGGGCACAGTGGCTGCATTTGATGGCACAGTGAGGCTGTAAATGATGGGTTTTTTTTTCAGTATTTTTCCGAATTTTCAGTTTGTTTGCGCCCCCCCCCCCCAAAAAAATTTTGAGCACCGGCCGCCAATGGGTCTTAGAGACTGCTGACAGTGAAATACACCATGAAAACGCTTGTGGAAAGCATTTTATTTCACATTATCTAAGCAATGCCCAGAAACTATAGGATTATGTGTAGTACAGTGGTGTAGTGGTTATTACTTTCACCTAGCAGTAAGAAAGGTCACTGGTTTGAATCCCGACCACAACACCATTAGCCTGGAGTTTGCATGTTCTCTCTGTGCCTGCGTTGAGTTTCCTCCAGGTACTCCGGTTTCCTGCCAAACTCTAAAGACATGCTGGTAGATTAACCATATCCTTTCTTAATTGGCCCTAGTATGAATGTGTAAATTGGCGGCACTATACAAGTACCTGAAATAAATAAAATGTGGAAAGGGATTTGAGTAGAGGAGGAATGAATGGGAGATCAAACACCAACTATGCAAACTCACAGAAACTTGTGTTGCTAAGTGGAACGTTCCACTATGTAAGCAACTGCTACAGAAAACACCACTTATGTTATGTCAATATATTCTTTAGCACTTAAAGTGGAATTCCAGCCCAATACTAACTATGCTTAAATATGTTACCACCCCTCTCCTGCTATCTATTCTGCCCAACCTGTGTAAAAAAATGAGTATACTTACCTATCTTCAGCATGCTCTGGACTGGTCCTGTGATCCTGCAGCTCTGGCTCCAATGTGTCAGTGAGAGGCAGCTCTAAGGGAGAGGAGGGAGCACAGACAATGGGAGCCTGAAGTTGGGTACACTCTATAAGAAAATCGGGTAAACTTTTGCCCAATTTTTCTCGATGTTTCACAGCAAATCAAAAACCGATGAAAGAAAATTTGTACGAAAATTTGTATGAATATTCTCCTATGACAAAGGCGCTTTTTTTGTTATTTATTGTTTCTGATCATGCGCAGTCTTTCTTTTCCGATTTTTCTTGTAGGAAAATCGTACAAAAACGCTACACATTAAAAGAAAATCGTTCTTTCTGTTTCCATACGACAATTTTGGAGTTTGTCCCTTTGGGAATTTTCGTACGAAAATTCGGTATCAGATGTCAAAAGTTGTGTACACACTATACGAAAATCGTACTAAATTCCTTGGATGAAAATTTTGCCCGATTTTCTTATAGTGTGTACGAGCCTTTAAAGTGATTTCACAGCTCCCAGCTATTTTCAGGCACTAAAAAAAAAAAATAATCAATATCTGGTGTTGCGCTCCAAAAAACAGCCAAGTGCTGAGTGCCAAAAGGTCATAAGATCCTCCTAACGATCATAAATATATAAATGAATAAATATAATAATAAATAAATTGATGAGCTGGCATAAATTAAAGTGCATTTGTGACATAACTGAATAAAATAACTAAATAAGATTCACTAAATATAGAAAATAAATACAATACACTGTGCTAAATTAAAAATCGTAAAGTGCAAAATACGCATCCATGTGAAAGAACCTTCTATCCAAATGAAGGTGCATAGAAAAAAGTACATTAGTGACAATATATATCAAGTCCGTGAATGCACACAGTGCAACAAATGCAAAAATGCCAACAAAAAATTCAGAAAAACAAACAAATTAATATAAAGTCTGTGCAACAAAATGCTGAGTGGCTCAGAGCAGTAAAAAGGTGATCCTGTTTCTCCAAAGTGCCTGAGAAACCGGGTACAGTGGCTCCTTACCTTAATGCTGTAAGGCAAACAGCAATGTATGTTTATATCCAGAGCGCTGTATCCTGTGATAAGTATGGCTGGATTTAATCCCTTACAAAACTCCGGTTTCCAATGGTTCCTCCGCAGTATTACATAAAGATCATAAAAGGAAACAAGGAAGGAGCCCCCAATAGTGAAGTATGCCAAAAGAATTTATTAAATAAATAAAGCGGGCAACAGGGGTACTCACATAAATTCAGAGAAAAACTTTCAAAACAAAACGAGCACCGCGTTCGTACCTCGGAGGTCACTTCCGGTGTCCAAGAGCCCTAGTATTCCAGGCATTTTCCCCCATAACTGCCACTCACTTGTAAGCAGGTGCTTGTGGGGTGTGCATTTCCGCTATTGTATTAATTGCACTGTGTAGTTATACAAACAGGTAAAGGCTGCCTGGGATGGGAAGGGATTAACTAGGCTCTTTCCTAGGCTTTTTGTGTCCGACTCCCCTACTGCAAGCTACATAAATATCAGGGGAGGGCTCAGAGCAAGTTCTCTCTCTTCCACATGCGATTTACAGAGAAAGGTCTGCTGCACCATGAAGTCTTACTGAATCATGTGGTTCCCTCCTGGGTCACCCTGCTGGGATTCTCCCTGGAATAGGAGCCTTCTATCACTGGACTTTTGCTGAATGGACTATGATTCTCTGGAAGGTATGAGTAGGGTTGCCACATGTCTAGGATTCATCGCCTGAAAACCAGACACATTATTCAGACCAGACTCCGGCTTCTGACAACTGATTAAGGAAGCACTGTGATGGAACACCTGATTAAGGAGGCACTATGATGGGGTCACCTGATTAAGGAGGCACTGTGATGGGGACACCTGATCAAGGAAGCACTGTGATGGGGTCACCTGATTAAGGAGGCACTGTGATAGGGACACCTGATTAAGGAGGCACTGTGATGGGGAAACCTGAATAAGGGAGCACTATGATGGGGACCCCTGACTAAGGGAGCACTGTGATGGAGACACCTGATTAAAGAGGCACTGTGATGGGGACACCTGATTATGGAGGCACTGTTATGGGGACACCTGATAATGGAGGCACTGTTATGGGGACACCAGATTAAAGAGGCACTGTAATGGGGACACCTGATTAAGGAGGCACTGTGATGGGAACACCTGATTAAGGAGGCACTGCGATAGGGACACCTGATTAAGGAGGTACTGTGCTGGGGACACCTGAATAATGACACACTCTGATGGGGACACTGGATTAAGGATGCACTGTGATGGGGACACCTGATTAAGGAGGCACTGTGATGGGTACACCTGATTAAGGAGGCACTGCGATAGGGACACCTGATTAAGGAGGTACTGTGCTGGGGACACCTGAATAATGACACACTCACATGCTGTTCCGGCGCAGATAGAGCAGGCTAGATCTGTGACACGCTGCTGGATTTAGTTAGTTAGAGAGATTTACTTAGAGAGATTGAGTTAGATAGATTCATTCATTTAGATTGATTTAGAAAGAGGGGCTTGTAGTGTGTTCGTGGCAGGCAGGCAGAGCTCCTATATTTTGTTCCCAGAAGCACCTATAGGACTTGTAGTGTGTTCGTGGCAGGCAGGCAGAGCTCCTATATTTGTTCCCAGAAGCACCTATAGGACTTGTAGTGTGTTCGTGGCAGGCAGGTAGAGCTCCTATATTTTGTTCCCAGAAGCACCTATAGGACTTGTAGTGTGTTCGTGGCAGGCAGGCAGAGCTATATTTTGTTCCCAGAAGCACCTATAGGACTTGTAGACACCTCACACAGAGATCATATATTTTGTTCGAAGCACTGTGATAGGGACACCTGAATAGGGACTTGAAGTGTGTTAGGCTCATCACACAGAGATCATATATTTTGTTCCCAGAAGCACCTATAGGACTTGTAGTGTGTTAGTCCTTGAAGTGTGTTAGTCCCATCACACAGCCCTACATTTTCTTCCCAGAAGCACCCATAGGACTTGAAGTGTGTTAGTCCCATCACACAGAGATCATATATTTTGTTCCCAGAGGCACCTATAGGACTTGAAGTGTGTTAGTCCCATCACACAGACCTATATTTTCTTCCCAGAAGCACCCATAGGACTTGAAGTGTGTTAGTGGCATCACACAGAGCTCCTCTATTTTCTTTGCAGAAGCACCCACAGGACTTCTAGTGTGTTAGTGGCATCACACAGAGCTCCTCTATTTTCTTCCCAGAAGCACCCATAGGACTTGAAGTGTGTTAGTCCCATCACACAGAGCTCCTCTATTTTCTTTGCAGAAGCACCCACAGGACTGATTAAGGAGTCACTGTGATGGGGACACCGACTACAATGGCTGGAAGACCGCCAAGGGGAGGCAGAGCGTGCAGAGCCAAGAACACAGGGCAGGCAGGCTCTGTTTCTAGTGGACGTGGCCGTGGACGTGGACGTGGTCGTGCATCGTCATCAGCACGTGGCCATGGGACACGCGCGTCTTTGTTTTCGGCAGCTGGACATGTGGAGCCGCATCATGCTGAAGGCTTGGTAGAATGGATGACCAAGCCCTCATCCTCCTCATCCTCTCTCACCCAGGCTGATGGAGACACCTGATTAAAGAGGCACTGTGATGGAGACACCTGAATAAGGAAGCACTCTGATGGGGACACCTGATTAACCCCTTCCTGACCAGCCGTCACAGTTGTACTCGTGTTCTTCGGATCAAGGAGAGGGACCATTACTGGCTGGCCACTCTCCTTGATCCGCGGTACAAGGGTAAGGTTGCGGACCTTATCTTGCCGTCGCAGAGGGAGCAGAGGATGAGACATCTCAGGGAGGCCTTGCAGAAAGGTCTGTGCAACGCGTTCCCAGAAACTGGGAGGCTACAAACTCCTGGTCCTGGGCGACGAGTTGCTGAGGCTTCGGTCAGTGGCAGAAGGAGCGGTGGGGAAGGTGGACGTCTGACCGATGCGTTCAGACAATTTTTTAGTCCGCAGCCCAAGGTATGATCGGTTTCCCAGCAACCATCGCCAGCGTCTGATATACATGGTGCAGGAATACCTTGGGGCAAGGTCACTTTGCACAGTGCCCTGCGACTCTTGTGGCAAAACCGTCCACCACCACCACCACCACCACCCCCCAATTTTTCTGCCCTGTTCAACAGGTGCATGCAATTACAAATCTTGATCTATTAACTCACAGCAGGGCCCATTCCTGTGCCCACCAGTCTTGTGGCTACACCAACATCTAATAGGGCAAATTTCTGCAGAGTATATACGCCAGGCCCCTACTTTCAAACATCCAACTTACAAACGACTCCTACTTGCAAATGGAAAGAGAAAACAGGAAGTGAGAGGAAATCTACCCCTAGGAAGGGAAATTCTATCCTGTTAGATTTAATTTGGGAAAAAAGGTATCTCCTCTCTACTGATACTTTATCACCAATCCTTGTTTCAATTAAAACCCCACTTTTTCCAAAAACATTTGTCATTGGGACGGAAAGTGAGGTGACATGTTCTGAACAGATGTGCAAAGACAGAAATGTTACAGGGGTGATAACCCCTCCCTATGTTCAAAAAGCTTAAAAATAGATTTTTTTGGGATGGAGCTACACTTCATAATGTACCTGTTCAGAGATCCCCCAACCTGTTTTATGACATTAACATGCATATTGGCCGTTGTAATTAGCACTTTTGATTTCGAACGTTCGCGTCCAGGCACTTTGTGTCTGGTATGACTCTTTAGGGGAAAATCCACGCCAAATAAAAAAAAAAGATGGCGTGGGGTTCCCCCTCTAAGAACATACCAAGCCCTTCGGTCTGGTATGGATTTTTGGGGAACCCCCACGCCAAAAAAACGTACGTAGGAAAAAACTTAGGAAATTTGTACATTGTAGAACATGTTATACTTACCTGATCTGTGCAGGGTCCCTCGTCGGCGCCTCCCTCCTGCTGAGTGCCCCCACAGCAAGCAGCTTGCTATAGAGGCACCCGAGCCGAGCCACTGCTCTGTGTGTTCATTCAGACAAGAAGCAGCAGCTCGGCCACACTCCCTCTCTCTCCTCATTGGCAAATTGACTTTAATTGACAGCAGCGGAAGCCAATAGCGCTGCTGTCTCAATGAGGAGGGCGAGTTCCCAGACTTTCTGGCTCTCGTGCAACATTGCTGGATTAAGATAGAGCTCAGGTAAGTATTAGGGGGGCTGCTGCACACAGAAGTTTTTTTTTATCTGAATGCATTCAGATAAAAAAAAAACTTCTGCCTTTACAATCACTTTAAATGTAGATTATGCGCTCAGCTATGAACTGGTTCTCTTTGTATGCCAAGGCTGCTTTCTACTCCTCGGCTGGCAAATACCCGAGCAGTGGCAACATTTGATTGAATGTAGCCACTGTTCAACTGACAATTTTGCACATGGCTCATTCAGTTTTTCAGCCAAAAGATGTTGTGCGGGAGGAGATGTTGTGCGGGAGGGTGGCGACAATGTGACCCACAGATCGAATTTCATCTGGTTCGTTAGGAACCGGATAAAATTCATAGTGTATAGCTAGCTTTAGTCTTGTCTGCGCTATGCTTGCTGTGACTCTGACATAATTATTGCCAGGTTAACAGATGCCATATTACAAAAGCTACAACAATGCCAAGATACAAATTATTTGAACCAAGCCATATTAATAAAACCACAGTATTGTCATGTTAAAGTAATGGCATAGTAACCAAGTGATGTCAGGTCAGCAGAGTTATTCTGTCAAAATTGCAAAACCTTAAAAATAATTTCCAGAAATATTTTAATTTTAAAGCAATGAACCTGGCTTTGTTAAAGCAGAATGTGGCACCACAAACTGCAAACGCCATTTAATTCATTTTTTTAATTCAAAACAAACTCACCCATCAATCCATGTCTCCATGCTTTATATGATTGAGAAATAATTTTGAAAAGCACTCCTTTAGCATTTCTAGCCGCAACCTTCTTGAGTAAGGGCAGATGATTCATGTAGCATTTACTCCCTGGAATCCATCTACCCTTAGCTCAGGCATGCTTAGCTGAGAAAAACCCATTCTCCTCTCCTGCACATGAAAGAAAAAAAAAAATGTGCATGAAGACTCCTAAGATGCATGATGCCATTTTGCCCTAGGCCAGAAACCATAAAGCACCTGAAGAAATGTAAAAATATAATATACCTTCCTATCTATTTACTAATGCTAGCAGCCTAAGGATTAAAAATAATCAAAGTTGACTGAGATCGTTTAGTTCCTCTTTAACCATGCATTCTGATACCCATAGAAATTTGTGTAGCACTACAATCCTGTCTTGGGAAATGTATAAACCCATCTGGGTTACATATTTTGCCTTTTTGTTTTCTTTTTGTACAAGTACTAATTTACAAAAATAAGGTGCATAGATAGTAAAAAATATAATGTACATATTATAAATTGGTGTTACTGCCATGCACATTTGCTAATTGTCTCAGATTTGCCGAGCCATTTCCAGATTGTTAAAATTCATCCCAAGTCATTTTTATCTCAGAGTTTTAAATATGTACATTACTAGTCGGTGTGCCAAATTTTAGACTTAACCCAGATTGTGCTCTTTCTCAAGGTGAAGACACATTGCATAGATAAAGGCTTTTTTACATAACCAACTTTTTACGTTGCACAATAGAAAAATGTGGAATACTTCAGTTCAGTAACATAGGGACAATATGATCATGTATGCAAGTGAAATCAAGCCAAGCTGTTGCTAACTTTTGTTATATTACACACCCACCAGCACCCATAAGGCATTACCCTCACCAACTCTTCAATCATGACTTCATTTTCATGTAGGTCATTCAGTGCTGAGATATACTTTCATCACAGCCTTTCTCCTTTGCAGTGTTGGGAGTTCAAACCAGTGGCTTCTCCATGGGGGGTTAAGCTTCTATCTCTCTTCATAGTGGTAAACCACCAAATGTAATTTTCTATTCTATAGAATAAAGGAACACTTTTAGGAATGAAAACTATAACATCTGAGAATTTTTTTTATAATATCACAAGTTTAATCTTAAATACCTAGAATTCTGTGATATTAGGAAAATAGAGAAAATGTTGAGGTTGTACTAATAATAAGAAAGAGCCATCAAAATGAAATATCTACTGGATATAAAAATGGGTACATTTGCATACATACACATATACAGTATATGACCTATAAATGTATGGATTAAAAGCAATCTGCATGTGAGTAGATAATTTGGATATATACTGTAAAGGCAAGGGTTGCTATTTTTTGAATGGGAAATTCATTTTATATAGACAGATACACTATATTACCAAAAGTATTGGGATGTCTGCCTTTACACGCACATGAACTTTAATGGAATCTCTTCTGGGAAGGCTGTCCACAAGGTTTAGAAGTGTGTCTATGGGATTGTTTGACCATTCTTCCAGAAGCGCATTTGTGAGGTCAAGCATTGATGTTGGAAGAGAAGCCCGGCTCGCATGCTCTGCTCTAATACATGCCGAAGGTGTTTTATCGGGTTGAGTTAAGGACTCTGTGTAGCCCATTTAAGTTCTTCCACCCCAAACTCGCTCATTAATGTCTTTATGGACTTTGCTTTGTGCACTGGTGTGTAGTCATATTGGAACAGGAAGGGGCCATCCCCAAACTGTTTTCCAGAAAGTTAGGAGCATGAAATTGTCCAAAATGTCTTGGTATGCTGCGGCCTTAAGAGTTCCCTTTAGTGGAACTAAGGGGCCAAGCCCAACCCCTGAAAAACAACCTCACACCATAATAAGGGACTATCCCCAAACTGTTCCCACAAAGTTGGGAGCATGAAATTGTCCAAAGTATCTTGGTATGCTGACGCCTTAAGAGTTCCCTTCAGTGGAACTAAGGGGCCAAGCCCAACCCCTGAAAAACAACCTCACACTATAATCTCCCCTCCACCAAATGATTAGGAGCAGTGCACAAAGCATGGTCCATAAAGATGATGAGCATTGATGACCAAGTGGTGTGGAGAAACTTAACTGGCCTGCACCTCAACCCAATAGAACACCTTTGGAATGAATTAGAGCGGAGACTGCGAGCCAGGCCTCAGTGCCTGACCTCACAAATGCGCTTCTAGGAGAATGGTCAAACATTTCCATAGACACACTCCTAAACCTTGTGGACAGCCTTCCCAGAAGAGTTGAAGCTATTATAGCTGCAAACTGCCAACTCAACCTGAAGAAGTATTTTTTTTAGATGAAATGTGTCAGATAGCAACATTTGTACTTTAATTTGTGAAATTTGTTTGTTTTTAAAAATGACTGTTTATGAAATGTGCCACCACTTGCCGACCGCCTCGCGCAGATATAGAATGGCACGGCTACACAAACCAGAGGAAGAAGACAGTGTCAGAAACCATGAATCAGACTGAGACAGAAGTACAGTTGAATCACACTGGTTTAATAATAATAATAAAAAGTTAAACATAGTAAGCGTAGTCAAAACATAGCCAGAGTTCAGGAACCGGAATAGTCAGGCAAGCCAAAACGTCAGGGAGCCAGAGATGAGCGTAGTAGAACAGCAAGCAGGATTTGGAGCCAGAAGGAAAGTCAGCCAAGCAAGTCTTTAACAAGAACACAGGAGGGCGTCTCTAGAGATGTGAAAGTGAAGGCAGAGGCCATCATCTGGGCTGGACGGCTTAACCACTTAAGCCCCAGACCAATTTGCAGCCAAAGGACCAGGCCCCTTTTTGCGATTCGGCACTGCGTCACTTTAACTGACAATTGCGCAGTCGTGCGACGTGGCTCCAAACAAAATTGGCGTCCTTTTTTTCCCACAAATGGAGCTTTCTTTTGGTGGTATTTGATCGCCCCTGCGGTTTTTATTTTTTGGGCTATAAACAAAAATAGAGAGACAATTTTGAAAAAAATGCAATATTTTTTACTTTTTGCTATAATAAATATCCCCAAAAAATATATTAAAAAAAACGTTTTTTTTCCTCAGTTTAGGCCGATACGTATTCTTCTACATATTTTTGATAAAAAAAAAAATCGCAATTAGCGATTATTGATTGGTTTGCACAAAAGTTATAGCGTTTACAAAATAGGGGATAGTTTTATAAAATTTTTATTAATATTTTTTTTTTACTAGTAATGGCGGCGATCAGCGATTTTTATTGTGACTCCGACATTATGGCGGACACATCAGACATTTTTGACACATTTTTGGGACCATTGTCATTTATACAGAAATCAGTGCTATTTAAATGCACTGATTCCTATGTAAATGACACTGGTAGTGAAGGAGTTAACCACTAGGGGGCGGGGAGGGGCTAAGTGTAACGTGTGTGTTTTTTTTTTTTACAGTAGGGGGCGTGGCTTTACATCTGACCGGTGACAGGGAACAGCCGATAAGTGACAGGCAGTGTAGGAAGCACGGGGAGAGGTTTGTTTACACAGACCTCTCCCCGCTCTTCAGCTCTGTGACCCGATCGCGGGACACAGCGGCGATCGGGTCCGCTGGTCTCGCGGTCACGGAGCTCAGGACCGGGTCACGAGCGCGCCGCGTTCCTTAAGTGGTTAAGTAGGCAGAACTGACGTGCAAGATATCGTCAACAGGTGAGTCACTGTGGAGAGAAAGGAGCTGGCAATTAGCTGACAGATGAGCGGCCAGCTTTGAGAAGGAAGGGCTGAGCCCAGCCCTGACAGACAGCAGAGAGAGAAAAAATGGAGGAAGAACCAGAGGAAGAAGACATTAGCGCAGTTAGAAGAACCGAAGGAAAAAGACAACACCAGAGAGAGAAGAACCGAAGGGAGAAGAAATCGGAGGAAGAAGACACATTGGAGCTATTTTAATTAAAAACTTTGTCAAAAACCTGTGTACTCGGCTTTCACTCCAGGACTAGGGATGAGCCAAACACCCCCCCCGTTCGGCTCGCACCAGAACCCGCGAACGGACCTAAAGTCCGTGCGAGCTTTAGAACTCTATTAGTTATAATGGATGCGAACGCTCGAAATTAAAAGTGCTAATTTTAAAGGCTAATATGCATGTTAATGTCATAAAAAGTGTTTGGGGACCTGGGTCCTGCCCCAGGGGACATGTATCAATGCAAAATTTTTTTTTAAAAACGGACGTTTTTTCAGGAGCAGTGATTTTAATAATGCTTAAATTGAAACAATAAAAGTGTAATATTCCTTTAAATTTCGTACCTGGGGGGTGTGTATAGTATGCATGTAAAGGGGCGCATGTTTCCCATGTTTAGAACTGTCTCTGCAAATAGTGTAATTTTTGCAAGTAAAAAAGCTATTTAAAATCACTCGCGGCTAATGTGTATTTACGGCTCCCGTAATACAGAGAACAGTCATTCATTGAAACTGAAAGTCATTCATAAAAAAAAAAAAGTCATTGATAAAAAAAAAAAAAAAAATGAAAAAAAAGAAGCGTAGGGGCCCCCCCAAATTCAATAACCAGGCCCTTCAGGTCTGGGATGGATATTAAGGGGAAACCCCAGCCAAAAAAAAATGGCGTAGGGTCCCCCTCAAAATCCATACCAGACCCTTGAGGTCTGGGATGGATTTTAAGGGGAACCCTAGCCAAAAAAAATGGCGTGGGGTCCACCTCAAAATCCATACCAGACCCTTATCCGAGCACGCAACCTGGCAGGCCGCAGGAAAAGAGGGGGGGACGAGAGCGCCCCCCCCCTCCCGCCTGAACCGTACCAGGCCACATGCCCTCAACATTGGGAGGATGCTTTGGGGGTCTAAGACCCCAAAAGCGCCTTGTCCCCATGTCTGCGGGCGGGGGGCTTATCGGAATCTGAAAGCCCCCTTTAACACGGGGACCCCCAGATCCCGGCCCCCCCTGTGTGAAATGGTAAGGGGGTACAAAAGTACCCCTACCATTTCACCAAAAAAGTGTGAAAAATGGTAAAAATGACAGGAGACGGTCTTTGACAATTCCTTTATTAAAATCTTCTTTCTTCTTTCTTCATCCTTCGGTTTCTTCATCTTCTCCTTCCATCATCTTCTTCCATCTTCTTCTTCCTCCGATCCGCTTCTTCTTGCGCTGGTCTTCTCGTCCATCTCGTCCGGCATCTTCTTCCATCGGCGTCGGTGTCGGTGTCTTTTCTTGGGCCGCTCCGCGCAATGGGAGGCTCCCGCTGTGTGAGGCTCCGCTCCGTCTGACAGGTCTTTTATAATGGAGGGCACCTGGTGACCCCGCCCCCCTCTGACGTCATGGGGAAAGCCATAGGGAATTCCCCATGACGTCCCCGTGCGTCAGAGGGGGCGGGGTCACCAGGTGCCCTCCATTATAAAAGACCTGTCAGACGGAGCGGAGCCTCACACAGCGGGAGCCTCCCATTGCGCGGAGCGGCCCAAGAAGAGACACCGACACCGACGCCGACGGAAGAAGATGCCGGACGAGAAGATCAGCGCAAGAAGAAGCGGATCGGAGGAAGAAGAAGATGGAAGAAGATGGAAGAAGATGACGGAAGGAGAAGATGAAGAAACCGAAGGATGAAGAAAGAAGAAAGAAGATTTTAATAAAGGAATTGTCAAAGACTGTCTCCTGTCATTTTTACCATTTTTCACACTTTTTTGGTGAAATGGTAGGGGTACTTTTGTACCCCCTTACCATTTCACACAGGGGGGGGTAGGATCTGGGGGTCCCCTTGTTAAAGGGGGCTTCCAGATTCCGATAAGCCCCCCGCCCGCAGACCCCCACAACCACCGGGCACGGTTGTGGGGAAGAGGCCCTTGTCCCCATCAACATGGGGACAAGGTGCTTTAGGGGTCTTAGACCCCCAAAGCATCCTCCCAATGTTGAGGGCATGTGGCCTGGTACGGTTCAGGCGGGAGGGGGGGCCGCTCTCGTCCCCCCTCTTTTCCTGTGGCCTGCCAGGTTGCGTGCTCGGATAAGGGTCTGATATGGATTTTGTGGGGGACCCCATTTTTTTTGGCTAGGGTTCCCCTTAAAATCCATACCAGACCTCAAGGGTCTGGTATGGATTTTGAGGGGGACCCTACGCCATTTTTTTTTTGGCTGGGGTTCCCCTTAATATCCATCCCAGACCTGAAGGGCCTGGTTATTGAATTTGGGGGGACCCCCACGCTTTTTTTTTTGTTTTTTATTAATGAATGACAGTTCTCTGTGTTACAGGAGCCATCAATTCATTAGCCGCGAGTGCTTTTAAATAGCTTTTTTCCTGCAAAAATTACACTTTTTTGCAGGGAAAGTTCTAAGCACAGGAAACCTGCCCCCCTTCACAGGCCACCTATAGACACCCCCCAGATGTGATACTGCAATGCTGTTCTAACAGCACGCACACACAAATCCCCAGAAATATAGCATATCTTGTCAGCAGTCAGCAACACACTGACACGCTGACACTGTGACTGAAACATAATATGCGAGGCCGCCGCCGCGGCGGCCTCTTATACCGTGGGGCGTGTACGAAAGCCCCTGAGCTATAATTGGCTACAGGCATCCTGCCTGTAGCCAATTATGGCTCTCCTCGCTGCCGGCGCTGTGATTGGCCAAGCATGCGGGGTCACAGTGCATGCTTGGCCAATCATCAGCCAGCATTGCACTGCGACTAGCGCAATGCATTGCGGGGCCGCTCGCATCACACGAATTTGATGCGAGCGGCCCCAATAGTTCTGGGCTCGCCGAGCGAGCGAACGCCCGGTGCTCGATTCGAACATGGGTTCGAATCGAACACCGGGCCCATCCCTATCCAGGACAAAGGGATCCTAGATTTCTAGATCTGCAGTTGACTGAGAGATCCCAGGCTAGACATTTTCTCATAAATGGGAGGTGGAAAACTAGACAACAAATCTTGGAGGATCCGGCGTTGCAAGGACTCTCCTTTTGACAGAAAGTCCAGCTTGCTCATTACATTGGCTCCTTGCCACCACCAGCGGCATTCAAGAGGCAACTAACACCCTTTGAGATGCTGTGCTTAGACCAGACTCCAATGAGACACGCAATCTCTTTAACATACCAACTACCGGTGACCCCACAGCCAGATGCCAGACCACCTTACATAGAAAGATGGGAACGTGATCTAGGGCTAAAATTTATGGATAAACAGGTGGATTGGATCATACTTTTTGCTAACAAGATTTCCATATGTTCAAGACACCAAGAAGCGGAATACAAAGTGCTATCTTGCTGGTACTTCACGCCAGTTAAGATACACAAAATGTGAATATGTGTCCCTCGCGCTACTTGGAGTATATGAAGTAGTCAAAGTAAATAAATACATGGTGCTCTGCTGCAAAATGTTGTGTGTTCACAAATACACAAAATAGTAATGAATATAAAGAGAATTTCGCGCAATATATAGCTAAACATAAAGTGCAATAAGGAATGTTCCAATAATATAAATACAATAGTGATATCAATACTACTGGTGAGAAATAATAAATAATACAGTACTAATAAGCATCAATGTCTACATTAAGTAGTAAAGTGACGGGTGCATATGTGCAAAACCTTATTAAAAGTACCCTATAAGGTGCTGTGGAATGAAGGTAAAAATAAATTCAAACAATCAAATAGATTCAAAAAATCATAGTGCATTCAAGTGCTATGCAATTAAAGTGCTATGCAGTAAAATAATTAATGGTGAAACGTCAAATAATGGATGAGTAATCAATGACAGATGAATGGTTATCAGATGCTAGTGGAAAAAATATTAAATAAATAAATATAGTCCCAGGTTGGATAAAATATATATGAATAAAACAGTGTCCAAGTTAGTCCATCCGGTCCTGATGATATATATATTCAGGTACCGTATTCGCTCTAATTATGCAGTAATAATATATTCCATTCATTCAGGTTATCAGCATTAACTGCGTGATATAGATATTAAATCCTGTATATTTTCTGCAGCGGGTACTTGGTCCTGATTTTCATAAAATTCAATCCAATCGCTAGTCTCTCAAAACTCTCACCTCAAATATGAAAGATTGTAGCTTTTCGGGCATATCCTATAGCCCCATGGATTGTGGATACAAGTTGTTCAGCATGAACAACTTGTATCCACAATCCATGGGGCTATAGGATATGCCCGAAAAGCTACAATCTTTCATATTTGAGGTGAGAGTTTTGAGAGACAGCTAATTAACCAACCCCCATGAAGGGGAATAAGGGCAAAACTTCCTGGCGGGGGTGGAGGTGACTGGCCGGGGAGACATGCTCTTTCCTCCCCCCCCCCCCCCATCCCCCCAATTTTTCTTTTTTTTTCTTTTACTCTCTCTTCCTACTCACCTTCTATGCTCTCACCTCATCTCAGATTTGTCTATTTCCCACATTTTAATTTCTATCCTTTTCCGTTTCCATTCCTAGTCCTACCCGAAGCGGCGGTCTAGAACTGTCACGTACCTTACAGCGGAGTCCGAAATGACAAGGGCGGCCTCTTGCACGGTCCCGGTCCAAGCACCCCTGGAGGTTGAGACAGGAACTGCTAGGGCAGCGGAAGGGTGCAGGTGCCTGTAGGCAGGTAGATAGTAGGTCAGGAACAAGCAGGAGTTGGCAACGGGCTGGCAGAGAAGTACACAGACGGCAGGCAGGCTCGTGGTCGGGGACAGGCAGAGGTCGGCAACAGGTCAGGCAGCAAAGTACAGAATCAGGAGACAAAGCCGAAGTCAGAGGTTCAAGCCGGGGTCGTGCAAGTAAACAAGGCAGACAAGGTTGCAGGGGTGATCCAAGAGAGTAGTCAGGAAGAGCCGGGTGTTCAAGATCAGGTGAAGTCAGACAAGGCTACAGCAAGGTATGCAGGAACAAGCTGAGACAATCCAGCACTGATGCTAAGTGGCTGCTCCTTTAAATAGGGCGCCATACGGCATGATTTGCCGGCGTACGCGCATGTACACAAGAACGTGCGCATGTCCATTCCACAAAAATGCGCTAATGCGCATATCTATACATATGATAAGCCCATATAGTTTCATAGTTAGTTTCATAGTTAGGTTGAATAAAGACATCAGTCCATCCAGTTCAACCTGAGTGAGTGTCTACAATTGTCTCTATCCCTGTACATTGCACACTCACATCGGTCCCTACCCTCAAGGAGCCCACAATCCAAGGTCCCCATTCATATACTAGGGCCAATTTTTGGACAGAAGCCAATTAACCTACCTGCATGTCTTTAGATTTTGGGAGGAAACCGGAGTACCCGGAGGAAACCCACGCAGGCACAGGGAGAACATGCAAACTCCAGGCAGGTAGTGTCGTGGTTGAGATTCGAACCAGCGACCCTTCTTACTGCTAGGTGAGAGTGCTAACCACTACACCACTGTGTCGCCAAATATGTTAGGAAAAGGCGCGCAAATGCGCATATTGGATCCGGGATTCACCTGCTTGGTGCGGAGGTTCCCTGACAAGGACATAGACTCTCCATGGTCGGTGTGAACCAGCTCCCACTCCACACCTAGACCCTTAAAATTACGGGGGGTCAGGCGGGGTGCAGAGGTCTCCTGTTCGATAAGCATACACTCTGCATTGATCCAGAGAAGGTAAATTATGAAAGATACCCCTAAGAGTACGTGTAATAGGGGTGAAGACTTATACAATGTGTTCTATCCTTGTAACATACCTTGCTGTGCCTTATGTATCACTGCCTGATATGCCCTGTTAAATAAATAAAGAATTTACAATACTCATTCACATAGGGTGGGGGGCCAGATTCCGATAAGCCTGCAGACCCCCACAACCACCGCCCAGGGTTGTCGGGAAGAGGCCCTTGTTCAAATCAACACGGGGCCAAGGTGTTGACTGCCCTAAAACACCCACCCCCCATCTTGAGGTCATGCGCCCTGGTATAGACCAGGAGGGGGGGCACTCCCTCACCACCCCATTCCTGGCCTGTTGGGCTGCATGCTCGGGTAAGGGTCCGGTATGGATTTTGGGGGGGACCCCATGTGTGTTTTTTTCTTAATTTTGGTTGTGGGGTTCCCCTTCAAGATCCTCAGATCACAAGTCGCATTCCACAAGCCGGATCAGTTAAGACGATGATCCGACTTGGATGTGACTTACATTGAAATCAATAGGCTGAAATCGTGCCCAAGCCAGACCAAAGTAGTGCAGGTAGCATTTTCAAAGCCGGGCCAACACAAATCAGGCCAGTTAAGATGGCTCTCATGGGGAACCATTCATTTTGTGCTCTGGAAGTCAGAGCGCATGTTGGACCAGTGTGAACTGACCCTTATTATCATAGCTGAATTGAACAAGCTGAAGTTCAAAGCTGATTGGTTACTATGCACAGCTGCACCAGATTCGGTGTGCTCCATTTTTAGTAAATCCCCCCTATTGCATATAGAAATCTACAAGCTTTTGCAGGAATTTCGAACCCCACTTAAATGCCAGCGAAAATAAGAACCTTTTCAATATATTATCCAGTTGTTGTAATGGTCAAGAGAAAAGGCTTTGTCTGTGACTTTTGGCACATTAATCTTGTTTGTTGAAATTATTATCTGAACAGATTAAAGTCTTCTTGTATTTTTCATAGTAAACAAGCTGCAAACTCTCTCAGGCTCAGGAAAAAAAAATTCTCTATTCGTCTGACACTCTGACATGACAGGGATATCTGCCCTCTTATTTGTTGCCCTCTTGTCATACTTAGCTGTTTAAGTCTTTAAACATGTCTTCTGGGTCTGCCTTGTGTGTAGAGGAGCTAACACAACATTTTGTGGAATTACTACTGTACAAGATGGAGCTATGTGTCCCTAAATTTCAGGAAAATCATGTTGTCCTGTAATGAAGCTAATGCTGTTAGTGGATCTTTATGCTCAAAATATGGTGCTTTTAATAAAAAAAATTATAATTTTTTCCACATTTCTGTTCTGTTCTCTGGCAGGTCTTCAGGTTTTGGACATTATGGTGCTCTTTTCTTGTGTTAACACATCTTGTCAACGTTTTCTAGATTGTATATTAAGTGAATTGCGTATTTCATGGACATCTCTGCTGCTTTTAATTTAAATTTTTAATTTTAATTTCTAAATAGTTCACATTTTCAGTGACTACTGTACATTTCAAATCTGCATGCCTGAACTCCAAAGGTAAACTCAAGTGTCTTCTGCTCTTGCTGCATCCTAGAAAAAGATCTATAAACCCACCCACAGCCAAAGTATTTTTTTAGTTTTGTGTAAAAGGTTTAGAAACTCACTCTAATGCCACGTACACATGATCAGAAATTCGGCCAGCAAAAGACAGATGAGAGCTTTTGGTCGGTAAATGCGTGTGTATGCTCCATTGGACTTTTGCCGGCCGAATTCCAGCCAGCAAAAGATTGAGAGCATGTTCTCAATTTTTCGGTCGGAAAAAGTTCTGATCGTAAATTCCTATCGTCTGTAGCAATTCCGACGCGCAAAATTCCTACGCATGCTCGGAAACAATTTGACGCATGCTCGGAAGCATTGAACTTCATTTTCTCAGATCATCGTAGTGTTGTACGTCACCGTGTTCTTGGCGGTCGAAAATTCAGCGAACTTTTGTGTGACCGCGTGTATGCAAGCCAAGCTTGAGCGGAATTCCGTCGGAAAAAACATCCAAGATTTTTCTGACGGAAAATCCACTCATGTTTACGCGGCATAACACTCCCACTCTATCCAAAACTAAAAACAAGTTTTTGCCAGAGGCTGCAAATTACTATAACTTAGATGTAGTGGATCCATAGGTTTTCGGCCATTATAGGCCATTTTAGAGTTTGACGACCAGAGCTGTGTTTTTTTCTGATGTATTACATATGCTTGAACGTCACCAATTTTTGTTAGTTTTATATGTTGAATAAATCTTTCTATATTTAAACGGGACTTCACTATGGTCAGCTTTTTAGTTCCATTTTTATGCTCATGACGGGTGAGACTGGCTGGCTGGGCAATGAATCGCGGATCTTGCTTGGACAGGAACATTTGAAAAAGTGGGAGTCGGTGATGAGCGATTTCAAGGATTGTATTAACCAAAGCTTGTGTTGACCACCTTTTTGGGGTCACAAGCTTCCAGTAGGCCTTCCATTTTTTTACTTTAGGGTGGCATGACCTTTCTCTGGATGCCTGGACATCTCCTGCATTTTCCTTCTTCTGGTGATATATTTGCACTTGTGTATAAGGACTGTTTTTACTCCACAGTTCATCTCTTCACTTGAAATGACGTTATATATTTTTGATAAGAAGGACTTTATAGTTTACTGTGATATGCATTTGTTGATATATATTTTTTAGTTTATTTATTTCACTTATAAGCACTTTAATTACATTGCTCATATTGAGCCATATTGCACAAGGATAAGAAGGATTTCAATGTTTATTGTTTACTGTCATCATAGGTGTGCGCAGCCCATTACATTATGGCAGGGATGCCCAACCAGTGGCCCGGGGGCCACATGTGGCCCGTGGAGCCCTCCATGGGCGTCCGCAGAACTTTTTTCAGGGGGGGCATAATTTTAAGGTCTGGTCGTGTGATCTTACCTGTGTCAGTCAACAATGGCTGCAGGGGAAAAAGCGCTTGGCGACAGCTGGTAAAGCCTGAGGAGGTGATGTGACCCATAGGTTCCTATGTCACAGTTGTTATTGATGCTCCCTCCTCTCCCCTGCATACGTTACTGGATCACACAGGTGAGATAACATGACCAGATTGCAACAGTCTGAAAATAGGTTAGTCCGCATAGGTGTTAGGCGTAAGGGGGCGGGGGGTAGTTTTTAAGGCTAGCGCAAGCTGGAATTCTACTTTCAATCTACCCTCCTTATTGGTGGCTTGTGGCAGTGTTAAAGAAGCGCTCCACCCAAAAGGGGAAGCTCCACTTAACGGTACATGGTAATAGCGGCGAGAGGTGGCGGGAGGGGGGGATGTTCCCTCCCGCACCTCCGGTATAACAGCCGAGCGGCTTTTAGCCGCATCGGTTGTTATACCTGGAAAGCCGATCGCCAGGTCTAAAAAATGGTATAACCCCCGAAAGCCGAGTACGCATATCTGCATACGCTCGGCGGGAAGGGGATAAACATACCATTAGGCAATAAATCAATTACAAAAAAAACGACACCTGTATGGTGCAGCATTGGCTTAAGCCAGTGGAGATTTTAAAATCTTTATGGATACAATAGCATCTTTATGTTGCTGTCTTTTGTGCCCATATAGATGCTGGTGTGCCTTTATATGGGTGCAACAGCATCTATATAGGCACAATAGCAGTTATATGGGCACAATAGCATAAAGATGATATTCTGTCCATACTGTATAACTCCTATTGTGGCCATACAAATGCTACTGTCTCCTATTGTGCCCAGTGACACTGACCTTGCAGCACTGCCAGTGTCGGGACAAGGTTATCTGGTGACCGGGGCGAAGATGCCAAACTGCGCTAAATTTTGTGTGTCTTTAGTTAGCCTAAAATACATATTTCTTGTAAAATATTAACAGCTACATACAGAATGCCCAAAATGATTTATACTGGGTGAGAGAGATATTTTTAGACATTTGTAATTGACCTTAAAGAATATGTAATCGATCACATACTTGGTCAGAAATTAATTCTTGCAGACGCTCACCTCCTTTGCAATCAAAACATGTAGCCTTAAAAATGCCTATTACAGATTTGTAATGAGCCTGGGAAGTAGTAGAATTGTCCTGGTCTGGGGTCTTATCAGAGTTGCTGGATACTGATAATTAAACAGTAATCTGCAAGCACTGATCACAGACAGACAATGACACAGAACAAGCTGACACTAACCCAGCTTGTTCTACAAATATCATTTAGCACTTCACCTTATGCGGCGTACACACGCTCGCACTTTCCAGCGGAGGTCCGCCAGACTTTCCGACCGTGTGGACTTGCCCACACACGCCCGGACTGTTCCAGCGGACAATCCGCCGGCCTTTTGGCCAAAGCCCGCGGGACTTTTGAAATGAACGGACTTGCCGACACACGATTGGAAAGTCAGTTCATTTAGAACGTGACTTCAGGTAGACGGGAAGGCAGTGAATGCCGCTGCGCTAGCCCCGTCACCTGGTATGGATTTAAAGGGGAATCCCTACTCCGAAAAAAAAGGCGTGGGGGTCCCCCCCATTCACCTAAGGAAAAGAGTGTAAATAAAAAAAAAACACACAATTTTTTAAAATATTTTATTGCACAGCTCCGGGGGTCTTCTTCCGTCTTGGGGGGGTCTTCTCGCCGGACACCTCCACTATCTTCTACTCTTTTACCTAGCTCTTTCACTAGCAGAGGAGCCCGACTTTCTTCTTCATTGCCGCCGTCGTCTGGGGGTCTTGTTCCGACTTCGGGGGTCTCTTCTGTTCTTGCCGGTGGCTGGGGCTTCTATTGCCCTCGTCGCTGCCGCCCACACATGGTGGGAATGTCCGGCGGACAATCCCGTGGGAAAGTCCGCTCGTGTGTACGCGGCTTTAATGGCAGCTTCCATGACTTGATTCAGGAACTGGGGGTGAGCTCTGGTGACTGTTGGGCTGGACAGTGGCTGCTGAGTGAACTTTATCTTCCTGCTCCGCCCACCCTCACTGCTGCTCTGACTGTGATCACACTTGGACAGCAGCCAAACCTGGGAGGATCGTCCTTCTCCTGTCTGGTACGGCTGCAGCTACAGAGAAGGAGGCAAACACAGTCTCAGTTCAGTGTGCGGCTGTATCAGAGTTCAGAGCATGGGGTAGTGTGACAGCTGGGCAAGTTGCTGAAGAGCTTCTCCTGAGTGTTATGAGCATATTGCAGCTCACAATCTGGCACCCCCTCTCCTCCCCGCTGTGCCTGCAAGTACTGCTCATGGACAACAGTGTGTGTGCAGACACATTGCTAATTCCAGGGGGGGCACTCTACCTGCAGACACCCATGGAGCCCTCTAATGTGGCCCGCGACCTCCTGCTCTGGGATTGAATATAAAGAACACTGTTTTAAAGGTCAGTTTATTACTAAAATCACAGTGTATATATGGGCATATCTTTTCTGCAGTGGTTACTGGGCTGCTTTCAAACTGATACACAGGTACAGACCTGCACTGAGCCATAGACTTCTATTATTACCTGCGAGTTTGGTGAGCTTTCTGAAAGTGCCCCAAACCTGCAGAATATATATATATATATCTATATATATATATAGATAGATATATATATATATATATATATATATATATATATATATATATATATATATTGTGGAGATGCGACCCCATGTCACAGGTGCATATGAGCAGTGTATGCCTGATTTTGGCAGGAATACTAATTACACACCTGTGGGCTGGGTTAATAAACAAATAAAAGAGAAGTCAGTGCTCAGACTTGGAGACAGCTCCGCCCGGCAATGGAATACAGGAAGTCTGGCCAGGAGGTCGGGAGGGTTCCAGGAGAAAGAGACTGGAGGTCTCAGAGCCTAAGACTGCAGGTGGCAGTCTGTGTGTAAGTCTGAAGCAGGCAGGTGTAGCCTGTGATTAAAGCAGCACGAAGCTCACAGTGAGTAAGCCAGGAGGCTATTGTTTGTTTATACAGTGATGGTGGAACCCCCTGCGAGGGAAGATTACTGTTTGTTTGAACTTTTTTGTTTCCTTAAAATAAAAGTGGGCTGCTATGCCCTAAAAAAGTCTGGAGTGGCACGTTTCTGGAAAATTGCATGCACCACTTGAACCTAATCACCCGGATCGTCACAATATATGTATGTTGTCACATGAAAAGATATAATAAAATGTTTACAAAAATGTGAGGAATGTTCTCACTTTTGTGAGATACTATATATATATATATACAGTATCTCACAAAAGTGAGTACATTCCTCACATTTTTATAAATATTTAATTCTATCTTTTCATGTGACAACACTGTAGAAATTACACTTTGCTACAATATAAAGTAGTGAGTGTACAGTTTGTATAACAGTGTAAATTTCTGTCCCCTCAAAATAACTCAACACACAGCCATTAATGTCTAAACTGTCTAAAAGCAACAAAAATGTGTACACCCTTAAGTAAAAATGTCCAAATTGGGCCCAAAGTGTCAAAATTTTGTGTGGCCACTAGGGATGGGCCCGGTGTTCGATTCGAACCTACGTTCGAATCGAGCACCGGGCGTTCGCCCGCTCGGCGAGCCCAGAACTATTTGGGCCGTTCACATCACATTCGTGTGATGCGAGCGGCCCGCAATGCATTGCGCCAGTCGCAGTGCATTGCTGGCTGATGATTAGCCAAGCATGCACTGTGACCCTGCATGCTTGGCCAATCGGCAGCGAGGAGAGCAATAATTGGCTACAGGCAGGATGCCTGTAGCCAAATATAGCTCAGGGGCGTTAGTACACGCCCCACTCTATAAAAGGACGCCGCGCCGGCGGCCTAGTGCACTCTGTTCCGGTGACTGTAATACAGACAGTCAGTGTACATTGCTAAAGCTTATTCATTGCTGATGCTGATTCATTGCTGATGCTGATTCATTGCTGACACATTTGAATTTATATTCATTCTGCTGATTGCACTGCTGCTGACAGTATCTGCAGTGCTGTGCTGTCTCATACATTCTGCTGTGCTGAGTGGTGACATTATCTGCAGGTGAGTCTAACTGCTGTGATTCTGGGGATTAATCTGGTGTGTGCGTGCTGTTAGTACAGCATTGCAGTATCACCTTCTGGCCTATTGTGATCTAAGGCAGGCAGGCAGGCATTTATAGGAGCTAGCGTGTGTGTGCTGTGTTAGTACAGCACACATAAAACCCCCTCAGTCACTCTATCTGCTATAAGGCCCAGTTGCTGTCATCTAAGGCAGCCTATATCTGGCCTTATGGCAGATAGAGAGGCTGAGGTGGTTTTATGTGTGCTGTACTAACACAGCACACACACGCTAGCTCCTGGAGATGCCTGCCTGCCTTAGATGACAATAACTGGGCCTTACGGCAGATATAGGCTGCCTTAGATGACAACACACACACAACAACTGGGCCTTACGACAGATATAGGCTGCCTTAGATGACAGCAACTGGGCCTTATGGCAGATAGAGAGGCTGAGGTGGTTTTATGTGTGCTGAACTAACACAGCACACACACACACACGCTAGCTCCTAGAGATTCCTGGCTGCCAGGAATCTCTAGGAGCTAGCGTGTGTGTGTGTGTGCTGTGTTAGTTCAGCACACATAAAACCACCTCAGCCTCTCTATCTGCCATAAGGCCCAGTTGCTGTCATCTAAGGCAGCCTATATCTGTCGTAAGGCCCAGTTGTTGTGTGTGTGTTGTCATCTAAGGCAGCCTATATCTGCCGTAAGGCCCAGTTATTGTCATCTAAGGCAGGCAGGCATCTCCAGGAGCTAGCGTGTGTGTGCTGTGTTAGTACAGCACACATAAAACCACCTCAGCCTCTCTATCTGCCATAAGGCCCAGTTGCTGTCATCTAAGGCAGCCTATATCTGTCGTAAGGCCCAGTTGTTGTCATCGAAGGCAGCCAGGCATATGGCCACTCCATCTGCCATAAGGCCCAGTGGCCGTCATCTAAGGCAGCCTATATCTGCCGTAAGGCCCAGTTGTTGTCATCGAAGGCAGCCAGGCATCTCCAGGAGCTAGCGTGTGTGTGTGTGTGCTGTGTTAGTACAGCACACATAAAATCACCTCAGCCTCTCTATCTGCCATAAGGCCCAGTGGCTGTCATCTAAGGCAGCCTATATCTGCCGTAAGGCCCAGCTATTGTCATCTAAGGCAGCCAGGCATCTCCAGGAGCTAGCGTGTGTGTGTGTGCTGTGTTAGTACAGCAAACATAAAACCACCTCAGCCTCTCTATCTGCCATAAGGCCCAGTTGTTGTCATCTAAGGCAGCCTATATCTGCTGTAAGGCCCAGTTGTTGTCATCGAAGGCAGCCAGGCATCTCCAGGAGCTAGCGTGTGTGTGTGTGTGTGCTGTGTTAGTACAGCACACATAAAACCACCTCAGCCTCTCTATCTGCCATAAGGCCCAGTTGTTGTCATCTAAGGCAGCCTATATCTGCCGTAAGGCCCAGTTATTGTCATCTAAGACAGCCAGGCATCTCCAGGAGCTAGCGTGTGTGTGTGTGATGTGTTAGTACAGCACACATAAAACCACCTCAGCCTCTCTATCTGCCATAAGGCCCAGTTGTTGTCATCTAAGGCAGCCTATATCTGCCGTAAGGCCCAGTTATTGTCATCTAAGGCAGGCAGGCATCTCCAGGAGCTAGCGTGTGTGTGCTGTGTTAGTACAGCACACATAAAACCACCTCAGCAACTCTATCTGCTATAAGGCCCAGTTGTTGTCATCTAAGGCAGCCTATATCTGCCGTAAGGCCAGGTTATTGTCATCTAAGGCAGCCAGGCATCTCCAGGAGCTAGCGTGTGTGTGCTGTGTTAGTACAGCACACATAAAACCACCTCAGCCTCTCTATCTGCCATAAGGCCCAGTTGCTGTCATCTAAGGCAGCCTATATCTGTCGTAAGGCCCAGTTGTTGTCATCGAAGGCAGCCAGGCATCTCCAGGAGCTAACGTGTGTGTGTGTGTGTGCTGTGTTAGTACAGCACACATAAAACCACCTCAGCCACTCCATCTGCCATAAGGCCCAGTGGCTGTCATCTAAGGCAGCCTATATCTGCCGTAAGGCCCAGTTGTTGTCATCGAAGGCAGCCAGGCATCTCCAGGAGCTAGCGTGTGTGTGTGTGTGCTGTGTTAGTACAGCACACATAAAATCACCTCAGCCTCTCTATCTGCCATAAGGCCCAGTGGCTGTCATCTAAGGCAGCCTATATCTGCCGTAAGGCCCAGCTATTGTCATCTAAGGCAGCCAGGCATCTCCAGGAGCTAGCGTGTGTGTGTGTGCTGTGTTAGTACAGCAAACATAAAACCACCTCAGCCTCTCTATCTGCCATAAGGCCCAGTTGTTGTCATCTAAGGCAGCCTATATCTGCTGTAAGGCCCAGTTGTTGTCATCGAAGGCAGCCAGGCATCTCCAGGAGCTAGCGTGTGTGTGTGTGTGCTGTGTTAGTACAGCACACATAAAACCACCTCAGCCTCTCTATCTGCCATAAGGCCCAGTTGTTGTCATCTAAGGCAGCCTATATCTGCCGTAAGGCCCAGTTATTGTCATCTAAGGCAGCCAGGCATCTCCAGGAGCTAGCGTGTGTGTGCTGTGTTAGTACAGCACACATAAAACCACCTCAGCCTCTCTATCTGCCATAAGGCCCAGTTGTTGTCATCTAAGGCAGCCTATATCTGCCGTAAGGCCCAGTTATTGTCATCTAAGGCAGCCAGGTATCTCCAGGAGCTAGCGTGTGTGTGTGTGTGCTGTGTTAGTACAGCACACATAAAACCACCTCAGCCTTTCTATCTGCCATAAGGCCCAGTTGTTGTCATCTAAGGCAGCCTATATCTGCCGTAAGGCCCAGTTATTGTCATCTAAGGCAGCCAGGTATCTCCAGGAGCTAGCGTGTGTGTGTGTGCTGTGTCAGTACAGCACACATAAAACCACCTCCGCCTCTCTATCTGCCATAAGGCCCAGTTGTTGTCATCTAAGGCAGCCTATATCTTCCGTAAGGCCCAGTTGTTGTCATCGAAGGCAGGCATCTCCAGGAGCTAGCGTGTGTGTGTGTGTGTGCTGTGTTAGTACAGCACACATAAAACCACCTCCGCCTCTCTATCTGCCATAAGGCCCAGTTGTTGTCATCTAAGGCAGCCTCTATCTGCCGTAAGGTCCAGTTGTTGTCATCTAAGGCAGCCTCTATCTGCCGTAAGGCCCAGTTGTTGTCATCTAAGGCAGCCTGCATCTGCCGTAAGGCCCAGTTGTTGTCATCTAAGGCAGCCTCAATCTGCCGTAAGGCCCAGTTGTTGTCATCTAAGGCAGCCTCTATCTGCCGTAAGGCCCAGTTGTTGTCATCTAAGGCAGCCTCTATCTGCCGTAAGGCCCTGTTGCTGTCATCTAAGGCAGGCATCTGCAGGAGTTAGTGTGTGTGCTGTGTGACTCCAGCACAATATACACTACCCACTACAATGCCTGGAAGACCGCCAAGGAGAGGCAGACAGTCCCGAGGCAAGAACACAGGGCAAGCAGGCTCTATGTCTAGAGACAACAGTGCTGGTCGTGGACGTGGTCGTGCATCGTCATCAGCACGTGACCATGGGACACGCTTGTCCTTGTTTTCGGCAGCTGGACATGTTGAGCCGCATCATGATGAAGGCTTGGTAGAATGGATGACCAAGCCCTCCTCATCCTCCTCATCCTCTCTCACCCAGGCTCAGGGTACCGGCAAAGCAGCTGCCAACGTGTACTCAATGTCATCATCAGGCACCCCTTCCCTAGACCCACCATGTCCTCCTGAGGAGTCCCCCGAACTGTTTGAGCACAGTGTTGGGTACATGCTCCAGGAGGATGCCCAACGTTTTGAAGGCTTGGATGATGACACCCAGCTAGAGGAAGGCAGTAACGTGAGCGCAGAGAGAGGGGATGCTCAAGGACAGCAATCTGGCAGTCATGTTCCACCAGCTGCAGCTTACTGCGAGGTTTGCTCCAGTGGTGAAGAGGGAGGGGATGATGAGGTCACTGACTCCACGTGGGTGCCTGAAGGGAGAGAGGAGGAGGAGGAGGCGGCACATGTCCAATGAGGCAGGATGCCCTCCGGAGGCCAGCTAGAGGCCAGCACACCAACTGAATCAAACCGCAGAGCTCCGCCTGTGCAGGGCACTGCCTCTGTACGTTATCACAAAAGTTCTTTGGTGTGGGCCTTTTTTGAGACGAGTGCATCAGATCGCACCACTGCTATTTGCAACATATGTCTCAAGCGTATCTCGCGTGGCCAAAACATCAGCCGCTTGGGCACCACAAGCATGACCAGACATATGTCGACCTGCCATGCAGCTCGTTGGCAAGCGCACATTAAAGACCCACACCAAAGAACAAAGCGGACCTCTCCTTGATCCTCATCAGCTGGGATCTCCAACCCCACTATATCTTCAGTCCTCTCTGAAAGCTGCTCTGAGAGGAATGAAGGTGTAGAATTAGGTGTGTCACAGCCAAGTACTTGCGGGCACTCTGTTAGCAGTACACCGACGTCCGATTCTACCAGGCAAATTTCCCTGCCCCAGCTGCTGAACCGTCGAAAGAAGTTTACTCCCAGCCATCCACATGCCCAGCGGTTGAATGCTAGCTTGGATAAATTGCTAGCACTTCAACTGCTGCCTTTTCAGTTGGTAGACTCGGCCCCCTTCCGTGAGTTTGTTCAATGTGCGGTTCCTCAGTGGCAGGTTCCCAAACGCCACTTTTTCTCACGGAAGGCGATTCCGGCTCTCTACCGGCATGTGGAAGGCAATGTCCATGCCTCGCTGGACAGGGCGTTCAGCGGTAAGGTGCATATTACCGCTGACTCATGGTCCAGCAGGCATGGACAGGGACATTACCTGTCTTTCACGGCCCATTGGGTCACTCTTTTGGCAGCTGGGAGGGATGCAGGACAAGGTGCAGTAGTGTTGGAGGTTGTTCCGCCACCACGCCTCCAAAATGCTACTACTGGTTGTGACACACCTCTCTCCTCCACCCCCTCCTCTTCTTCTTCCTCCATGGCCTCTTCGAGTGCTCTGTCCTCGGAACCAGCGGTGCTCCGTAGGAGTACAAGGGGCTACGCAAGTACCCAGGCAAAAAGATGCCATGCCGTGCTTGCGCTGGTGTGTTTGGGGGACAGGAGAGGTTCTGGCAGCTCTGTAGGGGCAGGCCGAGAGGTGGTTGACGCCACGCCAGCTTAAGCCAGGAATGGTGGTTTCTGACAATGGCACCAACCTCCTCTCTGCCCTGCGACAGGGACAGCTGACCCATGTGCCCTGTATGGCTCACGTCCTCAACCTGGTGGTGCAGCGGTTCTTGGGCAGGTACCCAGGCTTACAGGATGTCCTGAGGCAGGCCAGGAAAGTCTGTGTGCATTTCCGCCGATCGTATAATGCCAGTGCTCGGCTGGCTGAGCTGCAAAAGGAGTTGAACCTGCCCAAGAACCGCCTTATATGTGACATGCCCACCAGGTGGAACTCAACATTGGCCATGCTGCAGCAACTGCACACGCAACAGAGGGCCATCAATGAGTACCTGTGCGACTACGGCACCAGGACAGGGTCAGGGGAGCTTGGATTTTTTTGAGCATGGAGCATGATCAGGGATGCATGCACTGTCCTGTCACCATTTGAGGAGGCCACGAGGATGGTGAGCAGTGACAGTGCATGCATCAGTGACACTGTACCTCTTGTCCACCTGTTGGAGCATACGCTGCGTGGGATAATGGACAGGGCACTTGAGGCAGAACAGAGGCAGGAAGAGGAGGACTTCCTTGCCTCTCAAGGCCCCCTTTATCCAGACAGTGTTCCTTCTCTCCCACCCATCACACAGGAAGAGTATGAGGAGGAGGAAGAGGATTGTGTGAGCATGGAGGTGGAGCCTGGCACTCAGCAGCAGCAGCAGCAGCAGCAGTCTTTTAGGGATGATTTGCAGTCCCAACAAACCAGTGGACTTGTACGTGGCTGGGAGGAGGTGGCTGGCGATCATGTCGTCCTCAGTGACCCAGAAGACTCCGGACCGAATGCCTCAGCTAACCTACGTTGCATGGCCTCCCTGATCCTGAAAAGCCTGCGGAAGGATGCTCGTATTCTTCGGATCAAGGAGAGGGACCATTACTGGCTGGCCACTCTCCTTGATCCACGGTACAAGGGTAAGGTTGTGGACCTTATCTTGCCATCGCAGAGGGAGCAGAGGATGAGACATCTCAGGGAGGCCTTGCAGAAAGGTCTGTGCAATGCGTTCCCAGAGACTGGGAGGTTACAAACTCCTGGTCCTGGACAACGAGTTGCTGAGGCTTCGGTCAGTAGCAGAAGGAGCGGTGGGGAAGGTGGACGTCTGACCGATGCGTTCAGACAATTTTTTAGTCCGCAGCCCCAAGGTATGATCGGTTCCAGCAACCATCGCCAGCGTCTGATATACATGGTGCAGGAATACCTAGGGGCAAGGTCAGACTTGGACACCTTTCCCACCGAAAATCCTCTGGCTTACTGGGTCTTGAGGATGGATCACTGGCCAGTGCTTGCACAGTATGCAATTGAGCTACTGGCCTGTCCTGCATCCAGCGTTCTTTCCGAACGCACATTCAGTGCTGCTGGAGGCTTTGTCACCGATCACAGGGTGCGCCTGTCCACCGATTTGGTTGATCGACTGACCTTCATAAAGATGAATCAGTCTTGGATCACCACCAGCTACCAGCCACCTGAAGCGGATATAACTGAATAATTTATAATGTCACATCCCTTCAAGATTGCCTAATGCTCAATGTATATCCATGTTCTTTTATATAAAATATATACCATTTTTCCCACTGGAGCTCATGTTCTAACCCAATTGTCCCATCTTTTTATTAAATAAACTTCAAAACTTTTTTACATATCAACTCTTTTTCATTGTACGCTGCCTAAAAACCCCAACGTGGGGGATTGTTCCTTTTTGCTATCCTTTAGGGGTGAGCAGCACTCTTTTGACCTTTGGGTCTGTGTCTTCCCTTTGCTATTTGCTTTATGTTCACTGACTATCCTCTTCCTCCTCAATGATCCATTCCTTGATAGCTTAAAAGAACATTTTTGTTTCTGGGTGCCACCACACCAGTGGCTAAGGCCCAATTTTTCAGCCCCTGTTTAACAGGGGCGTGTAATTACAATTTTTTAAGCAATGCTTCACAACAGGTCTGACTGCTGTGCTCCAAGTACAGTATCTGTGAGGGGTTGCAGTGTTGTCTGTTGTGGCACCAGCACCAGTGCCTAAGGCCCAATTTTTCAGCCCCTGTTTAACAGGGGCGTGTAATTACAATTTTTTAAGCAATGCTTCGCAACAGGTCTGACTGCTGTGCTCCAAGTACAGTATCTGTGAGGGGTTGCAGTGTTGTGGCACCAGCACTAGTGCCTAAGGCACAATTTTTCAGCCCCTGTTTAACAGGGGCGTGTAATTACAAATCTTGATCTAATAGTTCACAGCAGGGCCCATTCCTGCGCCCACCAAGAGTAACTGTGAGGGCTTACAGTCTTGTGGCAACACCGTCCACCACCAAAGGCCCAATTTTTCAGCCCCTGTTTAACAGGGGCGTGTAATTACAAATCTTGATCTAATAATTATCAGCAGTGCCAATTCCTGTGCCCACCAAGAGTAACTGTGAGGGCTTACAGTCTTGTGGCAACACCGTCCACCAGATGGGGTAGCCATGCCATTTTTCTCAAGGATTTTCAGCCATATTGCCAGGACAAGACATGACATTAAAGCCGCAAGCAGTTTTAAATAGCTTCTTTTTTTCCTTTACAAATGTCATTTTGTGCAGGGACAGTTCTAAACACGGGAAACACATGCCACTTCACAGGCATATTTTAGACACCCCCCAGGTACCATATTTAAAGTAATATTTCACTTTTTTTTCACTTTATGCATATTAAAATGACTGCTCCCAAAAAAACGTTAGTTTTTAAAAGTTCTTTTTGCATTGATATATGTCCCCTGGGGCAGGACCCGGGTCCCCAAACCTGTTTTATAACATTAACATGCATATTGGCCGTTATAATTAGCACTTTTGATTTCAAACGTTCGCGTCCATTGTAACGAATAGGGTTCGAAAATTCGCACGAACTTTCGGTCCGTTCGAAAGTTCTGGTGCGAACCGAACCCGGGGGTGTTCGGCTCATCCCTAGTGGCCACCATTATTTTCCATCACCACCTTAACCCTCTTGGGCATGGAGTTCACCAGAGCTTCACAGGATGCCACTGGAGTCCTCTTCCACTCCTCCACGACAACACAGAGCCGGTGGATGTTAGAGACCTTGCACTCCCTCACCTTCCATTCGAGGATGCCCCACAGATGCTCAGCTCAATAGGGTTTAGGTCTGGAGACATGCTTGGTCAGTCCATCACCTTTACCCTCAGCTTCTTTTGCAAGGCAGTGGTCGTCTTGAAGGTGTGTATTGGGGTCGTTATCGTTGGAATACTGCCATGCGGCCCAGTCTCCAAAGGGAGGGGATCATGCTCAGCTTCAGCATGTCACAGTACATGTTGGCATTCATGGTTCCTTCAATGAACTGTAGCTCCCCACTGCCGGCAGCACTCATGCAGCCCCAGACCATGACACTGCCACCACCATGCTTGACTGTAGGCAAGACGCTCTTGTCTCTGTACTCCTCACCTGGTTGCCACCATACTCTTGACACCATCTAAACCAAATAAGTTTATCTTGGTCTCATCTGACCACAGGACATGGTTCCATTAATCCATGTCTTTAGTCTGCTTGTCTTCAGCAAACTGTTTTCAGGCTTTCTTGTGCATCATCTTTAGAAAAGGCTTCCTTCTGGGACAACAGCCATGCAGACCAATTTGATGTAGTGTGCGGCGTATGGTCTGAGCACTGACAGGCTGACCCCCCCCCCCCCCCCCACTCCTTCAAACTCTGCAGCAATGCTGGCAGCACTCATATTTCTATTTCCCAAAGGCAACCTCTGGATATGACGCTGAGCATGTGCGCTCAACTTCTTAAGTCGACCATGGCGAGGCCTGTTCTGAGTGGAACCTGTCCTGTTAAACCGCTGTATGGTCTTGGCCACTGTGCTGCAGCTCAGTTTCAGGGTCTTGGCAATCTACTTATAGCCTATGCCATCTTTATGTAGAGGAACAATTTTTTTTTTCAGATCCTCAGAGAGTTATTTGCCCTGAGGTGTCATGTTGAACTTCCAGTGACCAGTATGAGAGAGTGAGGGCGATAACACCAAATTTAATACACCTGCTACCCATTCACACCTGAGACCTTGTAACACTAACGAGTCACATGACACCGGGGAGGGAAAATGGCTAATTGGGCCCACTTTTGTTGCCAGCGGTTTAGACATTAATGGCTGTGGGTTGAGTTATTTTGAGGGGACAGTAAATTTACACTGTTACACAAGCTGCACACTCTTTACTTTACATTCTAGCAAAGTGTCATTTCTTCAGTTTTGTCACAAAGATATACAGAAAAAAGGGGTCAAAGGGGTCCCAATGGAGTCACTTGCCCATGGATTCAGGTGCCATCAAAACCATTTATATAAGAATTTTCTCTAGGTTAGGATAATAAAAGTTTAGAGACAGTAATTAAATACATTATTGAACCCCTTCAGATCTGCGATATAGCTGATCCCGACCCCTTACCACCTGATCATTCTGTCAGCCAATGACAGCTGATCACGTGATGTAAACAGAAGATCGATATGTGATGTAAACAAAAGATCGGCTTCTGTGCAAGGGACATTGGTCCCAAAGAGAAAGGTGCACAGTCATCTCATCTGTGCCCACTAGTGCTGCCTGCCAGTGCATAACAGTGCCAGCAATCAGTGCCACCTATCAATGCCCACGAGTGCCACCTATCAATGCCCACCAGTGGTGCCAATCAGTAGCTCATCAGTGCCACCTAGCATTGCTGCCTATCACTGCCACCTATCAGTTCCCACCAATGCCAGCTATTGTCGTTCAAAGAGTGACAGCGCTAAAAGTTGAAAATTGGTCTGGGCAGGAAGGGGTTTTAAGTGCCCAGTAAGCAAGTGGTAAATAAAATGCATTATTATAGTTTATGAATAAAAATATGTTTTTGAATGCCACTCATTGTTCTCCTTGTTGAAGGCACAGACTTGAGGAAGTAAAGCTCAGACTCTACCAATGTGGCCACCTCCACGCAAGGACACAGTACGGTAGGTCAGCTACAACGAGAACACAGAAAACATTGGTTATTAGTCCCTTTTCCCTCTTCTTGCCTTTCTTGGAGTTCCTTTTTAAGTGATGTTTTTAAAGAAAAGTTAATGATAGTTTGTTAACAAAAGTGTATACCCTGAATTGATTAAAGCCTCCTCCTGTCACAGATCCCTACTAAGTATCCCTAAGGTCACCTATCTTATTTAAACCATCCATGCTCACTTAATGGCACCAGCACAGGTCACACAGGGGCTAATGTTACAACGTTCTCTTATTGTCATTCAGAAAACAAGGGAAAGTTTGGGTGAAAGTGGAGTAACCTTTGAAAAGTCTCTACTTGTAACAAAGGACGCTATGAGATTTCATATTGATGTTCCCATTTCAAGCTACAATAAGCACGTGAATGCTCAGGGAAACTGGGACAGAATGAGGTCAAAGGTGAAACACACAAAAAGGTGAGCTATGATACACATTAGTGCTAGAGTATGATAAGGGTATGATGATGCTATCAATCCACTGTACCTTTGACAGTTATGTCCCAATTCATCTTACTAACTAGTCCAGTGTCTGCAAAAGCAAAGTGAATATTTTATTTAAAATTGTTAGGCGTGACATTCCAATCTACAATATAACACAATCTCCATTTCATTTCTATCCTTAATTAAATTATCTTGTATATCACTAGGAAGTTTTTTAATACCTGTACAATTAGTGTTAATTTGTCTAGCAGGCTAAGTATAATAATATTTATGGGTGATATTTTGAAAATACATTTCCAATGTGTTATGTTAATAATATACAATGTTCACAATAATAACAGTAAGAACAACAATAATGAAAATTAACCTTTGTAGCATATTATCTGACAGTCTTTTACCATCTGCTGTTTTGGCTCTGTGTTTTCACTTTTTTTTCCCCCTACTGCCTAGTTCAGATATTTCTCTATTAATAATTTATCAAAACTATTAATTCATTTTAAATACCCACCTGATATGTCTGCAGACTTCATTTCACTTCATCATTGTGGATTCCCTCACCTCCATCCCCTCCTCCTTCCATACTCCTCATCACTATCCTGAAATAAGCTGCGTAGGAGGCAGGGGAGTGATACAGTGAGATACTGTCAAATATTTCACTTTAAACCTCCCCTCCTGCTGCTTCTCTAGTTTCACTTTGAATTCTGGGACTTAAATACTCAAAAATAAATCATTTGCTAGAGCACTTTGCAGCCCTAACTGTGACAACCTACATGAAGCCTGTCTGTAGTCCCTCTACAACCAGAGCTAAAATGCATTTCCCCAACCTGTCCCGCTGTGACTTTCGTAACCTTATACTTCGTACCCTCTTGGCATTCTCCCCAGCTACCTACTGAAAAAATCTGCCACAGATCATTATTCTGCTTGCTGATGGGCTCTGTTCTTCTTCAGATGTCAGAGAGTTAAGCAAACCATCCTCTCTGTATTCCCACTGTGTCTTACTAAGCAATAAATAAATTAACACCAAGCACACATCAGCTCATAGCTTTGTTTATGCTCTGATAAAAGTCTCTACATTCCATCTAGTTCAGAGAATAAAATGTTGTATTGAGTTAGAAAAAGAATACCGTCTGGTTAGGATAATATAGATGTAAACAGTTAAAAAGTTTCCTGACACCAGTTGTTCCAATGAATGTCCTCAGTTATCCTTTTTAACCAAGAACAGGTAAAATATTTAATGATAATTGTGTTCATTTATAAAAAAAATGTGTAAATTGTTCAAAGAACCCAAAGTAAACCAAACAGTGACACCAATATTTATGTTGCCCATCTTTTACAGTTTGGGGAAGGGTACACTAGTTTGGAGTCAATACTGGAGACCAAACCTAAAATATAATTTAAAATATTGATAACAACACAGCAGGATATAGAAACTTTACAAGAGGACCTGAATAAATTAATGGAGTGGGCTACTGCATGGCAAATTAATTTTAACATTTAAAAATTCAAGGTAATGCACTTGGGAGGCAAAAATATAAATGCAAGTTACTCATTAAGGGGAGAACCCCTAGGGGCTTCCAGTATGGAGAAGGATCTAGGGGTCCTAGTAGAAGAAAGACTGAGCAATAGCATGCAGTGTCAAGCTGTGACTACCAACACCAGCAGAATATTAGCATGCATTAAAAAGGGAATTTACTTCAGAGATAAAACGATTATTTTGCCACTTTATAAAACTCAGGTCCCAACACATCTGGCATATTCCGTCCAGTTCTGGTCACCAACCCTCAGAAAGGATGTGCTGGAGCTAGAGAGAGTCCAGACAAGGGCAACTAAGTTAATATGGGGACTAGGAGGAGAAGAGATGCTTGAGAGCAGATAGCAATATACAAATATCTCAACGGTGATCCCAGCATAATTATGAAACTTTTCAGTCCCAGGGAGTGTAAGAGGAAAGGGCCACATGATGAGACTGGAAAAGAAGTGGTTTAACCTTAAGCTGCATAGGGGGTTTTTCACTGTGAGGGTAGTAAGGATGTGGAACACTCTTCCACAATCGGTGGTGTCGGCAGGCAGTGTGGATAGTTTTAAAAGACTCCTGGATGGGCATCTTAGTGAAAACAATATATGGGGTTATGGGAAATGATTTTTCTACACACAGACACACACCTGCACAGGTTAAAATGGATGGACTCGGACTCTTGTCGTTATTTAACCTTACCAACTATGTAACTATGTAAAAGCAGCAAAAACTTTTAAGTTGATCACATTTTGCCTAACCTACCTAAAGGTAGCTGTTGTCTTCCTGCAGTTCTAAATCTTCATGAACAAGCCTCATTTGGCATTCTGATAAAGAAAAGTTGTCTCACTTACGGCTTGTCATGTAGCTATTTAACTTTGTATTACTCTACCAACTGCTGCAAAATTCATAACTGTGAATTTATGATATAGAGGGCCTGAACTGTGGAAGCCTAAAAAAGGCAAGCAGAGGACAAAGGACTAGTCATCAGCAATGCCTGTGGTCTCCCTGCAGCTGATTTTTTTTTTCTCCATCTGATGACTGGTGAGGGAATAAGAAGCAGCAGGGAACTTTGATCCACAGACTAAATAACAAAAAGAAACAGGAAGATCCTTGCAGTGCAGGTCCTCAGATACAGCTTTTTACCAGCAAGGAAAACAGTGAGCAGCACAGGAGTAATGTTAACAAAACATTGTTTCACAATCATTTCTGTAATGTTATCTCACATTTATCAACCTTCCATTAACCCATTACCTTGTGGACAAATAAATTGGTTAAATCCCTAACTGCCATAACTAAGCAGCAATTCCAAAATCACTTTTCATGTCATACCTTAGTCAAACACCCTAAAGTCGGGGCACCTCTGGAAATCCACTTATTAACAGGACTCAATGCAAAGCATTAGGACATAAAAGTTTACCAGTCTTGAATTAGACCAGGTATGGCATAGCCTTGGCAAATATTGACTGTTTGCACATACTCTTACTCATTTTTTTTGCTAGCAGTAGATAATTCACAACATTTTTGAGTAAGGGAATGTATTAGATTTAGATTCCATATATCTCTAAGCTGAAAAAAAGGTAAGTTTTTGGCAACAGCTAAGTAAAAAATAGCAGCTACAATTTTAAATGTAGTGCATTCAGCATCACAATTATATTAGATTTCAAAAAATATGTCTGATGAGGAATTAGAGTCCAGGAGTGACCTGCTGAGCTTGTAAAGTAGTTCTGTTAGAACCGTGGAGCTGCAAGAGGTTCCAGGCATGGCTGATATTAATCACAGCTGCTTGACAAATAGCTTTCTCTGCAAGGAAGTGCTAAACTTTCTACAGCCATGAGTTGTACAGAGCATTAAAGGGCTTGCTTAACTGTTTATTTTTGGATATAAGCATGATCCATTCAATGCAATACAGTCTTTAGGATATTATATAGACTTCAAAATCTGCTTATGTGAATATTCAAGTCTCAAGTTGTCTAACATATTCTATTCTAGTCTAAAAGTTTAGGATCTGAAATGAAGTTTAAACAAAACTCAGCCCAATTTTCTCCACTCAAACTTCAAACATTTTACATATAATATTAATATAGAAAGCTAAAAACTAAAACTGTCTATGGTATTTAATCTATGGACTTAGCATAAGGGAGGCAAGACATTATTGTTGTGAATTATTTCTATTCATAATAGAAGGAATAAAACAACTCAGAATTGTCTACTAAAACTGGCAATGTGTCAAAAAATACATAATGGAGGAAACTGAGATGAAACTATGGAAAAAGGCATCGAACTAAGATGCGAATGCTGTTTAGAAATCAATAGCTGAAGTCAAAGAACAAGCTGGAATTAAATTAGGTTGCAGCAATACAGAACAATAAACATTATACTGGGTTATAGAAGACATTAACACAGGAAACTGTGAATTTGATATGTAGAAATACTTTGAGATCAAAGAAAACTAATCATGCAAGAAATGATTGGATCGTGTCTATGTCTTAATGTGTTTACCATGAATAAATGGTGAGTAGTCTTTAGCATATGCTACACTTTCATAGACTTCCCCATACTGCCATGTGTACCCTCGAATCCTCCATGTGCCTACCTACTTCTTCCTACAGCCACTCAGGTGTCATGAGATACAATCTCCATATGAAGGCATTGCTGAAGCACAGTGATCACCTTTTTATGGGCATACTGATTTGGACACTTGCGCTCAATTGTTTTTAGTTCCACCATTAGTCAGAGTCTCAATGCACTGGTACAGCAGTCATAATGTTCATCATCAATTACCACAGTAATTTTGTTATTTGCCTGTTTGTTACAAGTTGTCAATAATTCAAACACTTCTTTTCTCACAGGACACTAACTTTTTTTTTTATTAGCATACATACAGAAAAGCAGCATAAGCTAGGTAGGTTCTGCCGGGACGCCGAGGGACATCTCGGCCTCCACGAACGGCAGCCCGGGCGCCCTGGGAGGGTAAGTGTGCTTATTAAAAGTCAGCAGCGACTTTTTTTTTAGCTGCTGACTTTAAAAAAAAAATTTTTAAGCTGAAACACCCCTTTAACTACAGGCCCCAATAGACTCCCCAATTGCCTGGGAAAAGCCCACTCTCTTGGCACTGCAAGAGTCCATGCATACAGACCTATCTGTGTGAGCAGGAGACAGAGCTAGCCCTAAAGAGTCTGGGGTTGAGAGTGAGATCACCAGAGATCCAGCAGCACTGTCAGTCTTGTTGACCTCATGGGATTGCGCTGAGAGATTGAAGAGTCCTTCAGCTTCTTTACTGTAGCTGTTTGAATTGCAGGCACACCAAAACAGGACCAAAGGGGCCTTTTCCACCTCAAGAGTCTATCGTCACCTCCATCAGTTGGTGAGAGGGCCGCTGACGGGACTTTCTGATTTTTTTTTCACAGATTTTGTCATCTATTATTATTATTATTATACAGGATTTATATAGCTCCAACAGTTTGCGCAGCACTTTACAACATGGGGGCAGACAGTAGGGATGAGCCAAACACCCCCGGGTTCGGTTTGCACCAGAACCTTCGAACGGACCGAAAGTTTGCGCGAATTTTCGAACCCTATTCATTATAATGGACGCGAACGTTCGAAATCAAAATTGCTAATTACAACGGCCAATATGCATGTTAATGTCATAAAACAGGTTTGGGGACCCGGGTCCTGCCCCAGGGGACATATATCAATGCAAAAAGAACTTTTAAAAACTAAAGTTTTTTCGGGAGCAGTCATTTTAATGATGCATAAAGTGAAAAGAAAAAGTGAAATTTTCCTTTAAATATGGTACCTGGGGGGTGTCTAAAGTATGCCTGTGAAGTGGCATGTGTTTCCCGTGTTTTAGAACTGTCCCTGCACTAAATGACATTTGTAAAGGAAAAAAAGAAGCCATTTAAAACCACTTGCGGCTTTAATGTCATGTCTTGTCCTGGCCGCCATATGGCTGAAAATCCTTGAGAAAAATGGCATGGCTACCCCATCACCCCCCCCCCCCACCCCAGCCCCTTTGGGTCTTGTATGGATATTAAGGGGGACCCCGCACCCAAAATAAAACCTTATGCCTACAACCCTATATACTCTGAACAGCAGTATATAGGTGGTGCAAACAAGACACGGACTGTAGGTTTGTTCTTAAGTAGAATCTGAACAGGTACATTATGAAGTGTAGCTCCATCCCCAAAAAATCTATTTTTAAGCTTTTTGGAGGACATAGGGAGGGGTTATCACCCCTGTAACATTTGCTGTCTTTGCACATCTGTTCAGAACATTTCACCTCACTTTCCGTCCCAATGACAAATGTTTTAGGAAAAGTGGGGTTTTAATTGAAACAAGGATTGGTGATAAAGCATCAGTAGAGAGGAGATACCTTTTTCCAAAATTAAATGTAATAGGATAGAATTTCCCTTCCTAGGGGTAGATTTCCTCTCACTTCCTGTTTTCTCTTTCCGTTTGCAAGTAGGAGTCGTTTGTAAGTTGGATGTTTGAAAGTAGGGACCTGCCGTATATACTCTGCAGAAATTTGCCCTATTAGATGTTGGTGTAACCACAACACTGTAAGCCCTCACAGTTACTCTTGGTGGGCACAGAAATGGGCCCTGCTGTGAGTTAATAGATCAAGATTTGTACTTGCATGCACCTGTTGAACCGGGCAGAAAAATTGGGCCTTTGGTGGTGGTGGTGGTGGACGGTGTTGCCACAAGACTGTAAGCCCTCACAGTTACTCTTGGTGGGTGCAGGAATGGGCCCTGCTGTGAGTTATTAGATCATGATTTGTAATTGCATGCACCTGTTGAACAGGGCAGAAAAATTAGGCCTTTGGTGGTGGTGGTGGTGGACGGTGTTGCCACAAGACTGTACGCCCTCACAGTTACTCTTGGTGGGTGCAGGAATGGGCCCTGCTGTGAGTTATTAGATCAAGATTTGTAATTGCATGCACCTGTTGAATAGGGCAGAAAAATTGGGCCTTTGGTGGTGGTGGTGGACGGTGTTGCCACAAGACTGTAAGCCCTCACAGTTACTCTTGGTGGGTGCTGGAATGGGCCCTGCTGTGAGTTATTAGATCAAGATTTGTAATTGCATGCACCTGTTGAACAGGGCAGAAAAATTGGGCCTTTGGTGGTGGTGGTGGTGGTGGTGGTGGACGGTGTTGCCACAAGACTGTAGGCCCTCATAGTTACTCTTGGTGGGTGCAGGAATGGGCCCTGCTGTGAACTATTAGATCAAGATTTGTAAGTACACGCCCCTGTTATACAGGGGCTGAAAAATTGTGCCTTAGGCATTGGTGCTGGTGCCACAACACTGCAACCCCTCACAGATACTGTACTCTGAGCACAGCAATGAGACCTGTTGCAAAGCATTGCCTAAAAATTGTAATTACACGCCCCAACAGGGGCTGAAAAATTGTGCCTTAGGCACTGGTGCTGGTGCTACAACACTGCAACCCCTCACAGATACTGTACTTGGAGCACAGCAGTCACACCTGTTGCAAAGCATTTTTTTAAAAAATTGTAAGTACACGCCCCTGTTATACAGGGGCGGAAAAATTGTGCCTTAGGCATTGGTGCTGGTGCCACAACACTGCAACCCCTCACAGATACTGTACTCTGAGCACAGCAATGAGACCTGTTGCAAAGCATTGCCTAAAAAATTGTAATTACACGCCCCAACAGGGGCTGAAAAATTGTGCCTTAGGCACTGGTGCTGGTGCCACAACGCTGCAACCCCTCACAGATACTGTACTTGGTGCACAGCAGTCACACCTGTTGCGAAGCATTTTTTAAAAAAAAATTGTAAGTACACGCCCCTGTTATACAGGGGCTGAAAAATTGTGCCTTAGGCATTGGTGCTGGTGCCACAACACTGCAACCCCTCACAGATACTGTACTCTGAGCACAGCAATGAGACCTGTTGCAAAGCATTGCCTAAAAATTGTAATTACACGCCCCAACAGGGGCTGAAAAATTGTGCCTTAGGCACTGGTGCTGGTGCCACAATGCTGCAACCCCTCACAGATACTGTACTTGGTGCACAGCAGTCACACCTGTTGCAAAGCATTTTTTTAAAAAAATTGTAAGTACACGCCCCTGTTATACAGGGGCTGAAAAATTGTGCCTTAGGCACTGGTGTGGTGGCATGGATCATTGAGGAGGAGGAAGAGGATAGTCAGTGAACATAACAGGACAGTCACTCAGCATCAGCATAGGCAGTCTTGAAGGGATGTGACATTATAAATTATTCAGTTATATCCACTTCAGGTGCCTGGTAGCTGGTGGTGATCCAAGACTGATTCATTTTTATGAAGGTCAGTCGATCAACCGAGTCGGTGGACAGGCGCACCCTATGATCGGTGACAAATCCTCCAGCAGCACTAAATGTGCGTTCGGAAAGAACGCTGGATGCAGGACAGGCCAGTAGCTCAATTGCATACTGTGCAAGCTCTGGCCAGTGATCCATCCTCAGGACCCAGTAAGCCAGAGTATTCCTGCACCATGTATATCAGACGCTGGCGATGGTTGCTGGAACCGATCAGACCTTGGGGCTGCGGACTAAAAAATTGTCTGAACGCATCGGTCAGACGTCCACCTTCCCCACCGCTCCTTCTGCTACTGACCGAAGCCTCAGCAACTCGTCGCCCAGGACCAGGAGTTTGTAAACTCCCAGTTTCTGGGAATGCGTTGCACAGACCTTTCTGCAAGGCCTCCCTGAGATGTCTCATCCTCTGCTCCCTCTGTGACGGCAAGATAAGGTCCGCAACCTTACCCTTGTACCGTGGATCAAGGAGAGTGGCCAGCCAGTAATGGTCCCTCTCCTTGATCCGAAGAACACGAGGATCCTTCCGCAGGCTTTGCAGGATCAGGGAGGCCATGCTACGTAGGTTAGCTGAGGCATTCGGTCCGGAGTCTTCTGGGTCACTGAGGATGACATGATCGCCAGCCACCTCCTCCCAGCCACGTACAAGTCCACTGGTTTGTTGGGACTGTACATCATCCCTAAAAGACTGCTGCTGCTGATGCTGAGTGCCAGGCTCCCCCTTCATGCTCACACAATCCTCCTCCTCCTCCTCCTCCTCTTCCTGTGTGATGGGTGGGACAGAAGGAACACTGTCTGGATAAAGGGGGCCTTGAGAGGCAAGGAAGTCCTCCTCTTCCTGCCTCTGTTCTGCCTCAAGTGCCCTGTCCATTATCCCACGCAGCGTATGCTCCAACAGGTGGACAAGAGGTACAGTGTCACTGATGCATGCACTGTCACTGCTCACCATCCTTGTGGCCTCCTCAAATGGTGAGAGGACAGTGCATGCATCCCTGATCATGCTCCACTGGCGTGGGGAAAAAAAGCCAAGCTCCCCTGACCCTGTCCTGGTGCCGTAGTCGCAAAGGTACTCATTGATGGCCCTCTGCTGCGTGTGCAGTCGCTGCAGCATGGCCAACGTTGAGTTCCACCTGGTGGGCATGTCGCATATTAGGCGGTTCTTGGGCAGGTTCAGCTCCTTTTGCAGCTCAGTCAGCCGAGCACTGGCATTATAAGATCGGCGGAAATGCACACAGACTTTCCTGGCCTGCCTCAGGACATCCTGTAAGCCTGGGTACCTGCCCAAGAACCGCTGCACCACCAGGTTGAGGACGTGAGCCATACAGGGCACATGGGTGAGCTGCCCCTGTCGCAGGGCGGAGAGGAGGATAATGCCATTGTCAGAAACGACCATTCCTGGCTTAAGCTGGCGTGGCGTCAACCACCTCTCGGCCTGCCCCTGCAGAGCTGCCAGAACCTCTGCCCCAGTGTGGCTCCTGTCCCCCAAACACACCAGCGCAAGCACGGCATGGCATCTTTTTGCCTGCGTACTCGCGTAGCCCCTTGTACGCCTACGGAGCACCGCTGGTTCCGAGGACAGAGCACTGGAGGAAGAAGAAGAGGAGGGGGTGGAGGAGAGAGGTGTGTCACAACCAGTAGTAGCATTTTGGAGGCGTGGTGGCGGAACAACCTCCAACACTACTGCACCTTGTCCTGCATCCCTCCCAGCTGCCAATAGAGTGACCCAATGGGCCGTGAAAGAAAGATAACGTCCCTGCCATGCCTGCTGGACCATGAGTCAGCGGTAATATGCACCTTACCGCTGACCGCCCTGTCCAGCGAGGCATGGACATTGCCTTCCACATGCCGGTAGAGAGACGGAATCGCATTCCGTGAGAAAAAGTGGCGTTTGGGAACCTGCCACTGAGGAACCGCACATTGAACAAACTCACGGAAGGGGGCCGAGTCTACCAACTGAAAAGGCAGCAGTTGCAGTGCTAGCAATTTAGCCAAGCTAGCATTCAACCGCTGGGCATGTGGATGGCTGGGAGTATACTTCTTTCGACGGTCCAGCAGCTGGGGCAGGGAAATTTGCCTGCTACAATCGGACGTCGGTGTACTGCAAGTACTTGGTTGTGACACACCTAATTCTACACCTTCAGTCCTCTCAGAGCAGCTTTCAGAGAGGACTGAAGATATAGTGGGGATGGAGATCCCAGCTGATGAGGAGCAAGGAGAGGTCCGCTTTGTTCTTTGGTGTGGGTCTTTTATGTGTGCTTGCCAACGAGCTGCATGGCAGGTCGACATATGTCTGCTCATGCTTGTGGTGCCCAAGCGGCTGATGTTTTGGCCACACGAGATACGCTTGAGACAAATATTGCAAATAGCAGTGGTGCGATCTGATGCACTCGTCTCAAAAAAGGCCCACACCAAAGAACTTTTGTGATAACGTGCAGAGGCAGCGCCCTGCACAGGCGGAGCTCTGCGGTGTGATACAGTTGCTGTGCTGGCCTCTAGCTGGCCTCCAGGGGGCATCCTGCCTCGTTGGACATGTGACGCCGCATCCTCCTCCTCCTCCTCCTCTCACCCTTCAGGCACCCACGTGGAGTCAGTGACCTCATCATCCCCTCCCTCTTCACCACTAGAGCAAACCTGGCAGTAACCTGCAGCTGGTGGAACAGTACTGCCAGATTGCTGTCCTTCAGCATCCCCTCTCTCTGCGTGCACATTACTGCCTTCCTCAAGCTGGGTATCATCATCCGAGCCTTCGAATCATTGGGCATCCTCCTGGAGCATGTACCCAACACTGTGCTCAAACAGTTCGGGGGACTCCTCAGGAGGACATGGTGGGTCTAGGGAAGGGGTGGCTGATGATGCCATTGAGTACGTGTTGGCAGCTGCTCTGCCAGTACCCTGAGCCTGGGTGAGAGAGGATGAGGAGGATGAGGAGGGCTTGGTCATCCATTCTACCAAGCCTTCGGCATGATGCGGCTCCACATGTCCAGCTGCCGAAAACAAAGACAAGCGTGTCCCACGGCCACGTGCTGATGACGATGCACGACCACGTTCACGGCCAGCACTGTTGTCTCTAGAAACAGAGCCTGCCTGCCCTGTGTTCTTGCCTCGGCACGCTCTGCCTCTCCTTGGCGGTCTTCCAGCCATTGTAGTCGGTAGTGTATATAGTATAAAAAATAGAGCTCCTATGTGTGCTCAAAACACACTGTAGGTCCTATGGGTGCTGACACTAACACACTATAGGTACTATGTGTGCTGCTGACAAGAAAATATAGGAGCTATGTGTGCTGCCACAAACACACTATAAGTCCTATGGGTGCTGCTGACACAAAGACACTATAGGTACTATATGTGTGCTGCTGTCAAGAAAATATAGGAGCTCTGTGTGCTGCCACTAACACACTAGAAGTCCTATGGGTGCTGCTGACACAATAGGTAGTATATGTGTGCTGCTGACAAGAAAACATAGGAGCTCTGTGTGCTGCCACTAACACACTAGAAGTCCTATGGGTGCTGCTGACACAAAGACATGATAGGTAGTATATGTGTGCTGCTGACAAGAAAATATAGGAGCTCTGTGTGCTGCCACTAACACATTAGAAGTCCTATGTGTGCTGCTGACACAAAGACACAATAGGTAGTATATGTGTGCTGCTGAGAAGAAAATATAGGAGCTCTGTGTGCTGCCACTAACACACTAGAAGTCCTATGGGTGCTGCTGACACAATAGGTAGTATATGTGTGCTGCTGAGAAGAAAATATAGGAGCTCTGTGTGCTGCCACTAACACACTAGAAGTCCTATGGGTGCTGCTGACACAAAGACACAATAGGTAGTATATGTGTGCTGCTGAGAAGAAAATATAGGAGCTCTGTGTGCTGCCACTAACACACTAGAAGTCCTATGGGTGCTGCAGTGCTGACACTATAGGTAGTATATGTGTGCTGCTGAGAAGAAAATATAGGAGCTCTGTGTGCTGCCACTAACACACTAGAAGTCCTATGGGTGCTGCAGTGCTGACACAATAGGTAGTATATGTGTGCTGCTGAGAAGAAAATATAGGAGCTCTGTGTGCTACCACTAACACACTAGAAGTCCTATGGGTGCTGCAGTGCTGACACAATAGGTAGTATATGTGTGCTGCTGAGAAGAAAATATAAGAGCTCTGTGTGCTGCCACTAACACACTAGAAGTCCTATGGGTGCTGCAGTGCTGACACAATAGGTAGTATATGTGTGCTGCTGAGAAGAAAATATAGGAGCTCTGTGTGCTGCCACTAACACACTAGAAGTCCTATGGGTGCTGCAGTGCTGACACAATAGGTAGTATATGTGTGCTGCTGAGAAGAAAATATAGGAGCTCTGTGTGCTGCCACTAACACACTAGAAGTCCTATGGGTGCTGCAGTGCTGAAAGACACTATAGGTAGTATATGGATGGGACAGAAGGTTGGGACAGAAGTTGGGGTGCAATGCTGTGCTAACAGCACTGCGGTTGGTGCTACTGCAATACTGTACTAACAGTACGCACGCACCAGACTAATCCCCAGCAGCAGCTAATAACACACTAACTGTGCAATCAGCAGCAATGAACGATCACTAATGATGAATGACTCAGGTAGCAATGGTTTAGCAAAGAAATAGCAATCAAGCAAAGACAGAATAAGCAGACTGCTCTCTCCTAAAGCCGGAACACATGTGACCGGGGCCGACGGCGTGGCAGCCTTTTAAATGGTGGGGCGTGTACTAAAGCCCCTGAGCTTTAATTGGCTACAGGTGTCCTGCCTGTAGCCAATTATTGCTCTCCTAGTTTCCGGCGCTGTGATTGGCCAAGCATGCGGGGTCACAGTGCATGCTTGGCCAATCATCAGCAAGCAATGCACTGCGCCGGCCGCAATGCATTGCGGGGCCGCTCGCATCACACGAATGTGATGCGAACGGCCCAAATAGTTCTGGGCTCGCCGATCGAGCGAACGCCCGGTGCTCGATTCGAATGTGGGTTCGAATCGAGCACCGGGCCCATCCCTAGCAGACAGTACAGTTACAATACAATTCAACAGAGGAGGGATCAGAGGGCCCTGCTCGTTAGAGCTTTACAATCTAGAAGGGAGGGTCAAGTGGAACAAAAGGTAATAGCTGTGGGAGATGATCAGATGGAGAAAATGAAAATACAGTTGTTAAGTGTGGGTAGGATAGGCTTCTCTGAAGAGGAGGGCTTTCAGGGATTGTCTAAAAGCTAATAGAGTAGGAGATAATTGGACAGATTGGGGTATTACCATTACCCAACCATTACCATAGGATTGAAGAGGCTCTGGAAAAGTCCTTAAGGCGAGCATGGGAGGAGGTGATGAGGGAGCTAGAGAGCAGGAGGTCTTGAGAAGAACAAAGAGAATGATTAGGTTGATATGTACCTGGTGGGGATCGTACTTCTCTATCACCTCATTTCCAACACCTCAGTAGTGATGCCAGAAAATGTGAGAACACAAAGTAGCATGCCACTGTCATTGTTCTAGGCAGTGCCAGCTGTTGGATGCAGGATAAAGACAACTGTTGGCCACTGGATAAGGACCAGAGGTAAGAACATGGTAGCACCTGATTAGTGGATAGGAACAAAGCCAGGACCCGACCTGAGAGTTGTCAACAACTGGGTAATAAAGTATTGAATCAGAAGGCAGGGATAGCATCAGGATACAGGGCAAAGTCATCAACAGTCTGACAGCAAGTTACAGAAACGTACGGCAGAGGCAGGATACAAGATACAAAGGTAAATTCACAGACAGGCAGCTAAGTACCAAAACTGAAAGCAGGATACTGAGTCCAAAACACAGGCCAAGGTCACAAAAGGGAGGTAAGAATACAAAGCCAGGTCAAAGGCAATACAGGTTCTACATGAGACAAACATAGCAGGTCAGGCCACAAGTAAATCAGGGACTAGTGGTATCTGTCCAAGTAACATTGCAACTTAAATAGGCCTTCTGGTGCTAATACTGAGCTTGCACACACGCACATTGCAGTGAGTTTGGGCCGGTTCACATTTGATTGCATGGGAATGCAGAAGGATCCACACCTGAGGTGTGGAAAATGAGCACAAAATACATCTTTCCTGCACTGTATTTTGGGTTGAACTGGCCCTATATGTTAGGAAACAAGCGCATGCACATACAAAGGTCTTCTCATATTAGTACACATTGACCTTTCTTACTAATTCCTACAACAGACCATGAAGACATTGCACAGGAATGATCTGGGAAGTTGGTCCAGGGCAATGATGCTAGAGTGATTTACTGTAGACAGGTAGTGGCTGTAAAGAACTGTGGGGAGATTAGCTGCACTGAAATGCAACAAAAATGCTAAAAAAAATAAGATAAAAGCAGTATTTTAAAAAGCCAAAACCCATGTAAATTATACACCATAAAGGTTTAAATCTACCTTAGGGGGCCAAGAAAACATTCTCTGTATCTTTCCCTACACCTTACCTGAAACATTGAGACTGGACACTGTGTATTCACACTAAAGACCATAGGTTTTAAAATCTGGGGAGATCAACAGTTTTCTGAGGTTTTTGCAGCCACCATACCTGGTATTTAACTGTCAAACCAGGTGAAAAGATGTGTTTTTTTTTATTGTTTTGCTTTGCTAGTCTATGGCAAAAATTCACTTCAATAACCTTGACTTCATAAAACCCTTTGCAGTCACATTTAACATGCACCCACTGTGATAAAGTGTGAGGCCGCAGTCTCTTAAAAAATGGTGTACTGTCACTGTGCCACCTCCAGTTTATGGGTGAAAAAGTTGGTGATCTAAATGAGACATTGATAAGGAGGGATTTTATACTTTTAGAGATTTGGGTCATAATTATTATAATTGTAATCATTGGACTTTTTACTGTCTGCAAGAATATTTCTCTACCCATAATGGTGCAGTGGAGACATGTGCTACTAGTTTTACCTACTTATGCTTACAGTTTAAACGTTGTTCAGAGGACCTGTCACCTTTCATTTTACTAACAACGCTGGGACTGGGAGGCCATCCTGTTCCTACCACAAAAGGAGGTTAAATTTTATAAGGCCCAGGGCTGTCACTGAACTTTTATAGTCACATACAGCATTCCATGGCTTTATTTCAGCGGGAACATGGGGAAACGCAGTTCCGGAACCTCCAGCACTGAATGTACTGTATGTAATGGCAAGGGGTGCTGAGGTGTGCTTCATGGTCTATTGCTGTTGGATGCTGGAGGATCTATTGTTGTGTGGTGGTCTATTGTTGCTGGGGAGGTCTGTTGTTGCTGGTTGGGGGTCTATTGTTGATATGGGAGGGTGTCATTTGTTGCTGGAAGGGATCTACTGTTGATGGAGGGGTTTGATTGTGGCTGCTGGGAGATCCGCTGTTGCTGCTGGGGGGTATTTTGTTGCAGGGGTCCATTGCTGCTGAGGGGATCTATTGTTGCTGGGGTGTCTATTACTGCTGGCTGCAGGTGATCTATTTTACTGCTTTTCTTGTTATCTTCAACACATTCCATACAAAGGACTTAGCACCACAAAATGGTACTTGGCTCTTTATTCTCTAAAAGGGGCAGTACTGGGAAGTGGGTAGGGGTAGAATCAAAGGACGGTGCTCAGAGATGGGTAGGGGGCGGAGACAAGACTTGACTCAGTAACGGGAAGTTTCTGCATCTGTTCTCTAAAAAAAAAAAAAGTCCTGCAACATACATTAAAAATGACTGTACCTGGAGCCTGTAGCAAGCTTACGAACAACTGACACATTTGACAACAAAATGATCTTGCTGGCTATTTTGCAAGATATATTTTGCAGCATTTGCCTCTTGATTTTATAAAATAAATTTTCATAGCAATACCCAATATATTGGAAACAGGTCAAATAGTTAACTTTATAAACCACAGTAATATTTTAATGTGATCAATAAATTCAGTTTTTATTGCGTATTCAGCTTTTTTACTGCTACAGTTGGCATTTTATAGGTCATCATTTACAGTATCTGAATGGATTGGTTCTGTTTTACTTTCTATTTGTTCACATTAAATTTTAGGTACTGATATACCAGCTATAGCCATACAATAATAGACTTATTTTTTTATTAACAGTTATTTCAAGCAATATGATACGATTTGCAGTACAAAATAAAACTTCCCCTTACAAACTGTTCATCAGCATAACCCATTCTAAATGATCACTTGGCTTTTTCCAGAGCAAGAGAGAAAGACATGTACGGAGCTGCAGTGAAATGTAAGCGTAGTGCAAACATGACAGGGTGCAAGGGGGTTACCGAGAGGTCAGCAAAGGGGGTTGGTATATTTACCTAGGGGGGCTTACCTTATTGGAGCTCAGCAGTGGTGGGTGGAGTACAGGTCATTGGTGTG